>OY728146.1:494168993-496568993 GCA_963277665.1 Viscum album | reverse complement strand
AAACTTCGTAAAAACATTCAGGGCACTTCAGGCCTCGGAATCACGTGCCATCAGAAACTGCAGACTCAAAAATTAAGTTTAAATAAAAAAAGGAATTTTACATGGGATATTTTTGGTATTTACATATATGATAATGGATTAACTCATAAATCTCCCCCAAATTAATTAGTATAAGTTTTTATCTCATTATATGATGAAGAAAGAAAATAATGAGTTTGCAAATATAAGAAAATCAATTAGGTGTTTTCTCACTTTTTTAAGAATATTCATAATGAATTTTTTTACATATTCTTGGTCATAATGAGTTTTCCCACATAATTGTTTGTGTAATTATCATCATTCCAGATTTCTAATTGATTCATAATCTTAATTAATGTTTTTAATAATAAATTAAATTATTTAAAATGGTTTTTTCATTATGGTGACTTATTTTTTAACAGTTTAGAAGCTATATATTTTTCCAACCTATTACAAGACAGGTGAGATGTAATCTGATCTAGTTTATATAATTTTTTCTTTTATAATATTAGAGACCCGAAGCTTGACTTACATGGAAATTACATTACATTTGCGGAATACTTAGTACATAACAAAAACACACACACACACACACAAGGATCTTAATAGTTTAGTGTCTTTGGAAACTCGGAACGTAATATTCTAATCATGGTGAAATATCTTCAATATCTCCCATAAAGATATTCCCTTTTTTACCTAAACCCTTTCTTTATATCCTGGGGAAAATAAAACATAAAAGGGTGAGCTCAAATGCTCAGTAAGGGTAAACAAAAGAAAAATCAATCACATCATATTCATAAGAACATAACTTTTGGAAATCTTAACCTGCAAAAGAGAGCATAATTTCATAACATGGGATAAATCATGGAAGTGAAATGTAATCACAATAATAATAACATAAAACATGAAACATTGTGACATACACACATAATCATAGAAAATCATTTCTTATTAGTCAAGACTCATTGCCAAGACTATCTTAGTGGACAAAGTCCCTTTCTGAACCGAGTAACCCTCATTCCAGTCCGGTTTCACTGAACCGGTATATCCTACCGTTCCAGCCATGTCTATCTCATGAGATATAAAATCTTTACCCAATGCATTGGAGGGAGATATAGGTCCCACCCATCTCATAATGATACCATTCTTATGTGTGCCACAAAATCATAAATCATACATCATTGCCTAACCCATGTAATAAAAATGGGAATCTTAAACATCATGACATCATAATACAATTAATATAAGATAAAGGAATTCATAAAAATATTTCCATCACAACATAATCAAATCCATGTAATAATAAGGATAGAAACATAAACCTATATTATCTTAGATGGAAAATAATTTTGATAAAACACTTGAACTCCATTCTTGAGAAAAATATCCTTTCTTATTCAAAAACATTTTTCCTTTCATAACATGTCATATGACATTAAAATAAAAGAAGTTGATTAAAAATAAACTTGAAAACTTGTAAAGTAAGCTTCTTCGAAATAATGTTTTAAAAATACATTCATGCCGTATAAGTTAAAAAAAACATTCTTCTCGTACTTTTGTCGGAAAAGTCAAAAAGTACCTCGTACGAAAAACGACAAAAGATTCCTTTCATATTCTTTACTAAAAACTCACCGAAGGGTAAAATTGGATTTAAACTATTGTAAGTGGATGGAAACAATATTACATATTTAGGGAACATGGATGTGGATGATAAAATACACCCCAGTAAATGCCAAAGTAAAACAATCACGGATAAAAATGAGATTGTGATATTTTCCCTTACCTTAGGTCCGACTTTCTTTGTACGTGTCCGAACCTCCTGTATAATGATTTAATCACGTTATTTAATTATTAAAGAATCATACCCATTGTTATTATATCATATATGGTCCACTTATGACTTTATATTACCCATTCTTTTGTAAATTCATGTTAAAGAAGCGTCTTGGGTAAAATCGTTTCATTTATCTTAGGTGTTTGGACTTGTTGTTATTGACATTATTATTACATATATCATGATTTAATTACATCCAGAATATAAAGTATGATTTATATATCATATATATTCAGTATATATATATATATAATAGACAGATAAATGAAATGAAACACACCGTTCATGGAGACGGTAGTCCGTACGTACGCATGAACGCTGCTTTCCTTTCCTTATTGTCTTGAATGGAAGTAAGTAGATGACATATATATATATATACATAAATCCAGTAGATTTACAATGTAATATATTCCATTATTATTCATTATATATACTTTATAATCATTCTGGAATGGTTAACATGGATAATGAATCTCATCGCGTCGTGGAGACGGTAGTCCGTACGTATGTACGAGCGATCATATCGTTCCCATGGTCATGGAATTGTGTTGATGTGTATGTATACTATTTCAGTATCAATATCACTTTATAATAATCATATATATTTACTCATTACACCATTATACACATCCAATTAAGGTGGTGGCGGAAAATGGATTACACCACGGCATGGAGACGGTATTCCGTACGTACGCACGCGTGATGATTTCTTTTTTCCGTAGGATGGATAGAAGGATAATTAGAGTTGTTTCATATTAATAATAAAATGTCAGTATATAATAAATACTGATGTTATTAATTTATCATGAAAAAACTAAAGAAGAATAAGTTGAAGAAGAATGAAATTGAAAAAGATCGGTAATAGATATTACCTTTTTTTGACGCGCCTTCACTTAACCTCCACTTAAAGAACTAAGGATGGTCTTTGAAGAAGACCAGGACCTCTAGGATGATACTAGGGAATTGGAGAAGAGATTTTGGCAGGGTTTTGACGAGCTTGAAAGCTCAAAGTTGTGTGAGGAAGAGAGGGAGGAGGTGCCCTTTTATAAGGGAGGAGAGGGGCACCTTTGGATTAACTAAAAATATTATTTTATTATAAAGTCATGTTCGGTTTTAAATAGCTCCAAATTGATTTATTTAGAGGCTAAGGTGGGGATGGGTCGAAATACTCTCATAAAATAGAATTTATACAAGTTTATATTCCTATTTTAACCTTATCATTTATATTTAACATTAAGTTAAATAAATTTACTTTTACCGTGTCTTCTTGTGTTCTCACACTATAAGGTTAATAAAATTACAATAAGAAGCCAAACGAACCCCAAATTGTTTAGTAATAATATATATAACCTTATCTAAGTCATTTGGCCGAACCTTATATTTTTAGGAATAAAATAACAATTAATAATATAATATTTGTTTTAAAAACTATTTCATGTCAATTTTGACACTATTTAGTAATTGATTTTTGTGAAAATCATAACAGAATGATAAGTTCTAAAAAAGTTAATTAAATCAATAATAACATTTCATATTAACCTATTAAATTAGTGAAATTCATAAAAAGTCTCAAATTATATTTAATTGGGTATTTATAACATCAATTATGTCAATATTTCATTAATAATATAATTACTGCATCATCGTTGTGTCATAAATAAATTAGATTATTAAATGTCTACAAATTATAAATAAAATACCATTATGTAGGAAATATTTTTATATTTCTAATGAATATTTAAAATAGAATTGATCTTATGTATAACCCTATATTAAAAATGTTTTAGTAAATTAACTTTGATTTTAACTCTTTTAACTCTTCTTTGAATTAAATAATAATAAATGTCCTAATCTAATCCATGTGGGCCTAAATGGTCATATTTTATTCCTAATCTTGTTTTTGGTAGAATTACACTTATCCAATAGAATTTGGATATGTTTTATGGTAATAATAATATCATTTTTACTCTTAATTACCCTATTTACTTTAAACCGTGGTAAATAAAAGTAAAAATATACTATTCACCAAAAATTATTTTCAGCTCATTGAACCACATTTTACTTACTGACATCAACTGTGTCTCTCGGATTTTTTAAATTCCACTCACAGAAGCGGTAAAATTATGTTTTATGAAAAATTCATCTTTTTAACTACCACTTAGTGGTTTCACTATTCATCAAAAATTGAAAGTTTTTAGAAAAATACCAAAAATTAGGCCTAAGCTATATTTGATATTATGAACTCAAAAATGATTTCTATTTTACCAAATTCAAAACATATTAGTTGAATTAATTAATTTAAAAAATTAATTCCCGTCATCAAAACAAAAGGCGTGTTTTTAAGAGATAATAACTATCAAAAGATTGACACTTGTTTATGACTGGTTTAAATGTGAAATTACATCCAATGAACAACATTGTATTAAATTGTAAAAATATATTCCAAATATAATTTAAAACCACTCAAATTAATAATTTATCACTATTAATTATTTCGATTGAAAAATTTGTTTTTAATTAAAATTTAGTAATATCCACTATTCATCAAAATATGAAAGTTATCCGAAAATTACCAAAATTTCACCCTAACCTAATTTCGATATTCTGAATCCAAAAATGAAATCCATTTTGAAAAATATAATTTAAAAAATTTCAAAAAGTGGTTATTACTATTCATAATGGATAGTTTTAATAATATTTTAATAGCATATCGTTGTTTAGTGAAACTCGGTATTGCGTACTACACACGGTATCAAGGAAGGTTGCGATTGTGTGTAATGAAGGGCAAGTCAAGGATGCGTGTTGTGCAAGCTCCTTTTTGTGTAGCATACAACAGAAGACATTAATGAAATTAAAAATAATATTTTTTATAAAATTTCGGGGTGTTACATTCTACCCCCCTTAAAATGAATTTCGCCCTCGAAATTCGTCGGGGTTATAAATGGTTTACTACTTGAAAGTTTCTTTAATAGAAACCCACATCGTAAAAAGGAATACCAAAACAAATCATTAAAAACAAAAGTATGAAATGTAACGATTACCCAAATAAACTAATCACTGGGTTTCCACATAGGTGAAAATATGGATATGGAAGAAAAATATAACCATCATGTTTTGATGGAAAGTGGTAGAGAACATGGATATGGAAAAGCCAACAATCACAAATCCATAAATTTGTGACGATCTAAGGTATCATCTGATTAATCAGATATAAGAGCACTAGGACAACATTTTTGGTATTCAAGATCATTTCCCTAAAGTTGAAGAATTTGAATTAGAATAAATACTTACATTATTTTGGTACAATATCACTGTTGTTCGTGCCTTAAACAATTACCACTTCATCTCTTAAATAAATGTAGTTGAATTTTTTATTCGCGAAGTGTTAGCTGATCATGTGATAGAATGACAGGTCATTCCATCTCTTTCAAACAAAAGGTTCGAAAAATTTATAAGTCCATCTTATGGTTAATCATATATGGTTCCAAAAATGAACTTATACTTCATATATCATACCGCTTAATATAATAAAACTAGTCTCTACTAACCAGGGACTTCCTTCAGGCCAGTGGTATGCGATAAAGGCCAGTCGCACTTCGGTTGTGGGTTCGATTCCTACAGCCTTGTCCGACGCGATGAGCTGTCGCCCGTCCTGCAGGTTGTCCTTTTTCTAAAACTATATTACTATAACATCCCATCAATAATATCGAAAAAGAACTTCTATACATAAACAATACTAATTTATGCCCAACATAATCCATTCTAATCTTTAGGCTTATCCATAATACTGCAGTCCACTCTCATAATATAGTGAAAATGATTACCAGAGATTTAATACAATCGTTGATCCCCATATATCATAAGATATGTCTTGTTGGTCACATTCCAAACATTTAAAGGCCTTAATCATGTATTCTTTTAAAGAATGAATACCCATTGAACCATAGTGAAAACATTAATGCTGTCAAAAGTTAACTCTTTCCACATACCAAAATCCAAAAATTCTATATACTCAAACCATGATATAACCGTCTCCTTATATCAGTCATGAGATCATGAATACAATCAAACATTTAATTTTCTCCTTATCCCTTCATTATGCGCATATCATCTACATTCCAAAAATATCTGAATAACCTTTCATGGATACTGGTAACATTAATCATACACTTTCAAAACTCAAGGAAAGACAACAGTGTAACAATCCTTATATGTATCTTTATTCCATAGTACCATGAGATTACTTATACAACATTACACATGATAAACATGTAATCATTCCACTACATTCTTAAAACATTGACTGAGGTTCAACAATTCTTTCATCTCACAAATCATTTGTAGTCTCTTTATCATCATCCACATAAATACTACCCATACGACCATATTGATTCTCTTCATGAGACTTTCCCTTAGGACATTGGTTTGCATAATGCCCATACATTCAACATTTAAAACACTTAAACATTTTTGATGTCATAGCAATACCATTATCCTCATCCATGGTGTTAACTGAACCTTTTCCTTTCCACTTACTTGCTTTGTGTCCTTCTTTTCCACACCCAATGCATCTTCCATTTCCTTTGAAACATTCTCCTTGATTCCTTTTCTCACATGATTTACATAGGGGAAATTGAAATTCCTTTCCTCTATGATCATCATGAAACTCCATCTTTCTCTTATTAGTCGAGTCAGGAAACATACCAAATTTTACTTTATTGATCATATTATGAGATTGCTGATTCGGCATAATAATGATGTTTGGACTTCCAAATACCATTTCATTATGAATAATATCATTCCATTGTCCATCATATCCTCCATTATCGTGAATCATCTTGTTTCCAGCCATTTTCTAAAACCCAAAAAGAATAGTGTGAGAGGAAAAAATCATAATAAAGGGAGAGTAACATCAAAATCTAACATCTCAGGTTAAATTATATGATCTTTACCATAGTTCTAGGACTATATCCTATACGTATACTTATCCTTAGGAATATCCCTAGACATACCTTAGAAATATCTCTTGGGATCTCACTAACGCTTTCGCTTCCTAGTTTCCAAAGGTTGACTAAACCTTTCCTCTGATACCAACTGTAGAGACCCGAAGGTTGACTTACATGGACATTACATTACATTTGTGGAATACTTAGTACATAACAAAAACACACACACACACACAAGGATCGTAATAGTTTAGTGTCTTTGGAAACTCGGAACGTAATCTTCTAAAAGTGGTGAAATATCGTCAATATATCCCATAAAGATCTTCCCTTTTTTTACCTAAAACCTTTCTTTATTTCCTGGGGAAAAGAAAACATAAAACGGTGAGCTCAAATTCTCTGTAACGGTAAACAAAAGAAAAATCAATCACATCATATTCATAAGAACATAACTTTTGGAAATCTTATCCTGCAAAAGAGAGCATAATTTCAAAACATGGGATAAATCATGGCAGTGAAATGTAATCACAATAATCATAACATAAAACATGAAACTTTTTGGCATACACACATAATCATAGAGAATCATTTCTTATTAGTCAAGACTCATTTCCAAGACTATCTTAGTGGACAAAGTCCCTTTCTGAACAGAGTAACCCTCGTTCCAGTCCTGTTTCACTGAACCAGTATAACCTACCGTTCCATCCATGTCTATATCAGGAGATATAAAATCATTACCCAATGCATTGGAGGGAGATATAGGTCCCACCCATCTCATAATGATACCATTCTTATGTGTGCCACAAAATCAAAAACCATACATCATTGCATAACCCATGTAATTAGAATGGGAATCTTAAACATCATGACATCATAAAACAATTCATATAAGATAAAGAAATTCATAAAAATATTTCCATCACAACATAATCAAATCCATGTAATAATAAGGATAGAAACATAACCCTATATTATCTTAGATGGAAAATAATTTTGATAAAACACTTGAACTCCATTCTTGAGGAAAACATCCTTTCTTCTTCAAAAACATTTTTTCCTTTCATAACATGTCATATGACTTTAATATAAAAGAAGTTGATTAAAAATAAACTTGACAACTTGTAAAGGAAGCTTATTGGAAATAATTTTTTAAAAATCCATTCATTCCGTATAAGTTAAAAAAAATCATTCTTCTCGTACTTTTGTCGGAAAAGTCAAAAAGTACCTCGTACAAAAAACGACAAAAGATTCCTTTCATATTCTTTACTAAAAATTCACCGAAGGGTAAAATTGGATTTAAACTATTGTAAGTGGATTGAAACAATATTACATATTTAGGGAACATGGATGTGGATGATAAAATACACCCCAGTAAATGTCAAAGTAAAAACAATCTCAGAAAAAATGAGATTGTGATATTTTCCATTACCTTAGGTCCGACTTGCTTTGTACGTGTCCGAACCTCCTGTATAATGATTTAAATCATGTTATTGACTTATTCCAGAATTATATTCATTGTTATTATATCATATATGGTCCACTTATGACTTTATTTTACCCGTTCTTTTGTAAATTCATGTTAAAGAAGCGTCTTGGATAAAATCGTTTCATTTATCGTAGGTGTTTGGACTTGTTGTTGTTGACATTATTATTACTTATATCATGATTTACTTACTTCCAGAATATAAAGTATGATTTATATATCATATATATTCAGTACATATATATATATATATATATAATAGATAGATAAATGAAATTAAACACACCGTTCATGGAGACGGTAGTCCGTACGTACGCATGAACGCTGCTTTCCTTTCCTTATTGTCTTGAATGGAAGTAATGAGATGACATATATATATATATATACAGAAATCCAGTAGTTTTACCATGTAATATATTCCATTATTATTCATTATATATACTTTATAATCATTCTGGAATGGTTAACATGGATAATGAATCTCATCGCGTCGTGGAGACGGTAGTCCGTACGTACGCACGAGCGATGATATCGTTCCCATGGTCGTGGAATTGTGTTTAAGTGTATGTATACTATTTAAGTATCAATATAAATTTATAATAATCATATATAGTTACTCATTACACCATTATACCCATCCAATTAAGGTGGTGGCGGATAATAGATTTCACCACGGCGTGGAGACGGTATTCCGTACGTACGCACGCGTAGTGATTTCCTTTTCCGTAGGATGGATAGATGGTTAATTAGAGTTGTTTCATATTTATAATAACATTTCAGTATATAAGAAATACTGATGTTATTACTTTATCATAAAACAACTAAATAAGAATAAGTTGAGGAAGAATGAAATTGAAAAAGATTGGTAATGGATATTACCTCTTTTTGACGCGCCTTCACTTAACCTCAACTTAATGAACTAAAGATGGTCGTTGTAGAAGACCAGGACCTCTAGGATGATACTAGGGAAGTGGAGAATAGATTTTTTTCAGGGGTTTTCCGAGCATTAGGGCTCAAAGTTGTGTGATGAAGAGAGGGAGGAGGTGCCCTTTTATAAGGGAGGAGAGGGGCACCTTTGGAATAACGAAAAATATTATTTTATTATAAAGTCAATTTCGGTTTTAAATAGCTCCAAATTGATTTATTTTGAGTCTAAGGTGGTTATGGGTCGAAATCCTCTCATCCAATAGAATTTAGACAAGTTTAGGTTCCTGTTTTAACCTTATCATTTAGATTTAGCATTAAGTTAAATAATTTTACTTTTACCATGTCTTCTTGTGTTCTTACACTATAAGGTTAATAAACATACTATAAGAAGCCAAAGGAATCCCAAATTGTTTATTATTAATATATATAACCTTATCTAAGTCATTTTGCCGAAGCTTAGATTTTTAGGAATAAAATAACAATTAATAATATAATATTTGTTTTAAATTCTATTTCATGTCAATTTTGACAATATTTAGTAATTGATTTTTGTGAAAATCATAACAGAATGATAAGTTCGAAAAGTGTTAATTAAATAAATAATAACATGTCATATTAACCTAGAAAATTTGTAGAATTCATAAAAAGTCTCAAATTATATTTATTGGGGTATTTATAACATCAATTATGTCAATATTTCATTAATAAGATAATTACTGCATCATCGTTGTGTCATAAATAGATTAAATTATTTAATGTCTAAAAATTACAAATAAACTACCATTATGCAGGAAATCGTTGTAGCTTTCTAATGAATATTTAAAATCGAATTTATCATATGTATAACCCTATATTAAAAATGTTTTAGTAAATAAACTTTGATTTTAACTCTTTTAACTCTTCTTTGAATTAAATAATAATAAATGTCCTAATCTAATCCATGTGGGCCTAAATGGTCATATTTTTTTCCTAAACTTGTTTCTGGTCGAATTACACTTATCCAATAGAATTTGGACATGTGTTAGGGTAATAATAATATCATTCTTACCCTTAATAACCCTATTTACTTTTAACCGTGGTAAATAAAAGTAAAAAGTTACTGTTCACCAAAAATTATTTTCATCTCATTGAACCACATTTTACTTACTGACATCAACCATGTCTCTTGGATTTTTGAAATTCCACTCACAAAAGTGGTAAAATTTAGTTTTATGAAAAATTCAGTTTTTTTAACTACCACTTAGTGGTTTCACTATTCATCAAAAATTGAAAGTTTTCAGAAAAATACCAAAAATTAGGCCTAACCTATATTTGATATTATGAACTCAAAAAAGATTTCTATTTTACCAAATTCAAAACATATCAGTTGCATTAATTAATTTAAAAAATTAATTCCTGTCGTCAAAACAAAAGACGTGTTTTTAAGAGATAATAACTATCAAAATATTGACCCTTGTTTATAAGTGGTTTAAATGTGAAATTACATCCAATGAACAAAATTGTATTAAATTGTAAAAATATATTCTAAATATAATTTAAAAACACTCAAATTAATAATTTATCACTATTAATTATTTCGATTGAAAAAGTTGTTTTTAATTAAAATTTAGTAATTTCCACTATTCATCAAAATATGAAAGTTATCCGAAAATTACCAAAATTTCACCCTAAGCTAATTTCGATATTCCGAATCCAAAAATGAAATCCATTTTGAAAAATAAAATTTAAAATATTTCAAAAAGTGGTTATTACTTTTCATAACGGCTAGTTTTAATAATATTTTAATAGCATATCGTTGTTTAGTGAAACTCGGTATTGTGTACTACACACGCTATCAAGGAAGGTCGCGATTGCGTGTAATGAAAGCCAAGTCAAGGATGCGTGTTGTGCAATCTCCTTTTGGTGTAGCGTACAACACAAGACATTAATGAAATTAAAAAGAATATTTTTCATAAAATCTCGGGGTGTTACATTCTACCCCCCTTAAAATGAATTTCGCCCTCGAAATTCGTCGGGGTTATAAATGGTTTACTACTTGAAAGTTTCTTTAATAGAAACCCACATCGTAAAAAGGAATTCCAAAACCAATCTTTAAAAACAAATGTATGAAACGTAACGATTACCCAAATAAATTAATCACTGGGTTTCCACATTGGTGAAAATAGGGATATGGAAGAAAAATATAACCATCATGTTTTTATGGAGAGTGGTAGAGAACATGGCTATGTAAAAGACAACAATCACACATCCATAAATTTGTGACGATCTAAGGTACCATCTGATTAATCAGATATAAGAGCACTAGGACAACATTTTTGGTTTTCAAGATCATTTCCCTAAAGTTGAAGAATTTGAATTAGAATAAATACTTAGTTTATTTTGGTACAATCTCACTGTTGTTCATGCCTTAAACAATTTCCACTTAATCTCTTAAATAAATGAAGATGAATTTGTTATTCATGAAGTGTTAGCAGATCATGTGATAGAATGACGGGTCATTCCATCTCTTTCAAACAAAAGGTTAGAAAAAGTTATAAGTCCATCTTATGGTTAATCGTATATGGTTCAAAAATGAACTTATACTTCATATATCATACCTCTTAATAAAATAAAACTAGTTTCTACTAACCAGGGACTTCCTGTAGTCCAGTGGTAGGCGATATAGGCCAGTCGCACTTCATTTGTGGGTTCGATTCCTACAGCCTTGTCCGACGCGATGGGCTGTCGCCCGTCCTGCAGGTCGTACTTTTCCAAAAACAATATTACTATAACATCCCATCAATAATATCGAAAAAAGAACTTCTATCCTTAAAAAATACTATTTATGCCCAACATAATCCATTCTAATCTTTAGGCTTATCCATAATACTGCAGTCCACTCTCATAATATAGTGAAAACGATTACCAGAGATTTAATACCATCGTTGATCCCCACATATCATAATATATGTCTTGTTGGTCACATTCCAAACATTCAAAGGCCTTAATCATGTATTCTCTTGAATAATGAATACCCATTGAACCTTAATGAAAACATGAATGCTGTCACAAGTCAACTCTTTCCACATACCAAAATCCAAAAATTCTATATACTCAAACCATGATATAACCTTCTCCTTATATCAGTCATGAGATCATAAATACTATCAAACATTTAATTTTCTCCTTATCCCTTCATTATGTGCATATCATCTACATTCCAAAAATATCTGAATAACCATTCATGGATACTGGTAACATTAATCATACACTTTCAAAACTCAAGGAAATACAACAGTGTAACAATCCTTAGATGTCTCTTTATTCCATAGTACCATGAGATTACTTATACAACATTACACATGATAAACATGTAATCATTCCACTACATTCTTAAACCATTGACCGAGCTTCAACAATTCTTTCATCTCACAAATCATTTGTAGTCTCTTCATCATCATCCACATAAATACTACCCATACGACCATACTGATTCACTTCATGAGACTTTCCCTTAGGACATTGGTTTTCATAATGCCCATACATTACACATTTAAAACACTTAACCATTTTTGATGTCATAGCAATACCATTATCCTCATCCATGGTGTTAACTGAACCTTTTCCTTTGAACTTACTTGCTTTGTGTCCTTCTTTTCCACACCCAAATCATCTTCCAGTTCCATTGAAACATTCTCCTTGATGCCTCTTCCCACATGATTTACATAGGGGAAATTGAACTTTCTTTCCTCTATGATCATCATGAAACTCCATCTTTCTCTTATTAGCTGAGTCAGGAAACTTACCATATTTTACTTTATTGATCATATTATGAGATTGCTGATTGAGCATAATAATGATGTTTCGACTTCCAAATCCCATTTCATTATGACGAATATCATTCCATTGTTCATCATATCCTCCATTATCATGAATCATCTTGTTTCCATCCATTTTCTAAAACCCAAAAAGAATAGTGTGAGAGGCAAAAATCATAATAAAGGGAGAGTAACTTCAACATCTAACATCTTAGGTTAAATTCTAATATCGTTACCATAGTTCTATGACTATATACTATACGTATAATTATCCTTAGGGACATCCCTAGACATACCTTAGAAATATCTCTAGGGATCTCACTAACGCTTTCGTATCCTAGTTTCCAAAGGTTTACTAAACCTTTTCTCTGATACCAACTGTATAGACCCGAAGCTTGACATACATGGACATTACATTACATTTGTGGAATACTTGGTACATAACAAAAAAACACACACACACACATGGATCGTAATAGTTTAGTGTCTTTGGAAACATAGAACGTAATCTTCTAATCGTGGTGAAAGATCTTCAATATCTCCCATAAAGATCTTCCCTGTTTTTTTACCTAAAACCTTTCTTTATAACCTGGGGAAAATAAAACATAAAAGGGTGAGCTCAAATACTCTGTAAGGGTAAACAAAAGAAAAATCAATCACATCATATTCATAAGAACATAACTTTTGGAAATATTAACCTGCAAAAGAGAGCATAATTTCAAAACATGGGATAAATCATGGCAGTGAAATGTAATCACAATAATCATAACATAAAGCATGAAACTTCGTGGCATACACACATAATCATAGAGAATCATTTCTTATTAGTCAAGACTCATTGCCAAGACTATCTTAGTGGAAAAAGTCCCTTTCTGAACTAAGTAACCCTCGTTCCAGTCCTGTTTCACTGAACCGGTATAACATACCGTTCTAGCCATGTCTATCTCATGAGATATAAAATCTTTACCCAATTAATTGGACGGAGATATAGGTCCCACCCATCTCATAATGATACCATTCTTATGTGTGCCACAAAATCATAAATCATACATCATTGCATAACCCATGTAAAAAAATGGGAATCTTAAACATAATGACATCATAAAAAAATTCATATAAGATAATGGAATTCATAAAAATATTTCCATCACAACATAATCAAATCCATGTAATAATAAGGATAGAAACAGAACCCTATATTATCTTAGATGGAAAATAATTTTGATAAAACACTTGAACTCCATTCTTGAGGAAAATATCCTTTCTTCTTCAAAAACATTTATCTTTCATAACATGTCATACGACTTTAAAATAAAAGAAGTTGATTGAAAATAAACTTAAAAACTTGTAAAGGAAGCTTCTTGGAAATAATGTTTTAAAAATCCATTCATGCCATATAAGTTAAAAAAACATTCTTCTCGTACTTTTTTCGGAAAAGTCAAAAAGTACCTCGTACGAAAGACGACAAAAGATTCCTTTCATATTCTTTACTAAAAACTCACCGAAGGGTAAAATTGGATTTAAACTATTGTATGTGGATGGAAACAATATTACATATATAGGTAACATGGATGTGGATGATAAAATACACCCCAGTAAATGCCAAAGTAAAAACAATCTCGGATAAAAATGAGATTGTGATATTTTCCCTTTCCTTAGGTCCGACTTGCTTTGTACGTGTCCGAACCTCCTGTATAATGATTTAAATCATGTTATTGACTTATTCCAGAATCATATTCATTGTTATTATATCATATATGGCCCACTTATGACTTTATATTACCCGTTCTTTTTTAAATTCATGTTAAAGAAGCGTCTTGGGTAAAATCATTTCATTTTTCGTAGGTGTTTGGAATTGTTGTTCTTGGCATTATTATTAATTATATCATGATTTAATTACTTCCAGAATATAAATTATGATTTATATATCATATATATTCAGTATATATATATATATAATAGATAGATAAATGAAATGAAACACACCGTTCATGGAGACTGTAGTCCGTACGTATGCATGAACGCTGCTTTCCTTTCCTTATTGTCTTGAATGGAAGTAAGTAGATGACATATATATATATATATATACATAAATCTAGTAGATTTAACATGTAATATATTCCATTATTATTCATTATATATACTTTATAATCATTCTGGAATGGTTAACATGGATAATGAATCTCATCACGTCGTGGAGACGGTAGTCCATACGTACGCACGAGCGATCATATCGTTCCCATGGACATGGAATTGTGTTGAAGTGTATGTATACTATTTAAGTAGCAATATAACTTTATAATAATAATATATAGTAAATCATTACACCATTATACCAATCCAATTAAGGTGGTGGCGGAAAATAGATTATACCACGGTGTGGAGACGGTATTCTGTACGTACGCACGCACGGTGATTTCCTTTTTCCGTAGGATGGATAGAAGGTTAATTAGAGTTGTTTCATATTTATAATAACATTTCAGTATATAATAAATACTGATTTTATTACTTTATCATGAAACAACTAAAGAAGAATAAGTTGAAGAAGAAAAAAATTGAAAAAGATCGGTAATGGATATTACCTCTTTTTGACGCGCCTTCACTTAACCTCCACTTAAAGAACTAAGGATGGTCTTTGAAGAAGACAAAGACCTCTAGGATGATACTAGAGAAGTGGAGAAGAGATTTTGTTAGGGGTTGGATGAGCTTGAAGGCTCAAAGATGTGTGAGGAAGAGAGGGAGGAGGTTCCCTTTTATAAGGGAGGAGAGGGGCACCTTTGGAATAACTAAAAATATTATTTTATTATAAAGTCATGTTCGGTTTTAAATAGCTCCAAATTGATTTATTTCGAGGATAAGGTAGGGATGGGTCTAAATCCTCTCATCAAATAGAATTTAGATAAGTTTAGGTTCCTATTGTAACCTTATCATTTAGATTTAACATTAAGTTAAATAATTTTACTTTTACCGTGTCTTCTTGTGTTCTTACACTATAAGGTTAATAAACTTACTATAAGAAGCCAAAAGAACCCCAAATTGTATATTATTAATATATATAACCTTATCTACGTAATTTGGCCGAACCATAGTTTTTTAGAATAAAATAATAATTAATAATATTATATTAGTTTTAAAACCTATTTCATGTAAATTTTGACACTATTTAGTAATTTATTTTTGTGAAACTCAAAACAGAATGATAAGTTCGAAAAAAGTTAATTAAATCAATAATAACATGTCATATTAACCTATAAAATTAGTGGAATTCATAAAAATTCTAAAATTATATTTATTTGGGTATTTATAACATCAATTATGTCAATATTTCATTAATAAGATAATTATTGCATCATCGTTGTGTCATAAATAAATTAAATTATTTAATGTCTGAAAATTACAAATAAAATACCATTATGTAGGAAATCATTTTAGCTTTCTAATTAAAATTTAAAATCTAATTTATCATATGTATAACCCTATATTAAAAATGGTTTAGTAAATAAACTTTGATTTTAACTATTTTAACTCTTCTTTGAATTAAATAATAATAAATGTCCTAATCTAATCCATGTGGACCTAAATGGTCATATTTTATTACTAAGCTTGTTTTTGGCCGAATTACACTTATCCAATAGAATTTGGACATGTGTTAGGGTAATAATAATATCATTTTTACCCTTAATTACCCTATTTACTTTTAACCGTGGTAAATGAAAGTAAAAAGTTACTATTCACCAAAAATTATTTTCATCTCACTGAACCACATTTTACTTACTGACATCAACTATGTCTCTCGGATTTTTGAAATTCCACTCACAGAAGCGGTAAAATTAAGTTTTATGAAAAATTCAGTTTTTTTAACTACAACTTAGTGGTTTCACTATTCATCAAAAATTGAATGTTTTCAGAAAAATATCAAAAATTAGGACTAAGATATATTTGATATTATGAACTCAAACATGATTTCTATTTTACCAAATTCAAAAAATATCAGTTGCATTAATTAATTTAAAAAATTAATTCCCGTCGTCAAAACAAAAGACGTGTTTTTAAGAGATAATAACTATCAAAAGATTGACACTTGTTTATAACTGGTTTAAATGTGAAATTACATCCAATGAACAACACTGTATTAAATTGTAAAAATATATTCTAAATATACATTAAAACCACTCAAATTAATAATTTATCACTATTAATTATTTCAACTGAAAAAGTTGTTTTTAATTAAAATTTAGTAATTTCCACTATTAATCCAAATATGAAAGTTATCCGAAAATTACCAAAATTTCACCCTAAGCTAATTTCGATATTCCGAATGCAAAAATGAAATTCATTTTGAAAAATAAAATTTACAAAATTTCAAAAAGTGGTTATTACTATTCATAACGGCTAGTTTTAAAAATATTTTAGTAGCATATCGTTGTTTAGTGAAACTCGGTATTGCATACTACACACGCTATCAAGGAAGGTCGTGATTGCGTGTAATGAAAGGCAAGTCAAGGATGCGTGTTGTGCAAGCTCCTTTTGGTGTAGCGTACAACACAAGACATTAATGAAATTAAAAAAAATATTTTTCATAAAATCTCGGGGTGTTACATTCTACTCCACTTAAAATGAATTTCGCCCTTGAAATTCGTCGGGGTTATAAATGGTTTACTACTTGAAAGTTTCTTTAATAGAAACCCACATCGTAAAAAGGAATACCAAAACCAATATTTAAAAACAAAATAATGAAATGTAACAATTACCCAAATAAACTAATCACTGGGTTTCCACATAGGTGAAAATATGGATATGGAAGAAAAATATAACCATCATGTTTTTATGGAGAGTGGTAGAGAACATGGCTATGGAAAATCCAACAATCACAAATCCATAAATTTGTGACGATCTAAGGTACCATCTGATTAATCAGATATAAGAGCACTAGGACAACATTTTTGGTTTTCAAGATCGTTTCCCTAAAGTTGAAGAATTTGAATTAGAATAAATACTTACTTTATTTTGGTACAATCTCACTGTTGTTCATGCCTTAAAAAATTTCCACTTCATCTCTTAAATAAATGAAGTTTAATTTGTTATTCGTGAAGTGTTAGCAGATCATGTGATAGAATGACCGGTCATTCCATCTCTTTCAAACAAAAGGTTAGAAAAAGTTATAAGTCCATCTTATGGTTAATCGTATATGTTTCCAAAAATGAACTTATACTTCATATATCATACCGCTTAATAAAATAAAACTAGTTTCTACTAACCAGGGACTTCCTGTAGGCCAGTGGTAGGCGATGAAGGCCAGTCGCACTTCGGTTGTGGGTTCGATTCCTACAGCCTTGTCTGACGCGATGGGTTGTCGCCCGTCCTGCAGGTTGTCCTTTTTCTAAAACTATATTACAATAACATCCCATCAATAATATCGAAAAAATAACTACTATCCTTAAACAATACTAATTTATGCCCAACATAATCCATTCTAATCTTTAGGCTTATCCATAATACTGCATTCCACTCTCATAATATAGTGAAAACGATTACCAGAGATTTAATACCATCGTTGATCCCCATATATCATAAGATATGTCTTGTTGGTCACATTCCATACATTCAAAGGCCTTAATCATGAATTCTCTTGAAGAATGAATACACATTGAGCCTTAGTGAAAACATGAATGCTGTGAAAAGTTAACTCCTTCCACATACCAAAGTCCAAAAATTCTATATACTCAAACCATGATATAACCTTCTCCATATATCAGTCATGATATCATGAATACTATCAAACATTTAATCTTCTCCTTATCCCTTCATTATGCGCATATAATCAACATTCCAAAAATATCTGAATAACCTTTCATGGATACTGGTAACATTAATCATACACTTTCAAAACTCAAGGAAAGACAACAGTGTAACAATCCTTAGATGTCTCTTTATTCCAAAGTACCATGAGATTACTTATACAACATTACACATGATAAACATGTAATCATTCCACTACATTCTTAAACCATTGACCGAGCTTCAACAATTCTTTCATCTCACAAATCATTTGTAGTCTCTTCATCATCAGCCACATAAATACTACCCATACGACCATTCTGATTCTCTTCATGAGACATTCCCTTAGGACATTGGTTTTCATAATGCCCATACATTCCACATTTAAAACACTTAACCATTTTTGATGTCATAGCAATACCATTATCCTCATCCATGGTGTTAACTGAACCTTTTCCTTTGCACTTACTGGCTTTGTGTCCTTCTTTTCCACACCCAAAGCATCTTCCAGTTCCTTTGAAACATTATCCTTGATGCCTCTTCCCACATGATTTACATAGGGGAAATTGAACTTTCATTCCTCTATGATCATCAGGAAACTCCATCATTCTCTTATTAGCTGAGTCAGGAAACTTACCAAATTTTACTTTATTGATCATATTATGAGATTGATGATTCGGAATAATAATGATGTTTCAACTTCCAAATCCCATTTCATTATGAAGAATATCATTCCATTGTCCATCATATCCTCCATTATCGTGAATCATCTTGTTTCCAGCCATTTTCTAAAACCCAAAAAGAATAGTGTGAGAGGAAAAAATCATAATAAATGGAGAGTAACTTCAACATGTAACATCTTAGGTTAAATTCTAAGATCGTTACCATAGTTCTAGGATTATATCCTATATGTATACTTATCCTTAGGGACATCCCTAGACATACCTTAGAAATATCTCTATGGATCTCACTAACGCTTTCACATCCTAGTTTCCAAAGGTTGACTAAACCTTTCCTCTGATACCAACTATAGAGACTCGAAGCTTGACTTACATGGAAATTACATTACATTTGAGGAATACATAGTACATAACAAAAAAAACACACACACACAAGGATCGTAATAGTTTAGTGTCTTTGGAAACTCGGAACATAATCTTCTAATCGTCGTGAAAGATCTTCAATATCTCCCATAAAGATCTTCCCTTTTTTACCTAAAACCTCTCTTTTTATCCTGGGGAAAAGAAAACATAAAAGGGTGAGCTCAAATGCTCAGAAAGGGTAAACAAAAGAAAAATAAATCACATCATATTCATAAGAACATTACTTTTGGAAATCATAACCTGCAAAAGAGAGCATAATTTCATAACATGGGATAAATCATGACAGTGAAATTTAATCACAATAATCATAACTTAAAAAATGAAACTTTGTGGCAGACACACATAATCATAGAGAATAATTTCTTATTAGTCAAGACTCATTGCCAAGACTATCTTAGTGGACAAAGTCCCTTTCTGAACCGAGTAACCCTCGTTCCAGTCCTGTTTCACTGAACCGGTATAACCTACCGTTCCAGCCATGTCTATCTCATGAGATATAAAATCATTACCCAATTAATTGGAGGGAGATATAGGTCCCACCCATCTCATAATGATACCATTCTTATGTGTGCCACAAAATCATAAATGAAACATCATTGCATAACCCATGTAATAAAAATGGGAATATTAAACATCATGACATCATAAAACAATTCATATAAGATAAAGGAATTTATAAAAATATTTCCATAACAACATAATCAAATCCATGTAATAATAATTATAGAAACAGAACCCTATATTATCTTAGATGGAAAAAAATATTAATAAAACACTTGAACTCCATTTTTGAGGAAAATATCCTTTCTTCTTCAAAAACATTTTTCCTTTCATAACATGTCATACGACTTTAAAATAAAAGAAGTTGATTAAAAATAAACATGAAAACTTGTAAAGGAAGCTTCTTGGAAATAATTTTTTAAAAATCCATTCATGTCGTATAAGTTAAAAAAACATTTTTCTCGTACTTTTGTCAGAAAAGTCAAAAAGTACCTCGTACGAAAAACGACAAAAGATTCCTTTCATATTCTTTACTAAATACTCACCGAAGGGTAAAATTGGATTTAAACTATTGTAAGTGGATGTAAACAATATTACATATTTAGGGAACATGGATGTGGATGATAAAATACACCCCAGTAAATGCCAAAGTAAAAACAATCTCGGATAAAAATGAGATTGTGATATTTTCCCTTACCTTAAGTCCGACTTGCTTTGTACGTGTCTGAAGCTCTTGTATAATGATTTAAATCATGTTATTGTCTTATTACAGAATAATATTCATTGTTATTATATCATATATGGTCCACTTATGACTTTATATTACCCGTTATTTTGTAAATTCATGTTAAAGAAGCATCTTGGTTAGAATCGTTTCATTTATCGTAGGTGATTGGACTTGTTGTTCTTGACATTATTATTACTTATATGATGATTTACTTACTTCCAGAATATAAAGTATGATTTATATATCATATATATTCAGTATATATATATATATAATAGATAGATAAATAAAATGAAACACACCGTTCATGGAGATGGTAGTTCGTACGTACGCATGAACGCTGCTTTCCTTTCCTTATTGTCTTGAATGGAAGTAAGTAGATGACATATATATATATATATACATAAATCCAGTATATTTACCATGTAATATATTCCATTATTATTCATTATATATAATTTATAATCATTCTGGAATGGTTAACATGGATAATGAATCGCATCGCGTCGTGGAGACGGTAGTCTGTACATACGCACAAGCGATCATATCGTTCCCATGGTCGTGGAATTGTGTTGAAGTGTATGAATACTATTTCAGTATCAATATAACTTTATAATAATCATATATAGTTACTCATTACACCATTATACCCATCCAATTAAGGTGGTGGCGGAAAATAGATTACACCACGGTGTGGAGACGGTATTCCGTACGTACGCACGCGCGATGATTTTCTTTTTCCATAGGATGGATAGAAGGTTAATTATAGTTGTTTCATATTTATAATAACATGTCAGTATATATTAAATTCTTATGTTATTACTTTATCATGAAACAACTAAAGAAGAATATGTTGAAGAAGAAAGAAATTGAAATAGATCGGTAATGGATATTACATCTTTTTGACGCGCCTTCACTTAACCTCCACTTAAAGAACTAAGGATGGTCTTTGAAGAAGACCAGGACATCTAGTATGATACTAGGGAAGTGGAGAAGAGATTTTGGAAGTGTTTGGGTGAGCTTGAAGGCTCAAAGTTGTGTGAGGAAGAGAAGGAGGAGGTTCCCTTTTATAAGGGAGGAGAGGCACACCTTTGTATTAACTAAAAATATTATTTTATTATAAAGTCATGTTGGGTTTTAAATAGCTCTAAATTGATTTATTTAGAGGCTAAGGTGTGGATGGGTAGAATTCCTCTCATATAATATAATTTAGACAAATTTAGGTTCCTATTTTAACCTTTTCATTTAGATTTAACATTAAGTTAAATAATTTTACTTTTACCGTGTCTTCTTGTGTTCTTACACTATAAGGTTAATAAACATACTATATGAAGCCAAAAGAACCCCAAATTGTTTATTATTAATATATATAACCTCATCTAAGTCATTTGGCCGAACCATAGATTTTTAGGAATAACAAAACAATTAATAATATAATATTTGTTTTAAAAACTATTTCATGTCAATTTTGACACTATTTAGTAAATGATTTTTGTAAAAATCATAACAGAATGATAAGTTCGAACAAAGTTAATTAACTCAATAATAACATGTCATATTAACATATAAAATTAGTTTAATTCATAAAAAGTCTCAAAATATATTTATTTGGGTATTTATAACATCAATTATGTCAATATTTCATTAATAATATAATTACTGCATCATCGTTGTGTCATAAATAAAATAAATTATTTAATGTCTAAAAATTACAAATAAAATACCATTATGTAGGAAATCGTATTAGATTTCTAATGAATATTTAAAATAGAATTTATCTTATGTATAACCCTATATTAAAAATGTTTTAGTAAATAAACATTGATTTTATCTCTTTTAACTCTTCTTTGAATTAAATAATGATAAATGTCCTAATCTAATCCATGTGGGACTAAATGGTCATATTTTATTCCTATGCTTGTTTTTGGTCGAATTACACTTATCCAATAGAATTTGGACCTGTGTTAGGGTAATAATAATATCATTTTTACCCTTAATTACCCTATTTACTTTTAACCGTGGTAAATAAAAGTAAAAAGTTACTATTCACCAAAAATTATTTTCATCTCATTGAACCACATTTTACTAACTGACATCAACCGTGTCTCTCGGATTTTTGAAATTCCACTCACAGAAGTGGTAAAATTACGTTTTATGCAAAATTCAGTTTTTTTAACTACCACTTAGTGGTTTCACTATTCATCAAAAATTGAAAGTTTTCAGAAAAAGACCAAAAATTACGCCTAAGCTATATTTGATATTATGAACTCAAAAATGATTTCTATTTTACCAAATTCAAAACATATCAGTTGCATTAATTAATTTAAAAAATTAATTCCCATCGTCAAAACAAAAGGCGTGTTTTTATGAGATAATAACTATCAAAAGATTGACACTTGTTTATAACTGGTTTAAATGTGAAATTAAATCCAATGAACAACATTGTATTAAATTGTAAAAATATATTCTAAATATACATTAAAACCACTCAAATTAATAATTTATCACTATAAATTATTTCGATTGAAAAAGTTGTTTTTAATTAAAATTTAGTAATTTCCCCTATTCATCAAAATATGAAAGTTATCCGAAAATTACCAAAATTTCACCCTAAGCTAATTTCGATATTCCGAATCCAAAAATGAAATCTATTTTGAAAAATAATATTTAAAAAATTTGAAAAAGTGGTTATTACTATTCATAATGGCTAGTTTTAATAATATTTTAATAGCATATCGTTGTTTAGTGAAACTCGGTATTGCGTACTACACACGCTGTCAAGGAAGGTCGTGATTGCGTGTAATGAAAGGCAAGTCAAGGATGAATGTTGTGCAAGATATTTTTGGTGTAGAATATAACACAAGACATTAATGAAATTAAAAAGAATATTTCTCATAAAATCTCGGGGTGTTACAATAATGATCATTTTAATTTTATATTTTACTGCAACTATTTTCATGATTAACAGAAAATGATTGCTGATCATGAATAATTATATTTATGTCTTAATTATGTTTTCCTTCATGTTATGATATGATTTCCCTTTACTATGAATAGGATATAACATCATTCTTATGTTTACAATAACTTGGTTATTAATATTATTATATATTACGAAATTTTTAGAAAAGGGTCTAGATGATCATGATAATGGAGAAATTTTCACGATTTTAATAAAATAAAATGCTTATATAGTTAATTTCTATGAAACTAAAACATTAGGCTCTTTTATTGAGGGAGTGTTTTAGACGTGTGTAATAAAAATCCGAAGATTATTTTACTTTTTAATTTATGTTAATAATTGGAATATTTATTTTTTATCGAAAAAGTTTTTTCTTTATTTTTGGACAATAATGTATTATCCATTAACAAAAAAACAATAGAAAACTAAAATGGACGATCAGTTTTTTATAACATCATGATGGTTTGGTAAAGTATAAATTGTGTGATTATCATAGTAATGACATAACTATTTTTATACCAAATGTTGATACATATTGTGACATAATTGCACAATTGTGAAATAAACCTAAAAAGATATTTTTAGTTGTTAACTCAATTGTGACCTCATTTACAACAAATAGTATAGGATACACTACATGTTTCACACAACATGGTGATATTTGTGGGCTAATCACATTATCATTTTAAAATAGTAAATGAATATTTTATTATAATGTTAACCAATTAGGTTGGAGAACCTAATTGGAAAATTTCCAGTGGAAAAATTGGTAAAATTATAGTTTTGATATGTTAATAAAATTATAAAATAGTTAGGTTTAATGTATCATATGATAGAAATAATATAATTTTGAAGAATATATATTATGATTGAGTTTCATAATCACTAGATCATTTACTCTAATATATTCATATCGATTTTAGTTGTACTATTTTTTTTGAAATATGATCATCAAAATGATGCAATGAAAGGTATGTCGCCATGAAGTCTAAAAGAAACATATTTGGGATAAATAGTTTATAGGTATTAAAATGGTTATATGAAGAAAAGACTACAGAAAAATATTTTTTAATAGGTTATTATGGATTCCACGACTTATTACTTTAGTTAAAATAATTTATATTGTATCTTCATAATTTTTTTAGAGTGAGATGATGTATAGTTGAAATATTTAATTATTAATGTTACTTAAATAATATTATTCTTGGTAGATTTATATTTATGTAATGAGGATAATTAATTAAAACCATGATAAATTTTGAAAATAATAACTATGCAACAAAAAAATTAAAAATTATTCCGTGAATTAAAGGATTTGTATAAATGTGACAACATTTTAAAAAATGGGTATGATAAATAAAAGTACATTTAATATTGATGAAAATAAATTAATATTCTTAGACCTCAAATAATATAATTTCATTATACAAAAATATATTCTTTATAAAAAATTTGTTTTATTTCAGGAAACTATGTATATAATGATTAAATAATAATAAAATATTATGATCATGTGAATAAAATATTAATGTAAAGTTAAATATTAAAAGTTTAATAATAAGAATAATATATATTTTATAATTTTTGAATCCATTTTCGATTATTATTTATTTTCCTCTATATTTTAATATTTTATTTAAACATTGATATAAGAAAAAATTAGTCCTTTTGTTTCTAAAAATGAACATTATATTTTATTAATAATAATAATATATTTGTAATATGAATTATTTAAATATTTCTGGGAGTACTTATTTTCATGTGAGTATTTATATGTATCATTTTAAAAAATAGCATGAGATTTTTACATTATTTGTATATAGTTATGAGTGTTAAATTTATTAAATTCATTAATAAGTCACAATTTGTTTATTATAACCTAATTTATATTTTTATAACTTTTGGTTGTAAATTTTGAACTCATAATTGAAATTTTTACCATTTTAAAAAATGGTCAAATTATTAAATAATCTATTTAGTATTTTATAAAAAGTATAAAAACCTTAATAAATTAAATAAAAAAATTAATTAAAATTAAAATTAATAGATCCATATTATATATTACATATAATATATTTTTTTCCTGTAGGACACATTAAAAATATAAAAACTAGTTACTATGTATGAAATAACAATGTTAAATATGGGAATCCATAGATTTATGGTGCACAATATGTTCAAAAAAATTTCTATTTAAATTGAATAGGGTTTTTTAAGATTATATCTTGTAAAAAAAATTATTTATCAATTATGGAGCAACTTACCTTGAGGGTTAATAACCATTACTAAAATATTTTCGGTATTTATAAAAACCCCAGTATTTTTTACTTATAAAAGTGGAATTCCTCTCCTCAAATCCCCTAAAACCAAATTAAACTAGTAGTTATAATATCTAATCAACACTATGCACCAAACTCCAACACACATTAATGTTTCTTTGTTCTCAAAATTCTATCCATCAAATATTTAATCCCTATTACAATATAGATAATCCAATAAGTACAATATGGGTTTCTAATAATCCATTATTTTTCAACTTAGTTATGTTATTTTATTCTACACGAAATTTATTTAACCATTTTATAATTATTAAATCAGTATCGTCTATATTATTTATGATATTATAATTATTGTACAAAAAATAAAATCACTTCCATTTCCCATTATGATAATTGAAAATGTGAATCATGTGTTGTGAGGAATACCTCTTCCATGAAACACCATTTTTATTCTACTCAACCAGTATAAACGAATGGAATAAAAGGGTAATTTAATAAATACTTATATTTTTTATAATATTTTTTTGGTCATAAAAAATTATCAATATTGCATGTTTTCCAATTCTATTTAGAAATAAGTCATCATCCATGCATCTATGTGGTCTACCACCTCTATAAAAATATCTATTTCAATTTTTTATTTCATAACCACGTTAATTATATTGTCCGGATTATGGGATAAATGGATAATTATGACATTATGATACCATTATTTTTTATAATGAAAATGTTATATAAAATTAATTTTATGATAATAAAATGATTCTCATTAATTCAATTCTTCAGAATGAGCGAACTGAAAAGAGAATTCTCTCATATATCGATGTAATTTCTTTATATAAATTATCATATATTTATAATTCATTCAAATTATAACAAATAAAACTATTGATGAGTATATTATATCATTATGCCTCTCACATAATTATATTACTAATAAACCTCCTTATAACCATCAATTTATCATTATTGGTTCATGTTCAGCTCAGTTTTACTGCCTACATGAATTTCACTATGAATTTATATCATGAATTACTATAAGAACATTTTTATTGGAATAATATGATATAAATGGATATAAAATTATAATTTTCTAATTTTTTATGTCTATAAAAAAAATTTACTCATTAATAATGAATAAACATTTTTTTTATTTATAATCATCTAATAATGATAATTTTTTATTTTTTGTTAATATTTTTCAATAAAATAAACAATAGAATGAAATTATAGATTTGAAAATAATCATAAAATATATATTAAATGGGTTTTTTATCATATACCACCATATATATTTCATTATTTTGTGATTATTATTGGGGATCATGTTTTATGTATAAAATGTTTTAATTAATTATGTTATTTTATACTATATGGATTTATTATGAAACTCATTTGGTTTCCATGGATACTTTATAAAATTTGAAAAATTTCCATTGGGAAGTTTATGATATGCATTATTTCTTCAGGGGTTCCTTAACATGTGATCATTTTTTAAATGAAGTGGCACACATAAATAAAGATGATAATTGTTGGGGTCTAATTTATCCATCCAGTTTGATGCATTATGTATATATAAAATCCGGTTGTCCAACATGGATATAATGAGTATATTAAAATAGACATGGTCAGGATGGGCTTTCTCACATTTCCATGCATGGATATAGTGATTGATATCAGATTAATATGTTAATACTGAGTTATTTCACAATTTGTTTCCTATTATTATGGTTTTGAATCATTTCCAAGTTGTTTATTTGGTTATGAAATATTTTAAAGATTCATTTAATTTCAATAAAAAACATGTTTGCATGATTTAATATTATTTTTAATGTATTTCACACATTTATACCAGGATCGCATGTGATTTGACTACTTAGATTTGTTTTTATTTGGTTTATATCATGTATTCTTCCATAATCATATTTTTATGGTATCATTTTACACTAACTTATTTTATTATTATAATATAAGGCTTTTCAAAAATTTATCTTAATATTTATATATTCAATAGGTTTACCAACATCTTATGGTATTTTTTTCATATTGATCTTCAGATCTAATATTGTTCTTATGTATGAAATCCTCATGTTATGAATTTTATTATATCATGTGATATATAATGAAAAATTCCTTAAGAATCAATATTATTTATAATTTTCTCTTATTAATCAAAATAATATTTTTATATAGATAATTTCAAACACTCTATGCATTTATGTCTATAGGAAATCCACAAAATCATGAGATTTAGAATCTAAATTTTGATATTATTTTACTTTTTTGGCTTATAATGGTTAATTTAAATAATTCAATAACAAAAACTCTTTATTATGTATAATATTCTGTATTTTTACATCATTATAAATATTCTCTCCCAACCATACCGCCTTAGAGCTTAAATCTTATTACGCATAAGATATATATTTAATTAAAAACAAAAAATGAAACATGTTAAATACTTGAGAAAAAATAAACATTTGAGTGACCCATATTGTAAATGATCCATATTTTTTTATAATTTCATATGGACTAATAAACCATTATATTTAAAAAAACACCGAATAATTATAAGGGTTTAACTGAGAAAATGATATGACTAATGTAAACTAGTGTAACATACCAAGTAAATAAATAATTATGTATGTTCATATATGTGTCTATTTATGAATTAGATAGTGTTTTAGAGGCATAAAATGAGAATAAATTCAATATTAAGCATATAATTCTCTAATATTTTTATAAGATTGTTTTACCGCCTTTTAATGGAGAACATTTTTTTTTCAATCTATCCTTTGAAAATTTTATGAGCTCTATTTGTCAAAATAAACTTATTATTTAGTATTGGAACAATGAAATTTACTTTGGATAAATTGTTGGTATTTTTCTGACAATGTTCATTTTTTAATGAATAGTTACAATTACTGCATTTTACATCAAAACATCTTTTTCACCTAATTCAATTATATCGATAGATTGTCCTTTTAATTGGTTTTTATATTTAATTAGAATATATTTTTACCATTTAATCCAATTTTTTTTCATTTTAATTAATTTCACTTTGGAATTTTCCATAAACAAGTGTATATCTTTTGATAGATATTGTTTTTAAAAAACCACTATTTGTTTTGACAAGGGGAATTATTTTTAAAATTAATTACTGAAATTAATGTGTTTGGAATTTGGTAAAATAGATTCCATATTTGTAACAGAATTTCTAAATTATTTAATTAAGACTCTGGACGTTATGAATAGTAACGACGATAATTATCTTTAATTATCATGATTAATTAGTAATCAGGTAGTTAAGGGTAATAAAATAATATCATAATAATATAAAATGACACCAAAATGTGTCCTAATGCTACTGGATGTGTTATGGCCGACCATGGGATGCCTTGTGCCAACTTTGGGACCCCATGGAATCAGTTTTGTGTGATAGTGACATTTTATCATTCTATTTTTTTAAAAAAAAGTTAAATATAACAAAAGTATGTAACACCTAAGTAAAACAATTTTAATTTTGTCTACATAAATGATCTCTTAGACTATAAATAGACATTATAAATCTTATAATATTTCATACATTATGGTATTTTTTTGATAATTTTTAGACATTATATAAATAATTTTATTTATGACACCATGATGATGTAGTGATTACCTCATTAATGAATTATTTAAATAAAATGAAAAGATACTGTAAGAACTAAGACTTAAACATGTCAAAAACCTATTGTATGGGTGGATATAGAACCCTTATCACCTTATCCTCGAAATATATCATTGTGGGACCTTTAAAATCCGATACTCATTTTATAATAAAGTAACATTTCATGACATTCAAAGAGTGCCCCTCCTCCCTCTTATAAAGGCCCCCACCTCTACCACCCTACCTACAACTCGCAAGAAATTGGATCGGCCAAAATCTTCTCATTTTATCTCTCCACATCTATCTCTTTATCATAGAAGCCTTATCATAGGCAGAAATCTCTTTAAGAAACCATTTTGGTTCAAACCAAGGGGAGTTACCCGATTTCAAGGTAATGTCCTATCTTATGTTCATTTGTTTTATTTTGTTTCTCCAACCCCATAAACTCCTTTTATTTCTAAATTTGGTAACAAAACCAGTATCTTCATTATGATAGAATGTTTTTATGAGATGTATTTGATTTACAGTTACACACAATTACATCTAATGGTTAAAGAACATACTCCTTCTGTGAGTGGAAAATTGTTGCCTCATGAAATGATGATTTTTCAATATTCATTTAACACCTTTCATGGTGGCCATTAAGATTTCACTATATTTATATATTATATATATTATGTTTATGTTTTTCTTATGCTTCTGTATTTTTTATTTATGGCATACTTTTATGGTTTCCACTAGGGGTAAACGCGATATCTTCATTTTAGGAAGTGCGGACTATCACCCCCTCAAAGTGATATCAATCATTAATTACATATGTGGTAAGTATAAAGGATGGAGTAAATGATATTATATATGATATTATACTGAATATATAATATACCTTTATATCATTATGATTTCATTCCATTAAATACGAAACAGAAATGAAAGTGGCGCTCATGCGTACGTACGACTTACTATCTCCATGAACGGTGCATTTCATTTCTTACCTCTAAATGTTATTTAATATTATAAATTCATGTATATAAAGGATATATATGATAAATATGATATCTACATTATGAAAATAATTCTCGATATAATGTATATTTTACCACATGAACAACTTGTAATTATAAGAAGTTTATTTATGACTCAAGTACCAAAGATCGACAATACGACTTCTATTAACATAAATAAATACATAATGGTCATAACATTGTAATAATTAATATAAAAGTAATAATGAACTTGAAAAAATTTCTTAATAAAGTATAAGTTAACTCTAGTTTATTTTTAAAGAGATTATCGAATGATTAAATCAAGTCGGATATGAGGTAAGGGACTTATTCTCAATCTCCTTTCATTGAGGCATATTTTGTTTTATACACAAATTTATTTTATACGGTGTACAAACCCCTTTGAATTTTACTTTTCTTCAAAAGGATTATTTTTATATGAAGCGTTTTACTAAACAACAATAGGGAATGTTTTATTCTTACGTATACGGCGACAACGACGTCTCCACCGCTGTGACCATTATTTGAGTTTTTTCTTCCTCTATATGCCATAACATTTTTTAAAATGAATAATAAATAACATGTTTTACTTTTATTTTATTTAGGTATTGAAAATTGTTTTGATAATGATTTTATTATATCAATGTGTTTTTGATATTTTCTGATTGAACTATTAAAATGTTATGTTTCCTTTATGCATGTTTTATGTGACATGATTATGTTATGGTTCATGGGAATTGTTTATAAATACGGGTGGTTTTGTGATAAAATATGGGTAGGTGAGACCGATATAGATCTCCAATGCATTGGGTAAATGAAAAGAGTTAAATTATATGGTTTCTCCAAAGATATTTAGGGAATATACTGTAATGGGTATTCAAAACGTAACCATGACGGTTATTCCCTACGTAAGAATGTTATGAATGCCTCAACATACCTTAATGTATTATGTTTTCTATGAGTTATTCATAAATATTATGATTTCATGACGTATGTTAAAGTGATTATATTTTTTGAATAAAGTATTATTTCATTGATTCTTATGTATACATGGACTAATGTTTAATTTCTGTACTTTTATATCCCTTACGGAGGTTTTTATGCTCATCCAATGTTTTTTAAATGTTTTTCATAGGTCAACGGAAAGTTACATGATGTGATGATAGTGTCGATGAAGTCTCATGAAATAATCCATGTTTTATTTTAAACATGTTTCCTTCGATGAAAAAAATGAATATTGTCTTTTATGTAACAACCTTGTTTAAATGTGGAATGTAATGCATGATTTATGATCTAATTCTCTAAAAATCTAAACCTGAAAAGATACTCAATATGAAATTTTGTAATAACTCAATATTAAGTAATCTTTAAGGCTAGGGCCTTATAGTGAGTATCAGAGGTCAGTTTAGATAACATTATGAGTTATAATTCTATTAAGTGATTATCTAAAAATATTTTTTATGGTCAAATTGAAATGATATAGCATTTGAAGATTACCATGTTGCTTCATCTAAGACATGTTTGTTCAGAATGGTTTTCCATAGAGGAAGCAGGGAAGCAGTGCTAAGAAGGCATAAAGTAGGAAATGACCTTCCAAATCTGTATCCTGAGATGGTCGGAATTGGATCTGAATAGTTTGTTGTTGTAATGGCGCAGTTGACTCAAGTGATATATGGTGGCGGTATTCATGCCCGAGATCAGCCAGATCAGTCGTAGAGGAACATGTCAATGGTTGAACATTTCATGAGGCAACCTCCCCCATAATTTAGAGGATCATTTGACCCTGTTCTAGATAAAGGATGGATTAAAGCACTATAGAAATTTTTTGATGTCATGGGGTGTTCAGACAATCAAAAGGATAGTCCTGCTGTTTACCGGTTGGAAGGTGAAGCAGATTAGTGGTGGTCGATGGTTAAAAATATCAGGGACGCTGATGAGATTGATGCTCTTGACTGGGATGAATTCAAAGGTATGTTTCTTGAGAAATATTTTCTTAAGGCTATTCGGCTTAGGAAGGAAAAACAATTCTTGGAATTGAGGAAATAGGACGACTCCGTGACTACTTATGAAAAAAGGTTCACTCGATTGTCAAGGTATGCTCCAAATTTTATCCGAGACCTTGATAGAAAAATAAATCATTTTTATTCAGGATTAATTCCAAAATATCGAAGGGCTTTAGATTCTCACGAGTTCAAGAGTTATGAAAATCTTGTTCAATGTGATGAGAAGGTGGAAATGGATTTTGCAAATGATCAAGTGTTCTATAACAACCAACAGAAGAAGAGACTGAGGTGGCAGGAGAAAGGGAAGAATACTTCAAAAAGGTTTGATGGTATGAAAACTATGTTTTTAGATTGTGATAAATGTGGTAAAAAGCATGTTGGGGAATGTCTTTTGATTTCTGGAATGTTCTAATAATGTGGTAAGATGGGACATAAGTCTCGTGATTGCACTTAAAAATATCAGGCTGATGGTAAGACCAAATTTGATTTATAGTTAGTGAAATATTTCTAGTGAAATGAGATGAGTCATTATGCAAACGAGTGTTCGACAAAGAGATGAAATGATGGGAAGAAGTCAGACTACAAGCAGAAAGGTGTGGTGAAATCCTTTGCAACTACTTCAGCAGATGTTGGGCCATCAAATGAAGTGGTATCATGTAATTTTTTTGTTTTTTCAGAATATGCCAATGTGTTTTTTTATTCGGAGTCTACACATTTTTTATCTCTGAAAAATTTTCTAGTAAATTGGGAATTCCATCTCAAGAAATGACTCCTAAACTTGTGATATAATCACCTGGGGGGAATGGTGAGGAAAAAATAATTTATAAGAATTTTTTATCCTTATCCGTGGAAAAAACGTACGTGAAAATTTTATTATTTTACCTATAGTAGAGTTTGATGTTATCCAGGGTATGGATTGGATCTATGTTTACTATGATATGATTGATTGTAGAGATAAATAAGTTTCTCTTCAGAAAGATCTTTAGTTTGTGTACAAGAATGAACCCTTACTATTGATAACATATCAAGAGGCCGAAAAACTTGTAAATGACTGAAATGAAAGTTACCTTTCACATATTGTTGTAAACAAAGGAACCATTCAAATTGATGATGTGCCAGTGGTAAATGAGTATCCTGATGTTTTTCTTGATGAGTTTCCTGGAATAATACCATATCGAGAAGTTGAATTTACTGTTGACTTAGATATTGATGCTAAGCCAATTTCAAATCCCTCTTATTGAATGGATCAAATTTAACTTTTAGAGTTGAAGGAGAAATTGAATGATTTATTAGAGAAAGGTTTCATTCGAACTACCACATCACCATGGGGTGCTCCGGTCTAATTTGTTACAAATAAAGATGGTTTAATGAGAGTTTTCATTGATTTTAGAGCCTTGAATAACATTACTGTTAAGAAAAAATATCATTTGCCTCATATCGATGATTTGTTTGATCAGCTCTAGGGAGCTCAGTATTTTTCAAAGATTTACCTGAGTTTGGGGTACCATCAGTTGAAGGTAAAGGAAGAATATATTCTGAATACCTCGTTTTATACAAGATATGGAAATTATGAATTTTTAGTAATGCCTTTTTGGTTAACCAATGCACTTACTGTATTCATGGACCTTATGAATAGAATTTTCCATGAGTTCTTGGATAAGTTTGTGGTTGTATTCATTTATGATATTTTGTTTTTTTCTATAAGTAAAGAGTAGCATGAAAGTCATTTAAGGGTTATTTTTAAAACCTTAAGTGAAAAGAAATTGAATGGGAAATTCAGAAAGTGTGATTTTTGGTTTCTAAAAAATGCATTCCTTGGTCAAGTTGTCTCTAAAGATGGAATAACTATTGATCCTGCACAAAAAAGGTTTGTTGAAGAATGTCCAAGACCCAAAAATGTAATTTAGATTTTTATTTTTCTTGGTTTGGAAGGCTATTACCAAAGGTTTGCTAAAAAAATTCACTGTTATCTAGTCCAATGCCTAAGCTAACTCGGAAGGGTGTTAAATTTATCTGGACAAAAGAATGTGATTATTGTTTTCAGGAGTTGAGAAGAAGATTGGTGAATGCTCCAGTTTTGGCACTACCTTCCAGGAATGGTGATTTTGTTATCTAATGTGATGCTTCATTGAAAGGACTTGGTTGCGTCCTAATGTAGAATGATCAGGTAATTCTTTATGCTTCATGTCAGTTCAAAACTCATGTGGTAAATTACCCTACACATGATTTGGAATTAGCTGTTGTCTTTTTCATATTAAAAATTTGGAGGCATCATTTTTTATGGTGAGAGGTGTGAAATATATAGTGATCACAAAAGTTTAAAGAATATATTCACTCAGATAAAATTGAACATGAGATCGAAGAGATGGCTAGAATTAATCAAGGATTATGATTGTAAATTTCATTACTATCTGGGAAAAGAAAATAAAGTGGCTGATGCTTTGAGTTGAAAAAGTAATGCTTCGTTAATCATGTTATGTTTGGAACATCATCCTTTGGTTAAGGATTTGATGAACCTTGGCATATAAGTTGTTGGTGCAGGAAGTTCCTTTGTTTTTTTTCAGGTGTCAGTTAGATCATCTCTATTAGACTGAATTAATCAAGCACAGAAGCAAGACACTGAGTTGCAGGAAAAGGTAGATCTTGTTCAGAAGGGCATGTTACCTAAATTCAACATTGATAATAATTGTTTTTTTAGATTTGGGAATAGATTGTGTGTGCCTTGTGAGTCACAGTTCAAGAGAGAGGTGTTATGTGAATCTCATAGTTCTTAGTTTTCAGTTCATCCTGGTAGTACTAAGATGTATAGTGATCTTCGGGAGTATTAATGGTGGAATGGAATGAAAATAGATATTGCTGATTTTACTATGAATTGTTTGACTTGTCAACAGGTTTAAGCAGAGCGGCAGTTACCGAAAGTGATGATTCATCCTTTACCAGGGACAGAGTGGAAATGAGATAATATATCCATGGACTTCGTTGTGGGGTTCCCAACGACACCTCGAGGTAATAATGCGATCTCGGTTATTATTTATCGCTTGACAAAATATGCTCATTTCATTTCTATATGAGATAATTTTTCTAGAGATCAACTTTCTCGTTTGTATCTTAAAGATGTAGTCGGGTTACATGGAGTTCTCCTTTCCATTGTATCTGATCGTGATCTATGGATTACATCTAACTTTTGGAAAGGCCATCAGAATTCGTTGGGTACTGAATTAAATTTTAGTATAGCTTTTCATCCTAAATCATATGGGCAGTCAGAACGTACAATTCAATCATTGGAGGATATTCTATGTGATTTTTAGATGGATTATCATAGAAGTTGGGACCGACATATTTCTTTGGTTGAGTTTTCTTATAATAATGGTTTTCATTCTAGTATACAGATGGAACCATTTGAGGCAGTATATGGGAAGCGGTGTAGAACTCCAGCTTTTTTGGATGTAGTGGGTGAAAGGAAGTTGATGGGACCATAATTGGAATAAGAGTCACCAGAAAAAGTTCAGCTGATATAGAAACACATGAGAACAGATCGGAGCAGGAAGAAAAGTTATTCGGACAACATGAGGAAAGATCTATCTTTTGAGATAGGTGATCATGTCTTTCTCAAAGTTTAACCATGGAAAAGTGTGATGCGATTTGGTAAGAAAGGAAAGCTAAGTCCAAGGTTCATTGGACCATATGAAATTCTGGAGACAGTTGGATCAGTTGAATACCGAGTGGATTTACCTCCGATTTTATCGTAGGTACACAATGTTTTTCATGTTTCAATGTTAATGAAGTACATGCGAGATCCATATCATGTTTTTAGTCCATAGGTAGTTCAGATAGAAGAGAATATATCTTATGAGGAATAACCAGTCCAGATTCTTGACCATAGGGATAAAGTATTGAATAAGGTGATTCATCAAGTAAAGTTAGTGTGTAAAACTGGCATGATTGAATCGGAAACACAGGAATCTGAAAATGTAATGATGGATAAATACCCCCACTTATTTGGTATGTAAATAAAGTGTGGGGACACAATTTTATAAAGGGGGAAGGATGTAACATCCCATGTAAGTAAAGAATTATTTATTTTCAAATCTATGTCTATTTATGTAACACCCCAGGTAAATAAAGAATATTCCATTTTTATATTTATCTCTATTTTTGAATAAAACGATAATATTAATTTAAATAGAATGCTATGATTTATGGCTTACCCAATACGCAACAATTAGTTCCTTTGAAATCCTACGTTGCACTCTAATAATAAAATAATATTATATTAAATGGTAGTTAACACCTAGTGGTTGTAATGACGGAAATGAACATAACTAACTACAAAATTATTATATATGTTTGTAAAATATTTTTACTTTTTACAATAAATGTGAGAGAATTAAAAATGCGAATGAATCCAATTTTAAGCGTAAACATTCTAATATTCTTTAAAAGGTCGATTAACCGCCTTTTGATGGAGAACCTCTTTTAAATCCACTTGTTGACAATTTTATGTGTTATATTTGAAAAAAATAAAATTCTTCTTTAGAATCGGGACATAAAAATTTACATTGTATAAATTTTTGCTATTTTTCCGATAAAGTTCATTTTTTAATGAATAGTTAAAAATGTTGTATTTTAATTCAAAATCTATTTTCAATCTAATTTATTTATATGATTAGATTATATTTTGAATTTGTTTTAAAGATAAATTAGAATATATTTTTACCATTTAATCCAATAGTGGTCATTGGAATTAATTTCACATTTAAATTGGACTTAAACTACTGTCAAACTTTTGATATATATTATTTCAAAAAAACATGATATTTGTTCTGATAGTGGGAATTAATTATTAAATTAATTAATGTAACTTATATGTTTTTAAATTTTTAAAATAGACATCATTTTTTAATTTGGAATATCAAATATAGCTGAGGGTGAATTTTTGGTATTTTTTGGAAAAACATCAATTTTTTATGAATAGTGAAACCACTAAGTGGTACTTAAAAAACTGATTTTTCATTTAAATGAAAATTTACCACCTCTGTGTTTTGAAATTCAAAAATCCAACATACATGGTTTCCATTAGGAAGTAAAATGTTGTTTAATTGGATTAAAATATTTTTTGTGAATAGTAACTTTTAAGTTTTTAATCGCGATTAGAGGTAATTAGTGTATTTTATGGTAAAAAAATGTTTTAATAATATGAAATGACCTTGAAACATGTCTTACCCTTATTTATATGTGTCATGGACGACCAATAAAATCCATGGGTCACCTTGGGGACCCCATGGATCCACATTGGTAGAAAAAATGACATTAACAACTTTTTATTTAAAGTTTAGATTAAAATGTCACAAACATGTGTTGTTTTAATAAAAAAAATTACATGGGGTTATACAAGTCATATTTTTGACTATAAATATTCATTAGAAAGATAAAAATATTTCCTACATCATGATATTTGTTTTATAATTTTTAGACATTATATAAATTAAATTATTTATGACACCATGATGATGTAGTGATTACCTCTTTATTTAACGATTTAAATAAAATGAAATGATAATGTAAAATATAAGACCTAAAATTTTCAAAAACCTGTTAGATGTGTGGATTTAGAACTATTATCACCTTATACTTTAAATATATAATTGTGGGATCTTTAAAATCCAAAAAAAAAATTATAATAATTTTACTTTTCAAGACTTTCCAAGAGTGCCCCCCTCTCCTCTTATAAAATGCTCCCACCTTTACCACCTTACCCACACATCTCAACCCATTGGCTCGTCCAAACCCTGACCATTTTGTCTCTACACATCCCTATATTACTCCTAGAAGCCTCAATTTGGGCAGAATTATTTCCAAGGAAGCCATTGAGCTCAAATCAAAAAGAGTTACCTGATTTAAAGGCAGTGTCTTCTCTTGTGTTCTTATGTTTTATTTTTCTTCTCCAACCCCCTGAACTATATTTATTCCTTTCTTTTGTAACAAAAATAGTATCTTAAATATACTAGGATGTTTTTAGAAGAAGAATTAGGGATACACTTACACACACATCCATCTAATGGTTAAAGAACATACCGTTTTTGGGGATGTCGAATTACTGCCTCACGAAACGATGATTGTTCAATATTATTTTAACACCTTTAAAGGTGGACATTATGATGTCACTTTATTTTATATATGATATATATGGTATTTATGTTTTCAATATTCTTATGTATTTTATATTTAAAACATCCCTTTATGCTTTTCAGGTTGTGCAAATGCGATAATTTCATACGAGGAAGTGTGGACTACCGCCCCCTCAAGTGATGTGACTTGTTCATGCAATACATGGAATGTATAAAGAATGAATTTAATGAAATTATGTGACCTATATAACATGTATATTATAATGGAATTATAATACACATATATCTCTCAATTATTTTTAATTCCATTAATATGTCAATGAAATGAAAGCAGCGTTCATGCGTACGTACGGCCTACCATCTCCATGAACGGTTCATTTCATTTATATTTATCTCCAAATGTTATGTAATATTTTAAAATGAATATGTACTCAATATATAAGATATTTAAATCATTGATACTATTCTGGATATGATTTACTTATAAGTACATGGACAATCATTTTCAAACAAGTTAATTTTTTACTCATGTACCAAACATCGACAAAAACGTCTGATATGAACTCATATTATTAGGCAATTATTATAACATTATAATATGTGATAAGAACTGAATTATATTATTTAAAGGAGGACCTTAAGAAATTTTATATTGAGAAATGTTTATTATTCAGTAAAATAAAAAAATGAAAAAGACAAGTCGGACTTGGGGTAAGGGATCCGACCACTCGCTTTCTTTTCAAGTACCCTTTTTTATGTCATTTCATTTATGCTCCATGTTCATATGTTGGAGGATGTTCATTTATATTAACCATACTGTAATTTTTATTTTTATATGATTAGATACCCCCTATTACTCTCATAATTTTTTTTTATTTTTAAGTGGCGTCGTTAGGCTGCCGAATTTTCATAAGGGAACCTACCCCTCTCTTTATTTTTAAGTACACTCTTTTATGTCATTCCTTTTAAGATAATATTTATTATGATTGGGATGTTATTTAATATTAGACTTAATTTATTTTTTATGTTCATATGATGATAGACACTATTTTCTCTCATCAATCCATTTTGGATGTTTTGATTGGCGTCGTTAGGCTGACAAATTTTCGTAAGAGATCCAACCTCTCTCTTTCTTTTTAAATACTCTCCTTTATGTCACTTCTTTTAAGCTTATACTTTTTGTGTTGGGGGATGTTATTTTATATTCCTCATGCGGTAAATTTTATGTTAATATGATGAAAAACCCTATTTGATCTCATCAATCCATTTTTTGATGTTTTAAGTGGCGTCGTTAGGCTGCCGAGTTTTCGTAAGGGAATTTTCATCTAACTTTTATTCCCATGAGATTTATGATAAATTTTCCACCATTTCCTTTGAGTGGTATATGTACAACCCATTATTCTACTCTTTCTGTAATATAATTTTGTTTATGAGTATTTACATCAATGTTTTATTGTCCTTCTTTCATGAGGTGTATGTTTTGAAGGATACCCAAGTCGGTAATGGAACTTTTCACCCTCCTCTTTTTAAAAGACTTATTTTGTTGGGTCTTTTAATTTACATATTTTAATGTTGGGATATGTTCTTATATATCCTTATTGATGTAAATTTTATTTCCAAGTGATGAGATACACTTTTTATCTTTCATCAACTCATTTTCTGAATTTTATAGTGACGTCTTTTGGCTGTCGAAATTTACCAAGGGAACTTCTTTACCCAATTTCGATTTCTTTGGGTTCAACACGTAGTTATTGACTATGCCATCCTTTGAATATGTGTGAATGACGTTTGATTTTTTTACACTTAATATTCACTTATATTGGGTGTATTTATATTTTTCACACATAATTATGAGATTGATTTATCCTTAATTTAAGGATACCTTCTTTACAGGGTATTTCATCTCATTTTACATTTCTATTGAGACTTCGTTGTTGTTATGCACCAATTCACTCTTATATGGTGTATATATTGTCCATTGGAATATTATATGATGAATTCTTTTATTCTCATGATATTATAAAGTTCTAATTAAATGTTATTCCTCAATTATTGTATTCAAGTGTCTCTCATTTTGTTAAAAATCCTTTAACTAAAATATCATTTTTAATGTTTTAATGATTTGTTCTTATAAATATTTATCGTTAATATCCATGTTTTCAAAATGGTTTTAAGGATTTATTTATATGGATATTAATGGTTTAAAATATTAAAATCTTCAAAGTGGTATGGGTCAATTTTATTCAAATATCTCTTTATTAAATGTTTTAAATGGTTTTGAAAATGGTTTTTAGAATGGATTAATTATTTCAATATCTTAAAATTTTATATTTTTATTGCAATGTGGTCATGTATATTTCCTTTATGCTTAAGTTATGTGTTATTATTATGTTCTAGTTCTTATGCATTGTTTATGATGACTGGTGGTTCCCTGATAAACTAAGGGCGGGTGAGCCCAATATAGCTCTCCAATGCATTGGGTAACGCGAAGGAGTTAAATGTTAAGGTTTCTCCGAAGATATTTAGGGAATATACTATGATGGGTATTCAAAACATAACCATGAGGGTTACTCCCTACGTAAGAATGTTATGAATTCCTCAAGTTACCTTTAGGCCTTATGATTTTAATTGAGTTATGCATAAATTTTATGATTTCATGAGGTATGATAAATTGATTATGTTTTATGAGTAAAGTATGATTTCATTGATTCTTAGGTATACATGGACTGGTGTTTTCTATCCATACTGTTATAACACTTACTGAAATTTTTATGCTCATCCCACGTTTTTGAAATGTTTTCACATCACATAATGTTGAATAGGGTCAAAGATGGGATAAGGAGATGTCAGGCTATCTAAAACAAGTAACTAGACATGACTCTTTTGTTCAAGAGTTTTTATTTTGTCAAAAAGATAGAAGTTGTGTAGATGTGTCTACTTTTTAATCTTTGAGATGTAATAGTTATGTCCTAATTCTCTAAAACTCTAAACCTGAAAAGATCCTCAATGTAAATTATTCAATGTAATTCAATATTAAGTAATGTTATAAGGTCAACGCCTTATAGTTGGTATCAGAGGTCGGTTTAGATAACTTTAGAGGTTTGAGTGTTGTTTAAGAAAAAGTTAAAAGTTGTGTATAACGAAAATGGTTAGTATATTAGATGGATTCATTGTTGTTTTTGAACGTTAGAATGAGTTTGAGATAACTTGGATAAGTATATCTTCGTGTTTATCTTCCTGTTTATTATATGATGATTTTCCTGATATACTGACACTGACCTTTTTGGTTTTACTATATGGCTGGATCTAGCAGGCACCAATGTAATAGTGGATTTGAAGAAAACTATGACAGTTTTATAAAAGAAAAACTTAATGATATGGGAGCTATAATGAGAACTCTTGTGGTTATCCTCAACCAACTATCTGGAGTCATGATTGACCACTTTAACCATAGTGATTTTTATAAGGCATTGTATATGCATGAAAAAAATCCCTACGGAAGTTCAGGTAATAATCAAAAACATACATATGTTCAAAAACATATGTGTCAAAGATGTGGAAAAAAACACATAGGAAATGTTTCAAAGGGACAGAAAGATGCTATAAATGTGGAAATGAATGTCATAAATCAAGAACCTTACATAGAAAAATGAAGCATCCAGTTGACTCTAGGAAAGGGAAATAAGTTCTTTCTGAAGGATCAATTGAATGTTTTAAATGTGGTGTGCATGGTCATTATGCAAACACAGGTCCTACGATGACGTTTCGGGAATGGGGTCACCAAGATCGGGAAAATATTCATTTACCAATTCCTAATGCCATTAAGATTGAGGATGATGAAACTGACAATGACCAATGAAAGGTATGGATTATTTCTTAACATATGTTTTCCTATTATTGGAATCTTAGGCTATGATTCAATATTTTGTTTGTAGGAAAGAAGTATTTCAGAATAAGTTAAAAAGGAATGGCTAATGAATCATGAAGAATGTTGAATGAGTAAGAATTCAACATATAAGGGATTCATGAGTTATGGTAGATTTTAGGATGGTGAAATTATTAGATGTATTAAGTCTCTTTTGATGATGGGGTTACATTAGAAGAATTTTTATAGTAACCCTGATGATTGATATACAAAAATTTTATTCAAGGAATAATTATCCTTTCTTTTTGGATATAGTTATAAAGAACAATTAGGGTTTATATGATCCGTGAATTTGAGGAAATTACTGATTAATAAATTTTGGGTTGCAAAATGGAATTTATTAGATAACCTTTTTGGTTAAAATATGTTATGGTTATTTTTGAAGATTTTATCTCTTTTGGGGAATGTATGAGTTTGTGTAAGAAATCTAGTAAAATTTGAAAGTCAAAATGACAATTAAGTATGTTTTATTAAGATAAAAAATAAATTCCTCAATGAAAAGTAACTTAAAACAAAAATGTTGTCTATTAACTTTTCCTACTGGGGAATCGAATACCTTTTAACCCACCACAAGTTTGTGATTTTCTTGTGGTTAACTTTCTCCTAAAAATTTTTTCTATCACTCTCCCTCAAAACATTACCCTTTTCTTTTTCTTAAATATCCATGTTTTCCTACATGGAATCCTAGTATGGGTTAACTCGAGTGACCTCTGTACTTCTCTTTCTTTATTTTATTGTTCTCATATGGGACTTTCAATGATGTTTCCAAGCCCAATTTTAAAATTGCGAGGACACAATTACCAAAAGGGGGAAGGATGTAACACCACAGGTAAATAAATAATATGACATTTCTATATTTATCCCTATTTGTGAATAAAATGTTAATATTAATTTAAATGGAACACTATGATTGATGGCTTACCCAATACGCAACAACGAGTTCCTTTGAAATCTTACGCTGCACTCTAATAATAAAATAATTTTATTTTAAATTGTAGTTAACACCTAGACGTTGTAATGATTGAAATGAACAGATCTAACTAAAAAATTATTATATATCTTGGTCAAATATTTATACATTTTACAATTAATGTTAGAGGATTAAAAATGCGAATGAATCCAATTTTTAGTGTAAACATTCTAATATTCTTTAAAAGGTCGATTAACAGCCTTTGATGACGAACCTTTTTTAAATCCAATTGTTGACAATTTTATGTGTTATATTTGAAATAATAAAATTCTTATTTAGAATCGGGACATAAAAATTTACTTTGTATAAATTTTTGGTATTTTTCTGATAAAGTTCATTTTTTAATGAATAGTGAAAAATGTTGTATTTTAATTCAAAACATCTTTTTAATCAAATTTATTTATATGATTATATTATATTTTGAATTTGTTTTAAAGTATAATTTGAATATATTTTTATCATTTAATCCAATAGTGGTCATTGAAATTAATTTCTCTTTGAAATGGACTTAAACTAATGTCAATCTTTTGATATATATTGTTTCATAAAGACACACTATTTGTTCTGACAGCGGGAATTAATTATTATAATAATTAATGTAAATTATATGTTTTGAATTTTTTAAAATAGAAATAATTTTTTAATTTGTAATATCAAATATATCTTAGGGTGAATTTTTGGTATTTTTCGGAAAAACATCAGTTTTTGATGAATAGTGAAACAACTAAGTGTTACTTAAAAAACTGATTTTTCGTTTAAATGAAAATTTACCACCTCTGTGTTTTGAATTTAAAAAATCCAACATACATGGTTTTCTTTTGGAAGTAAAATGTGGCAGAAAAAGCAAGTAAGGATGATGAACCAAAAGGTGATGAAGATAGTGCTTGGCAACAGGTTCAAACAAGAAGCCAAAATAAAGTAGCAAGAAAAGAGGAAAGGAAGACTGAGGAGGAGCAAACTGAAAGTTCAGATGAGGATGTGGAAACTTTTATACATAAATCTAATGATATTTAATAACGCTACACTAGAAGAGGGAGAGGCCGGGGCGCATCAATATAGAGGCATGGAATGAGATGAGAGAACAGGAACGAAGAATTGGTAACAAGCTGAGGAAAAAGCTTGCCCAACCAGGATGGAGAATTTGATATCTTTGTTGTATTTTGCTCAAACATCCAGACATTTCTTTTTATAATAATTAGGGGCTCTTCCTCCATCTTTCAAAAACAATTAGATGTAAAATGTGGTTCAATGGGATTAAAATAATTTTTTTGGTGAATAGTAACTTTTAAGTTTTTATTCGCGATTAGAGGTAATTAGTGTAATTTATGGTAAAAATAATGTTTTAATAATATGAAATTACCTTTACACATGTCCTACCCTTATTTTATTGTCATTGATGACCAAGAAAATCCATGGGTCAACTTGGAGACCCCATGGAGCCACTTTGGTAGGAAAATGACATTAATATCTTTTTTTTAAAGTTTAAATTAAAATGTCACAAACTTGTGTTGTTTTACTAAAATAATTTTTCCATGGGGTTATACAAGTCATATTTTTGACTATAAATATTCATTAGAAATATAATATTATTTAATACATCATGATATTTGTTTTATAATTTTTAGACTTTAAATAAATTAAATTATTCATGACACCATGATGATGCAGTGATTACCTCTTTATTTAACGATTTAAATAAAATGAAAAGATAATGTAAAATCTAAGACCTAAACTTGTAAAAAACCTATTGGATGTGTGTATTTAGAACTATATTCACATTAACCTCGAAATATATAATTCTGGGACCTTTAAAATCCGAAAAACATTTTATAATAATGTTACTTTTCAAGACTTTCCAAGAGTGCCCCCCTCTCCTCTTATAAAAGGGCCCCACATCTACAACCTTACCCAAAACTCTCAGGCCTTTGGTTTAGCCAACCCCTGCCCATTTTGTCTCTACACATCCCTATATTACTTCTATAGTCCTCACTTTGGGAATAAGTCCTTCCAAGGAATCAATTGTGCTCAAATCAAAAAGAGTTACATGATATAAAGGTAGTGTCTTCTCTTGTGTTCTTTTGTTTTATTTTGCTTCTCCAACCCCTAAACATTTTTTATTCCTTTCTTTTGTAACAAAAATAGTATTTTTAATATACTAGGATGTTTTTATAATAACTATTCGAGCTACACTTACACACACATCCGTCTAATGGTTAAAGAACATACTGTTTCTGTGGATGGCGAATTACTGCCTCACGAAATGATGATTGTTCAATATTCTTTTAAAACCTTTAAAGTTGGACATTATGATGAAACTGTATTTTATATATGATATATATGGTATTTATTTTTTCCATACTCTTTTGTATTATATATTTAAAACATACCTTTATGCTTTGCATGTTGTGAAAAGGTGATAATTTCATACGGGGAAGTGTGGACTACCGCCCCCTCAAGTGATGTGACTCGTTCATGCAATACATGGAATGAATAAAGAATTAAATTAATGAAATTATGTGACCTATATAAAATTTATATTATACTGGAATTATAATATATATATATATCTCAATTATTTTTAATTCCATTATTATGTCAAATAAATGAATTTAGCGTTCATCCGTATGTACGGCCTACCGTCTCCATGAACGGTGCATTTCATTTATTTTTTACTCCAAATGTTATGGATTAGTATAAAATTAAAATTTACTAGATATATAAGATATTTAAATCATTAATAATATTCTGGAGATGATTTACTTATGACTACATGGACAATCATTTTCAAACAACTTCATTTTTTACTCATGTACCAAACATCGTCAAAAACGTCTGATATGAACTCATATTATTAACCAATTATTATAACATTATAATATGTGATATGAACTGAATAATAATAATTAAAGGATAGCCATAATCAATTATAAATTTACCAAAGTTTATTATTAATGAATACAAATAAACGAACAAGACAAGTCGGACTTCAGGTAAGGGATCTGACCTCTCGTTTTCTTTTCAAGTACCCTTTTTTATGTCATTTCATTTATGCTCCATGTTCTTATGTTGGAGGATGTTCTTTTATATTAACCATACTGTAATTTGTATTTTTATATGATTAGATACCCACTAATACTCTCATAAATTCTCTTTTTAGAATTTTTAAGTGGCGCCGTTAGGCTGCTGAATTTTCGTAAGGGAACCTACCCCTCTCTTTCTTTTTAAGTACACTCTTTTATGTCATTACTTTTAAGCTCATCTTTCTTATGATTGGGATGTCCTTTTATATTAAACTTACTATATGTTTTATGTTAATATTATGAGAGAACTTATTTTCTCTCATCAATCCATTTTGGAAGTTTTGATTGGCACCGTTAGGCTGCCGAATTTTCGTAAGAGATCCAACCTCTCTCTTTCTTTTTAAGTACTCTTCTTTATGTAACTTCTTTTAAGATCCTATTTGTTATGTTGGGGGATGTTCTTTTATATTCCTATTTCGGTAACTTTTATGTTAATATGATGATAGACCATATTTTATCTCATCAATCCATTTTTGGATGTTTTAAGTGGCATCATTTGGCTGCCAAATGTTCGTGAGGGATTTTTCATCTCACTTTTATTCCCGTGAGATTTATGTTACATTTGCCACCATTTCCTTTGAGTGGTATATGTACCTCACATTATTCTAATCTTTGTTTAATATAATTTCTTTTATTATTATTTAAATCATTTTTGTATTGTCCTTCTTTCATGGGGAGTATGTTTCGAAAGATACCCAAGTCGGTAAGGGAACATTTCACCCTCCTATTTTTAAAATAATTATTTTGTTGGGTCTTTTTATTTATATATTTTAATGTTGGGATATCTTCTTCTATATCCTTATTGATGTAAATTTTTTTTCCAAGTGATGAGATACCCTTTTTATCTCTCAACAACTCATTTTCTGAATTTTAAAGTGACGCTGTTAGGCTGTCGAATTATACCAAGGGAATTTCTTAACCCAATATCGATTTCTTTGGGTTCAACACATAGTTATTGACTATGTCATCCTTTGAATATGTGTGAATGTCCTTTTATTTTTTTATACTTAATATCCACTTATATTTGGTGTATTTAAATTTTTCACACATAATTATGAGATTGATTTATCCTTAACTTAAGGATACCTTCTTTACAGGGGATTTCATCTCATTTTACATTTCTTTTGAGACTTAGTTGTTGTTATGCACTAATTCACTATTATATGGTGTATATACTATCCATTGGAATATTATATCATGAATTATTTTATTCTCATGATATTAGGAAGTTCTGATTAAATGTTATTCCTCAATTATTGTATTCTAGTGTCTCTCATTTTGTTAAAAACCCTTTAACTAAAATATCATTTTAAATGTTTTAATGATTTATTATTTTAAATATTTATCATTAATATCCATGTTTTCAAAATGGGTTTAAGGATTTATTTATATGTATATTAATGGTTTAAAATATTAAAATCTTCAAAGTGGTATGGGACACTTTGATTCAAAGATCTCTTTATTAAATGTTTTAAATGGTTTTGAAAATGGTTTTTAGAATGGATTCATTATTTCAATATCTTAAAATGTTATATTGTTATTTCAATGTGGGAATGTTATATTTCCTTTATGCTTAAGTTATGTTCTATGATTATGTTATGGTTCTTGGGAATTTTTTATGAAGGCAGGTGGTTCCGTGATAAACTAAGGGCGGGTGAACCCGATATAGATATCCAATGCATTGGGTAACGTGAAAGAGTTAAATGTTAAGGTTTCTCCGAAGAGATTTAGGGAATATAATGTGATGGGTATTCCAAACGTTACCATGAGGGTTACTCCCTACGTAAGAATGTTATGAATGCCTCAAGTTACCTTTATGCCTTATGATTTATATTGAGTTATGCATAAATCTTATGATTTCATGAGGTATGTTAAATTCATTATGTTTTATGAGTAAAATATGATTTCATTGATTCTTATGTATACATGGACTGATGTTTTCTATCCATACTGTTATAACCCTTACTGAGCTTTTTATGCTCATCCCAAGTTTTTGAAACATTTTCACACGACATAAAGATGAATAGGGTCAAGGATGGGATCAAGGAAATGTCAGGCTATCTAAAACAAGGAACTAGACATGACTCTTTTGTTCAAGATTTTTTATTTTGTGAAATATATGGAAGTTGTGTAGATGTGTCTACTTTGTAATCTTTGATATGTAATAGTTATGTCCAAATTCTCTAAAACACTAAACCTGAAAAGATCCTAAATGTGTATTATTCAATGTAATTAAATATTAAGTAATGTTATATGGTCGGGGCCTTATAATATATTAATTAGATAATGATATAGAGGCTAAAATTGAGAATAAATCCAATCTTAAGCATAGAATTCTCTAATATTTTTAAAAGAATATTTTACTTCCTTTTGATGGCGAACCATTTTTAAATCTATATTTTGAAACATTTACAATCTCTATGTGTGAAAATAAACATATTATTTTGGATTTGGACATTGAAATTTACTTTGGTTAATTTTTTGGTATTTTTCTAACAATGTTCATTTTTTTAATGAATAGTGAAAAATACTACATTTTACTTCAAAACAGCTTTTCATCTAATTTAATTATATGGATAGATTTTACTTTAATTGGTTTTAAATTTTCATTAGAATATATTTTTACCATTTAATCCAATGTTGGTCATTTTAATTAATTTCACTTCAGAATTGTTCATAAACAAGTGTCAAACATTTGATAGATATTGTTTCTAAAAAACCTGATATTTATTTTGAAAATGGGAATTATTTTTAAAATTAATTACTCCAAGTTAGGTATTTGGAATTTGGAAAAATTTATTCCATATTTGTAATCATAAGGTCCAAATTATTTAATTAATACTCTTTTGTTTTTTGACATTATGAATAGTAACAAAGATAATTATCTTTAATTATCATGATTAATTATTAACCGGGTAGTTAAGGGTAATAAAATAATAACATAAAATGACTATAACATGTGCCTTAATGCTACTCTCTGTGTCATGGCCGACAATGGGATGCCTTGTACCAACATTGGGACCCCATGGAATCACTTTTGTGTGATAGTGACATTTTATCTTTTTATTTTTAAAGAAAGTTAAATATAACAAAAGTATGTTACACCAAAGTAAAAAAAATTAAATTTTGTATACATAAATGATCTCTTAGACTATAAATATTCATTTTAAATCTAAAAATATTTCCTATATCATGGTATTTGTTTATAATTTTTAGACATTAAATAAATAAATTTATTTTTGACACCATGATGATGTAGTGATTACCTCATTAATGAACGATTTAAATAAAATGAAAGGATAATGTAAAATATAAGACTTAAACTTGTCAAAAACCTATTTTATGGGTGGATATCGAACCCTTATCAACTGACCCCAGTAATATATCATTGTGGGACCTTCAAAATCCAAAACGCATTTTATAATAAAGTAACATTTCATGACTTTCCAAGAGTGCCCCTCCTCCCTCTTATAAAAGGCCCCCACCTATACCATGTTACCCACACCTCTCAAGCCATTGGTTGGGACAAAATATACTAATTTTATCTCTCCACATTCCTATCTTCATCAAAGAATCCTTACCATAGGCATAAAGTTCTTCAAGAAACCATTTTGGTTCAAACCAAGTGGAGTTACCCGAATTAAAGGTAATGTTTTCTCTTATGTTATTTTGTTTTATATTGCTTCTACAACCCAATAAACTCCTTTTATTTCACTCCTTTGTAACAAAAAAAGTATCTTAAATATTCAAGAATGTCTTTATGAGAGGTATTTGATTTTCACTTACACACACTTCCGTCTAATGGTTAAAGAAAGTATTGTTTCTATGAGTTGCAAATTACTGCCTTAGGAAACGATGGTTGTTCAATATTCTTTTGATGCCTTTCAGGGTGGCCATTAAGATGTCACTATATTTATATATAATATATATTATGTTTATTTTTTCTATATGCTTCTGTATTTTTCATTTATATCATACCTTTATGGTTTCCATTATGGGTAAACGTGAAATATTCATTTAATGAAGTGTGGACTACCGCCCCCTCAGAGTGATTTGAATCGTTAATGTCATATGTGGGATGTATAAAAGATGGAGTTAATGATATTATATATGATATTATACGGAAAATATAATTTACCTTTATATCATTATGATTTCCTTCCATTGAATACGAAATATAAATGAAAGTAGCGTTCATGCGTATGTACGGCTTACCGTCTAAATGAACTGTGCATTTCATTTAATACCTCTAAATGTTATGTAATATTATAAATTCATTTATATACAAGATATATATTATAAATATGATATCTAAATCAAGAATATAATTCTGGATATAATAGATATTTTACCACATGAAAATATTGTAATTATAAGAAGTTTATTTTTGACTCAAGTACCAAAGATCGACAAAATAACCGTTATTAACTTAAATAATTAAATAACATTCATAACATGGTCATATGTTATATAAAATGAATAATTAACTTGAAAATGGTTCTTAAGAGAATATAATTTAACTCTATTTTATTATTCAGGAGAATAAATAATGATCGAGTCAAGTCGAACACGAGGTAAGGGACTTCATCTCAATCTCCTTTCATTGAGGGATATTTTGTTTTATTCACAATTTTCTTTTATACATTTTATAAAACCCTTTTACTTTTAAATTTATTCAAAACGAATCTTTTTATACAAAGTGTTTTACTAAATGACCGAAGGGAATGTTTTTCTCTTACGTATGCGCAGACAACGACTTCTCCACCTTAGTGACCATTATTTCAGTTTCAGCTTCCTTTACAAGCCATAACCTTTTTAAAAATGAAAAATAAATACCATGTTTTAATTTTCAATTATATTGGTATTTAAAATGGTTTTGATAATGTTTTGATTATATCAATGTGTTTTTGATATCTCGGGATTGAAATGTGGAAATGTTATGATTCGTTTATGCATGTTTTATGTCATACGATTATGTTATAGTTCTTGGGCATTGTTTATGAATACGGGTTATTCCATGATAAAATAAGGGAGCATGAGCCCGATATATTTCTCCAATGCATTGGGTAATGTGAAGGATTTAAACAATAAGGTTTCTCTGAAGAGATTTAGGTAATATGTTGTAATGGGTATTCCAAATGTAACTATGAGGGTTACTCCCTATGTAATAATTTTATGAATGCCTCAACTTACCTTTATGTCTTATGTTTTCTATGAGTTATTCATAAATCTTATGATTTCATGAGGAATGATAATGTGCTTATATTTTTTGAACAAAGTATGATTTCATTTATTCTTACGTATACATGGACTAATGTTTACTTTCTGTACTTTTATATCCCTTATTGAGCTTTTTATGCTCATCCCATGTTTTGGAAATGTTTTTCACAGGTCAAGGGAAAGGTACATGATGTGATGATAGTGTCAAGGAAGTGTCAAGAAAGAATCCATGTTTTATTTTAAATATGTTTCCTTTGATGGAAAATAATGAATATTTTCTGTTTTGTAACCACCTTGTTTAAATGTGGAAGGTAATGCATGATTTATGATCTAATTCTCTACAACTCTAAACTAGAAAATATCCTTAATTTGAAATCTTGTAATAACTCAAGATTAAGTAATGTTTAAGGTTGAGGCCTTATAAGTAGGTTCACATTTCCTTTCGTGAGCATAGCTAATTAGAACACCATAGTTATGTTTTCTAATCATGGACTATTGATTATGATGAGTGAAATTATGGGAAGTTTCATATGGTGTGTTCGAGTGAGGGAAAATAAATTTTTAAAGAACATATATTTGTATTTAGATAAATTATTTTTCTGAAAAACCATTCATGAATAAGGGTAGGCCATAGGTTGTAGATCGTATGTCTACGGGACAACTAGTGGTGCATGTTAGGCTAGGACTAAACCACCGTGTTAAGGTGTGGTGTTTGGATTATCGGTGAGGATTAGTTTTTTACATTGGGGTCAGCCACTTAAACCCATCATTATGTATAATAGCATGACATGGGTTGATATATAGGGTCAATAATTGAGAAATTATTCTCTTAAGGGTGGGGTGAATTTTGGTTCTTGCTGAAACAGAAGCACGATAAATACAAGCCTAACATTTTTTGGTATTATTGATAATCAGTATGAGGTCTATTTTGACTAAGAAAGTTGTGAAAAAAATTAATCAAAGAAAAAGAAGGGGATAGAAAATCGGAAACCAAGAGAGTGTAGACAAACACATGTTGTTTATAATTAATTTGATTAATTAATAATTTAATCCAATGTTATTCATTATTCGTTGATATGTCTAGCCACATATTTGTAGTATTCTACAATTATAGTGTAGAATCCATGTTTAGGATTCATCTAGAAGAAATCCACATATGTCCCACATATCTCTGGACATCGCGGAAGGAGTCTATAGGTGAAATCATGAAATATTCTTATACTTGTGTTGTTCACCTTTGATTGCATTGAATACCACATGGAATGAATTCTTATTGATCAAATTAAGGAGGATATCTATCATTCATGATATCATTCTTGGAGAGGGATGAACTCTCTAGGCTTCTGATCATTTTCTACAATTCATTATGCTCGGCGATTTTCTTGGCTCTGACCTTGGCTAATGAGAGAATAATATAACTAGGAATTCATTTCACTAGGGTAATAATAAAATAATATTCACAAGTTCCTTTAATTATTTCATTAAACCTAGATAAACCCTCATGTTAAATAATAACAAAAATATTATTATTTCCTTGTATTCACTTATCTTGTGAGTAATAATTAAATATTATTTAATAAAATGATATTCAATATTTTTATTTCTGACTTGATCCATAAACACAATATTCCAATCCTACCAAATCGGTATCTCACCTTGAATAATAAATATTTATTTACTTAATAATCATCACTGAAATATTATAAAATAAATAACTAACTATTTTTTCACCGAATGGAAAATAAATATTTATTAATTATTCCACCTGCAATATATTCTCTGGAATAACTAGTGAAGAAATAAATTTGATCAAGAATACATGAATAATTATTTCAATATTCCAATGAAAAATATTTATTCAACATGTTAAATAATAAATTATATTACTAATTTTAAAGATCAAAATAGAGTGTGACCCACTTGGCATCTTTCCTAGTGGCATTGTGCGAACTTTCCATACGTCCATGAATAAGTTTTAAAAACACACCAATGAACTCATAGATAAAAAAGATATTTTCGCAATTACATGGCATCTTATATGAATGATTGCAGTTTCATATAACCATTTTCTCACAATATCAATAATCGAGCAGGTTTCATGCCAGTTCCATCAACCTAGATGTTTGGTAGCTCTTACATTGACTATTTGAAAATCAAACATGGAAATAAATCAATATGGACATGGATTTATTTAGGATATATCACTTCCATCATATGTTCTGAGAAATGATCTTCCATTAAAGAACAGAAGGGATAAATCCTTTCTTGCATTATTCATTAATACAATATTACTTATGATGCAGCCATCATATCCTACATCATCATGAACATCAGTCATCATGGTTTTTGTCCATAAATCTAATTAGCTGACTCGTAATAATTATTTTTAATAATATTAAAGTCTAAGGACCAATACACATGTCTGTAGATCCGAACATCTAATGAAACACAGAAATTTCAATTTCGTACTGGTGGGTCTTGTTCTCATAATATCCTCCCTGATATTACCAATGGTTGAGACCATGTAAATGTGGATAAAATTCCTATAAGTATTCACCAATGATATCCAATATCACATGTGTCCATTATATGATAGAATCCGTCTATATAACATATATTCCAGAATAGTTTCATAGCAATTATGGGTTCACATCATAGCATGGATCGACTATGCCCTTTTAGTTTGACTATTTCCCTTTGGACAATATCACATACAATGCTATGAAGAAAAATAATCATGATGTGATATGGAATTTATTAATATAAAAAACCAAGAATATAAGTTATCACATTGTAAACATGATGTTGGTTCTAGGGCACCAACTCTAAAAAATACCACTTTCACTAGAGGCACCTATATACAACTTTAAGTACGCTACCTCTAACATGATACTCATTGTTCTACTGAGATAAGACTTTAGTAAATGGGTCCACTATGTTCTCTTTTATTGATACCCTTATAACTAAAACATCTCCCCTTCCATAAAAATACCTAATGAGGTGATACCTCTAGAGTATGTTCTTTTTCCATTTATGTGAACATAGATATTTTTCAAGAGCCTCCACTATAATATTATCGCAATAAAATGTGATTAAGTTTTTACTAATATGTAATACATCAATATCCTATACAATGTTCAAATTCTAGAATTATTCCTTGGATATTTCAGAAGACACTATATACTCAGAATCCACTATAGAATCAGTGACAACAGGTTACCTTGAACTCTTGTAGCTTATAGATACTCCATCGGGACAAATACCATATCCTAATTACAAATTTAGATCATTCTGATTTCTCTAAGAACCAGCATCATTATACCTTCTGATGACATGATCCTTATCTCCTCCATATGTGATGAACATATCTTTACTTGTGATCATATACATAAGGTTAGTTTTAATAGTTGTCCAATGTCTTTCTCAAAGATTTTGTTTATATCCTCCTACCATTATCTATACACAATAAGAATCATGTCTATTACATAACATGATATACACGACGCATACATTCACTAATGTGATAAGATCATACACATTCAATAATTTTCTAGTTGTGTATGGGGTCACAATTTCATAGAATGATTTAAACCATGTGACATTAGAACCAATCCTCTCTTGGATTTTCCATAATAAATCTCATTAGTATATTGTCATTATATGTACTTTGTCGTAGTCCATTTTATATCTTGGATATATCATGAATGATATTGATCCATATAATGTAGGTCATTTCTCCTAAGACCCTTATAAAGAATCACTTATTCAACCAGTACTCAATATATTGTAAGACTAGTATATCATTTATAATAATTAATTTATTATGAACATATAATACTAGGAAAATGACCACATTTTCACTAAACCTTTTTTAAACACACAACTCACAATCATTATTAATGAAATTAAATTTTTTAGGGACTCGTCAAATCAAATGTTTCATATCCAAGATTCTTTCTTCAATCCCTAAATGGATATCTACATCATGAAAATACTGTTTGGAATCACCTGGAATCACAAACTCTTTTGGTTGTGTCATGTAGACATATTCTTGAAGGCTCCTCTTAAGGAATGCAGTACTGACATTCATCTTCAAAACCTCATAGTCATGGTAAAATTCTATGGAGAATAACATTCTAATGGATTTAAACATCGAAACTGGTCCAAAGCATTCATCATAGTCAATTCCATGATGCTTTTTAAAACCATTGGTTACAGTCATTGTTTTATAAGTACTTACATCAAATTCCTTGTCCAATTTACTCTTGAATAAACATTTACACCGAATAGGATTTACACCAACTGGTGCATCAACCAAAACCCCAACATGGGTCTGATTCATGGAATCATTCTTAGAATTCATAGTATATCGAAATATTTCATCGTTTGACCTCCCTAATTCTTATTTGTATAATATATTATTATCATTTTCCCAAAAAACGATTCACTATCCTCGATAACTATAAAACAATATGTCTATGCTCTCTTACCTCTAAAAAACTCTTACACACAGTACATGTGATGTAGGAACTACATAATATACGAATAACTGTGGAACTTGCTCCTGTATAGACTCTTGTGTATATTGAGCATCAAATTCATTTATGTCAATCTTTCTCCCACTATCCTTTTTAGGATGTTCTACCTCCCATGAATTAATGATTTTCTGGAAAAAATAAAATTCTTTTTTGAGGGGTTGTATAGGTATAATCCCATTCTTTCCATTGAAATCAGATAAAGATACACCTCATGCCATGAGGTGGTAGTTTGTTTCCTAATAAAGACCCAAAAAACATCTCACAACCAAATACAAGTGTATTTTAGAAAAAAAGATTACATTCATTATTTAATTTGAAAGGAACTATATTTTCTGATCAAGATGGTACTTGTATGAATGTGTATGCTGCAGTTTGTAATACATTTTCCTTGAAGGATAATGGAAGATCATCATGGTTCATCATCGACCTTACCATGTACATCAATGTATAGTTCCTCATTTCACTAACAGTATTCATCTGTGGTGTATATGATGGAAGGAGTTGAGATAGAATCCCTAACTCTTGTAGAATATCAATAAAAAATTTATTATTGTATTATCCACCTCAATCTAATCGAAGTTTTTTGTCATCCTACGAAGTTGATTATCTACTTGATTTTTGGTTTTCTTTAATTTTTACAATGTCTCAGACTTATACCTCATTATGTAAATATATCCATATATACTGAAGTCAACAGTAAAAGTAATGAAGAGTGAAAATCCACCCCAATATTCTAATAGAAATGGTCAACCAACGTTACTGTGTACCAATCCTAGAATCTATGTGGCCCTTTCACCCTATCCACTAAATGGAGGTTTGGTCATTTTTTCATGTAAAAAAGAATGTAATATACATAGTTGTTTTAGTTCATGGAGACTCTAAATAAAAATCTAGATGGAGAATTATAAAACAAATCAAATTTATATGACCAAGAGAGTTATGCCAATGTAGGGTGTCAGATTATTTATGTGAACTTGATTTATTATCAATTGACAAAACATGGTTTTTTGTCTTTAAAACATAATTCCCTTTATATAATGTTTCATACCATACTATGTGTTTCCATTACAAAAGAAACAACTTTTATTTGAAAACATGAAGGTAAAACAATATGTATCTAAAAATTTTACATAAATTATTTTTATTGTAATAGTAGCTAAATAATAATAATCCCTTAAAACCAAAATAATTCACATTGTAAATGAATGGTGGTAGTCAGCAATGGTAGGGGAGCCAACCTCACGCCATTGGTGGCTCACTGATCCACCTCTCCTTTATTAATTTTCGAAAATATACTTAGTTCCTATATTTGAATAGAGATACGAGAATAAAAGGCTCTATCAATTGCATAATGTGTTGAAATATAGTGATTTTACTTGATAATGAATGCACCTTAAGATTCCTCATTCCTCTATGTGCAGGTCCTCTTCCAGTGCCCTGGGATATCACATGAAAAACATACATTATCATCACTTTTCTCTATATTTAGATATTTTTCTTCTTGTTCGGATAGTGGTCAGGGGATTTATAATGATTATATGTTTTAGGGCTGTTTTCCTTGTCCTTCCACTTCCCAGTCACCATAAGGACTATGGGTTTTCATGCCCCAAGTCGTTACCCCTGGGAGAATCAAGGTAAGATGTTTTGATAGAATCTTCTCATTATTTATCTTATTATAATTCAAATTAAAACTAGAGAAGGTATTTGGAAGTGATAAATATGTGAGATCTTTATGCAACTCAAAAATTAATTTATTCTCTAAGATGTAAGGATTCTCGATTTAGTTAATAATCTTTACAACATGAGACCCATATGGCACAGAATCTCTATTCATAGTCATGAAAAAATCATTTTAGATCTCTTACCTTTCATATCATTCCTTCTATTGATAGAGATCCTGAAGGTTATACATCATTCTATAAGCATCAATTTCCACATGTTGTTTCAAAATCTTATTAAACATGGATGATACCATGAATCATTGAAAATATGTAGCATCAGTTAGATGATTCTCTTAGAGAGATATCTCTTCATCACTCACCTCATTTCCAAGAACAATTGGTAATGGTTCTTCTAGGACATTCAATACCCTTTCATTATGAAGGATGACCCATATACACCTTATCCACTCTTTAAAATTAGTTCCATTGAGAATGATATCATTATTGAGTTGGTATCAAAGTGATATGTTTGATGTCATTCTTAATGAAGTTTCTTCAAATTAGAAGAGTGTAATTTTATTACATTATCTAATAAAATTAATACAACTATATAATTATTATATATATTATTATCCAACAATATTATTGAAATATAATATCCCTAATCATTTTCATTGGAATATATCATTTCAAGGAAATTAATATGGTCGTGATCCTTATTCCCCTTCTCATTACCAAAACGTTTGTTTGTCAAGAAACCTGAAAGTTTTTAGGTTGCCATTCCAAATTCCAACTATAATAACTCATAGTTTGTTGATCCATTTAGTGGACACAACAATCCTAAAATCATTAATTTATATTTCCTAAACATTTTCTTCTTAGTTACACCATGTCATTCTTTGGCTATCAACACTTCATGTCAGCCAATTTATGTCACCCTGAACCCTCCAAATAGATTTCCTTGATAATTTAAAGAAACATATCTTTGGAAGGTCATGCATTGTGAACTATGGTTTGATTCTAACTCATGTAATGGAATGCCATACCAACTAAATATTTTTGGGAGGGATTTTATCCTTTACGCTTAAATTGTCAATTATTATCATTTCACAGGATTGTTAATATTATGTGGGATATTATTATGTGATTATCCATGTATTATATAATATTTTCTCATATTCCATTTTATTTGAGTTCCATCATGCATGATTTTTAATTCATTAATTATGTGATCAGGAAAAAACATCCATAATGTATAACCAGGATATGTAAAAGAAATAAAATAAATGATATGATCATTAGATTGTTCTAATTTATAGTTTATCAAGTGGTTGATAAACATACTACTGGAATAGGAGAGAAACACCATTAAACATTTAATGTTATTGATTACATATTTCCACCAGTCCACTATTCTATCTCCATGGATTGGTTTCACCTCAGATATCAACATGAATATCCTTGAATATCTTGGGAACTCCATCCATTACATATGAGTTTACTCACAAGTATGTGATGGGTAAAATGTTGTTTATATAAAAGTGACAATGGGAATATAGTTCCAATATATTAATTAGGAGGGAATGCGTACGTCCCAACAATTTAATTTAATAATAAATGAATAGGAAACCAATTACATATAATGGTTTGGTCTTGTTTTTGATCATCCAAATGCACGCAACGAATTATGAATTTAACAAAATTATCATTAATTTAATTAATAATTCATTTTTAAGATAACTCACCAATGAATTTATTAATTATTATCATTAATTGATCAAAAAGATTATGTTAAACCATTTCAGATTTTCCCTGAGATTCTCATCCATGATCATATCCAACCTGTAAATAAATTCATTTAAAATTTATTATGTCATAACATGTCCCTATGAGGTAACCCACTGAAAACCCACCCAAAACTACCAACATGTATTATACATTTATACGCTTTAATCATGTGACTTATATCCTGAACATAGAAAAGAGTCTCTAATACAATGGATACATGATGTGAATATCATAAATATTATATAGATGTTAATAAAACACACACACACACTCATATATATATATCAAAGCCTATCACATGGAATGTCCTATCTTTATGCCTAGATGATAGTACATTTCTCAAGGGTTGCGTAATATAATATCTTTTAAATCTTCAAAACTGTTAAAAATGCATGGTGTGTTGTTCCAACCTACACAACCTATAAATTCTTCACTGTGTATTCTAAGTACACAACTAGGGACTCAACATTTGAGGCATACTTTGGAAATCGTGGGGTATACGACATAGTTAGTCGGACACCCACTATGTTAACTTTGTGTTACATGGTCAATGGTCAGGTAGGCCTTCTATGGAATACACATCCCAGAACTGACCCAAAGGGACTACATGCAATGTCTATTGGGCCACATGATGTGTAGTCAATATGACCTTGTATTATTATATCCCAGTCAATATGATATGTAATAATTAACTACAACACATTTCATTAAGGGAAAAGAGTTGAGTAATTTCTATATTATATCATGTTGAGTTGAACATGAGTACATGGTCTGTATTGCGGGTTACACATCATGTACTGTTGTGTTATTTGGTAAGTATCCTTTTGACCTCCGAATTAGTTAGTTGATTTTATTTTAATCATAAAATCAATCTCTTCTATTAGATCTTGAAGAAATAATTGATGAAGAAATGTATCTTTCAATTCAGATTTAGATAATGAATAACTGTAATTGAAAAAAGAAATTATGAATGTGTAAATCATCAAAAAAAACTAAATACTTTTAAAACACGTGGCCACATTTATACCACTTCTAGGTTTTAGACACTGTTAAATAGTAGATGGGATGGTTCCAAAATTTTCTTTTATCCATTATTGATAATAAATTTGAGTTCTACACTAAATAAGAACATCATAAACAATGTAATTTAATAAAATAAAATAAGGGGATAGAAAACCTAGAACCAATAAATTCTAGATCAACACATGTTGTATACAATTAATCTAATTATATAAGAATTACATCCATGGTTTTTCATTCATTGTTGATTCTTCCAACCATAGATCTATAGTGTGCCTCTATTATGTTGTAGAATCGATTTGTAGGATTTGTCTTGAAGTAATCCACACATATTCAACGTATCTACAGAAATCACCGAAGGAGTATTTCGGTGATAGCATAAAGGATCCTTACATTTGTGATGTCCTCCTTCGATCAACATCAATACCGAATCCAAATTTTTTTCCTTGATCCAGTAGAGGAAGATCTCTATCATTCTTTAGATAATTCTTGGAGAGGGATCAACTCCATAGGATTGAGACATTTTTCTCCAATTATTATGTTGAAAACATTTTTCATTGCTAGGTCTTTGTATAATGAGGGAATAATATAAGAAAGAATTTATTTCACTAGAGTAATAATAAAATAATTTACACATGTGACTTTAATTATTTCATTAATCCTAGAAAAACCCCAATGTCAAATAACAAAACAATTATAATTATTCCGTGACATGTGCTTAATGTGCAGGTAAAAATTAGATATTATTTCTCCAAATAATATTCTATATTATTATTTCTCACTAAATCCTTTAAACCGGTTCACCAATCCTCAACAATATTTATCTCACCGTGAATACTAATTATTTATTTATTAAATAAATACCACTGGATTATGCTCTGATAAATATGTAAATATCATTACCACCAAATAGAACATAAAATTTATAAATTAGTTATCCTACAATAAATTCTCTTGAATAACAAGTGATGGAATAAATGTGATCAAAAATATATGAATAATTTTTTAACCATCATCAAGAATAATATATATTAAACTTATTAAATAATATATTATTTAACCTAGATTCTGGATACACTTAGTTTGGGACACTCTAGTCCTCTTTCTCTGTGGCATTATGTGAACATATCCAAAGTCCAAGGTTAGTCTCTAACGACACACCAAGGAACCTATAGAGAAATAAGACAATTCGGCAATTTCATGTCACCTCATACGAATGATTGACCTCTTATTTAATCCCTTTATATCAATATCTCTAATCGAGAAGGATACATGCCAGTACAATAAACATATAGGCTCGATATCTCCTTCGTTGACTTTCCAGAAATATGACTTAACTATTAATCACAATAGTTATAGATTTACAAAGGATATAACATTTCCATAAGTGGTCCCCAAATATTATATTCCTTTAAATATTATAAGTGATAAATTATTTATTAAAATATTCATTGGTGCAATATTACTCAATATTCACCCAACATATCCTACCTCACCGTGAACATTTGTCGTTACAGTTTTTGTTAATACATATAAATTCAGGACTCATAATACTCATTAATATTAATCCTGAAGTATATGTTTCAATACACATGTATGTAGATAGGAACATCCAATGACACATATAAATTTTTATTTTATACTTGTGGGTCATGTTCTTATCATTTCATCTTAAACATTACTAAGGGCGTACACCATGAAAATTTGCATCAATGTCCTATGAGAATCCAAACCTAATAGATTGTATCATCTGTGTCCCTAAAATGATATTATATTACTATACAACATATATTCAAGAATAGTGTCATAGAAATTTTTTTTTTCATCATAGCAGGGATCCACTATGACCTTTTAGTGTGATTGTTACTCTTAGAACATTATCACATTCAATGTTACATAGATGAAAAATCATGATTTGATAAAGAATTTGTTAATATTCAAAACCATGAATATATGTTATCATAAACTACACAAGAAGTTGTCCCAAGTACACCAACTCCAATAGTAAATGTATTTCCCTATAATGATAAATAGTTAAATAACTCAATGATATGAATCATGTAAACCAGGTGCACCTTTCATTAAGAGATCATAATATATTAGAACTCTATAATTAATCACACATAGACATATGTAATTATCAATATGGGTGAACCTATAGAAATTCTCTCAGTGTGTGTGCGAGTGATGAAAAAAGAACACAAGAATGAACATGTGTTTTCCTATTATCGTATACATTATTCTGTTTACCCATTCGAGCAAGTGGGTTGTCCTCAATGAGTGGGCCATGTTTCTCTGTGTCAATTGGTGGTGCTTGGAAGGAAACGACATGATGGACTTGTTATGGTGTGTTTTGTTTCCAATTAGTGGTTCCTAGTTGTTACATAGACATCCCATATAGAAAATTATATAATTAATTCCTAAGGAGATATTTTATGTATGAGGTGATTCCATACCATTAAAGAATGATCTCTACCATTATTATAATATTTAATCTTCATGTTTATCTGAGCATACCACATGTCATTATGACTCCTCATTACCTTATTATACATTTAATATTCTAATTATAGTCCGAAGAACATTTTTTTAATGGATTCATCCCAAATTCAGTGAGATTAAAATCACAGTACTTATATTTTTCCAATGATTCCATATAAAAATTGTAATGAAAATTAATATTATAATAAAATTAAATAAAAGAAATAGGTTGATCCTATATTTTATAATAATATATTATAAAATATTGAAGAATATCAAAAAAAATCATAAATTTTAAACCATCTCTATCCATCATAATATGGGTGAAAAAATTTACAAAAGTATAATTCAGTAAACATTGTTTTTGAAGTATTTAAAAAAATTAATATAAATTTTGGATCATAATTAGATACAATAGAAATGGTAATTCAACGTAAGATGACTATATCTTTTATATAAAGTCTAAAAATAATTTCCATATTTGTTTTATCTCATATATTATTAAATTGAATAGATTTTTTTAAATAGTTAATAATAACCCAAATCAACATATTACCTCATGTTGTCTTTGGTAATCCCCCTGTAAATCTATACATATACTCTACCAAATTCTATTTTGGAATCGAAAATGCACTAATAAATCCCTTCTGCACTTTCCATTCGTATTTACCCTACACAAAAGATATACATTTCAAGGTAAAATTAGTTGTATCATTCTCCATATATTATAACAATAAAATATAACGAATTTTCTATATATATATATATATATCTTCATATAGCCAAGATGACCGGAATATAGAGAGTGTTGTGCCTCACTAAATAATTTCATGTTTAACTGGGAATAAAAAATAATACAAAACTTACATCAAATTATAAGAAACAAATATTTATCATTAATATCATGAAACATACCCTTTCTGTCAGATTTTTCACATTCTTAAACACCATGGTCTTCTTTCAAAGCATGATTAATTATTTATAAAATAGATTAACACATATATAATGAAGCCAGAAATAAAATATTTTATCATATATTGTATCCATAAATATATCTAATAAATCATAATATAAAGTATCATGATCCAATTATATAATATTTAATTATGAATTATATTTTCTTCTAATTACATCAGCTACCTGGTATTCAATAACATTTTAAGAGTGAATTGTGAAATTTTGTTCATTTATCAATTCTAGTCAACTAATTTTCCTTATGATTTAAAACTTTTTGTCGAATATATAATATAACGTTCAATTATCGGTATAAATTTTAAATTTTCTTCAACAAAGTTGATGTCTCTAGGTTATTAAAGAATATAATATTTCCTCCAGATGATGTCCATGTGTATGATAATTCTACTCATATGGATTCAATTTAGGAAATACACACAAGGAAACCTAATCATTCCAAAAATAGACACAACCATGTCCCATTATATAATCATTAAAATAAATAATAAACTCCCAATCTATAGTTAGAAATTCATTAATGGGAGCATGATTTAAACATCATTTAAATTCAAAAAAACATTCATCATATTTCATAATTCATATTAAAATAACTCTATTTCATGTTAACTTGGTTATTGTCAAAAACGGAACTCCTCATTATATTAACATTGGTTTTGGTCACCATGCATCTTTTGTAATATCAGGATTTCCTTCCCAGTATAGCATGATCTATAACCACCTAGGATGTTTATTAAACACATGTTTTTTCCCACAGGAAAACACTATTCCATTCTAAATAATTTTTGTTCACACAATGACATGACCTTGGAAATATCCAAAGATGTTACCCATTGTGGCACTACAACTAGAAAGTTATGCTTATGTATGGACATTAAAATTGATAGGCTCTTGAAATGAATAGTATAAATTTTTGACAAGGGTAATGAAATTTATTATATCATGACTCACTTTTCCTATGTTGTCACCCACTCCTCCCTTTAAACATCAACACCCTCATTGTGGACCCCAAACATCATACCCTTATACTTCCATTCCACATATAGGTGGGTATTGGCTTTGATGACAATTTATATGACCCAAACAATCTAGGAAATTAACCCAGTAATCTATTGTAACATCCCGGGTAAATAAAAAATAAGACATATTTCATATTTATTAATATTTTTGAATTAAATATTAATTTTACTTTAAAGGGGTTCTTATGTCAGATAGCGTACCGGATACGCAACAACAGGTTTCTTTGGAATCTTACATTGCACAGTAATTATATAATATTATTATTTTAAATAGTAGTTAACTTCTAGCAATTTTATTGGTGGGAATGAATGAAACAAACTAAAATATGATTAGACATTCTTGTTAAATGTATTTACATTATCCAATAAAAAGATAGAGGCTTAAAATGGGAATGAATATAATTTTAAGCATAATTTACATTAAAAGGACCATTTATCACCTTTTAATGGAAAACCTATTTAAATATAGTTTTGGTCAGTTTAATACATTCTAATTTACCATATAAAATTATTCTTTTGAATGGGTACATCAAATTTCACTTTGGGTAATTTTTTTTGTATTTTTCTGAAAAAAGTTCAATTTTTAATGAATAGTGAAAAATATTGCATTTTAATTCAAAATATACTTTTAATAAAATTAATTTATACAGTTAGATTATATTTTTAGTTGGTTTTCAAGTTAAATTAAAATATATTTTTACCTCTTAATCCAATTTTGGTGATTTTAATTAATTTCACTTTGAAATTGGATATAAACAAGTGTCAATATTTCTATAGTTATTATTTCTTAAAAACACGATATTTGTTTTGATAACAGGAATTAATTTTAAAATTAATTAATGCCACTTATATGTTTTGAATTTGGAAAAATATGCATCATTTTTTTAATTTTGAATATCAAATATTTCTTAGGCTGATTTTTTGGTATTTTCTTGAAAAACATCAATTTTTTATGAATATTGAAACCACATAGTGGTAGTTTAAAAAATGGCTTTTACATTTAAATGAAATTTTACCAATTCTGTGAATTGAATTTCAAAAATCTGACATAAATTGTTGTTATCAAAAACTAAAATGTGTTTCAATAGGATGAAAATAATTTTTTTTGTGAATAGTAACTTTTGACTTTTATTTACCACGGTTAAAGGTAAATAAGGTAATTCAAGGTTAAAAGAATATTATAATAATTATAAATTACCTTAACACTTGTCCGAAACTTATTGTATGAGTCATGGACGACCATGTGCATCTTTTGGTCGATTTTGGGACCCCATTGAGCCACTTTGGAGTGATCATGACAATTTAGATTAATTAATATAATGTAAAGACAAAATTGACATTAACAAAAATCTTTTAGTAAATAATTTTTATATGGTTTTATATAACTCCTATTGTCGACTATAAATATTCACTGGAAAAATAAATATATTTCTTACATGATAGTATTTTTTTATATTTTTTAGACATCTAATAAATTAAATTATTTTAGACACAATAAATATACAGTATTTACCTAATTAATAACTGATTTAAATAAATAAGAATATAATGATTAAAATATTATACGAAACCTGTCCAACTCTTATTGGATGATTTTATTTTGACCATGAGTCATATTATCTTCTTCTTTAATGATATTTGGACCATTAAAAACCTAATATCATTATATAAAAAAAAATATGTTCACACTTTCTTAAAGAGCCCCTCCTCTCCCTTATAAAAGGAGACCGTTTCTATCCAATTCCTCACACCTCTCAAGCCATTTTTCTTGTCCAAACTCTACCCAATTAAACTCCCTACATCCCTCTCCTACCCCCAAGTAGCTTTACCTTAGGAAGAAGGCACTTAAATAAGTCCTTTTGGTTTAAACCAAAGGATGTTACCCAAATTAAAGGTAATGGTTTCTCTTAATTTGTTTTCTTTTATTTTACTTATCTAACCCCTAAACTCCTTTTATTCCTTTATTTTGTAACAAAAAAGTATCCTAAATATACTATGATGTTTTTATGAGAAGTATTGAAACTATATTTACACACACCTCCATCTAATGGATGAAAAGGATAATGTTTCCGTGGATGGAAAACTAAGGCCAAACGAAATAATGATTGTTCAATTACATATTACCGCCTCTCATGGTGGCCATTACGATGGGACTATATTTATATATGATATATATTATGTTTATGATTTCCTTATTCTTATGTACTTCCCAATTATATCAATCATTTATGGTTTCCATATTGGGTAAATACGATAATCTCATTTGAGGAAGTGCGGACTACCTCCCCCACAAAGTGATGTGAATCGTTAATACATTTTGTGGGATGTATAAAGGATGGAATTAATAATATTATATATGATATTGTAATGTAATTATAATATACCTATTTATCATTATATTTTAATTCCATTAAAATAAGAAATATAAATGAAAGTAGCATTCATGCGTACGTACAGCTTACCGTCACCATGAATAGAGCATTTCATTTCTTACCTCTAAATGTTATGTACTATTATAAATACATGAATATACTTGTTATATATGTTATATATGATATCTAAATCATTAATATAATTCTTTATATAATGGACTATTTACCACATGGAAAACATGTAAATATAAAGTGTTCATTATTGACTCAAGTACTAAATATCGACAAAATAGACATTATTAACTTAAATGATTAAATAATGTTTATAACATGGTAATAATTGATATAAAAGGAATAATAAACTTGAAAAAGGTTCTTAATCAAGTATAAATTAACTGTACTTTATTGTTCAGGAGATTAAAGAACGATCGAGTCAATTCGGACACGAGGTAAGGGACTTCGTCTCAATCTCCTTTCATTGAGGCATATTTTGTTTTAATACACGATTTTCTTTTATACGCTGCATAAACACCTTTGAATTTTCATTTCATTCAAAGGGAATATTTTTATACGAAGCGTTTTACTGAAGGAAAAAAGGAATGTTTCTTTTTTTTACATAAGTGGTGAAAACGTCCTTTCCACCACCACGAGTATTATTTGATATTTGGCTTTCTTAACAAGTCTTAATGTTTTCAAAAGGAAAAATAAATACCATATAGTCTTTTTATGTATTTTGGTATTGAAAATAATATTAAGAATGGATTTATTATTTCAATATCATAAAATCATATTTTATTATTGAAATGTGGAAATGTTATCTTTCATTTATACTTATGTTATGTGTTTTGATCATGTTATGGATCTTGGGAATTATTTACGCATACGGGTGGTTCTGTGATAATCATAGGGCGGGTGAGCCCTAGATAGCTCTCCAATGCATTTGGTAATGTGACAGAGGTAAATGTGAATGTTTCTCCCAATATATTTTAGGTAATATACTATCATGGGTATTCCAATGTAACTCCATATGTAGTTGTGATAGCTAAAATGTAAGTATGATAAGGATTCCACAAGTTACCTTTATGATTTATGATTTCTATGCATCTTTCATAAATATTATGATTTAATGAGGTAAGTAAAAGAGTTCTTGTTTTTTATTTATTTATGAACAAATGATTTGATTCTTTTTTTATAACCCTTACTAGGCCTTTTATGCTCATCCAAAGTTTTGAAATTTTTTCACAGCACTTATAGATGAATAGGGTCAAGGATGGGATCAAGGAAATGTCATGCTGTATAAAACATGGAATTAGACATGAATATTTTTTTTTGATAGTTTATATTTTATGAAAAAAATGGAAGCTGTGTAAAAGTTTCTACCTTGTAATCTTTTGAGATGTAATAGTTATGTCCTAATTGTCTAAAACTATAAACCTGAAATGATCCTTAATGTGAATTATTTTTTTAATTCAATATTATGTAAATGTTTAAGGCTGGGTCCTTATAGTTGGTATCAGAGGCCGGTTTAGGAAACTTTAGGAGATAGATTATTGTTAAATTAATATCCATAAAGTAAATTATGTTAATATTGAAATAATATAGAATTTACATATTACCATGTTGCTTTGCCTATGATATTTCTATGTTCAGAATGTTTTTCCACAGAGGAAACATGGAAACTATGTTGGGAAGACATCAGGAGGAAGACAACCTTCCAAATCAGCAACCTGAGATGGTTGAAATCAGAACTGAACTCTTTGTTCCAATGATGGCACAGTTGACTCAGGCTATAAATGGTGGTGGTATCCATGCACGAGATCAGCCAGATCAACCAAATAGGAACATGATAGTAGTGGAGCATTTCATGAGGCAATATCCCCCATCATTCAGAGGATCATATGACCCTGTGCTAGCTGAAGGGTTGACTAAAGTACTGGAGAATATTTTCGATGTCATGGGTTTTTCACCACATCAAAAGGTTAGTCTCACGATTTACCATTTTGAAGGTGAAGCTGATCAGTGGTGGTCGATGGTGAAAAGTATCATGGATAGTGATGAGATTGATGCTCTTGATTGGGATGAATTCAAAGTTATGATTCTTTAGAAATATTTTCCCAAGGAGTTTCATCTTTGGATGGAAAAATAATTCCTGGAATTGAGGTAGGAGGATGACTCAGTGGTTGCTTATGAAGAAAAATTCACTCGAATAGAAAGGTATTCTCCAAATTTCATACGAACTCTTGATCATAAAATCAACTGTTCTTATTAAGTATTAATGACAAAGTATAGAAGGGATTTAGCTTCTCGTGAGTTCAAAATTCATGAAAAACATGTTCATTGTGCGGATAATGTGCAAATGGAGTTTGTCGATGATCAGGTATTCTTTTACAAACAACAGAATAAGAGGTTGAGGTGGAAGGTGAAAGAGAAGAACTCTCCAAAAAAGTATATTGGTAAGAAAATTATGTTTATATTTTGTGAAAATTATGATAAAAAGAATTCTAGGAAATCTCTTTTGAATTCTGGTAAGTGCTAACAATGTGGTAAAATGGGACATAAAGCTCATAATTGAACTAAAAAATATTAGGGTAATGGTAAGACAAAATATGATTTACAGTCAGTAAAATACTTTAAGTGAAATGAAATGGTTCATTATGAAAATGAGTGTCCAAAAAAGAACTCAACCAATGGAAAGTAGCCAGACTACAAGAAGAAAGTGGTGGTGAAATCCATTGAAACTACATCAGCAGATGTTGGGCCTTCAAATGAAGTTGTATTAGGTACACTATTTATTTGTTCATATTATGCCAATGTGTTGTTTAATTCAGGGTCTACTCACTCATTCAATTCTGATAATTTTTCTAGTAAATTGGGAATTCCATCACAAGATATAAAAACATAACTTACAGTAAAAACACATGGAGGAAATGTAGAGACAAAAAGAAAACATAACAACATTCATGTCCTTGTGTGCATAAATAATCTACCTGAAAACATTATTGTATTTCCTCTAGTAGATTTTGATGTTATATTTGGCACCGATTGGATTTCTATTTATCATGCTAATATTTACTATAGATCTAAATAGTTTTCAGTTAAGAATGATTTTCAGTTGGTATACAAAAATGAACCCTTGTTGTTGATAACATATCAGGAATCTCAGAAACTAGTAAAAGATGGAAATGAATGTTACCTTGCACATATTGTTGAAAACAATGGAATTGTTCAGATTAATGATATGCCAGTGGTAAATGTGTACCTTGATGTTTTCCTGATGATTTTCCTGGTATTATACCAAATCGAGAAGTTGATTTTACAATTGACTTAGTTCCTGATGCTAATCCAATTTCAAAACCCCCTTATCAAATGGATCAAATTGAACATTTAGAGTTAATGAAGAAATTGCAGGAGTTATTAGATACATGTTTAATTCGACCTAGCACATCACCATGTGGTTCTCTTGTCTTGTTTGTTAAAAAGAAAGATGGTTAAATGAGACTTTCCATTGATTATAGAGCATTGAATAAAATCACTGTTAAGAATAAGTATCATTTTCCTCATATCGATGATTTGTTTGATCAGCTCCAGGGAGCTCGGTATTTTTCAAAGATTTATTTGAGGTCTGGGTACCATCAGTTGAAAGTAATGGAAGAAGAAATTCTGAAGACCGTGTTTCGTAATAGATATGGCCATTATGAATTTTTTATTATGAATTTTGGTTTAACCAATGCACCTGGTGTATTCATGGATCGTATGAATAGTATTTTCTGTGAGTTCTTGGATTAGTTTGTGGTAGTGTTCAAATATTATATTTTGGTTTATTCAAAAAGTAAGGAGGTACATGAAATTAATTTAAGGGTTGCCTTGAAAACCTTAAATCAAAAGAAACTATTTTGGAAATTCAGAAACTGTGAGTTTTGGTCACAACAAATTTCTATCCTTGGTCACATTGTTTCAAAAAATGGCATAACTGTTTATCCTTCTAAAACGAAAGTTGTTGAAGAATGTCCAAGACCCAAAAATATGACTGACATTCGTATTTTTCATGTTTTGGTAGGTTATTAACATAGGTTTGTTGAAACTTTTTCATGGTTATCTTGTCCATTGATAATTTAACCTGAAAAGGTGTTAAGATCATTTGGACAAATAAATGTGATAATTGTTTTTAGGAATTGAAAAGATGATTGGTTAATGCTCCAGTTTTGCAACTGCCATCTAGAAATGGTGAATTTGTTATCTAAAGTGATGTGTCATTGAAAGGACATGTTTTTTTTAAAGTAAAATGATCAGTTAATTTCTTATTCTTCACGTCAGTTGAAACCTCATGAGTAAAATTACCCTACACATGATTTGGAATTAGTAGTTGTTGTTTTTGCTTTAAAATTTTGGAGGAATCATTTGTATGGAGTAAAATATGAAATATATACTAACCACAAAATATTAAATTATATAGTCACTCAAAAAGAATTGAACATTAGACAGAGGATATGGTTGGAATTATTTAAGGATTATGATTGCATGATCCATTACTATCTGGGAAAAGAAAATAAAGTGGTTCATGCTTTGAGTCGAAAAAGTAATGCATCATTAACCATTATAAGTTTGGAATGAGATCCTTTAGTTTTCTATTTGATTAAATTTGGCATAAGAGTTTTTGGTGTAGGAAATTATTATTTTTTGTATCAGGTGTCAGTGAGAACATCTCTATCAGATAGAATAAATTAAGTGCAAAAAGAAGACAATGAGTTACAGAATATGGTAATGCTGGTTCAGAAGGGTAAGATACCTGATTTTAACATTGATAATGATTGTGTATTGAGGTTTGGGAAGAGATTATGTGTACATTGTAATTCTAAGTTGAAGAATGAGTTGTTATGTGAAGCTCATAGTTCTCCGTTTTCAGTTCATCATAGCAGTACTAATATGTACAGAGATCTCCGAGAGTATTACTGGTGGAATGGAATGAAAAGAGATATTGCTGATTTTACTGTGTAGTGTTTGAATTGTCAGCAGGTTAAAGCAGAGCGACAGTTACCAAAAGGAATTCCTCTGCCTTTACCGGTTCCATAGTGGAAATGGGAAAATATATCCATGGACTTTTTATTTGATTACCGAAGACATATCAAGGTAATAATGAAATCCGGGTTATAGTTGATCGACTGACTAAATCTGCTCATTTCATTCCTATTCAAGATACTCTGTCTTTAGATCATCTTGCTTGGTTGTCTGTTAAAGAGATAGTTATGATGCATGGAGTTCATCTCTCCATTGTATCTGATCGTGATCCTAGGTTCACTTCTAACTTTTGGAAAGGCCTTCAGAATTCATTGGGTACTGAATTAAATTTCAGTACAGCTTTTTGTCCTCAATCAGATGGGCAGTCAGAAGGAACAATTTAGACCTTGGAGGATATGTTATGTTCTTGCTTTATGGATTACCAGGTATGTTGGGAGCAACATGTTTCTTTGGTTGAATTTTCTTATAATAACAGTTTTCATTCCAATATACAGATGGATCTGTTTGAGGCATTATATGGAAAACTGTGTCGGTCTATAGCTTTATGTAATGAAGTAGGTGAAAAGAAAGCCGATGGGACCAAAATTGGTAGAAGATATGGAAGATAAATTTCAGTTGATTCAAAAGAACATGAAAACAACTCAGAGCAGACAATAAAGTAACGCGGATAACTGGAGAAAAGATATTTCTTTTGAGTTAGGTGATCATTTCTTTCTCAAAGTCTCTCCATGGAAAAGTGTGATGCGTTTTGGTAAGAAGGGAAAGATGAGTACGAGGTTCATTGGACCTTATGAAATTCTCGAGGAAGTTGGATTAGTTGCGTATATAGTGGATTTACCTCAAATGTTATCTTAGTTACACAATGTTTTTCATGTTTCGATGTTGAGAAAGTAGATTCCAGATCCATCTCATGTTTTGAGCCTAGTGGTAGTTCATTTGGAAGAGAATCTCTCTTATGAAGGTCAACCAGTTCAGATTCTTGACCATAGATAAAAAGTGATTCAGAATATGGTGATTCACTATGTAAAGGTTTTGTGGAAAAATCATATGGTTGAAGAGGCAATGTGGGAATCTGAAAATGCTATGAGGGATAAATAACCCCACTTATTTTGATAAGTGAATAAAAATTGCGAGGAAACAATTCCCAAAAGGGGGGAAGGATGTAACATCTTAGGTAAATAGAGAATAATACATATTTCATCTTTATTAATATTAGTTAATTAAATATTAATTTTACATTAAAGCGGTTTCTATGTCCGACAGCATACTCGATACGCAACAATCAGTTTCTTTGGAATCTTATGTTGCACACTAATAATATAATATTATTATTTAAAATGGTAGTTAACTCCAAGTCTTTTTATTGGCAGGAATAATTGAAACTAACTAGAGTATGATTATACATGTTTGTTAAATGTATTTATATTATCCAATAAAAAGATAGAGTCTTAAAATGTGAATGAATCTATTTTTAAGCATAATTTACGTCAAAAGGCCCATTTATTGCCTTTTAATGGAGAACCCTCTTTAAATATAGTTTTGGTCACATTAATACATTCGGATTGTCAAAATAAAATCCTTCTTTAGAATGAGGACGTCAAATTTTACAATGGGTAATTTTTTTCTATTTTTCTGAAAAAGATCATTTTTTAATGAATAGTGAAAAATATTGCATTTTAATTCAAACGTGGCTTTTAATATAATTTATTTATATGGTTATATTATCTTTCTAGTTAGTTTTAAAGTTAAATTAAAATGTATTTTTACCATTTAATCCAATGTCGATCATGGGAATTATTTTTACTTTGAAATTGGATATAAACCAGTGTCAATATTTTGACAGTTATTGTTTCTTAAAAACACGCTATTTGTTTTACTAACTAGAATTAATTTGAAAATTTATTCATTCCAATTATATGTTTTTAATTTGGAAAAATAGGTATCATTTTTGAATTCAGAATATCAAATATATATTAAACTGAATTTTTGGTATTATTCTAAAAAACTTCAACTTTTTATTAATAGTGAAACCACTTAGTGGTGGTTAAAAAATCCAATTTTTCATTTAAATGAAATTTTACAACTTATATGAATTGAATTTCAAAAATCCTACATACATGGTTGTTATCAAGAAATAAAATGTGGTTCAATAATATGAAAATAATTTTTGGTGAACAGTAACTTCTGACTATTATTTACCACAGTTAAAGGTAAATAAGGTAATTCAAGGTTAAAAGAAAATTATAATAATTCCAAAGTACCTTAACACTTGTCCAAACATTATTGTATGAGTCATGGCCGACCATGTCCATCTTTGGGTCGATTTTGGGACCTCATTTATCCACTTCGTAGTGATCATGAAAATTTAGATTAATTAATTTAATTTAAAGACAAATTGACATTAACAAAAATCTTTTAGCAATTAATTTTTATATTGTGTTATAGAAGTCCAAATTTTCAACTATAAATATTAATTAGAATGATAAAAATATTTAATACATGATATTATTTTTTTATAATTTTTATACATCGAATAAATTAAATTATTTATGACACAATAATGATGAAGTATTTACCACATTAATAGATGATTTAAATAAATAAGAATATAAGGATTAAAATATTTTCCAAAACCTATCAAATACGTATTGGATGATTTTATTTAGACCGTTATTCATCTTAACTTTATCTTTAATTATTATTGGACCACCAGAAACTGAATATCATGATATAATAAAATAATATTTTAACACTTTCTTAAAGAGCCCATCCTCTCCCTTATAAAAGGAGACCATTTCTATCCTATTCCTCACACCTCTCAAGCCATTTGGCTTGTCCAAACTGTACCCAATTAATCTCCCTACTTCCCTTTCCTCCCCCTAGAAGCATTACCTTAGGCATAATGCACTTAAAGAAGTCCTTTTGGTTCAAACCAAAGGAAGCTACCCAAATTAAAGGTAACGGTTTCTCTGAATTTGTTTTCTTTTATTTTACTTCTCTTACCCCTAAAATCTTTTTATTCATTTCTTTTATAAAAACAACATTATACTCAATATACTAGGATGTTTTTATGAGAAGGATTTGAACTAAACTTACACACACCTACATCTAATGGATGAAGAACATAATGTTTCTTTGGATGGTATATTAACATCTCACGAAACGATGATTGTTCAATTACGTCTTACCGCCTATCATGGTGGCCATTATAATGGAACTGTATTCATATATGATATATATTATGTTTATTATTTCCTTATTCTTCTGTACTTCCCAATTATATCAAGCCTTTATGGTTTCCAAAGTGGGTAAATATGATAATCTCATTTGAGGAAGTGTGAACTGTTGTCCCCTCAAAGTGATATGACTCGTTAATATCTTATGTGGGATGTATAAAGGATAGAGTTAATGATATTATATATAATATTATACTTTAATTATAATATATAAAAGTATCATTATATTTTAATTCCATTAAAATATGAAATATAAATGAAAGTAGTGTTCTTGCGTACGTACGACTTACCGTCTCCATGAACGGTGCATTTCATTTCTTACCTCAAAATGTTATGTACTATTGTAAATACACGTATATACTGGATATATATGATATATATGATATCTAAATCATGAATATAATTTTGCATATAATGGAATATTGAACACATGGACAACGTGTAAATATAAGGTGTTCATTATTGACTCAAGTACCAAATATCGACAAAATAGACGTTATTAACTTAAATGATTTCATAATGATTATAAAATGGTAATAATTGATATAAAAGGAATACTAAACATAAAAAATGTTCTTAATAAAGTATAAATAAAATTTAGTTTATTATTTAGGAGATTAAAGAATGATCGAGTCAAGTCAGAAACAACGTAAGGGACTTCGTCTCAATCTCCTTTCATTGAGGAGGATTTTGTTTTAATAGACGATTTTATTTTATATGCTATATAAACACCTTTTACTTTTCATTTAATTCAAATAGAATCTTTTTATGTGCAGAATTTTACTAAATGACAAAAGGAATGTTTCTTTTTTATATGTAAGCGGTGACAACATCCTTTTCGCCGCCATGAGTATTATTTGATCTTTGACTTTCATAACAAGCCGTAATGTTTTTAAAAGGAAAAATAAATACCATATAATCTTTTTATGGATTTTGGTATTGAAAATGATTTTAAGAATATATTTATTATTTAAATATCTTGAAATGATATTTTATTATTTCAATGTGGAAATATTATCTTTCCTTTATGCTTATGTTATGTGTTATGATCAAGTTATGGTTCTTGGGCATTATTTATGTATACGGGTGGTTCTGTGATAATCCTAGGGCGGGTGAGCCCGAGATAGCTCTCCAATGAATTGGGTAATGTGACGGAGGTAAAGATGAGTGTTTCTACTAAGATATTTTAGGGAATATACTATGATGGTTATTCCAATGTAATTTCATTTGTAGTTGTGATTGCTACAATGTAACTATGATATGGATGCCCCGAGTTACCTTTATGATTTATTATTTCTATGAATATTTCATAAATCTTATGATTTAATGAGGAAAGTAAAAGAGTAAATGTTTTGATTGTATTTATGAAAAAATGTTTTCATTATTTGTTTATAACCCTTACTGATCCTTTGATTCTCATCCCACATTTTGAAAAGCATTCAAAGATCTTAAAGATTAGTAGGGTCAAGAATGGGATCAAGGAAAAGTCATACTGTCTAACACATGGAACTAGATATGAATATTTTTTTCAAGATTTTATATTTTATGGAATAAATGGAAGTTGTGTAGAATTGTCTACCTTGTAATCTTTTGATATGTAATAGTTATGTCCTATTTCTCTAAAACACTAAACCTGAACAGATCCTCAATGTGAATTATTCATTTCATTCAATATTATGTAAATGTTTAAGGTCAGATCCTTATATATATATCAATGGGTATCTAGTAATTCCCTAATTCACTTCCATGAATAGTAAATGCAATTATCCAATAGGTTTAATTATCATACTATCGATTTTTTCCATAGGATGAGAAATTCTCATTTATCGTTCATTTTCATCACCCACACACACCCTCGGAAGCATCCCAAGAATATTCTTAACCTGACTATACTAAAGAACAACAACACTTAATGGTGGGTCTTAATCATCTTACATAATACAATTAATGGCCCCCCATTCTGAATTAAGTAGTAATATTCATCATTTTATGTCACAATTTTCTAGGGTATTAATCTCCAATCCCCATTAAATCACAACACCTTAATTTGAAACTCTAAACCACATTCCACAGTGGTTCTACTACAATTATATAATTGTATTTCCATGGATACAATTTTACAAGAACCAATAATATCATATCGTGTAACTTGTCATCTGATCCCATGGGTCTCCGATAATAACTTGGTTTCTTATCCAATACACTAATGGCTAATAGCCACAATGGTTTCATATACTAATAATGCCTTTCTCTATAAGAGTGAAATTTTTTAATTAATGTGATTTATTTATATTGACTCACACTGTAGGAAATATCCTATCATGTTACCCATCAATACAATCATCTATTCCAAGTATGCATAATTATGTTGTTCTAATAATGTTCGACAATGAAAAGGTAGGAACACTTTATTTATTTGGGTAGTAACATTTTTTCCAATAAGTGTGACTTTTCGTGGACGTTTACATTTGTTAAGAAAGATAATTGGTAAAACTATTCTACAATACCTCAATAGTAACCCACTATGAAATTTGAAGATATAATCTATGTGAAATTATTTGGAAATTTTCTCTAACCAAAAACAATTTTCATAACAAGATCAACTATTATTCCATCAATAGAAACAAAATATCAATTGAATGATGTATGCTGTAACCAAAAACTGAATTTCATAATTTTTTCATAAAAACAATTTTCATTTAATGTTTTTGAAAAAATATAGAGTTGTTTCCTATAATATTTATATATATTATTGTATAATATAATATCACCGATGAAAACAAAAATATATTTATATGTATAATAATGGAATACTCTATTTATAAGATTCCTAAATATTGTTATTTTGTTATCTAACCCATATGGGATAATGAAAAAATCACTATGGACATACCTTGTCTGATTTGTAATCTTTAAAATGATATATTACATCAGATTTAGATAAGTGTACCCGAACCTAATAAAAATCATTGAAAATTATTTCTACTCATATTGTTAAATAAATAATTAGTCAATATGTGGAAATGTGTTACTATTACTAATAGTAATTTTATTAAATTATTTTTTTTATTATATAAATGAGTAATAAATTGATAATTATTCTAAACAAATACAATTGAACCACTCAAGTTTTATGTCATATGATGGATAAAACTCACATTAAGAAACACATTAGTCTTATTTTTCATTTCTAACAACCCAATTAATGATATTTGATAAATGTGTTTTGAAATGTTATTTTAACCCCAATCTAATCCCATAATAAATTAAACCATTAAATCATAAATAAAAAATAAAACCCATTATTAAATACATATTAAAATTCATTTACAATTGAAAATTCATTATTTTGATTTTTTTCCATTTTTCAATAATACGTGAAGTATAAAATTCATTCCCATAACAAATTATATTCTATTATTATTTGAATAATATAAATATAATTAACTCATTATTTTATAAAAATTGAAATTCACTACATTTATTATATATGATTTCTTTATATCTATAATCTATCTTCGCTTAATAAACTAAAATCTAATAAATACCAAAAAAACAAAATATACTAAGAGTACAAAATTTATGTTTTTTGGAAAATGCATTCCTAAATGATGATGGGATGGTTTCCATGAATTTATAATTCTTTAATACATTAAATAATATATTTAACCAAAAATATGTTTATTTCATTGGATGAAATTTCAATTTTCATGTTTCTAATGAATAAATTAAATTTTAGTAATTTAATAACACTATACTATATTATATATAGAGTTAAAAAGTATTATTCATGTCACCATGTAACAAGATGGCCTAGTAATATAAAAATTATTTGTAAAATATTTTTTCTTTTAGAATTTATTATCACTATCTTTTACACATATTCTAGAAGTACATTTTAATAATGAATTATCTCATTGTGATTAATATATTTCATTACCATCATTTAATTTCATGTGTGACCATTACCAATGCCCTTGTAATTTATGTTATGAGCCAAGTGTCCCAACATTCCTTATTAGAAGAACATCCTAGATCTTGTAAGACATTCCTCAAAATTATTCATAACAGAGTTTTCACAACAAGGTAATTGAATTATATACTACCAGGTTTTTTTGTTGAATTATTCTCATTTTATTCCACATTGATCTCTTCTTATCCTTATTGTTGGAAATGTTTAAAAAATTCAACTCCAAATTCCCAGCACACTACATAATTTACTCCTAACATATGATCTCGTGATTTACTAGATCCCTTCACACACATTGAATTAATATTGTTCATCATTGTTCAATAATATTATCACTAATTAAAATTAAATTTACTGCATATGACGGTTATCATAAAAAATTACATTCTTTTCAAAAAAATAGAGTTCAATTCCATTTTCTTCAAATCATGCAATAACATTTATATTATATATATTTAGAAGAATTAGAATTATCTTTTAATAGAATATGTATTTAAATATAGTCAATTATATGCAATCAATGGAATCCTTTTCCATAGTGTTCTTGTTCAAAGACCACCATTGATCAACATCACATTTAAAATGAAAAATATAAAGGATTATAATTTGATAGTCTTAACATCAAAAACATCAGATAACATCACCAATTAAAAAAAATCAATCTATCATATTTCATTGGGAGTAAGGATCCAACAAAGAAAGATGGTTCTATTTATAAGGACCTAGCCTTAAAAAATCACATCATCTTAAATTAAATGAATAATTCACATTGAATATATTTTTAGGTATAGTTTTTTATAAAGATATGATATAACTATTACATTTTATCACAAAAGATAAAAATAATACACTTCTACTCGGTTTCCTTTTTTCCATTAAATAAAAACACTTAGAAAAATAGTGTCATGTCTCATTCCATGTTTTTGAAAGAATGAATTTTCCATGATCCCAACCTTCCCCCTATTCCACTGTATGTCCTGTGGAAAACATTTCAAAAAATTTGGGAGGAGGATAAAAATCTCAGTAAGGGACACACAATGAAGGAAAACAGCTAGTTTTTCAAAACAACATGTAAACCATGAATACCTTATCATAAGTAAAAATTTTCACATTTATGAAGTAGTAAATACTCTTCACTGAATTAAAAATCATTGGTAACCATTTTGTAACAGAAATATTACCATAAAACCCATAGAATGAACACATAGAATATAAAGGTAACTTGTTACATAAACATACTTAAATGGAATTACCCTATGGTCGACTTCCACAAATATCAATAAATAGAATATCTGGACGGCTGACTTCCAAACCCAATGCATTGGAGGTTATAACGCAACCACATATACTAGTTTATCATGACACCACCAATCATTTAGTTTATCACATAACCACCTGTCAATTGTCCAAGTACCATTATTAAATCATAACACATAAATCAAATATAAAGGAAAGATAATATTTTCATATTTCAATCACAATATATCATTTAAATATATTGACATAAAAAATTCATTATCAAAACCATTTTCAATACCAAAATACATGAAATATTATATGGTATTTATTTTCCTTTTAAAACATTATGGCTTGGTAAGGAATCCAAAGACCGTGTAATACTCACTGCGATGGAAAAGGATGTTGGCACCACTAACATTAAAAGATTATTATTTCTTGTTTAGTAAAATGCTTCGTAGAAAAATATTTTCTTTGAATTAAATGAAATTTACATGGTGTTTATATACTGTATAAAATAATGTTTTGTATAAAACAAAATATTCCTAAACGAATAGTTATTTAGATGACGTCCTCTACCTCATGTCCGACATAACCCCTTCGTTCTTTAATTTCTTGAATAATAAACTGATATAAATTTATACTTTATTAATAAACATTCCATGTTTTTTATTTTCTTATATCAATAATTACCTTTCTATAAAAAGTAGTAAATTATTTGGGTTCGTATGAGACATTTTGTCGATGTTCAGAACTTGAGTTAAAAATGAATTTTATATAATTATAAATTGTTCATGTGGTCGAAATTCCATTATCTTCCGAATGATACTCAGGATTTAGATCTCATATATATCATATATATCTAGTATATATATGTATTTATAATATTACATAACAGTTGGACATAGGAAATGAAATGCACCATTCATGGAGACGCTAAGCCGTACGTACACATGAATGCTACCATTATTTCAATTTCATATTTTACTGGAATGAAAACATAACTAAACATAGAATTTTATAATTCCAGTATAATATCATATATATCTTCATTAAATCCATCCTTTATAAGTTCCACATATGTCATGAATGAGTCATATCACTTTGAGGGGGCAGTAGTCCGCACTTCCTTATATGAAAGTATCGTATTTACCCGCTATAGAAACCATAAAGGTATTCTATAAACTAAAAATAGAGAAAAATATAAAAATTATAAGTACAATATATATCACATATAAATAAATTTACATCTTAATTTCCCCCATGAGGGTCGGTTTGGAGATATTTGAACAATCATCATTTCGTGAGGTAGTAGTTTGTCATCCACAGAAACAGTATGTTTGTATCCATTAAATAGAGGTGTGTGTATGTGTAGTTTGAATAATTCTCATAAAAACCAAGTATATTAAGGAATTTGTTCTTTTTATAAAAGTAATTAATAAAAATAGTTTAGTGGGTTGGAGAAGTAAAATAAAATAAAATAACTTAAGATAAAACATTACTTTAAAATTGGGTAGCTCTCTTTGGTATGAACCTAAATGTTTACTTGAAGTGTCTTCTGCCTAAGGGAGGGATTCTAGGAGGAGGATATAGATTTTAGAAGATTATTTAAGATGAGGTTGGACGATCCAAGAGGCGATAGAGGTGTGATTAATGAGTTAGAGGTGGTGTCCTTTTATAAGGGGAAAGAGATTCTCTTTATGAATGTTTAAAATATTTATTTTATTATAAACTTATCTTCAGTTTAAAAATGTAAAAAATCATTAAAATGGAAGATATGATAAATAATGTTATAACTAAAGTCATCCTATAATAATTGGATAGGTCTTGGATATATTTTATGAATTTAAATTCTTATTTATTTAAATCATTTATTAATGAGGTAAACATTGCAGCATTATTATGTCATAAATAAGTTTATATATTTTATTTCTAAAAATTATAAACCAAATACCATGATTTTGGAAATCTTTTTAGATTTCATTTTCATATTAATAGTCTAAGATATAGCTTATATAACCCCATGTAAAAAATTTATTTACTAAACGATATTTGTTTATGTCATATTTCCATTCAATTTAAGTTAATAAATATAAAGTGTCATTATCACTCCCAAGTGGCTCCTTGGGGTCTCAAAATTGATGAAAGGATAAAACTAGTCGGAAATGTATCAAAAAATAGGATTATAACACATGTTAGGGTAATTTAGTATTATTATAATATTATTTTCTTACCCTAATTTACTATATTTACCCTTTTACCATGGTAAATAAAATTTTTAGTAAGTAAATATTCATAATGACAAAAAATAAAAGTTATCTATTAACACAATTTGGACCTCCTAATTCAAAATATAAAATAAATTTTTCCAAATTAAAATCACATAAGTGGAAGAAATTAATTTGAAATTAATTCTCAATGTCAAAACAAAATGCATGTTTTTAAGAAATAATAACTACCAAAATATTGACACTTATTTATGTCCAATTTCAATGTTAAATTACATACAATGACCAAAATTGGATTAAATAGTAAAAATTTAATATAATTAAACTTGAAAACCAATTAAAAAGATAATCTAGCCTTACAAATAAATTATATTAAAAGGAAATTTGGAATTAAAATATAGTATTTTTCACTATTCATTAAAAATGAATTTTATCAGAAAAAATACCATAGGTTTACCCAAAGTAAATTTTGATGTCCAAACTATAAGGAAGAATTTTATTTTGTAATATATAACATATAAAAGTGAAAAACTAGATTTAAAAAGAGTTTTCCATTAAATGGTGTCAAATTGACCTTTTAAATAATATTAGAGTTTTTGTGCTTAAAATTGCATTCATTCACATTTTAAGCCTCTAATATTTATTAGATAAATGTATAAACATTTATCAAACAAGTATTATTATGTTTTAGTTATTTATATTAATTCCCACAAATACAATTACTAGGCATTAACTAACATTTAAAATAATATTATTATATTATTAGTGTGCAATGTATGATTTCAAAGAAACCCATTGTTGAGTTTCGGGTGAGCCATCGAACATAGTATCCCCATTAATGTAAAATTATTATTTAATAAACTAGTATTAATAAATTTGAAAATTTTATATTCATCATTTACCATGGATGTTACATCCTTCCCAAATTTTGGTAATTATGTCCTCACAATTTTAAAATTAGGCTTGGAAACATTATTGAAAGTCCCACATCAAAAAAATAGTCAATAAAATATCACTTTAAAATAAAGGAAGAGAAGTAAAGATGTCACCCGAGACAAAAAATACTAGGATTCCATGAAAACATGGATATTGAAGAGCGAATAAATCTCATAGATTAATAGAGAGTGATAGAGAACAAGATCACGGAAAGTTAACCACCACAATACCATAAATTTGATTTTCGGTGAAAGTCTGATGATAAAATAGATTTATAACATTTATGCTTCTAGATCCTTTTCATAGAGGTGATGTATTTTATAAATTACTAGAATATAATTTTAAGGAAATATACTTACATGTCATGTAAAGTGTCATCAATTAATAAATTTCTACCACACACTCATCTTTTCTCCAAATGGTAAGTATTCAAGATGACTTGGTCACACCTGAAGTGTTAGAATTTTTTTAAGGTTGGGGTTGAAGCCTCATTTATTATAAAATCAATGTAAAAACCTATTTATCTTGGTATAGGAAGACCCATTACATAACCTAAAGTCTTAGAGGTTATTTAACTGAATTCATGGCATGTGGGTCAATTTGTTTCCCAAGACCCTTTCTATGAATAGTAATTCTACAGTACCCGGGCTGCTATAGTACCACACAGTACTCCCTTCTACTATAGTAGCATGCCACTGCTATAGTTTCTGCAATTTCTATAGTTCCTAATCTATTATAGTGTGCTTCAATACTATTATAGTATCTCCACCCAATGGGTTTTAAACCCCCATTTTTCATGTAGAATTAATGGGTGTTTATCACCTAAAGTGCTAGAATAAACTTCTAGAGTATCACATAATCTACAAAATATGATCTATATATTTCCCCTATCATTAGACATCAACCAAAACCAAATTTTTTTATAAGATCAGATAATCCCCAAAATAATAATCCTTTGTTAAAAGTAATACTACTCATAATATCCAAATTTTATAAAAAAACAAACCAAAGTTCAAGGAAGACCACTCAATATACAATTGTCTGTAAAAATTCTTCAAAATAATCAAAAATAAGATGGAAACTTAAAACTCAAAAGGAATTAATCACATATTATTCCATATTAAATCTTAACATTTATCTCAAAAATCATCGACTACTCTTAAAGTCTCATACTGAATTGTAATTAACCTCAACACATATTCTCTATGACAGATTTATCATTTCCATAAATAACACAAATCACCTTATGTCCACAAAAAAAACATATATTCTTCCAAAATAATATTTTAAACATTACTCCACAGAAGAGATCCCATATTATTCTTTTTCCCTTAAGTATATAATGTTTACAAAAGAGAAAACACCTTCTAAAATAACTTTTTTATCAATTAATCACCAAATCATTTTCCTATATTAAGGATATCTATTTTATAAAACATAGGTTCAAAAAATTCAACTTATTCTTGATCCATAAAATAATTTGACTTAAAAGAATATGTCATACTAACCAGGGACTTCATGTAGGATAGTGGTAGGCAATGTGCCCTTATTTCCCTTCAGTTGTGGGTTCAATTCCTATGGCCTTAATGGACGCGACGGGTCGTCACCCATCTTACAGGTTGTCATTTTTTATAAAACTAAAAAATATCACTAACATGTTTCAACATAAAAGGTTTTCTTATTCCATTTATTTTCATCTAAATACATTAAAACCTCAACATCTTACATATTGTCATATTTTTTCACCTCCATATGGTAAAATTAAACAATTCCCACTAGAAAGAACATCATACCTTGATCATGGTGTCCATATGGTTTCATCATAATATATTTCACATATGTAGAAGGACCATGAATTGTAATAATGATTTAGATATCCTTAAAAATCATTTTCTTCATTCATCCAAATACACATTGAACCACTTCAGTCAAATGGGTGTTCATAGAAAAATATTTTCAGAAAACAGTCATGTATGAAATATAATTTCAAAATATCTAATAAAAAATGATTTTTATAAAATATTTGGACTGAGTTTGAGTTGAAACTATCAATCAATGGCACTTATAAAATACCTTATGTATTTTGGGAGTGACTATATTGTAAAATAAAATATAAATAGGTTGTGCAAGGGTCTTATTCTTCAGCACCTTTTCAAAATCATAATATGCTTCAAACTCCTATGATAAGGAAAAATATTTATAAATTCCTTGATAATGTTTACCTTTTTGAAAATATAAGAATATTCAGAAAATAGTATTTGATTAAATACAACCCATGATCCACGATGATATTGAGGTATACTGGAGGAGTTTTATTTCTCAAATAATGGCTTTCAAGTTAGTGGTATACTAGAAAAGGATTGACAATCATATGAACATGACTTTTCAATAATTATTGAAAGCATGTCATAAGTAAGAGATGTGAATGTCATTTTAGATCCTCCTCATTCCATTTGTAACCGACATTCCTTGATCTGAAAAATTTATAAAATAAGTATTTAACTGAAATTATAAACATAGGGGCTAACCATTTTTTTAACAAAAACACCAAATCCCTAATGATGTCTAAGCCGACATGGGATACAAACTATAATGACATAGCCTTAAAAAATTACATAATAACGAATTAAATGAATAATTCACATTCTAGATCTTTTCAAGTTTATAGTTTTAGAGATTTAGGCTATAATTATTACACTTCATCTCAAAAACTACAATGTATACACTTCTACACAATATCCATTTTTTTCTTAAAATAAAAACTCTTTTGAAAAATAATAATGTATAGTTCCATGATTTAGATAGAATGAATATTCATTGATCAAATATTAGAACCTATTCTACTTTATATCCTAGGAAAAACATTTCAAAAACATGGGATGAGCATAATAAAATTAGAATGGGATACACGAAGAAGGAAAATTCTTAGTTTGTTAAAACAAAAAGTAACCCATGAATACCTTATCATAAGTAATACTTTTCACCGTTATGAAGTAGTAAATACTCTTAACTGAATAAAATAGGTCATTTCATACCATTTTTTAATCAAAATATTACCATAAAACCCATATAAATAACACATAACATATAAAAGTAACTTAGTACATAAACATACATAAAGGAAATAACCATATGTTTGACTTCCACACATACCACTAAATGGAATAACCATATGGCCGACTTCCATTCCCAGTGAATTGGAGGTTATAATGTAACCACTACTCTTGGTTTATCACGGAACCACCCACCATTTGGTTTATCATGTACCACCTGTCAAATGTCCATATACCATTATAAAACCATAACACATAAAACAAATATAAAATAAAGAAAAAATTTCTAAATTTCAATCACAATATATCATTTATATATGTGGACATGAAAATCCTTTATCAAAACCGTTTTCAATACCAAAATATACAAAAGAGTATATGGTATTTATTTTACTTTTAAAAACATTATGACATGTTAAGAAATCCATAGATCAAATAATACTCATGGTGGCAGAAAATGCCATTGTCGCCGCTTACGTGAAAAAATTATTTTTTTTCATTTACTAAAACACCTCCTAGAAAAAGATTCACTTTGAATGAAATGAAAATTCAATGCTGATTATATACTGTATAAAAGAAATTTGTGTATAAAACAAAATATTCCTCATTGAAAGGAGAATGAGATGAATTCCCTTACCTCGTGTCTGACATGACCACTTCATTATTTTTTCCGGAATAATAAACAAAAGTTATGTTCTACTTGATTAAGAACCTTTTAATGTTTATTATTCCTTTTATATCACTTATTGCCTTTATATAAAAAGTACTTATTTATTTGAGTTCGTATCAGACATTTTGTCGATGTTCAGAACATGAGTTAAAATTTAATTTTCTATAATTATAAATTGATCAAGTGGTCGAAATTTTATTATCTATAGAATGATATTAATTATTTAAATATCATATATATCAAATATATTCATAATATATATATATATATTTATAATAGTACATAACAATTTGAGATAAGAAATGAAATGCACCGTTCATAGAAACGGATAGTCATATGTACGCATTAACAGTACCTTCATTTCTACTTCATATTTAAATGTAATGAAAAAATAATTCTAAATAGGTATATTATAGTTACAGTATATTATCATCTATATAATTTAATTAAATCTATTCTTTATATGTCCCATATAAGGAATGAACGAGTTATATCAATTTGAGGGGGAGGTAGTCTTCACTTCCTCAAATGAAATTATCATTCTTACCCACTATAGAAACCATAAAGGTATGATACAAATTAAATATACAGAAGCATATAAACAATATAAATAAAATATATATAACATATAAAAATACTTCCATCTTAATGGCCACTATAATAGGTGGTTTGGATATATATGAACAATCATCGTTTCGTGAGACAGTAGTTCGCTGCGACCAAAACAGTTTGTTCGTATCCATTAGATAAGGGTGTGTTTAATTTTAGTTCAAATATTTCTCATATATATCATATTGTATATTTAGGAAACTTTTTTTTATAAAATAAATGAATAAAAAAATTTATGTGGTTGGAGAAGTAAAATAAAAGAAATGAACTTAAAAGAATACATTACTTTTAAATCTGGTAACTCCCTTTGGGTTGTACCAAAACGTTTACATGAAATTACTTCTGCCTAAATTAAGGATTATAGAAGGAGGATAGAGATGTGGGGAGCTTATTTAGGTTGAATTTTTACGAGGAAAGGGGCTTTAGAGGTTTTTGGATTGAGTTAGAAGTTGTAAACTTTTTTAAGGTGGATGAGGGGCTCTTTCAGAATGTTGGAAACAATTATATTCTTATAAAAAGATATTTACATTCAATATGTGTAAAAATAATTATTGAAGAATATAAAATGACTCATGTTTTAAATAAAATCATCCTGTAATAATTGTATAGGTTTTGTAATTTTTTTGTATTTAAATTATTATTTATTTAAATCAATCGTTATTGAGGTAAACACTGCATCATTATTCTGTCAAAAATAATTTTATTTATTTGATGTATAAAATTAATATAAAAATACCTTAATGTAGAAAATATTTTTATCTTTCTTATGAATATATATATACGACGTTATATCTTATGTAACACCACATAAAAATTGATTTACTAAAAGATATTTGTTTATTTTATTTTTTCCATTACATTAAGTTAATTAAAATAAAATGTCATTATCACTCCCTAGTGGCTACGTGGGGTCCCCAAATCGACCCATGGATTTCCATAGTTGGAGATTTATTAACCAATAGGATTAGGACACATTTTAATGTAATTTAATATTATTACAATATTATGTTTTTACACTTATTTTCTAGATTTACCCATTAACCATGGAAAATAAATTTTTTACTAAAGTAAATATTCGCAATGTCTAAAAATAAAAGTTACATATTTACAAAATTTAGACATCAAAATTCCAAATATGGAATCCATTTTTCAAAATTCAAAAAACAGAAGTGGCAGAAATTAATTAAAAATTAATTTCTGCTCTCAAAACAAAAGGCGTGATTTTATGTAATAATAACTATAAAAAGATTGACACTTATTTATGTCCAATTTCAATGTTAAATTATTTTCAATGACCAAAATTTAAATTAATAGTAAAAATATAATATAATTAAACATTAAAAACAATTAAAGAGATAATATAACCTTGTAAATTATTTTGATTAAATTGCATTTTTTAATTAAAATACAAAATTTTTCACTAAACATTAGAATTGAATTTTATTAGAAAAATACCAAAAATTTACTCAAAGTAAATTTTTATGTACCAACTACAAAGAAGAATTTTATTTTATCCAAAATTCCATATAAAAGTGACATAATCTATATTTAAAAATATTTCACCATTAAAAGGCGGTAAATTGATATTTTAAAGAATGTTAGAGTATTTGTGCTTAAAATTGGATTCATTCACATTTTAAGCCTCTAAAATTTATTAGATAAATGTAAAAACATTTAATAAATAAGTATAATCATATTTTAGTTAGTTATATTCATTTCTGCTGATATAATTTCTAGGACTTAACTACTATTTAAAATAATATTACTATATAATTACTGTGCAAAGTAAGATTTCAAAGAAACTTGTTGTTACGTGTCGGGTACGCCATCGAACATAGCATCCCCTTTAAAGAAAAATTAATATTTAATTAAAAATATAAATAAATTAGAGAATATTATATTCTTTATTTACCTGGGATGTTACACAATTTAATTAAATGATCTACTATTGAAAAATTATTCTCAATAGGAATTAGTCTCTCCCTTTCATTGGAACCTATTTCAATAGCCTGTATAAATTTATTTAACATAGAAGTAAAATAATATGTTATAATTTTACCCATTCTAAATTTCATGTTTAGAAAGATATTTTCCACCTCGTGACTTTTTACAATAATGATTCATTTCATTTCTACTATACACTAATGAATGAACATATTTTAGACAAATGAACATGTTAATAATCAAAATGATATGTCATTATAGTATAACAATATATTAGAATATATTTATATTATCTTTTCACATCATAAAAACCCCTAATGTTCTCAATATTTAATATTTGATATTAATTTTAAAATTCCAAACATAGAAATTCCATAAATTATAGGATTTATTGATCATAATTTAACTCTTACATCACATGTATGTTTTCTATATTATTGTTTTTTAGAATTTGCATATCTGTTACATTTAAAATTATAAATTTTCACAGTGTTCATTATAAAAAAAACATGTTCATTGTAAAAAATGATAATATTTCTGATGGTGACTACCATTATAAAAAATGTTAATTTATTAAAAAATTTACTGATCCTTATGCCCTAGGAAAAAAAATTATGATGATGGGGGAAAAATATTTGTAATGAAAATAAAATAATGGAAACACATCAATCAATAAATAACCCTAAATAATAAATAATAATTTTTTCTATTTAATAATAAATATTTGGGGTCCAATATCTAAATATATTTCCATGTAAAAAAATAAATTTTACCTTACCGTTAGTAAATCAATTCATATGTAATCATAAGGTAAAATATTATAATATCCATGGTTTCATGGAAAAATTGAATGATCATGAATAACATTTTCTTCAATTAAACATATTACCTTTCAAAAAAAATTCAAAAACATTACATAGAAATATAAGTTTAAATGCATAAATTTGGATATCAAAATATTTGATTTTTAAATCATTGATAGTATATATAATGTAGGTACTTAAGGTCATTACCCTTACACATGCACATTAAAGAACTCCTATAAGGTAATTACCTGACCAAATTGATAACGAGTAGTTCCACTAACATAACAACACTTTATTATATGAATGATACTGAATTTATTTTTTCATTATAGTTAAATAAGATTTCATAGAGGTATATAATGAAATGAACATTAAAATTCTCGTTTAAGAGTTATACATATTCTTTAAAAACCCTTGTTGATATATACCTTATGCCTTCTAGGATTGGTTCGTTCATTATATTGGGGCTTATAGCATGTGGGGTTCTATATTGAAAATTTATATTGATATTGATTGATTGAGATAAAATTATCAACTTCTGTGAATAAATTAGTATATGGGGTTCTTTTGTATTTTGAGTAGAATAAATCTCTTATAATAATTAAATATTTTCAAAATATATAAAATTTTATTAATAGGAAATTAGAACATATAAAATTCAAGTAATATTATAATGTGATAATATTTAGAAACCCTCATAGAAAAGGTTTGACATTTTATTTTGTATCCTCATAACCTCTTACATATATAAATAACTTATTTTATTCTTTTTCCTTGGAGATAACACATTTAACAAAGATAATTATCCCAATGAAAAAAATTAAAATGATTGGGTTATTATATTTGAACATATATATTCTAAAAATCAAAACAAATTTTAAATATTCTATAAGTATTTTTTTCAAAAATTAATTTTATTATAGGAACATGAAGCATGAGGAAATATTGTTTATTCGAGAAATGTGTTTAGGCCTGAGAAAAGTATTTAAAAAATAAAAATATATACTGTTACCTTTGTAATAAATTATATTATTTCATATAAATGGAATATTACTTTTATATAAAAAATTAAAAATTATAAAAGAACTAAATATTAACTTTGATTAGAAAAAAGAAATTACAGATTTCCAAGAAATCATAATTTTCACCATTCACTAAAAAATAAATATATTTAGAAATACACCAAAACATCACCCTATGTTAATTATTTGAAACATGACATGAAGAACTAAATTTATTTTAAAAAATTTCAATTTTTATCATTATAAATATACCTTTTAAATAAATAAATATAATACATGGAGAAAAGTTTTTTTTCGAATTAAGCTATTTCTTTTTAAATTTAATAATTACATTAAAGTATTATATTGAACATGAATCTATAAAATATACTATTGAAAATTAATTACACATGAAATTGAATTTTTAGTAACATTTACTAGGTTTACATATTCACATTATGATTTACATATTCTATTTACTAGTTATTCATGTGGATTCAAATAGAAAGAATGTCAAACCATCATGAATCAAAAAAAATTTCTAGGTATATATCTGACATCATTTTCTAGAGCCATAATTTTCCATCATCGAATAAACCCAATATATAAGGAATTATGGTGAAATAATCATGAAACTAATCATTAGGCACATTATGGAATCTAAGATGTTTTATATATTTGTGTAATAATGATTTGTATTCAAATCTGTTTGTTATTTTCATTTTCATCTTGGTAGTCTACCTCAAAATTTTAGAAATATGCCTAAAATAAAAAAATACCAACATTGGACCAAAATAGATGATTATAATCTAGTCATGGGGCGAGACATAGTAGTCTCCTGGTAGAAATACGCTAATGTATACTCCTGGAAAAAGATATGGGTCACTCCCCCTTAAGAATGCACATAACATGACCTTGGAATGACTGCCCAATGCAGAAAAGAAATAATTTCCTAATACTTCTTAGGATTATAATATATAAGGGGATTTATAATAAAAATAAATGATCATTTTCAATGAGACACCAATATCAGATGCTTATGATATAATTTATTGAGAAAAATAGTGGTCATAAAAAAATATGGGACCAACATATATCTCATCTTACTATTGAAAATGATGAGCTTTGATTTTTAGGTACCTTAATATAAGGAAAAATTATATTATTCCACATTTACTCACATATCATTTATATGAGTGATTGTAAAATTTTATGATCAATTTCAAGGTTACTGGATCCCTCCATAGTAAATTACAGGTCAACCCAAAAGTACCTCTTTTATTATTTTTATCATGAGATGACACTCCTATTTCATTTCTAAATGAAATAAATATAGTATATGGTGGTGGTACATAAGCCTCTATATTTTTCCACCCTATATCCATTTGGGATAACACATCTTTAATCACACAATATTTAATATATAAGTGTGCTAAGAATAGATTTCGATGATTTTTCATATTATGATATATTTTTCCCACCTTTATATTTTTAATTGCACAATATCATGTGGAAACCAAATCCCATTTTATTTTATCCCATGAAAATATATGGGTGATAATTTATTTAATATTTGTATTCACTATTGATATGTGGACCAAAAATCGTTCAAACACCATAGTTCATGTAACTTCATAATAAAAAAAGCTATAAATATTCTATCATTGAATATTTTATAACATTTTTATCCCATAAAACATTCTCCATTTGAACGATGGTGTTTTCAAATGAGTGGAAGTCTCTCTCATGAATTATCAATTTCTCTAAATTGACGAATGAATTATATAAGATAGTATAAGATTTATGGTAGTCAAAAGTACATACACCGAATTCATAGAGTATTTGGTCAATTATTAAAACCATGTAACTGATTTGTAAAATCTATTATTAATTTACTATTGTATAGATTTATAAACAAAACCACTTTATAAACCCACATGATCAAATTTTTATATTCCTTTTCATTATCTGAGTTCTAGTAACACACTTTTATTTTTATGTAATATAGAATACTTCCACCACAATAGAACATGGTATAGTACCTTAGATATCTGAATAATTTTATTCATCAGTTTTTCCCATGTTAGTGTCAAAGAAATATTCAGTGAATGTGGCCTTATAAGTGAATCACATGTTACCGGTGTGTTAAAATAAATGCTACTGATATAAATAGTGATTTCAACTACTGATTTCAATACCCAATGATAGGTTTCCAAACTAAACCTAATATATAAAAGGTTTGATGGTGTGAGTTCATCATTTTTTCTATCAATCCTTCTTATAGGATCATCTAGTAGAAAGAACTATTCCAAAAAATATTAGTGAAGTAATCACAAAGAGATAAAGTTTTTCTTTACTCATTGCAAAAATATTGTCAATTCATTTTGTTAATTTTATTCCTTTGAACAAGAATAATAAGATGATATGTTATTTAATTTGATAGAAATTGGGAATGATGTTTCATCACAAGACCCCTACACCTTGATCTGGTGATAAAAAATATTTATTCCAAACCAGATGGATACTAATAAAAATAACCCAATTTTAACAATCTATAATTTCAATATCAAAACCATCCATTAATTTACATCCATCATGAAATCACATTTTGAGGATTACTTAAACATTCTATTTGGAGTAATTTTTCATTAGTTAACATCATCACTACATAGGAGTTACATATATTAAGAAAACTCTTTTTTATCAGTGGTTTAACTTCCATATAGTTATATTTATCTCATTTCCAGATACAATTGGGTGTTATATTATCCTCACCCAGCATGATCAAAAATTTCCGAGAACCATAACATATATAAAGTACATAGAGCCTTTAATTAATCAAAAAAAATTATAATAATTGAAATTCCAGTAATATATTGATTATCTTAAGAAAAAAATATCTTAACAATATAATACGTAATATATCATGATCATACATGTTTTTTTATCATGAAAATTTATAATTTAAATAAGGAAAAAATATATTAAATGTATAATTTTTCATTACATTGAAAATAGGGATAGTATCATTATACTTATATATATATATAATGTAAAAAAGGATGTTAATATTGATAAAATATGTATCTTTAATAATAATCGGGGTACTTTTAAAAGATAATATTTTTCAATGAATTTTCAATATTTTGGGGAAAAAATTTTTGTGTTTAACATTAAAACAAATAATACTCTCATGTATTACAATAAATGGTCAAAATTAAACTATCTAAAAAAATATTATTTTTAAAAAAATTAATTTAATTTCTATTATAGTGGAAAAACATAATATTATAATTGGAACATGGAAAAAAATTATTTATATAATTTTATATAATCATGTAAATTGATGAAAAATTTCACTAAAAATATTGAAAATAAGCATGGATTTTTTTAAAACTAAAGTCTCAATTATTTTATGAACCATGAAGAGGAGGAATATAATTTTTAATTTAGAAACAAATAAATATATATATATATATGATAATAAAATGTATCATTCTTAATTAATAAATATCATATAAATCCTCTTATGTATATTCAATAATATGCAATCCCGATTGAAAATGAGATTGCATCAAAAACCCTTTACCTTATTAGTAACGTTCAAATACAAAAACACATTATAGAAATAAAATATTAATATTAATACCATGAATATGAGGAGATTAATCATATAATATATATAATATATCTTTTATACATGATATAAATAAAAAATATATATCCTGAAACATGTCTCAATAGAACAATATTGGGATGAAAAAACTGTTTATTATTTGTAATATCTACTTGAAAACATCATTAAAGATAGAACTCTATATTTATTTTTAAATAAACATATTTATCATTAGATTCATTATAAAATAAATTAATTTTCATATATATATCACTTAAAATAAAAAACATTACTATAAGTTATATGTGTCACAGAAATAAAAGTTAGTATACAATCCCATACGACGGTCACAATATATAAAGATGGATTTAATAAATGATGAGAGAATGTTAAAAACAATTCATTGAAATAAAAAATTGTAAATTATAAAAACAATTATTTCATTCCACAAATTATATATGAATAAACATATAAATAATGAAGATATATAACCATGGGATAGTGATTTGTTTTAAGAAACACCTTAACATATGTCATGAACTTCATTTTAAATTTTATTAACCTCTAGTATATGGAATTTATTTTTATTATAATCATATATGATAGACATAATACTACATATAATAATATATATAATTCACTTATAACATTATATCACATTTTTATCTATATTTTTTTCTGAAATAAATATTACATGTGTAAATGTTTTTATTTTTTAGGCATGTTTTTATAATGGTTCTATTTTTTGAAAAACATTCATTATTTGAAAATATATTTCATCAAAATAAGTTAATAATTCTCACTGGTATTCATTATGTTTAATATTTTATAAATATATAAAAGGGGGTGGTGAGAAATTAATTTTACCACATCATGACTAAAACATAATTTTTATTAACCAGGAGAGGGAGAAGTGCCCTACAACAAGGATTCAAGGAGGTCAAAAGTGATGTTTTCCGAGGAAATCACCGTGTATGAAAGAAATAAATTCAGTCAAAAGGGAACCCATGTAATCATAAGCAACTAAGGGGTCCACCTGGCTTCTCCTATTGGCAAGAGAATCTGCCTCAAAATTAGACCCCTCCAGCTTTGAGGAAGAATACACCATTTCTTGGTCTCCAAAGATCATCATAGGATTGTGTAAACAAACTCCCAAGGCACCATGCGACATCCTTGAATGACTTTAACTAGGATCTATGAGTCTGATTTGACTTCATCCACCAAGATCCCACTTCTCCTACAAATCATAAGTTGTGAAAGGAGATCCCTCGCCTCTGCACCAAAGGAGCTTCCTAGACCACAAAATGCACTGATCCCCAGCCTAACTGATCCCCAAGAGGTCATAAGAACCCATATAACCTTCATGATCCTAATTATTCATGAGGTGTCCATGTCTAATTTCAGGCCACCGAGTAGCGGCACCCATCTGACCTAATGGCCTTTCACACTGTTAGTGGTCCATAGTGTGTGAAGAAGATTTACAATCATAACAGACTCCAGTCCCCCTTTAAAAAGATGAATAGTTCATGAATTAGGGAGTTGAATTGCATCTGAAGATAAACAAAGAAACATTGGAATGCGATGGGGCTTGATTGTCGGCCTCACATATTGTCCCGTATATGGCAATGAGAATGATAGTTCATACATTCCCTTTAATAACCATAGATTCCAAACCACCCAATTAGTCAACGATGAATCCATGCAAGGAGATATTCAAAATATCCTAGAATGTGTTAGGAGTGAATACCGCCCACTTTTACTTCTCCCAGTTGCTCTCGAAGAATATATGAAGTGTCGACTCCATCTGTGGGTTTGGGAAACAAAGGCAACTAGATGCCAAGGGGATACCCCTTCTTTAAATGTTTTCATCAGTAGAAAGGGCTATATTCTAGATGATCGAGAGAAAAAATCAGCATTTTTGAGATATCCTTGAACTACATCATGGAGGATTAGTCCTCCAGAAATGTTTTAGAATGGACTAGTCTCGTGTAATCATAACAAGAGAACTTTCCCGAATAGGATCCAATAAAGAAACAACTATCCAGCTCAATTTCTCCTGATGATATCTTGGAATACCTTCATCTGTTCTGAATTATGAATCACATTAATGAGGCCATACATCCTAGATGCTTCTCTAAACAAGATATCAGGTAACATGAAATCTGGAAATGAAATCCATTCTCCAACCCAATTCCTTGTCCTAAAATTAATAATTCCCTCCCCAAGGATCCAACAGCTGGCATCTCGTAGAGTCTCCAGGTGATGGAACATGCATCTCACAAGCCTAGTAAGATGAATTCCACAGATGTTACTATGTTCCCACTGATCACTATAATGCGCCTTGAAAATCCCATCCTATAGAGTCTCTTCGACAAAAACATCCCACAGCAGCCTACCCTGCTTGGTTTCATATAGATACTGAAGCCCCCCCCCCCCCCCCCCCGCCCGTAGACCATCAGTTTGGTAGGGCTGGATGAGGAGGCCTTGGTGGGAGCGGTTGACTTGATTGGCTTCCAAAATAAAGTAATTCAAAATATGATCCATTAAAAAAATCATGCCTTTGGGAGGGAAAATAATGGAGAAAACAGGCATAGGAACAGAGGACAGAACACTATTAATCTAGGTGACTCGGCCTACGAAGGAAAGATGTTTCTTTTTCTAGTTTAAGACCATACCCAATAGGTGATCCATAATATCATAGAATTAAATCCCATTTATTAAACCAAATGAAATTGGAACACTACAATAAAACATCAACAGTAGATTCTGTTGGCATCTGAGAAGGTTATGGACCTCACAACTTCTTATACTGGTGCACATATTGGATATAAAAACCAAACATTTCGTGGAGTTAATACTTTGTCCACTTATTCATCCATAGATTCTCATAATCTCCATGAATCTAGAGAGAGACATGTGCCTCCCATTGGTTAAAATCAAGATTTCTTCTCCAAACCAAATATGCGAGGGACCTTGGAAACCATGCCTGCCGATATTAGGATGAAGCCTACCCTTAAATAACTTGTAATCAGGATTCCTAGATAATGAATCTTGTGCCAAAATGGACAGACTAGGAGATACAGAATCACCTTTTCAAACAACGGGAATTGATTTAAAGAAGCCAAAAGTCCTCCTATAGATTGATTGGTAAATCCAAGGAGAGAAGAAGCACTAGAAGCATAGATCACAAAACCATTCGAGGAACCCCAATATACACATCATCCAAAGAATAAAACTCCACTATATTTTATCATAGTCCATGTTCATATCTACTTGGAAAATGAAATTAGATACCAATGTTTTTCAGTAAAGATCGTTCACTATTTCCCTAGTGACAACAACTGCACCCTGAATGCTCCGCCCCAACAGAAATATGTGTTTCTCCCTCGACAGTAGCCTTGGAAGAATACCATTAAGTATAATTGATAGAATGGTGGATAATATTTTGTAAGAAAAATTTTAATGTAAAATGCGTTGATTGTGTTGAATTATTCTGGGGTCTCTCTACTTAGGAATCAGAACCACTCTTAAGGAGCAAGTACCCACACTCAATGCTCCTCCACTGAAGAACTATTGTAGGACATTCACCACCTGTGGTTCAACCACCTCCCATTCTTCCCTGTAAAGTGAGGCTGGGAAACTATCTGGTCTAAGAGATCTATCCTATGATATCCTTAGAACTGGATCCTTAATCACTTCCTCTGAAGGCATTTCCGAAAGAATAACATTATCAGACATCCCCACCAGGCAAGGTAAAAATATGAAAAAATACTCACCTATCTGATCATTGCGAGAGTAGAACAAGGTGGATCCTGAATCCACAGCCAATAAACATTCAATGTGCTCCAATTCCATTTTTCCTACCACTTCCACATCATAATATACCATATCCGAGATGTGGTAGTCCACTCATACAAAAAATTGATTTTTTCACTATTTTATGGATGGAATAAAAAAAATGTTAATATTAATTAACTTTAAAATAATAAGAATTATCTCATATATATTCATTAAATATATTATTATGATGAGTCCTAAAATTATAAAATTGAAAACAAAAGTAACATCTCTTCATAGAAGTGTTCATCCACATATATGTCATCCAATTTATTAAAGGGTAAGAAGGTATATTATAATTTAAAATTATATAATAATAATAACATAATAAATATTATATATAAACACAAATTAATATATATATATATATACAATTGAGTTGTTGAGATTTAAAATAATATAGATCTGTCATGGAATTGGATGTTAATAAATATACAAGATGTCATTTTCATTTTCTAATAGGATGGATGATAAATAAATAATGGTTATTATATAAAAATATTAAAATTTACGCAATATAATTTATTTAATTACACTATTTTTTATGGTCAAGAATATATGGAAGATGATGAAAAATAATGAACATAATAGTATTTGTTGATAATGAATTCATCTTTATTGAAAAACCTCCTTTTCATGTCATCTTAAAGACACTAGGGGTTGTATTTTATTAATAAAATAAAATAAATAATATTTACATGGAAATTTGATATGAGTTATGTCATGTTTTTGTGGAGATATGTGTCTCATGAAGGTGTGTATAATTGTTTAAAGTGCGTCCCTGTTTATAAGTATAGTGGGTGGAAATTTTATAAAGACATGAAATATTTATAACTAATTTGTATCAGATAATTTATTGTGGACTTCTAATAATGTTGATATGGTAAAAAATAAATTCACCCAATATGATTTATACAGGTTTAAGTGAAATTTTAAATCTTATATCATTGTTTAAACTTGTAATTAACCCATTTAAACATAACTATGGTAACAAATGTTTCAATGTCTAAGGGAAATAAATATAAATTTAAAATTTTCAAGAGGAATGTAAATGGAATAGTAATTATATACTAAAAAATTAACCATCCACTAGATTAAATATACTATTTTTTTAATTTTATAACTATTAAAAATAACATTAAAACATTAAATACAATATAATGACATTTTCAAGACTAATCATACAAATTCAACAAAGGAATAATGAAAATATTGAAATTTGAATATAAATACATAAATCCTAATTAATACAATATATTTATGAAATTAATTAAAATAAAACTATAATTTATCCAAACTATTTTACTTTTATTTTTTAAAAAAGAAATCACTCTTTGTTCCTACTACTATTATAAGGGTTCTTTCGATGTTCTTAAGATATTATATGTAACTATAAAAAAACTAAAAATTCAAAAACAATATCATTATTATAGTTTATTATTAATAAAACATATTATATAGATAAATTCATATATCATTTTTATCCAAATTTATTTTAAAATAACATAATAATTCCAAGATAATGACATTTTTTATTTAATATTTTCTAAAAAATAATTTACGAGTTATAATTGTAGAAATATGGGACCCAATAAAAAATATTAACAAATGATGATTTAGGTAAAAATAAAATCATATAATAGAAAAAATACTTCTTTTTTGAATATTTCGATATTATCATGTTGTTTTAGTTTTTTTGACCCATATTGTCCACTACATTGATGATAATATTTTACCATCATTTTAAATCATAATGAGTAAATATGAGAATGATCATATAACATAATTTTAATATTATGAATAATAATTTTGAATCTATTCAAAATGACTCAATTTCATGTAGTAAAAGAATTTAGTTTCAATATAACCATGCAATAAGAAAAATATAGTTTTCATAAAAATATTCATTATAGACAAAAAATTAATTTAAAACAAAATAATGTAAATTATTAACTAAAATAGTATTAATTATATTATTTTAAAAAACATGATGATATTTTTAATTAAATTAATTAAAAAATTGAATGGGTATTTTTATGTACTTTATGAGAAATAAAAAGATTAATAAAATCATTATTTTCCATTATTCAACCAAAAATAATTTTTTTTAAAAAATATCAAAATGAAACACAAATATATAATTGATATTATACTGTAAAAAAGGATTGAAATATATTAAAATAATATTTTTTATAAAATTATTTTATATTATTATTGAAAAAAATATCAGGAAAAATTTTCTTTTATGGAATAATGAACCATTAATTATTTTAAGGGTTTGAATCGTTTTTTATTTATTTCATGTTATTAGAAAATTAATAATTATTTAATATTCCATAATTAATAGAATTGATTAATGAAACCTTTTAAACAAATATTCCTAAACGTGGTTTCTCATATTCATACCCTCCAAACCAACGAATAGGTTACAAATACCACGATTAAAAAATAATATATTTTTAGTATATCATTTTTTACATATACTCAGTTTCATAGGAAACAAATATTTTAAAAAATATTATTATTTTTAAAAAACAACTATCAACAATTTTGTGGTGTCTTATTCTACCCCATTAACAAATTTTTTTTCTTATAATTTTATCTTCTCCCAAATATAAATAATTTAATTGATTTCATTGATTCCAATATGTAAAAGATAATTGGACCTATATAAAGAAAATATGTTTTAACCTCCATTGAAAAAATTTCCTTTTGTGAGTTAGTATAATTTTGATGATTTTACTAGGAAACGAGTCCTTTATTATTTTTCTTATATCATGGATTTAATATAAAGAGGCTTTTTCTGTTAAATGAGTTTCCTGATTAATACTTTAATTGTTGAGTGATATTTTCTATATAAAGATAAATATATTCATCTTGATTTTTCTTCTGTTGGTAAATTATTTGATATTAAATATATAAAATAAGAGAATAAATAATCAATTGGATTCATTCTATACCACAAATTTAATGTTTCCCTTAGTTGTTCTTCGAGGATTTTTCACAACTTATATTTTTAGTATTTTAAATAATGAATATTTCTTACCTGATGTACTAAAATTATCATTAAATGAGTCATAAGATATAGAAAAGGACAAAATGTTATTTATCATATTTATTTTCTTTTATGATAACCAATATTCTTCATAATAATAAAATATAATATCAAATATGAATAAAAATAAACATAAAAAATACTTTATTTATCTATAAAGATATAAATTAAAATATAAAAATTCAACATTGCATATTCCATATATAATAAAATATTAAAATGTTCTAAATATGTCTCACCAAGTTTAAAAATATATAAAACTCATAAATATTTGATAATATATTCTTAAAAAATAAATATAAAATTTACCTCTAAACAACATGAATCACTCATTATCCCACATACCCAAAATTGATATACCCTAATTAAATAATCACCATAATATTTTAATATTTTCCTTAAATTACTTGATTCAACATAAATCCTTTATATAATCATATAGGAATAACAATATAACTCAACCTTTGTACTCAAAATAAAATCCTACTATATCAAATATTATTATGTTTACCATAAGCATATAATAATCACATAATTTTTAACATCTCCAAATATAACTTTAATCAGTTATCCATCATATTAAATTTCAATTTCATATATTCCCAAAATACGATAGCCTGTTTATTTCGATTAAAAATAAATACCTCATCACTATAGACTTTATTTACGTTAATTGTTAGAATATTCTCTAAATATTTTTCCATAATAACATTATTCTGGAATAACATCACACATAATCACCTATTAAATCTAAGGGTTTCATATTATACATTGATATATTAAAATCTAATAAAAATTTGTGAATAATCACTATTCACATTAAAACAACATAACATAAAATCTCAAAATCGTATATATTCCATTGAATAGGTGATCATAGAATAAGTTATCCACCCAAAAATATTTTCTTTACTATTAAATAAACCTCATATTATAATTTATTAAAATAATATGACACCAAAACCCTACTCTGATACTAGATAAAATAGTCTAAGATCAGTACATTGAGATTTTGTGGTAATGACATACACATTACATATTATATTGATTCCAAATTAAAATAACCAATTACAATAATTCGTAATTAAAAACATATAATATTCTTTCACCTAGATACCTAATTCCTGTTAGGTTTATAGTTCTACATATTTTTTAAAGTCCCTTTATCATACAAAACCCATTACTTTTCAAGAAATGTGATATTTTCCTTTATATATAAATTCAAATTTTACCAAGGACAAAAATTAAATATAACATAAATGTTTCTACACATGAGAACCTTATTTTCATATCTTATATAAGATCATTCATTATAACATAAGAAAATGTAAAAAAATGAAATGGTGATCTCAAATTCTCAATAAGGGTAAACATTTGAGACATTAATTTATTAACATATATAAATATAAGATAATTACAAGTGTATTGTAGAATAATCAAAGTACATGATCATCAAATAATATAATTAAACCCAATTAAATATGAATCATAAATCCTTGGACATTTACTAAGGATTTATAGAATGAAAACATTCTTATAATTCCTCAATGAAGAACTATTTGAAATAAATTTTAATTATAGGAACCATTAAAGACTGTAAGAAGAATATAAATCCATGATTTTTTCTTGAGACATTATATCTATAAAATAAAATCTCCTAAATTGGATAATTATAGCCTTCCATTATGAGTATGTTCCATATAGATAACATTATCATCGGTTTTTTTACTAATATTTAGTAAAATAGGTCACATCATAAAAGTATCTTCCATCCAGATATCTCAATTGTATTAGTCATTTCATTGAAAAGATGATTCATTCTAACCTATTGAAAATAAATATTCTAATGTAACACATCATCATCAATAAATTATATAACCAATAATTTGAATGAGGTGCATATATATTACATTTCATCATAAAACAAAGATAAAAAACATTATTCCCTTCGTAATTTGATTGTCCCTTGTAAATAATAAGTTCCAAAATTAATCCATAAACCATTTTCACAATATTACATTTATGGAAACAAAATTCATAGTATTAAAATACCATACCCCTAATGAATGTTCAATATCCTTTAAGGATATTTTCATAGAATAAAAATACGTTTAAAAGATAATTTGAACAGATCTTTTAAGAATGAAAAGTATCATTTTCTTTGAGTATCATTTAAAACTGACAATCAGCATAATATTTAGGATATTATTTACATATAAAATTACCATGGAAACATTTAACGGATGCTTCAATGAAATGAATTTCCATGATGGAGTCAGAACCCATTAGTGTGGTTGATAATAAAAAATTATTCCTTTAATAATTATTTTAAAAAGTAAGAAATAATAAATTAAGGTAGTATCATAATAAATGAATTTTGAATATTATAAATTACATTAATTTAAGGTTAAAATTATATTATATAATTTTCAATTCCTATATATGTTCATATTTTAATACATTTTAAGTATTATAGATGTTAACAAGTTATTTCATAGATTAAAGAGGATATAGAGTCTTATTTTAATACAAAATATATTCTTTAACATTTTATGTTCAAAATAGATGTAAATTTAAATTATACATTAATAATCAAGAAATAAATATAGAATAATTATATATGTTTGTTTCAATTGATAAATATCACATATTACTCCAAATGGTTAATCAATCATAAGAAATACAGATTGAAAGTGTGATTGTCCAACGAACCCTTATCTCTTTGGTAACATTAGAATCATTAAAAAAATGAAAGAAATAAATTCAAAAGGAAAATTTTATACAATAAATATCAATAATTTAGGTATAAATTATTCAAATTAGTATTATATACATTGCATTTAAAATTAATTTTCCATAACCTAAAACATGTCCCAACAAACAAATATTGAGAAGAAGAACCCTTATAGTTTTGGTAATATCATAACAAATATAACCTAAAATATAAAACCATTAATCGATTTATAGACCCAAAAAAATTTATTAATTTAATAATGAATGATATTTTTGGTTATTATATACATGAAATAAAATAAACTAGTTTGAATATAAAATATGGCTCACACAAACAAATTTGAGATGTGAAATGATTTTAATGTTCATAACATTTTATGTCAGATTTAATCAAAAAAATTATTTTGTAAATAGTTAATAGACACATAAAACATATTTAAATATAACATAATGAATAGTATTCCATTTAACACATAATAAATATTGATGATGAAGACATTTATTAATCATCTAATTTGTTTATAGACCAATATGCCTTGGGTTGTGATTCCCCCTAGTGGAACATGCATGAGGATGTAGTTGGTTGTGATTATTATACCACATTCATCTAAGTTATGAGGTTATAGGGACCTATTGATACCTATTTATTATAGGAGAACTCCCATGTAAAGTTCCCTTTCACTATTACACACTCACTATCGAAATACAGTGGGGCATTTAAGGGTTACATCAACGGTTATGGTTTTTTAATTAATATTTCACTCCTTTAAAATTATTTTCATTAAAGATTTTTTCCCTTATATTATGTTAGAATTTCCTTTAAATTATTAATCATGTATGTTTATTTACTATATAAAGTTTTTTCACGCAATCTTTATATAGTTGTATCCTTCTATGAATTAGCTCACACCCTACTTACACCTTTGGGTGTAATTAGATTTTGATATTTCTGATACATGTAATGGTGAAGTCTATAGTGTTGGATTTTATGGTTGTTAGTGATCATTCGTGGACAGTGTTATGGATATGGCTTGGGAGTAGTGTTGTCATTCCATTTGGAATTATTGAGATGGTTTTGGGTCACCATAATTTGTAGTTGTTCGTTGAGTTTTGGTTTAAACATGTAACTCAAATTATGGTTTTTGGTTAAAGAATTTTTTTGTGACATCCTTATTTGGATTATTTTATGTTGTTGGTTGTTTTATATATATATATATATAAATACTTCTATATCATTCACATGATTTAAAATTTATACCTAGACACTTGTTCCACCTCATGGGGATCGGTAAGGCCCTCTAATCCTTAATGAAGACCATGGCGAGAGTTTGTTGGATTCCGACTAGACATGGTTCATGAAAAATGGTTTTAGATGTTTTTTTATCCCTTTGAGACATTTTATTTGGGATGAGTCTTTTTTTACTTGAGTTAGGACTATCGAAGCTCAATGTTTTGGTTGCCAGTAAGGTGCATGTCCATCACACCTCATGACAGACCTCGAGTCCCCATGGGATGTTGGGCCGCCTATTCAACTTCTCCTCCAGGTCAGACATATAGGCTATAGACTACATGTGGACACTAGGTGGGGGTGAAGTGGTTTGGTAATTGTGTTTCTTCATCATTTTTGACTTAATGATGTTAACATCCCTTAATAGAATTTTATTTTTCCGAACTTATGCATTAATGATTTTCTTATGTTATTTTTCTTTCTTAAAGCAGCTTTTCACCCATGAGATCTCCCTCACTCCAACCGGAGGAATCCAAATATTTTTATCACACACCGGTTGATAAGTGGTTGGTGGAAGATATAGTCTGTATTGTTCAGGATATATGAAAAGCATTGACTCCAACTCCAAATCCATTTATAATTAGTGAAGATGAATCTGGTCCAAAAAAATAAAATCCCAAGAGATTCTCATGAACAAACCCACATTATTCTGAGGTAGCATGGAGTCTCTGGAAGAGTAATATTGGCATGATATGATCAGGATCATGTCTGATATTCTCGATAACTTTGAGGATTACAGGGTGAAATGTGCTTAGTTTCTTTTTGAAGGTCCTAGTAGAAGGTGGTGGGACTCAATGTTCCTAGATGGGACGTATTATAAGATGATATGAAAGGAATTCAAGGCGGTCTTAAATGACCACTACATCCCTTAGGTCATTGAGTATGATAGAACTCATGAATTCAGGGACCTTGTTCTGGGGGGGCCATTCAGTTTATGAGTATGCCAACCACATTGGTGAGTTATTCTGATATTCACCAGAAATAGTCTCTAGGGAATAGTTGAATTCTTAGAGGTTTGAAATGTTTTTGGGACAAGATATTTATTTTCCAGAATTCTTATTCATGATGAAGACTTCTGCGGAGGTGGTTTCCTATGTTTTTATAATCGAGATTGAACATAGGGTTAGTTCTCGTTCCTTTAGGGCTATGTTAATTTCTTACAATGGTAGTTCCGAAGCGATTGGGATTAGAAAGGGAATAATGCTAGTGTCATAATAGGCCATACTTCGAGGAAAACAACATATATAGATTATAGTGAAGGGTATGTTGTGTTACATGAGTGAAAAAAGGAAGGTAAATCTCAGAATGAATGTACATATACTCTAAGGCCTTATCACAAATGTGGTATTATGGGAAATCATCAATATTTTTTCAAGGTGGCACACCCATATTAGAGATGGGTGGGATCTGTGGCTTCTATTGGAGTGTCCCATCAATTGGACCTAACCAGGATAGTGGGATCTCAGTTTGGTGGTCATGGCAGGAATACTGGATCATCTTCCTTGCATAGAAATATTAAGAATGATCTACAAGAGTGTGTTCATTATCAAGAGGTAACTATGTGTCATCATATTGTGGATTATGCACCTGCGAGATCAGATGTAGGACCATTGACTGTTAGAAGTACTATCCCAATTTCATCTTCTATAGTAGCTATATTATTTGAAAATGAAGATTTGGATTCCCCTATATCTTGTCGTCTTGTGAACCAGTTGAATTTTCCAACCAGGATCTTATCTTTTTTAATGGAGTTGGAGATGCATTTCGGTAAGAAAGAGTAGGCCCTGAGGTTCCCATCATGTTCACTTTCCATGTCATATGTTGATTTGAAGGTGGATTTTATGGTCTTTGATATTGAACATTACGATGTCATCCCCATAAGGGATTGGTTGGTGTGCTTTCCAGTGCATAATTATTTTTATAGGCAAAATGTGAGTTTCATAGCATGTGATGGGAGTTGATAGCTATTTCTTGGGGAATGGGATCATTAGTCATGTTTTGTGGGACATCAACATCCCTAGTTAGGAATTTTTCGATCATTTATTATATCCCATGCTGGAGGACGATGGTGGTTCTCCAGAGGGTGGACTTCCTCATGTAGGGTATGTGATCCCAAAGGTATTTCTAGGTGATTTATTAGTCTTACATCAAAGTGGGTCATGGATTTCTTGATTGAATTGGAACTTGGAACAAAACCTATATATCTTCCCTCATATCAAATGTCCTGCAATGAATAGATGTAATTAATGATAAAGCTACATGATTTAGAATCTAAAGGATTCATTCACATGAGAGTCTCTCCTTGGAGCTCCCCAGTCTTATTCACCAAGAAGGCTGATTGATCTTTGTTGTTTTGTGTCAATTGTCGTATGTTTAAGAAGTTAACCATTAATAAGAAATAACTTTTACTCTAAATATATTATTTTTTGGACAAAATTAAAGGGAAAAGTGGTTCTCCAAAACCACCTTGTGTTCGGGTTACCACCATGTCATGGTGAGATAAGCAGTCATCCAAAATATAGTGTTCCGAAGCAGGTATGACCAAATTGAGTATTTCATCAGAAATTTTGAAATGATGAATTATATAGCATTTTTTATGGTGCACATGAATAGTGTCTTCAACCAGTATCTTGACTCCATTATTGTTGAATTTGTGGGAAACATATTAGTATACTCTGGATCTTGGGAAGAGCATGGTAGTCATTTTTGGTTTAGGTTGTGCGCTCTGTGGGATCATTACTTTTAAAGAAACCACTAAATGTGAACCTTCTAGGTTAGGGAAATGATTATTCTCGTATATGTTATTTTAGAGCAAGTGGCTTTTGTAGATCCAGAGAAGAACAGTGTAGTTATGTAGTGGGAATTTCCAAAAAAAATTATCAAAAGTTAACTTGGATTGTCAGGTTATTTTGTGCAATTTGTCTGGGATTTATAATATATTTATGCCTCTATGAATGCACTCACCCAGAAAGGGGTGATATTTTCACGGATTTAGGAGTGCATGTCAGAATTTTAGGAGTTGAAGAGGTAGTTGACAACAACACTTGTGTTCATCATTCCAGAATATGGAAATGTATATTTGTTTTATTATGATGCCTCATGTAAGGGCCTCAGGTGGGTTCTCAAGAATGACAATCACATAGTAGAATAAAATTACCACACAATCTGACTGCATGAGAATAATTACCCGACAGATAACATGGACATGGATGAAGTGTTCCATTCCCTAAAGACTTTATGTCACTACCTTTTGGGGGAGAATTTTGTGGTCTATTATGATCATAAGATCCAAGATAGCCCCTAATCATAGAAGGATATTAATCTGACGTAGCCCTATTGGATTGAGTATCTATAGGTGTTTCACTTTGATATAATCTAACCCATGGGAAAGGGTAATGTTGGGGATGATTCCTTGTGTAGAAGAGTGTTATTTTAGGATTTGAGGAAGTCTAATGATGTGTATACTTTACTTGGGTACTTTTCACAGAGGCACTTGGAGACCCAGGATCACAACAGAGGTGCATTCATGGAATGGATTTAGCTGACTTCAGATATGTTAGATTTGATTCACTGGGACCGGCCCAGTGATGAGATTTTTCAGTGGTTTTTTTAGTTTCTCTATTCTACGAAGACTTTTTTTAATTGGTCTTTTTCTCTCGGGGGAATCTTTTTCCTTAAGGACCATGTGGTGGTGTCGTTGTTTCTACGCAAGGTAGTGATTCATGATAGCCACCAGTCATAGTGGGTCATCCTTCTAGGTGCAACCAATTGGTATTATGATGTTTGTTGATAGTTCAAGTGTCCAGGTTTGAGAATATATATAGTTGAATTCATATCTAGATTCTATACATGTCAAAATGTAATAGTAGAGTATCAGAGGCCCACTAGTTTTCTTCAGTCATTACCCATTCCTACCTAGAAGTGGGACGACGTCTCTATGGACTTCATGATTGTATTTCATCATAAACCCTATGGAAGTAAATCTATTTGGGTAGTTATTTAACTTTTGAACAAATCAGCCAACTTCATTATAAATATAAATGTATCTAAAGTGGATAAGATGGGTCGATTGTATATTCAGGAGGTGGTCAGCCATCATGGTATTTAATTGGTGATTACTTCTAACAGAGACACCCCACATTACCTCCATGTTACAGTAAGTCCATCAAAGTGTATTGTGGATGTTAATAAAATGATTATAGACTAACATCCACAAATAGCTGGTTAGAAGGAGCAGGAAAATCATTATCTGGACGTCATGCTTTGCGCATGTGTGTTAGATTTTCGAGGATCTTGGGATAACTATTTAGGATTGGTATAGTTGGAATATAATAATAGTTACCAATCCTCTATTCCAATGTATCCTTTTGAGGCACTCCATGGTCGACCATGTCATTTACCTTTAGGTTGGGATGAGGTAAGCACGTCCTCACTTTTGGGACCAAGCCTTGTGAAAAAGATATCTAAGAAAGCCATGTTGTTATGGAAGTGGTTATTGAGAGCTAGGAGACACCACAAATCTTATGATCATTAGAGACATTATAAACATGTGATTTTTGTGGGTGATCGGGTGTTCTTGAAGGTGTACCATCATTTGGGCCACCATTGATTCAGAAAGTTGGAAATGCTAGCGCCGAGGTATGTTAGGCCTTTCGAGATAAATGAGTGGATTGGGAAGGTGAAATATATGTTATATTTTCCACCTCAGTTGATATCGATTTTGGATTTATTTCATGTCACTTAATTGAATAAGTATAATCCGTATCTATTTCATGTATTGATTTGGGAAGAGTTAGAGATAGTGCCCAATTTTTCAGTGTTTGAACATCGGGTGCATACAGTGGATTTCCAAGAGAAGGTTCTTTATGGGAAGCCTATTTCATTGGTTTGTGTCCTTTGGATGCATCAGAATGATTAGCATGAGACCATGGGGAATGATTTCGGTGTTGAATATGAGAATCTATTTTTTATGCCGATCAGGCTTCGAGTTTACTTTTCGAGATTGGAAAGTTTTCATGGTGGGGATAATTTTCACACCTAGAGTTTAGTAATATTTATTTATAATTTTATCGGAATTTAAAATATTATTTTTGATGTAAAAGACGAACCCAGATGATTTTTTTTTCATTTTTGCTGATAATTGTTCATTTTTGGTTTAACAATGTCTGACTCACGAGAAAGGAAGGGTCCAATCCATGTGGATTTTCACAATCACCTGGTGGTCTGCCTAGTTCTCAGTTATCAAATTAATTAAAAATATAAATATTAAAGAGATTTGAAAATGGAATGAGAAAAATAAAATGATTTAAGAGTTGATTTAAATGAATAAAGTGATGCAAATTATATTTTGGAATGTTTTGGGAGTGAATTTTATCATCAAAGGGACTTTGGGTTGGTTTTGGGTGTAAATCAGTGGGATACACTTTAAAAAAATTAAAAAACTTTTAAGTGATTTATTAAATATTTTGAATTATGCCAATGTTTTTTATAAATTGTTTAAATATTTTATAAATATGTTTCTGCTATGTGGATCACATTTTAGAATTTTTTTGGTGTGTTTATGATTTTTAAATGTGATTTGAGTGTGAAAATGGTGAATTTAGTATAGGTAGTGTGTTTTTGGTTTTCTTGTGTGGATGGGGCATATTTTTTTATCCTATAACTTATTTAAGCTCAAATAGGAAGATCGTGTAGCTTTGAGATTGGACTAGGACTAGTGTTCTTGTTATTTTAAATTGACATTAACCCAATTTCACATAAGAGGATTGATGATGAAAATGTTTATTAAAAATGTTATATGGTTATAGACCACTAGGCTTTGGGTTGTGATTCCCCCTAGTTCCTCGTTCATGATGATGCAATTTTTTGTGGTTCATATAACTTATTCCACCAAGTCATGAGGTTCTAGGTTCCCATTACTAACTAGTACCTATAGGGAGACTCCCATGTTTAGTGTTATTTGACTATTATGCACTCACCATTGTCATACGGTGGGGAATTTGAGGGTTACATAAATAGTAATGTTCTTTCAATTAAAATATCACTTTATTAGAAACTATTATCATTAGAACTATTTTCCATTAAATTATTTTATCATTTCCTTTCAATTTTTATTATTGAATGTTTAGTTAGAAAATAATGTTTAGTACATGGAATCTTTCTTGGGTGGTATCCTACTGGAAATTAGCTCACACCCTACTTATGCCTTCGGTGTATGTTGATTTGGTTATGTTTGATATAGATAAGGGTAAATCTTATAGTAATGGAGGTTCAGGTTTTCAGAAATACTTGATGGATGGTGTGGTGAAGATGGATTTTTTGATGGTGTCCTCTTGTAAGTTGGTGGATTTTTTAGTTTTTTTTCACCATAATGTATACCTACTGTTTAGGTTTTTGTTTAAACATGTAACTCAAATTCAGGTTTTTGGTTAAAGGTTTGTTTGGTTGTGACTTCCATTTTTGGTTTATTTTATAATTTATGATTTTTTTTATATTTATATAAACATGGTTAAATTGTCCACATGAGGTTAAATTTATACCTGGGAAATTGTGTCAGCCCATGGGGATCGTGAATTCCCTTCGATCCTTACCACTAGTTGGGTTGAGCGTTGGTTAGAGAGAGACGTGAATTGGTTCATGAAAATCCATCTTATATGGAAATAGAAAATTAATCAAATCACTTCATAGAGTTGGTAGTCCACATATATGAATTAGAAATGACAACATCTTAAAATGGATGTGTGGGTCACACGGTAAATTATATTTTATCATAAATATTGAAAATAATTTCACAAACATAATTTATAAGAATGATATATATATATATAACAAATATAAATGGTTATAAACACTAAAATATGTCTGACATGGATATGGAATTCCATATGTATGCATAATTACATTGTTATATTTCATTATAAATGTTGATAATTAGACAAGGGGTATTATATTATCATAATAATACTATATTAATATAAAATTAATTATTTTAATATGTTTATATGGATGGAGGAGATTTGGAGGATGTGGATGAAAAAAATTAAATTCACATGGTTTGGTGAAGTTGATTTCCTCTTATTTGAGAATTCACCATTGAATCTATTATATAAGAGATTTTGGATGTACTTTTAACAATATGAACACCTATAAAATGTGTATAGTAAATTTAAGAATAATTTTGGGGAGGTTTTGGTTGAGATATGTGTCTAAATATATTTTTTAGATGATAGTATAGGGGAAAACTTATTCTATGTAAGGTGGGTACAAATCTTATAAATACATGGGATATTAAAAAAATTATGCATTACTTATTTAAAATTGATCCAATGTTCCATTTATTATAATCAAAGATTTTATGGTTGAAATAATATCATACACCCTTATATATAAATATTAAAATATTATTTTGAACATTATCTTATAGTATGACCACCTCATTAACTATTATAACCTTAACCATAATAACAAATATTTAAATCTCGATGGTTTATTAAATTTTCATTTAATGTTACAAGTGTCTCCTAAATATTCTATTAATTTTTTACAGTAAAAACCCTCTTACAACTGATTTTGTATACAATTTTTAAATTTCTAAATATTTAAATATAATTATTATATATTATATTCTATTTAAATTATTTTTCATTAATATTAACAAAATTTTTCATTAAGGGAATTATTATAATAATTTCATTCTAAAATAAATACACACACCATAAATTATTGTTTATTTTATCTATTAATTTCATTGATTAAAAAAGTCATCAAAATGATATTAATTTTAAATTTCATAAAACAATTTAAAAGGTTCTCCTACTACATTTGGGAGCACTACATATGTAATGTGTAAACATTCTTGGTTATTATCTCATTAATAAAAAAGTCAATTAATATCATTAATATAGTTTTTTATTAATCAAATTTATCATATATATATATAAATTCATGCATTTTTTTAAATATATCTTTCTCTATATAACATAATAAGTGAATGAAAGCGACATTTTATAATTTTCATTTAATTAATGTAATATTAATGTAATATTTACTATAAAATCACACCATAATTCCAAATTTCTATAAAAAGAATGATTTTGGTCCAAATAAACACATATTATGAAATAATTTAATGCTTTTTGGAGTATTTAGACATAATTTCATAGTATTAATCTCATTAACCTCATTTTACACTTTTTATTATAATAAAAATTTACCATATTAAATATTCATTACAAAAAAACTAAATATTTCTTATCACCTTATTTCAATAAATTGAGTCAAAATTTTAAATTCATTTTTTATTATTTTATTTGAAATGTGGAATTATTTTATTATTATTATTTTAAATGTAGTGAAAATTTAATTGTAGATATATACATATGTATACATAAAAAAGTAAACCAAAATAATTTATAATTTTGTATCACATTGAATTTATTGGATTTTATTAATAATGGTTAATGATTTATACATTAAAATAAGAAAAATTATAAATTTTCATTATAAAAATGGAAATATAATGATATGTTTTATAAAAATTAGTGTTTTTCACTAGTCACCTGAAAATCAATATTTTTAAAAAAAACCAAATTCACTCTCTAATATTTTGGATACGATAATACAAAAAAATAATCCCATTTCATATATTATAATATATAATATTCCAAAATATTCTCTTAATGAAATCAAAATATATTGCAATACTTTATTTATATAAAAATAATGTATTTCATTTGATGTTTTATAATTATTATTTTATACAATTCTTATAAATAAAAAATTGTTTCTCATTTCCTCTGAACCGATCAATAAATTTGAAAATTAAAAAAATTTCAACATATATTTCACACTACAGTCACTCTTGTTTCTACTCAAAAAATTAATATATAGGTTATAACAGCTATATTTAAATAAAAATGTTTCTCTAGTATGTCATAGATCAGTTACACTCGATGAGGAATATAGAACATGATATCAATCATAGTAATCCATTATTAAATATAAAATATTAGGGTGTACCTTATGAAATTTATCTACTTGTGTAGATAAACTCCAACATCAACCAAAGGTATATAGGTTTGTCCTAATGTTGTACATTTTTTCACTATATTAGATGTTAATAGAGAAAACCACAACCAAATTATATTTTAACATAATAATCATTAAAGAGTTTATGGTTCTGAAATGATAAGATTATCCACTCATGCTGTGAAAACAAAAAACGTGGAGGAAATGATAGTGTAACAATATTCTTAGGTGTTTCAAAAATTATAAATATTATTTCTAGTAAATGCATCATAAGGAACAGCAGATAAATGAAAATGAAATGTTATCATTTTGGTGAATTCACTAATATAAAAACATATTTGTCAAACACTCGAAATAATAATCTTCCATTGATTGAATATATGAAAATTTATTTTTTACAGAATTTTTAAACACATATCACTATATGTACATGGCCATAAAAAGTAAAACATTGGAATGGGTTTTTAATTAAACATAGGGTCCCTGCCTCTTATATGCCATCCACTATATAATATATTAATTAATGACATAATAGATATAGATTTATTGGTTATCCTTGATCCAGTATAACTTCCATCACTAGGGTTATAACTGCAACACCCAATCAGGTATCCATGGTAGAGAAGTGCCACCCCCAATGGAACATATGAAAAACCTACATTTTAGGGGATTGGAACCATATTCAGTTAAATTGTATAGCCATTATAAGTGTACTAAGCTATATCTATGGAAGACTAATTTGATCCATTTTTATTCCTAGATCATTGATAATGAGATATACATAAATTTATAACTTCAATCCTTGGCCAAAATGGTTAGATAAAGAAATTTATCCATCCCCTACAAGGATCGAACTAGAGGTAATGGATAACATTTCCTAGTACTCTATTGGATTTGGTTACTAATACTTTTTCTAAATGATGGTATTCTTTATACCCTCACAAAAATTAATTTTATATTAGAACTCATCCTACATATCCATTAGTGATGGAAATTCCCCTAAATATTTGATATTTTATCAATGAATCCCGAATTTATTTTATTGTGAGTGAGAATTTTTTATTCCTAAATACCAATGACACTCTCGATCAAGGAGAAGATCTACTAACCAGTTTATCATGAACATTGAGATCGATTCTTCATAATATAAATCAATTTATTATAATTTTTGGTTCAATTATATACATCTATATATAACAGAAATATACCACACCCCTTCATTAGAGATCATAATTCAAAGATATATATCCCATATATGAATCTATACTCCTTTTAAAATATTTACTGAGATGGTGGTCATGGATGAGTGTTAATATCATATTGTATTTTTATCATCATCTTCGTTATCTTGAGTAAATGAGATATTATTCAGGATATATTTTCTTCCCTAATGTTCCAAAAAGACTACATACCCTTAATAATAGATGTTGGTAAAGTAATAGATTGGGGAATACAAGACTATTGAGTGGATCAAAATATCATTTTAGTGTGTGATGACATATTTGGGAAGCTTCTATTGTAATGGATAGTCATGAAATTACATTTTAATAAACTTTTATGGGATTCATTCTTAGACATACCATAATATTACGTGTCTTCTTTGATATTTATGGTTATAAGGTCCCCATATTGATTTCATTATCTTTTTCATAAACACATCTTCCACGGGGAGAAATTTTCCCCACATATATAAATCAGTGTAGTATTCTGATCATGAAAGATATATAGAAGAATTATGGAAATGGTAAATCATGATTTATATGTAGACCAGATTATAATTTTATAGGATCCACCATATAAAAATTTCATGTAAAAAAGTACTCTCAAAATATATTCTCTAAGTAATAATTTTAGTTACCTCATTTTAAAAATAAATTGTTCATGAAGTTTGGATTGTTCTACTAAATATGTTTTTAATTTTGATGTTTGGATCCCCTATATTTGAGTAAAAATTTATCTGATATTTATGTAATGTATGGGGGAACCCATTCGCTCTTTGTAATAAATCAAACTTCCTATATGAACCATGAAACTCATATTGGGAATTTAAATAAATTATATAGGCTACATTACGTCAATGGAATTGACACTTATTAATTTCATTAAGACACAATTATGGCATTATACATTTTATAACACTAAAATTGTACCAATCATTAATTATAAGGTAGGAGGTAGAAATGTGGTTTATTTTGGAAATCTAAATTTGATTGTCATGGGCTATAATCCCTTAACGATCATGTGATAACTATACACATTCATACTGCATTGGATAAAAAATCTTTTTCTAAAATAATTTCTGATAACCCCTTAAGTGTATTTAATAATATGTTCGACCATCAATAATTAGTGATACACTAAAACAACCTTTCATGGATGCACATTTTACTTCTTTTTTTTTGACAGAAAAAGACGGATCCATTAATGATGGAGATCAGCAGAAATACAGTGGCATAACCACGATGGAAAATGATTGAACCAAAGAAAATCCTCGTAAGGAGGGCCAATGCCTGCCATCTTGTGAGCGGCTTCATTCACTTCCCTTCTAATAAATGAGAAATTGCAGGAATTGAAGCCTTGTCTCTGCGAGTGAATACACCGGATAATGGGGCCGAAAGGTTGCAGCCCGCCGTCAGTGAGATTGATGCCATTGATTACAGTGAGGCAGTCGGATTCGATGTGAATGTAATCCCAACCGCGATCTTTTGCGAGTTTAACCCAGCAAGGATAGCGGCAGCCTCCACGACTGAGGGCTCCCAATGTGCATAACGTGCTTCGTATTTGGCAGCGATACGATTTCCCAGGTTGTCTCGAGCCAGTAAACCTAGTCCAACTGGGCCATCCTTAGGGAGAGAGGCATCCACATTGAGCTTAACAATCCCTTCCGGTGGGGGGTACCAATGTTGGGGAAGAGGAGGGGGGTGACAAGTCTTTGTTGTTCAGGGTGGTTCTGCCAGACCGCAATCCATGACAATGCCCGGTCAATCCAAAATCTGGGGGGCCTCCGGAAATGATTGAAAATGGCCTCGTTCCGCCTATCCCAGATAATCCAAGTCAAAATGCACAGGGCGCCTGCTTTAGCCGGGGAAAAGGAGGAACACCATCGCATCAGGAGAGATGAAAGATCTGATGCGACGTCCAGGGACAGCTCTATAGTTGATCCCCAGCCATTCCAAACCTCCTGAGCCCCGGGACATTGAAAAAGAGCATGGAGAGGGGATTCAGTCACAGAAGGACAGAAAGGGCATGAGTTGTCGTTTGAAAAGTGTCTGTAGACAAGGAGGCTCTTGGTCGGAAGGATACCGGAACACACCTGCCACCAGAAAAAAGCGAACTTTAGGGGGAACATTAAGCTTCCAAATTGATGTCCATGGCCTCGCATCTCCTTCTGTCATTTGAGCAGTAAGAGCTCGCCGGTAGCCAGCTTTCACCGTATACTCACCTGAGCTATCGTTTGTCTAGTAGAGATGATCTGGCCCTGCGTCTGGCACACATGGAATACTCAGAATAATTCTCCTATCCCTCTCATTAAACCAGGAGAAGAGTTTTTCCAGACACCATCCTGCCCCTTGATCATCGAAAAGACAACAGACTGTGGCATGTTCGGATCCTGGATAAATAGGAGATGACTCCTTCATGCCTGTCTGATCAATAAGCCAGGGATCATTCCAAATCTTGGCCGTTAGACCATTCTCAATCCTCTAGCCTAGTCCTTTCCTCAGCAGATTACGACCACCCGAAATGCTTCTCCAGAGAAAACTGGGTCGATAGCCAAGATGGGAATCCAAGAAATCCTTATGTGGAAAATATTTAGCCCGGAGGACTCGCGTGCATAGGGATGATGGGTTATTAATCATTCGCCAACCTTGTTTAGCCAGCAAAGCATCATTAAAAAGAGAAAGGTCACGGAAGCCCATTCCGCCTTCAGATTTTGGTTGACAGAGAGCAGACCAGGCGAGCCAATGGACTTTATTTTTTCCGTCCTTTCGACCCCACCAGAAGTTAGATGTACTGGATTGAATCTTTGAAAGCACCACGTCCGGAAGTTTAAAAATAGACATCAAATAGCTGGGGACAGATTGAAGTGCCTCCTTGATGAGGATTTCCTTCCCGGCTTTGGTGATTTTTTTAGGGGTCCAACCTTGTATTTTTCTTTCGATTCGATCCACAATAGCTGAGAAGATTTCTTTCTTTGACCGTCCGACCACCGTCGGGAGCCCAAGGTACTTCTGGTGCTTATCGACCCCAGGGATGCGTGCTAAAGAGAAGAGATCTTCTATTTTCGGCTGGGGAACTCCAGAGCTGAAAGAAATTTCTGATTTACTCTGATTGATCATTTTTCCAGAAGCCTGTTCGTACTGTTGTATCGCCTGGCAGATTGCAGTACACTCATTAGGGGTAGCTCGAGAAAATAGAAGGCAATCATCAGCGAAGAAGAGGTGGGATATCGGAGGGCCCTTGCGACACACTTTCGCCCCATGAATTATGGAAAGCGAGGCTGCCCTGGAAAGGAGGTTAGAAAACACATCAGCCACTAAAATAAAGAGGAAGGGTGAAAGAGGGTCTCCCTGGCGAAGCCCACGGGATGGGGAAAAGCCTCGGGTGAGCACCCCATTGACATTAATACAAAAGGAGACTGACGAGACGCATTGCATGATCATGTCAATACATTTGGTGCAGAAACCCATCTTGAGCATCACAAATTTGAGGAAGTTCCATTCCACTCTATCATAGGCCTTAGCCATATCCAATTTCCACGCCATGATCCCTCTCTTTGCTCGAGTACGTGTTTTCATGGAATGGAAAATTTCATGAGCAATAATAGAATTATCCGTGATTAACCTTTTTGCCACAAAGGCGCTTTGGTTCTCTGAAATAAAATCAGGTAGCCAAGGACGCAACCGATTCGCCAGGATCTTCGAAAAGATCTTATACGAAACATTGCACAGACTGATAGGTAGAAAATCCAAAACCCCTTGCGGATTTTTCATCTTGGGAATGAGGGTAAGAATAGTTTCATTAAGAGAAGACAGGTCTGTTTCCCCTGCCCAAATATCCCGCATCAGATTGCATATGTCTGGACCAATGATGTGCCAGTAATTCTTGAAAAAGAGGGCGTGGAATCCGTCTGGTCCCGGGGCTTTCGTAGAGTGGATTTGCTTTAAGGCCTTAAGAGTATCTTCATTCGTCACATCTTTCGAAATTTGTCTATTCATATCGTCAGAAATCACAGTTTTGATGCAGTCCTCAATCTCAGGAGAAATGTTAGAATGGCCTGCAGAGAAGAGTTTCTGAAAGTAGCTCAGGAAAGCTTCTTGGTTGTTATCACATCACCAACTAAGCTAATTCACAAAAACATGATTCCATATATGTGTGGTGGAATCCTTCATTTGTGGTTTCCTAATTCAAGAATGGATCTATTTATTATCACCAATAAATATTTTGGCATTCCATAATTGAAAATATTGATTGTATTTTCCACTTCATGAAAGAGATAATTACCTCTCATAGTTTATTTTATCAGGAATGAAAAGATATCACGTAAATGATTTATATCTCAATATGAATATAGGTATAAAATACAAGTACTATAATACCCCATTGTAGAGGATGTCCCTTAAATAACATTCCAAAAGAAAACTATTTGATGCATTAGCCATGAATATCATTTTTTGATCCTTTTAACGGGCCATTTTAATGATTCCCATTCATTAAGGGAAGTGGTTTTGGATTTTTAGAAAATAAACCACATAAACATAGATTATGGAGTTTTATGTGAAGGGGTCCTTCATAGAGAAGCCTCATAATCACAATCGGTAGAGGCTATTTTACGGAGACACTTTTGTGAAATAATAACCTTAAATTATATTTTATATCGTTTGATGTTATATTGTAAATATTATCTAAATAGGTATTCCAATATTAAACATTTTGCTCCATCCATGGTTATGTGAGTATGATTCATAAGACCTGAGGATTTTTATTTCATCATGTAATTAAATTATGTGTAACTAGCCATCCATATCACCATTTCTTCTACCCAGTTCATCTACCATGGTAAGGATATATATAAACACGCATATACCCTATATATATAAATTACTAATTAGGATATTAATATTCATAAAAAAACATAAAAATCCATGACATGATTGTAATGTTATAGGGAAATTAAAAACAAGGATACATATACAACAAGTTCATATGTGAAATAATCTTATCCCATAATGATATTTATAACTATATCCATTCTTTTATATATCATAAATAATACATTTATTCATAACATGAAGAAAGGAATCATAATAAATGGTGAGATCAGATGATTTGACAATGTAAAAATACGGGATATACCAATATAATATGGGTATAAGCATATGATAACAAGGGAATAAAATGTTGAAAATGTACCCTTTAAATCATATATCATAGACAAGATTCATCGAATAAATATCATTACATAACAAGGAATAAAAATGAATGGAATCAAAGAATATTCTCATAGAGAGAAGAACATTAGAATTAGATATATGTTTTTGGAATATAAATAACCATAAAAAAGAATTTCCTAGTCAATCAATGCTCATTTCCCAAAATATCATAGTGGAGTGGGTTCAATCTGCTAACCATCACAGTAGTAAAGTTACACTCCCAAGATGAAAATATGGGATAATATCTCTTACTGAACAATGTTCACACAATATTATAGTCTAATTTATCTCATTAGAAAGAAATATTTACATAATCAAATGGAGTGAGACATATGTCCCCCACATCGTTGGTTAAAACATGACAGTGATCCTTGCTTAAAATTTGACCATCATCCTTGGTTATAACATAAATAAAATCATTTGTTATAACATAAAAACTATCCTTTTTTATGCTAAAAAATCCCTAGGATATAAAATAACCACAACCATTGTTTATAACAAAATAACAATCACATAATTAAAACTGTACATAGGAATTCTATAGTATCATAAAACATTAAACATATCAACAACCATGGAAAAAATGGCCTTTATTAAAATATTATAATCATAATAATAAACCATCATGAAAAATTATAAGGATTTTGTAATTATATTATATGCTTATTAACACTAACATAACATCAAATTATTTCATCATAGTTTAAAATTATTATCAAACACAACAAAGATCATTTATTGAAAAAAAATTACATTTATACTTAACAATAAAATTTTGAAAACTAGAATTTCACTTAGAATTGTGAAAATTGTTCTATTTAAAAATACAATTTCTAACTTATAAATTAATCCTTAAAAAATTATTTTCCCTCAAACTACATAATACCATTCAGGTTTTACATATTATATCAAATATCACTTTCCCATTTTTTGTAGTTTCAAATATTCGTCATTCAGGGAATGAGATGAAGATTACATTAATACCATTTTGTAAAAACATCTGTCATCGGTAAAAATTTCAAGAAAAAATACTTGAATAATACTAAAAATGTATTTTAATCATATTTAGAAAACATTCCCTTGGAATGAAAATTATTTTTGACTGAATAGAGAGTGGTTTTTGATTTCTCTTAAAACATTATTTTTGAATATTGATTAAATAAATGGAGGAAAATAAAATAAAAAGAGTGACTCATCATAAAATTCACGTATTGTAATAAAATAAATTATTTTATTGAGGGATATATGATAATATTACATCATTAAAAGCATTATTAACTACAATCCCAAAAAAATAAAGATATTGTATTGTAAAACTCTTAACACCTTCGAATATATTGAATCATTTCATCCATTAAAGAATAATAACAAAATACAACATTAAATATAACAAAATTAATGATATTTATGATATAAATTATCTAATGTAAAGTATATACATAAAATAAAAAAATGATTTTTAATATGTAATATGACTCCCATAATGAAATGAGAGACTGGAAATCTCTTTACATAGCTCTTAACATCCTTCACGTACAATAAATTATCTTGTATAATAAATATTGTTTTAATAAAAATCTATTACATGAAAAAATTCATATGTATCATACCTTCTATTATTTTCAATGAACATTTAAGTACATGTTTTTTAGTAATATAAGGTTAAAATCACATTTCTTGAAAAACAACATCATTATTTAAGTATCATTTCCTTTGGTATAGTAAATTACTTTTTTATCATAATTAAATCATATAATGAATATTAACTATCATAAAAATATTATATATATCCATTATATCTGTATTTATAGCATTATAAAAAAGTTATAGTTATAAAATGAATTAAACTGGTATTATAGATGGTAGGATATACGTAAATATGAATTCAATTTCTATTTCCTCAGTGCATTTAATGATATAAAGAAAAAAAATATTTCCATAAAAAAATTTATGCCATATATATCTTATATTTTCACTAGATATATCCTTATTACATGACAATTCAAAACAAAATGAATGATTGTTCACATTTCTTTGATGAAGGGGCAGACCACAAGTACCAATGAGGGATGTTATCATTTTCCAACAGATTTAATGACAACAGTTATATGTTATATTATAATTCCATAAGTATAATAATTTCATTAATATAATATATTAACATTAAATATATAATTATCTTCATACATGAGAGGTGGTAAAGTAAAAGAAATTATAACAATTCATGAGGTGGTAGTTCAATGAATACATCATTGCCAGTTTCATTTCCCATTTTATTGAAGAAGAAATGGACATATTTTATTCCATTTTCCTAATAAAATATAATTATATTCAAGATAATGGTATTATTATATAATCATAATTGATAAATATTTGAAGGGGTGGATGAAGAATTAATATAAGAATGAATGTTTAATAATTTTACCTCTTGTTAGGAGATCTTCAATAGAATCACACAGAAATAATTATTTGGGGGGATTCATAATAGAACAAAGGCCTCTAGGGATTTTAGAAAGAATTGATTTAGATATTTTATTTTTTATTAGAAAATCTCCGGTTTTTTTGATGTGTGAACAAGAGGGGATATTGGCTTCCTTTTAATAATTTTGGGAGAAGAAACATTTGGAGTTTTAGAAATGAATACCTTTTACAAAAATTTCATTAATAAAAAAATACATTAGAATAGTACATTACTCGAAAAAATATGATATATGATATAAATATGTCCATTCAGTTTTAATTTTACTCAATTATTCATCATTGTAACCACTATTTTTTTAGTTTGACTTATTATAAAATTGTATTAACCCCAACTACAGCTATTGTTTTTTAATTTTTTAGAAATTAATTATCACCGGAAATTATGATTAACATATTAATTTGATAATAATAATAATTAATAATAATATGGAATATTCTTTAACATTATATTGACATAAGTGGGAAAATTTTATTTATAATTAATCACATAATCATGACAAAAACTATTTTTCGATGAAAGAATTTTCTTAAGTATAAATTGTTTCCAGATTTCATGATTATATAAATTTGGTTAAATGAAATAAATATTGAATAATAATAAAACAATTTATTGAATATTTTTTTTAAATTATGAACTGTTGGGAATTTCTAAATTCTTTTAATGAAATTTGCATTTTAAATAAAAATTAATGTCTTAATAATTCAGTGGAAAATTATTATATTCATAAAATTATGAAAAATTAACACAATGTTAATTTTGAAAAATTGATTCAAAAAATGAGGTCATTTTTTTAAAATATAATTTATATATATATCAAAAACAATTATTTTTACTTCACAAAATATAATGAAAATCATTTTTTAGAAAACATTATTATCGAATCTTATAATCACTTTAAAAAAACAATGTACTTATTTAAAAATTTATATTCTTTATATTGAAATATTATATTTACTTTGAAAAATATTTTTATTCCTATTCATTCTTCAATGTATATGGGATATGCTATTTTTTAATGTATATAAATAATATAAAATGTATGTCATGACTCGTTAAAACATGATGTTTCATTTCATGAAAGAAAGATATAAAATTTAATTTTTCTAGAAAAATATATATTTCATCACATATTGATTTGTGACATCATACCCCAACTCAAATAAAATAATCTCTTTAAATTTCATAACTTTGGTACAAAAAATTTAGGGTACATGTTCTAATAAAATTTTCATGTTCTATGTATCTTCCTAAAGATAATTCTCTCACCAAAAACATTAACTTGGTGAGTGGTCATGATTCATTATAAATTTCATGTAAAATTTCGAAACTCCACAATTTATTCATCCTAATTAATATTACGCACCTATAGTATGATTGATGAGTTATGTACATGTAAAGGATCTGTTATGTACTACCATAGGATAGATTCATGGAACACATCATGAATCTGATAGAGGATCAGTGGATGAGAGAAGTGATAAGACACGGTACCAATATAAAAAAATGAAAATAACAAATATCCCTAGAGAATAGTTTTACCTTCCTTAAAAAGATAGTAACCTAATTCCAATTAAATAATTACAAAAATACCTTCTCCCCAACAACATATTCTGTATCACATCGACAACTATATACATAACCTTTCTGTAAACATTATGTCACTGTAACATTATAAGAACTGTCTCGGAATATCTATTCCATTTCTTCCACCATTATTGGACCAAATATATTTCATTCTTCAACAACACCATCACACGTTGGAGTTCTATAATTCTATCCAAAGAGTGCTTCATTATGAGCCATCAAGATTCTCATGTGAAAGCTATAATTATATGAAAAAACAAGTAGAATAAGTTGATGATCCCAACAAACATTTAAATATATATAAAATGATCATAGTATTTACTATAGTGATTTAATATTTCTATTAGGCAATGTATCTATCTGAGTATGATATGATTGGATAAAAATCAAGTCTATATCAAGTGGTTTCTAAAGACTTCTTCTAATCATTAAGGTAATCCTCAGTTCCCAATCACATAAATTGGAAGGTGGTACTATATAGAACCTTAATACATGTTATATATCCTAGAATAATATTCCAATGACTAATATTCTATGATAGTGATAAATTATGATGGCTTAGAAATTATATGACTAAAACCTATATAGTTTTTGGTGCAATAGTCATTTTTGGGAGTCTGATGACAAAATCCATGGGGATGTTTTCCAACTTCTATGCTAGTATGGGTAATGGTTGTAACATACCCTTAGAATTTTTTCTCTTATCCTTAACTTATAGACATACCAGGATCAAAGATATAATCTCTACAGTATCTCTCATTATTCCATCCTACTACATATACATCTTTAAATCACTAATAATCATTATACTTCCAAAAAATTGATAATGATAAAATATGATCCTAACTTAATATATCCTTATCTAAAATAGGTATTGAGGGGACACAAATAATGTTCTTGAACATTATTACTCCATTACAATCAATATTAAACTCCAGTACATTTACCACCTTCCTCTATAGCTCTAAATCTTCCTATGTGCAACATTAATCATCACATATATTGATGGTTGAACAATAATTTGAGAAAGATAATATTTCTCCCACATGTTTCATATTTTAAGATCTATCCATTCAAAATCTAGTAATAATTATTCTATAATAATTCTTAAAAGAAATGATATAACATGATTCAATTGTCTATATTTATATTTAGGATTTTTATTTTTCATAATGTTGTAATGTAATTTGTACTCATACAATTAAATCAAATATAACTATCTTCTCATGTTCTGGTTAAACACCTTCTGATTAAATATATACATCTATCTTTTTTATCATGAAATATATAATACCTTTCTCTGTAATTATTACACCTCAAAGTATTTATTGTATTATTAGATTTCTTTACTAGTCATATCATCAGTTCATTGAAATTTTCCTTACATTTTTCCTTTTGAGTACCATAGATACCTTTCATGATAACATGGAGATTGTATTAGATAGTCATGATTACGTTGCCAAAAACTGTCAAAAAATCCATCCAAACCATAAAATAAGCAGATATCAGTTATTGTGGTTGCTCTAATCCAATTTTCAATAGATTCCACAATTGATGGATCCACATATATGCCATTTCGTAAGATTATATAACCCAAAACGATACAATTTGTAGCAAAAAAAACTTTAATAATATTTTATATAATATTTCCTTCTTTATGTCCTTTAGAAAAATTTTTGTGTTATCCTCATCCACTTCCATTCTCATTGAATATGTAAAAATATAATTTTTCTAGTCTATGATAAACTGATTATGATGATGTATAAAAAATATATTCATTAAATTAAGATATATACCTCGGGAATTAGTTATAAAATATGAATCACCGCATACTTATAGTGTATGTACATTATATGGAACACATTCTTGATTATATCCCCCTTATTTACCCAGAATTAATGATATTTAGAATGGTGGCCAATGTTGGAAATGTATTAAGCTCTGAATAGATGATCAAAAAAGTCATTTTTTGGGAAGAGGATAATTTTATGACTATGATCTGTATTATTTTTTTCTAATCAATTATGTTTCATGTCGATCCATATTATATATTACCAAATAGATTTTGTAAATCCCAATGTGACAAACCTCACCAAATTAATCCCCTTTAAAGGTTCTCATTGAGTTATTTCATTAATTCCTATAACTAAATTTTTCAAGTCTATATGGATTATTTGAAATACGTATTCTTATAGGCATGAGTCCTATATGATATCAAATATCCGTATTCAGGGGAAAACTGAGAAAATATTTCTGAAAAACATCAAAAAAATCCCATAAACTAGGTAGGCCAACATTATTATGTTTCACCGAAACCATTTTAAATGAAAACACCTTTTTATTGGGAACAAATACCCATATAATAGAAATTATCTCCATCAAGATTACATATATGTCATCACACTGAAATACAATCAGAGGTTGATTGGGAATATCAAATTTGAATTCCCTTCCTTGGAAATTGATGTGGAATTTTTTTAGAGAAATCAAATCAATGGATAACAAACAGTAAATTTAACTATATAGAGAATAAATTCGTTTTTTTGAAGAAAAATCTTGTTAACATCACCATAGATGAGTTATAGAATTGAGATGTGATCAACATCACCATTAGTAGTTTTATAGTTGACAGTTAGTGTTTCTTTCACTATGTTTTTTATCACAACCCTCATTTGATATTTTGATCACATTAGATTTCACTTTTTCACTGTTCTTAATCCTTTTATAACATTTTTTATCATCCTTAACCATTGTATTTGGGAATTGGTTATCATAATCACCATACTCCTTGAATATCAAACATTGGTGTATTGGTGGTTCATTTTTTGGGTCTTTCTAATGATTCACATAATTATTTAATTTATTCTCATAACATTGGTAATTGATTTCTCAATGAAATTTATTTAAAAACTAATACTATTTACCATAACCATTATGATAATCTCCTCCAAGTATCTTTCAAAACATTTAACATGAAGGAAAAATAATGAACTTTTTTCCATGGTTCATAGCGATTCCTATCTATTCCTTTTTTTCTTATAAATGACATGATATTAGTTCAAAATTCCAATATCCATTTTCACCATGATTGCGTATTCAATGATTTCATCAATTATATTGAATTACCTTTTGTAAAAATACCATAAGATAATTGTTTTAGTTTTAGGGTAGATTATAATATCATAAGTTTACCTCACTATTATTTTAATTCTCCCTCCAAATATACCAATGGATTCACCATCCTTCTTTTTTTGACTAAAATAATTCCGTTTCTATTTTAATATGAAAATAAGAAGTAATTTACTTATTGGAAAATATTTTCATAAACTCATACAATTCAGTGGATTGAATTTCATCCTTTATAATTTTATTCTTGGTAAAAGTCCATTATATATCTTTGTCAATTATAAATGATTTGAATAAAAAATGAAATTATCATGATCTGATCACTAGAGAATGGAAAATATCTTTTCAATTATATTGAACAATTTCCTAGAAAATAATGGATTAAAGAAGAAATAAATGAAGGACAATGTTTCCTCTTAATGTCCTTAATAGAATCGAATGCTCCCCTTTTTCAATTTTCATTTTCATCAATATTTATGTCATGACAATGTTCCAAGATCATAGTAAATAAAATTTTCATTTCATATATCATTAAATTTTCTCTATAACGATGATAATCATTTAATTATCTATCTCATTCGACAATGAAGTTAAATATATTGGTTTTATCCGTATACTTAAACTATAAGTATTACTTTAAGAAACACTAACCAAAGGGGGAGCCATATATTCATAGATAAATAATTTACAGGATTTCTAATTCATCAAAAATTTGGAATAATATATATCACATTAGGTTTCACCTAGTTAAATCATAGTAATTACCTATTCTAATACTTTTTGGTTTTTTTATAATGAGCATTTTAATTCAAATGAATATAACCTAGGAGTGGTGAACCTTGTGTGTATCATGTCTCTTTGTCTTACCCTAAGTGAAGATTGAGTCTTGCATAATAATCTCATTTTAGAGTTATTATTATAAATTAAAATTATTTATTATCCAAATCTACATAGTGTATCATGAAAATAATTTTTTCCCAGCATAAATGAATCCTTTATTTACAAAAATAATATGACATTCTACTATACTTTGGATTACCCAATGGGTTCTTACTAATGTTTTATCATCCTAGTTTCCATACTTTGACTAATCATTACAATGATACAAACTATAGTTAACCAAAAATATCAATCATATATATTACATATTAATATATTAATATTTATATAAATAAAATAATTATCCACATCAATATATTATTATTTTAGTGCCTTGGGAAACATGGACGCAGAAATTTTTTTTAATGTTGATCTATATTATCTCAAATTATTTTATTCTTAATAATAACCCTTCTTATAAATATCATACACAATAAATTACTTCGTAACCTATATAGAAGGGTTATAATGAATTTTCATCTCAGATTATCAATATGGGTAATCAAGGGATATGTCAATATAACATCAGCATAATGTCATGAGAATGAAAGAAAGGCATTTCAAAACCACACCATTTATATCATATATATAAAACCCTGATTCATTTCAGGAATCAAAAATTTTCATAATAAACGAATAATAAAGGAATAAAATAACATAATTTGTGAGTGCATAACATTATCATAAGACATAGAATTGTTCTAAGTGTATAAAAATATAAAATAATTTCCATAGTAGTAAATCCCCCTATCCAAAGCTATATTAGTTTAATAGGTTCACATCCCAAACCATTATTGTAGTTATGGTTCACCATTAAGACTATCATAGTTAATAATATCACTTTCTGAACTAGGTTCTCTCCCCATTCCATTCATGTTTATCTCATTAGATATAAATATCTTCCAATAGAAATGGAAAGGGATATAGGTCCCACCCATCCTTGGTTATAACTGCACCAGTATCCTTATTTTTAATATAAGTATCTTCCTTGGATATAATGAAACCATTATCTATAGTTATAATTTAACCACCTTCTATAGTTATAATATTACCACTATCCTGGTTTATAACGTAACCTCCATCCCATGTTGTAACATGAACTCTATACATAGTTATAATGTAACCAACATCACATGATAAATACCATAAATATGTGTTCCAATATATCGTAAATCATTCCTCATGTTAAAATAAATGAAAATAAATGGACTATGTAAATATTTTTTCATCATAATTTAAAATCTCATAGTGAAGGAATAAGAATGGTATCATTTGATTATATAACATTTATAGATTATGTATAATCAAATTATTGATCATAGATGGAAAATTATTTTTAATGATCACATTTAACATTTATTTAGTAAAATAGAAATCATAAATAGAAATTAACAATTAAAAATATAATATTATATAAAACCATGGAAATAAATTTAAATAAAACATTATGTAGAAACATATAAATTATTCTTTAAAAATTAATTTTTTATGGTACTGTAAAATGAAATTTATTTCATTTATATTAAAAATATTCCATTCACAATTTTGGTAAAAGTCAACATTACTTCATTTAGAAAATGACATGAAGATTTCATTAAATTAATTTTCTAAAAAGTTTAAACAAGGAAAAAAATTCTTCAAAAATTTATTGGATAATAGAAGAAAAATTCAAGAAAATTCATTTAGAAAAAATTCACAGGAAAGAAAAATGATTTTCAACTGTAGAGAGATGTAAAGTCAATTACCTATAAAAATATTATTTTGGATCCTTTAGTACATACAGGGAGTAAAATTTATATAAAATAAATATTATTATAAAATACCCATAAGAGACGATAATATATTAATTTATTGAGAGATAGATCAAAAACTTTAAACCACGTAATCATAATCATAACCAATATCAATAAATGATGAGATCATATAATAAAATCGTAAATAATTTTTTTATATTTGCATCCTAAGAACCATTAAATAATAATCATAAAATTAATCATTAAATATAATGAAAACAAGGTGGTTCATGATGTATCATGAAAAATGTAATTTATATACCTCATATTGAAGAAACAATTCATGAAACTACAATATGTCGCAAAGAGAGAAAAGAGATACTGTAAATATATTACCACATGTCCGGACATCTTTTTTACAAGTTCAAAAAGAGTATATGATAAATATATGTTTATTATAAATATATTAAATCAACATAATAATATGTGTCATTCTATATATTATTTAACTATAAATGTTTATTACCCATTTATTTTTCACATCCATTTTAAAATCATGTTTCCATTAAAAACTACTTGTTTTCATCTATTTTTTAGTTTGGTGTTTTTATAGTTTTAATTTGATCATAGTTATATGATAAAATTAATGTTAAAAATAATTAATTATAATATATATTAGTAATATATTTATATAGTATTGTCCATAAAAGATAGATATTGACAACAAATTCCACTTTTCATCGAGATGATTAGACATATTTATGTACATGCATTGATTGTATTACCTAAATGTATGCAATGAATGAAAGTTACCTTGTATATAAAATTAATATAATATTTTATAATTCCCATATACAAATTATTTTCAGTAAATATTTACTTAATTCTATCCATGTAAAAATAAAATGAAAAACTTATCACATCAGTTCATGGAGGCGGCAGTCCACACATATTCATGTCAGAAATTATCATTTTTCATGTTATTGGATGGTATGTATGTAAAAGTGTAAATATTTTTCAATATGTTTAATAATTTCACAAATATAATTAAAACAATAAATACATCATTACCACCATCCATGAAAGTTGGTTGGGGAATAAAAATGACATTTGTTTGATTGGTGGCAGTCTGCCATAAACACGATTGATGAATTTGTTTCCTATTTAATGTAAGAGGATATTTTAATAGGTTATCCCATTAACATAATAAATTAATATTATATGATAGATAATTTTGTCTCTATATTAGTTTAGTTGATTTTTCACCTCCCTAATTTGTAAATTATTTTATTTTACTTCTGCTTGTCAACGTATGTTCCGATTGAGGTTTGGGTTGAGTCTAGATTTAGAAATTGGTTTAATGAAAGAAAAATGGATATTTTGGACTTATAATTAATAGATTCATGGTTGTCTCATGGTATGAGGTGAACATGCACCTTTTCCTAGGAAATTATCTGTCTTGAGCATTGGTGTATAAGGCATGATTCATGACCTATGCACAGTCAGGGAATCCCAGTGGTAACCATGTGGTGAGGTTCTGAAATTTTGATATAAAATTTTCTCGCATGGCCATGGTTTTTAAATCCATGTGCCTAGTTGATGCGAGGTTCTCATGTTCCTTAATAGTTTTCTCATGGTCGGTTCTTTTCTTGGATATTCATGTGGACAAATAATTTGACATTCCCAAATCATTAAATGTATGAAATTCTATATTTTTCCCTCCAATGATTTAACACTATTTTGGGTTTCTCCACCATTTATCTACCTAGAAACTACATGGGAACCTCCAAGCTCTTCATGTCATTCTATCCTTCTATTTTTTAAGACCCATGAAGGTTCCTTTGTAAGATTAGTTTTTTGTCGGTTTCTTCTCCTCTTCTTCCCCTTTCCTATTATTTCTTAGTTTTTTCTTGGACGGATTCCTAATGGAAAAAAACTAAATATTTGGGTTGATTTGTGGTTTGTTTTATTTAATTATATAATTTGAGGATTTTACCTTGGGTTGTATTCTTTCTCCTTTTGGATTTTTTTGACATACATCATTGATGTTTTTGGTTCCATCTCTATCATTTCATGGAACATTCCTTTTGAAGATTGATCCTTCCAAAATGTATATAAAACTTTTTTTCAGGGCTATTCTGAGCTAGTATAAATTTTATTTTTGTGTTTATGAGAGAAATTTGTTACGAATGTGTTCTAAAAATGGGTTCATTAACATGATTGTTTATTAATTCAGATGAGGTTTTTGATAAAATAAAAATTTTGTTTTTAATGTTAAATTGGATCCTTTGGATGGTGCTTTCCATCGTATATTCTTTAGGTTTTTTGATAGCTTGTGGATTTTATGTTTTATGTGTAAATTATTGGATTTTTTTGTGGGAAACTTATATGTGGATTGTTATATTGGTTTAAAAACAAGTATTCTTTCTTTAAAATTTTTTTTTAAAATTTATTTTCAATGTACATGTGTGGAATGATTGTTTTCTAATGAAATGGGTTTTGCTAAAAGTTTTATTTATTATTATAATTCTTAAACATGTACCATGGAATGTGTGATTGGCGTGAATGATGTTTAAGAATTTTTTTTGTGTGTGTCTTGATTTGAAAGATCCATTTTATATGGAGATGGATTTTTTATGGGTTTTCCCTTATTTTACCTCCAAATGGGTATTATGAGTTATTCCAGTTGTGTGAAATGTTATTTGAAATATCCTTTGAATACTATGTAAAATTATATGGATTTTAAAATGTATTTTTTTAAATCATATACAATTTTTAATTTCAAGAATTGTATTGGGGAATAATTGGTATAAAGGACCATCTGTAATTTTGATACTGAGAATAGAAATTGTGTTTTGTATTTAAATATGGACCAATTGGTAATGTGGATCATGGTTTGTTATTAAATAGTGTAATCGTCCCTTTGGGAACCTAATGTGTATTTTATGTTTTTATCTGGGTCTTAAAGTGGTGTTGTAATTATATTTTTATGGGAATTTATTTCCCAATTAGTAATTAAAATATTTTTGTTGTTTTTTATTTCAAACAGGTAAGTTGTGAGAGAACATTTGGAACATTGTGTTGACCTATGAAGGTCAGTTTTAATTTTATGTAATATGAAGGCCATATTGGACCATTGTGTTTTTTTGGAAACTAGTTCTTGAACTCATGTGATAATTGGTCCCACTGGGCATGTTTTCATGTTTTGCTAATTCAGGTAAAAATATGGGTACTGTAAAACCCATCTTTTTTTTAATACTGATCGAGGATATGTATTTTAAACCTCAAATTATAATACCTCCTGATAAGAACTTGTAAATGAAATCATTTTTTATGGGATTGGTGATGCTTGGTTTATATTTTGAGGCCACTAGAATATTGGATTGACTCCTCTACAATGGCTCGTGCAAGGGACTAAGGACTGTATTGAATCCATTAAAACATGGGATGTGTTTTCTCACTAATATCTCATGATTAATAATACTATTGGTTATGGTTGATACACCATTTTTGGTCGAGTGTTATTATTGTTAGGGAGTTCCATGGAATCATTAAGATGGTAAAATTATGGTCTCCTGTCAACCCATATTAGATGGGTTGGTACCCATTTACTTGATTGGGCTAGGTGAAACAAGCCACTACATTGGAATGTTTAGAAAATCCGATTGGTTATTGAATATAGAGTTTTAGAATATCCCATTAAGTGATTCCAAACTAAGTTTTTCTAGGGATTTCCTCTAGAGTTGTCCATGAAATGATCAATAGTTACTATTTTTATGTTATCATTATTTTTTATGCTCGTTGGATATTGGGTTTTCTAGTCTATATGATTTTGATTTCCATTACCTTCTACATATCCCCATTTTGGTACACTATTATGGATTGTAATTGGGTTATGGTTTACAGATGGTTTGTGGAAACTGAAATATTTATTCAAAATAAATTTCGTGTGTGTAGTTTTAAAATGAAATTTGTGGAAAACCATGTTAACATCCTCAAAATATTAAAAAACTTTTTTAGTGTATATTAAAACTACTTTTTTAAGGATTAATTATGTAATATAAATTCATGGAAATTATGGTGATTACATTTTGAGTTGTTTAATCTTACACCGTACATGTGCCACTCAATGTTGATTGACCCAAGCTGCACTGTAGGTGTATGTTTTTAGTTCAATTTCACTAAGAGTATGTTGGTTTTGTTGATTGTGGTTACCAATATTTCATATTAAGATATATTGGGTATGTTCCAATTTTACCTTAGTTTTCAGTTTTTTTTTGGTTAGAAGTTTTTGTATCTAGATTAGTTTTGTAAAATTATTGATATTAGATTTTTAGAGGTTAATTTTGGGTGTTTCATGTGGATTATTTGATGTTAGTTTTATGGGATAAAATTTTCCCATTATGAATAATTTTACTTCTAACTCTACTTGGTAGTAAGTGGGGTTAAATAACGTCCTACGATACATGTTTTGGACCTATTTCGATATCAGTTTGGGTGGAATCATGACTTGATTAGAAGAAAAATGGAATCATAGTATGCCCTTATTATTTGGAGTGTCTGGTAGATCAGAGATTTGTACTACCAGGAATCAGTAGGTATATATTGTAATTAATTCACAAACCCTTTCGTGTTCTTAACCTAGAGTCGATAGGGTTAGTCCAGGACTTCAGTCTTATATAATGGTGTTTGTTCTGAGTGAATGAGGGATGAAAATGGATGAAAGATAGCTTAATGTCATGATCTCACATGAACATGTGACCCACGTGGAGTCTGAGTACACTGTTCAATGACCACTTAGTTATTGATAAATACATTGGGTGTAGACCAATACCCTTTTCACTTGTTTATGAATAACTTGTAGTTCCTCTTTATAGGTGATTGAAGGGAATTTTTTTTTGGGATGAACATTAATTGTGTGAGTTGTGTTTTCTTTTTATTCATTTTTTGTGAGTATGATATTAAAATGGAATAGATTTTGAAATGGGAATAATTTATTTAAAGTGGGTTTTACTTGAAAAGAGTGTTTCAAAAGTGAATTTAATTGGTATTGGAAATTTGGTAAATGTATGGGTTTCATGATGAATGGTTTGTGTGACCCTAGGAATTTCTTAAAGAAGATCACATATGTGTTGGTGTGTATGGAATGTTATTGAAGACATGTATACGTGGATGGTATAAGATAATGTGGGATGAACACAAATGTGACAGTTCATAGGATTCCATGTGTGAATATTTTTAATAAAAGGTTTTTATTGGTTTTTATAAAAAAAAATTAATGGGGAAAAGCTGGATAGAATTGGTTTTTCATTAATATATGTGTTCTTTTGGTCTAAAAAATGGATCTTAGAATTTGGTTGGAGGACTGGGAAGAAGGACTTTTTGGAATTGGGAAAAAAATTGAAAAGAGTGTTTTTTGTTTTTCATGTATGTTTTTGTCTTCAAAGCATGTTGTTTTAGATAAAGATGTTATATATGATTCTTTTTCTGGTGAATTTTTAGCTTTGGCTTTTTTATATATGTTTTTTCAGAATATACCACCTAGAAAATCCCAAAAAATATATAGTTGGTATATTTTTGATTTGATTTATTCTTGATTTTTTCTGGTATTTTGTGGTTATTGAGACCCATTAGAGGCAATGCAATGTATTGAGTAATTTAATTTTATCTTCATATAGTAGTGAACTCACAAATTTGGGAGAGAGTGTGTTGTTCAGTGTATTTTTAGGGTACATTTTTTGATAAGTGGAAGTAGATTTCTCCATCATCAATTCAGGTTGGGATGTTGTGGGAGGTGTTAAAATTTTCTATTTTTCTGATTTTTTGTTTCTAATGAGTTGAATAAGAAGATAGTGGATGATCCTAGGAGTATTTAACAATGATGGTGGATATTGTTGTCCTATATTGACCACTTCAAGGAGATGATTTCCATTTTTTGGAGGTAGCATCATAATACTTTCCAAAAGATCCTATTTTAATTTGGGTTTTCTCCAAGAGATCATTTGGGATCGCACTGGTCCCAAGATCAATGTTTCCAGAAGCAGCTAGATGAAGAGTTCATAAATGAGTTTGTATCCAGTGCTCATGAGTTTGGGAGTCCAGTGTCTCTTATCCCACATAATGGTTTCCAATTTGGAAAAAAGTGTATGCCAGTGGAACATTCTATTAGAGAGTCTCTTTCATTTTTTGTATAATATCATTAGTCATGCCATTCTATTATATGTTTTTTTGTGGTTGATTCATCCATTTGAAGTCATCTTGTCACAATCCTCTAAAGACCTATTGTCATTGTGGTTGTTTAGGTCACGTAGACAATTTTAGTGAGAAGTATTTCCCAATTAAGAGGCCCTAATTGGAGTATATTTTTTTTAGGATATAGGGTAGCATATTCTACATTCATCAGGTCTTCATCAATAGGTATCAAGGAGAATATTTTCTAATATTTTGTTAATCCCATGTGTACTTCAATCCATGCCTCGGTTATTTTTTCTACAGTTGGAGTGGAAAAATTTTATGTTTTCTATTTTGGTTTCTCATCTATTTCATTGGTCCAATTTTATTTTTTTCTGTTATTGTTCCTAGGATTTGGATCATTAAATAGTTATCATTTTGTAAATTAGTTTATGATTTTCCGTTGTTCTTGTTTGGAGAAGCTCATGCTTGTGTAAATTGGTGACTGTGTCATTTTTTAGGATTAATGTTTGTGTAGAGTTCCATTCTTGGTTCCTCATTATGTTGGGGGTTTTGTTTTTGGTAATGAATTTATAGTAATGGTATCATGGTATTTTATCTTTTTCAATAAATATTGGGTTAGTTTTTTTGGGGGAATTTTGTGGTTGGTTAGACTGATGTGGTGTAGTTGGGAGTTTTAATATTATCCATGGTAGTTGGGTCTATTTGGTGGGGATAACACTCTCATGTTCTATATTTTTTCATCATGTTAATGTTTCCATTTGAAATTTTTGGGTTTGACTATTGATGTGAAAGGTCTAACCTTGGATAATGGTTATGTTCAGCTCTATTCGATTTTGGGATCGAGTTGTGTTTTTCATCCAGCTTGGTGACTTTATAGGGGAAGAAAGAGTTTTTTGTGGGTATATTTATCACACCCTGAACATAAAAATTAGTTTTATTTATTTTCATGTATTTGGATGTTCTGGTTGAGTTTTTGGTTGATTCTATATGTAATGTTTTGAGTTATTAGAGAACATTGGATATTTTGGTCTTGAAAGATTGTGGGCCATGGCAGGCACACAATTTGAGGAATCTATGGGCCTTCACCAAGGAAACGGTGCGTCTTGAGAGTTGGTTCCATGTGTATAGAGAATGGCATCACACAGTTAAGGAATCCATAAAGAATCGTGTAGTGATGATATAGAATTTTGGAATGGTGTTTTTCACTGTGGGATGATGATTTGTAGAACTGCTCAAGTAGCATGTGTGGGGTCCCCCTCTTCTCATGTATCATTTGCATAGTCGGTTCATGATTTAGAAAACCATGCGGCCAAACCCCACAACTTTTTGAGATCATTATACTGTTAAATAACAAGGTTTCACATCAAATGTTTTAACACTAATTTTTGTTTGTAATCCATTTCGTGACCCAGGTGCATCATGGGTACCTCCAAGCTTATTTTCTCTTTTCATCCCTCTATTTTTATTCGCCATGGAGTTTCCTTGTATTTAATCTCTATCTTTTTGTATATATTGTCATTTATTCTTTGCATTCCCTCTTGTATGTCATTTTATCTATTATTGGGACTCCTTATTTGAAGAAAACAAAGGATTAGGGTTGATGTGTGTTGGAATTCATTGATGTTTTATTGTTCTAATTTTCCCTTTGGGTGCTGTATTCTTTCTATCAAATTTTCATTTAATTCAATCAACATTGAGGTTGGTGTTTTTTTCAATTTCAATTTTTGAATATTTTATTTGATTCCTGATATTTCCTAAATCTTTATAAATGTATTTTCACTACATTTATGTGATAGTATACATTTATATATTATTATTATGATGTAATTTCTGTGAAAAGTTTTTCAAGAATGGATTCCTTAACATGATTATGTATATATACATGAAAGGTATTTGAAAAAAATTATAATTGTGGTTTCAAACTAAACTCTTTTGATTTAGGTAGTGTTTGGATTTTTTTTATTCATCAGTGTTTTGGTTGGATTTTGTGTCTGATTTTTATGTGGAAATTTGTGTATTTTATTGCGTGACACTTCTTTATAGTTTGTGTTATAGGTTTAAAAAAGGAACGCTTCATTAAAAATATTTTTTCAATGTTTGTTAAAATATGCTTGTGTCTAAAGTGGTTTTTCATAAATAAATGGGTTTTGTTGCATGTGAGATTCATTTTTATGTTTTCTATATTTTTTCCTTGAATTATGTAATTGTTTTTAAGGACATTTGAAAATGGGTTTAGTGTGTCTGTACATTAGAATATGATTTTCCTACGAAAATTTATGGGTTTTATTTTTTTCTCCTTGTATTACCAAAAGTGTTTTATGAGATGTGCATAGTATTTCCAAATAAACATAGTGAATTTATTAAATTTGTATGTGGTTTCAAATATTATTTCAAAAGGTTGGTAGGTGTATAATTTTAAGATATGTACTGTTGAAGAATTGCTATAATGGCCCATTTTTTATTTTTATATAAGGAATAAAAATTGTGTTGTCTATGAATCTATGGTTTTTTTGGCTATTTGGAACATGATTTATTTATTAATATCTTATGGGATCATTTGAAAAACTTATTTATGTTTTATATTATTATCTTGATTTTTAAGTGGTGTTGGAATTGGAATTGGTTTTGGAATGTGTTGTCTAGTCGACACTTGAGATATTTTTTGAATTTTTTTTAAAACTCATACAATTTAAAATCCTATTTTTTACATTATATTACCTTTGGAATGTTGGTATTAATTTGATTTTTTGTGGGGGATTTATTTCCACGTTGTTTTTTGGAATTTTTTTGGGAACTCATACGATGTATTAGGGCACTTGGAATGTTGGCATGTTCTGGAAAATGAGTTGAAACACTGGGTAGCATGAAGACTGGTTTGTATTTAATAATAATTGAGAAAGTGGTTTTTAAAACTCAAATGATGATATACACCGATATAAACTTGTGAAAGAAATGGTTTTTCATGTGAGTTGTGATTCTTAGGATGTATTTTAAGACCACTATAACATTTTATTGGATCCTCTCGAGTATATCTGGAATGGAAACCATATAGTTATTGAGTCTATTGATATATGGGATGTGTTTCTACAATAATGGCTCGTACATGAGGATGACATGGTTTATGTTTTCTATAACTATTTGGCTATGTATTATTATTGTCATCAAATTCATTGTCATTATCTAGAGGGTTATGTGACATTAACATGTTGACCCCGATTAAATGGGTAGGTACCCACATGACATAGTGGGGTTTGGTGAGATGTGAAATAGGATTAGACGGTTTATTGTGGCTAGTTGTTAATTGAATATAGAGATATATCATATTCTTGAAGGTGTGCATGAACTTATTACATCTAGGGATTTATTAAAGATATTTTTATAAAATTCTAATGAGTTATCTTTAATAAATTCATTATATTTCTAGTACTCATGGGATATTGGTTTTTCAAGTCATGTTTTCTTGTTTGGATTTTGTTACTTTATAAATTTCCCCACATTGAATATCTCATATGCATTGTATGTGTATTTTATTATATGTGTTGATAAAATTGGAACCCTTTTTGAAGATAAAAATTTACTGGGTTATTTTAAAAATGGAATTTGTGGGAAACCATGTTTACTGAATATAAATATTTTAAAAACCAATTTTGAAATATTCTATTAAAAGAGTATTTTATGGAATTTATATAGAAAGTAAATGTATGGAATATATTTTTATTACCTACTAAGTTTATTATGATCACACACTACTTTCTCCACAATACGTTGGTAGACCCGAGCTATTTTCCAGATGCAGTTCCATCATTTAGTTCCTCTTGTTGTAGGTTGGTTTTGCAGATTGTGTTGACCAAGAGGTCACATGAAGATCAATTTTGCATGGTAAACTTTTAATATCATATTGATTTTTGTTTCTAAGAAATATCAATATTAAGATCTCTTTTTTATATTTATTGATATTCAGTTATTATTGGTTTTTTAGCGAGTTCCTTTTAGTTTTATTGATCATTGTTTTTTTGGAAAAAATCATTCCAATTGTGAATAATTGTATTCCAAACACTAGTTACCAAACCTTGGGGATCATGTATTCTCTTTGAGACATTTTTTAGGCTAGTTTGAATGTTGAGTAAGGTGGAATCCCATCTTGGTTCATGATATGAATAATATTTGAAGGATGTTGATGAAGAAGTAAAACCAAAACACACATTTAATAATTTTAAATAATATTTATAGAACCTCATTATGTTTATATTTAATTCCATATTTAGTGGGTTTACTAATAAATATATGGAATATGGTATGTGAGGAGTGAAATAATAATGTTATTTAAAATATAATTGTCCAAAATGGATTTTATAAGTGCAATATAAGAGAATATGGGTACACTTTTATAATTGAGGAAGACGACACACATAGAATTTTTTAAAAGAAATTTTTATATATATTTATTAAATATTCAAAAAGTACAATAAAACATACCATTATAATTTTTTGATTATATATGTTCTAATTATTTTGAAGAAATACTATTTGGACATGTTTTTAGTGCATTTTAACCCTTATCGTTTTAAATTGACCCCTAGTAAACCAACATTAACCTTAACCACAATATTTAATTATTTATGCCTTTCATATTAATTATGATAATGAATTATGTTCAACAAAATTTAAATTATTCATTATTATGATTTAAAATATGGAATAAAGGCTTAAAATTATATTTTCAGAAGAGAAAATAATTAATTTGGATTTGAACCCATAGAGGCAATGAAAAAATGGTTTTCCACGTGGAAATTTACATTAGTATATAATGCTTTTTATTAAAATTAAATGTTAATATGAATGAAATTTGATACATTTTTTAATAATTATATAATTGGATAAATTTAACTTTTAAATCATTTTTAAAATAGATATATCTTCCTAAATTAAATAAAATAAAGAGAAATTTTCAATTCAAATCAGTATTATTCACTATTCATTGGAAAATAAATCATTTCATAACATTTAAAAAGTTCTTCCCTAAGATTGTTTTGAAATAAAAATTCAATAAATTATTTTAATAGTTTTAAATAATTGATCGAGTAGTTTTAAAAAAAATTATATTCTTTCAATAGAATGAAATAATTTATTTTTTGAGAAATTGTATTTTATCTGAATTTACATACTATAATAGAAATTATGTTATTATATTTAATGGTATTTTCATTATAAATAACATTTATATATATTTATGAATATTTTCTTATTCACAATTATACCACCATGATTAGTAACTATATTATAATGGCAGTGTTTAAATAATAATATTAGTAATATATCACTTATTATTAAAACTCGGTGGGGTGTGTAACGCACGTTATTGATGAAACTAAATTTATATGAAAATATCATAAAATTTAAGGGTTTTACATTACCATTAAAATTACTTTCTTGGATTCCATCTTCCATGTTCAAATAACTAATAGGCTTATTTCACAATGACATCATCCATGGGATACTATGGTCTATGATTATGCGTTGAAAAATAATGTACACCCAATTCATCATGTATTTCAAAGACAATTGGTGATTATTTCTTTTCACCCCTAAAAATAGATAACTCCATATATTTTTAATTTTGTAATCCCAAGAAAATTATGGTCTTTTTCAAGAGCTCCCTGATGATGATTCCCCTCACTCATGCTACACATCTTAGGTTTAAAATGTTTATTTTATACCCACTATGGTCCATTAAATGAGATAGGGTTCTATTATTATGGAGATGATATTAAGTGTACCCCCTAACCATTTTTATGTAATTTTATGGGTAATCTCTAACTCCTTACACTTTGTGTTATATGCCTCATGTGCCCAGTTACCCATATATAAACAACTCCTTGTTTTTAGAAATTACATGAACATACTTGATAAATATTTGTAGGCCATACACATGTCCTTTCAATATCAAAGTAATTTTGGGCCTCCTATTAACTGTATTGCCAAAAAATAAACATCACATGAATCACCTATTAAGCCATGCATATATGGGAAACTCGTTTGTAAGCCATAATCCATCCAGTTTTTTCACCCAATTCAAAAAAAATTGTCCCTAACACATAATATCAAACTACACAAAACACATCCTTGTCACATGGGACAGAAATATTATTCAACATCCCCACCACATATTTTCAAAATACATGGTACATTCCTACTTCATGACCATAAACTAATATACTACGACTATATAGGATTTAATTCCATTCAAAAATATATATAGGATGCCTCTCTAAGGATTAAATGTAGTGATACATGATTCCCAAAAATGGATATTAAATATTTTTAGATAAATATTCAATACATTACAAATTTAAATTCATGGACACTATAATAGTGTAGTTCTTTTTGAAAAAATTGATCAAAAAATTATAAAATGGTGAAATATCATCATTTTACAAATTAAGAACTTCCCATTTACTTACCATAATAAAAACCATTCTTCATAATCTTTGGAATGAAAATATAAAAAATGGTTATTGTAGAATCTCGGTAAGGGTATGTAATAGATATATGTATGCATACCATGAACATAAGGGTATAAGAACATGATCCTAACATTTGAAAACCATTACATACATATCAATGATTTTAATCATGAATAATGGAATAATTATTTGTAGTTCATAAGACATGAAACATAAAATTACACATAGATCATAACATAGGTATTTTTCCCATGGGTTAATCCTAGTGGTTTTTTAATATGGTGGTATTTTGGGAGGTCTCAATATTGAGGGTCCCCGCATGAAAATAGTTAGGCTTTTTGGTTTGCTTCCCCTTATCCTAATTGATTGAAAAAGACAGGGAATTTTATAAGACATATTAAAAAATAAAATGATATCTATAGTAGTAGAGTATCATATACAAGGATATCTTAATGAAATGGGTTCACACTCCAAACCATCGTAGTATTCAAAGTTCACTAAAAACATCATAGTGGATGAATTACCTTATTGAATCAGCTTCACTCTCCCTTCCATCCATGTATATATCATGATATGTAAATCCATACACAATTAATTGGAGTTCTACTTGGGATCACCCATTATATAAGCTATAAATGGCTCACCTAGTGATATTTGGGAATCCCCATCACATGTGCTCTGAGAGGATAGCCTATTTCTATTTGGGTCTCCCTATCAAATAAGTTATTATGGTCTTACATGGAACTATATAAGACCCCAATTTTATAAGTTTTAAAGGTTTTTCATAGTGATATCAAGGTTTCCCAATCATATATGTTATGGTAGGCTTGCTCAATGTTTTATAGGACAGACCATCATAAAATCTATACTGATCTTACCTACCTCTATATATACCAACCCATCATATAAGCTATTATGGGATTCACCGATAACATCTCAGAAACCCCATTGTATAAGTAATGTCATATAAGCACAAAAGGAATAATGTAAAAATATCTTCCATTTTTACATAAATACTCGTAAACAAAATAATTGTTATTTCATATCTAGATTAACCCATAGAAAGGAAATGGGTTCCATATCAATGTATTTAAAACATGATCTACCTCTAAAAAAGAAATGAGTTTCATAAAACTATTTTTCAAAATTGGTTGAATTATTGAAAATAAATAGGTTCCATAAATATCAATAAATAAAAACATAATTGATTCAAAGAAATTATATTAATGGTATCCATGGATAATATCCCCCGTAATTCATTGGTATCAAAAATTAATGTCATCCTAGGTGTTAAATAACTTTTAAATGTTATATTAAAACATTTGTTGAGGAAAATATACATTCCTCTTTAAAAAAACTTTTTTAATGATAAGATTATTGGAAAAAAATTACTTGAAAATAAATGAAATTATATTTTAATTTATTTTTATTATTTTCATATTTGAAATAGTTTCAGTAACAAATATTTCCACCTAAATATATAAATAATTTATGATTTTCCCAATATCATTTTATTAATTATGTTTTGTACAAATGTTAGGGAAAAATGGTTAAATTTCATATAGATGACATGAATAAAAATAGGTTAATAAAATAAATGTAAAATATATATTGGTCGATCCAAATATTTAAACATTAGAGGCTTAATAATAAATAATCACGAACAATTATGAGATTATTACATTTAATAATTATGTCTTCGGTAAAATTGAACCATAATCTCCACGAAGGAGATAAAATTACATGAACATAAAATACCAGGAGGATCAATAAATTCATTATAAATAATGAAAAAGGGAAGTATTTACTCCTTTTGAGTGAATATAGGCTCCTACCGTTATCTATTTCTCAAAGAAGGAAATTTGATGAAAAAACCCATGCCAATTTAATAGCTACTGAAATGTTACTCCCATGAAAGTGTAATCCTAAAATAGATATGTTAATCATTTATTTATAATTATAATAATAACAAACTATATCCATGGTCATTATACACACCACATATAAAAAATAGGTGGTGAACATATCTTGTGTGTTATAGAAAATAAAATTGAGATAGAAATCTCATATAATATTTATCGACTCTAGTTGTACTCATTTAATCATTTTGTATAATAAATATTTGTCAGTTTAAGATATGTATAATACAAATATTAATATATATAATACCAAATAATACCAACTTATTAACTTAAATATCCTATTCATAAACAAATCCTTGTTAAATTTATATTTCAGTTAATAACCTCTTTTTTCATAGAATTTTTAACTAATTATTAGTGGTAATCCTATATAGATAATGAATTGATAAAATCCAAAATAGTAACCATTGTTTTTAAAGAAATATTCATTATATATTTATTTTTTGAAACCCATAAAACATATAATTTTGAGACTAAATACATCATTCATTGAGAAGATAGGTTGTACGTATGCATTAACGATGTTTCCATTTTCTTTTCATATTGAATGAATGGAAGCTAAATAATAAATAAATATTTATTTTTTCTTTAATTTAGAGTTTATATGTTATATATATATCACTTATTTATATTAAACATGTCCTTAATACATTCCACATTATTAAAGAACGAACCATACTGCTTTGAGAGGTGGTAGTCCACTGTACAAATGAACGACATTATCAAATTATCAGAAATTGGAAATCATGAATTCACGTGTTATATAATAATTATAGAATAATATATATAATATGTATTATATATTTTATATATCAATATTCTTTCCAACATTATGGCCAATCATGAAAGGTGGTAATGGAATAAATGAACGATATTAGTTTGTGAGCCGGCAGTTCGCGGCACACACGAAAGATGATTTCATAAACAATTTTATAGAATAATTTGTGTTAATACCTCATAACCATATAAAACAACACCAATTTTTATGGATTATAATTATTTTATTATTCAATATGTATATAAAAGAATTTAAGGTTTGGAGAAAGAAATAAAATAGAGACTCACATTAAAGGATATTACCTCTTCTTCATGTATTCTCCTTAGATTTTAAATAGATCCTGAAAATGAATGATTTATTCAAAAAATAAATATTATAGGATTATATGAGGGTTATATTTATTTTATATTGAAAGATATGTTTTATAAAAATGTAATTAGAGGTTTTACGATGTTGTAAGTGTGGGTATACCTTTATAGTTTAGAGTGAAATTCGTTTAAATACCCTAAAGTGTTCACTATTAGGAAATTTTCCATTCCTCGTGTTGATTATAAAGTGAATGATGATGGATATGTGGTTTAATTTTTTTGATAAATACAATCAATAACCAAAAAATAAATTCATTTTTTTATTATCATTCCTTAACTTCTATGCTTCCATAATTTTACCATTTTTGTTTTCATTAAGTTAACTGATATTCTAACCTTAAAAATTTGACCTTTTATACTTAATTAAAGCCATATATATAATAATATTTATAACCAAATATTATAATATATTGTTTAAATTTGATAATATTAGAAATTATATGTTTTTAAAATTAGTCTTTATAGAAGCACACTTAATGAGAAAAAACACTACTAAAACCGTAATCAAGCTGAAAAATTTATTACTATTTTGGGGTCTATAGAATCATTATAAATGGTAAATTAGTCAATTAATGGAACATATATAATATTTATTAACAATAAAAAAATTGAAATAATATATGATATTTATTAATTTTAAATCATTTAATAAAATTCCATTAATAATAAAATAACATTAATGACAATTTTGACATTATTTATTCAATTTGTAATTAAAACTATCAAAAATATGATGAAATTTATATATAATTTAAAAAAAAATACAAACATTATTTACTCAACTATAAAATTAATTGAAGATAATAATTTCTTAAATTTATTTAACTTTTAATAATTTCATTATCTTTTATTTCTAGTTATTTATTAACTAAATAATTCCTACATTGTCATTTCACTTGATTTTAAATTAATTAATTCATCACTAAAAAACATTTATTAAATTAATATAAGATAAATAAATAATTAATCATACAATATTTTATACATTACCTAAAATTTGTTATATTTTTTTTCATCCCAAGGCTTTATAGAAATTCCAAGTAAGAAAATAACCATTTTTGTCTTTTTCATTAATTTACTACTTATACGAGCCACATTTAGGGATTAGTGTCACAGTAACTCCTTTAAATGAATAATATTGTGATAATAATTTAATTATTTTACTAATATGCAGTTTGAAATTATTTATGGGTCATTTTAGTCCATATACTCTATGTTTTACCACTAAGTAAACTAGTTTTTACCTTAATCACTCTGATTAAAATTCACAAATTTTACAAAAAACATTGGTCAAAATTTATGTTTTACAAATTATAAAATATAAATTATTATTATTCGAAAAGTTTAATTAATTTCTTAAAACTAAATTTAAAAATTTTCAAGAATTAATTTATAATTTTATCCATTAAATGGGACGGGATAATGACATTTAATCTGAAATTATCTAAATTTATTTAATGTCTGTATAACCAATTTCAATGTGAAATTGATTAAATTACCTAAATAGTGTTTATTGATGTATTATTTCTTTAATTAAAATATATAACCCATTTAAAAAATAATTTAGCTATAAAAATGAGTTAGACGAAAATGAAATTTTCAATTAAAATTTAGTAATTTCACTATCCATCAAGAAATTAAACACTTCATAAAAATACCAGAAATTAACCACTAGATAATTTTGATATTATTAATTAAAAATAATTTCAATTTTTAAAATATATTTTATAAAAGTGATAAAATATAGTTTTAAAAGGTGTTTTCCACCCCCATTATCCCGTATTTTAAAAAACATATTGTTTTTCATAATACATTTTATATTATATTAAATGATTATTATAATATTTCTATAAGATAGATATCAAATTTGAAATGTTAAAAAATAGTTTTTTATAATTTATTTAATTTTATTCATTCCAACCATTCTAATGGATAGTTTATATCAATAATATTAAAATATTAGGCTTATTTTATGTTATAGTTCTATAAAACATCGTCATGCATGTAAGTAAAGTTATCAAAGAAAGATGTTATTGTGGGAAACAAAACCCAAAAGTAATGGAATCTTCACTGTAAAATATACATATTAATGAATTTATAATTACCTTAATATTATGTTTTGTATAAGTTATCACTAAAATCATATCATGTACTATGAAACAAATAAGATAATTTCAATTTATTCGATAAAAATAATTTCTAAAAACAAATGGTGTTACATTATACGCACCATTATAATGAATTTCAACATATAAATTTTTTCTTTCATCTAATCTTTAAAAAATGAGATTTACATTCATTAAATTTGACATTATAAAAATGAATAATAAAACACCCTTTAAAAAGGATAGGTCCAAAACATAACAGCTACCCCAGCAACTCATAACCAGGATTACAAAAAGGATAATATTTATGGAATATAAATATTCATACATTGAATAAAAATATAGATAATTATGGAGAGTGTTATAGATAATTGATCACTAGAATGTGGTTGATCTAGAAATAAATAACAATCAAATAACCATAAATCAAAAAGGATTGAAAAAATTGATGGATATCATCAAAAATGATGATAATAGGGAAAACTTTTATTTGAAAAACCATTCCCTAATTTAGAATAATTTTCCAAAGAAGACATACTTATATGATTTTATTTTATAAGTAACATATCAACCTATAGTTTTCCTTGTTCAATTTACACATCATCTATTTCACCAAGACAATAATTTTAATATTTTTTTATCAAGAACTAACAGACATTATTCTCTATAATATAATGATATGAAATTCTACTTAACTCTAGTTAAAACTATTTAACTCTTGTTATCCAATATGGATAAATCCTCATGGGCTGTGTAAATATCTATAACCTCTTCCAAAAATCAAACCAAACCTATATGTGAATACTTAAAGTAATGTTACCTTCCAAAATATTATAATTTGAAAAATTAGAAAAAATTCATTTAAATAAACATAATTTCAATCCCCCATATATCAAAATATTTTCTTGAGTGTCACATACTAATCATGTCACTTTATTCTTCATGCATTCTCTTGAAGAATAGTAACAACCCGAATTATAATAAATACATATTTGAAACATGTACATTCCACCATTAATTATATAGATTGTTTTTTATATTAAATATGTGAAACAAATCTTAAATGTCATCAGTGATAACAAAAACAAAATTTTCAAAAAAGCCATTATCAATTTGGAGGACATAAATACTTTCTAATTAACATTATTCTTTTCCGACATTTTTATCCATTCTAAACATAATTTTATTATCATCATGCTAATATTTGGGGTTAAATTTCCTTAATCACTTTTTCCCTTAAAATATAGAATTGTAATTACATTACTTTTTTAGTTCATCCTTACCATTCAAAAAATTCATTCCAATCCATTAAATACAATATATTGAAAAATCCATATATATTTCAAAATTCATCAATCTTGAATCTGAAAACATAAATACTTTATACAATGGGATTTATTATCAACTAATTAACTAACCATCATTATCTTATTCCTTAACAATTCTTTTCATACACATTTCATTTGTAGTCACATTATCATCATAAATTTAACCATTATTTGTACCACCTTTCTTATTTTCGTCAAAAACATTCCACCAATGAATATAATGTAAATTATTCCCATAATTGAAACTTTTAAAATACAATTCATTGATGATACGTTAGATATAATAATATATTGATCCATTTTGTTAACCAATGTATTCATTTTTCTGTTGTAGTTACTTCCCTGTTCCCTTATTTTTCAATGTAACATATTGTTGTTCCTCTTGAACATGGCATTGGGTTCTTCTTTCCACAATATATATATAAATGTTACTGAATTATCATTACACCATAGACTACATTACCAAAACCCTTATGTAACACTTTCCATATCTTCTTTGTTATGATTGAGAGCTGGTAAGGGTACACATTTTTAGTCACATTCACTGAAAACTGATTTGGAATAATCACAATGTCCATGACTAAAATTATTGTCACATTAGACTACTAAACTAGAAATGATTCTATACATTCAAAATTAACCCATTTCTTTTTAGTGGACTTATTTTACTAAAACCTGAAAGAAAATTATAGAAAATATTAATCCTAGTAGAAAACCAAATAATCATGAAAAATTACTTATAGGAAATATAAATCATGAATCTACCTTTAGTCAATGAAACCTTCATTTTATCCATGTTCCTTCATAGTAATATTCTATTTAAATACATCTTGAAGGTTCTTATGGAAAATATGTATTGAAAACAAAATATCCACCAAAAATTTAAAACCAAGTTCTCATTAAGGCCCCTTATCATGAACCAGTTCTTAATCAAATCTATAAAAATACAATGTTTTCATGGTTATTACCCATAGCAATATCTATGCCAAAACCACACCAACGTCTAGTATCCATGCACGGATTTAGTTATAGATAAACCAAATAATCTATTCCTTATTGGGATGTTCACCTATATCTATGATTCTCCCTTGGCTTTTTACTAGAGTTTATCAACATAGTTTTTAAAATGTTAATTAAAGCATTCCTTTCATACCAAATCTATATATACATGATTTTCATACATGGATATAATATATTTTTAAATTAATTTTCATTTTATTATACAATTACTTGACAAAGGATTGTAATATATTAGTGTCTTTGGAAACAAGGTTACATAAACAACTTGTTTATAAATGGACTACATTATCTCCCACAAGGTTCACCATGAATAACACCCTTTATAGAATCATCATAAATTATAAATATACTCATGTCCAATGGAATGTAAACATAATAAAGGGAGAGCTCAAATTATCAGTAAGGGTAAATAAAGTATATATTTAAGCGTAACATGAAAATAAGTGTATGAATGCATGATACTATAATTCAAAAACCATACCTTAAATATAAATTATAATAATAATGATTCATAACATAATGATTATAATTTAGTAATATAGAAATAGTAAATGAATCAAAGAGAATAATCCATTAAAGTATAATATATATATATATATATATAAAATACATTTAATTATGGAAACAACATAGACCTCTAAAATAAAATTTATATTATTAAATGATCACTTCCAATGCAGTCATTATAGAATGAGTTTACTTCCGAAATCATTTAAGTTGTAAATTCTCACTCCCAAGACCATCATAACAAAAAAAGTCACATGTTGGACTGGGTTCACTCCATATTCCCTCTATATCTATATCATGAGATATAAATATTTACCCCATGCATTAGTTAATAATACTTCTATACCTATCATGTAATATATAATGGACTCACCTTGGGTTATTTGGGTCACCCCATCATATAAGCTATAACAGGCCTACAATGAGTGGTCAGGACCATCCCATCATATAAAATATAATGGGCATACCCGATGTAATATGGACCCCTGTCATATAAGATATAATTTTATTTCTCGATTCAATCGTATCGGAATCATTGAATATGACATAAATGTTCTACTCGGTGGAATCGTTCCAACCATTGTATAAGATGTAACAGGATTACCTAGTGATATCTGGGTCAGCCCATAGAATAAGTTTGTAAAAACCCTACCCAAGTCTATCAAGGCCACCCCATAATATATATGTAATGTTTAAAAACCACAAGATTACTAAAGTAAAAATATAATGAATGTCATCATAAAAATCAGAAAATGAATCATTATTTATTCAATACTTTATTAGCCAATTGAAATGAAATGGGTTTCATGTAGTTATTTTTGAAACATGATCAATCCATAGAAACAAAATGAGGTTTGTTGTAACATCTCACCCCATATTATTGGCATGAGAGATAAGGGGAATGAAACATGGCCTTAAGCAACGTTCCCAAGGTGCCAAAGGCTAGAAATAAATTCCAAGGGTGTCAAAAATAATTGGGGAATTATTTGCACCTCAATACAAAACTATCCATCCGAACAAACCAAAAACTATATGATGCATGTCTTCAAATCAACCAAACTCATACATTACCAAAAGGAAACCCTATTGTTGAACAATACAACCCAAAAACCCATAAAATTTAACCCAATATAAGATTACTATGTGGAAGACTAACAAGAGACCCAAAATAAACCAAGATGAACTATACATCTCCACACTAAGTTATATTCTCAATGAACCAACACATATCCCAAGTATAACCATGAGATGTTAGGATAAAACTATTACCACATTTATATAAAGTTGTTTATATAAAATAATGACAAGTGAAACCATTACCATAAGACAAACATACTCTTTCTAATCCACCTCATCATAACCATGCAACCCAAGGAAAACCAAAACACCATGTCATAATCCATTTTACTATTTCACATTAACAAAAAAAATTCCATCTTTCCAAAACAACACATAATAAGGAAACCATTTTGGTGGGAATTCCACCCATCCCATTCACCCCATTCTCAACTAGTGGAACATCCTGACCACTAAATATAATGATGGTTCTTCTGACCACTATCTATCACATTGTAATGCCAGGCTTCCCACCCACTTCCACACAACCAACACAAACCATATCACTCAATCAACCAATAAGAACAAAGAACCATGGTCGTACAATAAGCACACAACCATTTCCAAATCATTCCAATTGAATTAATCAAATCACCCATTTATTAAAAACACAATTTAATAATTTTATTAGAAAATAAAAATATCAATTAAACACCTTTATTGAAAACCATTCATTAACAAACACTTTTTACATAATCAGTCACCCATGATTTTAAAATCAACTTTTTAAAATAACATAATAAATCCCATTTAGCAACAACAACCCATTTTCCCAAAAATCCCCCAAATCATCACTAATTTGATTTCCAACAATATTAGAACATAGTTATCAAAATTATTTTTGATGTAAAAAAATTAATTGTAACAGAAAACTACTAGTTCTAACCAAGTGGAGTTGAGAGAGAATCTACCAATCTTTTAGGGTTTCGGCAAATTTGACCCACAATCAACCACACCCAAAAATCCAGTGAACACACCATCAAAACCTATCTATATCCCCTTAAATTACATTCACAATCCATTAAATAATAATATAAGGCAACCAAAACCATAGATCTATATTCAAAGAATGTATATCTAGAAATCTAAAGAAGAGAGATCAGTAGAGTTAGAGAAAACCCAAAAGGAACCATGAGGGAAGACTTACCGGGGAGGAATTACCTTAAAACCACTAAGTGACCCCTTCTGTTTGCTTCCAAAATGTGTGGGAGACCCCTCTAAACTTTGATAAGTGACAATACAAAGTGAGGATGAGGTGGAAGGAATTATGGAGTAAAATGAGGCAAGCCCCAGTGAACACGGTTTTTAAACCCCTATTTTTATGTGGCAACATGATTAGTCCACACTATTTGAAAAATAGTGCACTTACCATGCTCGTGACACTATCTTAAGAGGGGGTGGGGGTCTTCATGGTTGCCTCACATGGTTTGGAAAACCGTACAAAGTCCATAAAAAGCCTACTATCTCCCCCTGCATGATTTCTTAGAAAACCCGCACGGTTTCCCCTAACTGTGCTCAAACTGTGCTCCCTTAGAAGAGCCTCCAATCTTATTAAAAACCATTCCAAATACTCCTAACCTCATCCCAAATCATCACATGAATGCTAAAAACATAAAAATACATAAAAAAGGATACATACCTAAAACTTTGGGAGATCTATTCTCCCCACCGTTGGAATTTACATCCTCAGAATGTAGGAAACCATTGCTTTGCCGAAAGAGCTCGGGCCATTGATCAGTCATCTCTTCCTCCCTCTCCCAAGTATCCTTTTAAATATAACCATGATTCCACAAAACAAAATCTAAACTAAGTATTTTACCACACATTAAATTATTTTTCTTATCCACAATTTGCACGAGCACGTGCACCAAGGAAGCATCTGGTTCTAGGTCTACATGATCCCAACGAATCAAATAGTTGTGATCTGTTTGATACTTCTTCAACTCTGACACATGAAACTCATTTTTCACCTCAATAAACAATGGTGGAAAAGCCAAATTATAAGACCCCCCCAATCCTCTTATGTATCTCAAAAGTCCCAATATACCTCGGAGATAACTTACCCTTCTTTACAAACTAACGATGTCCAAACCAAAGAGAGATTCTAAAAAATACATGATCACCCACCTAAAACCACCACGGTCATCAAAGATAATTCACATATGATTTTATGATGACATTGAGGTGTCCCCATCCTCTTACTAATCAACTTTACTTTCTCCGTTGTCTCTTGGGGAAGGCACATTCCGATCATCGAAGTCTCGCCTGTTTCCACCCAACTTAGTAGAGAACGACATGAATGCCCATATAACGCCTCAAACAGAGCCATATTTATTGAATCCTGATAACTGTTATTGTAGGAGAACTAAACCAATGGTAATTTCTCCTCCCATGAACCAGTAACGTCCATCACACAAGCACTTAACATATCCTTCGATGGTTGTCTCATCCTATCAGATTCCCCATCTGTCTAAGGATGATATGTCGTGAGCATAGTAACTTTGTCCTAGGAGATTGCTGCATCGATTTCAAAAAAAAAGGATATGTGAACATTTTATCTCTATCTAATATAATCGGAACTAAGACACCATGCCTCTTTACCACCTCCCAGATATACATATTGGAATTATCCTCCACCGTTTGAGATTCTTGAATCGGGAGTAAATGGGCTCACATAGTGAGCTGATCCACTCTCACCCATATTGAATCATGCTTCCAGATCGTTCTTGGGAGAACCTTCAAAAATTTCATTTATATCTGCTCCTATTTCAACAATGGGACAGGTAAAGTTTGAAACATTCATTTTGGTAGCTGATTCTTTTCCTTGACATGGTGTAAAGTCAAGCATCTCGAGACAAACCCAATGATATACCTTTTCATACCAGCCCAAATAAATTATTCCTTTAATGACATATACATTCTCTAAATTCCAGGATGAACAGCCCACCTGTAATGATGATAATCCTTGAGAAGTAACTCCTAAAAAGCCACAAGTACCACCATCCTATTCCAAAAAAGTAGGACTGAATATTCAATTAGTTCCCAGTTCTCAATGGTCTCCCCACCATTGAGTATCGACCTCATATCCATACACTTGGAATCAAATTCAAGGGCCTCTTTAACCAAACCATCCATGACAGGAACAAATTAAACTAGAATGTAGACCACTCTATCACCATGATCCTCACATTCCAACAACATGTCTGCTATGACTGACATCAAGTGGAACTGATCTAATACCTTCTTTATTACATGAGAAAATGATTTCCAATTTGATGATTGTGCCACTGAATTTCCCGTACGAGATGTGTAAATTATGTCAAAATCCAAAATCTAAAGATATTCCATCCATCTCATTTCCCACATGTTCAAATCACTTTGTGAGAAGATATGATTTAAGATTTTATGATTGGTTAACACTGTAAATTTCTCACCAATTAGATAATGACACCACATTTTTAAAGAAAGAACCACTGCTGCCAACTCCAAATCATTGGTTGGGTAGTTCTTCTCATGCAACCTCAACCTCCATGAGCCATATGCAACAAAATTATCCCATTTCATGAGAACACACCCGAGCCTTGATCTCTATCTGTCAAAATACACCACATGATCTATCCTTATTTCTGGAAATGCCAAGATTGGTGTTGAAGTGAGGTGACCCTTTAGCTCTTCAAAACATATCTGACACTGCCCACCCCATTGATATCGAACATTATCCCTTTTCAAATATGTCATTGGAAAATACAATCTTGAGAAATCAAGAACAAAACATCGATAATACCCAACTATACAAGTAATGCTCTGTATCTTGAAAACGTTCTTTGGAGGTTTCTAGGAGATAACCTCCTCTATCTTTTTCGGATCAACAGAAACACCCCTCTTAAATATAACATGGCTATGGAAATGAACCTCCTGTATCCAAAATTCACACATTAACATTTTGGAATACAATTAATGATCCCTATTGATACCAAACATGATCTTTTAGTGCTGCTCCTTCTCTAACCTTGTCCTAAAATACACCAGTATATCATCAACAAATACCACCATAAAAGAATCCAGATATCTCTGAAATATATGATTCATCAGGTCCATAAATACATATCATGTATTAATTATACCAAAGGGAATATCCACAAACATGTAATGGCTATATCTACTTCTAAAAGGTATTTTTGTAATATCTACCATCCGCACCCATAGCTGATGATACCCTGATTGTAAGTCATTATCAGAGAACCACTGAGTTCTCCTCAGCTGGTCAAACAAATCATCAATGTGTGGAAGAGGATATCAGTTCATTATTGTATCTAGATTAATTATACGATAATCAAAACATATCTTCTAGGTTCCATTATTCTTTTTAACAAACAAAACTGGTGTTTCCCACTAATATGTGCTAGGCGATATTAACCTCTTGTTTTCTAACTCTTCCACCTTCACCTTTAACTCCCACAATTCTACTGGTACCATTCGGTAAGATGGAAGTTGGATAGGACTAGTCACTGGAAGAAAACTCTAAAAAATTACTTCCACCACATTCAATGAAAAATACACTAACTAGTATGATATCATTCCAAACACCAATGTCAACAATCCGATTTACCCGACTTCTCATTATTCTCGCATCTAAGGAGATGTCTCACACCATCCTCCATCACAAAACTAATCATTCATTCACAACAGTCAATATGGTCCGCAAACATCGTCAACCAATCCATTCCAAGGATTATATCTTACACGTCCATCTCAATCACTAATAAGTACCACATATGTTCAATTCCCTCCACAACTAAACAACAGCCATGACATAGGAAGGCTCGACAATCTCTTTGACCCAGAGGATTTTGCAGTTTCAAAACAGAAGGCTTCATTTCCATAGGTAAACTCAACCAATCAATGATGATAGTAGCATGGAAATAATTTGAAGCACCCATATCTAAAAAATCTTACATCAACGTGGAATTTAAAGTAATCGTACCTCACATCATGTATGGTCCCGGCTAATCATCCACCACAACCAATCATCTCATAACAACTATTTTCTTACCATGCTCTACTCTTTATTACCCTACTGAGGAATTGTGGTATTCCGAGAATCACCATTACCCACATTACTCTACTGTCGAGCAGGATTCTTCTACCCCCATCCCATCGAGGTATAAGACCCCAATTACACCTGAGGAGTGTCATGGACACCCGACCGTGGAGCATCCTGAAAATAATGCAACACATTCCACCTATTCTTACAATTATGACATGCTCAAGGTTATTCCATACAATCCTAATTGACGGGGCTCGTATAACCACACTGAAAACATCTAAACTTACTCTCTGGATTTGGAGGAGGATTCACTGATCCTATAGTTGTATTATGAGTCATACTTCCACCCTACAAATAAGCTTCCTTCTTCCAGTTGAACCCAGCATTCGAGTTACCACTATTACTCATTGGTACTAATACACATCCTCTACTCACAACCCCCAAGAGATCCCTTTTGTCCACTTAGGCTCTATTTAGCATCTCTATATAATCATTTATACTAGCACTACCCTCATGGACCAAATGTCCTGCCTCAAACCAGCTTCAAAGATACATGATTTCAATGATGTAATTCCTTCCACCTTGGGTGAAAACCTCACTATGATCATAAACATAGTGGCATACTCCATTACCGAAAGGTTCTACTATTTCAAATGGAATAAATCTATTGTGCGTTTAATTATGAATGTATGAGGGTATAAATTAACATTAAAAAATTCCTCAAATCCATCCCATGTCCTAAATAGGTCTTTTCCATCATGGAATACCTACTACCTCCACTGAAGGGTATGATCTTCCAACAAATATGTGGCCAACATCACATTCAACACAGCCAGTGTTCCCGAGAATTTGAAGATCTTGTTTATTCTATTCAACCATTCTTCTTCCCTCTCTGTCTCTGAATCACCTCAAAAGATTGGTTGATACTGCCTTTGAATGTAAACCAGATCATCCACATGCCTTAGTACTCCAACTTTATTTGCACTTCTTACTTCTTGGAAATATTTCACTATACATTTTAGTAGCTGCAGGTTCACCTGGGGCTCCGGTGCAACCACATTTTCAGCAGCCTCCTTGGATGGTCTCTATGACACCAACCCAGTGCCATTTCTATCAATACAAAAAAACCATAAGACCTTCAATTTTAGCAACACATGATCCATGAATTACAGTTCAATTACACTACAACTATCACAACCATTCTTTCCATATGTTCACATTTCCCATATTGCACTATTTTGAAAAATCCACCATGTTGTGAAAATCAACGCATTTTTAAAATAACATCTGTTTCCAGGATTCAAATCCATCTATTTTGAAACCCAATATTGATTTTCAAAACCAACACATTCATATCACACCATAATTCATTATACCTCAATGAAATATGTATCCTAGTTGGAAGTCATTTCTACCATGCATGACATGCTCATTTTATTGGCTAAACCCACAACAATGAGATATATAATGCCTATATGTGTCTCCAAAAACATATGTACTCAACTCCCTGGTAGCATGATGTTCAACATAAAAGGGTTAGCTACATCATTTTATGATATACATTCCAATTTCCAAAAATCAAACACCTTGCTACAATATCGACTCAAGGAATAGGCTAAGAATGAATGTCAACACCAAGAAAAAAGATCAACACCAAGGATCAAACAACTTCTCCCACTTGAAATCCAAGGACCGAACAAACTGGTGCGACATGTAACATCCCACCCCATCACATTAGGTTGAGAGGGCGGTGAAATTATACTAGGCCTTATGAGACGTTCCCATTGGTAAAAAGGATGACAATATATTCCAAGGGCTACAAGAATAATTGGGCAACAAATTTCACTAAATATAAAACAAACCAACCAAACAAACCCCAGTCTATATTATTCATGTCAACAGAACATCCAAACTCATACATTACCAAAGGAAAACCACTTTTTTCAACAATACAACCCAAAAAAACCATACAACCAAACCCAATATCAGAGTACCATGTATAAGACTAACAAGAGACACAAAGTAAACCAAGATGCACTCAATAGATCCACACTATGATCCATTCTATAAGAACCAACACATATCCCAAGCATCACCATGAGACGCTATAAATGAGATTCATTACCTTTACGTGTGTCCAGGAATATGACATCTCCAAAAGAACCCATGTACCAAAGTAAAGGGTGAGTACTAATACATAGTAGGTTTTCCCCAGATGACATCCCTAAACACACCAATAGGATAAAACCATTAGCATATTTATATAAATCATTTTATATAAAATAATCACAAGTGAAACCATTACAATAATCCAAATGCACTCTTACCAATCCACCTCACTAAAACCAAGCAACCCAAGGGAAACCAAACAACCATTATAATCCATTTCACCATTTCACATTAGCATAATAAATTCCATCTTTTTAGAAAAACACACAACAACACAACCATTACTGTTTCATATCCTCCCATCATGTTCACCACATTCTCAACAAGCAGTACTTCTCAGCCATTACCCATAGTTTTGGTTCTTCCGACAACTATCCATCACCATTTATTGTGAAGATTCATACCTATTTCTACGTAACCAACACAATCTATAACAATCAATAATCAAACAGGAACAGTTCACCATGGCCATACAATAAGCACACAACCATTTCCAACACATACCTATTCACATTAATAAATCACCAATTTTTTAAAACACCGTTTAATATTTTTCCATGCCATACTACATTGTGATTAAACACATTTATTGAAAACAATTTTTCATCAACCAATTTTTTCATAATCACCAACCAACGATTTTAAAATCATCATTTTAAAATCACATAATAAATCCCCTTTAGCAACAATAACCCATTTTCCCCAAAATCCCCCCAATTATCACCAAATGGATTTCCAACAAGATTTTCACATCATTATCACAGTTAATTTCAAAATAAAAAAATAAATGTAACCAAAAACCACTATTTATAACCATTTGGAGTCAGGAGAGAATCCACCTACCTTTTAGGGTTCCAGAAAATTTTACCCACAAACACCTGTACCAAAAAATCGGGCGAACGCTCCAGAGAAACATCTTTAGATCTCAATAACTAACATTCAAAAGCCATAAAATAAATATCCAAGGCAACCACAACTCAATATCTATATGAAACAAAGTTATATCAAGAAAACTAAGGATTATATAATAGTGTTTCAAGAGAAAAACAAAAAATAACCACGAGAGAAGCCTTACACGGGAGGAATTACCATCCAACCACCAAGAAACCCCTTCGATTAGATTCCAAAAAGTGTGCAAGAGCCCCTCCATCCTTTGAAAAGAGAAAACCCTAAGTCTGTATTGGATGGGGGGATTTTTGGAGAGAAATGAGGCATGCCCGAGTGAACTCATGTTTTCAAACCCTAATTTGATGTGGTTGTACGGTTGGTCTGCACGGTTTGAAAAACTATGTGGTAACTATTCTCATGTGACTCTCGAGAGAGAAGGGGTACGCACGGTTTTGAAAATCATGTGCAGGCTATGTGAAGCCTACTACCTCCCCCTGTATAGTTACTAGGAGAACCCACACGGTTTCCCCTAATCATACACAAACTGTGCTCCGTTGGAAAATCTTCCAAATATATTGAAAACCAATCTAAACACTCCCAACGTCTTTGTAACTCATCCCATGCACATTAAACACATGAAAATTTATAAAAAGGCAACATACCTACAATTAGGGTGCTATATTTTTAACATACATTTTGAAACACGATTTAATTGTGGAAAAGAAACAGGTTCCATAAACATCATATCATCAATACATAAACCATTAAGAGATGTAATATGAATAATATCCTTAGATAATATACCTATTACAGCATAGGGATGACCATGTAATGTTATCTCATAAGGAATTAAATTTTGAAATGCCCATATAAAAAATTTCATAAAGAAAGTATTCTAGCATCCTTGAAAAATGATTTTTAAAACAGTAAACGTTTTAAGTCATTTTTCTTTTAAAATAAAAAATATTTTCTTTAAAAAATTGAAAATTTTAAAAAAACATGGATTTGGAATGATATTTTTTTTGATCATAAGGATATATAAGGTCATATTTTCATAAAAACTTTATATTAATTATATTAAGTTCCAAAGAGTAGATAAATGGTACCATTACATTAATATATCATGAATAAGTAATGAAAAATAAATTAATTTTGAACCTATATAGTTTGATATAGATATTTCAATATTTTAGACTTAATCATAAATAATTCCCATAAATGATGAGATAGTAAAAAAATATCTTCACATGTTTGATAAAAGTAAACAATAATCCCTACGAGAGATATTACAAAAAATAGAACATAAATTATATTTATAATGAATAAATTATTAATATTTCATGTAAAATGGTCCTTATATAAACCTCTTTAATTAGTATTGGTGCATAACATAACATTTGTCTCAAAGTTAAAAAATTTGAGGAGAATATCCCTGACTGATTTGGTAAATCATGAACTGTAAACCTCATTAAAATGAGATTAGAAAATTATATATTTTAAAACCAATAATTATAATTATAATTATCAGAATATATATCACTACATAGTATGCACACCATATACGATATATAGGTGGTTATCATTTCTATTGTCTTATATAAAATAAAATGGAGACCAAAATCCCTTACCCATAATTTTATCTCTGGTATTACTCATTATGTCATCTTTTATAAAAAATAAAAGTTATATATATATATATATATTAAATAAAAAAATTCATATATATAATACAATAAATTTTTTATCTGTGACATTATATTAACTGTTTATTAATAGTACATTTTTAATGTTATGCTTCAGGTAATAACCGCTTTGTTTTTCAAACATGTTTAAAAAATTATTTTTTTCATCATAAATAGATAATTGTTTAATCATATAAAAATTCTAAACATAAAATTAGTGTCATATATATTCTTTATATACATATTAAGAGTAATCCAACAAATTTATTGAAATAAAATGAAATACATTTTTTATGGATACTGTTGGTCGTACATATGCAAGAACACTATTTTAATTTTATTGTCATACTGAAAGAATTAATACAATTGATATAATAATAATAATAATAACAGAATTTAAATTTTATACATATTATTTATTTCTTTAAAACCCATCTTTAATGCATTCCACGTACAGTCTGAATGAATCACATCGTTCCATGAGGCAAAAGTTCTCTATATACACGAACTACATTATCATATTCCCACAAAATTGAAAGCACGAAGATTTGGTTATCTCATAACATGATAAGAATAAATACATATTAAATATAATATATATCCCACATATATATTATTTCCTTTATTATAAAAAATCTTGGAAGGAGTAAATAGTAAAAAAGTACATTCGTTTGGGAGATCGTAGTCTGTTTTTCACAAAAATGATGATTTCATAATCTATTTGATGGAATTGTGTGTAGTTTTAGGTCATAATATTAACATAATAATATATATTTATATGTATTATAATATTATTATAATATAATCATGATATTACTTGAATTAATGGGGGTAGAGAGAGAAATAAAATATAGAATATCGTTGAAAACATTACATATTCTTCATGTATTCCCCTTCGGTTTGTAGTAAATCCATTAATGGATGGATATCTACCCCAAATAAGGATTATAATAAGGGGTTATATATATTAGTGAGTTATTGTGTTATATATTGTTCAATATTAATGGCCTGATATTTTTAAAGATGTGGGGAGAGTGATTGTACTTTTATAGTTGATGAGTAGTGAAATTCTTCTAAACACTCAAAAGTATTCACTATTGGGAGGTATACCATTCAAATTTTAGTCCAAAATAAAATAATATAGGATAAGAGGGTTTTTTTATCCACACCTCACCATAAAAAAATAATCTTTATCATGGTCTTCATTATATTTTATAATTCCCAATTTTTACCATTTTTTATTTAGGTACCTAATTTCATAAAATCATTAATTTATATTTTATGTAAATAAAAAAGAGATTAATATTAAAAAACATAACCCAATAATTTTTAAATAATCTAATTGATTTATAAAATAAAAATATTATATGTTTTTTAGATGGATTTTAATAGTAGTTCATGTAATGCACAAAAACCCTATGCATACTCAAACCATGCCAAAAAAGTAGTTACTAATTAATGGTCAATATGTACATTATAACTTATAAATTAATCCTTTAAAGGATCATATATTATATTAATTATCATTTATTTTCACATTATATAATATAGTATTTTTGGGAATTTTCAATAATACTGTAAAATATCATTTACAATAAAATAGAATTAAAATCATTTTTAACATTGTTTATTAAATTTGAAATAAAAAATATCAAAAAAATGATGAATTTAAAATATATTATTTTCACACCAGTTTAATATTATTTGATAATATATATAATTATTTTAAAAAATAAATTAATTAAAATTACTTCACTTTTAATATTTTTTAAATCATTTATTTTTCTTCATAAAATAAATATTTATTAAATTGGTGTTTCTTAAGAATTTAAAGTAATTATATCATAAATAAATTTTAACATAATATATAATTGAAATGAAATTAATTTATATAAAAAATGATATATATAAAAATAAATATGTTATATATTCCCATATCCCAAATCACTTTCAAAATTAAAAGTAATAAAAGCATATGTTTTTATTTTTCATTACATAACTTATTATATAGGTAAATTTCATGGAATGGTGTCCCAATAACTCATTGAAATCTAGAATAATGGGTTTAGGGTATACATATTTATAGATAATGGTTTTTGGATATGTTGGTAGTTAATTATACAATATATTTTTTATGTATAAGGACAATGTAAACTTGTTTTTACGTTAATCAATGTAAATAATGTTACCTGTATTCAAAAATCACATTGGTCCAAAATTAATTTGGCCTTATTATAAATTATAAATTAATATAACTCATAATATGGAGTAGTATTTTAGATGTTTAATTCACATAAATTATAATAATTAATTAAAAATTTAATCCCACAAACATGAATAGAAAATAGTTTTTCAATTCGAAAACAATCGTAAGATTGGATTTCTTATATATCCTATTTCAATTTTAAATTGAATCCATGGAATATAATTGGATTTATTGATGTATAATTTGTATAATTATATAATAAAATATATCAAAAATATAAAAATATATATTAAAAAACTTGACTAACATTTTGTTTTCAATTAAAATTGTTAATATTCAAAATTCATTAAATAAATAAACTTCCAATAAAAAAATTACCATAAAATAATTATGATATTCCAATTTAGAGATTGAAGAATATTTCAAAAAATATATTTTCACAAATTGGTTTAATTTTTTAAAAAAATATGTGCTCCAAGATAAATTTACCCTTCTTTTAGAAAACATATTGTTTTTCAAAATATATGTTTTTTTATTTTAAATTATTCTTCTTATATTTATAATCAATATATAATTAACAAATATTAAAGGTATGTATTTTAACTATTTAGTTGATTATATTCGTTATTTTTATTCAAAATTCTATGAGGTAACAATCATTTTAAAAAAAAATAATAGTATATTTATTATCTGTAAATATTCGTATTGCATGTAATGAAAGATATCGATGAAACTCATTAATGTGTGTAACACAAGGTAACAATAATGTTTTATGTATTAAAAGGTAAACTAATTGTTGTTTTTATCAGAATATTAACTTTGTAATATGTATAAATATGTCTTGGTTTTCCATGAACTATAATCCATTGAATAATATTATTTCATTTCAAAAAAATAATTCATAAATACTCAGGGTGTTACAGTAAACCTAATATCATAAGATATGAATTCATATTTCCATGATCATTAGGATTCCAATATCCGTTTTCGGAATCCTTCCATGTGAGATAAGAAAGAATATGGTACTCATATGTTTTCACCAACATATATTAATCAATCCAAATCCTCAATATGAAATTTAAAAAATGCTATATTCTTTTTAGTGTATCTGTAATAAATGGTTAATATTCCCTGTAAACCACCACACACCTCAACGACTAATTTTTTCTATGATTATAATATCTTCTTCTGTATAGTTTCAATAAATAGGATCAACATTGAAGGGTTATCCTTACATTAGTATCACAAAAATAATTACTAAGAACATATTTATTACAGGTACATTTAATATGATACATAGAATGTCTGAATTGGTCATAGAAATGTAACCATAAAAGAAACATAACATTTTCATGATTGAAGGACCTTAAAATGCTCTACATTATCCATGGTCATCTAATATTAAAATTTATTATGTGCCCAATTATGTTGATTCAAACTCATTTTTTATTATAACCCTTCTTCAATATATTTAATAAGACCATATTACATACATGATCTCTACATAACAACACTACCCCCCTCCTTGTACGGTGATTAATATTAAAAGTTATTGATAATTTTTTAAATATTTCATCATTAATGGTATAATGAATGGTGGTAAAATGATTATAAATACAGATTTATCTATCAATAGAGGAACTCTTATGTATACTGATATTATCAATATTTCAGACCATGTAACACACATATATATGTTCACAATATTTCATTATTTCAATAAAATCACAAATATCATTTTAATAAATCCTATATACGGGAATAAGGATGATTCAATTATATGACTTAAATCAATAATAGAGTCCCATTGTTGGAAATATTTCTCCCTAAAATAGTGTGATGAAACCAGAATCACATTCTATAAACTATTTCACAAGCCATGTATCATGGATAATTTTTAATAGATTGTAATCCACTAGATTTTAGGTATTGTTATCAAAAAAAATTACGCACACATTTCACATTGAAACCCCTAAAATAAAGGCATTGAGATCCCCATGGAAAATGAATAGTCACTCATCTTGTGATAACTATGTGTGAAACATTTAAAAAATCAAATTTTATAATTATTTAATATCTTTTTTATCCCATCAAACCCCCACACATTATTTTTTTTAAATTATAAGAACACCTCTCCATGTATTATGTAGGTGAATTTCCCTTTCTCCACCCATCCACCATGATGAAACTATAACAAAAGACCTATTCCACAATATTTTATACAAAATTAATACTTAAATTCTCCTATTAAAATAGAATTTAAACTTTAATGTTTTTGATACTCACAATGTTTACTTATTCAATGTGCCAAACCTTAATCATTAAATTTTTCAGAAATTTAGAGAAGTAATTATTCGGAATTTAATTTTTTTATTAAATTTTCAGGATTCTACTTGTGATTAGTTTAATCGGAATAATATTTTAGAATGATAATGTAGGTGTTTGTTATTATGGGTTGATGTTTTCGGGTAAATTTGGATAAATCATGAAGGTTTGAGGTGGTGACACCTATAGTATTAAGAGTTTCAGTTTCACTATATACTCAATGTGTATAGTATAAGAGGGGGAACCTGAAAGTTACATGGTGAGGTATTTAGTTGATTATAATAAAATTTTATGGAAGGGTATATTTATCATCTACTTTTAATAATTATTTTACTACAAATTCCAGTCTCATCCTCTAATTTTATCTGACATCTTGAATGGGATATAAATCTCTCCTCTCTTAAAATCTAATTATTCCCCCTCACAATATGATCAATAATTGATTGATTTTGTTTATTTAATGTCAAATACATTGGTATTCTTCTTGCATAACACTATTCATTTCTTATCTTGACACCCTTACTTATTCATTGTAGTTAGTGGACTCCATGATTAATGATTTCATAAAATTTGTGGTGAAATACACAATAATTCATTAGCTCCATTATAAATTTGTTAAAGGAATATTTAGATATTATATTCATGGTTATTTTCCACAGCCATGATAATTTATTACTATGATGTAACTTATTTGGGTAGATATATATTTAATAAAAAAATTGGCTATCATATGTTTTATTTACATTAAATTTATTCTAATTAGTGATTAATAAAATTACACTGATATTCTTCCTATTTTGTAGCTATGATTATATTTCTTTTTTTAATTTCATGATTTTCGATACATTGGTTTCTATTTATTGTGATTATTGATTAATTATTTATTATTTATGGAGGGATACATTGTTAATATTGGGGTATGGCTTGGGGATTGAAAAATATATGTTAATATTAGGTTATTTCAAATAATTTTGGAATTATTGTTCTTCTATTATATTATTATGGAACAGTTTTCATGGAATTGATGAATTGAATTTCATTTTATTTATCTAAAATATGAATAAATTATTATCAAGGATTAATGTGTATTTTTTGTGATATTTCAATGAAAATATGTTTTTATACATGAAATAAATTTTATAATAGATAGGATTAATTAAATTTTTAGATTAAAGTATTATTGAACATTTCATTAATATTATATTATTAAATAATACTATTTGAACATTAATCAATTTCATTATCATCTATAATGATTTTAAAATTTCCCTAAATGAATGATATTTTCAATCTATAACCCTCAAATACCTTTGTTAAATCATATATTGTTATTTCAGGAGCATTATTAAAAACATAAATTATTTTTTACAATGAGTAACATTGGGTGGATGTGATCTTATATGAAACCATTAATGATATTAGTATATACCATAAGTTTAAATATGATTTTTAGTGAGGGAAAATTTAAATAAGTGATAATGTTTTATCTATATTACCACATACATATCATGTAATGTGTATAATATACATATTCTAGGATATTATATAATCATTCATTATTGAAATTAATATATTTAAATAACATTATTGACGCCCTATTGTACCCAAATTAAATTGTAATATAATTTCATTATGAATCCATTAGTGATATATTTTAGGGAACATGTGTTGTGTGATTTCATTTAAAGGGAATAATTTATTATTAAAAATTTATGTTATATTTTTAATTAATCCATTTACTCCCACATTAACATGAATCAATTATAAAATCAATGATTCATACAAACCTATTTTTAGTTGCATCATCAATGTAATGGTGAAGGCTAGGATTATTTTATGAGGAAAAAATGTAAGTAACACATAAACCTAATTAGATTCATCCATTTTTATCCAACATGGAATAGAAATCATAATTTTAAAACCATACATTATTTTTATATTAAAAATTCATTTGATCTAATAAAAATTATACACAAATTTTTTTTACCAAAACATCACTTTTGAAAAAACTATTTCCCTTTATGTTTTTTGGATTATTTTTTTCTTAATAAATGGTTTCCAAGTAAATTTTTTTATAAATTGTTTTCCCAAATGTATATTTTCCTTTAATAATTTTCTATTTATTAATACATGTCCTGAAAATTAATATAATTTAAATATAGTGTCATAAATCCAATCCTTAATACACTTTTAAGTCTTCATATGTGATTCCTTCTTTATATAATTATTATAATCTAAACAATTTTTGTTAATCCTATTATTATGTTTTAAAATACCAAAAAACATACTACTTATTCTATAGATGTGGATTTTTTATTGGTTTCATTGAATGAAAAAGCATCCAGTAAATGAAAAATTGTGTTGGTGTAGCATATATCAAATGTATCAAGAATATATTGATTTTACACATCCCGTGTTATTCATAGACTAAATATTTTAAAATTTTCATAATTTTATATCATGTTGTACATGGGTTGTTTGAATTATTTTTTTGAGCCTAAAAAATTATTTTATTATAGGATGCCTTCTAATTTATATGTAATAATGTTACTTTTCAATTTATTAATTATTATATATTTTTATATGGAATTTTTACCAAAGAATTATTGGTTACATTTTATATTAACGAGCCTGATGTTTTTTTATTATACTACATTCAATATGGTTACAACTTTCATTTTCAATAGAATGTTTATAAAGGGTTAAAACGGTGTCATATGATGTGTAAGTAAAAAAATAATTTATAGTGAATTACATGGATATTGTTCATAAAATAGAATATATTATATCCCTTCTCTATTTCCTATGTTATATGTGTGAAAAGTTAACCTAAATTTTTTGTACGTTATTCCATTTTAAATAGGGATGGGCATTATCCCTAAAGGACTTTGAAAAATATTACGTATTTATAGAATAATAATTTTTCATATGTATTAATATTTATGAATAAGATATTAATTTTAAAATAAACGTGATGATTGTTTTGATATTTTACTCGACACACATCAACCGTTTTTTCCGAAATCATTCATTGCAGATAACATTGGCTTATACCGAAAAATAATACATAATAATATTATTATTTTAAATGGTAGTTAACCCCTTTCCATTGTATTTGTGATAATTAATATAATTAACAAAAATATTATTACATGTGTTTGATAAATGTATTTAGATTTATCTAATAAATTTTAGAGGCTTAAAATGAGAATGAATGCAACTTTAAGCATAAAATACTCTAATATGTTATTCAAAGTTCGTTTTACCACCTTTTGAGGGAAATCCATTTTTATTATAGTTTTTTTTATATGTTCTATTTTACAAAATTTACTTCATATATAGAATAGAGACATCAAAATTTACTTTTGTTGAAATTTCTATAATTTTCTGATAAATTCCCTATTTAAATAAATATTGAAAAATAGTTCACTTTAATTCCAAACTGCATTTTTATCAAATTTATTTAAATAGTTATATTATGTTTTTAATTGGTTTAAAAGTTTAATTTTACTTATGTTTTATAATTTAATACAATTTTGGTCATTGAAAATAATATTATATAAAATTTGAAACAAACACATGTCAATTTCTGATAGTTTTTATTTATTAAAAACCTACATTTTGGTTTTGATAACTGGAATTAATTTTAAATTAAGTAATCCCAATATTGTGTTTTGAATTATGGAAATATGGATTCCATATTTTGAAATCAAAATTTCCCAATTTTGTAAATACATTCATTTTGTTTTCTGATATTATTAATATTAATTTAGTAATTATTTTTTATTTACCCCAGTTAAAGTCAAAATTAGGTTAATAGGGGTAAAAATTAAATTATAATAATTCAAAAATACCATAACATGTTTCCTAATCTTATTTAGTTATTTATTTGAGACCTAGAAAATCCTTACACTAAACCTTTCGAATTTTGGAGCAAATTGGGTGTGAAAATGACATGCTATAATAATTGATTTAAAGTAAAGGGAAATATAACGTGAACATGTATCTATTTACTAAAATAATTTTAAGGTGGGTTATATATATTATATCTGCAACTATAAATAGTCCATAGAAACCTAAAAATATATCCTACATCATGGTGCTTTATTTATAAATTTTTTAAATTAAATAAATAAATTTAATAATAACATAATGATGATGAAGTGATTGCTTCATTAATAAAGGATTAAAATAAATGATATTATAAATTTTAAAATAAATATTATTTTACATAATTTATGTCATAAAAATTTTATATATGAATATTAAATGTTATTATACTTTTTCATTGTTTGGTTCGAACTTATATCTCGGTTTTGATTTTTTTAAAATTTAATAATGTGAATAGTGTAATGATTTACCTAATTTATGTTTTATAAGAATAATAATTTATTAAATTATTTAAAAATACTAAACATATTTTAAAACAACAAAGTGATTATTATATGTTCTAAGATATCCTTAAGTGGCTAATTATAAAAAATTTACCCCATATAATTAAAATCAATAGCTTTTTGATAATTAAAATGTTATTACAACTTTTAAAATTAAAATATAATAATTATGGGTAAAATGAAAAGATAAGTTTTAAAGTAAACTCATAACATGTCTAAAAACTATTTAATGAGATGAAATAGATATATCCTAATATTATATTATCCATATCCAAAATTGGAGCGACATGCATTAAAACACTAATTTATATTAATTAAATACTTTAATACTTTCCAAGGGTTCCCCTCCCCTCTCCTATAAAAAAGAACCCAACCCTCTCTATTAATCATAGATAAAAATCATTTTAGTTATTCCAAGATCTATCAAAGACTATTCCTATAATCCTTCCCCACACTCATGAAGCCGTATATTAGACAAAAAACCCTTTTTATAGGTATATGGATGTTCTTTAAAAAATATCAACCGAAGAATAGGTATCATTTTCTTTAAGTGTTTCTATTTTGATTATTCTTAAACATCCTCAAATACAATTCAACCATGGCGATAAAATAACTAAATTATCCTATATATACATATATTTTATTATGGTAATATAATTCAATAAATATATATCTAGTTTCAACAAATTGGAAAGTAATTAATCATTCGTTCGAATGTGTGAATTATCACCTCCAGAAACCGATTTAGTTCTTCTTCCATTACCATCTATTAATATTGATTATAATGATATAATTAATCTTCATATATGATTTTCATGACATATATATTAATATATGTTAATAATAGATAAATTTAATTCATACATCCATGTTCACAAAATTGATAATGTCATTTGTGCGTATGTGTGAACTAACACCTCCATGAAGTGGTGCAACTCATATTTATTCATTATATCATGTGAATGATATATATAAGTATATTTAAATTATTTTTATGATATTAAAAATTTCATGATTATTCTAGAATGATAAAATTATAATTAATATATTTCTATAATGATAAATGAAAAATATAAACATTGCTCATGCGTATATATGGCTTACCGACTAAATGATTATAATGTTGTTCATTTTTCATAACCATATTTAATGGATAAAACTAAACAATATGAGGTTTTTTTAAAATTGATAAATATTTCAATAATACTATTCTGGAGATGATGGACTTATTACCACATGGATAGTGACACCATACCAATTTCGTTTTTTACTCAAGAACTAATTATAGATAAAATGTGTGACATGAACTCAAATAATTAAATAATTATTATAACATGGTCATAATTGATTTAATGGGAATAATAAAAAAGAATATTTTTCTTAATAAAGTATAAATTTACCTATTTTTATTATTCCTAAAGATATATAATGAATAGAACAAGTCAGAGCCAAGATAAGAGAACTTCATAACCCAATTTCCATTATTTGGGTTAATCTTTTACTACTTTATTATATCGTTCTATGATTATATGACATATATAATTTTATATCCAATATTTTATTTAGTCATTATTTATGAGTATTTATAGTTAATACACATAATCAAACTATTTTATTAGAAAAATTATCTTTGTAAGAGAATTTCTAAATCAATTTCTGCACGTTGGATTTTACACATACTTCATTGATAATATCGTTCCAAGAATATGTGTGTAATCACTATATATTTATTCATGTTTTAATTTAAAATTTACATTGTGTAACATCCCAGGTAAATAATGAATAATAAATTTTCGTATTTATTAATATTTACTAATTAAATATTGATTTTACTTTAAAGGGGTTTCTATGTTCGATAGCGTACCCGATACGCAACGATGAGTTCCTTTGAAAACTTACGTTGCACACTAGTAATATAATAATATTATTTTAAATGGTAGTTAACATGTAGTCATTGTATTGGCGGGAATGGATAGAAATAACTAAAATATGATTATATATGTTTTTAAATGTTTTTACATTTATCCAATAAAAGATAAAGGCTTAAAATACGGAAAGAATTCAATTTTAGGCATTTATACCCTAATTTTCACTAAGGGTTCACTTATCACCTTTTGACGGCGAACTATCATTAAATAAAATTTTGATCAATCTTCTAAATTCTATTGGACTAAATATAACTCTTCTTTAGAATCGGGACATTATAATTTACATTGTGTAAATTTTTGGTATCTTTCCGATAAAGTTCATTTTTTTAATGAATAGTGTAAAATGTTGTATTTTAATTCAAAACTTATTTTTAATCTAATTTACTTATATGATTATATTATCATTTCAATTGGTTTTAAAGTGAAATTAGAAGATATTTTTACCATTAAATCCAATAGTGGTCGTTGGAATTAATTTCACTTTGAAATTGGACTTAAACTAGTGTTAATCTTTTGATACTTATTGTTTCATAAAAACACGCTATTTGTCATGACAGTGGGAATTAATTATTAAATTAATTAATTTTACTTATATGTTTTCAATTTTGTAAAATGGACTTTATTTTTGAATTCGGAATATCAAATATTTCTTAGGGTGAATTTTTGGTATTTTTCTGAAAAACATCAATTTTTGATGAATAGTGAAACCACTAAGTGGTACTTATAAAAACTCATTTTTCATTTAAATGAAATTTTACCACTTATGTGTTTTGAATTTCAAAAATCCGACATACATGGATTTCATTATGAAGTAATATGTGGTTCAATGAGATTAAAATAATTTTTTGGTGAATAGTTACTCTTAAGTTCTTAATCGCGATTAGAGGTAATTAGTGTAGTTTAAGGTAAGAATAATGTTTTAATAAAATTAAATGACCTAGAAACATGTCCTACCCTCATTGGATGTGTAATGGCCGGCCAAGACAATCCATGGGTCAACTTTGGGACCCCATGGAGCAACTTTGGTTGGAAAATGACATAAATACCTTTTATTTAATGTTAAAGTAAAAAATGACACAAACATGAAATGTTTTACTAAAACAATTTTTACATGGGGTTATAAAAGTAATATATTTTACTATAAAGTATTATTGGAAAGATAAAAAGATTTCCTACATCACAGTATTTTTTTATAATTTTTAGACATTAAATAAATTAAATTATTTATGACATCATGATGATGCAGCGATGACCTCGTTATTAAACGATTTAAATAAAATGGAAGGATAATGTAAAATATAAGACCTACACATGTCCAAAACCTATTGGATGAGTGTATTTATAACCCACATCACCATATCCAAGATATACATCAATGTGGGACCTTTAGAATCCGAATATCTTTTGAAAATAAAGTAACATTCTGTATCTTTACAAGAGTGCCCCTCCTCTCCTCTTATAAAAGGCCCCCACCTCTACCTCCTTACCCACACTCCCAAAGACTTTGGCTCGGCCAAACCCTGCCCATTTTGTCTCTCAACTTCCCTATCTTACTCCTTGAAGCCTCACATTAGGCAGAAGTCTTCCCAAGGAAGCCTTTGAGCTCAAACTAAAGGGAGTTACCCGATTTTAAGGTAATGTCTTCTTTTGAGTCCTTTTGTTTTATTTTGCCTCTTCAACCCCCTAAACTCTTTTTATTATATTCCTTTGTAACAACTACAGTATCATAAATATACTAGGATTTTGTTATAAGAAATATTCTAGCTACACTTACACACACCTACATCTAATGGTTAAAGAACATACTATTTCTATTGATGGAGAATTTCTGCCTCCCGAAACGATGATTGTTCAACATTCTTTTAACACTTTCAAAGGTGTCAATTAAGATGAAACTATATTTATATATGATATATAATATGTTTATGTTTTCCTTAAGCTTCTGTATTTTTCATTTTGGGCATACCTTTATGGTTTCCATTATGGGTAAACGTGATATCTTCATTTAAGGAAGTGCGGACTACCGCCCCCTCAAAGTGATTTGATTCGTTAATGTCATATGTGAGACGTATAAGGGATAGATTTAAAGTTATTATATATGATTTTATACTGGAATTATAATAAACCTCTATATAATTATTATTTCTTTCCATTAATGTATGAGATAGAAATGAAAGTAGCGTTCATGCATACGTACGGCTTACCGTCTCCATAAACGGTGCATTTCATTTCTTATCCCCAAATGTAATGTACTATTATAAGTTCATATATATAATGGATATATATGATGTATGTTACATCTAAATGATTAATATAATTCTGGAATTAAAATATACATACCTCTCATTTAGTTTTAATTCCATTAATATGACATAGAAATGAAAGTAGCATTCATGCGTACGTACGGCTTACCGTCTCCATGAACGGTGCATTTCATTTATTACCTCTAAATGATTATGTGATATTATAAATACATGAATATGCTAGATATATATGATATATATGATATCCAAATCAGGAATGTCATTATGGATATAATGAACCTTTGACAACACGAACAACATGTAATCGTAATAAGTTCACTTTCGACTTAAGGACCAAATATCGACAAAATAAACATTATTAACTTAAATGATTACATAATGTTTATAACATGGAAATAAGATATATAAAGGGAATAATGAACTCAAAAAATGTTCTTAATCAAATAGAAATTAACTCAAGTTTATTATTCAGGATGTTAAAGAATGATCGAGTCAAGTCGGACTCGAGGTAAGGGACTTCGTCTCAATCTCCTTTCATTGAGGCATATTTCATTTTATACACAACATTATTTTATACGGTGTATAAACCCCTTTGACTTTTACTTTTATACAAAAGGAATCTTTTTATACAAAGTGTTTTACAAAATGGAAAAAAAGAATGTTTCTTTTAACGTAGGTGGTAACAACAACCTTTTTCCACCGCCGCAAGTATTATTTGGTCTTTGCCTTCCTGAACAAGTAGTAATGTTTTTTGTAAAATGAAATAAATACCATATACTCTTTTATGTATTTTGGTATAGAAAATGGTTTTTATAATGTATTTGTTATGTCAATATATTTATGTGATATATTGTGATCAAAGTGTTGAATTGTTTTACTTCCATTATATTTGTTTTATGTCTTATGATTTTATAACGGTACTTGGACATTTGACGGGTGGTTATGTGATTAACCATATGACGGGTGGTGTTGTGAATACCAGGATGGGAGGTTACATTATAACCTCCAATTCATTGGATATGGAAGTCGGCCGTATGGCTATTCCATTAAGTTTGTATGGAAGTTGGCCGTATGGCTATTCCATTAAGTGATATGTGTGGAAGTCGACCGTATGGTTATTCAAAATAAGTATGTTTATGTCCCAAGTTACCTTTATATATGTTATGTGTTCTTTATATGGGTTTTATGGTAATCCATTGGTTACAAAAAGGTAAGTAATTATATTTTATTCAGTGAAGATATTTTACTATTTCAAGAAGGTGATGGTATTACTTTGATAAAGTATACATGGTTTACTTGATGTTTGAAAAACTAACAGTTTTCATTCTTTTTATATCCCTTATTGAGCTTTTTATGCTCACCCCAAGTTTTTTTGAAATGTTTTTCACAGGACTTAATGTGGAATAGGGTCATGGATGGGATCAAGGGAAATACATTCTATATAAAATATTGAACTAGACATGTTTCTTTTTAAGAGTTTTTTTTTATTTTATAGAATCTTAGCAGAAGTGTCTACTTTTTAATCATTTGAGATGTAATAGTTATGTCCTAATTCTCTAAAAATCTAAACCTAAAAAGATCATCGATTTGAATTATTCATTTAATTCAATATTAAGTAAGGTTTAAGGTCGGGGCCTTATAGTTGGTATCAGAGGTCGGTTTAGACAACTTTAGGAGTTAGAAAATTTTTAAATCATAAGTTAATTTATGGTATGACTGAAATGATATAGCATTTAAATATTACCATGTTGCTTCACCTAAGATATTTCTATGTTAAGAATGGCTTTTTGTAGAGGAAACAGAACAGATTTTCTAAGAAGGCATACAGAGGGAAATGACCTTTCAAATCAGTATCATGAGATTGTCAGAATCAGAACTAAACAGTTTGTTATAGTGATGGCTCAGTTGACTAAAGTGAAAAATGTTGGTTGTTTTTATTGATTATATTTTCGTGTTTTCTAAAAATAAAGATGATCATGAAAGTCATTTAAGGGCTATATTAAAAATCTTAAAAGAAAAGAAACTATATGGAAAATTCTGCAAGTATGAGTTTTGGTTACAACAAATTTCATTCCTGGGTCACATTGTTTCAAAAGATGGCATAATTGTTGATCCTGCTAAAACAAAAGTTGTTGAAGAATGGCCAATACCCACAACTGTAACCTAGATCCGTAGTTTCCTTGGTTTGGAAGGTTACTACCGAAGGTTTGTGGAAATTTATTCACAGTTATCTAGTCCAATGAAAAATCTAACTCGTAAGGGTGTTAAGTTCATCTGGACAAAAGAATGTGATGATTGTTTTCAGGAGTTGAAAAGAAGATTGGCGAATTCTCCAGTTTTGGCACTTTCTTCCAGGAATGGTGAGTTTTTTATATACCGTGATGCTTCATTGAAGGGACATGGTTGTGTCTTTATGCAGAATGATCAGGTAATTTCTTATACTTCACGTCAGTTGAAAAATCATTAGATAAATTACCCTACACATGATTAGGAATTAGATGCTATTTTTTTTGCTTTAAAAATTTGGAGGCATCATTTGTATGGATTAAAGTGTGAAATATATACTGATCACAAATGTTTAAAGTATATATTCACTCATAAAGAATTGAACATGAGACAGAGGAGATGGCTGGAATTAATCAAGGATTATGATTGTACAATTCACTACCATCCCGGAAAACCAAATAAAGTGGCCGATGCTTTGAGTTGAAAAAGTAATGCTTCATTAACCATGATACGTTTGGAATGAGATCCTTTTGTTTTTGATTTGATGAACTTTGGCATAGAATTTGTTGGTGCATGAAGTTCTTCTGTTTTGTTTCATGTATCAGTGAGATCATCCCTATCAGATAGAATTAAGCAAGCACAGAGGGAAGACAGTGAGTTGTAGAAAAAGGTAGAGCTGGTTCAGAAGGGTAAGTTGCCTGAATTAAACATTGATAGTGATTGTTATTTGAGATTTGGGAAGATATTATGTGTGCCTTGTGATTCATAGTTGAAGAATGAGTTGTTATGTGAGGCTCATATTTCCCCGTTTTCAGTTCATCCTGGCAGTACTAATTTGTACAGAGATCTGCGGGAGTATTACTGGTGGGATGGAATGAAAAGGGATATAATTGTATTTACTTTGAAGTGTTTGACTTGTCACCAGGTTAAAGCAGAGCGGCCATTACCGAAAGGGATGCTTCAGCCTTTACCAGTTCCAGAGTGGAATTGGGAGAATATATCCATGGACTTTGTTGTGGGATTACCGAAGACATCTCTAGGTAATAATGAAATCTGGGTTATTGTTGATTGCTTGACTAAATCTGCTCATTTCCTTCCTATACGAGATAATTTTTTCCAAAGATCAACTTTCCCGTTTGTATCTTAAAGAGATAGTTAGGTTACATGGATTTTCTCTCTCCATTGTATCTGACCGTGATCCCAGGATTACTGCTAACTTTTGGAAAGGCCTTCAGAAGTCGTTGGGTACTGAATTAAATTTTAGTACAGATTTTCATCCTCAATCAGATGGGAAGTCAGAACAAACAATTCAGAACTTGGAGAATATGATACGAGCTTGTTCGATGGATTATCAGGGATGTTGGGACAAACATCTTTCTTTGGTTGAGTTTTCATATAATAACAGTTTTCATTCCAGTATACAGATGGCACCATTTGAGGCATTATACGGGAAGCGATGTCGAACTCCAGCATTTTGGGATGAATTGGGTGAAAGAAAGCTGATGGGACCAGAATTGGTAGAATAGATGGCAGAAAAAGTTCAGTTGATTCAGAAACACATGAGAACATCTCAGAGCAGGCAGAAGAGTTATGCGGATAACCGGAGGAAGGATCTATCTTTCGAGGTAGGTGATCTTCTTTTTCTCAAGGTTTCTCCATGGAAAAGTGTGATGAGATTTGGTAAGAAAGGAAAGCTGAGTCCAAGGTTCATTGGACCATATGAAATTCTGGATAGAGTTTGATCAGTTGCATACAGAGTGGAATTACCTCCGAGTTTATCACAAGTACACAATGTTTTTCATGTTTCGATGTTGAGGAAGTATATGCCAGATTCATCTCATGGTTTGAGCCCAGAGGTAGTTCAGTTGGAAGAGAATCTCTCTTATGAGGAACAGCCAGTCCAGATTCTTGACAGAAGAGAGAAAGTGTTACGAAATAAGGTAATCCACTAGGTAAAGGTTTTGTGGAAAAACCATATAGTTGAAGAGGCAACGTGGGAATCTGAAAATGCTATGAGGGATAAATACCCCCACTTATTTTGTTAAGTGAATAAAATTACGAGGACGCAATTCCCAAAAGGGGGGAAGGATGGAACATCCCAGGTAAATAATGAATAAAACATTTTTGTATTTATTAATATTTATGAATTAAATATTAATATTACTTTAAAGGGATTTCAATGTTCGATAGCGTAACCGATACGCAACGATGAGTTCCTTTGAAAACATACGTTGCACACTAGTAATATAATAATATTATTTTAAATAGTAGTTAAAATGTAGTCGTTGTATTGGCGGGAATGGATAGAAATAACTAAAATATGATTATATATGTTTTTAAATGATTTTACATTTATCAAATAAAAGATAAAGGCTTAAAATACGGAAAGAATTCAATTTTAGGCATTTATACCCTAATTTTCACTAAGGGCTCACTTATCACCTTTTGACGGCAAACCATAATCAAATATAGTTTTGATCAATGTTATAAATTTTATTGGACCAAATATAACTCTTCTTTAGAATCAGGACATCAAAATTTACTTTGTGTAAATTTTTGGTATCTTTCCGATGAAGTTAATTTTTTTAATGAATAGTGTAAAATGTTGTATTTTAATTCAAAACATCTTTTTAATATAATTTGTTTGTATGATTAGATTATAATTTGAATTGGTTTTAAAGTTAAATTAGAAAATATTTTTACCATTAAATCCAATAGTGGTCGCTCGAATTAATTTCACTTTGAAATTGGACTTAAACTAGTGTCAATCTTTTGATACTTAATTTTTCATAAAAACATGTTATTTGTCATGACAGCGGGAATTAATTATTAAATTAATTAATGTGACTTATATGTTTTGAATTTTTTAAAATAGACTTCATTTTTGAATTCGGAATATCAAATATTGCCTAGGGTGAATTTTTGGTATTTTTCTGAAAATCTTCAATTTTTGATGAATAGTGAAACCACTAAGTGGTACTTATAAAAACTGATTTTTCGTTTAAATGAAATTTCACCACTTCTGTGTTTTGAATTTCAAAAATCTGACATACATGGTTGTAATTAAGAAGTATAATGTGGTTCAATGGTATTAAAATATTTTTTTGGTGAATAGTAACTCTTAAGTTCTTAATCACGATTAGAGGTAATTAGTGTAGTTTAAGATAAAAATAATGTTTTAATAAAATAAAATGACCTAGACACATGTCCTACCCTCATTGGATGTTTCATGGCCGACCAATACAATCCATGGGTCAACTTGGGGACCCCATGAAGCCACGTTGGTTCGAAAATGACATAAATACCTTTTATTTAATGTTAAAGTAAAAAATGACACAAACACAAAATGTTTTACTAAAAAAAATTTACATGGGGTTATACAAGTCATATTTTTTACATATTAATTGGAAATATAAAAAGATTTCCTACATCATATTATTTTTTTATAATTTTTAGACATTAAACAAATTAAATTATTTATGACATCATGATGATGCGGCGATGACCTCATTATTTAACGATTTATATAAAATGGAAAGATAATGTAAAATCTAAGACCTACACATGTCTAAAAACTATTGGATGGGTGGATTTCGAACCCTCATCACCTTATTCTCAAAATAAATCAATGTGGGACCTTTAAAATCCGAAACTCTTTTGAAAATAAAGTAACATTTTGTAACTTTACAAGAGTGCCCCTCCTCTCCTCTTATAAAAGGCCCCCACCTCTACGTCCTTACCCACACTCCCAAAGACATTGGCTCGGCCAACCCCTGCCCATTTTGTCTCTACACTTCCCTCTCTTACTCCTTTAAGCCTCACATTGGGCAGAAGTCTTCCCAAGGAAGCCTTTGAGCTCAAACTAAAGAAAGTTACCAGAGTTTAAGGTAATGTCATCTTTTGAGTCCTTTTGTTTTATTTTTCTTCTCCAACCCCCTAAAAACTTTTTATTCTTTTCTTTTGTAACAACTAAAGTATCCTCAACATACTAGGATGTTGTTATAAGAAATATTCAAGATACACTTACAAAAACCTACATCTAATGGTTAATGAACATACTGTTTTCGTGGATGGTGAATTTCTGCCTCCCGAAATGATGATTGTTCAACGTTCTTTTAAGAACTTAAAAGGTGGCCATTAAGATGACACTATATTTATATATGATATATAATATGTTTATGTTTTCCTTAAGCTTATATATTTTTCATTTTGGGTATACCTTTATGGTTTCCATTATGGGTAAACGTGATATCTTCATTTAAGGAAGTGCGGACTACCGCCCCCTCAAAGTGATTTGAATCGTTAATGCCATATGCGGGACGTATAAAGGATGGATTTAAAGTTATTATATATGATGTTATACCAGAATTATAATATACCTCTATATAATTATTATTTCTTTCCCTTAAATTATAAGATAGAAATGAAAGTAGCGTCCATGCGTACGTACGGCTTACCGTCTCCATGAACGGTGCATTTCATTTCTTATCCCCAAATGTAATGTACTATTATAAGTACATTTATATAATAGATATATATGATTTATGTTACATCTAAATGATTAATATAATTCTGGAATTAAAATATACATACCTCTCATTTAGTTTTAATTCCATTAATATGACATAGAAATGAAAGTAGAGTTCATGCGTACATACGGCTTACCGTCTCCATGAACGGTGCATTTCATTTATTACCTCTAAATGATTATGTGATGTTATAAATACATGTATATTCTATATATATATGATATATTTGATATTCAAATCAGGATTGTCATCTTGGATATAATGAACCTTTGACCACACGAACAACATGTAATTGTAAGAAGTCCACTTTTGACTTAAGGACCAAATATCGACAAAACAAACATTATTAACTTAAATGATTACATAATGTTTATAACATGGAAATAAGTGATATAAAAGGAATAATGAACTCGAAAAAGGTTTTTAAGAAAATAGAAATTAACTCAAGTTTATTATTCAGGACGTTAAAGAACGATCGATTCAAGTCGGACCCGAGGTAAGGGACTTCGTCTCAATCTCCTTTCATTGAGGAATATTTCATTTTATACACAACTTTCTTTTATACGGTGTATAAACCCCTTTGAATTTTACTTTTATACAAAAGGAATATTTTTCTACAAAGCGTTTTACAAAATGACAAAAAAGAATGTTTCTTTTAACGTACGCGGTGACAATGACCTTTTTCCGCCGCCACTAGTATTATTTGGTCTTTCCCTTCCTGAACAAGCTGTAGTGTTTTTTTTAAATTAAATAAATACCATATACTCTTTTATGTATTTTGGTATTGAAAATGGTTTTTATAATGGATTTTTTATGTCAATATATTTATGTGATATATTGTGATCAATGTGTGGAAATGTTTTCTTTCAATTATATTTCTTTTATGTCTTATGATTTTATAATGTTACTTGGACATTTGACGGGTGGTTACGTGATTAACCATATGATGGGTGGTTCCATGAATACCAGGACGGGTGGTTATGTTATAAACTCCAATGCATTGGGTATCGAAGTCGGCAGTATGGCTATTCCATTAATTTTTATTGAAGTTGGCAGTATGGCTAGTCCATTAAGTGATAAGTGTGGAAGTCAACCGTATGGTTATTCCACTTAAGTATGTTTATGTCCCAAGTTAACTTTATATATGTTATGTGTTTTTATATGGGTTTTATGGTAATCCTTTGGTTATAAAAAGGTATGTAATGATATTTTATTCAGTGAATAGTTTTTACTACTTCATGAAGGTGAAGGTATTACTTTGATAAAGTATACATGGTTTACTTGATGTTTGAAAAACTAACAATTTTCATTTTTTGTGTATCCCTTACTGAGCTTTTTATGCTCACCCCAAGATTTTTTGAAATGTTTTTCACAGGACTTAATGTGGAATAGGGTCAAGGATGGGATCAAGGGAAAGTCATGCTATATAAAACATGGAACTAGACATGTTTTTTTAAGAGTTTTTTTTTATTTTATGTAATCTTAGCAGAAGTGTCTACTTTGTAATCTTTTGAGATGTAATAGTTATGTCCAAATTATCTAAACCTCTAAACCTAAAAAGATCATCGATGTGAATTATTCATTTAATTCAATATTAAGTATGGTTTAAGGCCGGGGCCTTATACATTTTGTGGATATACTATTTATAAACATAATCACCGCATTGATAAATTCTTACATCATGTATGTGAACACTGTAAGAGAAATCGTAACTCTATATCCATTTATATAGTTAAATATCCATATCATTGGTTTCTCTTCTTCAAGAATATGTGTGAATAAACTCTTATTGTATTACAAAAAAATGTCCACATATATTGGGTTTAATTATATTTGGTACATATAATCATGTGATTTTTTATCCTTAATCTACGGATAAGATCATTGTAAGGTATTTCATCACAATTTAAATTCTATTAAAACTTATTTATTTTTATGTACCATTTCCCTCTTATATTTTTTATAAACTTCTCTTTGATATATTATATCATGAATATCCTAATTAACAAGATATTAGAATATTTATTTAATTTTATACTTTAATTATTATTATACAAGTATTTCCTCATATGGTAAATGACTCTTTAACTAAATCATCATTTTAAATGTTTTAAAGAATTATTATTCTAAATTATTCCCATTAATGTCTATGTTTACAAAATAGTACTAAGAATTTATTTATATGTACATTAATTTTTTAAAGTTTAATTTTTTTTTCAAAAGTTCCAAAGTGGTATGGGACTGTTTGATTCAAATCACATCTTTTTTATTAATTTATATTAATCAATTAAATTAATATATTTAAATGGAATATTGTGATTAAAATGTGGAAATGTTATTTTTCCTTTTTTTTTCTGTGTTATGGTTATTTTATGGATCTTTGTCATTACTTTTGTATAATGGTTGTTCTGTGATAAACTAAGGGCCGGTAATACTGTGATAGCTTTCTAATTTATTGGGAAATATGATAGCGATAAATAATAATGTTTCTCCTTACAGATTTAGAGAATATACTATGATGGTTATTCTAAATGTTACCATAAATGTTACTCCCTATGTATATGTGAAAGTTACAATGTAAGTATGTTATCGATGACACAATTTAACTTTATGATTACTTATTTCTATTATTTATTCATAAATCTTAGGATTTCATGAGATATGTTAATGGGATTATGTTTTATGAGTGAAAAGTATGATTTCATTGATTTTACGTATTAACAGATTAATGTTTTTTGTCCTTGTTTTATATACCTTAGTGAGATTTTTAGGCTCATCCCATGTTTTTAAAATTTATTTAACAGGGTATAAGGATGGTTAATTGAGAGTAATAATTCAGAAATGTATTTATCTAGAAAATTATTCATTTTTTATTTAAGGATTTTTATTATTGTGAATAAAATCATAGAGTAGAATTTTCTACTTTTTAATATTTGAGATGTAATGTAATAATAATGGCCTAATTCATTAAAAATCGAAACCTAAAATGATCCTTAATTTGAAAGATAATAAATTCTTGATTAAAAATGAAGATTATTTAATGTTTAAGTTTATGGAATTACAGTTGGTATCAGAGGTCAGATTATATATCAGTAGAGGTTAGAGTGTTATTTTAGCATAAGTGACATATTTTATATATACACAATGGTTATCATATTAGAAATATTCATAGTTATTTTAGAGAAATTGAATGAATTTAATATAATAGGAATAAATATATATTAGTGGTTACCCTCATTAAAAGATAGTATATAATGATTTTACTGATATAATAAGACTGTGTTTTTTTAATAAATGGTTGGATCTTGAATGAACCAATGTAACAAAGGATTTGAAGGAAATTGTGGTGGTTTTCTAAATATGAATCTAAATGAAATGGGAGCTTCATTAATAAATCTTGTTGTTATTCTTAACCAACTATTTGGATTCATTACTATCAACTTTAACCTTGGTGATTTTTCAAAGTAATTATTTCTGTGAGAAACTAATCCATATGGATGTTTAGGTAATAATCATAATGGTAATTATATTGAACAACATATTCGTAAAGAATGTGAAAATAAACACCATGGAAAATGATTCAAATAAACTAGAAGAAGTTATATATGCGGTAATGAAGGTAATAAAGCAGTAACCTACCATGGAAAAAGAAAGAGTTCAGTTGACTCTACGAAAGGGGAATTTGTTATTTCTGAAGGAACAATTGAATGTTTTAAATGTGGTGTGAATCATCATTACACAAATATATTTCTTACTAAGAAGGTTTGGGAATTGTATTATCATGACCATAAAAATATATGTTTACCAATGCCTAATCCCATTCCAATTAAGGATGAGGAATCTGAAAATGGCTTATGAAAGGTATAGATTATTTCTTATATCATGTTTTAAAATTATTGAATCTTATGAAATTATTCATGACATTGTTTTAATGAAATATGTATAATTGAATAAGTTGTAAAGACAAGGTAAATGGGTCATGATGAATGCTTAATAGTTGAGATGTTTACATTTTATAAATTTGAGAATTATGTTAGATCTATGGGTGATAAAATGTTTAAAAGTATTAATGCTCTTTTTTTATTGGGATTACTTTGGAATAATTTTCTCTAGTATGTGTATCTCTGATGTTTTTTATGTGAAAATTCTATTTGAGGAATAATTTACTTTTCTTTTGTATATATAATTATAAAAAATAATTAGGGTTTGTGATCCTTTATTCTGATATAATTATGGTTTATTACATTGTGAGATGAAAAATTGAAATCATGAGATAAATTTGAGGTTAAATTAGGATATGGTAATTTTTTATGATTTCATCTCATTTTTGGAATTTTTTAAGAATTTAATAGTTTTAGAAAAACGAATCCGCGTTGGCAGGGTGACAACCAGTCGCTTTGGACAAGGTCATGGGAATCGAACCCACAACCAATGTGAGAAAAGGATTTATCACATACCACTACCCAACATGATTTCAATGTTTAGTTGAAGTTTTTAGTTTTTAGTTTTATGAGATTATGGAGTCAAAATAAGTTGATTTTTGGAACCTATATTTCATCGAATGGATATTATTGGTATAGGAAAAAATGATTTTGGGATTAAGTGATAAATGTTATTTTGGAATCCGTTCTCTATTTTGAGAACATTATGTGATTAAGGTAAATCAAATACTATGGAATTTAATTGAGTAATAATGGAAGAATTATATTTTAGGAATAATATATGATTTTAATTGTGGATATATGGGGAATTATAGTATTTAAGGATATGATTGACCTATCTTGTATAATATGAGATTAGGTTAATTAATTTTTGGTAAGATACTTTAATAGTAGTCGATAATATCTGGAGATAAATGTAATGATTTCTCATGGAAGACTATGTGATCAAATCCATTAAAATTTTGTGTTTCAATATATTTAAGGATTGTTTTTAAGAATTATAAGGATAATTTTTTTATTTAATGGTCTCTGTTTAACTTTTTGTATGGTTTGTTAAATTTTTGTGATAATGAGTAGTATTTATTTCTTTAATAGATTATTATTTAGGGATTATATAATCTTGTACTAACCATTTGGGTTTTTTTAATGTATAAATACATGGGAGATATATAGTTTATATTTTTTGGATTTTGAAATTCTATAGAAGTTGATTCTAGTACTTAAGGTGTGACCAAGTCATCTTGAATACTCATTGTTTTGAGAAAAGATGAGTTTGCGATACATATTTATTATAGGATGAAACTCTGATTGGAAAGTAAGTATGTTTCCCTATGTTCTTAGTCATGCTTATAAATAAATTACACAACAGTATGTAAAGTTACATGAAACTAAAACTTTTTACATTTACTTTTCTTACATTGAAATCAAGGATAGTTTAACCCATCACAAGTTTATCCTTTTTGGGTTGTTAACTTTCTCCTAGTTATGTTTTCTGTCACTCTTCATCAGAACAAGATGTTTAGTTTCTCTTCCCTATCCCAGTTTTCATACAAGGAAACCTATTATGTGTTATCTTGGGTGAACTTTGTACTTATATATATTTTTTTTATAGTGATAGTTCTATTGTTTCTTTTTCCAATGTTGGATTTTTCAATGAAGTTTCAGAACCCAATTTTATAATTGCAATGATTCAATTTTCAATAGAAGGGAATGGTGTAACATTCAAGGTATTGATAGAATTGTATTTTTTCATATCCCTTAATATTTATGAATAATATATCAATTTTATATTAATATGGACACTTTTCTAGATAGCGTACTTGACACGCGACAACAGGTTTATTCGATATCATACATTATACACAGCAATGAGTTATATAGAAATATAAAACAATAATATTATTATTGTTTTAAATGGTAGTTAATACCGAGTTGTGGTATTGGCTATAATTAAAATAATTAACTACAATATTATTACACATGTTTTTTAAATATTATTACATTTATTTAATTAATTTTAGTGGCTTAAAATGAGAATGAATCCAATTTTAATCATAAAATACTCTAATATTTTTTTAAATCCATTTCACAGCCTTTTGACGGAGATAATTTTTAAAATATTGTTTTATACTTTTTTATTTTATATTTTAATAAATAAATTTCTTCTTTTGAAGCAGGACATCAACATTTTCTTTTTATTTTATTTTGGTTATTTCTGATAAAATACATATTTGAATTAATAGTGAACAATAATGCACTTCAATTCAAAAATAACTTCTCATATAATTTATTTATATAGATATATGTTCATTATCATTGGATTTAACGTGAAATTGCATTACGTTTTTTGATTTAATTCAATATTGGTCAATGGAAGTAATTATAAATTTAAATTTTACATAAACACTTGTTAATCTTTTGATACTTTTTATTTCATAAAAAATCAATTTCTATTTTTTTCCAATGGAAATTAATTTAAAAATATGTAACGAATATTATGTGTTTTGAATTTTAAAAAATGGATTAAATATTTGTAATTAAAAGGTGAGAATTATGTAAATAGATACCTTTTATTATTGGATATTTTGAATAATATATTTAGTAATTATTTTTATTTACCACAGTTAAAGGATAAATTAAGTAAATAAAGGTAAAAATTATATTATAATAATATAAAACAATTATAACACATGCCCTAATATATTTGGATGTGTAGAGGTAGATTAAAAAAATCCATAGACTGAACTGTTGGAATTTTGGAGCATCATGGATGCTAAAATGACTCATTATAAAAGTAAATTTAATATGAAGGGAAATATAACATACACTTGTATATTTTTTAATAATACAATTTTATGGATGGGTTATATAAGTGATAACTTCTACTATAAATAGTCCCTAGAAATATAAAAAATGTTCTACATCATGGTATTTTTATAATATTTTTTAGAGATTAGAAAAATAAATTTATTAATGACACAATGATGATGGAGTGATTGCTTCTTCAATAAAGAATTTTAAAAAAATTTATTATATATATTAAAATAAATATTATATGACATAATTTAAAATTTAAAAGAATTTTATAGAATGATATGACATGTTATTATACTTCTCAAGGTATTTTTTTCAGGTTATTCCTTTGTTTGGATTTTATTTATATTTAATAAATTTAATAGTGTGAAAATTTCCATAATTGATTTTTAAAAATAATAAAAAAAATTTAAATTATTTACAAATCCAAAAAATATTTTAAAATAAAAAAGTGATTTTGATATGGCCTAGAAGTTCATTAAGTGTCAAATTATTGTAAATATACCCTATATAAATAAAATTAATAGATTTTTAATAGTTAAAATATGGTTACCACTTTTCAAATTAAAAGAGAATAATTAAGGGTAAAACCAAAAGATAAGCTTTAAAATAGACCCAAAACATGTCTAAAAACAATTAGATAAGATTATTTAGATATTTTATCATATTATGTTCAACATATATCAAATTGGAGTAGCTTTTAATATAAAAAAATTTATTTAAATTTAATATTTTAATACATTACAAGGGTGCCCCAAATATAAAAAAGAACCCATGCCTCCCTATTAATCACACATCCAAAGCCTTTTATTTCATCCATGATATATCCAATAATCTTCATATAATACCTCCCCACATTATTGAAGCCCTATTTTAATCATAACACCTTTCTTTGAGGTGTTTAGGAGTTCATTAAACAAGATCAATCGAAGATGAGGTACCATTTTCTTTAAGTGTTTATATTTTGATTTCCGTCCACTTCCTCAATTCTTATAAAAAAATGATAAGATAATAACTATAATATAATAAGTATATAGAGATTTTATTTTGTTAATATCATCCCCTAAATCCATATCTACTATCATCAAATGGAAAATGAATTAATCATCCGTTCATACCTGTGAATTATTACCTCCACGAACTGATTTAATTTGTTTTCCATTACCATCTATTATGATTGGTTATAAGGATGATATTAATATTAATCTATGAAATTAATGACAATTACTGTTTATAATATAATAATATATCAATTATATTCTTAATTCTATGATCATAAAAATGATAATGATGTTCATGCTTACATGTGAACTATCACCTCCACAAAGATGTGTAACTCATTTTTATTCATTATATCACTTTTATGAGATATATAATTATATTTAAATTATTATGATGATTTTAATAATTTTATGATCACTATGGGAATATAAAATTATTATTACCTTATTCACATAATGATCAATGAATAATAGAAGCATTACTGAAACATCCGTACAGCTACCATCTCCATGATTATAACATTTTTTATTTTTCATAACATATTTAATGGATTAAATTAAAAAAATAAGATTTATGTGTAAAAGTGATGAATATTTCATGAATACTATTCTATGGGTGATGTACTTATGACAACAAGCACTTGTGGCATCAATCCAAGTTCAATTTCGACTCAACCACCGATTGTCGACAAAACATCCAACATGAACTCAAATAATTAACTAATTATTATAATATGGTTATAAGTGATGTAATGGGAGTGATAAAAATGAAATATTCTTTTAATAAATTATAAATAAACCTTATTTTATTATTCGGATAGATAACGAATTAAAAAGACATGATGAACTCAAGGTAAGAGAACTTCTTAACAAAATTTTTATTCATTGGGTTAATATACTAATTATTGATTATATTGTTATAGGATTATTTGAGAAATAAAAATTTTATAATATTTATATTTATATTTTATTTATGTGTATTTATAGTGAATACACATAATAAACTTATTTTATCAACAAAATGATCTTTTTAAGGGAATTTCTAAACACAATTTCCACTCATTGGGTTTTACGTATATTTCATTGAATATATAAGGACAAGATTATATGTCGAATAATTGTTTATTTATATAGGTTTTAATTACATCTTTTGTTTAGGTGGATAAAATATTTATGCACATAATTACTCTATTGATAAATTCATAAAACATTTATTTGATCTTTTTATGGGAAATCTTAACTCAATATTTATTCATTTAGTTAAATATCTAGGTTATTGGTTATTTTCCAAGAATATGTTTGAATGACCTGTGATTATTTTACACATAATATCAACTTATATATTGTTTACTTTTATTTTTCACATATAACTATGTCATTAATTTATTCTTAATATAATTATAAGATCATTGTATGGGATTTCATCCAAATTTATATTCCATTGGGACTTATTTGTTTTTATGCACCAATTCCATTTTTTATTGTGTATATATATCCATTTGACATATTATATCATGAATATTTTTATTATAAAGATATTAATTGTTATGTTTAATTTTATTCTTTAATTATTTTTATTCAAGTGTTTTATCAAGTGGTAAGGGATCCTTTAACTAAAATATCATTTTAATGGTTTTAACGATTTATTATTTTAAATATTTCTCATTAATGTCCATGTTTATAAAAAAAAATTATAGATTTATTTGTATGGAAATAAGTGTTTAAAAGTTTAAATTATTTTCAAAATTATCAAATTTATAAGGGACACTTTGATTCAAAACACTTATTTTTTAATGTTTTAAATTTATTGGTTGTATCATTATCTTGAAAATATATCATGTTATTAGAATTCAAAAATGTTATTTTTAATTTTTTCATGATTTTAATGTTATGATTATGTAATGGTTCATGGAATTGTTTATGTATACGATTGGTTCTGTGATAAATCATGGGTGGGTGAGCATGTTATTGCTATCCAATGCATTAGGATACATAACAGAGCCAAATGATAAGGATTCTCCAAATATATTTAAGGAATATACTATGATGGGTATTCATATCATAACAATGAATGTTACTCCCTATATAGCTGTGAACGATACAATTTATGTATGTTATGTATTTCATAAGATAGAGTTATGATTTTTTTTATGAGTTATCCATATATCTTATGATTTCATTAGGTATGTTAAAGAGCACATGTTTTATGACTGAAAAGTATGATTTCATTGATCTGTATGGATTTATGGACTAATGTTTTCTTTCCTTATTTATTAACCATTAATAATATTTTTATGATCATCCGATGTTTTTGAAAAAAAAATCACTGGGTATAAGGAAGGGTAAAAGAAATGAATAATTCGAGAATATTTTAATCAAGAATTTTGTAGTTTTATTATTGTGGAAAAAATTGGATGGAGTAAAAGTGTCAAAATTTTAAATATTTGAGATGTAATGTATTAATAATTGACTAATTCATTACCACTCTAAACCTGAAAAGATTCTCAATTTAAATAAATTAAATTCTTGACCAAAAATAATGATTTTTTAATGTTTAAGGAAGGGGCCTTATAGAATTTTGAATATACTTTGTTGGGATGTGTAGCATTGTTTCCCTACTTATTGACTCAAATATTACGTGATTAAACATAAGATGGTATTTATATTATAGAACTTAATGGTATAGGGTGTTATTTTGATATCAAATATTATTCTATTAGGTATTTCATCCATGTATTTATTTTATGAATCTTTTCTAAATAGATGTGAATTAAAAATGAATTTATTTATGTTATGAGATTTATCTAAATCACCAAACTATAGAAATATTATATATATTAAATTTATATGGTATATTATTAATTATTCTTTGTAAAAACCCCACTAAGGCACACATGTGTACATAAATCATCATGTTCTACATTGAAGGTACCAATGGATAATAGTACATATTTTATATTTTGGTTTTTCTGTGATTGAACAATTATTGTACAAGACATGTTCCACTAAATGTTAAATCTATAGAGAATATGTTTTATTATCCTCAACCATTTGTACCTTATAATTACTATTGATATCAATTTTCATGTGTTATGTGTATTTTTGTTACAATACCTGAATTATATTCAAGTCATAAAACATTTCTTTAATTATAGTTTTCTTACCTGAGAATTTAAATAACACCCTAAATAAAATTTTAATTTTGTGGATCTATTCACAATCATTTGGGGAACAAGAAGTGATCCTACGTTTATGTGGTGGCATGATCCGTGTATTCTTCACATAAATCTTATATTTTTCAACATAAAATTGTACCTAATATAGATTATTTTTTCATTATTTTCTATTCATTTGAATTATTATACCATATCAAATTTCCTTATTATATTATATTTAAAATTTTGGAATTATTATGTGTTAGAAGTTATGTTAATAAAATACATTAATTTAAGAATTATTGTTATTAATTATCACTATAGTGTTTTTATCAAAACTTATTCAACAGGGGTAGAATTATTAAAATTATTTTTTGTTATGATATTTTCCCTCATGGAACTAGTTTCATCCAACTACATCAAGTAATTAATAAAATGTATTTATTACTAAATAAATCATAAGAAATATGAAGATTAATGATTGGAAGAAATTGACCTTACATTCAAAAAAAATCATAGCCAAATATATAGAACTCAAAATGATGTTATGAAAGATGGTGAAAAAAATGATTATAATAGTCAAATTCTCAATAAATTTAAAAAAGAAATTATATCTTCACAAAAATTGATGAATGTACCAAATTTGAGAAAGATGAAGAGACTCTTTGTCCAGAAATAGTAAGATTCATTAATTAGTTGATAAATTCTCCAAAATGTGTTCTATTGGCCTAATATTTTGAAGGTATAAATAAATATAAAATATGATAAACATTTATTAAGTTAACCTATCAAAATATTATGTTTTTTGGGAAAATATTTTCATCATTATAGAATAAAAATTCAAGAGAGATATCAACCCAACCATTTTCTCATAAATTAAAGTCTCCACATTAAATTCAAGGGGGTTGTGAGTGAGAGGAATTTTATGTAAGGATAGTATATTCTATATAAAATAATTTTAATGGATATAATTTATAAACATTATGATGAAATACAAGTGGTAGTGTGGGATGACAATATGATGAAATTTCCCAATTGAGTTTCCCTTTAAATGTATTCTCATTTATTTTTAATTATCTTTGATAAAAATTTCTTAAAATATAGAGGTATAATTATTTATTTTAGGAATATAAATTTATTTATTTAATTTTTTCAATCATATGAATAAAAAATAATTTTTCAATACATCCAAGGGTGATGTCTACCCATTGAGAAAAAATATAATTTAGTTTTAGTTTATTAGAGGTTTATGGGAAAGTAACTGACTTTGATATCTAGATGAACACCTATATTTGATGTCTTGATATGGATTATAGTAAAAAAAATATGTAAATTATGGTCATGAACTATAAATAGTGTAATTAAATCGAATTTTTTTTAATACAATGATAAATGAATTGTACTAGATTGAATATTATCTATATAAAAAAATTAATTTTGAAATGTAGAATGATTAGAATATTTCAAGGAATATATTTGGAGTTAACCACTTATAAACCTATGATTTTACATCCCAATGGTCCTTAGTGATGATATAGTAAAAAATATTCAATAAATTACTTCACACATGAACATTTTTTAAGATAATGGAATAATTATCGAATAGTACACCAAATGTAAAATATGATACTACAATCAAATTTTGGATGAAGGTGTTACCCTGGGTAGAGCATAATATTTCTTAATATAATGTGTTTCATTGAAATGTATTCATGTTATGATTGATAAATAAATAGGTATACTTGTCTCTTATTGGTTATTTTAAGGGACATCCCTTATCATCATTATATAGTCCCATTTAAGGAAATTAACTATGGTTATTTACATAACTATAATAATTTGAGGAATTTTTTTAGTTTTTTTCCATGAAGAACAATATTTTCATTTTATAGGGATTGGTGTGCGAAGGAGATCATCATTGAAATATATGTTCATAGTTCACATTAATTTATATGGAATAGAACAATTCTATATAACCAATTGATCCCATCATGTGTTAGGGAATTTTTGTATTAATACACATTTTCATTGTGTAATATGAAATAAAAATTAAATATTATATAAATATATTCATGGGATGATCATTAATTTATGGGTGCTGAATTATATGAATAGAATTAATAATTTATATTATTCAGTAATCCATGATTATCTATTTCAGTCAATAATTTCTTCACTGATAAATAGAAACCAACATCAATAATGTCTCTTCTTAGTTCCTCACATGGATCCTTAAATAATTTCAAAACTATTTTCTTCATTTGATCACAAAATATATTTTATTCCCCTAGTGCCACAAAATAATAAAAATATATCATTTCATATTTGATCTTTGGAAAAAAATTTCATTTCTATGGGGTTGGATTTAGGATTAAGAGATCAATTAGGTTTAAATGCTGATAATAGAATACCATGAGTATGTAGTGGTTGATGATTTTTTATATTTTGGTAACATGATTATGTGGTGCATTGAAAAGCATTTTTCAAGATATTGGGTTGACAAAATCTGGCCATCGATTTTGATATGGACTCACCCAACAACATATCCATGTTCCTTTGTAAATTTATTAACATGATCAAAATAGAATACAGAATGTGTAAAATTGTGTGGAAAATATAGTGTTCCTGGAAATCCAAAGTGAAACATAATGTATTTAATATAAGAACACATATTGTGGGGACATGGAGCGATTCATAGGGTATCATAATGATTTAAATGTCACACATTGTGTGGCTACAACACATGTCATGTGACCCAATTATAGGGGCTATATGTGCACCTTTGGTGTACATATAAATGGAAACTACTAAGTAAATAGAAATACCATTTACATAAACATTGGTAAAGTACCTATAGATAGATAGGGTACATAAGAATGACAGTAGTACATGAGACTAGGGTTAATTACCATCCATTTACTTCTCCCTTCATCCATCCATGTGTGGGTACTGTGAGGTATCCTATCCAACGAAAAAGGGTTAGTGTACTTCTCGATGAATTTATTCTTATATAGAGCCATATAAACATCTCTCCATCATGACATTTGAACTTATTTCATTCATCTGTAGTTTGTGTTGTGTATCTATATACCAACATCTACAGTGTGTGATCCCCATCCTAGTGGGCTAACACTTGCTAGGTTAAGTTATCCACAACAATTACTGTGATCTCATATCTTTTTAAAATAATATTATGAGTTAAAGATCATATTTATTCATCTATAGGAATGATTATCATCGCTTACTAGATAAGAAACAAAAGGTTTAGAAAGAAATGAGGTGTGAGTTCTAATGCATTATTATTACCTTGAAGTCATGAGTCAAATCCGAGTTTGACAGTATGGTTATGGGTGTACATTGTGACATGGTATCCAATTTGAGTATATTTGGGTTATTCATTATATTACCACATTTTTTTATTTATAAAACATTGTGATAATGATAATAATACACTCTTGTTGATTTAGGTTTAGAGATTTGTGGTGTCCTACTGGGTATGTATATACCCACACCAACATGAGATGTACCCACACATGTAGTTTCTTATATAGATGATCTCCCATTTGATGGAGTCCTAGGTGGATTGGGAGAATTTATAGAATTTTTTTCCTAGATGGAACTTATTTAGTTATAGTATTATAATTTTAATGTAACCCCCTCAATACTAGAAAGTAGTATTCTTTCAAAAAAAATTCTTGGAATGTATTTAACCATTAAATCATTCCTATGATTTGATGATACTATAATGTAAGAATAATTTGAATTAATTAAACATAGTATCAATTATTTTTTCTATTAATTTTTTATAGTTGTACAAATTTTTATTTGTGTTTTTGTAAATATATCATTGGATAAGGAATTCAGCAACTATGATATGCCTACTCGTCTTTTGTCTCCAACCCCAGGCCTATGGGTTGAAATATTAGGGTTTGAAACATCTCTTAACACCTTCCATGTGGCACCCAATAGGTAATATCATGATATTGTGATACTAGAGGAGGTCTAATTAAGATTGGATTTTATTTATTTTATATTAATGATGTTTTTTTTGGGAAATATGTAAATAATTTTAATGTTTTTTGAGTTTGTTTCATAGTATAATGAACACAATGATAATGACATGATTGACCTGTCCATTCACATGTAAAATTATAACCAACTTATTGACACATTACAATATTCCACAAGTTATAGGTGAAAATCAGTATTAAAATAAACTAGGAACGAGTCTTGGATTTTATGTCATTATTGAGTCCTCTCCACCTATACACACATTAATCATGGAACATATTGACTTTTCAAGACGCCACTATAATGGTAGCCATCTAGGATTCCAATATAGGGTTATCAAGTGTATATTCCTAGTGGTAGGGTGTTGGTTTATTGGCATGTACATGAGGTGGTACCATGAGGATGTTTAATATTCAAGCCTCTTCCCATAAATAATCATCTATCTCTATTACTTTTGATAGAAGAAATGGATAGGATAACACAGTCCATGATTTTTATAGATAGTGTCCATTTTGGGTTCAATGTGATCTAGACCTTCTAGATGTAAAGGAGTGGCTCGATGTAGTGGGGTTAGGTCTTACCCTTTTTAGTAAGCTCTCTTTTGTATAGCTTTAAAGTGTCTATTTTGGGAGGAGTTATAATTTAAATTATTACTCGTTGTTAATAATAAATAGCACCAAAATCGAAGAATCATAGTTGTTAAGAATGAATCGAAGTTCACTTGATTATTATTATACACAATGGAATAGTATAATGAAAAAATAATTCATTAATAGATATTTGATTGTTTCCACATTACATATATCAATGCTAATGTAATTTATCTTTTCAATCATACTAATACTAGGGTTTTTCATTATGCCTCGATGGTGGATATTTTTCTATCTATGAATATTCCAACAGATTTGGTAGGTAGTGGGGCCTATAGAGTTGAGAATATGGAAATTAGAAGCTAGTGGTAAATCTAGGATCTAGTAATGTGATGGGATTTAGGAGTGAGTCATAGGATAGAGTTTCATGATTTATGGTCTATCAAGACGGTTCCATTCAGAAAAGTGAGAGGTTATGTCTCTCATTTGATGGGTGAGGACATATCATGTAGAATTATCTTACCTACCATGTGGCTGATAATGATATGGATAAAGGTTAACATATAAATATGTATTGGATAGATTATGATGGTCTTTGGTACATAATACATAGAAGAGAAGATTAATATGATGTTAGAGGTGGCTGAATATTTGATATATTTCCAAAACCACCCCTAGAAAATCCACACTAGGCTCAAGGAGCTGGTGTTCATGAGAGAGGGAGGATTCAAGAAATGGATTTTTTTTACTCAAAGACTCTAGGGATGATTATAAGTAAAAAATATATCTTATGTAATTTTAAAAAAATTATTCATAGATATAGTTGTGAGCCTCTCTTTTACTGAAACGTAAATTTTGGGACAACCATATATTGAATTTTTTGTCATTGGATCAAACCTTGTATATTGAGACTCCTACCTGAGGATATTTAACCAAAAAACATATATCGATAGTGTCACATGACACTATAGTGATCATTCTTCCTATTGTATCATTTTTCAAGCATTGAGAGACCTTATGATTTCATCCTAGTTAATGACACTCCCTATATAGTTTATGAGCATATTAATAGATATAGGTAGATGAAATTGTGTTTCAAGGATAATGGGATGATTTTTTCCTTCATTATTCATAAATAAACCATGTAGAACAATATGAGCTCATAAATATGAGAAAATAGATGATTACTCATCATTTGGATTGTAATACTCTTTGACGAATCGATTATAAGAGGTATTATCTTACTATAGTGGTGGAGGAGTATGATGACGTCTTCCTATAAATGTGTTATAATTACATCCCCTTATAGAGACATAATGGTTAATTGAAATACAGGCCCTCACTACTTTTATATCTATGACATAGTATCAAATGGATCATATTTATCATTAAGATATAAAGGTATAGTTTGATACTTTTTAGTGTAAGGGATGTTTTAGACCTAGTGTTTTACCTTGACTAGCCCCAGGATGGTTCCTCGAGTAGGTTTATGAGAGAATGAGGGTATTTTTCTATTATCATAGTCTAATTTAGGTGACCATATATAATAATTATATACTTTCCACGATCTATAACCTCTTCGACTAGATAAAATTGTTGAGGTGGTTCTCAACGATTTACATCTGGTCCAAATATCATAATCACTGAGTATGGGGTATGGATATAAAAATGTTTGAATTCTAAAGTCTATATAGTCATTAAATGTACTTGGTGATTCCCATTGTAAGGAATAAATTATTATTATTGTTTAAAGTACTTATGAACCAAATACTTCAGTCTCTCTTTGAACAGTTTGTGGTAATTTTCATTGATGACATCCTTGTATACATGGTTCCATAGGAGGAGCATGAAGAGAATTAGAGGATGGTCCTAGACATACACCTATATTACCTTTTATGGGTTTCCCTTTATGGGTTAGTTCTAGTTTTAAGTGGTCCATATCCTAGGATATTCCATATCAAAATAGGGATTATGAGTGGACCTGAAAAAGATGAGGTAGGGAAATTTTGAGATCCACCAATGACCATGACTGGGGGGTTGAGCATGCTTGGGTTAATAGGATACTATTTCAGATATTTGCCTTATATATCTAGGACTATATAACCCTTTACTACTATAACCAAGAAGAGGATGTTTACATATTGATAGAGGGGATCCAGATGTGTTTCTATGAGTTCTGGTATATGTTGATGAGAGCCTCACCCTATGTCTTTTAGAGGAGGGTGTTGACATTGTGGTATTCTGTGTCACCACTAGGACTGAGATATAATTACATCTAATGTATCAGTATTCATGAATTTCATTTTTGTGTCGGATGATAAGATAATATGAATATAATTACACTACCCATGATCGTTAGATGGAAGAAGTGGAATTTTCAGTGACGATGAGATGTTGATACATAATGGGTCATCGACGTATCATATATTCTTACAAAATGAGTCTTAAATATATATTATCCTAGAATATATTATATTGATACTTTTTTATGGATAAATATCGTCTATTATTATTACATTCAATTAGTCTATACACTTGAAAAGAGGAATATTGTAGTAGATTCTCTCAGCAGAAGATGTTATTCACATTTAATGTGTGAGCCATCAGATGAAAAGAACTCATTGAAGTTTTATTTTGTGGGTGAGGATATCATAGATTACCTCAACTCATTCATTGTTACACCACCTCTTATATATCATTTTTTTGAGGTTGATCATGTAGATATACATTTTGGAACACTCAGATATGCACTGGAAATTTTTCACATGGATTTTCTGATGGTCGGGAGCACTAAATATTGTTTATTTTCGAAAATAGCACTACAGTTTCTTTTAGTAGTGGTTTTGAGGTAGTTCAATACATATTCCTTAGCGGAATATCTATTACCAGTGAATATGTACCAGGTCATTAAACATTCGTTCTAGTGCCCAATGATGAAGAGTTTTTCTGTTATGTTTGTCTCTTGATACATCACATTATTTCATGTTAAGGTTGAGAACAAGTTTTAATGGGTTTTGATCATCACCTTGAGGTTCTACAGTAGAATTTCAATGATGTATCTGTTAATTTTTTATGTGAAATATACAATTACCACACTTCCAATACATCCAATAGTGTATTTCTATATAAGTCATATAATTTCATTATATGTATAAGATAGTACAACATCATAGAGCTACCATGATGATAATTTCATAAAATTGTAAAATATTCACATAGAAAATATATTTATTATTTTGAGAGGCAATTGGAAGTCGGTTTTAGTTGTACAAGGTATTTCACACCCTGGGAAATAGGAAGAATGAGAAAAAAAATTTATTTTGAAGAACATTATTTTGTCTTGCATTTTGGGAATTGGCCATAGTTGAAGGAAAATCTACCAATGGAGAACATTTTGTATGACAATAGTAACCACTCAACTATTGGTATGGAACCATTCGGGTACTTGTGTGGGAGACACTACTTGTCACCATTGTTTTGGACTAGACCAAGGGATTAATTGCTTACAAGCAGAAAGTTGGTGTGAGAGACTATAGAGATTTTTTAAATCACCTTTGTGGGAATGAGGACTACCTAGATCCAACAAAAGTCTTATTTTGACCAATGATGCAGAACATTGATGATTAATATGGGACAATATGTGTTCTAGAATGTCTCACTATAGAGAGGAATTCTACTATTTGTCCTTGGAGGTTGGTAATCATAGATATTGATCAAACACTCATATATAATATGTATAATTGGGGGAGTGAAATACAACTTACACCTTTCATTATAGTTAGACTAGGTACATGATGTCTTTCTCATTTAAAAACTGAGTACAAATATGAATTACCAGTTGTATATTAAACAATAGGGTGGGGTGGAAATCGAGGATGAATATACCATTTTAGAGTACCCATTTTTATATCGAGGATTGGTAAGAGAAGGTCCATCATGAGTATGAAATTCACACGGTGCATGTTTAGTAGTTGTATATGAATCCTCATTAAGGAGAATCAATGTTGGATAACTAGATTTGATTTTTATATTTTCAACTATTTCTGTAGGTTTTTTATTTTCGAGATGGAAATCCTAGAGGTTGGGATAATATTACCACACTTATTTCTCATTGTGATACATTGTAATATTAAAAAGAATATTTTCAAATATAGGAGCTATGTAAGAATGTGATTTTTGGGTATGGGGGATCATTTTTTATATAATAAAAAAATAAAATAATGTATATCATTTATACAATGATTTTTTTAAATAATCTATTCAGTCTTAAAAAGTGATTCCTATTGTAAACATAAGACCATTATTATATCAAATAATGTTTCATTAACCTACGAATGAAATGACTTTATTTCTATCATGTTTTTTTTTAATACTAGTCACGATAGGAATAATAATTTTTTTTATTCTTTATTTATATACTTATTTCATTTTATTTTTCATTCCTAATCCTCTATATATAATACTATTTGTGGAAAATCTATAGGGTTGGCTTCGTAACCCAAGGGGTTTTAGGGGATCCATTGGAATTGTTCAACGATGAAAGATGAAATCATGGTTTTTTTATTTGTCTGATATGGTGTTCCTCTTCGATAAAATATTATATAGATCTAGTGAGCTATAATGTTGTTGAACCATCCATTGTCAATGGTCATTCCAAACTATATGTATGGTTTTTTAATTTGGTTACATACCCATTTTTATTATCTCATGTTAAAAATGAATCATTGAATCAATAAAATTTATACATGGGTTGATCATTGAAATAAATGTGTATATTTCTCATGCTATAATAGTGAACTGATATAATCTATTAATACTTTATTATGTATTGTGTTTGATTATTTCTTCATGACTAAATTGAAAGCAATGCAAAAAATTTCCAATGTTTATTTTTCACATTTATGATTCATACAATTATCCCCATCCAATTAATACTATAATCATCAATTTTTAATTTAGATGATGTTCTGGAAATACTCGAATCCTATATTTTTCATAATTGATCAATGATGAAATGAATCATTTCGATAGGTTTAGATTCATGAATGATATATCAATAAAAAAAGATGATTATTATGTATGTGGAGGAGTTAGAATGGGTATTCCTTTTTCGTGGATTGTTGAAACGTTTTTATAGTGTGATGTGAATCCTTTTTTGAGAAATTGGGTGATCGAAATCCAACCATGAATGTTGATTTGGATTCATTCAATGTCATGTCCTAGTTTTTTTTACACATGATTATATTCTATGATGAATCAACATAGGAATAAATACAAAAAAAATGGATTATATTAAATACCTTGATATAGAGCATTTAGTTCAGAAGAACAAACATTATATGGAACCTTATAGTGGTTATATTGTTTCATAAAAATATTAATATCACATGTCATATGGCTATAAAAAACTCAATGTTACCTTATTCTGTTGGCTCAATGTGTAATACATGGGTACATAGGCATGGACATGTCTAGGTACATGGGCATGAATAGGTTCTCGAGAGTGGCCAATGTACTCGAGTATGGTATGAGTAAATTAGTATATCCACAATACAAATTCAAGGTCTATATTACATTTGAATATTCCAGTAGATATGGTAGGTCCAAATATAGTGGGACATGTATTGTACAAATAGTACATTCTTTATACATCCCATATTTTATGTTGGAGCACATGTTCTTTTCATATTAGGAATATAACAATTGGGGGAGATCTATTTTTTCATCCATATGTAGTGAAAAATACATTCATGAGGATAGTATGAGTGATCCCCTCTACAAGTTTAGTCATATATATAGTCATGTATCCATGTAGGATTCATGAGTTTTGATCTTATAAAATTGTTCCCTAGGTTGGGTCAGTTATACATTTACAAACTTCTAGGCCATGTAATCCCCATCCCAGTATGTATACTCCTAGTATAGATAAGTATCCCTTTTATTCCCATGATGTAATCTCATATATTGGATTGTAAGATTATATGGTCTATTATATATTAATTTATGGTAATTCTTGATGAGTATGGCATCTTAGAGGAGTTCTATCAATTATAGGAATAAAAAAAAGAGTGGGTTATCCCATATGAATGTCTCTATGATAACATTAGTGGAATATTAGTATGAATGTATGGTTGTGTCCTTATATTCATAATTTTACAATATCTAGATTATATCTTGAGTTATTTCTGGTATTTTCAATCATTCGTAGTGACACACCATCAAGATGATGAGCTGACTGCGCTCTTGATTCTTTGTTTCTAATAATTTTGGGGTTTTCTACTGAGTATGTATATACTCATCCCTTCATGGTCTTTTCCAGCACATGTATTTTCTTATGAAGATGACAGGACTTTTAATTAAGTGATGGATGTTTCAAAAGTAGGTGGGAGAGTTGATCTTGTTGAACCATTGATGATTCTTGGGGTTTCATTTGAAATTTATACATTCCATACTACCTTGTTGTAATCTTTTGAAATTAATGGCGTGATTGTATATTTTAGTTTATAGTTTCACATACATGTGTCGTACTCTGATGTTGTATTTAGTGGTATGCATGCATCTTGGTATCAGTTTTTTTATTCCTTTCTTCGTTATATATTTATTTTTATATGTGTGTGGGTGTGTTTGTGTACATTATGATAAGGCCTCCCATATTTGTGATATACCTACATGAAGCTCGTCAATAGTGTTTGGAATGCTGAAGCTAGGTTTGGGTATTCACATACAGACTTATTCTAGATAACAAGGCCATAATGATTTATGTTGTGATATTCAAATATTGTTATCTTTAGTGGTCTTTTTAAATCCACAATGTTTCTGATTTCTAATTCATAACATCAATTTCCAATCACAATCCACTTTTATTTTATTCAATATAGTTTAATTATATTAAAATCAATAAATTACTACTTATTTAAACATAAAATTACAACGTGAATGTTTTATATCATAGTTCTGAACCACATAATGATACATGCACATGATCACCACTATTCCATATTTTAAATCGAAATTTATTGATCGGGAATTCCAGAAAATGTATCTTTAATTAGTATTGTAGAAATTAATTAACATCATTAATCACATAGAGATATTATGATGGATGGGTTAATGTGTATATAGGCGTTAACATAATTATGACATGATATATAACATACTAAAAGTAATTTCAAATTTTTTTGGAAGAAACTAATGTTATTGTGGATGAACATATATATTAGTATAAACAACCATAATTGGTAACATAAATGTTATAAAAATTTATATATAAATACATCATAACCCATATGTGTTTTAGGGATCTTCATTCAACAACATTTTCTAATGTTTTTCTCAACACAAAAATATGTAATTGGGGAGGCACAATAGGGATTCATAACATTGCATTTGTCTTCCTATGTTTTTTATACAATCACTCATAATTAATTTGATGATTATATTAATCAAAACATCAAAAATATATAAATTAATTAAAAATTACATGGACAGAAAGAGTGAAATACCTATATCTCTATATACAAATATCAGTGAAGATAATTTTAGTATTATTCCTTAATTACATATTTTAATAAAGGTATTCCCATTTATTTCAATTAATAGCTAGTCTTATGTTAATTATTCAATGCTAATAATTCATATTATAGTCTCTACTTTGATAAAATTATTAAATAATGTTTTTTATTTATTTATCATCTATGATTGTGTTATTAGTGTGATAATATACATCTACTACTTCAATGATATAAGACATTAATGTTAGCTGTTAAAACATAACAAGTCATGCTATTAAAATTTCGGGAAATACTTATATTATCCCTCTTCACTATGTTCAATTATTTATTATAAACACAATTCATATATTTTATGTTATATAAATTCAATTATTTATTTTATTTTCTATTTGATCAGTATTACATAAAATAATTCATTACTATTTCCCTGTTATATTTTTTATTGGTCCGATCATGTTATAATTTATGGTAATTTTATAATTAATCTGTACTTATACTATTTCCAATATTAGTGTTCTATTTTCATTGGGCCGATCTTGTTAATGATTAATTTTAATTCAATGTTAATTGTAGGAATTTATTTTCTATTAAAAATACTTCTTTGTAAATTTTGTATTGACATTCACATTATTCATCCCATGTTTGAGTATATTTTATAATGTGACTATGGGATAATTTTTATTTTTAACTTTTTTATGAGGTAATAATTTTTAAATATATATATATTAAAACTAAATTTTTAGGATGATACATTTTGTTTTTTAGTGTTGACTAACGTTTCAATGTTATTTTGGATGTTTTTTCGAGATTCAGTGTGTTAAAACCATATTTTTTATAGCTATGGGTAAAAATAGATATAGATTGGGTGTACAATGGTTAATAAGTGTATAAAATTTTGGATAGGGAAACTAAGGGTTTCATCTAGAACACGGTAGAAATATATGAGATCGATGGTGACCTATAATATTTTAAAAAAAATATAATAATTTATTCTCACTTATATGCTATTTTTTCAAATTTTATTATCCACAATTAGGGGCTCGAAATTCACTTCCCTCCATCCTATAAATGGGTCTCTAATGTGCTCCTTCTATTCATCTAAAATTACACATTACCTATCTATGATTACGGTTTCATTAAAGGGTGTTAATCCATGTGAAAGTATCACATATATTTCTTATTCACATCTCATCCCATCTTCCCATTCCACATTTTCATGTTCTATGTAAGTGAAACACATTATTAGATATTTGACTAAAATCATTGTGAAAGTCAAATTTCTTCATTGTATTTCATTTTTTTGTTTAATGGGGTCCTTATAAGTTGTTTTTTTGGTGTTTATTAAATATTTAGATTTATTTTTATGTAATTTAGTTTATGTCATTTTGATCTTAAACAAAAAATTTGGTCATCTACAATCTAAATTGATAATGGAATTATCATGATTAGTGATTGGTAAAATTTATTATCATCCTATATTTTAACTATGTTTCAATTTGGTTTCCAATATAGTTGTATTATATAATCAATATTGATCACAAATACTTATTGATTGTGAGTTTTTTATTATTAGGGGATGATTTGGTGTCTATGGTGTGTGGTTGAGGGATCATCATGTAAATCTCAATGGTAGGTGGTTATAACCCATATATAATTTCATAGAACATTCTCAAGATTATTCAAATATGATTTTCCTTATGTTAACAAACTTATGGTTTTATTTGTTTTCTAAAAGTGGAATTAATTGTTTCGATGAATAACATGTGTTGTGTTTTAAGGGAAATTTATATTAAAATATATTCATATACATGTAATAAATCATTATACTATTTTATTATGATTAAAATTATTTTGTTAATAAACATTGATCAATTATCTAGTCCTAATATATTTTATATGTCTATATTTAAATTTTTTAATTTTGGTTTCATATCAAATATGTTTAAAAATTAATTTACTTGCCTTAAATAATTATTATATTCCATCAACAAAACTATGTTCTATTTTAAATGGTTAATTAATGAAAATTCCGGAAAAAATAATTAATTTCACAATCATAATTAATTATTGGTATCATTTATCTGATGTAGAATTAGTACTGTGGTCCATAAGAGAATTAACTCTTAATATATTATAGTTCATAATATCTTATAAAAATATAAAATATGGTTTATCTAGTGTCAAATACATATCTTTGGATGTGAAATAGTTTCATATTTCAGGAAAATAAAATTTACCTTATAACAATAATTTTAATTATTAATTAATAGTATTATTTACATCATGAATCTATTTTGAATTATAATGATTATGGGAATTATCCCATTGGTTATGAAATTTCTCGAGAATGAGTATATTAAAAAAAATTAAATAAAGGATTTCATTATATTTCTTTATCATATATTATTAATAAAATAATTTCTCCACACATTAAAATTCTTGAGATATAAGTCAATGAACAATACAATTCTTCATTAAGGAGTTTTATTTGTATTGGTGTTATAAATGTGATTATTTTAATTTATATGAAATTATGTGATATATAAGCATAATGTTTATCATAAATTGGGTCCTAATCGGATTTGAAAAAATTCAATTCATTCCTTTTTTTTAATAAATATTTAGATCCACGAATTCTTTTCGACAAAATATTATCACCAAACCATGAATTTTATGAATCCACTTCCACTCTAGAACAAATTTCATAAATTTTTTCTAAATGTATATAGTTATATCTCAACGTATTTATAACACTAAAACCATAATTTATGATTTCCATAACGTAAATTCTAATCATGAAAACATATATTTCTATGACATATAATTTTAAATGTGTATAATAAATTCATTCTTTACACCTATTTTAACATTAAAAATTTTTTTATTCTGTTATGTATTGTTTAAAACATGAATAAAATTGTCTTTTAGTTGGTATATTTTATTAATTGTCCCTTGATATTACTCATGATAAAATTTAATCCTTTTTTCGATTTAATGATTCAAAAATAACCACTCATATTTATAATTGAGTTGGAATAGATTTTTTCTAGTATATGATTAAGAGACTGATTTTCCAAATCATTTTTTTATCCTAATAATCCAATATTTTTTTCAAATTCATATGATGATACAAATATAATTCACTTTATTATATTATAATAGTCTAAAATTAAAATCCACTTTATTATATTATAACTACTGAGGTATATACAAGAATGTTACTTTATGGTATGGTAACATCATTTTATGATATTACATGATAATTATTACAAAATTAACACCACTTTTATACAATAATCTTGATAGATATATTGAGTAGATTGTTTTCTGTGTATTGTGTTTTAAATATAAATTGGATGTTCCTTATGTGGTTTATCTCAATTAAAATAATTGTAGGAATGCATAATATTTATTCAGGAAATGGTTAATCATGAAATTCTAACACCAAAAAACCCAATTACTCATTCCTTGTGATGGAATAAATTCTTGGGTAATTTTAATTTATATATTAACATTCATTAACCACATAGAAAAGTGTGGATCTATACTGACATGATTCTTTATTTTACTTCGATGGGTATCACAAGTTCCTCCCCCTTTGCATATGAAATTTTTAGATTGACAAGAAGCATGGATGTTGATTATAGAAACTGTCTATATGGTGACTTATTTTATTATAAAAATTTATTTATATATCATATTCTCACATTTATCTTGGTTATGATTAATTGTTAATTTTTTGATAAAATATATATTGTTATATTTAATAGAATCAATATATTTATATTAAGTGAAAACCTAGTAGAATTATATATATATATTTTAAATAATAATGGTATTTTATTGATTATTTTTTGTGAATAACTTGAATTATCTCTCTGAAATACATTTATATTTGTGGTTTCTATTAAAGGTACCCACATATACTAGTCAATAATGGATGATGTGATTTTCATGTAAAAATAATCTGATTGTGTGTAAATTTACACTCAATTTTAATGTATGATACAATATTTTATATCATGTCATAGACATATATAACAAATACCATTTATTTTAATTCTCATTGACCAAATATTTTCATATTTATTGAATTAAATTCATTACATTTAAATTTTATAGGATAATATTATTCTTAGTTAACAAAAATTTATAGGTAAATCAATCCCAAAATCTACATTGATACCAACAGTTTGAGTTTCCAACCCCATAGGATTATATTATTCTTATAGAGATATATAGATGCATTAACTATATAATATTCATGTGATTATGGTTTTGATCACTAAAAGGGAATCTAAATTATAATTATAAATGAATCTTCTTTGGTGTTTCCTTATTTTAGGGGAACAAGTTATCGTTTAAGTATTATTACTACATTTTATAGTTTATTAGGATTAATACCTCCATATTAAATATTTATTGTACATAGCACTATGCATATTTTTTATCCATTGAATTGTGATATATTTCTTAATTTTACCTTTGATTTAATTATTTATAAAAATATATTATAATTATAATATTTTTGTAAGATATTTTTAATTTTTTCCAAAATTATTTTCATGTAATATGATATTATATATCCATAAATACTTTTAATATATTTTCATTCAAATATTGAACATAATGTGTTTGATTACATGTCAAACATGGTTTTACAGAATAAATTAATTGGGATATTTAAAACTTTTTGTTATCAATAACAAAAAATTACCATCAGGATTCAATAAATATTTATAAGGATTAATACCATATTTAGATAATTTAATTTTGATTTTACCTTTACTACATGATCATAATGTATTTTATTGCATTATTTAATGTACCTTTCAAGTTTTTCAAAAATTCAATTTTATGTTTTTTAATATATTTTCAAGTATATAACATTTTTGATTGATATTAATGATAGTTAGATATAGATTATTTCACCCCCTTGAAAATAAACCCCTTTATAATATTTTGATTTAAATGAAGATATATTTCCTTGTTTATTAAACATATATTAAAAAAAATATTTGTATTATGTTTTTCTATAAGATGACAGTTCCATGAAGTAATTTGGGAGGTGATGATGTGTAAAAATTGTTACTCATTATGAATATATTGAATTTTATTGTGTTGAATTAACTACCTATGTTTTCAATTTAAGGGGATAATATGATATCTATATGGGAAATATATGAATGTTTACTACCATATTGTATGATTTCTCTTTTTATAGTGTCCCAAAAATGATAAGTTCTACAGATATGGTATTTTACATCTTACATAGGACATTAATATAAAAACATCAGGTTTAGGTAGTTTCATCACATCATGTATGCCAGTAAAATATATTCTACGGTTTTTTATCCAAGATTAGCCCCAAGGTGCCAAATAATTCTCAATATGGTTCTTTTTTATTAGTGGTTATAGTTATCATATTGATTGTCATTATTATTTTATATATCATATTTACATTTTCACAAAAGTATTTTTTATGTTAAATTAGTAAATAAAATTTGATATAACCTTTTTATTTGGAGATTTTATTTATATAGATATTATTTTCCTACAGTTTTGTAATAACATCCCCATATATTATTTATTTATTAAAAAAATTGAATATTTTAATGGACTTGGTGAAATCATGTATATTTTAAATATAGGGTTTCAATATTGGTTTTCATTTTTTTCATCTCTTATAAATGAAAAATTTTAAAATATTATTTTATTATGTTATGTCTAACAAAAAAAATTAATGGAATGTTTTATTCTATTAATATTAATGTCACAATACATATTATAAATTCAAAAAATACCATGGTATCTATATCTCAAAATATAACTTCATGATTTTTTTTAAAATGATATGTATTGGGAATTGGGAGGATACATTCTACAAATTGTTACTAAAAAATAATATACACACTGAATGTGTATGTTTATCTCATAATTTATGAAACATTCTCAATATGGATAATTATTTTTATAAAACTAGCTACTGTAGATTATTTCTATGAAAACATAATCATATAATTTAAACAGCTTATCTCAAAGGAATTCAATGTTCTTATGGATGGTTGAATGTGAATAAAATTTCACTATTCCAAACAGAAGTATAATCACCAAAACAATAATCACATTACATTGATGTGGTGAAGGGTTTTCAATATATATTTCTGAATAAAACCCATTAGGATGTTCCCTCATGAATAATGAAATGGTTATAGTGTATGCCTCTCACCAGTTGAATGTTCCTGGTATACATTTTTTGAATCATGAGTAAGAGAAATAAGTGGTAATTTGATTATTTTAAAATGGTGATATTTTCCCTATAGTTAAATGTGGGATATATTTACTAGTGATAAAATCATAAAACATATTTTTATATGGTTAGAATTAAATATGAATCCATTAATTTCATTTTAGTTGATCAAGTATTCTGATTTCTCGTTATAGGACCACAAAATAATTGAAAACAATGATGTTAATTATTAGGGTAGAAAGGATCATGATACCATGTTTTTTTAGGATTAAAAAAGCTTCAATAATCATATTTTTAATGTTTATTGTCCTAGAAATCATAAGGGAAGTAAATAAATTATATCAGTATGAATATACACTAAACCATATATCTATAGAAATATAAAAATTCAATAGTGGGAAGATATATAGCTAAAAAATAAGGTATGTAATGTTTTATAGTTCCATTTTTTCAAATATAAATTGATAATTTCTATGAAAAAAATATGTGTTTCAATACTAAAAAATAGAATAATGAGATATTTGATGAAGGAAACATCTCACAATTCTCTACATATCCCCAAATAATAATGATATACAGATACCAAATAAATAAATTACTTTTGAAAAAATAAAAAAGATTATTTTTGAGTGTGTATGTAGATTATTAGTATGATATAAAGTTGAGGATCAATGATATAATTATAAGGTGATGATACATGCATTACCAATACAAAAATAGAAATCGGATAATGTCACCATATATTTTTTTGTAGGAATCCCCAAGACATCTAAATTCCATAATTCCATTTTTTATTATAGTTTATTACCATTTGTATTTAGTAAATTTTATTGCTATCAATGATGATTTCATACATAACATTCTAAAATATACTTATAGAAGATGTAATATTTCATGGAGTACACATTCAATGGAATATGTTCGTGATCTGAGATTTACATCAATGGTTTGGAGTGGAAATCAGTAATAATTTAATATATTGTTGGGAACTAATAGATTATATAATCCTCAAATAGATATTTAGTCTATGGTAACCATTAGACAACATATGATATTATAAGATAATATTCAATGGATTTTAATGGCGTTTTTGATTTACATATTCCCTTGGTTGAATTCACATATAAAAATGTATCAAATCTATCATTAATATAGATCTACATGAGCCTCTATATTAGACGATGGGAAAATAAACAACATGTTTGGATAACATTAGATAGATATGATAATTTGATCGGATATTTCTCAAGAAAAGGGATTATTTAATCCCTTTAGTTATATATTAAAACTATAAAAATGGAACAAAAAGTATATGGAGGTAATGAGTAATGAAAATTGAATTATTTTGATTAATAAAATGTATTCTATTGAATATCTCTTATGATGATGGTTATGATATTTGCAAATATTGAATTTTGAGACCTATGTATATTGGGCCTTTTTAAATCCACATTTGTGAGGGAGTTGTAGATTATTATATTGTACATCATCCCAACCTCTCCCACGTTCTTAATGTGTTCCATGTATAACAATTGAGAATTTATATAACCATCGCATAACATGTACTAAAATAAAAAGCTATATAGATGGACAATGACCTTGTTTATGAGGTGAAAACAGTAGAATTTTTCATTATAGTGATAAAGTACTTTGAAAATAGACAACTAACAAGGTTATGGTTCTCTTAAGGAATCATAATATGGATGATAAATGGGGGTAGATAAGGATCTTGTTAAGACTAATTATCAGCTTTATTTTTAAAATTGAAAACATTTTTATTGTGAAATTATTTTATGGGGATAGGATATAACACCCTGTGATTTTATAATGTGTTTCTTCAATTATGATTAATTTTACAGGTTCAATATCTTGTGTTGTATGAAAAAACTATCCAACTCTAAAAATTAAATATATTTAAAACATAATACACATTAAAATATATTCATTCAAAACACAATTAGAAAATAAATTATTCTTTAATAGTTAAAATATTCTAATTCACATTGGAAAAATGATTTGTTTTAATGAAATTGTTTTCATAATGTTTGCATTTATATAAAAAATTACTAATTAATACAAATTATATCAATAAAATATAGTAATATAATCCATGTAATTAAATGTAAAATAAAATATTGATACCATGAAATAATTGATTAATTGTAATAAGTAAAGACATAATAATTTATATATGAAAAAAATATATTATTTAATAAAATTATTTTTTAATTATATTATATATATTTTATTAAATTTAAGAATTAGAAAATTTTAGAAATTAGGCATAGAAAAATTAACATAATTAATAAATTTTAAAATCATAATTTTCTTAAGATGATTCTATTTGGATTACCCTGAAATGGTATACATTAATGTCAATATTGACTATAATGATTTTTGAAAATGTCCCAACATTTATGATATAATTATTGTATAAGCATGAAAAGAAAGATATATGATTCCTTTTACCTGAATAAAAATTAATTTAATAAATATAACAGTGATTTAATAAATATTATGTGTACTTTTTGAACCAATGTATGAATTTTTAAAATATATGTTCTAAATTATTCAAAAGAAAATATATACTGGTATTATTATTTTAATTATATATTCAAATTGATCCATTTGATTTTGGATTACATTAAAATTAATAAAACTCTTATATTTTAAATAATAATTTAATAAAGATAAGGGGATTCAATAATATACATGAATTTTATGTCAATTCATTTTATTATAAAAAGTGAAATTCTTATAAAATATTTTATATTGTTTATTTATATTAAAATTATTTTGATCACCTATAGAAATAAAATAATGTAAATTATTAAGATTTATATAATCAAAATCTTTGAATTACTTAATATTTCACATTTTATTTATATTCATAAAGAAAAATTACCATTGTAAATTATGTCACCACTATAATGTTTAAAAGTGTTAAAAGTTGTTCTATTTTAAGAAAAACGACCCAATATATGTGAAAAAAAGTCAAAATTTGATTTTATGAGTGTATTATCACCCTACCTAGTCCTTATATTTAAATTTTCCAAATTAAAATCTTCTTCCTGTGATAATGACACCAAATTTATTTTGATAAAAAATATTTTCCAAAAATACCAATCTTCTAAATTGTAAAAGGACCCCTTATGCAACCCATTAATGAAAACGATATAAAAATATCTCATATAATCAAACAAATTTATTTACATAATATTTATCTCCCATTTAATATAATTTTATTCTAAAGAAAAATCCCTTAAAATAAAATTTCATAGAGGTCCTTCATGTGAAGATTCAAGAAATCAATGAAACAAATATTTATTTATGAGTTGTTTTTCAATAACATCCTCATCTAATTTTTCCTAAATCTATGATATATCTTTACTAAAAAAATAAATTAATCTATTTCAATGAAATATTATCATTATAAAATAGAAAATTTTTATATAATTAATCATTATAACATGCTCTTGTATGGGCCATTTTACAACCTACAATGAAATTTTTATAATGTTTCTATCATGCAAGACTATTATATAGAATAAATATTTTTAAAAATAAATAATTTTTTATGTTTCAATTATTATATAATTTTTTATATTCACAAAAAAATCAGTTCTATTTTCGTAGTTGGAATTAATTACAATACAAGATTTAACGATTTCCTTTTAATTCGTTACAGTTGGCTCCATGAAATGATAATGAAAAATCAAAACTATATTATCTCAACTTCCATTCCTTAAAATATGATCTATTTTAACCACTTTTTAATTTTATTTTATATATGAACTATCCATGAATTTATTTTAGTAATATCATCATTAAAATTATCTATATTGAAATTTCCAACAACTTCTATCTCTTTCAAGAAAATTTTGATTCTAATGATAAAAATGATATATGGGATTCAATTTAGAATCACTAACTTAAATGCATGGATATATTTTTCCAACCCTTTATCTTCTAGATAAATATTATTTATATTATTTCGAAAATAATGTTATATAAAATTTACTAATTTATAGGTGTACTTACAATAATATTTTAATTTCTAATAAATTTCAAAACGAAATCTTTTTAACATTTCCCTTAATTGACATTTTTTACATTCACTATAATAAAGGGAAATGAATATTTTGTTACACTTACATATTGAAATAATATTATTTACAATTATGTGTTTTACATTTTTATAATAATTCATTCAAATATTCAATTTTTAATGAAAATTAAATTCTTATCATTTTATGAATCATTATTTTCTCTAAATGATTCCAAAATGAAAGGATATTTCAATTTTTTTTTAAAGTATCTTAATTATTTTATAAAATAATTTTTTATCTATTTTAACATCAATTAATTATCATTTTTCACCAATGGTGATATTATCTAATTATAACATCCACCTTCTTTATCAAAATATCTTATGTCAGTATTTTAAGGAAATTATCTAGAATCTTGTTTCCCTTCAAAGAGTTAACTAATCTATTGAGGAGGGATTAATGATCTTATATTTTTATAGATTTTATATTTATTGAATATTTTTAGGTTCAAATCGGTTTTTTATTGACCTCCAATATATTCGGTAATTTATTATACCTCATAATATTAAAATAGTATATGGTAAAGTAGGGAAAGATCAAGATTACATGGGTGGTTAGCCAATGTGAAAAATGTTTATGGGTGGTGGACCAAGTACTATTACACATTAGTTATGAGTTTAGCCATTTACATTATGTTATGGAAATCATAACGGTTATATTTTGTATGATTTATGGTCCCTTGGTTTATCTCTATGACACACTTATATACAACATAATGATGCCCATGTTATCAGGGCTACAGATTAATTACTTATGAGTATTGGTTAAGAAAATATATGTATACCCTGATTTTATGATTTATTTTCCATTTATTATTATTTATGATTACTCTATGATATATTATTTCATGATTATTTTGTTTTTATCTCCTCAATTTCATCATATTCTAACTTTTGAGATTTTATTGATATCTATCATATGTACCTATAATGGGCATGTGAGATCAAACTTTTCTTATGTTTCAATTCCACATGATATGATGAAGAACATTAAGTATGATACTTGTGGATAGGATACTCATGTAATGATTATATATGGTAAATATTTATGGAATTGAAAAAAATATGTTGGTCATGTAACTAATAACCAATGGAACAAATCCTTTAGGTTCATGGGTGAAAATTTCTATATGAATGGTCGAATATTCATCTAAATGAATGTAATACAAATGTATGTTATTCTTGGATAACCATAGTTGGTATAAAATCTACTATGTAATGAGTATTATTTTGGAAACAAATACCTGATTATAGGGTTTCTGAGTGACCCCAAATAACACCACTATAAAAGATGAGTAAATATCTATTAATTTATTTGTAGATATAAACATAAGCCTCATTTCATTTTATAATATATAAAAATAATTACAACTAAATTTTACCATTATAACATTCTATATATTGGTATTTAAAAAATTATAAATATAACTTAATAACTACCACAATTTTGACAACCTAATATTCAATTAGATATTTATCTTTAAATAAATATAATTTCATTGATCGCTTACGAAACACACAACCTTGGTTCCAAATGAACAATCATATAGTATAATCTTATAAAGAATCCTTTAAATTGGTGATATGAGTTATAATAACCACATTTTAGTAAATATTTATTTTTTATTATATAAAAAAAATTGATTGATAAATTGTATCTCAATTTTTATTAAAGACAATGTATGCATAAATAATTTTTTTTTAAAAATGGGTTCTAATTGTTTTTATGATAAAATAATTATTATTTTATATATTTTATAAATGATTAAATTATAATGTGATTTTAATTTTTAAAACAACTATAGAAAAATTTTATTATATTTAATTTATGATAATTTATTCAAAATGGTAAAATTTCAATAAATAGTGAAAAATAATGATTTTTATAAAAACAATGTTTTAATTTAAATCAATTAAATAAAAAAAACTAATTTAAATGGTTTTAATAGTAAAATTATTTCTTTATATTTATTCTTAATCCAATTATATTCCTGGGAATTAATTTGTTTCTTGATTTTTATATAAAAACTATGCATACTTATTAAATAATTTCTTCATATTCAATGTTTTCCAAATTTTGTGAGTTTATTATAAGAATAATTCATTATTGATTTAAAAATTGAATATTGTAAAAATATATTCTATATTTGGAATCATAATTTTTATATTTTATAATTATATTAATTTCATTTTTGGTTGTACTAAATTGATAAAATAGTGAAACATTTTCATTATTGTTAATGTTAAAACATATTTATGAGGGTTGAACCAATATATAAGGATTCATTTTCCACAAAAATATTATAAATACTATTTGATAGAAAAATTTAGACCTCATCCACACCCACCTTCAAATATAATTCCATTTGATATATATTTTTCTATGAAAGGCATTATCATATTTAATCTTTTATTGAATTCTATGTGTATCCTCTATGCAGTTATAATAGGAAACCCATATTTCTCTTATATACACATAATTAAGCATTATATATTAATAAAACCTTAAATATAATTTTATATACCTTCCATGTCATGAATTAGTGATTCCATTCTTATTATAATATCATTCAAATGGTCATTAATATAGGATCTATATGAGATCTATCAAAGAAGAGGTAATCGATTTACCCAAACTATATGAATTTATTTTTTCTTATATATCCTCCAAATATTTGATATCCATTATAAAATAATAATATAATTATATTCAATATACTGAAATTTTATTATTCTTATTGAACCACAAATATCCTCCATTTATTCTATCATATGGGAAGTGAATCTATCACTCATTCATAAGCGTATACAATATCCTCCACATAGTGATAGAAATCAATATGGATCACCTTGTTTCATGGATGGTTATATTATGGGTAAAATTAATGTACATGATATTTATGGAAAATTTATTCTTCATGAATATTAATTTCATTTCTACCTTTTAACCATCCAATCAATTAGAAAACACTACAATTGCTCATATCTATATTTGGATGACCACCTACATGAAGTGATTTGATTTATTCTTCAATTCAGTGTTATATATATGGAAATAAGGAAATGTTTAATTAATATATATTATATATCTGATATAATAATTATTTTTTATGTTTTATTATTACACACAGTTCTTTCTTTATATTCCCCTAAAAGTGAAAATATCATTGATGTGTATGTAAGACCTACCGTCCCCCTATATAGTTTAAATCATTTTTATATTTCTACCACTCATGGGTGAATATATATATATAATAAATATATAATATATTTAGAACAATTTTTTCATTTTTATATGATATATCCATGACCAATTTATAATTTTAGAAATTGAAAATATAATAGTGTCATGAAAATTGAAACAATTAACACAAAGAAATGATAATTTTTTTAAGAAATTTGCTAATAAATTCATGTCAAAATGTTATAAATGAATAATATATTATATTATAATTATGTAAATTGTATTTTTACATATTTATAAAAAATGTAATTTATTATATATTAATATAGATAACATTTAGAGCAATTCAAACTTGAGATACAAGATTTCTATAACAATTTCTTTGTTTCTAATTATTTTGCTTTGATTAAGTTTAAAATGATATAAAATCATGATCTACCACCCTAGAATATCAGATATTTTTATATCCTATAGTTAATTATTCAGAATAAATTTCTTTATTCATTTTCCTATCTTTATGTCCTCAATAGGCCGAATTACCACTTTTAATAAAAACTGACAATATTTATCTCTTAGTTCGAAAGTCCATTTTAATAAAACTGTAGGTTTTAAGGAAAAATTCCATACATATATTTTAATATTATCCTTTAAATTTTTTAACTAATTTTTACACATTTTTATTATTTTTGATAAAAAATCAAAATTAATCCCCTTTTCGTTTTGTGAATGACTTACTTTTTAAAATTTTTATAGAGTATGTGGATTTAATGATTGTTTTACTATAACAAAAATGATTAAAATTTACCATAATAATGACTATTATATTCTATGAATATTACTTTTACCTTACCCAATATCTTGTTAAAATTAATTTTTTCCATAACACTTGTAAAATAATATATTTTAAATAGGTAATTAGAAAGTGGTAATTTTAATTTCCTCATGAAATGATTTATTGATATTATAATATCATATTTCTTCTATGATAACATCCATGAAATTATCTCTGATTTATATGGGACATGATCTAATAATTCCATCCACATTTCATATTTGTATTTCTTGTGATGATAATTATTGAAGGGCGATTCAATAAAAATTACTCATTTTGTTGGGATAAATATGCTTAGATGATAACTTTATGAAAATAAAATCCTTTCAACGAGTAACACTCTGAGGAAATTATGAATGGTTTATAATTTTTTTTTATTTTCCATGTGTTTATATATGATATATATATTATGTTCATGTGACAAACATATAAATATATTATAACTATGTTAAAGGATGTTACATATTTATATATCCATTCTAACCACTGGGTAATGATTGATATATCATTAGATAATAAAGATTTAATGTGGAGAGACCCATGTTCTATAAAGAATAATGATCCCTATGATAGTATTGTGGGTTCACCATTATTGAGGAAATGGTGCAATTGGGAGTAGACCCAATCCACTCCGATAGTCTTGGATGTTATCCTTTACTGTGTAAACTATTTTAATTTCTTATGTGTCTTTCATAAGCATGTGTCTAATTTTAATGTTCTTCCATATTATTCATGTTCTTTGATACCATTATAATTTATATCATATGAATCTTCAAACTTTTATCATGAATTAAGAATATTTTCTTCATATGTGGGGAATGGTTTTCAAATTTTATTCTCATGTTATCATACTCATATACACATGTGTTTTTTATTTTATTGTTTATATATCCTAGGTTAATAATTATTATGCCTTATTAATCACTCTTTATTATGTCTATTTTACCAAAATTATTAATAAAGGCTACAATTATGATATCTATAATAATTGATAAAAATATTAATATCTATGTTGTTTATTGTATAGATATCATATAATCCAATAATTTATTTATCCATGCTTCCAAAAAATTAGGCTAATAAAATTCTATCATGAATCATAATTTTAATTACTTACAATTTATCTATTTATAAGACATATATATATATATATATTAATGTATGGTCCACTATAGTTTATATATCCAAAATATTATGATACCGTTTGAATCTAGGATTTTAAAACAAAAATAAATAACCATATATTAATCATATTTATTTGAGAACATCCTCTATCAAAGTAATGAATAAAGGGTGGTTTACCTACAAAAATATCCATGTATAGATATTATGTTTAGACATGGTTTCCAAAAAGTGTGTCTATGTTTAATAACCCTGTAAGTGTTTGATTATTTATATCTTCTCTATTATTATGGTCCAAGGTGGCTATTCCCTTACCAGACACCTAGTTTGATAGAGTTGGAGGATATTCATAGATAATTCATATTTTCTTTATCACCAATTATAAATTATTTCAACATATTTTTAATAGGTATTATTTTGTAAAAATATATGGTTTCATAGTTTTAATAGAATATGTATTGACATAGGAATACTATAAATTATTCTTCATGATTATGTGGTTTCCCATTATGATTATTGTTCCCCCCACTAGGATTTTTTTAGTGAATGGTTCAACGCAAATAAACCATGTTAATACTGAATACAATGAATAATTGAAATATTTAACTCTACGAAAACGAAATATTTTTTGAGTTGGAATAATAATAATTATTTCTAGGCTTATATTGGCTTTTCAACAAACTAGTCATATTGAGCTTCCTAATTAGAAAATAAGGGGACAAAGTTCAACTGATTCACCCATGATGTATCATCTTGCAACTATTAGTGGGTATTTTGTTATAGTAATTGTTGAGTAATGGATTAGTACAACTAAAATGTCATTTTTACAATTTTTTAATATGAAATATACATTTTGTTGTTTAAAATTTATATGGTAAAGAATAAAAATGTAGAAATTTTTTCAAGAATCAAAGGGAATATAATGATATTTACACCTTATAGTGTGATGTGTTTAAGAAATTATTTTAAATTAGTACTTATATTATATTATTCCTATGAAAATTGATAAAAAATTAATGACATAATATTGAAGAATAATTAATTTTTAAATACATGTGTGGAAAATTTTAGAAGATGTGTGAGGTACACTTCTAATACTATCATCCAACCAGAATGTAAGGTCTATAAATTATTTACTAGCTTAATACAATGTATGTGGATTGAATTATCAATATGAGAATTAAATTTCTATGATGAAATCATTTAATTTTATATCAATCTGAAAATATATATTTTAGATAAATAGGAATTTTTTGGTCTAAATAAAAAAATAAAGATAAATTTCTATAGAAATTATAAAAAATATAATTAGAAAAGGATAATATTTCTTATCATACATGTGTGGAAAGAAACAAAGAGGATATTATATCAATTGAGATGTTAATTTTTTGAATTACATAAATGAATGAAATTTGGAAATACAAATAAAATGTAATGAGAATATTTTATCTTATGATAGAGTAATAGAAAAAAAATAAAACAACCACACCATAGGGTTTTACATGCAATGATATTGTGAGTTATACTAACCATTTCTCAAATGTAATGGATAATGGTGAAGATTTATGTCAACTACCTCTTAAACCCAGAGGTTAAAAAAATATCATGTGATCAATATTACTGATTTATGGTAAGATAATTTTGTGAGGAAAGGTATACATAACAACCATTCTATAACTGATAATGAAATCTTTTATTTTTTTATACATTGTATTTCATAACTAAATTTTTTAAATTTAATTATAATATCTCCCAAAATTATTAGATGTCGAATTGGAAATGAAATATAAAAATGGAATGATAATCACATCTCCAATATACTATTATTCTCTAATTTAAGTTTTTTGGAATTTTATTTATAATAATATTTTTATACTACCTCATGTTTAATATGATGTTATTATTTGAAAGGATTGGAATTCATTATACGAATTGAATATACTTTATTGAAAATGTGATGTTACATTTGATATTCTATAAGAACAATGATCTTCTATTAGTGGGATGATAAATGTGAAATTTTGTTGTAATTTTCATCCATTTTATGAGTTTTGTTCAATTTAAAAAAGGATATTTATATACGATGGTTTAGTAGGAACTCATTATAGAATAAAATATTGTTTTTATTTAATTTTACATTTTCAATATTTTAATAGTTTCTTGGACTTAGATAGAATCATGAAATAGGGTTTTCAATAGTTCTCAAACCTTGAGCTATAACTATTTCAAAGGCATTATATATTATTTATCATTTTCAATTTTTGTAATGGAATAAGAATATCTACAAGAATATCGAGTATGGATTCCTTCCCAAATTCATATCACATAAGGTATAAATATAAGTATTTGTTAAAAAAATATTAATCAATGAGATATTACCTTGATTATCAGAAACATAACATGATCCTTATCAATGAAATATATCTTATTCATTATATTGGTGACTTTATTGATCAATTTTTTTGGATATAAGTACTTCTCAATGAATTTCATACATTCTAGATATCATTAATTATAAGTTACAAAGGAGGATATACCCAAGAATGATTCCATAAGATGTGTAGAAACTATGAATTTATATTAATTTTAATAGGTCTTACTAATACCATAGTAATCATTAAGTATTTAAGGATTATAGTGAATAGATATTACCATGATCCTTTTTTTATATATTTTATATATGATATTATTAAAAATTAAGGGATCGAAGAAGTACACGAATATCTCATGAAGATTTTACCGAAAACTATTGTTTTGGGTCATATAATTTCTTAAGGGGTTATATCAACGAATCATTCAAAGATAGATATTATGGAATAATGTTCCAGACTAAGCATAGTAACTGATATCCATATTGTTTTTACATTTGATGTATATTTTTTATTTGTTATTTAAAATGTTTCAGAGCTATATAATCCACTCACCAAAATATATTGGAAGGGAGATATTCTCATTTGGGTCTATGAATTAGAGAAAAATTTTAGGTGACAAAAGAGACAATTAGTCATAACAACTATTCTTAATCTAAACTATAGTAGGTATGGGTTTTTTATCTATAGAGATCTTTTAGAGAAGGTTTTTTGATATTTGTGGCCATATATTGTTCATAACAACAATTTAAGCTTAATGAGAATAATTACCCAAATTAATATTTGGAATTACATGTTGTAATATTTACATTAATGATCTTGAATAATTATATTTTTAGGAAACAGTGTGATATATATAATGATTATAAATGAATTAAATATATATATAGTCAAAAAAATTAATATATCCTAGATAATATTGTTGGATTTGTTTAATGATTATGATTAATCAATACATTACCACCACAGGAATGAGAATGTTCCATATTTTTGTGATGTCTCTAAAATCGTGGGGCAAAATGTTTCTAACTATAGGATGATTCGAAGAAATGCTAAAGATTTACCTAGAGCTTCAGAATGGACTGAAGGTAATAGGATCAAAAAGAACAAAGCTGTCTTTATTGAGAACAAAAGAATTCTGAAAAACTCAGTGGTCCTCCATATCCAAACACAAAGTGCTCCTTCTACTACAAAAGTTCCCACATCCATTCACTTTACTCCTTCCTCATCTCTAAAAGTGTCATGGGTTGATATAGCAGAGGAGGATGTGCATATTCTAGAACCAACATCTAAGGTTATCCAATCCGGTAACCCAGTTTTTGAATGGGTTTGTAAGGATGATTATGAATTATTTACTAAAATTTAAAATGATGTTTGTAATCTGGTTACAGTCTCACAGAATGAAGATGAGGAGAATCAGTTATTTCAGGATTTTTACAATGATATCCTTATTCTTTTGGTATCCTTATAGTATGATAAGAAGATTTCTCCTTTATTGAATTCTATCCGATATGATTCATCTTCTGAAGTAGCAAGTTTTAATCTAGAAAATTCTCAGAATGTAAATGTCTATAAACATGATCTTCCTGCTACTGTCAAATCTGGACAGACTTGCATTTACAATGTTTCTTTTCCTGTTCTAGGGGTCAATTCCAGCATTTTTCCTGATGATCATGACATTCATAACACTCTGATTACATCAAGTTCTTGTAAAATTGCTTCATATGATTTTTTTTCAAAAGTAATGTTACAACTCCTACAAGTATTTCTTCCACTGTTCACAGAAATATAGACACATTGATTGTGTCTAGTACATGTGGGATACCTGAAGCTGTAAACATTGATGACATACTTAAAGGCTCCAAATGTCCTCAGAGCTCGAAAAGGAAAGTAGGGAGACCCCCTAAATCTGGAAAAATCATGGATACTGCTTTAAAGGTAAGGAGTTCAAAACATATTTTCTTAATAACTGAAGCATATCTTATAGAGCTGGCGGAATCTGGAAAATAAATCACCATTATATTTCTCATGTAATTCCAAATATTAATGGGCTGGACAACATGGTTTTGGGTGATTTACATTGCTGGTTAGATTCTTCCTAGGTGGAGTTGTTCCATATTTATGAGGTTAGTTGTAAAGAGTCTCTGCAGTTTCATATCTTGTATCCTCATTTTTAATAAAATTACCTCAGCCGTTTTGCTGAGGGACCTTTCCCAAAAAAAATCTATAAATTTTTTAGGAAATGTGAAAAGATAATCATTCTCAAATGAGTGTTGAACCACATGTCCCTGTAATGACTTAAGATGTAAAATGGAAGATGTATAACTCTAAAATTTTGTAAGAAATTTTCATTATTCAAACCATTATTATGATAGACTGATTATATTTAGTAATTTTAATTATGTCCTATAAATACTAGTCTTAAAAGAGGATTTGTAATATGAATTCCAAAGTTTATCATTGTCTATTAATTCTAGAAGTACAATGATATATAGATATAAATAAGGGTATTTATGTTAGGAAATCATGAATAGATATATTGAAGAGAATATATCATGGTTCTTGGTATGTGATAATTTTCTGTTAAACAGATAGATGTACAAGTGAATGTTATAATTATGACTCAGACCTGAATATAAATAGGAAAACATCGGCATTATTTTATTATTAGACTCCCCAAAATGTATATGATGCATAATATTATTTTTGTTTAATTTAGTAACCTTATAATGTTATCAAACTTCATTTATATAAGATAAAATTTATCTATTTAACATCCTTATAAGGAATTATTTTTTTATTTTAAAGGATGAATTTAGTATAAAATTTGATTATATCTTGTCGGGATTTGAGTTTTTCCTCAATGTTCAAGTGAATCAATCAATATTCTCAAGATATAAAGTTGATAATAAACACTACTTATAATAATTATAAATATGGTAAGATAAATGGAAAAAAAATAAAACCATATGGGAATTTTTTTATTTTTCTATGGATTTTTATACTATAATGGATTTACATCATCCTTTAGTCTATTTTTTATAGGAATACAACTATCACTCAATCTCTCAAATGGATACTTATAATTATTTATATGGAATGAAGTGTAAAAATAAAATCTTCCAGGATAATTTAAATGTAATAAATCAATTTGGACGTGATATTTCAAAGGATAAGATAGATAAAGGCATATCCATTTTGAAGAAAATCAAGGAAACTCATAGTTAACATGATATTATATAGAAAATCATAAGTGGAATTTAGAATTATAATTTGGTGAGAAGGTATTCCCATGAATTTATACAAGAATTATTTTTATAAGAATCAAAAATAATATAAATTTCATCCCTATTTATATTTAATCCTTTAATATTATTTATTTATTATGGATGAAAGGATATTTCATGGTGCTTCCACCAAACCTCTCTCATGCCCATGATATTTTCTCATCATATATACAAAATAAGAACATTCCTTATCATAAACATGAAAATAAATCAAATTTTATATCACTAAATAATGATATTTACTATGATGAACAACATTTATAAATCATGGATTATTGAGACAATGAGAAACAAATGAAGAGTACTCACTTTGTGTATATTGTATGGATTCATTAAAAACTAGAATATGCTATTTTCGAATATATAGATGCACTCAAACAGTGATAACCTCATTTCTTATCATAATGATGGTATTTTTAGGGTTGAAATAATTCTATAGGGTGTTAAAATTTACACCACGAGATTTTATATATACATATATTTTCTATAAATATATTTTATTTAATTGATAGAAAATAATACATGAAACCATGAGTGTAAATAAACTATAATATAGAAATACATTACACAATAGCTAATAAATAGTTGGTAAAAATAATAATAGAGAAGTTTAATTTTTTTTTTACATAAATAATTTATGCTAATAAATAAGTAATAAATTTTTAGTAAAGTATTAATATGATTAGAAATTATATTTATCAGAAAAAATGAATTTTATTAATTTCTATAAAATAATAAAATAAATATTTTCATCTAATTTTAGAAAATATATTTGAAAATTAGATATTTATTTTCAAAAACCTTATTTCAATATTTTCTTTGAGTGATTTTTTATAATTTTTTGAAAATATTAAATCTAAAAATAAATATTTTTTTAAAAACATTCAATTAATTTATATAATGTATAATTTTCTCTTTAGTATAAAATGAGTTTCAGAGTATAATTACTTAATTTATATAATTATTTATCCAATTATGTTCATTGTAATTTTTTATATGTGGAAAATGGTAAAAAAAAATTTATATATAAGGAAATAGTTTTTCCAAAATTGTTTCACATATGCAATTTGTGGGTTTATAGTAAAATAAATTTATACAAATTTTACATAATTGACATGAAAAAATATATTCTATATTTTTAATAAACATGAACACATTTCATTATAAATCTACTATCCATTTAAGTTATAATAACTTGTAAAAAATAGAATGAAATTTAACAGCAATTAAAGATAAAACAGGTTTATTAAGGGGTTAAACCATGATATAAGGGTCCATTTTTAAACTAAATATATATTAATCCTATTATATTTTAATATTATTACTATATATTATCCCAACATTGAATCTTGTTATATTTGAAACCATTTAGAATAATAATGAAAATATTATATTTTGTTCTTTTAATAAATTAGTTCCCCATATACCCTCTCCCCCACTTTTTAAAAGACTCCCAGACTTTAATTTTTTTACAAAAAAATTGAGCTTTATATCTCCAAAAAACATATCCAAATTTTTCTTAAACATCTATATCCATGATTTTATCGTAATATTCATATGAATATTTTATTGTCAGTGTCCTTGAAAAGGGACCTAAATGGGACCAACTGAAGAAGAGGTAATCATCTAACATGGCCTATATCAATTCATTAATTCTTCTAAATCCTCAAACCGTATGTAATAAATCAATAAATACTAAAATATATTTAAAAAAATTTAAAATTTATTTTTCTTATGAAAAAACAAATTTATATCCTTCATTACATCTAATGGGATGTGAAAGAATTTCTCGTGCATATGTAATGAATATCTCCTCCATGTAGTGATACAATTTGGTTTTCAACACCATATTTCATGGAGGATAATTAAAATGGGATTAATTTTTATAAATTATATTTATGAAATAATTGTTATTTTATAATTATAATATCATATACTCCTTGATACAATTCAATCTACAGAAAAAATGATAATGTCACTCATGTTTACTTGTGGACTAACACCTCCAAGAATCTAAGTGATTTGACATCTATTTTGATATACATGGATGCAGATAAGGATATGTTTAATGAATATATATTATATATGTGATATAATAATTATTATATAAATATAAATTACTATTTACTTTTGTTTAATTTCATTTTTGAAAAGTTAAAACATCATTAATATGTTCACATGGTTTACTGTCTCTATGAATTATGTAATCCTTTTTTCAATATCATAGTTTATTGGATGGCTTTACATAATAATGTGGTGAATATATAGGATATTTATATCATTTTTTAAATTTTAATATGATGAATTTTTAATCAAACTATAATGATTGGATCTAAAAAATTGATATTTTCATTAAAAATGAAACATTTTACATTAGGAAACAATAATTCTAATACCAAATTATTATTAGGTGGGAATTAAAATATTTTATACATAAAATATATGATATTATTATAAAATAGGTTATTATTTTATATAAATAAAATAAATTTATTTTTATGATATAAGAGTTAATATAACATATGATGCCATTGGAAATTGAGGAAATTTGTTTATTTTTCAATGTCATTATATGTAAGGATTATTTATTATTAAGATTATGATGATGAAATTTCATGAAATATTTATATTAATTATCTTGATTTCTTTTCCTATAATTATTTTTTACAAAAAAAACTCATTTCATATTCAACAATTTATATATTGAAGATACGTAAATAATGTTTTCGATAAAAAAACACTTTATTTCTCTCTTTACTCAAAAAACATTATCCTTCTATGTCAATATTTTATAGAAATGTTTTCAAAATTATTTTTATATATTCACCTATTATTGATAAAATTCATTCTTTACCATTATTAAAATATAACATAAGAAATTAAAATATATATTATTATCATTTTCTGAATGAGTTCATTTGACTTATTACCAAAAATTGGAATGAAATAATTGTTCTAATGTACATAGAATGAATAAATCATATTATCATAATGAAAATTAAATTCTATAAATAATCATTTAGAATATTATAATTTTATATTAAAAGATTTGTTTTCCATATTTTTTTTTTGAAAAATTTGATTTTATATATGTTATTTCAAAGTTAAAATTATATTTTACCTAAAAAAATTTCCACTGGTATTTTGAAGACATTTTTAATCTATGATGATAAATTTGAAGTTACAAATACATTATTGGGTCTATTTTACAATTATACCATCCATTCACATTCTATAATGGGTTTTCAATGATGGCAATTTAATGATGATTCTATGAAACATTTTTTTTCTCATGGGTCAATGATTTTAAGATGAAACCATTATGAATCTAGATTATTTTAAATGAGTTATTCTATGATGAAATAGTGAATATATATATATATATATGTATATGAAACCCATTAAATTTTAATGGGGTATGATATGATGAATGTTTTATGATCTTATTGTTAACATATGCATTCTTTATGAATATGTGGTGAGTGGTCCAAGAATTATATGTCCCTCTAATATATTTTGGTAATTATGGATATCTCATGGCATAATAAGGACTCAAATGGGGAGTGAAACATGTATAGTAAGGTACTCTAACCACTATTATTGTATTTAGAGTAAACCTTTTACTGAGGAAATAATAGAATGAGTAGTGGACCCAATCCATTGTAATATTCTTTTTTTTTTGAATTTGATTAATGAAATGATTTATGTTAATATGCGTACACTACAAAAGTATTTTTCACCACAATGTTATTATCTCATAGATCAATTTCTATGATTACTTTTTGAGTCATTTCGTATTAAATACCTTCAGTTATTCAATGACTATATATTATTATCTATGTTATGTAGGGAATGGTTTTCAAATTTAATGATAATTTTATCAATCCCCATATTCTTATGTTATGTTTAAGTGACCATTGTCATATCTATTGTTTACCCATACTTGGAATTTAATCTCATATTATCTTATGTTTTCTATCATGATGTTTTGATGAAATATTTTACGTGGTCTATTTTTAAGAAGTTATGTAATGTTGATGAACTTAGTGGGAGATGATGTAGTTCTATTATTAATGAGATATTTTTATATCTATGTTTATAATAACAATAGAACTATAGGATATTCTTGTGGATATTAATATTATTTAAATAATGTAAATCTATTATTATGTGATATCTATGTAGGAAATTTATTGGTCTCCCTGTAAATATATACAGTTGAACTCTATTTTCATTTTCATAAACCATCATAATCTGAAAAAATAAAATACACCTTGTTGAAACCAAACTATAATTTTTCATTAATATAAATAATATTTTAAATAAGTTGTATTTTATTTTCAATTATTCAATCACTACGATTTTGACATTTCACATCTAATTCTTTAAATTTGATATTTTTTTTGGAATTTCGAATTAATTGTGAAAATAAAAAAAAAATATCATTTTTTTGTTTTTAAAAATTTTAATGCATAAATAATCAGTCCATATATTAATTTTGAATTCTATTAATTCATCTGATATAGTAATTTAAAAACATTAATTAGTAATTATTTTTAGTAAAAGAATAATTCATTTTATTATTATTAGGTTTTTATGACTTATGATGTATTTTATAAGTATTTTTCGAATATCATAAGGCATAATTTATTTTCATGTCGCTATTTTTAGTAGTATTTGAATTATTTGTATTTTTTAACTCATTAATCTATTGAATAATTATTTATTATAGCATCTATAAGGAATTTTAATTTCTTATTGCAATTTTATATAAAAAATGTCTTTGATATTTGAAAATATTTAATTTCATAAGCCATTAAACCTCACATGTATTTAGAAAATTATATAAAATGAAAAAATTTATATCATGATATTGATTATATATGAAATAAAATATGTTACAAAAACATTTTGATCATTCACAACATTACTCCCACAATGACCAAAAATACAATAATCTTTTTTCTCTACCATAACATATGATAATAAATTGAATGAGCTTTTTTAAAATCTATATTTTAGAAATTATAATGTATTAAAAATTTTGATACCAAATGAATAATGTATTATAGGTGTAATGCATCCATAAAACTAATTTAAACTGTTCATGTATAGCATTATATATTATTAAATTTTATGAAATGGGTATTTGTGAGAAAAATTTAATGATATAACCAACACATCATCCATTTTTATTCAATTAGGGATAGATAAAGAGGGTATGGATATTGTGAGATTTTGTTATATTGTTTTCAATAAACCTACATTAATATATTATACAAGGATTCCATATCAATATACACGATAGAATACTGTTTTATACCAATAAGATAATATCTTAGAAATTAAAACGTCATGAGCATGATGGATACATATTACTAACATGAATATGAATGCTATTTAAATTTTTTTTTGTTCTATTTCATAAAAGATATTTTATCCATAAACCAAAAAAATTAATGGTGGTTGATTAGGGACAAAATTAGCATGTTTATTTCACACAAACTCTTAGATTATCAGGTTGTTATGCAGAAATACTGATGAAGGAGGGTGGTATATGATTTATCTATGAATGGATAAACCCCTAGGTATATTTTGAGAGTATGTAAACAATGAAACTTATTTTCTATTTATAATTATTTTTACTATATATTTTATATTCTTCTAAAAAATATTTTCAATAAATAATAGATTCATTTATTTTCATCAGTATACATTTTTTTTAAATTATTTGGGTTATTGTTTAAATTTATAGAACCAAATTTTTTGTTCTTTCTGTTTAAATTTCATATGATTTTTTATATTTATAAGTATATTTAGTTCAATATTGTTCAGTTTCATGGTGGTATATAATTAATTTAATATCATTTATAGGATGAGAAAAACCTATACTTTGGACATTGAATGATTTCAAGGTTTATTTAGGTGTTAAGTCAAAGGTATTTTCGGGCTGGTTTAGAAATTAAATTATATAATATTCTTATATAATAAATAATATAGTGTCTGATTTTTGGAAACTTATGTACGGTATTCATTTTTAAAGTCTGATTTCACACATGTTTTCAATAAAAGTTTCCTCCCAACCCACTATGGAATGTAGTGATTGCATTATTCATATTTGTTTTTACAAATGTTTTCATAAAACCCCGAAAATATCCATATTTAATCTTCTATATAATAATATTAATAATAATAGTTTATAATAGATAATGAGTCATGATTGTGAGAAAACCTTGTAATCTATTTTAATTTATTCATTATAGGGATAAATATATTTATTGGTATTTGTCCACTAATAAAGTACCATCATTTTAAACTATTTTCATGATGGATTCATATATTGTTTTTGTATAATTTTTTACCAAAAATGATTTTTATGGTGATTACTCAAATGTTTTTCAAGATATTTTTTAGTAAACTATAAAATTTAAAGAAAATAATTGAAAATAAGAAACTAAATAATATAATATAATTATTTAAGATGTGACTAAATAATTTTTTCATCCCAAACATATAATTGAATTAATATAATTGACCTCCCAAAAAAGACAAAAATGTAAACATCATACCATATAAATTTTCCATTGAAGATCCATATTAGTATGGGTTAATAAATGAATTTTAACATTCATTTAACATTTTAAGGTAAAGGGAATACACAAAATCCTATTTTCCCATTAATGTGAGTGTTGGAAAACAAGATTATTTTGAATCATTTTCATAAGAATTTTGTGATAATTAACTATATGTGAATAATCACCTGAATCATTATGCTTTGATAAATATTTTGTGGAACTAGAGATACTAACCATTTTCAATATTTTTATTATAATATTTTTCCCCTCACTATAAAAACTGTATCTTTATATTTCATTTTCATAAGGATAAAACATAAATTTTTTTAGTCACATTGGGTTATTAGTAATTTTATAACTACTTCATCCAATTCTGATTTTATAAATTCATCTTGTGAATTTACTATTTTTTTAAATAGAAATTATGTCTCTATGGATGTGATTGCTAAATTAAATTAGAAAAAAAAATTAATTCGATTATTTATTATAGAATTCTACATGATGATCATGGTACTATGGTTATTTGGAAATAATAATTCATATTTCATGATGAAACTAAAGATAAACCATATTATGAAATTAATTTTCTAAAACAGATATATGTCACTTTGGAGGATCGTGTGTCCTGGAGGTGACCTTTTATTTTATTCTCATTATTGCTACTCCTTTATGAGAAAATTTTCTAAATAATTTTGTAAACTTATATCTATATTGGAGATTATATAATTTTCTCAGGTGGAAATGCACTAGTCAAATTTCATTTTTGTGGTTTTATTATAATAAAAATTTACCACCATCAAACTCGGTATAGAGAACATTCACTCTCTTAGTGTGGATAGTATAAATAACGAAATAACAACTGGGGTTTAAAAAAATCATTAACCGCTTATTTTTATTTTCATTATTTTCTTGAATACATTTCAAATCATCTTTACTATAATCTTGTTTTTTTTGTGTGGAAACAGCTATAATACATTCTCATGCTATCTATTAAATAAAAAAATGTTGTTCCTTTATCACATCTATTTTGTATCCCTATAATTATATATTTTCAAATCATCTATTAATAATTTCATAATCATGATATTTAGTAGAATATGAGTGGAGGGATGTACAATCTCTGCATCATTAGTATTTTTTATTCCTTTATAATTTTATATTAAAATTTTATCAATATTTTTACTATTTAATTTTTAAGAAATTAAACTTAGAATTAATATCATTGTAATTTTTAAAACACATTAAAATGAATGAACTAGTTTTACCTAGTAACTAAACAAAAACAAATATTGAATTGATATTTTTCATAGAAATAAATATTAATAAAAATTAAGAAAAAACCTATGAAATTTTTAACCCCATGTCAAAAATTAATATAGAAATTTTTAGTTCACCAAAAGATTAGGATTTATGAAATTTTTAAATATTCTTCACTATAACATAATTTGGTTTGAAAACTAAAATACATTTTCATTAATATTTATTTATTTATGAAAAATTGAGAGATTATGGAATGTATGTTGATACTGTTTATGTTATTTTTTAATTTAAAATCAAAAATTTCAATATAACTTTTTATTCAATACTAAAATATTATTTTTAACCACAAAATTGATTAGTATCCAAGAAGTTTTTTTTATGAAACCACATTAAATTTAATTTATCCCAATACTACATTCTTTAAAAAAATGTGTGATCAAATATAGATAATGTGTTTGAGGATATTATAAAGTGTTTTTTTCATCATTTTTTTTTGAAGAATTATTATATAAATAAGAAGTCATTTGGTACTACTAAATATATTTTTAAATTATTTTAATAAATTGAATGCCACTAAAAAATCACCTATACTAAAATTTTTATAAATATGAATGACATCAATTTAGAAAGATATGTGGTGGTTCTAAGTCTGATTCAAAATATAGGAATGGGAAAACGCTATATATTTATGGTCGGTGATTTTTATTTTACATGAAAAACATAAATATATATTGAATATAAATTTGAAAAAATCAACTACACTATTGTGAATTGAGGTAATATGTAAGAAAGAAATTAAAACTGCTAAAATGTTGAATACAATAAAATTTACATGAAACGTTTCTAGATTATTGAGTTGATTCACTACAAATGGGTTTGAGGAGTTGACTGTTATTGATTTTAAACTAGAAACATTAATTTTTTTCCTTAAAAAAGAACTAAACATATTAATTATGACTCAAATATTATTAACATATATAACCTGCAATCCATCATCCACTGAACATCCATACAAATTCCTCACGATAACATGATTTTTTTATTAATACATAGTATTTTGGTGTGTTTTGTGTGTAAAATATTCATTTCTACAAGATATAAGACTAAATATACATCGAATGTTTAGTTTTTGAATATTTATCTTCTTTCCATGTTCTTAAAGATGAAAATATGTAGTGAAAAAGTTAAAGAGAAATATTTATAACAATAAAAATTATAAGTAATAATAACATATTTTTTACATTTTAATGATGCATGACTCAACCAGCCAAAGTACATTCCATGTTACCATTCAAAAAATGAAATCTATGTATTATTGTAAAATTTTGAGTAGGTATATTTTAGATGTAGTCAGTGTATAGTCCAAGATTATACTTTGTGACCACTAGTATTATTAACTACTCTTGAAGTTATAGTTTTAGATTCATGATATCAAATTTGAGGGAAATGTTATATCAGTGGATGGAGTGGATGTGGACCGAGAGAAGCTTCAGGTGGTGTTATATTTGGAACCACCCATGAATGTGAGGTGTGTAACTTCTTGTGGTTGGGAGGATATTACCGAAGATTCACACTTTATTTCACCATGATATCATAACCCATGATATCTTTAACCTAAAAGTGGAATCCTTTCATTTGGAAAATAGTTTTTATTTGTATTTTATACATTTGAAGTTGAGATTTTAGAGTTCTCTCATCATGATATTATCATAGGATGGTGTCAAGTACATGGTTCTTGGTGGTACATCAGGAGTAGAGTTTGGTTATGTTTTTATGTAGATGAAGGTGGTGATTATCTATGGTCATTTAAATTGATAAATCTTTAATAGATCTTCATAAACTATGATCTTGATTTTTCAATAGTACTCTTTGATCTAATTATCTAGAGACACTACCTGATGGGAAATCAGTTTATCATATATTATCATCACAAGAATCTCAACTATATCTCTTTTCAGAAGGATCATAACTTGATATAAAGATGATGGATATAGTTATTCTAGGATAATAAATTTGATGTTTTCTAATATATTATAAGTAGTAATTTGGTATCATATTCTATTAGTAAGAAATCTTGTTCAAATTGGCTAAATGAGGTGTTAGAGTAGTTTTCCCCATTGCAGTTATCCCTTGTGGATGGATATGGAGTTGATTACCTCTAGTAAATTGTTGTTACCCCTCCACTATTTTAGTGAGAAAAGTATGAATATCATTGGGATTCCAACAGTGAGACCCTCTATAATCAAATTGATATTAGATATTCTACAAATTGACATTTTGAAGGTTAGGAGGTTGTTATTATTTTTAGAAGACACATGTTTTCACCAGTGACATTGTTGGATATTGTTCTAATAATGTTTCATACATCTCATTTGGAGGTACATCACAGTTTGCAGAATATGTATCAGGACCTCTTTCATTAGTTTTTGTGGCTAGGGATTATGAAGGGAGTTGAAGAGTCAGTCCCACTTTGCCTTACATATATGCTATAAAAGTCTGAGCACCAAGTTCTTACAGGTATACCTCAACCCCTTAAGGTGTGTCTGTGTGAATATTTTGTAGGATTTCCATGGAATATGTAATGGTTTTACCATCTACATTCAAGGTACATGATTCCATTTTGGTTAACATAGACATACTCACCATGTCTTCCCACTTCCAATCTATTCGGGATCCGAGTTTAGTGGTGATAATGGGAATCCTCTACATGTAGTAGATTGTTCTACCCAATGGAGTTCCATCAATGATTTTTTATGACTGTTATGTTCTATTAATATCAAATTTGTTAAATGGATTATATGAGGTGTTAAAGACTATGTTATGTTTGAGCAAGACATTCAACCCCCAAACTGATGTTCAGATAGAGTTGACAATTTAGCTTGTGAAGAACAAGTTAATAGATTTCAGGTTTGACTATATGCATTGTTCAGAGGATCACAAACCAATGGGAGTGTTTTTATACAAAAATATTCACTATTACACCATCTTTATGGAACCATTCAAGGATTTTTATGGGTGACCGTCTTGGTCACGACATTGTTGGACTAACCTTGGAGAGTTGGTACTCAGGGCTCATAGTTAGTAAAAACTACCAAGAAGGTACAGATCATCCATGAGAGGAACAATACTAAACAAATACATTAGGAGTCATATGTAAACATATTGATAAGGCCTTTGGAGTTCATTGTGGGAGACCATTTGTTCTAATATGTTTCACATTGATGTGGGTTATAGATACTTTGAATTGGAAGAAATCTCTATTAGAGATTCATTTCCCCTTTTTTAATAATTCATATAGTTGGTGAGGTAGAATAACACTAAGATATATCTCAATATTTAGATAAAGTATACGATTTCTTCCATGTGTCACAACTAATAAGGTACATGAATGACCCATCACACCTTATTGATTGACATGACATAGACATAAAGTATTTACCTGCATTTTTTGTATACCCAGTTGAGAACAATGATCGATGGGAAAAGATCCTTCATGGGTAAGACTTTCATTTAGTGTGAGTCTGGTGGCCTAATGGGAATCATTAAGAGAGAACATTGGATTATTAGTATCTAATTAATGATCAGTACCCACATCACATTATATAGTACATTGTTATGAATATTAAGGGAACTAAAGCTATAATGCGTGGAAAATTTATTGACATAGAGTTTCAATGTATTATTTTTCAACACATTATCTGTAATTAGTGAGACCAATCACTAAGATGGTGTATTCTTCTGAGGCCCGATGTTCTGGATATACATTTAGGAAATATATTAACTATATTAAATAGACTATGTGTGTTATTTTCCTTAAAAAATAAAATCTTTATAGGTTCCCAAATTTAAATTTCAATGTGCTCAATGTGTTGAGAATGTCATTTTTACCCTTCGAGTTACAAATTCTTTGTTGGCATGAGCAATTTTTGAAAAAGACATCATTGGAATGGGAATTATTAAATAATTAAATACATTATTTAATTTTTATTCTATTGATGTAGAAATTATGGATTAATTACGTAGATTATTATGATAGAATTATAGGGTTAGCTGTATAACACTTTAGCTTTTAATGAATCCTAAAAGAGAGCAATGGAGGATTTCCCCTAGATGAACAGAAAATAGACCATACATCAGCAAATGGAGGACAATGTTATTGGAGACATAACCAATGAAAATTAAATATGATATTTCTTCATAAATGAACATTCCAACTCAAGGTATGACATTTTTTTATTGTATTCTTTCATCATTCTTAATTGTTATAGATAAAAAAATCAATCAACTAAATTATGGATTCATATATCGTGCATATTGAGGGATGGGTTATTTGTGATATTTCTTCGAGATATTTTATTTGTGATTATATTATTATTTTTCTATTCAAATAGATATGGATTGAATCCCACACAGACATTGTCTTAGTTTCTTCCTAATATATGTTGTTTTTTATATCTCCCATTTTTCTTCATTCATGATGAACATTATTTGTTTGGAATGTGGTTTGACATCCACTAAGAAATCAATTGGTGCACACATGTTTCTTGGGGAAATGGTAAAATGTTATTGATATGGTATTGGAATGGCATGATTCTAGTGTAATGATGTATGATGTAGCGGATAGAATAGTATTTCATACTAGATTTTAGGTTCATCAATTTTCTTATGAAAAACACTGAACTAACACTTTTCGAATAAATCTAAGGGAATAATGTTGTTGTTTAATGATGAAATGATTCGGTGTGGATAGATTCTCTATTTTCTAGAGTGGTGGTTCCAGATTGAGATATAGTGGTCAGAACAATGACACATGAAAATGATTAAGGATTTTTTACATTTCCAAACAACCCATAATGTAAATCGGATCCACACATTGTGCGGACCCCTCACTATAGTATCTAGGGTTTCAAAAAGAAATAAGTATCAAATGGATTTAATAATGTCACAAAACTTCTGAACTATCCCCAATATATCATCATGTACTTCATATGGTAAAAATAAATGGGATAGAGTTAATGGGAATGCGAATGTTGTATACTAGAAAACAGATAAGGATTGTCCTTGTGTACATGGGCATACCCATGTACACATGCACGGGTAGAGTACACAAGAAAACAACATGATGTGTACTGTTATAGAGACCTGCAAACATGATGTAGGTTGTCTACATAGGAATATCCAAAGGTCAATGTAACCTAACATGTACCCCTATTAAACACCATGTACACTTAAAAACATTTCTTGGATCCCTTGTTCTTCATATCTTAGGGAACATCCATTTTGGGTTTTCCCCATATCCATTCCCTGAGTGTCATTTTGGAATCACCACCGAAACATAGTATTGTTTTCCCATCATTTAGAATGTACAAATTATTGTATTGGAATACTTTTATTAGTCCATGTGTGATATAACCTATTTATCTTCATTCCCTAGGAATTATTTATTAGTATTATCATTACCAACACTACAAGGGTGGGTATCTTTTGCATATTGGGTAAAAACAAATTGATTTTTTGAAAACCCCCATAGTCTTGGGAGTCAACATCATCTGTGTGGGATAACTATTCATACTTCTTGCATATACATCTAATTCATATCCCCGATGTTCACTACTGTATAAGCGGACATCATTAGTGTTATCAGACTCTAGTTCATTCTCCTGGATGAGTGTTTTGTGTAACCTTAAAGATGGAATTCTAGGAGAGTATTATGGTTGTCACACAACATTAGAATATGAATAAATTTTGATTATATGTAATATTCTTGTTCTATATGAGGTAGAAATATACCTAGGTAGAAGTAACTATATTATTTTGTTATATTGTTTGTGGTTTTTGTATGTCATACTGGTTATTTTTATACTCTCCCCAACACTATATTTATCTCATAATTAATTTCTTGTGTAGATTATCGACCTCTTGATAGAGTCCAGATAGACCAGGGCCATATGATACATAGTCAGACCGAATAGACCAATGTGTGCTCTTGTGGTATCGTGATCACAGTCCCCAATTTTAATATTAGTTTTTACTCCTTTTCAAAATAATTGTGGTGGGATTTTATTTAGACCTGTTAAAATTCCATTACATCTTTTTATACTATTTTTTTGGGATTTAGATGTATGCATGCATGTTTGTTTTGTGGTATTTACATTTTATAAATTTATATTCTTATTGATTTTGGCATCTGTAATTGTACTTATGTTTTTACTCCCATATTAATTATAATCCTACAAGGAACTAGTTTCCATACCATGACTATTCGATGGGGGAATGGGGAGTCACTTCATGGGTCCATTTGGAATGGTCATGAAAATGTTTATTATTTTTTTGTACTGGAATAAAAGTTATTACGAGTAAAAAGGATATTTTGTTGATGTAATTTGTCAATATTCCTAAAAACTGGAAATAAAATTATTTCATCATCATTTAATATTTATGTATCTTAACTAGTGATATTCTATAATCATAAAATCTATCTTCTTTATCATCAGAACTTATGATCATGCTATGTAGGATATTTTATTTAAACATTTTTTCAGGTGTTAATTCTTCAATGATGGGATTATGAATGTTTTCATGTTCATATGACTCAAACTCAAATATATATATATATATATACTATCCAAAGAGTGGTTATATTATATCCATTAAATTGATGAGATAAAGCATTATATCACATTAAAAACATTTGTGGTTAAGGATTGTTCTCATCAAACACAAAAGATCAGGATACATAGGGGGTCAGCCTTTGTTCGAAAGGTTTTCATACATTGGTGGCCAACCAGACACCAAAGGTTGTAGTATATGTGTTTTCATACAATAATAAAAATGATTTGGTTTTCTTAATTTTATCATATTCTCTAAATTTTATAGTACACTAGTGATTAGAATAACCCCAAAAGGTAATTGTACATGTGTGGTCATCCCATGACCAAAATGGAATATAAATTTTCAGCCCACCATTGTTTTATATTATTATAGTGTTTATCCCAATCGTTAATGTAATTAAATTAACTATAATTAACCATTGAAAATGTCAAAATATTACAATTGTGACACGCTCTTATATTTTTCATCATGCATATGAAATGATCAAATATTATTTACTCATGCTTTCACACAGCCAAGACTCGTGCAATATAAAAAAGCCTTATACCAAGAGTTATGATTTTTTATCCATGTTTTTTATGTGAGTTACTCATGTTACATTGACATACCTATATTATATTCTCATACCCTTATGATTATCCTAGGAAAATATAAGAATTACATTGTTATCTATTATGTTTACCATTACTGATCATCTAGGATCACCCTTTTATTATGTTTCAATTAGCCATGTAATACAGATGATTGTTATTTATGATATTTATAAAATATAAAAGGTTTATTTAATGTTATTTAAATTTTAAAGACAAGTTATAAAATAATAATATCATGTATCTAATCTCCAATGACTCTTACACTTTAGGGTCTAGGATTGTATGGTTATTTGGAAGGTTAAATGTTTACATAATTGAAATAATGAAAATTTTATGCATCTGAATCTCAGGATTCCTAAGATAGATTTATATATTTTTTATAAATAGTTATATTTTATAATAATATCCAAGAGTGAGGGTATAGGAGTCACAATTCCAATATTTCTAGTTCCAATTACAATAAATGTTTTTTGAATTTTACGGATACCTGAACATGTATACATCTTATTCTATTTAAGATTTCACTATTATAAATAATTATTGGTTTCTATGATTTAAATGTACTCCATAATGTAATATAATGTGTCCTTATTTATTTATTTATTGTAAGAAACCATATCCTTTTACACATGTTATGTATTTCACAACCCATTTCGTAATTGTTTGATAATGGGATTAAAAATTATAACACTCTCATCATCCTTTTTTATGTTTTTTATTAAAAATTATAATTATTATAATATATAATTATTCATTAAATAAAATTAAATGATAAATATTTTTCAATCAATTATTTTATTATAAATTTAATGGTACCTCAATGCTTAATAATTTATGTACTTATTTTGTTACTAAGTTATTTTTCATGGGTTTGATTATTATTTTTTCTTTTGGTATGCTTATTTTCTATATTGAATAAAAATACAAAAATATTATGGATGATGGTGCTATTATAAATATGTAACCACATAATATATTGGGTAATTAATATTAGTATGAGAAATTATTATGTGTGGGCATGATGTGGTAAAATTTATCCCTAACTTGTTGTATCAACATGATACTGTTAAATTTGACCAATATATTGTATTCTCTCAGTGGGTAACCTCAATAATTGTTTATAATGGAATGAATTATGTATGTAAACTTTTTTATGATTAAAATTTTTATAATTATTCTATGAAATCATCCACCAAAATCCATTCCATCTCTGAAATTTTATGATCCTGTTCTTTTATGATCCTATGTCAGGATTAATGGAATTTATGATATGTCATCCTAATTTTTTTTTATAATTTATAAAATTATTGGATTATTAATCCTACCAATTTAATTTTTATATTTCCCATGGTTACCCAACATAGTTATCAGATTATATTGGACACATGGATAAATTTATTAACAACGAAATAATAGATTAAATAGTTAATTAGTAGGTATATAATCTCCTATGTAAATTGGATATCCAAATTTATCAGCATGTATATATATATCAAAATCAATATTTAATTAATACTATTTTTATAATATTCGGGTTTTTATAGTTAGTAATAGTGAATATTTTTGAAATGTTTATGGTTTACGATTGTAACATGTTAAGTAATAATCCATAAATAACCTGGATGGAGTCTTATGAAAATTATTTATTTGTTATTAATTCTACGTCAATATTTTATCTTTTATATGATTATTAAAATAGTAATTCCCAGTACTAACTTATCTATAATTTATTAAAATAATCAAAGTAAGAGAAACTATGTAAAAAACCAATGGGATGAGAAATTATAATAGCTTCAAAAATTAGATAATTACGATAATGTCATCTAATGTAAAAACAATTATGTATACACATTTTTAATTGAATAAATGTATTAAAAATAACATGATGTAAGTGGATTTCACAAAATCTCTATATAAGTAAAAAATTTAGTGTATCCTTTTATGTGACATGGTCTTCCCAATTTTTGTGGTTCTTTTGAACAATTAATCTCACATTTGTTGTTAAGCTACATAGAAAAAAAAATATTCATCCAAAAATTATCTATTAATGAGAAAGTTATCATTTTTATTTATGTATTATATGGGGAAGTTTATTAGATGGTGAAATTGATCAAGAATATGAAGAACATTGAAGACATTGATGTAGTAGAAATTTATGAAATTTGGAATGTATTTTCCAATAAATATTTTCTACATACTCTATCAATTAAAGTAGAGAAATAATTTCATGGACTTGTGAAAGGGGAAGAAAACTCAATATAGTACAATAATGTAAAAAATTGAGATACATTAAAGGTATGCCTTGGTACATTTCATAAGATCTAAAAGAAGGATTTACCACCTCTTTGGATGTGTGAAACCAATTCATTAAATATAATTGGGGTTTAATACTTAGATAAAAATGTGGAAATAATTCAATTTTTCCTTAAGATATAGATGGTTATAGGAAAATCATAAAGGTCATGTGGTCCAAGAGATAATAAGATCATTTAGTATTTTAATCCTTTTGATACTATTGGAAACCACATCGAGGGAATACAATTGACTGTAACATATCTCAAAAGTGTGTAAAGAAGAACCTCACAACCTACTGTAATGAAAATAATTATTTTTTATGTGTAAAACTTAAGGAAATTAGGAACATTTAATTTTAATGGACATGAATAATATAATTATTATTATGGAATAAGGATATGAATTGTTAAATCCTACCCCAATGATCTAATTTTACAACTTCAAGTAACTTGAACATTTTTCATATCACCATAGCAAGAAAATGACCATAGTAAAAAATTATAATCAAATCCTTTAAATAAAATATAACAAGTAAGATCACATAAAATAATTACAAATAATGAATAACATGATAATTAATTGGTGACATACTAATATAATAATAATGAACGTATTATTTTATTCTTGTTTAAATAATTCAATCATATAATGGATTTGATCAAAAAATATATTCAAAAACAAACTCAACAAAATTGATTATTAATTAGCAAAAAAACCATGTCATGTAGTCATTGAATATAATGAATACATAATTTCCCCATTTACCATCTAATAAAAATATTATCTAGAAATTCCATTTATTCATTATTTATAAAATTATGATTATATTATAAGAATTGAATAATTACCCATATATATGTGTGTGTTATATAAATTTCCAGTTTTTGGATACCTCATTTTAAACCCAAATAATCAAATTCTGCACCATTGTAAGGTGTATTTTCTGAATCTCTTTTGGACACTCTATCCCAAGTATGGATAATATTGGCTATACAGGAAAAAAATATTTGTCTCATTTGGATAAGACAAATGAAATGATAGTATTTAAAACTTGAAATTTATAAGGATATGTGTTGGGATTTTATCAAATTAAGATGTTTGATTATCCACCTAATATGGAGTTTATTTTCTCTATATAATATTTTCCCAAAAATAAACCCATATCTATTATTTAACAATATAAAATCACTCATTCAAATAAAAGTGTAAAATATTTAACTACAAGAGAACAAGGATAATGGTTTTATTTCCATTATAGATTCTCCATACGATGATCCAATATTATTTATAAAGAATACAGATGGGTCCACACATATTTGAATTTATTATAATGATCTCAAAATATTGATTATAGACAACAAGTATACTCTACCATAGATTGAATACATCTTAAATCAACTCATTACGGTTCAGTACATTTCTAATGTGAACTTTAATCAATATATCATCAATTGATAGTAGATAAGGTGGATCTCCCCAATACTATATTTCATTAATGAAATTGAAATAGTGAGATAATTACAATTATATTCGAAATAACTAATTATTTATAATTCATCTTCCAATTAATGAATATATTATTTATATATTATCCTAAAAAATTTATTTCCCTTATAGATGATATAATTATTAATTCTAAATGTAAGGATTAACATCAAGTGTAGCCGAGTATATTGGTAAATTCATTGAGGAAGTAGATATTTCATTAAATATATATTAAATTGTACTAAAACAAATACAAAGACAGATTATTGGTTAATATGATCAGAAAATAGAGATTGGTGGATATTTCAGCGATTAAGGATATTGTTTAACATACAAAAAAGTATATTTGAATGAAATTCATATCTCCCTTGGACTAAATTTTTATTATCAATATTTTTGGGAAATTTTTTACTATCATCAGAACCACCAATATTGCTATCATAAAATAAAGCAACGATTATCATGACATTATAATTTGAAGAGGGATCCCTAAAGGTGAAGAGGTTATTTGTGAAACATGTAATAAAAAACCCTCAATTATGAAATGGTATTTGACATATATACATATATATGATGAATTATTTTTTTATGATCATTTAAAATGATAATTTGATGTCCTAAAACACAATATTTTTTATTAAATATAGAAATATCACGTGATTCATAATTTCAAATAGAAAAATCTAAATGTTCATTAATATTTTAGAATCATTATATTTTTAAAGAATAGATTGGAATGCGATCAAATAATAATAAAGTATATATTCATATAAAATGGTCTCTATATAAACCAATTATGATTCTTTTATATGACCAATGTATATTAATACTCTATCTATTACAATATATAAACATTTAATTAAGAAAATGATCAATAAAAAATGTTCTTATAGACATATCGTTGATGATGATTTATAGTGATGAAATCATCATACTCATGTGGAAGATGCATATAAGAATCGTTATGGATTGAATACTATCATAATATTAATTAATGACTATTCAATCAATCTATAATAAGGAATACAAATATTAAGAATTAGGATTATGTGGAGATATATAAAATGTGGGATAAATAGAGAAGGGGAAATATCATAGTTCAAAATTTATATATTTGGAGTTATATAATTTGAGATATTATTATGTGTATATATGTGCCTGAGGTAGAAAGGGATTAATTAAATAATTTACATATTGTTTTATTTTTATTGACTCAGTAGTCAAAAATAAGTATAGTAATCTCTAAGAATAAATTTGGTGGGGTAACATAAAGAAGAAGATCCCTGAATATAAATTAATGTGATTTGTACTCTATTATGTTATGGTAGAGGAAATGAATTACTACTTTATGAATGAATTATTTCCCAAAATAATATGTAAATATGAGAACATAATGATAAAATTTTTCAGATTTCATCCATTCAAATAAAAAATAAAAACCATATAAGTTATTTTTGGACATTATAAGAACACGTATCAATTCATTAACCTTCAAGGGAACTTCTCACTCGGTTAATATTCCATGTTTTATGTCCAAAAATTGGTCAGAATGTATGGAACACAACTATTTAATTTTTGTAATCATGATTTGAGATTCATTTCTATGTTCTAGATGAATCTATAAAAATCATTAAACATAAAGTTGATATTTATAATAAAATATCCTTATCAATGATATGGTCAATCTAAAATGACCATTCAAACTCATAATGACATGATTATATCATTCCCTAAAAAAATTAGTAAATAATAGAATCAAATAATTCCTATTGAAATATTCTTATAAATATAATCATTCAGTCAAGAATTTAGAGGGATCTATATTAAACCCTTTATGGAAAAAAATATAGATCAAATTTACAATGATAAATATCATTAAATAAATATATCCTTGCATGAACATTGTCAAAGTGATTATAGATAAGGTGTGTTCCATTGAGAAACATTTCATAGACGTATAAATTTTATAGAAGCGTTGTACGAGAAATTTTCTATGGGACCCAAAATTTGATCTAGGGGATTATGTATTTATTTAATTATTATCATGGAATGGATTTATCTAGTTTAAGAAGAATTAAATGAAATTTACTAGGTAAATTATAGATTTTTATATTCTTGATCTCATTGGGGTGGTTTCTTTTCAACATTCCCAACCTTCAAACCTAAAATTAGTAGATAAAATATAATTTATACCAATCTAAATAAATAATAAAATATATCAATTTATTGTTCTAAATTCAAAGTTATTAGAATGAAAATATGCACTCTTTTTTCAGGATGAGGCATTGAAAATTTATTATCACAGTGATTATGTGCACTGAATATAATACAACTTTTCAGGGATAAATAAAATGGGAAATATAATTCCATGAGATTTCAATGAATGTAAAATCATATTTAAATAATATTATGAAAATTTATTTTGATTTATAGTATGGAAATAAATTATTTTCAAACCAAAATTATTAAGATATTTTTTCAACATTAAAATGAATCGTAAATTGACATTAAATAATAAATACTATCATGGATTAATTTTCATGAATTTGTAAAATTATTCCAATTTCATAGAAAGTTAAAAATAATAATTATATTTATATGGTCAGATTATATAATTATAAAACAAATATTCATAAAAAATATCATAAATAAAATACAAAACATTCAAAAACATTTAATAATTTTAAATCACTTGGATCATTTTTATACAAAATTTATATATATCAAAAAAGTCACAAAAAATATTTTCTAAATAGATAAGATATTACACTTTCAAAACATAAAAAATAGAATATAATTTTCATAAAATAAATTAAAAACTAATAAGGAGTATATAAACGAATTAAATTGACAAAATATATACCTAAATAAAGTTAAATATATTTAATTATAAAAATAATTATAATTAATCTCATATTATGAATAATCTATAATATAACATGAATTAAAAAATTTAATAATATAATAAATAAAGAATAAATTGTTTTATAAATGGTATTAAAATAACAGAAAATAAAAATATTATTACGAACTAATCATATTTCCTATAATTATGATTAAACTCAAAATAAATATTATTAATTAATTTCTCACACAACATAATTTTTAAACATTAATTAGTTATAGAACAATAAGATTAAGACACAAAATAATAATTTCTTAATTATATGAGACATGTATTGTAAATTGAAATAACTTTATACAAACACACCTAAAATATTCTAAATAAATAAAATTTTAATTTTAAATTTAATGTATATGAATTATAAATAAAAATTCATTAATAAAATTAAATAAACCAACTAACAACATGTATTAAATTCAAATGAAAATGCATGGTCGTTAAGTGGATATTATTGTAGGAATGTTGGAAGAAGGTATTCAATCCCTAACTATTAATGTCATGTGGGTAAGGATTATAAATTACAATTATCATGTGAAGGTGAGTCGATGAATCTATTGGGAGATGAAGTGGAGGTGTTGGGGAATGGTGAATAGATGTAATGGAAGAGATGATAACAGGGATGTAAAGTCGCGTCGATTAAATTATGTAAGAGGATAGGTGATTCAATGAGTGTAGTAGGGTGATGGTTTTTGTTAGGACTACTAAAAATATATCATGTAGAGGTATAGTTATATTATTGGGTTAGTTTATTAGTACAAATGGTTGGAAACAACTCACTAATAGAGGGAACTATGGTAGGTTTGTTCCTCACCAAACTTAAACACTATTCATATTATGAATCGGTTGACTCGAATAAATTTTCCTAGTTTGGGAACATGTGGTGTTCTATAGGCTCGGTCATCCCCACCTGACCCCACCTCCAACCTCCCCCCACCACCACCACTACCCCTCCTACAGGGGGGTTGATTTTTACCCAACCCCTATTTTATCCCCTAAATTTTCAGTTGAGTGGTATAGAAGTTTGGTACCATACTTCTCCCTTATGGAATTTTTTCTTCCTCAAGTCCCTATAGACTTTGACATTATTCATATTATGAATAGGTTAATTCAAATACATTTTCCATGTTGGGGATTGTGTGTAATTCACTAGGATTGTAAGGGGACCCCATTCAGAGTTGAGAATTTCCCTACACGTGTGTTTTTAATTAGGGAATGTCACCCAGTGGTCAACCCTTCTAATCATATAGCAGAGAGCCCCATGTTCAAATTATGAAATGTTTATTTCTAGATTATTGTATCATTACTATGGTAGGTATTGTAGTGTTACTCTATTAGTGAATCTATTCCCTCATATTGGGATTCTAAGACATATAATATGGTCCGTAATACATAGGTCCTTCAACAATGTAATGGTATTTGGGACAAAGGGCCTTCAGTTCAACACTATTTGGAAGAAGGTGGAGTAACATGGACTATGAACATATCTCATCAAAGCAGAATGGTAGCCCAGGAACATAGTGTTGATTGGTCACCCTCAATAAGATGGATAGACAAGCTGACACTTTTCATCCATCCTTTCATAACCATAGGCCTCAAATGAGGGATGAATGTGTAACCTACCACATGGCTATCTATTATTGGGACTACATTAAGGATCTCGAGTAAGAGTTCATTGATGCAAGAGAGTGTTACACGTGTGTCATTGAGTGGGTTTCTTGAAGGAGAGATAGGTGTGATGTCATCAATCATCAAACCATCCTCCCAAACCATGGGAGGATGAGATCCCTACAATCATTCACTAATATGATTAAATGGTTCATGGAAAGGTGGGGATGAAACTTTCATGATGGGATCAATATGTGATGACTATTGGAAAGGGGAACCATGATATTTTACTAATGATAAAGTTTGATGAAAACATCTCACTTAGGGCCATAAGGGCTATTTATGGGGTATTATGTTGTTAGGATTTATATAATATATTGAAATAGGTATATGGTTTACTGAATATTTTTGTTCATGAATGTGTTATATATTAACCAATTTAAAAATGGAATTATTTTTCTAATAAAAAGTTTATTTTACCAACATTTAAATATAATTAAAAATCTATATATGATTAAGAAGGTGTTGATGGAATAATTGTTTTTCTCCTGATCGATAATGATTATAATTTTTAAATTAACCCAATATTATTTACCCTTTTTAGTACAAAGAGATTGTCTTCAATAGTGACTATCACACAATAAATGTTGGAAGGCATTGGGGGTATCAACACCTTCTACCCCACAGTAGTACCCCACCCCCTTATCACTAAAATATGAATCATCTATCTAATCCACATCCATTTTTAGATTCTTATCGCTCTCTCTATATATCTGCTAACTTCTCCAACTATCTTCATGTCCTATACAATATTGAGGTATAAAATTCATTTTCTATACATAATGGAGTAAAATATTTTTGAAAATTAATTTAAATGTATTTTTTCTAATTTGTTTATGTGTTTTATATTTCTTTAGTCATTATGATTTTTTTTTTCTTTTTTGATTATTTTTTTTAATTATATTTAATTTCAAAAAAATAGTTATTATTACTTTTTAATCAAATTTTATGTAATGATTATTATTTAGTATTAATGATTTAACATAGTAATCTATATATAAATTATCATGAATTAAATATTATTTAACATCAATTATTACATTATAATATGTTGTAAACAATAATTATTGATTAATATATTATTATGTAACTAATCATTTTTATTATAAATATAATTAAAAAATTATATATTAAATATATAAGTAATTAAAGAATATTTAATTAAATATAGTGAAATAATGATTAACTATTGATTAAATAATAATTAATTAATAATTTATCCATAATAAAATAATACTAATTAAATATTTTTTTACCTTTTGACTATTAATTAAACATTTAATAATATTCAATAACTAGTGAATAAATAATAATAAACCTGTAATAAAAAATAATTAACTAAGTATTAACTTCTATTTAACTAATTATTATAATTTGATAAAAAAATAATTAATAGATTATTTTATAATTATTGTGTATTAATTAATAATAGTAAATATTCAATAAATAATGATTAAATGATTATTAAATAATGATTAAAGAATGATAAAAATTTCATTAACTGGTGATTAATAATGTTTAGGAACCAACCCAGGTCGACCTCGAACCAATCACCTGAGTCAGCTTGTAATAACACCCACGAGAGGTTCTCGCCCATCATAGGATTTCAAATGGGATTGGGCTTCAACATAAAGTTATTGGGAATGATTTTTTCCTTAACCAAAAGATAAATATAAAATGATAAATTGAATAATAAAAATAGAAACACTAGTAGTGTAAATAAATGAAATAGTACATACCTCAATGTCACCATTCAGGTCACCAAAAAACAAAAAACAAATGTTTCTTTATTAAAACTGAATCCAAGATAAAATTAGCACCCACAAATAAAAAAATAAAGCTGTAGGTGTTACTATTAAAACATGGTAGGTGTGTCAAGATAATATAATCCCACTACATTACATTTAGAATGAAAACCAAGTCGTTATAGTTTATAAATACAATAATTTAATAATAATAGTTTCTATTCATTTCAAATTCAAGAAAAAAGATTACATATTCAAGAATAACCATTTTTCATCACATTTTTCAAATAGTTTCCAAGCCTACATATAAAATTCAATGTGAATTAAAAATATTTTTTATTAAAACGATATTTTCAGATGGGATGATTCAAGTTTAAAACAAACAAAAATGTAAATAACAACATAAGAACCATGGTAAATCCCTATGTACTGGGGTTATTGGGTACCTAGGATCCATGTAACAAAGTTACATTTTATATAAATCATAACCCACAATATCCAAAGGAATGAGCCATTAGAAAGAATTAAATCCAAATATTTACTAGTATCTGATCCTCATTAATGTTTAGTTAGTGTTGTAGCATCAATCTAGCTAGGGGTAACTAGGAATCGACCCTACTGATCAGATAATTGTAATAGAAATATTCTACTCCCATGGATAATTAGACTACCTATGTACCTAACCCATTCTCGATATTAAATTAAATTTCATTCCAAAAAATCACCAAACAAACACATGAATCGACACTTCATGAACAACATGTTAAGAATGTAAAATCAACATTTTACTTCTAATTCACATTAAAACGTATTCAGTTTCCCAAACATACCAATACACGATATTCTCCATATTTAAAAACATGCATAAACCCATCTTAATTAAATTAATCTTCAAAAACTGTTACATGCACAGAAAAAATATTTGGAAAACACCATTACACACTCAAAATCATTTTAGAAACAAATTATAGGATTTATAAATGTTGAAAATTATAAAATAATCTTGGAATCATATTTTAATCAAGAATAAAATTTTCAAAACGTGCTGGTGAACATGAAAAATTAGGGAATGTCTAACAACAATCATTACCATCAATTTTCATATCATATAATTACTATTTAATATTAAAAAACATTTTAAAATATATAACCAATTAAATAATTTAAATTAGAGGACTATGCATAAGCAACCTACCCAAATATTGTTGTGAACCAAGATGAAATACCTCACCACTGAACTCCTACATCTAAAATTACTCAAATTTGCCCTTTTCCCGCTTACATGAAGATACCCCTTTGTCGATATTTAGTGACACCTAGCCTGTATGTACAAATTTTCATTGCCAAATATGTATAAGGAGATCTTTACATATATTCTTATAAATTCATACACAGATTTAAACTTATAGGTATATGAATTTGGATATATATATATATATATATATATATATATAAACACCAGTCCCCCTTATATATATTCATCCTACTGTGGGTGAGTATATATTTATGGATAACATGCATATATACATGTCTATCCATGCATACACGAATATATAATTGACAACTGCAACATGAATGCACCCAAAAGAAGAACATGATGCACAATAACAATACTAGGAACCCATGCATTATGAAGAATAAAATTAAAAAAAATAATAAATGGAAGAAATAAATGAAGAACTAAACAATAATTGAAAGGCCAAAACATTATGAAATTCCTTGCCTCAGTAGAGAATGCTAAAACTCATGGGAAGAAGTCTTGAGATACAGATCACACACCCTTATAAAAAATAATTAAACAAATTTTAGGATAACACATTAACTAGGGTTTAGGGGAGCTAAATAGGTCATTGAAAAGAGAAATGTCATTATAAATGGATATTGAAAGGTATCAGATTTCATTCTTCGATGACTCGACCACAAAACCCTATGAAATCTAATGAATCCTCATGGGAAGAGATATTCAATAATGTGGTGTGGCACACAACCATTGATAAAGTGAGGGGGAGTCATATGATGGAAATGGAATATGGGAAGAGAATAATTAAAGTGAGGAAAGAAAAAAATAAATAGAAAAATAATAGAAAAACAAACATTTTTAAAACCTACGAAACCTGTATATTTTTTTCAGCACTTACCAAACCTTGCACTAACCATAGAAAATACATTACCTAGGCTAGCCACCCTCAAATATTTACCATAATTAAACACATGGTTTAATAAACCATGTCGAAACATTGTCACTCAGAATAATAAACTCATAAAGTCCAACTGAAAACATTCCACATAGTTTATAAAATTGTTTTATAGATGTACACCATAACACAAGCCCACATGGGAACTCGGATATGCACTGCATAGTTACTATTAATTGTGTGACAGTAAAAAAATATTTTTAAAATTATAAATTGCATCTCGTAAACTACTGGAACTCAATATTGAGGATAAATAATAATGAATGAATTAAAAAATTATATTTCAAGGTCGGGTGTGATAACTAATGATTAATGATTTATTAACTAATAAATATATTTTAATTACCTAACAACTAACAAATATTCACATTCAATTAACTATAAATTATAAAATTATTAAAAATTAATTAATTATTAATTTTTATTCATTATATAATGATTAATTATTAGTTAGTTATTTAATATCTAATGAAAAAAAAAATATTAATTTAAGAATATATTAAATTTAATTAATAATTTATTAATAATTAAGTAAAAATAAACTAATTATTAGCTATTAACAAATTATTAGTTATCTATTAATTAAATATTAATTAACGAATGAATAAATATTAATTATATAATAATTATATAATGATTAACTACTTTATTTTAACCACATTCAGTTGTTTCTACAACAATTAAATGATGGTGTATGATAGTTACACATCATGCATGTATTATAACTTCTTTATTTGTAATTCATTTGTTTGGGACCTGAGAATGATAAACTATTCATATCTCAAACTATTTCAAAAAAGAAAATTTTTAACTATATATTATATAAATGTTAACTAATAATTAATAAAACCCTAATATATAATTAATAAAAAATTAACTATATAATTACGATTTATTTAATAGGTATTAAATATTAATTTTCTATAAATTAAGTAATGTTTAACTAATGGTTAACAAATGATTACGGAATTATTATCTAATCATTAAAAACTAATTCAATATTCCATAACTAATGAATAATTAACTACTATCTAACATTTAAATAATGAGTAACTATTGTAAAATAAATATAACCTATCAAATAATTATCTATTAGTCAAATTTTTTTCATCAATTGATTAAGAATAAAATAGTTAATTACAAACTAAATTTTAAACAATTAGATAAAAATTTATAACATGATTAGTAAAATTTTTAAAAATCTATTTAATTACTTCATTACCATGATTTAACTCCATAATTCTTCCATTATCAACCCTATATTTTTTTCCGCTAATATATATTTTCTATCAATCAATTACTAATGTAAAAATTGTGAGGTTATCTAATAATTGAATTCTTTTATGGGAAAAATAAAGTTTAAGGAGGATCTAAAATAGATGGTCGTAGGGGTAATATCCATGAAATGGATGTATTTAAAATTTACCCAATCATCACATGGTGCACAATAAATTTGAATAATTTCAAACCTAGTTTAAAAACCCATATGGATATATTTTAGGTTAATCACTTTCTATTTATTAAACCAAACTTAAAATAATTAATATATATAAATACCTTAAAGAATATTATAATCTTATTTCTATAATATTATTTAGAACATTATATATTATTATAAAAATTTCAAAAATTTCAAAAATTTCAAAAAAGTAATGTGTCTATTGTTTGTTTTTGAAAAATGGAATCCATGTGTGGATATTAAAATTGGTTGAAAACTCTATAATTGATTCACCTATGTGTAATAAATATAAATTGGTATTATTGAAGAACCCTTACTTCTAATGAATGTGGGTGAATGGAATCAATAGTTGGTGGTTAGTTGTCTCATTGGCCTTGATAGTGTTATCGCAGTAGGCATTGAGGTCGGACGATGGAATCAGGATAGGAGGGTTAGGTTTGATGTGGTTATTAGTATCCTCATTAGATGGTGAGTATCTCGATGGGTGGGATTGGTAGTGGATGATGAGGCATCAATTCCATGTTGTCTTGGTATATAGAATCATCTGATAGTGGAGAAGCTACAATGGAAAGAGGATAATAGTGGTAGTGGTAGTGGTCCTCATTGGAAGGGTTATCTAAGACTATACTGATTGTGAAAAAAATAAATCCTCCACATCTTCTAAATGCCAAATATAGATTCAACGTATTGTGGATGACTTTATCATGATACTAGGTTGTGATTAATGATAGGGTATGGCATCACCATTATTAGAAGATATAATTAATCTCTATATAGGGAATGACTATATGTTCATCCATTCAAGTTTGTTCATTAGGTCACATCATAATATATTGTCAATGGAATGTTCTAGTGGTGTCATGTATTTTGGGACATCAGGGTCATTTAATTAGGCCATGATTCTATTGGTCTATCTACTCATGTAAGGGTTCCCCTATACACTATTGAAAATTGAATTTTCCAAAAAATATATAAAATTTTCAATTTCTGGCTATCTGGAATATATGAAATGGTCATATTGGGTGTTAAAACAATCATCACTTGGCGCTTGAAAACAATGTAAGAAAAAACATATAATTTAACTACCATGGGGATATATTTTGGATAATTCACATAATATTTATATATTATTGAACTTCCAACCATATCCTTTTACAATGAAATAAATTTACACAATTATTCAACTGTTATCATTATATGATTATTCCTCATAATGAATTCAGATTTTACTACTCTAATAATGATCAAAAAATTCACATTGAAAATCATGTAAGCCTATTTCTAATGTTATAGATAAGTAATTTAAAATTTTCAATGAGATTTATATATTAGTAACCCAATAGTAATAGTTATCATAAGATATTTTTTTACCGTATCATAAATTTCAGATATAATTCATGGTGTTTAACTATGAGACATTTTAAAGAGATACTTTATATAATATATATACATTTGAAATTATATGATACGATATAGAATCAAGATAATCCATTGGCTAATGATGTGGGCCAATTATAAGCCAAAACATAATTTAAAATATGGTATAGTAACTCATTCATTGAATTATATGTTCAGGATTTTATAGTCCAACATCCACCTACTATTATTTGATGATAAAGGATTGTATGAGACATGAAGAAATACTCCACTAATATTTTGAATCTTTTCAGTTTCATATTTTAGAAGAAAACAAAAATTATAACATATATATTATGCATTAAATATTTTATTATTAGTAATGTTTTAATGATGGAACTTTGGGATAAAATTATCGTGATGAGGGGATTGATTGAAAATTTGTGGAATATTTACTACAAATTTTATATTGTAACATCATCCTCAATACATGTTAAAACATCCACCACTCATCTGATCTTGTTCAGAAGTTATAGAACGTTTTCATGAACATTACTATAATATTATCACACCTATAAGTAAATTTACTATAGTTATAGAGAATATATTTGGTTTAACAGACTAAACATTATATGATGGATGATATTTTCCAATACCAAATTCCCTTAAATATTATACTAAAATTATTTTATACTGAGAGACATTGTAGATATTTATTTTACAATTCAAAATGATTATAATATATCATAATGTGTCAAAAAATAGAAATTATTTTAAAATTATTTTAATTGTGATTATATAAATTCCTCTATGATGGTGATGGCTTTATAAGACTTATGAATCTCAAACATGAATGGACCCTTAATTTAAATAATACTATACATAATTGAACACTGAATTTTTGTCATCTATTATTATCAAGTTGATTGGTGTAAGGAAAAAGATTTTGGTATCCCATTACAATGAATATTTTCGACATTCGAGGTCTTAAGAGGTGGCTCAAGTAGAAAAAAAAAGATAACCTATCTAAATACTGAGTTGTAGACTATTCTATAATGTGGAGGGATATATTGAACAATATTCTTCTTTACTGTAGTGTAAATATCTCAATTGTGGTGTAGGGTCTCGAGAGGAATAGTTTTATATCTATTTCCATTTTTCGTCATAGATTCACTATGAAGGCTGGTTATTCGTTAGGATGGTTGATTCTTATACCATGGAGATGATAACTACTGTTAAAGTTTATGAAGGGCCTATTTTCCTAGCTCAGTCAATTTTTGGGTAACTACATGGTAGTGAGTATGCCAAAATTTATTAGCCCATTAGTAATGGAGTTCTATGGAATAATGGTTAAACCTACACTATGGTCCACATCCAATTTTATATGATCTGTGTAATGATATGTTCCTTGTTTCTAACATGTCTCTTTGACAATGACTTTTCTGGCTTGGCCTCCTGCCTTACGCCATAGTGTCTATAGTTTTTTAATTTTATTATTCATTGTGTATATGGATACATTGTAGCGAATTATTTTCCAAAAAATTTCTTAATACATGAATATCCTCTAAACATTAAACATTTTCATCTTTATCCCTCATACCCTTGGCACGAGACAGAACTTTCTGACTGCCTTTAATCCACATTCAATTAGATTTAATCATAGCTTTCGGGGTTCAATTAATTGTAATATGAGATGATTTATTTACCACTTCTTAAAGTTTCTTATCCATTTGGTCTTCTTTTACACTTATGAAATCTCACCATGTTATGTGTTTTTGTATCCATAATTCTAAATGAGTTTAGTTTTATGTTTCTTTATTTCTATAATGGAAAATTATCCTTAATACTCCATATTATTTCAATAGGAGAGGTGATAAAATAGATTGATCATTGTTTCATTCATCGGTAAATATCATTGACGCCCCTACAAGTAGTGGATTTGTTTCTTAACCTGGGATTTTTTTGAATTTGAAAATTTACCATGCATTATGAATTTGGATTATGGTGGAATTAACTATAATAAATAATGTGCTGTACTAATGAATCGATCGAATTATTATTATAAATTTTGTGTTCTTCCACTGTTTCCTATTAATTTTGATATATAGAATTAAATATATGCTATAATTTGGATAAAATGTGTATTATTAATTTGTAAGGATGGAAATTCGATGAATATGTTTAAAGAACATAAATCTAGTAGTAATTGGTTAACTAAAAAAATTAATAGCAACCTTCAAATTAACTCTTAGACCCTTTTAATTTTGTAGTAATCAAAATCATGTGGAATTATTTTTTAATTATCATATACATTCATATATTAATGTATGTGTATAAATAACATAAAAATATAATTGATTTTTTTATAAAGAAAAATATGTGTATTAAATGAATATATGATAGGAAGCATGACTAATAATTTAATATATATTCATAATGGATGCCTTAGGTTATAGATTTTTGTAGTCATAAGGGACTGAATTGGTAAAATAATGATGGAACATAACCAGTAGTTTGATAATCATAAATTTTGGTGGATAAGATATCCCTCATATATTGGATATCTGGATTCTATGTGTTTAGGTTGGTGTGACCCAATTTTTCGTGGTGGTTGAATTCCTTGCTTTTAGGGCCTAGTTTTCCTATATACATTTTTTGTGGTATGTTTCTATATATATATATCTTAAGATGCGTGTCTTCCAAGGTGATATTATGTGAGCCTATAATGGTTTGTGATTTGATGATATATGGGATGGGAGGCCAATCTTTCTGATAGTAGTTGAAATCTATAATGGAGATATGCATGGTGGTATATATATTGGCTTTAGAGATGTCACTGGGTTTATTGAATGTGTTTTTGTTTTTCTTACCCATTAATGTTCCTAAATCCAAATTATTGCTAGTTTAATTTTATTTTATTTTGATATGTGTATGATTTTCTTATTTAACTTCATATCATTCCTCACTGCTTGATGCAGCTAGTTATGATTGGTTATCTAAAACACCATGAGATTTTGGGATATTTTTAATTTATATAATCTTATGATATTTTTATTTCTCACAACATTATGTATAAGTTCTTTGTTATATAATTGAACTATGTTTGGATTATGTTTTACACAACACTAGTGGAATCATGCGCTACATGAAACACTGATAGAGCTTTTGTTACACGCAACACCGAGTTTCTGTGAAACAACACTTTTGTATTATTATTCTTTAAAAAATATAGTTATAACCACAAAATTAAAATTATAATATTAATATTAATAACTATTTTTAAAAATAATATTATAATTGTTTTTATAATTAAAAATTTAATTTCCAGTATAGTCATTATATGTTTAAAAATACTATGTTCTTAAAAGAACTACATTTTATGTCCTTTTGTGAAAAATAATAAATTTAATTTTATACATTCATAAAAATTTAATTTTATTCAATAATTAATTTTGAATTTTTTACAATACACATAAGTTTATAATTCATAATATCAAAAAAAAAATACGGTAATTTTTTGGTATTTTATTGAAAAGTTTCAATTTTTAATGAATAGTGAAAATACTACACAATAGTTAAAAACCAAATTACTAATTTAAATAATAATAGTTTACATTAAATTAATTTTAAAGTCACAATAGATTAATAATTCTTATTTTAATCCTATTTATTTAATTGGAATAATTTTAATAATATAAATAGATAAAAATTTATTGAACTTTTTAACATCAGTTTTTCCCACCTTCTAACCACATTTTCCGGATTTGTAGTAAATGTAATTTCACCTCTGGTGTGAATTGAATTTGGAAAAAGAGACATACATGGTTATAATAAGTATGATTAATATGGTCTAATTGGATAAAAATTATTTTTGTTCAATAGTTACATTTCAGTTTTATTTATAATGTTTAAAGGTAAATAAGGAAATTAAAGGTAAAAAAGTAAAATTATGACAACATAAAACTACCATAACACTTATCCTAAATTTATAAGATAAGTTTATTAATAACCAATAAACCTTTTATCAAAACTTTTATCTTGTTTTAGATATTTGTGTCATTCTAAGTCATTTATAATATATCCTTTAAAGAAGAGATAAGAATTTCATATTCAAACATTAATAACTAAATAATTTTTAATATGGGGTTATACATAAGAAAATTTATTCTATAAATTTTGAATAAAAATCAAAAAAAAATGTTCAATATGACACTTTATTTTTAATTTTTACAGAAGAAATAACTTATTTAGAGGATTTTATAATAATGATGTAGTAATTGATTAAATAATTGATATATCAAATAAATGTTATTAAAGATATTTAAATAAATATATTTCGATATAATTAATGACACAAAAATTTTATAAATAACTCGAAAAGAATCATTGATATGTTATAAGGTTTGTTTTAATGTTATAATGTTGTTATGATATTTTTAGAAATTAAATTATTCAATAGTTTCAAAATTGATATAAATGATAATTTAAAACAAAAAATATTTTATTAAATGTTATAAGTTTCATAAAAAACTATGGTTTGGAAATATAACATGGATTTTGTCAAATATTTCCAAAATAATTCAAAATGAGTTCTTTTGGCATTTTATAGTAAATATATTAAACATATAGTGTAAAGAATAAAGTAGTCACTGTAAAAGTCAAATAATATAACTAAAGGGTAAATCCAAAATATACGATTAGTTTTGCGAAAAAAACATTTATAATGTTATTGGTTATGATTATCTCAACCCCTCATAATCTTATCCAATATATAACTCACTCTATATCTATTTTAAAACTATTATTTTTTAATAAATTAATAGTTTTGGACTTTCATAATGTGCCCCTCCTCCTATTTACAAAAATGTTGCCACTACTTCTCTTTCATTGACATTAGTACTGCCTTTTTTCAAGGAAAACACCTGATAATTTATTTTACCAACACCAATACCTTCCCCATAGAATCATTCCCTTTGGAATAAGGCTACTAAATGAAGCCTTTTGTCATAAAATAAAAGGAGTTTCCCTTTTAATAGGTAACGTATCCCCTCAATATCCTTTCCATTATTTTTATTCTCCACCCCCAACAATCTATTTATTCCATTACATTATGAGAAAATTATATTCTAAATAAACTGTGATGTTTTTATACTACGTTTTTTACATAAACATGCACACATTTCTATCTAATGGATATCAAACATATTGTTTCTATGTATAGAAAACTACTACATCATGAAATGATGACTATTCGTTTTTACATTACCAAAAATCATGTTGTAAATTATGATGGAGACTCAATATATATATGTTATATATAATTTTTATTATGTTTTTAATCTTCTCTATTAATATTTTAGAACACATTATTTTTTACGTTCCATATAGTGTTAATATGCTAAACTCATTTTAGAAGTGTGGACTACCTCCCCTCAAAGTGATGTGATTCATTCACACACCCCATAGAAGGTATTAAGGATGGATTTACTAAAATAATATAATATATATGATATAATAATTCAACTATAATAATTATATATAGATATAAATATATATAAATATTTCATTTTCAAACATTCTTTCAATATGATGATTAAAATGGAAACAAAGTTCATATGTACATACAGCTTACAATATCCCTGGAAAGTGTATTCCATTTCATGATAATTAATGATATAGATTATTTTAATATAAATATAACAGATATATATGATATTTATATCATTATTTACATTATTAAATCATATTAGAGGTATAATTACCAAAGATATAAAAAATTATGACACATGTGAAGAACAAAGTGAATATTGCCCGAATTGAAACCTTAGCATAAGATATATAATAGGTGGGTAATATTAGATCATAATAAAACCATATTTGGTATTAGATATAATAATATTCTTCTATAAAATATTAATATTAAACTTATATTTATCATAGATAATTCCTTTTTGAGTATGAAGAGAGTCGAGAAAAAAGGTATGAGATTATTTTTTATCACCTTTATTTATGTGAAACACATTACTTATACACTACGTGTATCTTATAAGTGGTCTGTTTACATACCATGAATATATTTTATGTCTCTTATATAGAATATTATGAAATTTTCATATTCTTATAATTTTATTTTTACATGCATCGTATGATTATATTGATTATAAGTGATGAATTTTAATTCACAATCCCTTCTATATTAGGGATTTTTTTGTTATAAGTATTTATTGGGTAATATTTATCATCCATTCATATATTTTAAAAATAATTTTTTTATAAATTCCTTTATTATTATACTATGAATTTTTAAAATCATTTTTACCCATTTTTTACATTAAACTACACTATTTTAAAAGAATCATTCTTTCATTTTCCAAACAATGTACTTTTTGAATTTTTCGATAAATTTACTAAAAGAATGTTTTATTTTATCTTATATAGGATAAATGGTTTTTTAAACATTCGTAATTCATTATTTCTTTGAATCTTCCACTACAGTCTTACAATGTTATTTTCAAATAAAATGTCTTCTTTTAAAATTGTATGACTTTTTAAGATATGAAAAATATTTTAAAAAGTTAAAGATATTTTCCTTATGAAATGTTTTAAATTAATTTCATGATTCCTTTGTATGATTTCAATTTTTTTTAAATAAAAGGCTTTTGAAAATGTTTTATGTTTTAAAAAGATTTTTTTATGGAAAATTTATGTCCCATGTGATCCTTCAAAATCCTTCCCCACCTATGATGACAAAAATTGTTATAGTTCATGAATATTATTCATATTATTTCTCTGAATGGTTTATGTTTTGAGGGAATGATGTATAAGAAAACCCCTAATTTTCACAGGTTATGCTTTTAGTGAATTTATTATCAATATTACTTATTTTTCAATGGTTTTTATAGGATTTCAATCTATGTCACCCATTTAATTACCTTAGTTATGATATGATTCATTATGATATTATGGAAAATGTATATATGATTTCATAATGATATGGGTGGGACTTATATATCTTTCAAATGCATTAGGTAAAGATGAAAATCTAATGTGGTATATATTTTATTTGTGAACATGATTTCATGTTCAAAATTCTATGTATGGACCTTGTATTCATGTCCATAATTTTGTGCATGGACTTTGTTTTCATGTATATAATTTTATGTGTGGACCCTCTTTCTATATCAATAATTTTATACATTTCCCTGGTTTTCATGTCCATATTTTTATGAATGGGTCAGATTTCATGTCCTTAATGAGTGAACCTATTACTATTTCTACATGTTCATAATGCATAAAATTTTATGTGTATTCCAAAATTTCTTTCCTTATGATAATTTTATGATTTTATTGATTATGTTCATTGATTTCCTTATGATTTATGTCATATGACTACCCATATATGTTTTCCATGTCCTATGATTATGATCCATGATATTAAGGATATGATCTTTTATTTTTTTGATCATCTTCTCATGCCATTATTCTCTTAATATACTTATGTATCTCTTCTGTTGAACCTTAATGAGCATTTTAGATCACCCCTTTGTTATGATTCCTTTACCCATGTTATAAAGAATGTTTTTAGGTAGAATTAATAAAGGTGGAGACCTTTTCAGGAGATATTAATGTTCTTTCACCATGATAAAATTTTTTTTTTCATGTTTCCAAAGTAACTAAACTATTATGGTTCTATGTCATATATTATTGTAATGTACAGAATATTAATCTAAAATGATTTAATATCCATGTATGTTAAGCCTAGTTCATAATTGGTGGTATCACATTTTAGGTTTGGTCAATATTTGGTAACTAGGATGATAATATATCAGTGAGATACCTATATATATTTATAAGGATATGTCTAGGGACTTCTCAAAGGATGAGTTATTGATCAGAAAAATGTCTTGGAATTTGGTTAAATGATAGAGTATGTGGTTTACAATAATAACTAACCTATCTGGATACTACAAGTGGATGTGGATCTGGCATAGATGTACCTAGGAGTAACAACTCTGACCAGATGTTTTGGGCCTAACTCAGGGTAATATGTTACATGAAAACATACCTTACTGCACACATAGATTTATTGTCTCAGGGGACATACTTTTGGAAATCACAAACTCCTAATTAAATATAAATAATGATTAAAATGGGATTTGGTATTGAATAACCTATGTTAAAAAATAGGAGTCATATTTTATGAAAGGTTTCATAATTTAGACATCATATATATTTTTTTAAGATTATTTGATTCACCACTAAGATAATCATTTATTACTGAAATCTTCTTGGTTTTAGACAATAGAGGGGACCAGAAGGATCCTCATTAAGATTGAGTATGATGGAAGATCTATTGATGAGAAGTCAAATGGGATTGTATCTAGAGTGAAGTATGTTGTCATTATTCATAACCAATTTTCAAGGAAAATGATTATTACGTATACCTCAATAAACTCTCAGACTAACCATGGTAGAGAAAGAAGGAGACCATATAGAGTTATAGTAATTGAGACCATAGAAGAAAGATGATTCAGTTTCTTTTATGTCAATAATGTGGAAAGAATCACCTAAGTGAATGTCTTATAGTGTAATGTCCCGGTTCCAGAAGCCACCCATAGGCGCCCCGTACCCGGTTGGTCACATATCCTCAAGGGCATTTCCCCAAATTCTAGAGGCTGCCAACTTGCAGCGACGGCCTCGGGTGTGATAGTGGGGAAACTATGACCTCATCGGCATAGTACATAGTGGAAATAAATAAACATGAAATAGCGGAAGCAATGAATAACCAACAATAATAAACAGTGGAAGACTAAATCAATAAACTAGAGCACATATGTATATATAGAATGATGAAAGATACAAATCTAGGAAAGTAGTCAAACAATTCACAATGATGAGAACACTACAGTACCAAAACAAGTAAAAAAGAAAAGAAAAGATAACAACTCATCAGCATCACAAACCAAAGCTTGGTCCCTTTCTCTCTTTCTCCAAGCAATCATGTTTCCGAAGTTGAAGGGTGCTTCCCCTTGACTATACCTGCAACAACATAGTCTTCTTGGGCCCAAAATCATGTCCCAAATAGGGTGTGAGGTAAAATACCAGTATGTAACCACCCGAAGATTTGTGCCTAACAGTCAGTTAATATATGGACGGTAGAAGTAAAATAAGTAATAAACAGAAATAGCAAGCAGTAGGCAGTAAACAGTAAGTAGTGAAGCAGGATGATACACAATAGTAATAAAACCACAAAAAACAACAACAGTGAAACAAATAAGGTAACACAAATAGGAAACCATATGGGAAGTACCTACATCCATCCCCTCTGGTCCTAACCACGAAGTACCACAACCCTCTGGGTAGTGAACTCAGCCTAACCCATCATGTTTGTTCATACAAATTAATGAGACTCTCTGTGGAATCTCACTCTGTCAATTCCCCTTATAGTCTAGGGTAGTTAGGGACTCTCTGAGGAAGATCATGTGGTATAACCCTCTTATCCCCATGGTCTAGAGACACTCTAAGGAATCTATCTCAGTCAATTCCTCCTATATCCTCAGGTATACCACAGACTCTCTGAGGAAGCTCACTCTGTCAATTCCTCCTCTAGCCTGGGAAGGTTTTTAAAGAGAAATAAAACAAGGTAAGACTCCCTGAGGAAGCTCACTCGTTCTACACTCCTGTAGTCTATAAAATTTGAACGCACTCTGGGAAGTTCGCTCAGTCTATCCCTTATGGCCTATAATTTCTAAGACTCGCTGAGGAAGCTCACTCAGCCTAACCTCCTAGAGTCTGTAATATCAAGGACTCTTTGGGAAGCTCACTCAATCTATCCCTTATAGTCTATATCACCAGGTTCTCACTGCCCCATGCCAGTCATTGCAAGACAATGCTATAAGGCCAAAGTACACCTATAGGGCTACTTGGCTAACATTATACAGGCCAACAAGCATGTTACACGAAACACTCCATCCTATAGACACAAGGCATGGAAACATTCATAACGGCCAAAGGCTAACAAAACCCAAAGGTTGTAAACAAAGAAAAGTATGGGAAAAACATCCATGCACAACAAAATACCCTATAACAAGATTAATTTACCTCTACACAAGCATACAAGCATGGCAGGAAAACAACAAGGGAAAAGAGGTAAACACGCAATACCCCGTTCACGGGTATTGGTTGAATTTTCACATTAAACTCAAAGACATTGATCGGTAAGCCACAACCCACAAACCACAATCCTAGGATATCGATTTACTTGAAAAACGATGACTGATTCTCCTTTAAACATTGTAGATTTGAGAAAAAGTCCAAAATTCTCAAACCACGATAACATGAAAATGTTGATGAATAAAGGAATTAAACTCAATAAGAAGGAAGAACTCACCGCTTTGGTTCCAACGCAATCGACGATGGTCGAATCGGCCAACAGATGGAGGATCTGGAATCCGGAGACGTTTCATTGTCATACAGCATCTCTCGATCGAACCAGAACTAGAATAAGATGTTTATGATGATCGGGCGCGACCCCGGTCTGATTAATGAAAAAAAGTACATGGCATGTACTTTTAGAGTACACGGCATGTACTAGGTCTTTCCGAACTCCACCAAAAGCGGCCTCCATGTCACCCCTACGCATCATGTCTGTGGGACAGACACGGCCGTCACACAGATTTGATTGGGAAAAGATTACACACAGTGTACTAAGAAAGTACATGGCGTGTACTTCAAAAATTTCTAGAAACTTCATTTTTTTTAAAAACTCCAGAAAAAAGAAATATATACCTGAAAGCGAAGATCCGGGTTCTTATAAACTTCCCACTTTAATGAAATTCGTCCCCGAATTTCCCTATCAAGGGGTAGAAAATGAAACCCCAAATAGCTACGGTCACTACGATCGTACATCAGCCTCCCTCTCCTAGGTCTCATCTTGTACTCGCCCATGCTATCAAAGCACCCGTACTAAAGGAACAGACCACCCATAGAGATCCTTCATACTACGATCGAAATTCCGGATGGGATGGTCCTCAAATGATGCATCTGCTTCGAGCTCATCCTCCTCGGGCTAAATGACAAGTGACGGGTCTAAAAAGTGATATCGGAGCTGAGAGACGTGGAAGACGTCGTTCATGCCCCGGTACCTCTGAGATAGCTGCAACTGATATGCAACTAGCCCAAATTTCTCCAACACCTTAAACGGCCCGACATACCATGGTGAAAGCTTACCTTGTCTCTGAATCCTCTTGTGTCCCAACCGCGGTGCGACACACAGGAAAACATTATCTCTGACCTCGAACTCCAGAGGTCTTCTCCGCTGATCAGCAAAAGACTTCTGCTGAGACTATGCTGTAGTTATCCTCTTCTAAATCATCTCTATCTGCTCTGAGGTCTCCTAAACAAGACGCGGTCCCAGCAAAGCTGCCTCTCCTGCCTCCAGCCAGCATAAGGCTGATCTGCATGGCCTACCGTACAAAGCCTCCTAAGATTCCATCTGAATGGACGCTTAAAAACTGTTGTTTTAGGAAAAATCCACCAAAGGGATATGCTTCTCCCAAGAACTGCCAAATTATAGAATGAAAGCTCGGAGCATATCCTCATGTACCTGGATCGTGCGCTCAGACTGGCCATCAGTTTGGGGATGGTATGCTCTACTCAAATGTAACTATGTACCCAAAGCCTTCTGAAGTCCCTGCCAGAACTGAGAAGTAAAGCGTGCATCCCTTTCTGGAACAGTGGAGTGTGGAACTCCATGTAGACGTACAATCTCTCGGATGTACAGTCGTCCCAGATCATCAATGCTGAAGGTCTCCTTGATCGGCAAGAAGCGTGAAACCTTCGTAAGCCTGTCGACGAGAACCCAAACAGTATCACTTCCCCGAGGTGGCCTCGGTAACCCAGTCACAAAGTCCATTGCGACATCATTCCACTTCCACTTGGGAATGAGTAAATGGTGATAAAGCCCCACTGGTCGTTGATGATCCGCTTTCACCTGCTGACAAGTAGAACATCTCATGAGAAAACTAGCAACATATCTCTTCATACCTGGAAACCAGTAATGGCGTTGTAGGTTAGGATACATCTTGGTGACGCCCGGATGAACTGCCCAAACTGAGGAATGAAAATCCCACATCAGCTCCTCGCATATGTCTGTTGTCGCCCTAATGGGTCCCTGGAAACGCAAGATCTCATCCTCACCCACTGTCCATCTAGGAAGAGGGTCCTCTCCTGGCACACTCTCCCATAGGACTAAGCCTTCTGAGTCTGATAGCTACATCATCCTCACTCGATCAAGTAAGGTAAAGGTAACAACTATAGAAGATAGAAAAGTATGTCCCTTTCCGTCATGCACATCCAAGGGCATCTCAGAGAAAAGATCCATAAGCTGCCACTCACTACTGGCCTCCTAAAATACCTGAATCTGAGTTCTCCTACTCAAACCATCAGCCACTACATTGAAATTTCCCAGTGTATAGGCGAGCTCAAAGTCATAGGACATAAGATACTCATCCCACCTACGCTTTCTCAGATTTAGATCACGCTGAGTGAAGATATACTTGAGACTCTTGTGGTCGTTGAAAACCACTAAGTGCTCTCCCAGAAGTTAGTGTCTCCAACAACGTAAGGCATGAACAACAGCTACCAACTCCAAATCGTGCGTAGGGTAATTCCTCTCATGTGGCCTCAACTACCGAGATCCATATGATACAAATCCAACTCCCTGCATAAGCACAGCTCCCAGCCAGATACCTAAAGCATCACAGTAAACAGTGTAGACCTTTCCTTGCTCCAGCAAGACTAGTATCAGTGCTGACGTCAACCTACCCTTCATCTCATGGAAAGCTTTCTTGCAATAATCTGACGATAAAAACTTCACCCCCTACTTGTTCAGACCTATCAACGGTGCTGCTAGGCGAGAGAAGTCCTCAATAAAACGTCTGTAGTATCCCGCTAGCCCTAGGAAACTTCGTACCTCAAAGATGTTCTTTGGATTCTCCTAGGAAACTACATCTCTCACTTTCTCTGGGTCCACTGAAACTCGTCTCTGAGATAACATGACACATGAAGTGAATCTGGTCCATCCGAAAGTAGTATTTTGAGAGTTTACCATATAGTCGGTGCTCTCTCAGTGTACTCAGAATGATATCAAGATGTGTGTCATGGTTGTGTCGAGTGAGAGAGTACACCAAGATATCGTCCATAAAGACCACGATGAATGAGAAAAATTATGGATGGAACACTCAGTTCATAAGTTCCAGGAAAACTGCAGGCACGTTCGTTAGACCAAACAGCATGATTGTATACTTGTATAGACCATACCTTCTCCTGAAAGCTGTTATAGGTATATCTAATGGTCTAACATGTAACTTATTATAACCAGACCTCAAATAGATCTTCGTGAACACTTAGGCTCCTCGAATCTGATCAAATATGTCATCAATCCTTGGTAAGGGATATCAGTTCTTGAACTTCAACTGGTTCAGCTTCCAATAATCCACACAAAGCTGAAGGGTGCAGTCTTCCTTTTTCGCAAACAGGATAGGAAACCTCCAAGGAGAAGTACTGGGTCGGATGAAACCCTTTTCATGAAACTCCTCCAGCAACTTTTTGAGCTCCTGCAACTCAGGTGTAGCCATTCTATAAGCAGTAATGGACACCAGTGCCACTCCTGGTATGAGCTCAATAGAGAAGTCCACCTCACGCTATGGATGCAAACCTAAAAAGTCCTCTGGAAAAACATCCCTGAAATGATCCCCCACTGGGGGAAAGTCTAACTATGAAATCCCCTGGTCATCCAGATAAAGTCTGGCAATCTGGACTATAACTTCCCCTAGACCATGATGCTCTGGTCCAGCTCTATCCACCTAGACATCCCACTCGCCTCTATGAAGAAAGATCTGCCCTCTGGTGATATGAAACTCACCCTGTGGCGATAGCAATAGACGACTCCCTGGAAGGGAACCAACTAGTCCATACCAAGAATGAATTCATAGCTCATCATCTCTAGGAAATAGAGGTCCCACAATAAATGACACCCTGAAACCTAAAGATGGCACTCTCTACACTAACGTACGCTAGATGTCCTTGTTCCCAACGGCGTGTCAAGAGTCAACAAAGCGGAGGACGAAGAGATACAAAGCCCAACGATCCCCACGACCGTAAAAGAGATAAAGCTATGGGAAGCATGAGTATCAAAAAGAGCTGAAGATAAAACTAAGGCTACTAAGATCGTACCTCGAACTGTAGAAGGGTCAGCATCCTGCTCTGGATAGGTCTGCTCCATGGAAAAAGATTGGCCTACACCATGGTACTGCGCCCCTGGATGACCACTCTGAGCTGATCCACTCCGTTGTAGCTGATTACCTGGTGACTGACCACCAAGGCGGCGACCTCCAACTCAGCCTGAACGGATGGAATAACTCCAATTCCCAGACTGGTGGGAAAATGGTGAAGCATCTCCAGAACGCGGGGTCATAGAGAAACCCTACCACCAGCTGAAGGTGAGAAGATCTGACAAAAATGTTAAAGATGACCCATCCTGCAGCAAGATCGGCACTCCATCGGATCTCTTTAGCATTGGGGCATAGTATTCCCACTCCTACCGCACTGGTAACATACAACCTGGCTGCCAGAAGACACATCCCGTGATCCCTGATCTCCTCGAGAAGTCTCTCTGTGACGCTTCCTACTGTCCGTAGGAGAAACTCCAGCTCTGGATGACAAACCGCCCTGGCTCACTGCTCCAGAATCACTCAGATTGCGCTCATTAATCAGCGCCTGGTTGATGATGGAGGATATAGAAGTCAACTGGAAGATAATAACCAAGGAATGGATCTCCTGCTTGAGACCAACCTCAAACTTCCTAGAAAGGAACAACTCATCACCTGCTGGGATCGGTGTGAAACGCTATAGCTCAGTAAAACGGGATGAGTACCGCATGACAGAATGAGTACCCTGCTGCAAACTCATAAACTCTCAGGCTCGATCATCCCTCAGGGTCTCCAGATAGAAGTAGTCATAGAAGGCGTGTCGAAACTCATCCCATGACATACTCTGTTGGCGTCCTGACTGTGAGATCACCTCCCACCGCCTCTTGGCGGTGTCCCGGAGCATATAGGTGTCTAGCTTTACCCTCTTCTCTGGGAGTATCTCCAGATGCTCGAAGATAGTCAGGGTAGCCTCGAACCACGACTCTGCAGCCAGGGGTCCTCCATCCCCAGAAAAATTAGGAGGATGTTGTTGCTGCAATGTAACACCCGGAGATTTTATGATAAATATTCTTTTAATTTCATTAATGTCTTTTGTTGTATTCTACACCAAGATTACCTTGCGCAATACACAACACCGTATTAGCTTTCAGTATACGCAACACTATTCTTGGATCGTGTTACACACAATTTTGATAATATTTATTCTACGCAACATTGAGTATATATATATATATATTCAATGTATAAATAAAATATGGTTGGATTCAGTTATACGAAACAACGAAAGATTCTTTCACAACACGCAACCCTGACTTGGCTTTCATTACACGCAATCGCGACCTTCCTCGATAGCGTGTGTTGTACGCAATACCAGGTTTTAATAAACAACGATATATTATTATAATATTGTCATGAACTATCCTTTATGAATATTATTAACTAAATTTTGAATTTTATAACATTATTATTCAGCTTACACATTTCTAGAACATGGTATAAGAACAAAATAATTTTTTCGGGTAAAATAAGTATTTTTCAAAAAAATGCAGTTTTGCCGCCTTTTGATGGCGCACCCACTTTAAATCTAGTTTTTGACATGTTAATAAGTTCAATTTGACAAAATAAAATTCTTCTTTTGAATTAGGATATAAAAATTTACAGTATATAAAGTTTTCATATTTTTCCAATAACTTTTATATTTTAATGAATAGTAAAAACAAGCTATATTTTAATTAAAAACAACTTTTTTCATCGTAATATCTTATGTTGTTAAATTATAATATTTAATGGTTTTAAAGTATAAATAGAATATATTTTTACCATTTAATATAATATATGTCATTAGCATTTATTTTACCTTGAATTCGTATGTTAAATCAATTCAATTTTTTGAAATGTTTTAAAGAAAAACCCATTTTCTTTCGAAAATGAGATTAATTTTATTTTAATTTATGTATCTTTTGTATATTGAATTTGGAAAAATTGATTCCATATTTGGAATCATTGGGTCCAAATTATGTTAATAAGATACTTTTTATTTTTGGGCATTGTGAATAGTAACTGCGGTAAATTTTAGTTACTATAGTTAAAGGTAAATCGGGTAATTAAGGGTAAATATAAGATTATAAAATTACCCTAACACTTGGAAAATTCCTATTGGATGGCTAAAGATAGACCCATATAACCTAAGGGTCAGATTAGATTCATTTTATGGACTTTTTTCCATGAAAATAATTTAATTATTAGAACCAATCAATGTGACAACATGTCACTTTCTTAAATCTTATAAGTATAATAATTTTAGTTTAGTGATAAACTTTATGAAACTTAGAAAATGAATAGTATAAAGAAATATAATACAATTATCTACCTCATAGGAATTTATTTAGAATTTTTAGGGATTAAATAATTATCATTTATTATGACACAAAGATGATGTAGTAATTGTCTTATTAATGAAATATTGACATAATTGATGTTATAAATGCCCAAATAAATGTAATTTGAGCCTTTTTATGACATAAATTAATTTTATAGGTTAATATGACATTTTATTGTTGATATAAGTTACTTGGTTCGAACTTATCATTCTTTTATGAATTTCATAAAAATCATGTACCAAATAGTGTCAAAATTTACACAAATTAGTTTTTAAAACAAATATTATATTATTAATTGTTATTTAATTCCTAAAAATCTAAGGATAGGCCAAATGACTTAGATAAGGATATATATATTAATAATAAACAACTTGGGGTTCTTTTTGATTGTTATGGTAAGTTTATTAACCATATAGTGTAAGAAAACAAAAAGACACGGTAAAAGTTAAATTATTTAACTTAGCATTAAATCTAATTGATAAGGTTAAAATAATAACCTAAACATGTCTAAATGCTATTGTATGAGAGGATTTAGAACCATCCCCACTTTAGCTTCTAAATAATACCCTTTGGAACCCTTATAAACTGAATTTGACCTTAATATAAAATAATATTTTGATATTTTCCTAAGGTGCCCCTGTCCTCCCTTATAAAAGGGCACCTCCTCCCTCTCCTCCTCACACCAATTTGAGCATTCAATCTCTTCCAACCCCTGCTAAAATCACTTCTCCAATTCCCTAGAATCATCCTAGAGGTCGTGGTCTTCTCCAAATCCCATCCTTAATTCTTTAAGTGGAGGTTAAGTGAAGGCGCGTCAAAAAGAGGTAATATCCATTACTGATCTTTTTCAATTTATTTCTTCTTAAACTTCTTCTTCTTTAGTTGTTTCATGATAAAGTAATAACATCAGTATTTCTTATATACTGATATGTTATTATAAATATTAAACAACTCTAATTAACCTTCTATCCATCCTACGGAAAAAGGAAATCACCGCGCGTGCGTACGTACGGAATACAGTCTCCACGCCGTGGTGTAATCTATTTTCCGCCACCACCTTAATTGGATGGGTATAATGGTGTAATGAGTAACTATATATGATTATTATAAATTTATATTTATACTGAAATAGTATACAAACTATGAAACACAATTCCACGACCATGGGAACGATATCATCGCTCGTGCGTACGTACGGACTACCGTCTCCACGACGCGATGAGATTCATTCTCCACATTAACCATTCATGAATGATTATAATGTATATATAATGAATATTAATGAAATATATGACATGTTAAATCTACTGGATTTATATATATATATATATATATGTATGTCATCTACTTACTTCCATTTAAGACAATAAGGAAAGGAAAACATTGTTCATGCGTACGTACGGACTACCATCTCCATGAACGGTGTGTTTAATTTAATTTATCTATCTATTATATCTATATATACTGAATATATATGATATATAAATCACTTTTTATATTCCGGAAGTATGTAAATCATGATATAAGTAATAATAATTTCAAGAACAACAAGTCCAAACACCTACGATAAATGAAACGATTTTACCCAAAATGCTTCTTTAACATGAAATTTACAAATGAATGGGTAATATAAAGTCATAAGTGAACCATATATGATATCATAAAAATGAATATTATTCTATAATAAGTCAATAACATTATTTAAATCATTATACAGGAGGTTCGGACACTTACGAAGTAAAACAGACCTAAGGTAAGGGAAATATCACAATCTCATTTTTATCTGAGATTGATTATACATTGAAATTTACTGGGGTGTTTTTTATCATCCACATCCATGTTTCATCAATATTTAATATTATTTCCATCCACCTTCAATTTTTTTTAAATCTAATTTTACCCTTCGATGTGTTTTTAGTAAAAGATATGAAAAGAATCTTTTGTCGTTTTTCGTACGAGGTACTTTTTAACTTTTCCGACAAAAGTACGAGAAGAATGTTATTTTTAACTTATACAGCATGAATGTATTTTTAAAACATTATTTCCAAGAATCTTACTTTACAAGTTTTCGAGTTTATTTTTAATCAACTTCTTTTAGTTTAATGTTGTATGACATGTTATGAAAGGAAAAATGTTTTTGAAGAAGAAAGGATATTTTCGTCAAGAATGGAGTTCAAGTGTTTTTCAAAATTATTTTCCATCTAAGATAATAAAGGGGTCTGTTTTTATCCCTATTATTACATTGATTTGATTATCTTGTGATGGAATTATTTTTATTAATTCGTTTATCTAATATTAATTGTTTTGTGATGTCATGATGTTTAAGATTCCCATTTGTATTACATGAGTTATGCAATGATGTATGACTTATGATTTTGTGGCACACATAAGAATGGTATCATTATGAGATGGGTCGGACCTATATCTCCCTCCAATGCATTGGGAAAAGATTTTATATCTCATGAGATAGACATGGCTGGAACGGTAGGTTATACCGGTTCAGTGAAACAGGACTGAAATGAGGAAAGAACTCAGTTCAGAAAGGGACTTTGTCCACTAAGATAGTCTTGGGAATGAGTTTTGACTAACAAGAAATGATTCTCTATAATTACGTGTGTATTAAAAAAAGTTTCATGTTTTATGTTATGATTATTGGGATTACATTTCACTATTATGATTTATCTCATGTTATGAAATTGTGATCTCTTTTGCAGGTTAGGATTTCCAAAAGATATGTTATTATGAATATGATGTGATTGATATTTATTTTGTTTACCCTTACTGAGCATTTGATCTCACCCTTTTATGTTTTCTTTTCCCCAGGATATAATTAAAGGTGTTAGGTAAGAAAAAAAATGGAATATCCTTATGGGAGATGTTGAAGATCTTTCACCACGATTAGAAGATTATATTCCGAGTTTCCAAATACACTAAACTATTACTATCCTTGTGTGTGGTTTTTTGTAATGTACTAAGTATTCTGCAAAAGTAATTTAATGTTCATGTACGTCAAGCTTCGGGTCTCTACAGTTGGTATCAGAGGAAAGGTTTAGTCAAACTTTGGAAACTAGGTTGCGAAAACGTTAGTGAGATTCCTAGAGATATTTCTATGGTATGTCTAGGGATGTCTCTAAGGTTAAGTATACATATAGGTTATAGTCCTAGAATTGTGCTAACGATCTTAGAACTAATCCTAAGATGTTAGATATTGAAGGTACTCCCCCTTTATTATGTTGTTTTCCCTAGCACAATTTTTGCCTCTCACACTATTCTTTTTGGGTTTTAGACGATGGCTGGAACCCGAAGGAACCGTGTTGATCAATGAAATGGAAAATGCAATGATTGTCCTCCTGAACAAACAAATGTTATGGGAGATAGAGTGAAAAATCTTATTGTTATACTTACACAAGATATGAATCATTCTGGACTTCCAAATGAGCAGAGAAGGGAACAATATTCTATTGAGTCCTTCATGAGGCAACGTCCACCTTCTTTTAGTGGGTCTTCTGATCCACTTGTTGCTGAACAATGTATCTGTACCACTGAAAAGATATTTTTAGTTCTTCAATGTTCTAAACATGATAAAATCATCTTAGCAGTGTATCGTCTAGAAGGTGAAGCTGATCAATGGTGGAATCTTATCAAGAATACGAGGCAAAGAGATGAAATTGAGTCCATGGAATGGGACGAGTTCAAGAACTTATTATTCAATAATTACTTCCCTCGTATTCTTTGAAAAAAGATGGAGAAGGAGTTTCTTGAACTAAAGAAAAAGGATGATGAATCTGTTTGTATATACGAAGCGAATTTTACAAGGCTTTCAAGGTATGCATCTGGATTTATCATCAGACCTGAAAGTAAAGTTGATCAACTCTTCAGTGGCTTAAAACCAAATCTTCGAAGGGCATTGTCTATAAGAGACTTCAGTAGCTATGATGAAATTGTGCGTTGTGCTATTAAGGTAGAAATGGAAGTTGGTGTTACTTATCCATCTCATAGTTTTGACAGGAAACGAAAGATGGAGTTCAAGGAGAAATCTCAGAATAATGGTGAAAAGAAGATGAACGTTTCCTTATGCTCAAAGTGTGGAAAGAAGCATGGTGGAGATTGTCTTAATGGGACAAGTAAATGTTTCAAATGTGGAAAGAAAGGTCATCAGGCATTTGAATGCCGCAATGATGGGAAGAAGATGTCTAATGATGCAAACAATGTAAGGGATACACATAATGAACCAACTACACTTCAATCTTTTAAGTCCAAGGAAATGGGGCATTATGCTAATAAATTCCATAATCCAAGGGTTAGTGATGATCGACATGAGAAACCACTTAAGGAAAAGGACAAAGGGATGTCACATGCGATCACTATTGGCGATGTTGAATATGAAAACGATGTGGTGGAATGATTAAGTGTTTATGAAATGGGATTCCAAAATAATGTTGTATATAGTATCGTGGAATATTGGAATATTTATGTATTGGTCTATTGTGGTTTTCAATAATTTTATTGTACCGGTAACCATGGAAAGTGATTGAGATATTTTTGGGAAAAAAATTATATGCGCATAATGAAGGGAAAACGAGAAAATGAAATATTTGACAGTATTCATGAGCTCATGATTGATATAAGGACTAAGTGATATCATGGTTTGAGTATATAGAATTTTGAGGATTTTGGTATGCGGAAAGTGTTAACTTTTAACTACATTCATGTTTTCACTATGGTTCAATTAATGGGTATTCATTCTTCAAGAGAATACATGATTAAGGTATTCACATGATTGTTATGTGACATTTCAAGTAATCATTTTCATTATACTATGAGCTTGGATCAAAGTATTTTAGATAATCCTAAATATTGGAATGGATTATGTTGGACATAATTTAGTATTAAGGATAGAAGTTTTTTCGATATTATTGATGGGATGTTATAGAAATATAGTTTTAGAAAAAGGACAACCTGCAGGATGGGCGACAACCCATCGCGTCGGACAAGGCCGTGGGAATCGAACCCACAACCGAAGTGCGACTGTCCTTTATCTCCTACCACTAGCCTACAGGAAGTCCCTGTTTAGTAGAAACTAGTTTTATTATATTAAGCAGTATGATATATGAAGTATACGTCCATTTTAGGAACCATATATGATTAATCTCACTATTGATGGACTTATGTATTTTTTGATAACTTTTCTAACCTTTTGTTTGAGACAGATGGAATGACCCATCATTCTATCACATGATCTGTTAACACTTCACGAATAACAAATCCAACTTAATTTCTTTAAGATATGAAGTGTAAATTGTTCAAAGAATGAACAATAGTGAGACTGTACCAAAATCAAGTAAGTATTTCTTCTAATTCAAATTTTTCAACTTTGGGGAAATGATATTGAAACCCAAAAATGTTTTCATAGTGATCTTATATCTGATGAATAAGTTGTTACCCTAGATCATCATAAATTTATGGCTTTGCGATTGTTGTCTTTTTCATAGCCATGTTCTCTAACACTCTCCATCAGAACTTGATGGTTAGATTTTTCTTCCATATCAATATTTTCACCTATGTTCTCCTACATGGAAACCCAGTTATGAGTTAATTTGGGTAACCGTTACATTTCATACTTTAGTTTTTAAATCCATGTTTTGGTATTTCTTTTTACGATGTGGGTTTCTATTAAACAAACTTTCGAGTAGTAAACCATTTATAACCCCGACGAATTTCGAGGGCGAAATTTATTTTAAGGGGGGTAGAATGTAACACCCCGAGATTTTATGAAAAATATTATTTTAATTTCATTAATGTCTTTTGTTATATTCTACACCAGGATTACCTTGCGCTATATGCAACACCGTATTAGCTTGCAGTATACGCAACACTATTCTTGGATCGTGTTACACACAATTTTGATAATAGTTATTCTACGCAACATTGAGTATATGTATATATATATTCAATGTATAAATGAAATATGGTTGGATTATGTTATACAAAACAACGAAGGATTCTTTCACAACACGCATCCCTGACTTGGCTTGCATTACACACAATTGCGACCTTCCTCGATAGCGTGTGTTGTACGCAATATCGGGTTTTAATAAACAACGATATATTATCATAATATTGTCATGAACTATCCTTTATGAATAGTATTAACTAAATTTTGAATTTTATAACATTATTATTCATCTTACACATTTCTAGAACATGGTATAAGAACAAAATAAATTTTCGGGTAAAATTAGTATTTTTCAAAAAATGCAGTTTTGCCGCCTTTTGATGGCGCACCCACTTTAAATCTAGTTTCTGAAATGTTTATAAGTTCAATTTTACAAAATAAAATTCATATTTTGAATCAGGATATAAAAATTTACATTATATAAAGTTTTGATATTTTTCCGATAACATTCATATTTTAATGAATAGTAAAAACACGCTATATTTTAATTAAAAACAACTTTTTTCATTGTAATATCTTATGTGGTTAAATTATAAAATTTAATGGTTTTAATTTATAAATAGAATATATTTTTACCATTTAATATAATTTATGTCATTAGCATTGATTTTACCTTGAATTTGTAGGTTAAATCAATTCAATCTTTTGCAATGTTTTAAAGAAAAACCCGTTTTCTTTCGAAAATGGGATTAATATTAATTTAATTTCTACAACTTTTGTGTATTTAATTTTGAAAAATGGATTCTATATTTGGAATCAGTGGGACCAAATTATTTTAATAATATACTTTTTATTTTTGTGCATTGGGGATAGTAACTACGGTAAATTTTATTTACTATAGTTAAAGGTAAATCGGGTAATTAAGGGTAAATATAAGATTATAAAATTACCCTAACACTTGGAAAAAATCTAATGGATGTCTAAAGGTATACCCATATAACCTAAGGGTCATATTAGATTCATTTTATGGACTTTTTTCCATGAAAATAATTTAATTATTAAAACCAAAGAATGTGACAACATGTCACTTTCTTAAATTTTATAAGTATAATAATTTTAATTTAGTGATAAAATTCATGAAACATAGAACATTAGTATTATAATGAAATCCAATACAATTATCTACATCATAGAAATTTATTTAGAATTGTTATGGATTAAATAATTAACATTTATTATGACACAAAGATGATGCAGTAATTATCTTATTAATGATATATTGACCTAATTGATGTTATAAATTCCAAAATAAATGTAAATTGAAACTTTTTATGACTTACATTAATTTTCTAGGTTAATATGACATGTTATTGTTGATATAAGTAGCATGGTTTGAACTTATCATTCTGTTATGAATTTCATAAAAATAATGTACCAAATAGTGTCAAAATTGACATAAATTAGTTTTTAAAACAAATATTATATTATAAATTGTTATTTAATTCCTAAAAATCTAAGGTTTGGCCAAATGACTTAGATAAGGATATATATATTAATAATAAACAACTTAGGGTTATTTTGGCTTGTTATGGTAAGTTTATTAACCATATAGTGTAAGAAAACAAAAAGACACGGTAAAAGTTAAATTATTTAACATAGAGTGACATCTAATTGATAAGGTTAAAATAATAACCTAAACATGTCTAAATACTATTGGATGAGAGGATTTAGACCCATACCCACTTTATCATCGAAATAAGACACTTTGTAACCATTATAATCCGAATTTGACCTTAATATAAAATAATATTTTGAGATTTTCCTAAGGTGCCCCTCTCCTCCCTTATAAAAGGGCACCTCCTCCCTCTCCTCCTCACACCGATTTGAGCATTCAAGATTGGCCAGACCCTGCCAAAATATCTTCTCCACTTCCCTTGTATCATCCTAGAGGTCCTGGTCTTCTCCAAAGACCATCCTTAGTTCATTAAGTGGAGGTTAAGTGAAGGCGCGTCAAAAAGAGGTAATATCCATTACCGATCTTTTTGAATTTCTTTCTTCTTCAACTTCTTCTTCTTTAGTTGTTTCATGAAAAAGTAATAACATTGGTATTTATTATATACTGATATGTTATTATAAATATGAAACAAATCTAATTAACCCTCTATCCATCCTACGGAAAAAGGAAATCACCGCATGTGGGTACGTACGGAATACCGTCTCCACGCCGTGGTGTAATCTATTTTCCGCCACCACCTTAATTGGATGGGTATAATGGTGTAATGAGTGACTATATATGATTATTATAAAGTGATATTTATACTGAAATAGTATACATACACTTCAACAAAATTCCACGACCATGGGAACGATATCATCGCTCGTGCGTACGTACGGACTACGGTCTCCAAGACGCGATGAGATTCATTCTCCACATTAACCATTCATGAATGATTATAAAGTATATATAATGAATAATAATGAAATATATGAAATGTTAAATCTAATGGATTTATTTATATATATATGTATGTCATCTAATTACTTCCATTCAAGACAATAAGGAAAGGAAAACAGTGTTCATGCGTACGTACAGACTACTATCGCCATGAACGGTGTGTTTCATTTCATTTATCTATCTATTATATATATATATTGAATATATAAGATATATAAATCACGTTTTATATTATGGAAGAAAGTAAATCAATATATAAGTAATAATAATGTCAAGAACAACAAGTCCAAACACCTACGATAAATGAAACGATTTTACCCAAAACGCTTCTTTAACATGGAATTTACAAAAGAACGGGTTATATAAAGTCATAAGTGAACCATATATGATATCATAACAATTAATATGATTATTTAATAAGTCAATAACATTATTTAAATCATTATACAGGTGTTTCGGACACTTACGAAGAAAAACAGACCTAAGGTAAGGGAAATATCACAATCTCATTTTTATCTGAGATTGTTTATACTTTGAAATTTACTACGGTGTATTTTATCATCCACATCCATGTTTCCTCAATGTGTAATATTATTTCCATCCACCTACAATTTTTTTTTAAATCCAATTTTACCCTTCGGTGAGTTTTTAGTAAAATATATGAAAGGAATCTTTTGTCATTTTTCGTACGAGGTACTTTTTAACTTTTCCGACAAAAGTACAAGAAAAATGTTATTTTTAACTTATATGGCATGAATGGATTTTTAAAACATTATTTCCAAGAAGCTTCCTTTACAAGTTTTCACGTTTATTTTTAGTCAAATTCTTTTAGTTTAAAGTTGTATGACATGTTAATAAAGGAAAAATGTTTTTGAAGAACAAATGATATTTTCCTCAAGAATGGAGTTCAAGTGTTTTATCAAAATTATTTTCCATCTATGATAATAAAGGGTTTTGTTTTTATCCCTATTATTACATTGATTTGATTATGTTTTGATGGAATTATTTTTATGAATTCCTTTATCTTATATGAATTGTTTTATGATTTCATGATGTTTAAGATTCACATTTGTATTACATGGGTTATGTAATGATGTATGATTTATGATTTTGTGGAACACATAAGAATGGTATCATTATGAGATGGGTGGGACCTATATCTCCCTCCAATTCATTGGGTAAAGATTTTATATCTCATGAGATAGACATGGCTGGAACAGTAGGTTATACCGGTTCAGTGAAACAGGACTAAAACGAGGAATGGACTCGGTTCAGAAAGGGAATTTGTCCACTAAGATAGTCTTGGAAATGAGTCTTGACTAACAAGAAATGATTCTATATAATTATGTGTGTATGCCACAAAGTTTCATGTTTTAATTTATGATTATTGGGATTACATTGCACTGCTATGATTTATCCCATGTTATGAAATTGTGATCTCTTTTGCAGGTTAAGATTTCCAAAAGATATGTTCTTATGAATATGATGTGATTGATATTTATTTTGTTTACCCTTACTGAGCATTTGATCTAACCCTTTTATGTTTTCTTTTCCCCAAGATATAAAGAAAGGTTTTAGGTAAGAAAAAAAGGGAAGATCATTATGGGAGATGTTGAAGATCTTTCACCATGATTAGAAGATTATATTCCGAGTTTCCAAAGACACTAAACTATTATGGTCCTTGTGTGTGTGTTTTTGTAATGTATTATGTATTCCACAAAAGTAATGTAATTTCCATGTACGTCAAGCTTCGGGTCTCTACATGGAAAGCCCTCGTCAACTCATCCATCGATGGGGTAGGAGGAAACACTCCCTGAAAAGTCTGCATCATCATCAGGAAATCCTCCCTGAACTATGCATCGGCACCTATGATGGGTATAACTACTGGAGGAAAGGTTGGAAACATAGGAGGATCAATAGGAGGTCCTTGATTGGCCATATCCAGTGTCTGGTCAACGTCTAGCAACTAATGTATGATATGAGGACGTCTCAGAGGCATAGCTCTGAAAGATCAAAAGCACACCTTAGATCCGGATAACAAAAACTGAAAACACAGGAGTATAAAATGGGAACAGGGGAAAGAAACTATCGTGTTTTACAAAACAAGACTACACGGTGTGTATAGAAACTATACAGTGTTTACTTTTATCCATTAACATGGGCATGTACTCCCTCCACTACTGGTCATGTAACACCCCAAACTATACGGCGTGTTGTTCCCACACACGGTGTGTACTTGAACTCTATACCCCTACCCGAGTCTCCTTACACGGCTAACCCAAATGTTCCAACTAACCCCATACTACACGGAATGTTCCCTAGGGACACGACATGTACTAGACATGACCTCAGTGGCCCGTGTTGTTAGTTACATGGTCGTCTACATGGCTTCCCTTACACGGCGTGTTCTGAACAAACACGGCGTGTATAGGAGAAGATAACACTAACCTGTGTTGTTCGTGACACGGTCGGGTACCTGGGAAAAAATTACATGGAGTGTTCTATACTAACAAGACATGTTCTACTCTATCTTCATCGTCCATTGTTGTTAGTGACACGGCCGGGTACATGGCCCTAAACTACACGGCGTGCACCCACTGTACACGGCGTGTTCCTGAAGTTATTTTCATGACACTGTGTTTCTGCTCACAGGGTCAGTGACACGGCCTGAAACTACACGGCGTGTATCCAGAAAGTACACACCGTGTATTCTGGGTTTTTCTGGGCAGTAGCTCCGAAACTGCACAGAATCCCAGAAACACTGAAAAAAATAAAAAATAGGTTCCAAATTCCAATTTGTGAGGGCCCATACTCCCCTGCAAATCAAATCTTGGAATCCACTACAATCATGTATAATAGAAAACAGGATCATGATCTACAAATATCCGATTCAAGAGGGTCCATAACATCTCATTAATCAAAATTTGTCGTTCGTTTAAGCAAAGTACAACACGATCCATTTCTCTATCACAATAGCTGGGATTCTATCAATCATCTATCACAACGGCGTAAATAACCTACACAGAGTCTATCACAACAACATGCAATCGCTAATGCACCCTTGATGGAATGGAAAGAATGCATGGAATGTGATTTATAACAAGTGCCTATATGATGAATGATATGGAATACACTCATCTCATATGGATGCGATAGAAATAGAATCGTAATATCAAAACAATAACAGCACAAGGCATGTGAATCACACAAGGTGAAATCATATCAACCGTAAAATCTCAAAACCAGAAAACTGCAATAAACGAGGTAGTATGGATTTTCCATGTACATAGGTTAGCTACTCCTGAGAACATCTTATTACCAAGTACCAAATCCGTCTTATCCCTGGCTAAAGTCTCCAAATAGTAATGAAAAAGAAAAGAACTCCTCTGATACCACATTGTAATGTCCTAGTTCCGGAAGCCACCCAAAGGCGCCCAGTTCCCAGTTGGTTACATGGCCTCAAGCGCATTTCCGCAAACACCAGTGGATTCTGACTAGAAGCGAGGGTCTTGGGTGTGATAGTGGGGAAACTATGCCCTCATTTGCAGAGTACACAGCAGAAATAAATAAACATGCAATAGCGGAAGTAGTGAATAACCAACAATAATAAATAGTGGAATACTAAATAAATAAACTGGAGCACATACGTATATATGGAATGATGCAAGATACAAATCTATGAAAGCATACAAACAAGTCACAATGGTGAGAACATCATAGTCCCAAAACAAGTACAAAAGAAAAGAAAAATAAAAACTCCTCAGCATCACAAGAAAAATCTTGGTCCCTTGCTCTCCTACTCTACGCAATCAAGTTCCATAAGTCGAAGGGTGCATGACCTTTTCTATACCTCGAAAAACATAGTCTTCTTGGGCCCAAAATCATGGTCCAAACATGGTGTGAGATAAAATCCCAGTACACAACCAACCGATGATATGTGCCTAACAGTCTGTGATTATTTGGCAGGTAGTAGTATAATAAGTAGTAAACAGCAATAGCAAGATGTAGGTAGTAAACAGTAAGTAGTGATGTAGGATGATACAGAATAGTAATCAAACCACAACCAAAAATAATAATGAAAAAAAATCATCTAACACAAACAGGAACCCCTCTGGGAAGTACCCACAGTCATCCCCTCTGGTCTTAACCACGAAGTACCACAACCCTCTAGGTAGTGCAGTCAGCCTAACGCCTCTGGTTTGGTCATATGAATTTATGAGACTCTCTGGGGAAGCTCACTCGGTCAATTACCCTTATAGTCTAGGGTAGTCAGAGACTACCTAAGAAGATCACGTGGTCTAACCCTCTTAGCCCTAAGGTCTAGAGACTCTATGAGGAATCTATCTCAGTCAATTCCTCTAATAGCCTTAGGTATACCACAGACTCTCTGAATAAGATCACTTGGTCAATTCCTCTTCTATCCTGGGAAGGATCTTAATGAGAAATCAAACAAGGTTAGACTCCCTAAGGAAGCTCACTATGTCTAGCCTCCTGTAGTCTATAAAATCTGAAGGTGCTCTGGGAAGCTCGCTCGGTCTATCCCCTGTGGACTATAATGTCTAATACTCACTGAGGAAGCTAACTTCGTCTAACCTCCTGTAGTCTGTAATGCCAAGGACTCTCTGGGAAGCTCACTCGGTCTATCCCTTATAGTCTATAGCACCAGGTTCTCATAGCCCCATGCTAGTCAGTGAATGATAATTCTATAAGTCTAAAGTACACCTATAAAGCTACTTCTATAACGTTCTACAGGACAACAAGCCTATTATAAAAAACACTTCATCCTATAGACACCAGGCATGGAAACAGTCATAACAACCAAAGGCTAACAAAACCCAAATGTCGTAATCAAATAAAAGAATGGGAAAAACATTCATGAACAAAACAATATCCTATAATAAGATTAATTTACCTATACACAAGCATACAAGCAAGGAAGGAAAACAACAAGGGAAAAAAGGTAAACACGCAATACCCCGTTCATGGGTATTGGTGTAATTTTCACATAAAACTCAAATACATTGAATGGTAAGGCACAAACCACCTACCTCGATCCTAGGATATCTATATACTTGAACCAATACGACTGATTCTCCCTTGAATGTCAAAGATCTGAGAAAATGTCCAAAACTCTAAAACCAAGATAACATGAGAAAGAGTAAGAATCAAGGAATGAAACTCAAGAAGAAGGAAGAACTCACCGTTGCGGTTCCAATGTAATCGACATCGGTCAAATCGGCCAACAGATGGAGGCTTGGGAATCTGAAGAAGTTTCGCGGTCGTACGACATCTCTCGGTCTAACCATACCTAGAAGAAGACGCTTATGGTGATCGGGCGTGACCCCGGTCTGATTAATAAAAAATGAAATTACACGGCGTGTACTAGGTCTTTCAGTACTCTTCCAAAATCGGCCTCCACATCTCACCTACACACTGTGTTTGTGGCCCAGAAACGGCCATCACACGGCATCGAGTGGGAAAAGAGTACATGGCGTGTACTTCAAAAATTTCCTGAAACATTATTTTTCTAAAAAACTCTAGAAAAAGGAAATACATACCTGAAAACAAAGATCCGGGTTCTTACATATAGGAAGAAGAAGTTATTTTGATAGTGTAAAATATGAACACAAAGAAAGTAACTAAAAAGGAAAAATGATGTGGTTAATTAGTGCAATAGATGGAAATTTTGGCCTCCCTAACATGTTATCAATTCTTGATTGCTTTAAAAGAGGAATGTATGGGAATTATAAAACTAAATGACCTATGTGTAAGGCTCATGAATAGAATCAACAAGGAGGTATAATTAATGGCTTTTCTATAAATGTTGAAGATAACACAAATGTGATATGAACTGTATGGAATATTTTAGTAGTATTTTTTATATATATGATTAAATTTAGTTTGAAAAATTGTATTTCATGATTCATGTTTTATATTCATAGAAAGTGGTATTATGTAATATGTTGATGAAGGCTAAGTAATGGTTTAAGAATAAAGTTGGATGGAAATAGTATTTACATTTTGGAAATCAAAGCTAATGAATTGTATGAGTATTTTCAGTATAGGTTTTCATTAATGATTGACATAGACATATGTAATTGTGATGAAGACATTGAAAACTAATTTCATGGAATGGTAGTTTTTGGATTAAGGGAAGGGAGGCCTTAATTCACACCTAATATTGAGATAATGGTTTTATGATATTGATATACTGGATATGAATATGTAAATTGGATAGTACAGATTACACTATAAATGATTACGGACAAATATTTCTATGTAATCAAGTATGATGATTAAAAATTATTGGATTTAAAGAATATCTCTAGTTGTCATTGAAATAAGGAAACATGCATGTTTTCACAAAGGATTTATGGTAAATCATGTTATTGTCATATTTCAATAGAATACATAATTAATGTATTCCCATGTTTGGAATGTAAAAACCATGGACATCCTTATGATATATAAGAGATAAATGTTAATCCTATTTAGTGGACTTCATTCTAGTGTTTTGTATTTTCAGTTTTTAAAAGTATTATGTGACGAACCAAATATGGTCACCATCAAAATTGTCACCCGACCCGGTCTGTGGAAAGACCTGAACGGCATTCCTAATCCCCACAGGCTGGAATAGGTGTCCAGGTATCATAAAATGAAGTTTGGGAATGATTTTCCTAAATTTGTAAACATAAAATGAAAAACGAAACCAAGAAACCAAAACTGGAATTTTCAAACCAAAACATCTTTTACTAAAATCTAGAACTGAATTACAGAATTTTAAACAATGTATAAAGACCATTACAAAGGTACAAAACCAAGAAAATACATCCCAATAACATCCACATGAAAAGAGGCACCTCCCTCAATCCTTCTCCACAACACTGCATAACGATAGACTGCTAAAAACCTGAACCAATGACATTAAACCTCTACCCAAACCTGTGACACAAAAAAATAAAGTCTACTTACACCCAATCATGTAATTAGGGTGTGATCCAAAGTCCAAAAAGATACCACCACTAATAGATTCCATGTGATAAACATTTAAAGAAGAAAAGCATGCGATTTTTTGAAAACATGAAAAGCTAGTTACAATTTCTAAAAGATGCAACTTTGAATAAAAATATTTTTCAAGTGGGCTATATTAAAGGGTTAAAAAATTTAAAATATACACTAATGATACTAAAGTTTCCATCCAAATTAACCATAATTCAACGGTAACTATAAAGTAACTAATGAGCACAAGCAATAGGAAATAACCCCTAGGCAATAGCTAACTGTGGGTCCTAGGTACCTCGTATCTCGGTGAGATTAACCATCACAAATATCCATTACCATGCACAAGCCACTTATAGGGAACATTCCAATAACCTATTGGTCCCCAATCATCAACATCATAGTTTAGTTAGATTGTTAAACATCCATCATGTTATGTGAAACTAAGGCCAAAACCCAGAGATTCACTAGCATACTAGTACTTGTCCACCCACCTAGATACCCCGATTTTCCCCTTGTGCTCAGAAAAGTTCAACAAGTCGAGAAATATTCATTGAACATGAAAATATTAATTCCACGTTTCAAATTCATCAAACATCCCATATGTATACCACACAAGTCAAAAAATTCCATTTTTCATTCAAAATGATTTTGAAATCTGACTCACACCAAAATAGCCCACAACACATTTCACCTTTCCTCAACAATTCATCAAAACCATTAAAAAGTTTTATAAAACAATTATGAGATATTTTAACACATATAAAATCCCACACACATGGCACATAACACTCCTTTAATAATCAAAAATTCAATTTTCACTTCACACTCACACAAAACAGTCCACATCACATTCACATCTCTTTCACACCTCAATATCTCCTTCAATGAATTTAATGAAATATTTCCAAGATGATAAATATCATATAACATCCTTTTCAAAAATGAAATGGACCTTTTAAAAATATACTTCTACCAAAATAGTTTGCTGATTTAGTTTCACCTCTTACACTACTCAATAAACCATTAGAAACTTTCATAAAACAATTATAAGGAGCATACCCAAGCTTTGCACATAAAACCAATTTCAAAAACCACTTTTTAAGACAAAATCACACCAATACCCAACCAAAACAGAATTGACTGCCCAATTAACATGTAATAATCCACTTTCAAATGTTATATAATAATTATGAACAATATCACAAAAGATACTCATGAGAACACACAAATCAATAAAACACTTTCAAGGAGTATAAAAAGGTTACACACATAAAACCCATTAAAAGACCCCCCCCTTTTTTAAGCCCACATGAAACTATATCATTACCCAACCAAAATTGGCAACCCATTTCAACAACTAATAAATCACTTCCACATTTTACAAAACTACCACAAGAGATAACACAATAAATACATTTCAAAAATAAACACTTCAAGAAAAAATGAAGCTTTAATACCAAATGCTTTAATATTGCTACCAAAAATGGTTTTCTCATATTTCCCTACATATAAGGCACTTGAAAAATTATTTAATCATGAAAACTAACTCATCATTTAAATTTTACACACAAAATCACCTACAGAAATTTTCAAATCCCTCAAAACATGGTGCGAAATATCAACTGCACCACCCCGGCACCACAAGGATGATAAATCCATCCATAGACCCCAAATTTTCACCAAAAATAATCATGGTTAAACCCAAGGTATGACCCCTAGGTTCTGGACACTTTGGACCATCATTAAAAGGGTACGAATCCTTAAGGAAATGGAAGAAGTGGAAGGGAGGAATACTTACCTTGAAATATATTTAAGCAATTACCCTGAATTATCCAAATCATGAATCTCAAAGATACAAAACCTGATAGTGAGGCTTGAAGGATGAAAAGGAGGTCATGTGGGGAATGAAATGGGGGAAAATAGTAAATATTGAAATTGATATGAAATAATGTATTTACCTCATCAAATCTGGGTGATTTGATAAATTCAGAGAAGAATCGCCCTCCATAGGGGTTCAAATGAGCTCCAAAAATAAAAAACCGATACTGGTGGTGATCATAGGGACAGTTTCTTATAGAGGGAGGTATAATCACCAATAAAATATAAAATTAATGAGATATTAAATAATTAAAAATTATTTTTAATGCAGTAAATGGGCCTTCGGGCAGGCCCATTCCCTTAAATAAAAACTGAAATACACCATGATTAAGGATTTCAAAATGGTCTGAATTAATGTGGTGGTGTTATTTGGTCAAAGGATGCAATTTAGGAATTAGAATGGATAAAAAATGTTGTAAATGATGGATTTATAAAGGAAACAAAATTAATTTTTAAATCTAGAATTGGGCTCACAGTTTGGCCCAAATCATGAAAACTCACCCATTTCTCCAAAAATAACTAGGAAACCCCCAAAACAATGAAATAATGGAAATTAAATTAAAAATAACATTAAAATAAGTTATTTATGTGAAAATTCTCCCTACCATGAAAATTTTCCACTACGGAATGTCACAGCAAGGCTAAAGTAATAATCAAACCCAACTGAGAAACCAAGAGGTACTCCCTTGCCAGGTTTCGCCCCCAAAGGCCAAAACACTTCCAGTGATCAATTAAGGAAGGAATAATTCACAACCAAAACATACACCACATTCCTAAAACAATCGATCACATTAAGGCTTTATATCAAAGGAAAACTCCTTAAACTCAATCTGAACAAGGCTCAAGCAATTTACCCAAACACACAACCACATCGAACAAGGTTTCTCCTATCTTGATATTACTAAACCATTGGGAACACTCAAATACCAATTATTACCCAAGTAAAATTTAGGTATTTAGATATATCCAAAGGAGACTACCCACTTCCAATCCAAGACCAAGGACAAAACTGAGTTTTTGGTATGGGGAGACAAAAATGGGCTCCCCACCATAAGAGACAACTTAATATTTTTTTTCCGAGACAGAATCGGGAAACTAACATGGGGAGGCCCGAACGGACTCTTTGGTACCAGGGGTAGGATTCCTTTAGATATTTGCAGAATAACAAACATGAGACCCATGGTGGGTGTCCCCACTATAAGAACCAAACATCTTAACTGACCAGCATGGTCCGACACAGAAAGACCCCAAAACTCAAAGAGTTGGGATGACCACAAGGTTAGTCTGCATAGTTTGGGAAATTTTGTACTAACCATGTGTATCCTTATATCTGCATGGTTTTCATGGGAATAGTTACAATTCCCCATGCCAAAATCTTGCACTCAACCTGTTTAGAAAATTTTTAAACCTTTCTCCAAAAACACAATGGAAACCAAAGAGGAAATAAATGACATTGGGTGATGACATGGGAACGAGGCCCTCCATCTCTTTCCACCAAACAATAAAAATAGATGAAATATGAAAACACCAGAGGTTTAAAATCTTCATGTATTTAATACTGAAGGTAGTACTTGTACAAAGGTTTAAATTACCCTAGGATTTCCCATGACTACATGCTAGCTTCTCTCCAGGACCTATGGCTTGAGCTCAAAATATTGAAGCATCTTCAGCCTCGTAGTTAGGATTCAGAAACCCCTATATGGAACTTCTTCTTTTGTTTCCACAAACAACTACACCTCATACCATGATGGGTTCAAAAAGAGATAACATACTCCATAATAAAATTTTACCAAAATCAGACATTTCACTAATACCAGGTATTATAAGATACAGATATAGAACACCTTGTTTCTTTGGGTGAGAATCAAAAGAAGGGGAGGACATATATAAGAAACCTTACTCTATGATAAAGGATTTGAATTTTTTCTCAATGGAGATATAATCCTAAGATAATAATGAACCTTAGAGTATTGTACAACCTTCACCTTTACAGTCAAATGAGCACACAACATCACATGTTGTCACCGGACATGACCATTGTAATTGATAGAAACAATACATGGAAAGGGGCCTTATGCCAAGTCCCCAAACAACACACAATCCCAGAATGTGGCCATAATGGCATCTCATGACCAGATTTCCCACACTGGTGTTTTAACATGTACTCATACTTCAAATAGATTATGAAGGACCCAGAGGATCTTTTAGACACCATCTAGAAACTCATCCACAATAACACCCACAAAATACTTCCACCATTGATGAATCCTGCAACATAAGTAACTAAGGTCTTTTTCAACATTCCACAATCACTATCCTGATACAAAAGGATCCACAAATTAAAGAAAGGAATTGGCATATAGTCAATAAAACATATTGATAGAAGTTCTTTATATTGATCAACTATAGGATTTTCCAACGGCGAAACAATCAGTGTTTTACTTCGGTTGTGCACTAACCCTGAATGGGGTCATACCTTATCAAATGAGAGAACCCAAGGACCCAAACAAGCTGGTCCATTGGTAAAAATGTTCCACAATCAGATCCAAACACATAAAGGGAACCACCATAAAGGAAGCCAAAAACATTTCTCAAGAAGATACCTCTAACCAACCTTTCAACCCAGCTTACTAACTGAACACCAACCCAAAAAACTGTTCAAATAGGACGGGTTCTTAGACTCAAAACATCACACAACATCCACATTTTAAAAAACACATAATACAAACCATCCTAAACTAGTAATCAAGACATCATGTTTCCCTTTAAAAACGTTTCTTTGAAAACAAACGGTTCATTGGTTAGCATATCCACCAATGGTACCCCATGGGCCTCAGACATGCATGTTTCTATGCCACACTAGGCACCATTCTCATATCTATCCCAACACTCATCCAGTAATGCCATTATCAATCCATCATCCCATATAACCACATGCATGTGGTAGATCATGGAAAAACAAAATGTTAAAACAAATTTTTTTTCCACTTCTCAAAACAAAAACAGTCCACCAATATATCCTTTTTCTCAAGACCACTAACCACGAGATCAAGATCCCAGTTTACAACTAAAAACAACTTTTCATATGAACTCAAACATTTAGATTTGAATTCATTTTCAAGTTATTCACATTAATCTCAAAACAACTCATCCCCATTAAGACACCTTTCAAAAGTTTAGAAAACTATATTGGAAACTATTTTTCAAAAACAACATTAACATACTTCTTGGTTTCAAAAGAGGTGTAAACACACCATTTTTTCAATTCAAATATATTCTTAAATTTTAGTTCCACCGTTTCAAAAATTAGACCCTTCCTTCTTTATGTGAAAATAATTTCACAAAAAACCCATATGAATCTTAAACCCACGTAATTGTTTCTTTAAAACCAGACTTCCAGGATTTCAATACTAAAGGACACAAGACAATGCGAGAGGGAACTAGCTTCTGTTGGTGACATGGATATATGGTTGGAGGCCACATACCAATCACTTCACCATCACAGATAGTGTTTTATGGCAATATCCCCGACTCCAAATGGCTTTCCAGGCCCTACGAGTTCACTGAGACCATTAGCCCAACTCTCTTTTCATTTCCCCAGATAATCATCGAACCAAGAAAACCAAAGGACTCAGATGAATATTGACTTCCCCTAGTGACTCAAATACCATCATGTGGTGTGTGGTCCATGCACACAACTCATAACTAGAATGTCAAGTCCCAATAATCTTAACTCCATACCATCTAAACTGCTCCCCAAATACATGACCCAAAGAGTTAACATGAACTTCCTCTGATACAATTTTGTCACGAACCGAATTGGGTCTTGCCACGGACTAGGTCGGGTGCCGATTTTGAAGGCGACCAGATTCAGTTCATGAAATATTATAAGGTTATAAATTTATTTAATTTTTAAGATAAACATCATATAATATTTTAAGATTAAATTATTATCTCTCCATATGTAGAGTTATACATATTTTGGGACTTGTGCTAACCATTTTGTTGAAGATAGTTAGAATAACCAATTTTTTCTTCCCATGAATTATTAACTCTTCCAGACTGACAAAATTAGCTCCAATTCATGGAATAAAATACAATGGTGAAATTGATCTTGGAACAAAAAAGGGTGAATTTATAATGAAATCATGTAAGTATATCTTCCCTTTAAAAATTCTTCACCAATAGAAAAATAGGATCATAATATAAAGGGGTGTCCTGTTATAATAATTTTTTATATCATCAATGACCATTATTACTCTTCTTTAGTTTAGGTGTATGGGATTATTATATATATCTATATATCCCACTTCTTTTTTATAAATGATCGTTATCAATATTTCTGGTTATTTGTTTTTTCTTCCACGACCTCATCTTCACCTATGTTCTCATATGTTGAGACCTAGTCATGATTTACCTTGGACAAATACTATTTTCAAACTATTCTATTTTAAAAGAATATTTCTGTATTTTTTTATGATGTGGGTTTTTTATTTATTTATAAACCCAACTAATTCCGAGGGAGAAAAAAATTATAACGGGGGGTTGAATTTAAAACCCCGAGATTTTGTGATTTTTTTAATTAAATTATAATTTTCATATTTTCATTTTACATAACACTGAGAATATATTTTTTTTACATAATTTCACTTGGTTTGGATTATATTTTACACAACAACATGAGAAGCTTTCACTACACACAACACTGACATGGCTTGTGTTACACACAACACAGAGTTTTTGCGAAACAACACTTTAGTATTATTATTATTTAAATAATATTCTTATAACATATCCGTTATAATTTTAGTATTAATAGTAATAAATATTTTTTAAAATATTAGTTATAATGGTTTTGATAATGAAAAATGTATGTTTTCATAAATTTTTTATATGTTTAAAACTAATATTTTATAAAAGATCTACTTTTTATTTCCTTTTCTAAAAAATAATAAAATTAATTTTAAACACTCGTAGAAATTGAATTTTATAAAAAATATATCAGTTTTGAATTCAAAATATAAAAATTCTCTTAGGGTGAATTTATGGTATTTTCTTAAGAAGTTTCAATTTTTGAAGAATAGTGAAAAATACTACACAGTAGTTAAAAAACAAATTTTTTATTTAAAAAAATAAATTTACATTAAATTGATTTTTAAATTCAAAATATATAACTAATTAATATAATAATCCAATTTAGTTCATCAGAATAATATTTATAGTATAATTAGATAAAAAAAATTATTGAACTTTTGAACATCTCTTTTACCTGCCTTCTAGCCACACTAGTGGGATTAGATATAAACATAATTTTACCGCTTCTAGAGATTGAATTTAGAAAAATGGACATCCATGATTATAATCAGTATGAAAAATTTGGTCTAATATGATCAAAATAATATTTGGTCGACAGTAAATTTTGAGTTTTATATACCACAGATAAAGTTAAATAGGGTAATTTAAGCTAAAAAATAATATTATTATAATATAAAATTTTTGTAACAGTTATCCTAATTTTATTAGATATGATTATTTAAAACCAATTCAAACTTATATCAAATATTTGATTCTATATTATCCACTTCTGTATGATTAATACATTTAATATTTAGTTTTTAAATAAGAGTTAAAAACCTCTTATTCAAACATTAATAACTAATTAAATTTTAATATAAGGATATACATAAGAAGAAGTAAACTATAAAAAATCATTAAATATATAAGAAATTTATTTTCTACATGATAATTTAATTGTAATTTTTAGAGAAGAAATTACTTTATTAGAGGCATGAATAATAATGATGCAATTACTGTTCAATTAATTGAGATATCAAATAAATGATATAAAAAATAAAAAATTAAATATAATTTGAATTAATTAATAAAATAAAAATCATTAATAGATAACATAGTCATGTTAATGATTTTTTAAAATTATTTTTTAAAATTTATCATGTAGGTATGATATTTTTTAAAATGAAAATATTTAATAGTATCAAAATTGACATAAAAGATACTTAAAAATAAATAATATTTATTAAATGATATAAAATACATAAATATCTATGGTTTGGAAAAATAAATTTTATAGTGTCAAAAAAAATCATAAATGATACAATTGTGAATCGTTTATAATTGTATTTAAACTATATTAATCCTATAGTGTAATGAAACATATTGTCATGGTAAAAGTTAAATTATTTAACTGAAGGTTAAAGATAAAAGATAAGGATAATGATCTGACAAAAAATGTATAAAATTAATGTTTTTAGAGGATTAGGGTATTTAATAATCTTATTCTTTAAATAAGTCATTTTGGAGTTATTTTTAATTGATTTTTATTTTGAAATAAATTAATGTTATTGGATTTTCATGAAGTGTCTATCCTCCCTCTAATAAAAGGGAACAACTCCTTATCTTTTATTTACACCTCTAAAGTATTTTGGCATGGGAAAACCCTATCCATTTATTCCTCTAATATATCTACTTTACTCCTATAATCCATACCTTGGGTAGAAGGCAACTCAAGGAATCCTTTTGGTAAAAACAAAAATGAGGTACCCGATTAACAAGTACTGTCTTCTCTCAAACTCATTTCCTTTATTTTCTTTATCCACACCCTACATTGTAGTTATCCCAATATTTTATGAAAACCCCAATATCATAAATATAAAATTATTTTACTTTAATGGGTTATAACCACCCTTACACGCACCTCCATCCAATGTATATCGAATATAATGTTTCTATGTAAAATGAACTAGTGCCTCATGAAACAATGAATGTTCATTTTTTTCCACCAATCATGGTGGACATTATGATTAAAACACTATATATATGTGTTATATGTTATATTTATTATGTATTTAATCTTATTTATTACTTTTTACAACACATTCCTCTTGTAATTTCAAATTTTGGTTTATAAGACAATCTCGTTTGTGGAAGTGTGGACTACCACCCACTCAAATCGATGTGATTCGATAACACAACACATTGAATGTATTAAGGATGGTTTTAGTGAAATTATATGATATATATATATAATTATATAGTAGTAATGATATATATATTTATACATATTTCATTTACATACTTTTATTCAATACGACAATTAATATGGAAACATCGTTCATGTGTATGTATGGCTTACCCTCTCTATAAGTATTGTATTCCATTTCATAATATATTAAAATATAGATTATGGTAATATACATATCCTAGATATATATGATATTTATATAATAATTTTACTTCTATAACTATAATTACAAGTACCAATGACATAACAAATTATGATTCATGTGATGAACAAAATGAATATTTTTTAAATTAATACCAAATCTTATGATCGTTAACCAGAGGGTTATATAAGGTCATATTCAAACCATATGTGAAATTATATATAATAATATACCTCTTTAAAAGATGTATAATATACATATATTTATCATACTAGAATGTGGTTTGAGTATGAAGAGAGTCAAGACACAATGTAATGGATTATTTTCATATCACCATTACTTCTGTGAGACACTAGCCTCACACACTAATTATTTCTTCTATGTGGTGTATGTACTGAGAAAAATATATTTTATGTGTCTTATCCATGTGATTATTACATTTTTATATTATTATAATTTTATTTCTAAATTGGGAATATTATTCTATTGACTATTAGGTGATGAGTATTGATTTTCAAATCTCTACTATATTTGGGATTGTTTTGTTTTAATTATTCATTACGTAATATTTATAATCCATTTCTATTTATTCAAAAAAAAAATTCATATAATGATTTATAATTATCCTATTAATGTTTAAATTCATTTTTACACATTTTTGGCTTTTTACAACACGGTTTGAAGGGAATATTTCATTCATATTCCAAATAAATCACTTTTTGATTTTTTAGTATTAGTACTAGAAGAATATTTTTTAACATATACATAATGAATTGATTTTTTAAACCTTCATAACTCATTATTTTCTTGATTCTTCCCCTACAATCCTTCAAGGCCTTTTTCGATAAAAATATGTTCTTTTAGAGTTGTGTGGAATTTTATAAAAAGTGAACTATTTCAACAAAGAAATGATATTTTCCTCAAGAATATTTTTTATTTTTTTTCATGATTCATTTATATGATTCCAAATTTGATTCAAAAATATGGTTTTCCAAATGTTTTATTTTTTTAAAAAGTTATTTTTAAGGAAAATTCATGTTATATGTGAACACTCAAAAAACGTCCTCACCTATGATGACAAAAATTGTTATAGTTCCAGAACACCATTAATATAATTTCTCTATATGGTTTTTCTTTTTATGGGATTATATTTAATAAAACAAAATCATTACATATTTTATGCTTTTAATGAAATGATTATGAATCCTTTCAATTTTTTATAGGTTATTATATGATTACATCTTTATGATACACATTAAATTACATTGGTTATGATATTATTTTTGTATGATCGTGTGGTACAAGTATGTATGATTTCATTATTAAATGGGTGGGACCTATATCTCCCCCCAATTCATTACATAAGGAATTAAAACTCGTTATGTATATATGTTATGTGTGAACCTGATTTCATGTTCAAAATTCTATGCATGGAACTAGTTTTCATGTCCATATTTGATTGCATGGACATGGTTTTCATATTCATAATTCCATGCATGGACCACATTTCCATGTCTATAATTTTATTCATTGACCCAGTTTTCATGCTCATAGGTTTACGTAGATTTCTAATTTATTGTCTATAATGAGTGAACATTTTACTATTTAAACATGTTCACAAAGTTATATCTTTATTTGAATGCCATAATTTCATGCCTTATGTCAATTTTATGATATTATAGATTATGTTCTTTGATTTATTTATGATTTATGACATATAAACTACCAATATATTTATTACATGACTCATGATTATGATCTTTGATATTCAAGATATGATCTTATATTTTTTTGTCATCTTCTCATACCCTTCTATTCCTTATATTATTATGTATCTTTTTTTCTACCACTACTGGGAATTTGAGCTCACCCTTTTCTTTTTTTTCATTTCCCCAGGTTATGGAGAATGGTTTTTGGAATATGTGATAATGTTTTAGATATTTATGGTAGATGTTGAAGATCTTTCACCATGATATAATATTTTCTTCCCATGTTTCCAAAGACACAAAACTATTATGATCTATGGGAGTGTATTATTATAATGTAATGGATAATCATCTAAAATGATGTAATATCCATATATGTTAATCCTAGGTTGTTATATTATGCATCTACCTCGTGGTATATTTGGAATCTTCCAATAATTACATTATTTATGGTTGGGTAAAATAAAAATTAATTTTTTACACCATGGTGATTGGGATTATTGAATTAAATAAGATTTCAATATTGAGAAACTATGGAATACGTATGACTATGCCTAGAAGAAATGGAATAACCAATGTTGCTTAATGAAATGTAACTGGATTAATGTTATTTAGTAGAAACAAATATCTTAATGTAATTTTCATATTTAAAAAAAATTAAAAAATTCAGGATATTGATCTTGAATGTTTTTTTTTATTATTGGATATGTATATTGTAGCATTGGTAGATGGGTGTCTGTGTGGTGATAGATGTATTTAAGACTGGTACTATATTAATTCCCATTATTTAGTTCTGAGATATATTATATCTTGTATTTTTTGTGACTTTTTATGATAAACTAGTAATGTCGGCAGGGTGACTGACATTGAGGAGACATTGGGTGGGTGTTTTCCCATCATATAGGCTGGTGAGGGATGGATGGCTGAATACCCTATACAGCCCTCATATGTTCTCTTTTAATTTTTTAATTTTGGTATATAAAGTGGTTATATTTCCATATATACATTTTCGAAGGTATATAAATTAATTTTTTTATACGACACACATGTAACTCAATATATAGTATCAAATGATCATAATAGGTTTGACATATATTGGTTCCAGTGGCTTCATGTAAATTAATTATAGAATGTGTTACGATGGATAGAGGTAAAATACTAAACATATAGTATTTGAAATACTGGTTATGGTGGCTCCTAAAGACTATTTAGTTATAATATAAAAAATGTCATGGGATGCTGAGATGATATGATGCACAAAATTCATATTATGATAATTTATCCCTTATATATCTGAGTTTGAATTGTTTAGAGTGAGATGGATTGAGATGTATGTTGTTGGGGAATAATAGAAAACCATTGGGGAGGTAGTAGTAGAGGTGTACCCTAGTTTTATCATTATATTATATGATCTATTGTATGTCTGACATATGAAGATATAATTATAGTGATGTTTAAATCATTTTATACCTATTTAGGTGGTGTGTTATTTTCTATTATTATCTAATAGTCCTTAGTATGATTTCAATATCCTTTTTATAAGATACTTCAGTGAAGTTTCTGTTGAATATAAAAATTATAATCAACATATATATAAACTATTTTTCCGGTTAGTGTGAGAAATATTGAGATCATTTTGGATGTTACTAGATTGTATTTTTTAAGATTTTTTGGACATCACAGTCACTACAATGTTGATCATTTTCTAGGTTTATGTAATTATAATTTTTAATACTTTTTATGAAATTTCATACTTATTACTATGATTTTTTTTACCATATGAGTATATGTTTTTTGGTTTATTACATTTTCTCTCTATTATTATTATTCTCATTGAGGGTAATGAATGCCATTTTCAAATGTTATACCCTTGCTGCTTGTTACCAAACTATGGCCTATTAGTGGAGGAATTTAAGCATCACTACCCCTTTCTCTCATTTCTAAACATGGATGGGTATCATTAAGAGGAGGGATCACGATAGGTTATTTTCATAGTGATAGGTTGAGGGATGGGATAGTGTTTGGAAGTAGGTATAGGTGAGACTATATGGGTTGGTAGGGGAAAAATTTCATATAACCTATGTTTGTAGGGTGGAAAATAAATACGATATAAAATATTGGTATTTAGGGTCCTCATTGATATGATGCATAAACCATTATGTTTATTGGTCCTAGTAAGAAATTTGATACTAGTTGGGTAGAGATCTATTAAAGTAAGTTTCATCGTTATTCTTTAAAAAATTGATTGAAATTTGTAGGCATTCAAATTAAGTTAACTATGAATATATAAAATAGAATAATCAATTAATTAACGTTAAATTTTCTATATTCCTATATTAGGAATCTTTAACAATATTTTATTTTATAGGTATGGCTCAGGGTAAACGTCCTAAACTTGTTCATGATAATTAAATATAGCAATACACCACAATATAACTCTTTATATTATATTTAGATGATGGAATAACATTTAGGAGGAATCCTAAAAAGTTCTATATACAAAATTTTTAGACATTATGGGGATTAGTTTGATACTTAGTGTAAGATGATTGGATGAAGGTGGCTGAGATTAATTTTAGTTCGATCTATTCTAGTATGGAGAACTAGGTTTTTTGTGTCATAATATTGATGTGTGTAGTAGATAGGACATGGTGTGTTATTCCTTGATGGTTGGGATGTCTCATAAGTTACTTGGGAAAATTTTAGGAATCTTTCTGTGAAGAGTTTTAGTATTGGACCATAAACGAATAAAGTATCTTTTTGATATTTACCATTCAACCAAGATGTTCCATTATGCAAGAGTTTAGGGTCCATTTCAAAAATCATCTTTGATATTTATTTTATATATTTCATGATGAGGAGGCCAATGAAGGGAATTTTGATGTGTCTTTGCATCTAGATATCTAATTTTAGGTTACCCCATGTATGTCATCAATATATCTTTTAGGTTTAGGTGATATTATAGGTTATAGAGATGTTTATTTCCAGAATATGGTCTTTATGATAAAAGTAATTTTAGGACTCTCCAAGAAGAAATGATTTTTTTGCATTCCAGTTTTCCAAGAAAAAATATATTTTTTATAGCTGGGTGTAGGACCCTACTCATGTATTCTCATTTCTTATGTTGTGGGGGATATTAGACATATACTCAGGAATTATTATTTTCATTATTATATAGAATATGTAGTCATTATAGTAGTTATGTGTTGAACTTTCATATCTATTATAGTGCACCATGTGTTCCACATTAGGTTACCCTATGGAGATTACCTCATCTAAGTCAGTTTTAGTAACATTCTCAAAATCGATATCAATATAAAATAAATTGCTAAACTTTTGGATGGCCCTATGATGTTCATCTTCCAAATTATGCTTCTTATGTCTAATGATTTTGTTTTAATTAGTGTCATGGAGGTCATAGTGTAGGCTATGACCAACTATATTCTCTAGAGATTCCAATGTTAGAAAATCTAGATGTAGTTTGAGGTAAACATTTCTTATTTTCAACTTAGAGGAATTTACTTATTGTTTTCGATATTAGAATCTCGTTCATATAAATATCCCTAGTACATTCATTCAAACTTGAGGTGGAGACAATATCAATTACCTTGCAGATTACTACATGAGTTTTAGCCTAAGCTTATCTGTATCAAGTATATAGAGATTATGTGTATTATTGGCGACAAGCCATTCTTGGGGTGATATCTTATGTTTATTTATATATCCATATGAAATCCTTATTAGTATGGTATTTTTTATACATTGTTTTAATTTTATTATTTTTTTAAGTTGATGGTTTCGTTATACAGTGCAGAATGAGAGTATACCATTTTCATTGATGACTAAGGACCTAATATGGTTTAGAGTAATGTTCCAGGTCTTCCATGAAGTCATAGAAGATTCACTGTACATCATAGGTTGAGAAAATAATGTTTTCCAAGGTTGTAGAAGGTAACACATATGTTAATCTAGTAGATTTTTTGGAAATTCACCGTTAATGAGATATATTTATTGGGATAGTGATAGAATCGGGTCTTTATCTAAGGTTAATTTCTCTAAATTGTATGGATCCTTCTATATTTTAGTATATCTAATTACATCTTGATGACCTATTCTATTAAGGAATTTTCGACCAATATTTTCATCTTATGGTGAAGCAATTATTTTTAGAGAAGGATTGTAGAAGTTTACATCTTGGTATATATGTTGATCAATTTAATATAGTGAAAATGATGATCTATACTCCCCTGATATTTAGTGATTATTTATTCAATAATATTAAATGATCATGTTGGTTCTTAAAAATTGATATATGATAATGATAACATTATATGTGGGTGAGAAAGAGGATTTTTCAAATAAATTTTTCTAGTGTTGGTATGGGATTTATGTACTTATTATAATGATGTTTTGTGTGATGAAATCATCATCCATTTTACTGGGTATGAAAAAACTATGTTTAGGGTTTTCTTAAATCTCTTTATGGTGGTTTTAATTTAAATAAATCCATGTGTATTCAGTATATAAGGAAGACCACTATAATCATTTGTTTTCCATTTTGGGAGTTCTTCATCATCATCAGTTATTCGGGAAATTGATAAATTGAGAATTCGAGGCATGTAAAGTTCATTTATTATGGAATATAATATCCTACTAGGGAGTAGTGTCATAACCTTTTATGATGAACTAATCCATTGTATGTGATTACCCTAAAACAATTATAGAGGTTCAAATATTACATTATCTTGAAAACTATTCTAGGAGGATATAATTTGACTTCTCTAATGTTATGACCCCACTAAAATCCTTCAATAAAAAGGATAATTTACTATTTTAGACTAATTAGCGTCCTGCAACTTTCAGTTAAATGATTGATAAGTTTGTTAGTACTATAGTTCATTACCTACTAAAATAGGGAGTCCAGTTTAAGGTTTGAGTTGACACTTCATGTATTGAATTTTTTGTACTCTTATAAACTAGTTATATATTTTTTATAATTATTTTTGGTAGTTACTTCCCCATGATTTTAGTTGTTCCAACTATTATATTTAGTTTGATATATTTGTATTTCCCTTAATGTATTGATGATATTATCTCATTGGTGTGCATTTTATGGTTTATACTAATCATATGATTTGAAGTTAGGGTTTCTCCTAGTGTGATGTGAATTTTTGATAGCTAAAGTGGATAAAATTATTGACTCATTATGACTTGTATATTCTATATACACTAGGAAAATGAAATTTAATATTTGAAGTATCATCACAGATTCATGCATTGATTCCATATGTGAATTCAAATATTCAATGAGAGTGGAATAAGTACACTTAGTGATTAATCTTAATATGGGATAGTTTGTGGAATAGATTTTCTTTTCCTTATGAATTTTTAGTAATATATAGTGCGGTATGTATAGGAGTCCTATCTATGGGAATCTGATGTTGAGTTCTGGAATGACTCTGTTAGCTTTAGCGGTTTCATTAATTATTTTTTTGAGTAAAAATAGTACACAGTGTCATTCTAGGGGAGGATTTTCATCACTTTTATGATGATTGATATAGATCACTTGGACCTATATAGATCATACAATTTTTTAAGTCATAATAAGAAAAATATGTACCAATGTTTGAGATGGATGTTTTTTTGGGCGGTGTTAATGTGTGCAATTTTAAAGCATGTGACTCAATTTTTCTTCTTGTAGAATTTAAAGTCTTTGCATTAGGTTTGGTTGGATTTTAATATAAATTCTATATTCCTAGTGAATGTTGGAGGATGCGATGATGGAATTTTTTAAATTTCTCTTTGAGATTAGGGAGTTTATAATGTTATATAGGTGATAGTGGATCATTTAATGAAATCATCCAATTAATAGTGATCATTGAGTCTCATTGGAATCTTTTGTGAGGTTGTATGAGGAGGAGGTGGTTATAATACTTGGAATACCTAGGATGATAATAATATATCATGACACTTGTTTTACCTCTAGGGTGTGGATAGGTTTCAATCTTTCATTTGTCTCCCAAATATCACTTGTTACTACTTTTCATCTATAGAAACAATGTTACAAATAGAAAAAAATCTCTATACTTGGAGACATATTTTGTTCATTTGTCTTCGATTTTGTATATTTGGGGATTATTCAAATTTCTTTGGTTTATTTTTTATAATAATTTAATTCACTATAAAATAATTATAGAAAATTTTGATTTTCGGTCTAGCCTTTCCATTCTTCACAAAACTAGACTGGGTTAGGAAATTAGTAATTTTCAAGTAAGATATATGATAGAACACAACAGAGATGGATAATGTAATTCAGAAAAAGGTGAAAGCTGTAGAGGATCATCAAATTTTCTATATCAATATTTTGGGAGACCTATGGAGTTTTAGGTTGTAGTTAGTATCATCTTAATTGTGACACCTCATCATGGTTAATGAATCATATGTCATAGGTGTAAGCCTTATCCCTAGTTTCATAGGACCTTTAATGGACTTTAATTGTGATGGAGTCTTGGATTATCCAATAACACTTCTCTCATAGATGACCTGGACACGTGATGTCTTCCATGTGTCTTAGATATTTTGTTACATTAATGATTCTTCCAAAACATTTATTGAGGAGATATAAACATTTCAATTGATGAAAACAACATAGAATGACCATTAGAGATCCATGATTTCTAATAGAATATGATGTACATATGTGATATTCCCTTGGATCATTTATTGTGGTAGCATAGTGGTATGGAGGAGAAAACCTAAGAACATGATTCATAGATATAAACTTAATATCACGAGTTTTCTTATTTTTATCTATTTCCTTATAGATATTAGAATGTGTGGTTATTGACCACTATATATTTCATGATATAGTTTCCTTTCCTTCATGGATGTTGGTGTACATTATCTTAGTTTAAAAGTATCACCTTCTTGATATTGTCTAAGATTGTTCTTTTATTTTTACAAAGATTAGTACTTGGTTCATCTATAGTTTGGTGGTCGAGATCATGGTTTTGTAAGATTACTTTTATGTATCTTATTTGATGGTCCTTCAAATGACCCTTTTTCCCCTTTCACATCAGCTTTGGTCTTAAATTCCAAATGATGAGAATATTTCGATTGATAACTCATGTAAATTCATGGATCCTAGTATCACATTCCATTTGTATTTTTTGGTTTTGGAGATGAAGAGAGTATGATCATGGAGGAAACATGGAAATTGAGATTAAAACTCATCTACAAAATATTATATAGTGTCGAAGGATATTTTTTGTCATAATATTGTTCATTGTGGTGTGGGTATCATGGCTATATAATAGGGTCTCTAGAGGAGGATTATTGGTTATACTACCCTTTTTGGGGTTATTATCCATGAATCACAGTTCCGAAATAGGCCAACTCAGTCATATAGAATAGATAATTTACTTTTTGTATAGTGGTTTTGGGGGAAATTATACTTGAATATATTAATATTATGGTAGTTAAAATGTGAGGAGTAGCCTTTGGTGTATCCTCTATTGGTAGAATGGAGTTCTGTGGCATTTTGGTTTACCCTAATCCATGGTAATCTTCTAGATTTACTTGATCTGTGATGTGATCAGTGTTGTGTCTCCCAAACATCTCATTGGACAAGATTTATATGGAATTCCCTTGTCCCTTACATTATATAATTCAATGTGTATCCTTTTCATCACCATGGTATACTGGGTTATGACATAGTCTTCTATTTTCTTGGAAACCTATAAATACTTACATCCCATTTGAATAATCCACACTTACAACATTTTCTCTCAAACTATAGGAACCTAAAAAATATTTTTCATTGTCTTTGAATCCTATTTTCTTTAATATGATTCAAAAATTACAAAGTTCAATCTATGCTCATATATGGTGTGTTTTTTCCATTTTCTAGAGGATTATTCATTGTATTTTTATATTTCCTTCCATGATATCTCTCCATGTTATGGAATTGGATCTCAATTATTATAATAGATTTTATTATAATGTATTTTAATTTTTTAATATAATTTAATCTTTAAGAGAGAATAATTATATTTTAATTATAAAGTATTTTTGGGGAATTAGTGATTATCATTTTATTAATGTGAAATAAATAAACTCCCGTGCTTTATTAATTTGGGTTGAGATAAATTAATCATAATAAATATGGAATTAAATTATTATTAATTTGGAATATAGTATGTGCTAATTTGTTCTTCCATTGTGATAACCATTTTCAACTTTATTTTATTGGGGAGTGTGTTATTTATACTATACTTAAATTTCAATGTTTTTATTCTTGTGTTAACATGTTTATTTTATTAAAATAGTATAATATTGTAGATAGGGTAATTTTTTGCTAGTTAATTTATTTAGGAGGCATGTTTAATTGATTATATAGATATTATAAATTTATTGGTAATCAAATTGATGTTGAAAAATTGTTTAATTATATTCTAATTATATTTGTTAATGGAAATGAATAAGGAACAAAAATTTGGAAATAATTATTTTTATTATGTGAAAGTGGAATGTCTAAATAATATATACTAATATGAATGTTTTGAAATTTAATTTCCATTAAAATAATTCCATAGGAGAACCATTTTAGTATTCATAAATGAATGGATCAATTAATTTGAGATTGAATAAAAACATAATTTTTTGCGGAGAAGTGATATTGCTTCCATGGGAATGTTTAATGACTTAGGTATAGTTAAATGTGAGTTATTTTATTTGTGAAGGTTCAATACCTTATTTGAAGGACCTTGTTCTCTTGTTCACATTGTTTTTGGATTATTACTTTTTGTGTGGATATTTATGTGAGCCTTTCTATGTGATGTGACATAATCCTGGGATGGGTTATAGTTTGATGTTATATGTGTGGGGTGGTCTGGGTGATTTTTATTATTTCAGTCTTGTGATGCTAAAAAGAAGGAGGATTTACATTATGATTTTTAAGGAGGGTATCAGAATGATGGAATAGGTTGAAGCCTAAATTACTTTTTTCTGATAAAATATGAATGCATGTTTTTAAAATTGTATGTTAAAATTTTTGTGGTTATTATTTTTATTTATATTAATTTTTTCCCCACAGATTAATGAATATAGTTTTATTTATTAATCTCTCTTGTGGAATATTATGATGTTATTTATTTTACAAAGAATTATAGAATACCATAATAATAATAACTATTTTAACTAATGGGTATTCTACTTACTAGAATGAAAAATATAATAATATTGAGAAAAAATGGAAATGTATGGATTATTCCAAGAGGGGATAGAGTATACCTCAAATAGTTAATGTAATAGAGTCACGATAATGTTAATTAATAAATAATAAAATAATTACTGTAAGGCTAACTATTAAAATAGAATATGTAATTTAAATAATGTATTATTAAATTATTGTGTTTTAATACGATACCTTGTTTTTTGGGGTTCCATGTGGTTTTCCATGTTATGATAACTAATGTTCAGATTATGAATAATTTAATTCTCATAGTTTGATTGTGAGATATATTATAAACTATATCTGTTTTTATTTCAAACTATACAACAACCATGTCAGTATGAATACTATGAGTTTTTAAAGAATTAGTGGAAATATAAAAAAATTTATATTAAGAGATGAAAATAAATATGGAGGATTTCATTAGAAGTTACTAATGTGGTATATACAGTAATATCTTTCATAACTTATTTGAGTACTCATCACTGTTTTGAATTCGCAATAAGTTATTGTGAAGGTAGTAGTTGTTACCTCATCATATGTTGCTAAAAAACTAATTCATTTAGTATTTATATTTCTCAATAGTGACTATTATTATTAACATTAATATATATTATATGAAGTTATGTTTTGGATTTTATCAGTGCTATAAACCGCTGAAAAATATGAATCCATTATCAGTTCCAAACAAAATAAATTATAAAATGATATTTTTTCTATGATAAAAAACACTAATTAATACTAATCCATTAATATAAAATTCTTAAATTCACATAATGGTAAAAATTTATTTGTGGTAGGTTTTTTCTAATAAACATTTAACTTTGATCAGTACTACAAACACAAGAAAATATATACCCCGCCTAATATTATATATTTATATATATGTGTCTGTGTACTGTATAATTTTATTTATATAAAAATGAATATATTTAAATGTATATTTTATAAATATTTATAATCTTTTTGCATAAATATTATTTTTAATTAAATTTAAATTTATAATTAAAAACATATATTTTTGAAGATATAATAAGATGGAAAATATAATGAAATATATAAATACCTTTAATATTATTCATATTTATATTTGTATATTTATATTATTATTAAAAAATTTAATATACCCTTATATTTACAATATACATATATATTTATATTTATATAAATGTTTCTATATACTAATATTTATATATATTATAAAATATAAAAAAATAATTTTCTATATGAAAATATTTTTGTATATGGAATGTATATTTAAAAATATTATTCATATTCACTCATGGGAGATCAGTTGACTGTTACACGTAGTTGTTCCCTTTAGTTTCCCAGGGGAACTGGATACATCTCGATTCACACTGTTTTTGGGACCTATTAATTTTAGGAATAGAGTTCTTCCAAAACGTTTTCATATCTAGAGAACATGTGGAAGCATCCTTTGTTATTGGTCCCTCCATGGGTAGAGAGGCGAAACCCAGACATATTTTTTTGATGAGCCTTTACCCAGGATGTACAACCTTTTTCTTATCATACTTATGGTTATGAGTTAGAAAAATGATAGATGTCGGTAATGTAGTACTACTAGAGTGGTATAGTGGTTGATTCTTTTGTAAGTAATGTCAAACCCATGCCACTATTAATAAGTGGGATTTCGAGCCATTTATTGGGATTTTAGGAAACATGGTCATCTAGGACACTCATACAGGGCCCCATGTAATTATTTTAGGGTTAAGAAATCACAATGAGGTACCATGATTTTTTCCAACACTTGCACTACTAGGTGGGTGACTACAAGAAAGGGTTGGTTGTGTTAACACCATTAAAGAAAACAATTTTACTCTATAATGAAATATATGGATTCAATTATATGTGAATTTAAGTACAATTGTACTACTATAATTGAAAATATAATTAGGCTAGTGGTGCAGTGGGTCACCGCGTAGCATCATCGGTTGGGAAGCTCAAAATAGAGATAGGTGTGGTGGAACCTATCATACGTCCTTCCTAATATATTTAATAATGTGATAGAGTGTTATAGAACCATGGTGCATCAATCTATCGTGATGTTACAACTTTTTCTAGGGAAACAAAGCACACATGTCTGGATCCACAACGGCAATGATTCATGTAGGTTTCGATGTGCATAATAACTGGTGGAAGAACATGTTGCATGCTTATAATGAAAAGAGTTTCCATGTATTCATCCATTAAGACATAGAAACTTCCAAACACCAACATTCTCATGTTTTTTCCACACATGGCCTTTGGGCCATATATTATAATAAAATAGGTCTTGTGTGTTCTTATCATTCCATGAGTGGTGGGTTGAGGATTGACCCATTGGAGTGTCTCCCACTTTGGGTGTATTTGGTTAATTGTATCCCACTATATATATAAAATATATATATAAATCATATTAAAATAAAATATTATTATCTATAATATTTTCATAATATTAATATATATATATTTTTCATGGTATTGATCCATTTAATATTCATAATGTTAATTCATTTATTATTCAAAATATTATACATTTATTAGAAAATAATATTAAAACATCAATTTTTTATAATGTAAATAAATACATTTTACATAATATGGATACATTTATTATTAATAATATTAATAATATTAATATATTTTTAAATAATATTTATACATTTATTATTCAGTATATGTATACATTTAAAAATCGGATTAATAATATTATCTAATTTATTAATTATAATTGTTAAAATTTATACTATTCAAAATAAACACACAATAATTATATTATTATTAAATTTATTTTTAACATTTTCAATAATGTTTATGAATTTATTAATTAATTTTTTAATAATTCCTAATAAAAATACAATTATTTATATTTTAATTGTAATTTTAACTATATAATTAAAATAAATTAAATATCTAAAATATGAAAATAAAATAATTTTTTGATGAAATTAAATATTTTATTTTAATTTTAGAGCCATAAATATATTTAAAAAAATAAATGATCTTTTACAATAAACACAACAACCATACATAAAAAGTAAAAAAAATAAAACTTCTGCAAAACTAGCGGATCAGATCACCCCAATTATTACATGATGTTGACATATTCCTATAACATCTCTCCTAAATAATTTTTCCATAAATGGTCCATTGATGTAAAAATAAGGGCTACTATGAATGAGAAAAATCTCACCCATCCCCAGCACTACATGTTATCAACGATACAACTACCACCAGAAACACTACACAAGTATGATAATCCAAAACTTGATCTCTAAAACTTTTACTGACCTCAAGTTTCAAGGTATTTTATGTTTTAAATTATTTCCTATTATATTAAACCTTTAAAAATAATTGTTTTTAGGGGGCTGTGTAGGGTCCTGAGTTAAATCAGGGATAATAAATTGTTCTATTGATGAAATTTTATAGATTAAAGATGGTTGTGTCATGATATCTAGGTGGCACACTAGAAAACCTAATGTTTGGAGGATATAAATTTGAAGGTATGTGGATTTATACAATGAATAATATTTACATAGTAAATCTCATTGTATGGTGAAGTTAATGTTGTGTCCATAAGGGAATATATCGCAACAATGTGTATAGGGTAGTGTGTTGTTCTCTGACCCTCCTACTATCACCATGACTAGCTCATTAGGTAGTTTTATATGAAGAGAAATATATGTGGTAGAACTATGAAACGTTATTCCTCTTTCTTCTCCTCTTAAATTTTGTTCCTGATGATTTTTAAGCACATATATATTGTCATTTTTTTATTTTAACCACTCTCTTTCACTCATGATGATTGTTTACAGTACCATTTTTTTAGATATTCTATTGTAATAAAATATCATTAAATCCCTAAATGTAACCTTTTAACTATCTAAAATATTTTTAGTAATCTGAAACCTAAATTGGAGGACATAATTCTGATTGTTGAGATTGCAGTGGTTCTATTATGAATTGGGGGACATGACTTGGTTTATACACTCATATTATCCTAAGATAAGATTTATTTACAATGCTGTTAATTTTTTTATAGATTTTATTGAATTTTATTTATTTAGAGGGTGTGTGTAATTTTTGTGGATATTTTTTTATTATCAATACATATTTGTAGGTTTGTACTATTCTCTTTGAACCCATATAGGGGTATCGATAAGGAAATGTATTGGAAAAGGAAAAATTCTTCCTCATTCCCTTGGAAATTGTTGTGTTTACCACCTCAATGTTTACGGCCCTGAATGCATAATTTAGGATAATTTAGGACTATGGATGCCTATTGAAATGGTGATTGAGTACTCTATACTTGTACCACTACATAAGATGGTGAGATTTGATTGAATTTTAACATGTTAGAAACCCTAAAAGGTCTGATTTGGAAAATCTTGGGGGATTATGATTGTTTCTTTTTTATTCACTTTTTATATGAACTGATACTATATAACATTATGATTTCTAGGATGACATTAAAAGATATAGTTCTATTGGATATTTTATTTTAATTCCATTTTTGTTGAAAATATGTGGTTGATGTTTTGATTTTCATGACAAACTTGAATGATAAGTTCTTTCTTAATGTGAGATTTGAGACCATGCCTAAGGGTGATGGAAAGGTTTCAGAAATGACTTGAGACAAACCATTAGTTAAAAGGATGTTTTAATTGTGATGGTGACCACCATTAAGTGGTATAAGTCTTGTAAAATACATGATGTTGTTTCGCTCCTTTATTTAGAAGGAAGTTTCCATGATCTTAATGGTTTTCATCATTCTCTGTGACACAACATTTTTTATTGATCTAGTGTGGGTATGTTTGGTGTCTATGTATCAATATTTTCACGTGTTTAGAAGTTTAATGTTGAATGATTATTTTGTGTTTATTTATTCCAATTAATGAAAATATTTATGATTATTTCATGTATTTTGTAGAATTTTTTGTTGTTTTGTTACTGATTTTTTTACTCAAACGCTACATGGGAATCTTGATTAAGATACACACTTCATTCAAAAAGTTAAATCAAATATAAGTGTTCCTATGTTGGGACACTAATAATGTGGTGTTAGTGAGGTTTGAATTTCATCCAAAATTGTTATTTTTTTTCTTATATTCATTGTATATATTTACTTATCCTATATAGGGATCCGTTTGAAAATGGCATACTAATAATTGTTTTATAGTTTATTATTATATATGATGTTCTTATAATATATTAATATATTTTATATTAATGCTTAATAGTGATGATTTATTTTTTCTACCAATGATTATTTGTGGATGGTGACCTGATGTTGGTGTAATTATATACATATTATATGACTATGGTCTTCATTTCTAGTCAAAAATATATATAACATTGGGATGTATGAATGACTTATCATTATTCTCAGATATATGACTATTAGAATTATTCAAGAAATTCTAGTTTTTATTAGATCCCATGTGTTTTATTTGGTATTTTGGTCTTACTAGAATTATGATTGTATTTTCAAAAATCATGTGGGATGTTATTCTTATGTGTAGAAAGTGATGACATACAAGATTACTGATTTGTTAGGGAAATGATATTTATATTATTTTTATGTTGTTATAGTTTCTTATTATTTTCCATGTTCTCCTCTGTTTATATATTTTATCAGATATTCTGGTTTCCATAATTATGGATGTTTGGTGAGTTCTGCCTCATGGATATAAGAATTCGTTTATATGTTATGTGCATGTTTCCTAGGGTTGATTTTTTAAAATATTTAAATTCAATAATAAAATATTTATTACTTTTAAAAATTCATTATTTTAATTATCTAATAAATTTTACATAATTGTTTCTTAATTTTTATTTATATAGTTATTATTATACTATAGGAACAAATGATATAGGGTTATGCCCCAACTCATCATGTGTATAATTGTATGCTTTGGTTATTTGGGTTGCTTATTACTTGTTTTTATCTGACCAATCGTATGATTTTAAAAAAAAATACATATTAAAGAAATATCGATGTCCATGTTTTGGTATTTTAAAATAATATTCTACGGTTATGATGTCTTGTTGTGGCACACAAGGGAAATATAGGGGATTTTCTCGAGGTAGGGAATGGCGTAGTTATAATTTAACATGTACAAGAGTGTGGGTTTGAAATCACTCAAAAAGGTTTCCCATGGTTTTGGTATTAGAGAACTATAGTTATATGTATATTATTCAGTATTGGTGGGAGGTCAAAGAACCCATTACGGAGGAACCACCATGGATGATTTTTTTATAGGACTTCAAGATTTATATTCGATCATATTTTTATGATACATCATGTTCTATGGATATTTAGGACTATGTTTTGGTAATCATGCTTGTATTTTATTTTGTAGTGATATTTGATTAAATATGCATAAATCTTATGGTATACATTTCCCAAGGAGACTCTGAGAGATATTATGAGTTAATAATACATGATTGATGGAATGAATAATTATCTATGGGATCCATTTATGAAATTTTTCAATTATTTCATTCCTGAGAGACATGGGTTGAATAAAGTTTAGTATTTATTGAAATTTATCATGGGGAGATGTCGATGGTAGATCAAATGACCTGTTTGAAAGAGCTAATCCATTTTTCTTTGCTATTTGCCAAGAAATCATCCCATATAAAATAGAGTATTGAAATAAAAATCTGAAAAAATGAGGTGGTGGGCTAGGGTGATTTACAAGACTAAAAACTCAATAGTTATCTACATGTAACTCACTATTAATGTGGTCAATGTATAGAATAGTGTAATTAGTCTCCTTCCATAACTATGTGGGGTGAGTTTTGGCCTCTTGAGTGGTAATATTGGTGTCTATTATTATTATTAGAATAATATTTCAAATAATATGAACTATAGAGGGGAGTGGTTTTCATGTTAGGGAACTGGTTCATTATCCCACTAATGGAATGATCTACCATATTGTGTATTTAGTGGGGGAATGAAAAGTCATTCCCACAAATCTTGAATAATCCCACCAAGAGAGTTTCATTCTTGTTGTATGATGTGATATATCAAAATAATTATCTACAGGGTATCATAGTTAGGGAAGGGTATAATTCATAGATAAATATACATTATAATGGGTTGGTTAGAATGAACTATTACAAATTGAAGAGTTGTGTATGAGATATTGGAACATGTTGCTACTAGATGTAATCTGATGTAGAAGAATCCATATACACCATATGGTTCATTTACACAGGCTAGTTATGTATCATAGAGTATGGACCTTATATTTGTGACATGAAGTGTTTATGAATGGGTAAATGTTTCATCAGATAGATCGAAAGGTCCTTTGACTGTTATAGATAAGGTGTTGTTTAAAAAATTATATTTATGTTTTTATATTGCGTGGGGTCATTCCATTCATAATATTTTCTTTATTTTTATCTAGTTTATAGTCGAAAATGAAAAGTTTCCAAGGGGTATTAGTGATTAAAAAATATATGTTGTGGATTTTAGTTCATGTTCAAATGTTCTAAGCATGTTCCATAGTATTTGGAGGCTAAAAGAGTTTATGAGACTTCATTCCCTTCAATTTGAGGAGCTTCAACATCAACATCCATGTATATTTGTGGATGTACATCCATGATTGAATTAATTTCAAAAACAATATAATTGATTTAATCTCTCTTATGGGATAGTATTATGTTTTTTTGGGAGAGTGAGATTTTCATAAATAAAGAGTTTCACTTGACTACAGTCTGGTATAAGAGATTGTAGTGCATGTGGTGGTAATAGTTCTCATAATAGACCAAGAGATTGTTTTAGTCATATTTTTTAAAATGGTGAACTATTTCTAAGAGGAACATCATGGTGGAACTAAGGTTGTTCTTTTCTGGCCATGGAGTATGGTTTTTTTTGTTTTCAATCCTCATTGGGTTGATCAAGGAGTTTGGTATGCGTAATGGTGAACCAAGAACCTCGATGTAGGAATAGTATGTGTACTATGTTGGAAGAATAATTTGTAGAGTGAATGATGTTCTTGAGAAGGTTCGTAGTTCATAGAAGTGAAATGGTTCACAGTTTAACATGTCATTCCTAATATTGAGATGGAGTTTGGAGAAATAGTGAAGGGTTTTATTTGCAGAAATGATGTGATCATTTGCGCCGCTACAAAGCGAAAATGGCTATGCGCAGACTGCATAAGGAAAATATTTAATAGGAGATGTGTGGTTCGCAGTGTAGGTGGTTCCACATTGATGATTTGATAAAACTCGGTTTAGAGGATTATCAAAACCATTTTTCCTATATAAGGAGGATTAATCCCTTCATTAGTTTGTAGCATTGAGATTAAAAAATCGATAGGAATTTGAAAATATTTGAGAGTAATTATGGGAAGAAAATTAAACAAAGAATTTAATTAAAAATGTAAAATTAATTTGGTGAAGTCCATAAGAGTTCATGAAGGATAACACATGGAAGAAGAAGGCCACTTTATAGGAAGACATGTTAGCATAGGAGAGCTCATATGCAGAGGAAGAACTTAGTTTTTGTATCTATGTAGTATACTAAGAGGAAGCGAAGACATTCCACAGACTATAGATGGTTCATAGAGTGGTGGGAGTATGCAGTGTAGGGGATGTTCGAAGAAAGTGGTTTATGGAGGCAAAACACGAAGTTCAATCATAGTGGCAGTTCATGAAGGTAGGATACAGAGCTGGTACACGGTTCACTAATAATAAGTGGTGTAGTGTAGTATGCATAGGAAGAAGTTCAGCTCATGGAGGAGCAGTTCATGAAATTTTAGTGCGTGGAAAAGTGAACTTTATCTATGGGTAAAAAAAGAAATTACAGAGCATCCATCTACAGTTGATGATGGATTATTTAATTCCAATCCATTGAAGCAACATTCATGTTGATAACCTGAGTTTTTATTATTCCCAACGCAGTGATCAATGGGGATTCAATAGAAGAGACCTAAGGGATGTAGTGTTATATCCCTAAAACCATGTAAAGGATGTGTTCCTGGAACATAGTGACTATAGTTATATTTTGTACTCCAAATCTAGTAATGATTAGTGTAATTCGGTACAAACAACGTCTTCTCAGAGTATGATCTTCGTATGTATCCTTTCATGTTGAACCATGAAAAATTGGCTTGTCTTTTAATTGCATGTGATTGTTTTTTTCTTATATTTATCATAAAATATGTTTAACAACTTTATACCAATGTGGGAACAAACCCATTTAGTTTAAAAAAATTAAAACCATCATTCACCCCTCCCCACATAGGGTGTTCTGGGGTCCTTCTCATTAGGGTGATTTCTTCTAATATATCCCTATTAGGGAGATTGAGTTTGTGATTGACCTTGTTTGGGGTGAATGATCTATATAGATTCATTCAAATTATATGTAACTGGATGAGATGATATAAAAAATGAATAGCTTGGGGAAAATGAAATTAATGGTAATATATGTTCAAATACTGATCCTCATAATTATTCTTCCTTATTCACCTAGAATGGTGATAACGTATAGAGATTATATGTGTATTACAATATGATTTACTAGGTTATGGGGACTAACGTATATCTATTTTCAATGAAGATTGCATATTTGACCATTTGATGGGTTCCATATTATTCTCTAATACTGACCAATAAATAGTTTACCACTAATTTTTGTTAAAAGAGGATAATGTATTGAGGATAGTTTTTAGTACTATCCATTGGTTGTATGAGTATCTGATGATATCCTTCAACATGAATAATGAATTATCAGTGTACATGGATCTCATAAACTAGATATTCCATCCCTAATCATACTCTATATCTGTAGATTTTCATTGAATATATATATATATAACCTAGATATTCATTTCATAATCCTATAGATTCTATTTGTCTTGTTTAAAAACATCATCCCTAATCTAAGTATTGTTACTTTTGTATTGGGGTTGAATTTTTTATTAGTCTTTTGATCATGAAGGAAGGTATATCAATTAATATATATATTTTTCGGTACTTATATATTCAAAATAACCTATGAATTTTTTTATATATTTGTATTATTATTGGATTTCATAAGTCATATAGGATGTGAATTTATGATGTATCTTAATCGAAAGAACCTTGGAATGGGAATACGAAGAAGTTGGTAAGGTTAATGTAGACTAGTCACTCTGAGGATTCCTTCATGTAACTGAAAATTAGGATTATTTTTACCCTAATATGGATTTCATCTATAAATTGGGACAAATTTTGAATTCTTTTAGGATTATATAGATGTTTGAGTTGGATCTATTCCAATGTAGATGAATCAGTTAGTCGATTATAAGCCTCATTGGCTTTGACACCAAATGAGTAACTACCCGACTTATGACTTAGATCTATCATTAGTTGTTCAATAATTAAATTTTTTATGCCACTATCTATTTGATGGGTGATTTATCATCTATAGAAAAAAAATGATCTTGTGAAACCTATTCTCCCAATGGAAAATTAACATGTTCCAAATATAATTTGTTGTGTGTTTACATAACATCATCTTTTGAGAGGGTATTTTTTTCATGAAAAGTTAATTTCATCACAAAAATCACTTAGAAGGATGTTATTATTGTATTGATTATTTTATAATGAAGATGAGTATATTATGATGATCATTCTCACTAATTGGAGGATGGCTGAATCAAAGGATCAGGATGATGTATCTTGTGCTCTCTCGGTTATTGCCACATCAGTGGTTGATCAGGTGAAGGTTATCAAAGTGACTAATTCTTATCACCTAGTAATTATGTAATGAATGATTGTAGGATAACCCACCCTATTATGGTCATAGGTTATAGATAAGGTGTTGTACATTAACAAAAGGGTAATAGTCCCCACTTTTATGGGAGAGATGTTGATAAGGGACTCCCATGCCTCATAATGGATAATATACCCCTAGGCAGCCAAGATGTACCCATATATGCAATGATGAAGTTATTGGATAATTATTTGGACAGATCTTTTGTTTTTTTACACTCAATTCCTTTGAAAAGAGAGTATAATGGTTAAGAACTCTTTATATGGTGGGTTACATCAATCGCTTCTACTAATGATGTGGAAGAGTGATGAGGTGACCATGGAATTCATCAAAGGACTATCATAGACCTTAATAGGTTATGATGTTGTAGACTCTTTTTTAACCAGTTCATAAAGGTAATATACATATTTCTTATTCAATAGACTCAACTAGTGGATGAGTTGAATAGTTTGTTTGTTTTGGAGATAGTGAGACTACATTGAGTACCTACAAGAATAGTATTGGATTGGGATTTTTGTGCCACATCCAGGTTATGATAGGGAATAGAAAAGGTCATGATGTCTTAATTGAAGTTGTGTATAGCATATAACCCACAAATGGATGTTCTGTATAAGAAGGAAATACAAATACAAAAATATATGATCAGGATATACATGTATGTTTTTGGTTGATTAGGGTATTTCCATCTATCCTTTTAGATATTTAATATATAAATAGTTTTGAGTAATTGTTCTATATGTCACTATATGATTCTATTTACAGTATGTCATTTTTCTCTCTTTTTTGTTGGTTATAGTTGGGTGACTTAGTGGTGATCAGGTCGAGTATTTTTGATGATATCACTATATAATTTTAGTTATTTAATATATGGTCGGGTACCACATAGTCTAAGAAGATCCCATGTTCTAACTAGATCGTTTGACGCCTATATTCAGAATGGGTGTTATTGTATTCTTATGATTTTCTTCTTGGTTAGGGTATCCCTATATGAAGATGTAGGTAAATAATGTTTCACAATATATCAATCGGTTTGAGATTGTATAGGAGATTCAGATATTAGCTTTCTATTTAGAACATCAAACAAAAAATAAAGGTATTCATGTTGTCTTGTATATATTTCATTTTTACCTACTCAGATATTATGACTTTTACCCCATGAATGGAGTTTAGGATGATGATGTCGAGTTGTAGGTTGATATTTTATTTGAGGAGAATCTGATGAAAATAGTGGAATAGAATTATATAGTGTTTCATGAGATGAAATTTTTTATTTTCTACGATTTGTAGATACATGGTTGCATCTAGGATGATACCTCGGAGTTGGAATAGGATATTTTTTGGACATGATTCACCTATTCAAAGATTACACCATTAGAGACATTTTGGAAATTAGAAATCCTTAGTTGAGTAGTTTTTAATGCCTTTTGAATTTTAATATTTTTTATTTTTTAAATTATTACTTATTATAAAGAATAATAATTAATTTGGGTTATTGTGGGAGATGGTGATGGTTGTAGAGATAAATATAGAAGAATCAAAACAGATTATAGATGATATTATACTATATGTAAGTGATTTTGGTACAGAAATAGGGTTTCAAGGAACAATGTCTAGAGAAAGGAGGACAATGATATGGAGGGTGGGAATTTCTATATTTGATTATTTATTATAGTTTTTCACACTCTCTAAGTGTATGGAAAAAAATCTATTCCTTGATGAGATCTGATGGGGAGTTCTCACATCACAACACTCTTGGTTATTCCATGACTGCCTCACTTGGTAATTAATTTGAAGAGGTAAATATGTAATTTGATAATTGACCCACATTTATCCTTATACACATCTTCCATCTAGACCCATGCAATTCATAGAGACATGTAACCCATCTCTTATAATTTTTATCTCACACATCCTACCCAATAAATAATTTAATGCATCATTTGATAGAGAGATAGTTTCATGGAATATCAATTCCCATTCAACCAATAAATATCATCATATTCCCGGATTGGATATATTTTCATATAAAACCATGAAATAGGAGATTTAGCTGATATTTTTATGTATTTTTATGGTTTTTTATTGAATTGGAGTGAAAATCCTTTTGAGTATACATCATTTGGCTTCAGAAAGGAAATGCATACCATGCTACTGCTTTTGTATGAATATTTTGGATTTGATATTCATGTGTGCTTATGAGTATCCCTAAGATGCTATAATTCGAGTTATCTAAGTTACTATATACATAATAATTGATCATTTTTAACCATTATATGGTGGTATGTGGATAAATATGTTGGGAAAATATAGAATTCTCTATCATTTATTGAGAAATATTAGTGTTTTTCATCATTACTTTTTCTAGAAGTCATTATTTAGGATTAGATTATAGCATACTGACAAATTAATTTATTAATTGACTACTAATGATTATTACGATGCATTATACAATGTTAGGTTTGATAAAAAGAATTTTTGAGAAACCATGAGAGTGTATGTAACAGCCCAATATTTTATAAAAAAATATTCTTTTTAATTTTATTAATGTCTTGTGTTGTACACCAAAAGGAGCTTGCACAACACGCATCCTTGACTTGCCTTGCATTACACGCAATCGCGACCTTCCTCGATAGCGTGTGCAATACGCAATACCGAGTTTCACTAAACAACGATATGCTATTAAAATATTATTAAAACTAGCCGTTATGAATAGTAATAACAACTTTTTAAAACTCTGTAAATCTTATTTTTCAAAATGAACTTCATTTTTGGATTCGGAGTATCGAATTTAGCCTGAGGTGAAATTTTGGTACTTTTCGGATAACTTTCATATTCTGATGAATAGTGAAAATTACTAAATTATAATTAAAAACAACTTTTTTAATCGAAATAATTAATAGTGATAAATTTTTAATTTGAGTGGTTTTAAAGTATATTTAGAATATATTTTTACAATTTAATACAATGTTGGTCATTGGATGTAATTTCACATTTAAACCAGACATAAACAAGTGTCAATCTTTTGATAGATATTGTTTCTTAAAAACACGCTATTTGTTTTAACAGCGGGATTTAATTATAAAATTAATTAATGCAACTTATATGTTATGAATTTGGTAAAATAGACTTCATTTTTGAATTCGGAATATGAAATATAGCTTAGGATGAAATTTTGGTATTTTTCTGAAAACTTTCATTTTTTGATGAATAGTGAAACTACTAAGTGGTAGTTAAAAAACTGAATTTTTCATAAAACTTAATTTTACCATTTCTGTGAATGGAATTTCGAAAATCCGACAGACACGGTTGATATCAGTAAGTAAAATGTGGTTCAATGAGATAAAAATAATTTTTGGTGAATAGTAACTTTTTACTTTTTTTACCGCGGTTAATAGTAAATAGGGTAACTAAGGGTAAATATGATATTACTATTACCCTAAAACATGTCCTAATTCTATTGGATAAGTGTAATTCGACCAAAAACAACCTTATGAATATAATATGACCATTTAGGCCCACTTGAATTAGATTAAGACATTTATTATTAATTTATTTAAAGAAGGGTTAAAATAGTTAAAATCAAAGTTTAATAAGTAAATCATTTTTAATATGGGGTTATACATAAGATAAATTCAATTGTAAATATTCATTAGAAAGCTAAAAATATTTCCTACATAATGATATTTTATTTATAATTTTTAGACTTTAAATAAATTAATTTATTTATGACACAACGATGATGCAGTAATTACCCTTTTAAGGAAATATTAACATAATTGATGTTATAAATGCTCAAATGAATGTAATTTGAGACTTTTTATGAATTCCACTAATTTTCTAGGTTACTATGATATCTTAATATTGATTTAATCAACTTGGTTCGAACATATAATTCTGTTATGACTTTCACAAAAATCATATATCAAATAGTGTCAAAATTGACACAAAATAGTTTTTAAATAAAATATTATATTATTAATTGTTATTTTATTCCAAAAAATCTAAGGTTCGGCCAAATGACTTAGATAAGGATATATATATTACTAATAAACAATTTTGGGTTCTTTTGGAATGTTATAGTATGTTTATTAATCATATAGTGAAAGAAAACAAAAAGACACGGTAAAAGTTAAATTATTTAACTTAGAGTTAAATCTAATTGATAAGGTTAAAATAAGAACATAAACTTGTCTAAATCCTATTGGTTGATAGGATTTCGACCCATCCCCACTTTAGCGTCGAAATAAGACCCTTTGGAACCATTATAAACCTATTTTGACTATAATATAAAATAATATTTTGAGATATTCCTAAGGTGCCCCTCTCCTCCCTTATAAAAGGGCACCTCCTCCCCCTCCTCCTCACACCAATTTGAGCACTCAAGCTCGGCCAACCCCTGAAAAAATCTCTTCTCCACTTCCCTAGAAACATCCTAGAGGTTCTGGTATTCCTCAAAGACCAATTTTAGTGCCCTAAGAGGAGGTCTCAAAGAGGCGCTTCAAAGAAGAGGTAATTACCGTTACCAATTCTTTCATCTTTATTTCTTCTTCCACTTCTTCTTCTTAGGTTGTTTCATTATGAAGTAATAACATCAGTATCACTCATATACTGATATGTAATTATATGTATGAAACAACCCTATTTCACCATCTATCCATCCTACGGAAAAAGAAATCACTGCGCGTGCGTACGTACGGAATACCGTCTCCACGCCGTGGTGTAATCTATTTTCCACCACCACCTTACATGGATGGGTATAATGGTGTAAAGAATAACTATACATAGTTATTACAACATCATATTGATTCTGATATATTGTATGATCCACTCCAATTCAATTCAATATTTATAGAAATGATATCATCGCTCGTGCGTACGTACGGACTACCGTCTCCACGATGCGATGAGATTCGTTCTCCATGTTAACCATTTAAGAATGATTATAATGTATATATAAGAAATAATAATGAAATATATGACATTATAAAGCTACTGGATTTATGTATATATATACATATGTATGTCATCTACTTACTTCCATTTCAAGACAATAAGGAAAGGAAAACAGCGTTCATGCGTACGTACGGACTACCGTCTCCATGAACGGTGTTTTTCATTTTACTTATCTACCTATTATATATATATATATATATACTGAATATATATGATATATAAATCATATTTTATATTCTGGAAGTGAGTAAATCATGATATAAGTAATAATGATGTCAAGAACAACAAGTCAAAACACCTACGATAAATGAAACGATTTTACCCAAAACGCTTCTTTAACATGGAATTTACAAAAGAACGGGTAATATAATGTCATAATTGAACCATATATGATATCATAAAAATTAATATGATTCTGTAATAAGTCAATGACATTATTTAAACCATTATACAAGAGCTTCGGACACGTACAAATCAAATCGGACCTAAGGTAAGGGAAATATCACAATCTCATTTTTATCTGAGATTGTTTATTCATAAGTATTTACTGGGGTGTATTTTATCATCCACATCCATGTTTCATCAATATGTAATATTATTTCCGTCCACCTACAATTGTTTAAATCCATTTTTACCCTTCGGTGAGTTTTTAGTAATATCTATGAAAGGAATCTTTTGTCATATGAGGTACTTTTTGACTTTTCCGACAAAAGTACGAAGAATGATTTTTTTAACTTATACGGCATGAATGGATTTTTAAAACATTATTTCCAAGAAACTTCCTTTACAAGTTTTAAAGTTTATTTTTAATCACCTTGTTTTAGATTAAAGTCGTATGACATGTTAAGAAAGGAAAAATGTTTTTAAAGAAGAAAGGATATTTTCCTCAAGAATGGAGTTCAAGTGTTTTATCAAAATTATTTTCCATCTAAGATAATAAAGGGTTCTGTTTTTATCCCTATTATTACATTTATTTGATCATGTTGTTATGGAATTATTTTTATGAATTCCTTTATCTTATATGAATTGATTTATGATGTTATGATGTTTCAAGAATCCCATTTTTGTTACATGTGTTATGCGATGATGTATGATTTATGATTATGTGGCACACATAAGAAAGGATTCATTATAAGATGGGTGGGACCTATATCTCCCTCCAATGCATTGGGTAATGATTTTATATCTCATGAGATAGACATGGATGGAATGGTAGGTTATACCGGTTCAATGAAACAGGACTGAAACGAGGGTTACTCGATTCAGAAAGGGACTTTGTCCACTAAGATAGTCTTGGAAATGAGTCTTGACTAACAAGAAATGATTCTCTATGATTATGTGTGAATGCCACAAAGTTTCATGTTTTATGTTATGATTATTGTGATTACATTTCACTGCCATGATTTACCCCATGTTATGAAATTATGATCTCTTTTGCAGGTTAAGATTTCCAAAAGTTATGTGCTTATGTATATGATGTGATTGATATTTCTTTTGTTTACCCTTACTGAGCATTTGAGCTCACCCTTTTATGTTTTCTTTTCCCCAGGATATAAAGAAAGGTTTTAGGTATAAAAAAAGGAAGATCTTTATGGGAGATTTTGAAGATCTTTCACCACGATTAGAAGATTATAGTCCGAGTTTCCAAAGACACTAAACTATTACGGTCCTTGTGTGTGTGTTTTTGTAATGTACTAAGTATTCCGGAAAAGTAATGTATTGTCAATGTACGTCAAGATATGGGTCTCTACAGTTGGTATCAGAGTAAAGGTTTAGTCAACCTTTGGAAACTAGGATGCGAGAACTTTAGTGAGATCCCTAGAGATATTTCTAAGGTATGTCTAGGGATGTCCCTAAGGTTAAGTATACGTATAGGTTATAGTACTAGAATTACACTAACGATAATAGAATTAAACCTAAGATGTTAGATATTGAAGGTATTTCCCCTTTATTATGTTGTTTTCCCTAGCATGATTTTTTCCTCTCACACTATTCTTTTTGGGTTTTAGAAAATGGCTGGAAACAAGATGATTCACGATAATAGAGGATATGATGGACAATGGAATGATATTCTTCATAATGAAATGGGATTTGGAATTCCAAACATAATTATTATGCCGAATCAGCAATCTCATAATATGATCAATAAAGTAAAATTTGGTAAGTTTCCTGACTCGGCTAATAAGAGAAAGATGGAGTTTCATGATGATCATAGAGGAAAGAAAGTTCAATTTCCCCTATGTAATTCATGTGGGAAGAGGCATCAAGGAGAATGATTCAAAGGAACTGGAAGATGCTTTGGGTGTGGAAAAGAAGGACACAAAGCAAGTAAGTGCAAAGGAAAAGGTTCAGTTAACACCATGGATGAGGATAATGGTATTGCTACGACATCAACACTGGTTAAATGTTTTAAATTTGGAATGTACGGGCATTATGCAAACCAATGCCCTAAGGGAAAGTCTCATGAAGAGAATCAGTATGGTCGTATGGGAAGTATTTATGTTGATGATGATGAAGAAACTACAAATGATATGTGAGATGAAAGAAATGTTGAAGCTCGGTCAATGGTCTAAGAATGTTGTGGAATGATTACATGTTTATCATGTGTAATGTTGTATAAGTAATCTCATGGAATAAGGAGACATCTAAGGATTGTTACACTGTTGTATTTCCTTAAGTTTTTAAGTGTATGATGAATGGTACCAGTAACCATGAAAGGTTATTCATATACTTTTGGAAAGTAGATGATAAGTGCATAATGAAAGGATAAGAAGATAATGAGATGTTTGATTGTATTCATGAGCTCATGATTGATATAAGGACTAAGTGATATCATGGTTTGAGTATATGGAATTTTGAGCATTTTAGTATGTGGAAGGTGTTAACTTTTAACTGCATTCATGTTTTCACTAAGGTATTCAAGAGAATACACGATTAAGGACTTTGAATGTTTGGAATGTGACCAACAAAACATATCTTATGATATATGGGGATCGATGATGGTGTTAAATCTCTGGTAATCATTTTCACTATATTATGAGAGTCGACTGCAGTATTATGGATAAGCCTAAAAGATTGGAATGGATTATGTTGGACATAAGTTAGTATTGTTTGTTTTTTCGATATTATTGATGGGATGTTATATAGTTTTGGAAAAAGGACAACCTGCAGGACGGGCGACAGCCCATCGCTTCGGACAAGGCTGTGGGAATCGAACCCACAACCGAAGTGCGACTGGCCTTTATCGACTACCACTGGCCTACATGAAGTCCCTGTTTAGTAGAAACTAGTTTTATTATATTAAGCAGTATGATATATGAAGTATAAGTCCATTTTAGGAACTATATATGATTAATCTCACTATAGATCGACTTATGTATATAATTTTTTCTAACCTTTTGTTTAAGACAGATGGAATGACCCGTCATTCTATCACATGATCTGCTAACACTTCATGAATAACAAATTCAACTTCATTTATTTAAGAGATGAAGTGGAAATTGTTCTAGGCACGAACAATAGTGAGATTGTACCAAAATAAAGAAAGTATTTATTCCAATTCAAATTTTCAACTTTAGGGAAATGATCTTGGAAACCAAAAATGTAGTCCTAGTGATCTTATACCTGATGAATCGGATGGTACCTTAGATCGTCACAAATTTATGGATTTGTGATTATTGGCTTTTCCATAGCCATGTTCTCTACCACTCTCCATCAGAACATGATGGTTAGATTTCTCTTCCATATCCATATTTTCACCTATGTGGAAACCCAATGATTAGTTTATTTGGGTAACCGTTACGTTTCATACTTTTGTTTTTAAATATTGGTTTTGATATTCCTTTTTACGATGTGGGTTTCTATTAAAGAAACTTTCAAATAGTAAACCATTTATAACCCCGACGAATTTCGACGGCGAAATTCATTTTAAGGGGGGTAGAATGTAACAGCCCAAGATTTTATAAAAAAATATTCTTTTTAATTTTATTAATGTCTTGTGTTGTACACCAAAAGGAGCTTGCACAACACGCATCCTTGACTTGCCTTGCATTACACGCAATCCCGACCTTCCTCGATAGCATGTGTAATACGCAATACCGAGTTTCACTAAACAACGATATGCTATTAAAATATTATTAAAACTAGCCGTTATGAATAGTAATAACCACTTTTTAAAACTCTGTAAATCTTATTTTTCAAAATGAACTTCATTTTTGGATTCGGAGTATCGAATTTAGCCTAAGGTGAAATTTTGGTACTTTTCGGATAACTTTCATATTCTGATGAATAGTGAAAATTACTAAATTATAATTAAAAACAACTTTTTTAATCGAAATAATTAATAGTGATAAATTATTAATTTGAGTGGTTTTAAAGTATATTTAGAATATATTTTTACAATTTAATACAATTTTGGTCATTGGATGTAATTTCACATTTAAACCAGACATAAACAAGTGTCAATCTTTTGATAGATATTGTTTCTTAAAAACACGCTATTTGTTTTAACAGCGGGATTTAATTATAAAATTAATTAATTCAACTTATATGTTATGAATTTGGTAAAATAGACTTCATTTTTGAATTCGGAATATGAAATATAGCTTAGGATGAAATTTTGGTATTTTTCTGAAAACTTTCATTTTTTGATGAATAGTGAAACTACTAAGTGGTAGTTAAAAAACTGAATTTTTCATAAAACATAATTTTACCGTTTCTGTGAATGGAATTTCAAAAATCCGACAGACACGGTTGATATCAGTAAGTAAAATGTGGTTCAATGAGATAAAGATAATTTTTGGTGAATAGTAACTTTTTACTTTTTTTACCGCGGTTAATAGTAAATAGGGTAACTAAGGGTAAATATGATATTACTATTACCCTAACACATGTCCTAATTCTATTGGATAAGTGTAATTCGACCAAAAACAACCTTATGAATATAATATGACCATTTAGGCCCACTTGGATTAGATTAAGACATTTATTATTAATTTATTTAAAGAAGGGTTAAAATAGTTAAAATCAGAGTTTAATAAGTAAATCATTTTGAATATGGGGTTATACATAAGATAGATTCAATTGTAAATATTCATTAGAAATCTAAAAAGATTTCCTACATAATGATATTTTATTTATAATTTTTAGACTTTAAATAAATTAATTTATTTATGACACAACGATGATGCAGTAATTACCCTTTTAAGGAAATATTAACATAATTGATGTTATAAATGCTCAAATGAATGTAATTTGAGACTTTTTATGAATTACACTAATTTTCTAGGTTACTATGATATATTAATCTTTATTTAATCAACTTGGTTCGAACATATAGTTCTGTTATGACTTTCACAAAAATCATATATCAAATAGTGTCAAAATTGACACAAAATAGTTTTTAAATAAAATATTATATTATTAATTGTTATTTTATTCCAAAAAATCTAAGGTTCGTCCAAATGACTTAGATAAGGATATATATATTAATAATAAACAATTTGGGGTTCGTTTGTCATGTTATAGTAAGTGTATTAATCATATAGTGAAAGAAAAAAACAAAAAGACACGGTAAAAGTTAAATTATTTAACTTAGAGTTAAATCTAATTGATAAGGTTAAAATAAGAACCTAAACTTGTATAAATCCTATTGGTTGATAGGATTTAGACCCATCCCCACTTTAGCTTCGAAAGAAGACCCTTTGGAACCATTATAACCCGATTTTGACTTTAATATAAAATAATATTTTGAGATATTCCTAAGGTGCCCCTCTCCTCCCTTATAAAAGGGCACCTCCTCCCCCTCCTCCTCACACCAATTTGAGCACTCAAGCTCGGACAACCCCTGCCAAAATCTCTTCTCCACTTCCCTAGCAACATCCTAGAGGTTCTGTTATTCCTCAAAGACCAATTTTAGTGCCCTAAGAGGAGGTCTCAAAGAGGCGCTTCAAAGAAGAGGTAATTACCGTTACCAATTCTTTCATCTTTATTTCTTCTTCCACTTCTTCTTCTTAGGTTGTTTCATTATGAAGTAATAACATCAGTATCACTCATATACTGATATGTTATTATATGTATGAAACAACCCTATTTCACCATCTATCCATCCTACGGAAAAAGAAATCACTGCGCGTGCGTACGTACGGAATACCGTCTCCACGCCGTGGTGTAATCTATTTTCCACCACCACCTTACATGGATGGGTATAATGGTGTAAAGAATAACTATACATAGTTATTACAACATCATATTGATTCTGATATATTGTATGATCCACTCCAATTCAATTCAATATTTATAGAAATGATATCATCGCTCGTGCGTACGTACGGACTACCGTCTCCACGACGCGATGAGATTCATTCTCCATGTTAACCATTTAAGAATGATTATAATGTATATATAAGAAATAATAATGAAATATATGACATTATAAAGCTACTGGATTTATGTATATATATACATATGTATGTCATCTACTTACTTCCATTTCAAGACAATAAGGAAAGGAAAACAGCGTTTATGCGTACGTACGGACTACCGTCTCCATGAACGGTGATTTTCATTTTACTTATCTACCTATTATATATATATATATACTGAATATATATGATATATAAATCATATTTTATATTCTGGAAGTGAGTAAATCATGATATAAGTAATAATGATGTCAAGAACAACAAGTCAAAACACCTACGATAAATGAAACGATTTTACCCAAAACGCTTCTTTAACATGGAATTTACAAAAGAACGGGTAATATAATGTCATAAGTGAACCATATATGATATAATAACAATGAATATGATTCTGTAATAAGTCAATGACATTATTTAAACCATTATACACGAGCTTCGGACACGTACAAAGCAAATCGGACCTAAGGTAAGGGAAATATCACAATCTCATTTTTATCCGAGATTGTTTATTCATAAGTATTTACTGGGGTGTATTTTATCATCCACATCCATGTTTCATCAATATGTAATATTATTTCCATCCACCTACAATTGTTTAAATCCATTTTTACCCTTCGGTGAGTTTTTAGTAATATCTATGAAAGGAATCTTTTGTCATACGAGGTACTTTTTGACTTTTCCGACAAAAGTACGAAGAATGATTTTTTTAACTTATACGGCATGAATGGATTTTTAAAACATTATTTCCAAGAAACTTCCTTTACAAGTTTTAAAGTTTATTTTTAATCACCTTGTTTTAGATTAAAGTCGTATGACATGTTAAGAAAGGAAAAATGTTTTTAAAGAAGTAAGGATATTTTCCTCAAGAATGGAGTTCAAGTGTTTTATCAAAATTATTTTCCATCTAAGATAATAAAGGGTTCTGTTTTTATCCCTATTATTACATTGATTTGATCATGTTGTTATGGAATTATTTTTATGAATTCCTTTATCTTATATGAATTGATTTATGATGTTATGATGTTTCAAGAATCCCATTTTTGTTACATGTGTTATGGGATGATGTATGATTTATGATTATGTGGCACACATAAGAAAGGATTCATTATAAGATGGGTGGGACCTATATCTCCCTCCAATACATTGGGTAATGATTTTATATCTCATGAGATAGACATGGCTGGAATGGTAGGTTATACCGGTTCAGTGAAACAGGACTGAAACGAGGGTTACTCGATTCAGAAAGGGACTTTGTCCACTAAGATAGTCTTGGCAATGAGTCTTGACTGACAAGAAATGATTCTCTATGATTATGTGTGAATGCCACAAAGTTTCATGTTTTATGTTATGATTATTGTGATTACATTTCACTGCCATGATTTACCCCATGTTATGAAATTATGATCTCTTTTGCAGGTTAAGATTTCCAAAAGTTATGTGCTTATGTATATGATGTGATTGATATTTCTTTTGTTTACCCTTACTGAGCATTTGAGCTCACCCTTTTATGTTTTCTTTTCCCCAGGATATAAAGAAAGGTTTTAGGTAAAAAAAAGGAAGATCTTTATGGGAGATTTTGAAGATCATTCACCACGATTAGAAGATTATAGTCCGAGTTTCCAAAGACACTAAACTATTACGGTCCTTGTGTGTGTGTTTTTGTAATGTACTAAGTATTCCGCAAAAGTAATGTAATGTCAATGTACGTCAAGATACGGGTCTCTACAGTGTAGATAAAGATCGTCATAGGGGATTGTGATTATTTATAATTTATTTTGTATGATGCATGTTTGATAATATATATCATTGGGATGTATAGATAAAAATATAGGAATATGATATAACTTCATATGTGATGTTAAACCCATCATTAGTGATAATGTGTGGTCAACGTGTTGACGTCATAGCCAACCCTTAGCAAAGAAGGGTTGTATAAGAATAGATATGAAATTTTCTTTGAGTGTGATGGTGTGGTATGGTATGTTAGGTGATAATAACTTTGAGTGAGAATGTTGTGTATGATTTACTAGTGACATCCCAGGAGTGATTAGAGAATGGATGGGTATTTAATGTATGTTCATGAATTGAGAGGGATGTCAGTTGACCTATTATAAAATTTTTTTCACGGTTCCACATGATACTTCTTCCAAACATAGAGCTAATGTAGGAATTGTCAATGTTTATGAATATTAGGTAATTTCAATATGTCTTTGATGGAGTTGTATATTGATTTCCTAATTTAATTATATTATTTAATACAAAATTATATTATAGATACACTTATTATTTTTAATTTTTAGTGGGGTGATAATTTATTTATTTCAAATACACAATAAAATAATATAAATTCACATAAATAGTTTATGTACAAGGATCAATCTAAGAGGAAGGGTCCTATGGCAAGATAATTTTCAGGCATATATTGAATATAATAAGTAAATTCTTTAACAAGTTATTGTATATTTTTCTATTATACCACAATTATTATTATTTTTTATTTTATCTTATATATTGATCCAACACCTGTAGGATCTATTTTTTCATGGTTTTACTAGTGATTATGTTCAATTAATTTATATATAAGAGGTTCTTGTTGTCCATTATCCATGGATGTAATTATTCTTAATGTTTGTTAACTTATTTTTCCTCAATTTTCTTTTGTGGGACGGAAATCTAATATTGAGGGAATAATCTCCCAATTGTATGACAAGGGATCTCATCACTGGTTGGAATTCTAATGCATATGTGGTAGAATGTAGGAGGTGATGTAACTCTAGGTCATTGGACTACTGATAGAGTTTATTGTTGTATAGAAATGTCATCATCATCGTTGAATTCAAACCAAGGTCACTATCTCTGAACCTCAAGCACTATGGATTTGAAAAGATTATTCCAAAAGAATTTAAACACTACCCAAATATATAAATCAAACTGGCCCCAAAACTATCTAATGAGAAAACCTAAAACTAACTTTAGTAAAAAAAGGCTTCCAGAAGAAACAAATTTCAAGATATCGAATTATAAAACATGATACAATTATTTATTTCTATAACCCACCTTGAAAAAACTATTTTATTCTGTCTACTAAAAGATCATTTCACCACATGAATGGTACACTAATTAATCCATCAAAAACCCATTATTTAAATAAAGGTAAAATATAATTCATACCCAGCATCATCAACCAAAACTACCATAAACACCATATTTCATGACCAAGGTTATATCTTATATAATGTTTTGAGATGAAAGATCTATGAATGAATGAGGTAGATGAGCCCATTGGGGGAATTTGTACACACAATGGGATATAATATGAGGAAAGTGCATAAGCTTTTATATAATGAAATAATATAAATTTCATTATCACATTTAACTACTTTAACCAACTTGTATGACCACAGATTAGGTCAAGCGTGGCGAGTTATACTGAAAGGGAATAAAGAGGTTGTCAATTTCTTATTCCACCAACTGTATAAATCATACGAAACCTCTAAAATAATAAGTACTAAAAAATATAAATGGCATATAAATCCAAACACCCATAAAGATAAAGGAAACCACAAATGAACGCTTGGGAAAAAACACTCCAAAAAGAGATAAGGGTCTATTGTGGATTTATAAATGTGTATGTATGTCGATTTGTATGTGCATGAATTTTTATGTTCGTGTACATAATTGTATGTATGATTATATGTGTATGAATATGTGTATGTGTCTATATGTGTATTTATGTGTATGGATGAATATTTATGTGTGGGTATATATTTTTATGAATGTGTACATATGAGTATGTGTATGTGTATGTATGTATGTGTATATATATGTGTGTATGTTTTTTTAAGTTTATGTGTATGTATGGGTATATATATGTATTTATATGAGTATATATGTATAGATTTATATCTATGTGTATGAGTATGTATTGGCATGTATGTATGTGTTTGTATGTATGTGAATATGTATGAGAATGTGAATGAGTTTTTGTATGTGTTATAATATATCCATTGGTGTATATATGTTAATATGTATGTGTGTATATATATGATAATGTGTATATATATGTGTGTGTGTTTGTGTATATGTGTTTGTGTATACATGTGTATGTAGGTAAATGTATGTGTATGTATGTACATGTGTATGTGTGATTTTGTGTTCATGTTTGTGTTTATCTATGTTTTTATGTATGTATGTGTATGTAAGTGCATCTATGTATTGATTGTTTATGTTCTTGAATGTGTGTGTGTGTGTGTGTGATGTGCATGTGTATATATGTGTTTGTGAATATATATGTATGTGTATGTTTATTCATGTGTATCTGTATGTATTCATGTGTTTTTGTATATTAGTTTATTTTCATGTTTGAGTATCTATGTGATTGGGTATGAATATGTATATACGTGTGTATGTGTTTCTATGTGTGTGTATTCAAATATATATATATATATATAGATAATTGTATGCACAAAATTATGTGTGGGGTCAGCAAATATATTACACTTGCACATGACCATGGGTTCTTCAAACAGATGTTTGTGCACACACACACATTTATACATAAATAAATAGCCATATATATGGGTGTGTTGAAATTATTAATTGAAAGAAGAAACATCATCTCATAAAATGATTTTTAAACAGAATATAAATATTTAGTTAGAATTTTATTTATTTTATGACTAAAAAATTAATATATTTTTATAATGAAAAATTATTGATTAATATTTATAATAATGTAATAAGTAATATATATATATATATATATATTAAATATTATTTTCTCAATATACATTTACTTTTCTCTATAATTATACTTTTATATGATTAGCGGTATAATATTAAAAATTATTAATTCTTTTATATAAACAGAAAAACAAACTATTTTAGTAATTAAATTTTTTATATTTTTTATAATTATTTATGTTTTTAATATTAAAAAAATATAACATATAAATCTATAAAATTAATTTTTTATAATAATAAATCTATATATTAACAAATATAAATATATAAAAAATCATGTTGTAAGTTTTACATGTTTATAATTAATAATATATTAAGAAAACATTAAAATGTACTATTACTATTTATATATTTAATAATTTTATTTTTATATTAATTTATATTATTAAAATATATATTATTCATAATATCTAAGAGTACATATGTTTAGAAAAGTTATTTAGAATCTAATAAAATACTAAACATTTATTTCCATTACTTTCATTGAAAGTAGTTATTTCATGCTGTTGAAGTTCATTAAATAATGTCCTTGTGGATTTAGAATGTTTTTTAAATCACTAACAGGAACCTCAACTTCTATTCACGTTGGCACAAATTCCCACCTTTTTAATAATTTTATCAAACATGGATGAACATACTTCTTTTTATAGGACATTCAAGGAAATAATTGTTTGTCCTGGTTAATTTATTGACATGTTCTTCTCCTATTTCACAATATATTGTTAAACTATAGACCAATTATTGAATCATGGGATGAAATTGAGTACTGGTATACATACAAGATGTGGTGAGCTTCAGTTTGAAAGGGGGTCATCTATTTTATATGCGGGCTACTAACAAAATTTTAATAAATGAAATGTAAATGAAGGAGGATCTTATATGCAATGGGATCAATAATTGCATGTAATACGAATGGATAAAAATTTAAAATGAAGGCTGAGTGCCAGATTATTAAAAGATCTATTGATATTAATTTTTATTGAATCATCCAACATTCGGTGATCTTGTAATTGGAAAGTTGAAGGAGAATATTCACTTGTGAATTTTATTAATGAAGGATGTTTTTAATAGTCTTTAATAAGGATTATGGATGGATAGTTGGGTTGATCTATCATTTTTTCTATTTTCTACAATATGGACCCCCATGTTGGAAACCATAATTTTCACCAAGAGATATGGATTGATGAATGTGATTAGGAATGTAGATAGTCTTTGAGGCTGTATTTTGATCCCTCGACAACTTTTCTACCAGGAATTATTCTTTTCTAGATGGAACATGATCAACTAGTGATTTCCATATTCAAGAAACACTCTAAATAAACCCAAAAAATGTAATTATTTCTTTACTATATAAATAAATTCATCCTAGGGGACATATTAATTAAGATATAAGGATGCCTATATTATTATTCTCACATAATCACCTTCTCTTTTGTATACACTACTTACCATGTTGTAGAAAGTGAATTGAACATCATGTTTGAACATTGTATTATATTTTTTTATTTAATAAAATTTTAGGACGTGTGGAGTTTTTATCTCACTCACACCATGATCCATTTTTAATTAATACATTTTTTATAGTAATAAAATAAATTTTACCCACAATAGTAATACATTTATTATTCAAATAATTATAAATTCATTATAAATAAAATTAATAGATTTATTATTCATATAATTAAAACTCATATTTGTAGATTTATATATATATTATTATTATTATTCATAAATATATTAATACCTTTACTATTAATAATAATTTTATATGAATTTCTTTTGTTTCAAATATTTATTATTCATAATAATAATAAAGTTATGAAAACATCTAATATTTAAACTTTGGTTAAAAAAATTATTCATAATATATAAACGTTTTTTATAATGTTTAACGCTTATTGATTATATTCGATATAATATTAATTAATTTGATAATAAATTTAGTTAACGGAATAAGAGAATCATTACATCAAAACTCAATGGCCTATTGTAATAAATTAAAAAATGTCATGTATAAGACTCATTCATTACCACTTCAATAAAAATAGACAATGTTGATGGGATACGATATAAAAAAAATGAGTTACATATGATACCCATGTTTTCCACTGAATCAGGAAAAAAAAATTTGGTTCTCTATAGATATGTGAAACCACATACATATTTACAAAAAGAAACTCTATTTCTTCTATCCAATTCAGAATGTGCTTCTTGGAGACTGATTTTCCTCTAACTAAAAGTTTTTAGAAATTTTATCTTTAGTCATATTCAGTCACAAATTAATTCCAATAATTTCTCTTTATAGGATCATGATATCATGTAAATATTAATTCCTGGATTCAATCTCAATGGCTTCACCACATGAGTCATAGTGGCATCCCAATGATGCGACGCTCAATTCCTTGAAGACACCACTGAATCCTTAGAGTCCTAGACTTGATTTTTCAGCTTAATCATGTTTTCTATAGTATTTTTCATTCCACTTATATAGATACATCGTATTTATTGAAATTAATGATATTATTGAGCCTCAAGTGAATAGATAAATTATAAATATATTTCCATATTTTCCTCTCTAGGTATTTTACAAGAATCCTTGCATGCCATAAAAACTTCCATAATTGAAACACACAACAATCTATTAACATATCCATATTTTTCATTAGTATATTTATTAAAAAGACATATATTATAATATTATAATATAAATACATTCTTTAAAACAATTTTTATAATTTTTATAATATATTTATCATCATAATAACACAAACTAATAAATTTATTATAATATTAATATTGTAATTATTATTCATACTATTAATACATTTTTTTCAAATCATTTAATTTATTATTGTTATAATTAATAAAGATAAATTTATTTCAATATTAATTCATTTATTAATGTATTACAACAACTATTATAATATTATAGTGTTAATACATTTTTCAATACATTTATAAAATTAATGAAACATTTATCATAATATTTAATAAGGATAATACATTACATATTAATAAAAAACATACATAGATATTAAGAAACCATTTGTGATGATTAAAAATCTTCCACATCATGTTTTTTTCAATTCATATCACAGAAAATATAATGATTATTTTATCAGTGATAAATTTATAACTAATAAATACATGCATTTATCAGTTCTACTTTTTTTACTAATAAAATATTTTCTATCACGACATATCATTTTAGAACTAAAAATGGTTACCATTATTAGCATTTTTACTACTAAAACCTTCCCCCATTAATTAAACCATAAAATATCATGTTTTTCAACATTTCTCGTCCATAATTTGTGGATACTGTTTCATGTTGTCACTAGGTTAAAATTTTTCAATCAAATTGAACCTCAATACCAAATGTATAGACATAGTTATTTTTGTTATTTTCTCATCCAATATAGCATGATTTTTTATGATTTTTTGTCATGATATAAATAATTTATTATTTCCAATATTTGTAACAATAGACCAATTTATCAATTCAGTGTGATCTTTTATATAATATCCATCAACATTTTTCATGAAACACCTTAGTTCAGTTTTATCAAAACTTCCCATGATATTTTTTCTTCTATAATTTAAAAATCATGGTATTTATTATCACATTGATCTTTAGTGAATATATAATATTTATTTATGTATTATTGGAAATTAAGAAAAAATTGATGAAACTATTTTATATATATTATGTTTATTTTTTCAATGAATACTAATATTATGATTCAAGTTCTTTAGTTATTTGATTACAATTTTATTATAAATATTCGTTTTTATTATCATGGTGGAGATGGTCATTTAATATTATAATAAAATGTTTCATTGTAATTATAAAACCATTTATTGAATTTTTATTTAATATTTTTTAATAAAATTATTAGTAAATGTTTTTGAATTCAAATTAAATACATGTCTAATTTCATATAAAAAAATATATTGAATTAAATCTATTTTAATAGTTGTAATGTCTGGGTAATTAATTACTAGTAAATAATTTATTATTATAAATAATGTTGACAATATTTTTATTATGATGATGGGTATTCCCTAATCTCACTATCATTATTTTTGAAAACTCATTTTTAATTACCTTTTATTATATAGGATGAGATATAAGAACTCACATGTTATTTATTCTTATTGGTTTCAATTCATCATTCACAAATGTAACCCATTTTTTATATAGTAAATCTACATTACAATATTATGGAACCATTAAAGAGACTAATAATATATGAGTAGTAGTTTTTAAATTAATTCTTATTTAATCATGTTGGATGTTATTTCTAAGAAATATATTGATGTCTAATATTTTTTATATTCCTATAATTATTTGAGATACATTAATAAAATGCATTACATCTAATCAAATAAGTTTCATGTCTAGAATTATTTCCAGAGAAATAAGTATAGATTTAACTACTTTCAATTTTCATTCATCTTAATTCACTTATAAATCTTCTCTATAATATAATGATTTTCATTCTATAGTATCATCATCAACATTATTTAACATTAAATCTTTACAAATTAACTCTCAAATTCGTGTTAAATCACGTGTAATCTTTTCTATTTATTGTATATTCATTGGAAATTTACTTGGAGGACCATTTATCAAATATATTCTGATATATAACTTAACCATTGTTTAAAAAATTCTCACAAATAACATAAAATTATAAATATTAATTCCTATATTATAAATCAAATGTAATTTTAGAGACTTTTTATTATTAAAATGTAAAGACTTGACATTGAGAATTTAATATTCCTTTGTCATTGAATGAGAATTAACATTCCAAAAATCTAAATTATTTGTTTTGGTTTAATGGTTTAGTTAAATAGGTTATAAATCATATATATAAATTCATACATTACACTATAGACGCTTATATTCAATTTTAATCATATAAAAATATGAATCATTAAGAATGAAACATGATTTCCTTTCAATAAAAAAATCCATGACATAAACATGAATTATTATTTTCCATTAACATTTGGTAAACATGGTGAAAAACATTTTAATCATAGGGTATGTAAAAATAAATCTCAATAAAGTAATTAATAATGAATAAATCTATAAGTTCTGTGAAAAACATAAAACCCATGAAATTATTCCCATTTTCTCAATGATTATTTGATCAAATGAAATAAAACATTTTCAAAAAAAATACACACACTATGTTAAAATAAAAGAATTGAACATATAATAATAAATTAAAAACCCTTTTTCGAAACATTGAGCAACAAATTCATAACCAATTTTAAACCCATGTCAGAAATAACTGGATCATAGTTAAATTAATTGGATAAACCCATCTGTAACACCCTCCTTCTTTACTCAAAATAAGAGTTACATTAACAAATTAATATGAGAAATATCCATGTATACATAGTGTTATAAGGGTAAAACCTGAATCTAGTTAGGTGAACCAAATGTATATGATAAAATAATCTCACTCATGACCTATAGTGTGGATCAACCCTTCATATATGTCATATCATGTTCGTCCATTGTCTATATAGTTCTCATGTAATTTAAATTGAATTAAAAATATTATTCACATACTTTTCATCATGAAACCTTTCACAAAAGTTTTAAACTCATATGAAATATAGACTTTCATAAGAAATTATCCATTTCTTTTAGAAACAACATTCAAAATAAGAGAAGTTTTCACATCAAAATGAAATAATTTTCTTTCTATGTAAAAATTTAAACATGAAAACGAAACATAAAATCATTGATGAATCAAGACGTTTAAAAATGTATTTCATTCCATATGAAAATAAAATACATTCCTTTTTTATTTTGGTCGAAGGTGTCACAATGATCCTTAGTTGTAAAATAAAAAAAAATATTCATTTCAAACTTTTTCATTGAAAAAAAACATTTTTCAAATGACTTTAAAAAATAATATAATAATATTTTATACCATATTAATATTATTTTTAGAAAAAAAAACATATGAACATATATGAAAAAGAGAGTTGTTATGAAAAATTTAAAAATATATTTTTTCTAAAATGACCACATCTTACATTGAATCTGAATCGTAACATATGATCTTTATAATCCTTAATATTAGAAATAGTTTAATTAATAACATTATTATGAACATTTTACATGATTTTTATTCCTTTTATATCCCTTACTTCCCCATTATATACAATTATGTAAAAACTTATGTTTACATTAGACGTAATAATGATATTCATTACATAAGGCCACAATGACATTGATATGTTGATAATGGTAAAAAGGGAAATAATTAAATCAACTATAGAAGATTAATAATGAAATAATTATTATATTTTTACATTATTTATAATTTTAAATTTAACTATTAATTATTTTTATTAAAAACAAACAATATTAGAATCATGGAGACTACAAACTACATGTACGCAATAGTAAAGATTCCCTTTTTAAATGATAATTATGGAAATTAGGAATTATATTATATTTAAACAATTATCAAAATATTATTGTAACATCCCGAGTAAGTAATGAATAATATATATTTTTATCTATGTCTATTAATGAATTAGATAGTGTTTTAGAGGCTTAAAATGAAAATAAATCCAATCTTAAGTATGGAATACACTAATATTTTTTAAAGGATTGTTTTACTGCCTTTTGATGGAAAACCATTTTTAAATATATATTTTGACAATTTTATAAGCTATTTTTTTCAAAATAAACTTATTATTTATTATTGGGACATCAAAATTTACTTTGTGTGAATTTTTGGTATTTTTCCGACAATGTTCATTTTTTTATGAATAGTGAAAAATACTGTATTTTACATCAAAACTGATTTTTAATCTACTTTATTTATATTATTAGATTTTATTTTGAATTGGTTTTAAAGTTAAATTAGAATATATTTTTACCATTTAATCCAATGGTGGTCATTATTATTAATTTCACTTTGGAATTGGGCATAAACTAATGCCAAACTTTTCATAGATATTGTTTCAAAAAAACCCGCTATTTGTTTTGACAATGGGAATTATTTTTAAATCAATTATTTCAATTTCTGTGTTTTCAATTTGGTAAAATTTATTACATATTTGGAATCATAAGGTCCAAATTATGTAATCAAGACTCTTTTTTTGGACATTATGAATAGTAATAACGGTAATTATCTTTAATTATCTTGATTAATGAGTAATCAGGTAGTTAAGGATAATAAAATGATATCATAATAATACAAAAAGACCACAACATGTGTCCTAAGTCTACTGGTTGTCTCATTCCTGAACATGGGATGCCTTGTGCCAAACATTGGGGCCCCATGGAATCACTTTTGTGAGAAAGTGACTTTTTATCTATTTATTTTTAAAGAATGTTAAATGTGACAAAGAATGTATCACCTAAGTAAAGTATTTTTAATTGTGTCTACATAAATGATCTTTTAGACTATAAATATTAATTAGAAATAGAAAAATATTTCCTACATCATGATAGTTTTTTTATAATTTTTAGACATTAAATTTATTAAATTATTTATTACATCATGATGATGCAGCGATTACCTCATTAATAAAGGATTTAAATAAAATGAAATGATAATGTGAAATATATGACCTACACATGTCAAAAACCTATTGGATGGGTGGATTTAGAACCCTTATCACCTTACCCACTAATTATATCAATGTGGGACCTTTTGAATCCGAAAATCATTTTCAAATAAAGTAACATTTCTTTACTTTCCAAGAGTGCCCCTCCTCTCCTCTTATAAAAGGCCCCCAACTCTACCTCCTTACCCACACACCCAAAGCCTTTGTCTCCGCCAAACCCTGACCATTTTGTCTCTCCACATCTCTCTCTTACTCCTTGAAGCCTCACATTGGGCAGATGTCTTACCAAGGAAGCCTTTGAGCTCAAACCAAAGGGAGTTACCCAATTATAAGGTAATGTCTTCACTTGAGTCCTTTTGTTTTATTTTGCTTCTCCAACCCCCTAAACTCTTTTAATTCATTTCTTTTGTAAGAACTCCAATATCTTCAATATACGAGGATGTTTTTATAATATGGATTCGAGCTACACTTACACACACCTACATCTAATGGTTAAAGGACATACTGTTTCCGTGGATGGTGAATTTATGCCTCCCGAAATGATGATTGTTCAATATTCTTTTAACACCTTAAAAGGTGGCCATTAATATGTCACTATATTTATATATGATATATAATATGTTTATGTTTTCCTTAAACTTCTGTATTTTTCATTTTGGGCATACCTTTATGGTTACCATTATGGGTAAACGCGATATCTTCATTTAAGGAAGTATGGACTACCGCCCCCTCAAAGTTATTTGATTCGTTAAATAACATATGTGGGACGTATAAAGGATGGAACTATGATATTATATATGGTATTATATTGGAATTATAATATACCTTTATATCATTACTATTCCATTCTATAAAATACAAAATATAAATGAAAGTATCGTTCATGCGTACGTACGGCTTACCGTCTCCATGAACGGTGCATTTAATTTCTTAAATCTAAATGATTATTTAATATTATAAATGAATGTATATACTGGATATATATGATATATACATCATGATCATAATTCTGGATATAATGGATACATGAACAACTTGTAATTATAAAGGGTTTACTTTTGACTCAAGTACCATTGATCGTTAAAACGACCGTTATTAACTTAAATAATTACATAGTGTTCATGACATGGAAATAACGGATATAAAAGGAATAATGAACTTGAAAAAGGTTCTTAAGCAAGTAGAAATTAACTCATGTTTATTATTCAGGACATTAAAGAATGATCGAGTCAAGTCGGACCCGAGGTATGGGACTTCGTTTCAATCTCCTTTCATTGAGTCATATTTTGTTTTATACACAACCTTATTTTATACGGTGTATAAACCCCTTTGAATTTTACATTTATTCAAAAGGAATATTTTTTATATGAAGCGTTTACTAAATGACAAAAGATAATGTTTTTGTCGTACGTATGCGGCAACAACGACTTCTCCGCCACCGTGACCATTATTTGAGTTTCGACTTCCTCTACAAGCCCTACCTTTTTTTTAAGAAAAATAAATACAATGTTTTACTTTTAATTTATTTTGGTATTGAAAATGGTTTTCATGATGTTTTTATATCAATGTGTTGTATTGATATCTTGTGATTGAAAGGTGGAAATGTTATGTTTCCTTTATGCATGTTTTATGTGATACGATTCTGTTGAGGTTCGTGGGCATTATTATGAAGACGGGTGGTTCCGTGATAAACTAAGGGCGGGTGAGCCCGATATAGCTCTCCAATGCATTGGGTAACACGAAGGAGTGAAACGTTAAGGTTTCTCCGAAGAGATTTAGGGAATATACTGTGATGGGTATTCCAAACGTAACCAAGAGGGTTACTCTATACGTAAGAATGTTATGAATGCCTCAAGTTACCTTTATGTCTTATGATTTCTATGATTTATTCATGATTTGATGAGGTATGTTAAAGTGATTATGTTTTATGGGTAAAGTATGATTTCATTCTTATGTATATATGTACCCATGTTTCCTTTCCATATTTTTATATCCATTACTGAGCTTTTTATGCTCATCCAATGTTTTTTGAAATGTTTTCCACAGGTCAAGGGAAAGGTACATGATATGATGATAGTTTCAAGGAAGTGTCAAGAAAGAATCCATGTTTTATTTTAAATATGTTTCCATTGATGTGAAAGAAGAATACTATCTTTATGTAACCACTTTGTTTATATGTGGAATGTAATGAAAGTTTTATGATCTAATTCTCTAAAACTGTAAACCCGAAAAGATCCTCATTGTGTAATCTTGTAATAACTCACGATTTAGTAAGGTTTAAGGCTGGGGCCTTATAGTTGGTATCAGAGGTCGGTTTATATAACTTTAGGAGTTAGAATTCTATTAAATGATTATCCAAAAATATTTTTTTTATGGTCAAATTTAAGTGATATAGTATTTTAAGATTACCATGTTGCTTCATCTAATACATGTTTGTTGAGAATGGTTTTCCGCAGAGGAAACAGGGAAGCAGTGCAAGGAAGGCATGCAGAAGGAAATAACCTTCCGAATCAGCATCCTGAGATGGTTGGAATTGGAACTGAACAGTTTTTTGCAGTAATGGTGCAGTTGAATCAAGCGATAAATGGTGGTGGTATCCATGCATGAGATCATCCAGATCAACCGCAGAGGAACATGTCAGTGGTGGAACATTTCATGAGGCAAAATCCCCCATCATTCAGAGGATCATCTGGCCTTGTACTAGATGAAGGGTGGATTAAAGCACTACAGAAGATTTTCAATTTCATGGGGTGTTCAGACAATCAAAAGGTTAGTCTTTCTATTTACCATTTGGAGGGTGAAGCAGATCAGTGGTGGTCGATGGTTAAAAATATCAGGGACGCTGATGAGATTGATGCTCTCGAATAGGATGAATTCAAAGGTATGTTTCTTGAAAAGTATTTTCCTAAGGCTGTTCGACTTAGGATGGAAAAACAATTCTTGGAATTGAGGCAAGAAGAAGACTCAGTGGCTACCTATGAAGAAAGGTTCACTCAATTGGCAAGGTATGCTCCAAATTTTATCCGAGACCTTGATAGTAAAATCAGTCATTTTTACTCAGGTTTAAAACCAAAATATCGAAGGGAATTAGCTTCTCGTGAGTTTAAAAGTTATGAAAAGCTTGTTGGATGTGCTGAGAAGGTGGAAATGGAGTTTTCTGATGATCAAGTGTTCTATAACAACCAGCAGAAGAAGAGACCAAGGTGGTAGGAGAAAGGGAAGAATTCTTCAAAAAAGTATCATGGTATGAAATCTATGTTTCCAGTTTGTGATAAATGTGGCAAAAGGCAGGCTGGGGAATGTCTTCTGAATTCTGGAAAGTTCTACCGATGTGGTAAGATGGGACATAAGGCTCGTGATTGCACTAAAAAAGATCAAGGTGAAGGTAAGACCAAATTTGATTTACAGTTAGTGAAATGTTTTAAGTGCAATGAGATGGTTCACTATGCAAACGAGTGTCCGAAAAAGAGCTTGAGTGATGGGAAGCAGTTAGACTACAAGAAGAAAGGGGTGGTGAAATCATTTGCAACTACTTCAGCAGATGTTGGTCCATCAAATGAAGTTGTATCAGCTCCAGGGAGTTGAGTATTTTCTAAAGATTGACTTTAGATCGGGGTACCATCAGCAGAAGGTAAAGGAAGCCGATGTTCTGAAGACCGCGTTCCTTATAGGATATGGCTATTATGAATTTGTAGTAATTCCTTTTGGACTAACCAATGCACCTGCTGTATTCAAGGACTTAATGAATAGAATTTTCCGTGATTTCTTGGATAAGTTTGTGGTGGTTTTCATTGATGATATTTTGGTGTTATCTAAAAGTAAAGAGGAGCATGAAAGACATTTAAGGTTTATCTTGCAAACCTTAAAAGAAACGAAACTGTATGGAAAATTCAGCAAGTGTGAGTTTTGGTTGCAATAAATTTCTTTCCTTGGTCACATTGTTTCTAAAGATGGGATAACTGTTGATCCTGCAAAAACAAAAGTTGTGGAATACTGGCCAAGACCCACAAATGTAACTGAGATTCGTAGCTTCCTTGGTTCGGCAGGCTATTACCAAAGGTTTGTTAGAAATTTTTCACGGTTATCTAGTCCAATGACTAAGCTAACTCAGAAGGGTGTTAAGTTTATCTGGAAAAAAAATGTGATGATTGTTTTCAGGAATTGAAAAGAAGATTGATGAATTCTCCAATTTTGGCACTACCTTCCAGGAATGGTGAGTTTGTTATATACAATGATGCTTCATTAAAAGGACTTGGTTTCATCCTAATGTAGAATGATCAGGTAATTGGTTATGCTTCACAACAGCTGAAAACTCATGAGGTAAATTACCCTACACATGATTTGGAATTAGATGCTGTTGTTTTTGCATTAAAAATTTGGAGGCATCATTTTTATGGAGTAAAGTGTGAAATATATACTGATCACAAAATTTTAAAGTATATATTCAATCAGAAAGATTTAAACATGAGACAGAGGAGATGGATAGAATTAATCAAGGATTATGATTGTACAATTCATTACCATCCGGGAAAAGAAAATAAAGTGGCTGATTCTTTGAGTCGAAAAAAATAATTCTTCATTAGAAATTTAGAGTTTGGAACGTGATCCTTTGGTTATGGATTTGATGAACTTTGGCATAGAAGTTGTTGGTGCAGGAAGATCATCTGTTTTGTTTCAGGTATTAGTGATATTATCTCTATCAGATAGAATCAAGCAAGCACAGAAGCAAGACAGTGAGTTGCAGAAAAAGGTAGAGCTGGTTCAGAAAGGTATGTTTCCTGAATTCAACATTGATAATGATTTTGTTTTGAGATTTGGAAAGATATTGTGTGTGCCTTGTGATTCACAGTTGAAGAGAGAGTTGTTATGTGAAGCTCATAGTTCTCTGTTTTCAGTTCATCCTGGTAGTAATAAGATGTACCTAGATCTGCGGGAGTATTACTGGTGGGATGGAATGAAATGAGATATTTCTGATTTTACTGTGAAGTGTTTGACATGTCAACAGGTTAAAGTAGAGTGGTAGTTACCGAAAAGGATGCTTCAGCCTTTACCAGTGCCAGAGTGGAAATGGGAGAATATATCCATGGATGTTGTTGTGGGATTACCGAAGACATCTTGAGGTAATAATGCAATCTGGGTTATTATTGATCGCTTGACTAAATCTGCTCATTTCCTTGCTATACGAGATACTTTTTCCCTAGATCAACTTTCCCATTTGTATCTTAAAGATATAGTCAGGTTACATGGAGTTCCCCTCTCCATTGTATCTGATCGTGATCCTAGGTTCACTTCTTAATTTTGGAAAGGCCTTTAGAAGTAGTTGGGTACTGAATTAAATTTTAGTACAACATTTCATCCTCAATTAGATTGGAAGTCAGAACGAAAAATTCAGACCTTGGAGGATATGCTACGATCTTTTTCGATGGATTATCAGGGAAGTTGGGACCAATATCTTTCTTTGGTTGATTTTTCATATAATAACAGTTTTCATTTCAGTATACAGATGGCACCATTTCATGCATTATATGGGAAGTGGTGTCGAACTCTAGCTTTTTGGGATGAAGTGGGTGAAAGGAAGTTGATGGGACCAGAATTGGTAGAAGAGATGGTAGAAAAAGTTCAGATGATTCAGAAACACATGAGAACAGCTCAGAGTAGGCAGAAGAGTTATACAGACAACAGGAGGAAGGATCTAACTTTTGAGGTAGGTGATCATGTTTTTCTCAAAGTCTCACCATGGAAAAGTGTGATGAGATTTGGTAAGAAAAGAATGTTGAGTCCAATGTTCATTGGACCATATGAAATTCTGGAGAGAGTTGGATCAGTTGCATACCGGGGGGATTTACCTCCGAGTTTATCTCAGGTACACAATGTTTTTCACGTTTCGATGTTAAGAAAGTACATGCCAGATCCATCTTATGTTTTGAGTCCAGAGGTAGTTCATCTGGAAGAGAACCTATCTTATGAGGAACAACTGGTACAGATTCTTGACCATAGGGATCAAGTGTTATGAAATAAGGTGATAAATCAGGTAAAGGATTTGTGGAAAACCCACATGATGGAAGAGGGAACATGGGAATCTGAAAATGCAATGAGGGATAAGTACCCCCATTTATTTGATAAGTAAATAAATTGCGGGGACGCAATTTACTAAAGGGGGTAAGGATGTAACATCCCAAGTAAGTATTGAATAATAGATATTTTTATCTATGTCTATTAATGAATTAGATAGTGTTTTAGAGGCTTAAAATGAAAATAAATGCAATCTTAAGCGTGGAATACACTAATATTTTTTAATGGATTGTTTTACTGCCTTTTGATGGAAAACCATTTTAAAATATATATTTTGACAATTTTATAAGATATGTTTGTCAAAATGAACTTATTATTTATGATTGGGACATCAAAATTTACTTTGTGTGAATTTTCTGTATTTTTCTGACAATGTTCATTTTTTATGAATAGTGAAAAATACTGTATTTTACATCCAAATTGCATTTTAATCTACTTTATTTATATGATTATATTATCTATTGAATTGGTTTTAAAGTTAAATTAGAATATATTATTACCATTTAATCCAATTTTGGTTATTAGGATTAATTTCACTTTGTAATTGGGCATAAACTAATGCCAAACTTTTCATAGATATTGTTTCAAAAAAAACCCGCTATTTGTTTTGACAACGGGAATTATTTTTAAATCAATTATTGCAATTTCTGTGTTTGGAATTTGGTAAAATGGATTACATATTTGGAATCATAAGGACCAAATTATGTAATCAAGATTTTTTTTGGACATTATGAATAGTAACGACGGTAATTATCTTTAATTATCTTGATTAATGAGTAATCCGGTAGTTAAGGATAATAAAATGATATCATAATAATAATAAAAAGACCACAACCTGTGTCCTAAGGTTACTGGTTGTCTCATGGCTGACCATGGGATGCCTTGTGCCAAACTTGGGGGCCCCATGGAATTACTTTTGTGAGAAAGTGACTTTTTATCTTTTTATTTCTAAAGAATGTTAAATGTGACAAAGAATGTATCACCTAAGTAAAATATTTTTAATTTTTTCTACATAAATGATATTTTGGACTATAAATATTCATTAGAAAGATAAAAATATTTCCCACATCATGATATTTTTTTATAATTTTTAGTCATTAAATTTATTAAATTATTTATGACATCATGATGATGCAGCGATTACCTCATTAATAAAGGATTTAAATAAAATGAAATGATAATGTGAACTCTATGACCGACACATGTCCAAAACCTATTTTGTGGGTGGATTTCGAACACTTATCACCTTACCCTCTAATTATATCAATGTGGGACCTTTTGATCCCAAAAATCATTTTCAAATAAAGTAACATTTCATTAATTTCCAAGAGTGCCCCTCCTCTCCTCTTATAAAAGGCCCCCACCTCTACCTCCTTACCCACACTCCCAAAGGCTTTGGCTCGGCCAAACCCTGCCTATTTTGTCTCTCAACATCCCTCTCTTACTCCTTGAAGCCTCACATTGGGCAGAAGTCTTCCCAATGAAGCCTTTGAGATCAAACCAAAGGGAGTTACCCGATTTTAAGGTAATGTCTTCACATGAGTCCTTTTGTTTTATTTTTCTTCTCCAACCCCCTAAACTCTTTTTATTAATTTCTTTTGTAACAACTCCAGTATCTTCACTATAATAGGATGTTGTTATAAGAAGGATTTGAGCTACACTTACACACACCTACATCTAATGGTTAAAGGACATACTATTTCTGTGGATGGTGAATTTATGCCTCCTGAAACGATGATTATTCAACATTATTTTAACACCTTAAAAGGTGTCCATTAAGATGTAACTATATTTATATATGATAAATAATATGTTTATGTTTTCCTTAAGATTCTGTTTTTTTTATTTTGGGAATTCCTTTATGGTTTCTATTATGGGTAAACGCTATATCTTCATTTAAGGAAGTGCGGACTACCGCCCCCTCAAAGTTATTTGATTCATTAAATACCATATGTGGGACGTATAAAGGATGGAACTATGATAATATATATGTTATTATACTGGAATTATAATATACATTTATATAATTATGATTCCATTCCATAAAATACAATATAGAAATGAAAGTAGCGTTCGTGCGTACGTACGGCTTACCGTCTCCATGAACGGTGCATTTCATTTCATACCTCTAAATGATTATGTAATATTATAAATGCATCTATATACTGGATATATATGATATATAAATCATTTTTATAATTCTGGATATAATGGATACATGAACATCTTGTAATTATAAAGGTTTTATTTTTGACTCAAGTACCATTGATCGTTAAAACGACCGTTATTAACTTAAATAATTACATAGTGTTCATGACATGGAAATAAGTGATATTAAAGGAATAATGAACATTAAAAAGGTTCTTAAGCAAGTATAAATTAACTCAAGTTTATTATTCAGGATATTAAAGAACGATCGAGTCAAGTCGGACCCAAGGTATGGGACTTCGTCTCAATCTCCTTTCATTGAGGCATATTTTGTTTTATACACAACCTTCTTTTATACGGTGTATAAACAACTTTGACTTTTACATTTATTCAAAAGGAATATTTTTTATATGAATCGTTTACTAAATGACAAAAGAGAATGTTTTTGTCGTACATATGCGGCGACAACGACTTCTCCGCCGCCGTGAACATTATTTGAGTTTCGGCTTCCTCTACAAGCCCTACCTTTTTTTTAAAAGAAAATTAAATACCATGTTTTACTTTTCTTTTATTTTGGTATTGAAAATGGTTTTAATAATGTTTTTATATCAATGTGTTGTATTTATATCTTGTGATTAAAAGGTGGAGATGTTATGTTTCCTTTATGTCTGTTTTATGTGATACGATTATGTTGAGGTTCTTGGGCATTATTATGAAGATGAGTGGTTCCGTGATAAACTAAGGGCGGGTGAGCCCGATATAGCTCTCCAATGCATTGGGTAACACGAAGGAGTGAAAATTTAAGGTTTCTCTGAAGAGATGTAGGGAATATACTGTGATGGGTATTCCAAACGTAACCAAGAGGGTTACTCCCTACGTAAGAATTTTATGAATGCCTCAAGTTACCTTTATGTCTTATGATTTCTATGATTTATTCATGATTTGATGAGGTATGTTAAAGTTCTTATGTTTTATGGGTAATGTATGATTTCATTCTTATGTATATATGTACCCATGTTTCCTTTCAATATTTTTATATCCCTTATTAAGATTTTTATGTTCATCCCAAGTTTTTTGAAATGTTTTTCATAGGTCAAGGGAAAGGTAGATGATATGATGATAGTGTCAAGGAAGTGTCAAGAAAGAATCCATGTTTTATTTTAAATATGTTTCCATTGATGGGAAATAATAATACTATCATTATGAAACCACTTTATTTATATGTGGAATGTAATTCATGTTTTATGATCTAATTCTCTAAAACTCTAAACCCGAAAAGATCCTCAATGTGTAATCTTGTAATAACTCAAGATTAAGGAAGGTTTAAGGATGGGGCCTTATAATCATATATATCATATTAATATTTTAAAAATACTTTTATATATCATCTATGTTATGTGGTGATAAAAAAATTACCGCATCGCTTCATGGAGTGGTAGTCCTAACATTTGCAGAACAGATGTTATTGTATTACACTCTTTGGAAATAGAATAAAGTAAATGATATATTTTCATTTAATATTGAAATTTTTTTAATGACTATATTATTTATACATTAATTATATTATTATAACTAGTTTTGGGAGGCAATAATGGGAAATTAATAACATTGTTTCACATTAATGATGGTTTTGATTCCAATTTTATAGACGTTTATTTAGATATATTTTAGTGGAAAACATAAAAACATAAAATAGTTTTTATGAAAATATAATTATTATTATAGTAGGGTTGATTTATTCTCGAGGGATATGGAATAAGAAAACAAACTAAAACATACAGATTAAAACAATACCTCTTGTTTTAAAACCATATTTTTCTAAACAACATAAGACCAAAATTATTAATAATATACTTAAAAAATATATAATTTTATTAGTGAAAATATATAAGGTTTTTGAATAGTTTTTTTTCAAAAAAAACTTTTTAATGTTTTAAGAATTAAGAAGAAAATGTCCCCTTTTATAAAAGAGTGTAGGGGAACACTTAGACTTTCTAAAAATATTAAATTACTAATAATTAATTATCAATTTTTAATGTATCCAAACATAGTTTTCTATAAAATAAGATGATAATGGATAGATCTAACCTCCTAAAATTTTAGATACTTTTTGTCTATAGTTAAAGCCATATATTTTGGTTTAAACCGCTATATATCTATTTTAACTCTTAACTTGAAAACATGAATTTTTATTCTATGAGTGTAAATATAGTTCCTATGAAATTAAAAACAACCCAAAAAATGGATCGTAGTATATATTTTAAACCTTATACTAATCCCTTTCCCGATTTTAATATTTTAATGAATTTGTTATAATTTAATTAATTATTATTTACTATAAATCATCTATAATGTCGATTTTTAGAACTATTGATTATATTAACTAAAAAAATTTTGAGATAAAACAAGAATTTATAAATAAATATTTTAAAATATCCATAACATGTATTTTAAATATATATAATTATTGTATTAAATTAATTATCCCAATGTATATTTTTCAATATGTCAGATATAATTTTTTTTAATTTTCTAATAATTTAGTCAAAGCATTTATGATTATCATTTATTCACTAAAATTTAAAAAAACATACATGATGCAGAAAACTATTTTATATTAAAAAACATATTTATTATCATAAATAACCTGTGGATAACACCATATTGAAAATATTAAACATATTGAAAATAAGAGTGTTGTATGTTTGACTTTTCAGTAATTAAAATAATATAAATGTCATAATCTCATCCATGTGGCCCAAAAAGTTAGTATATTATACCTTTGTATGATTATTGTATACATATAAAAGTAAAATAATATTTAGATATAATTTGGGGCATTTTATGGTTCTTATATTTTTATTTTTGACCTAAATTACTAGATTTATCAAGTGTTGTTGTAATAAAATGACTTATTTTATTATTCATTATTAACAAAAATGAATGATACGTAATTAATAAATTTGGACCTACAGATTCCAAATATGGAATAAATCATTAAAAATTCAACATAAAGAATATTTATAATTTAAATTATAATTTTCTAGAAGAAATATAATGAAAAAATAGTTTTTCAAAAAACTATAATTTTATGTATAATTTTTTTATAAAAAATTAAACTATAAAATCCATTTAAAAAAAATATTAAATTATATTTAATAAAAATCATCTAACTAATTTTTAATAATAATACAAAATTTAATCATATAGTGTAGACACTTTTAAAATAAATATATTTTTCCAAAAAATCAGTATTTATCAAAATTCATTGAAAAGTAAATATTATCAAAAAATTTAAAAATAATTCATCCTATTATAATCTTGGCATAAAAAATTTAAAAATTAAATACAATTTTTAAAATTAAAATTCCATATTTTTATTTTAAACTATAATTAATGTTTTTTAAAATTGAGTTTAAAACGATAATTTCCTTTTGATTTTAAAAATTACATAATCAGTTTATAAATAATATATATACATAATTAATGAATAATAATAAATGTTAAAATTAATAATGTATTAGTATCTTAGTTTCAACACCCTCTGGATATTAGATCTTAAAAATATTGAACTCAGGCTCGATAACAAGGGTTTTAATATTCGAAATACATTAGTTGAAAAAAAACATTGATAAAAGGGTAAATAAAACGTCAAATTCTTTTTTGGTTCATCTAGAATAACACATAATATGTGTAAAATCATGATATAAAAATTTTAATGTTAAAAATGGATATAAAATTGGAACATAACTCCCATTTACAGAGAGATAGTGATAGAAAACGTAGTCAATATAATTTTAACCATCACAAAATTCTAAGTCTTTGATGGGTAAAATGGAAATTGATTTTTTGGTTGGAAAATTAAATTAAATTTTATTTATTTGATAATAAATTTCCCTAATGTTGAGAAATTGGTTTAATACCTAGAATAAAATAATAGGTAAGTATAAATACATTAAAAAATCAATTCCTTAATACATTTCCAACAAAATTTCATCATTTTATCTAAATGATGAGTGTTAAAGAAAATATTTTCATGCCTTAAGCAATAAAATCAACCTTTTTGGATCATATAAAGATATAGAAATAATAATTATAAATTAGAAATATATTTTTCCATTATAAAAAAATTCTTATGAATATATTAGATAGTTATAAAAAAGTAAAACATTATATAATGAAAAAAATAATTTAATCTATTAAATTAAAAAATAATGACCAATGTTCCACATATATCAATGAAAATTAACAATCCTAAAAATTCATCAGTAATATTATATAATAACATTTAACCCCAAAAGTATGACATATTTTATCATATAAACATCCAATAATATTTTTAATTTTTATCTCTAAATAACATAAATAACTCTTTAAGTATTATTAGAAAATGTGATTTCCAAAATCATGTAGTCCATGAAATTTGAAAAACATTTATTTAAATAAAATTAATAACTATAATTACAAATTAAAATAATATATTCCACTAAAAGATAATTTAACATTTATTCCTGAATAATATCTCAAAATATTTTGTTTACCAATATTTTATATTGCATTAAAAATAATTCGTGATATTATTCTAAGGTAACATTAACCACTTAACAACTAGATCTATTTGAACTCCCATTATTATTTATTAGATAAAACATATGTCCAAAAATTCAAATTTGTCGTCATCTAAATTTTTTTGACTAAAATAATGTCATACTAAAGAGGAAATCACATAGGTTTGAGGTTGGTGTTCCACCGTTATCACCCTTCAGTTGTGGGATTGTTCCCCATGGCCATTCCAAGCATGACGTTTTTTCACCCATATAACAGGATATACTTTTTGTAAAAAAATATTAATATAATCATTATAATATTCTAAAAATTTGAAAACCATCAGCATAAATAACCATAATATATTCAATATTAAACAAATTTTTTAATCACAGAGGCTACCTCACACCAAATACTTTTCATCCAAAAATATTATAAACCTTAATTTTATAAAATTTAAATGTCTCTATAAATAAAATTGCTAACTTTAAAATATCATAGCATAAAGTCTCAAATGGTTTTTCTAAGACACTGAACATATGATCAATTATAAAATTATAAACCAATTATCTTATCTATAACTCATAAGAAAACATCACAAGATAATATCATAATTTACAATGTTGTCTAATCTATCCTCTAATACAAACTATAAAGTCTCTTCATTATTAATTATAAAATACAGTTTCTTGGATCAATATTTTATTTCTTACCATACTTAGGACCTTTTTCTATAGAGTTTTAGATAACTAGGTCATAAATCATGTATAGCAACTCATACATTACAAATTAGGCACTACTACCAAATATCAATTTACTGATAATATGATACTTCTAAAATAAAAAATGAATTATTTTCAAGAAAATTATTGACCACATAAACATTAATTATTATTTTTCCACTCCCAGTACATAAAAACTGTAAAAAACAAATATTTAAAAATGTCATACATAACCATAAATCTCAGTTAGGGACATAAAAATAAGAAATTGGTTGTTTCAATGGAAAATATTAATGCGCAAAAAATTCTTACCTTCATATAAATTGTTTTTTAATCAAATTTTTTAAATAATTTTTACCTACAAACACACAGCCCATTAGAACAAATAAAATTATTGTAATTATAAAATAAATATAAAAATAATTTTTTAAAACATGGATAATCACATTCATAATTCATTTTAAAATCAGGATAGAAATAACTAGATCCTAATAGAATACTTAGGAGAAACCTTTTGGTAACAACCTCATTCTTGACTCATAAAACAAGGTACACTACCTAATGTATTATAGCACTATTTTTTCATACCTAAATCAACAATGGGATCACCTAGTTCTATTTGTGTTCACCCAAAGTATAAGTTATACCCAGCTCACCCATGAACTATAATGGGGCTCAACCCTTTGCATAAGGTGTATCAGGATTTCCCATTCCACTTATAATTCTCAATTACCATCTCATTAATAAAAACATCATTCTTGTAGTTTTCATCATAAAAAATTTCAAAATTTATTTCAATCAAATATCAATATCGTATTTGTATATCAATATACCATTTTATTTTAAAAAAAAGTATAAAAACTATAGACATCATAAAGAATCCATTTTAATATAAAATAAAGACATAAAAATTAATAGGTGATAGAAAAACATTGAGTAATCATCGAAAAGAGAAAATCATCTCATTCAGTATAAGTTAAAAAACATTCGATCCATATTTTTGTTAAAAAAGTCACAATGTAACTAATTTTAAAAATGACAAAAACATTCCTTAAAAACATTTTTTATAGTAAAACATTGATATAAATAAAATTAAAAAATAAATTAATAACATTTAAAAATTAAATAAATAATTTTATGAAAACAATCATATGGATGATAAAGAAAAAAAAAATTTAAAATTTCAATAGATAATTTCATTTACATTAATGTTTGTAACCTTCAGTATGACTCATAAAGTATTTTCTTTACCTTCATGAAAAAATAATAGATTAATTATTTAATATCCTATTAGACGTATCCAAGATTTTTACCATTTTATATCAATTTTTGAAATTTTACATACAATTAGTTAATAACTTATGTAGAAGTAAGAGTTGTTGGGGTCTTACATGATTCAAAATGGATACATGTAATACTGTATTAGACCCATGTTAAAGTTTTTGTGGAGGATAATTTATATAGTTACATTATTAGTACTAATGTGGCACTATAGCATGATAGTAGTGTGGGTACTATAGCTGGTATTATAGCATGATACCCTAATAGAAGTATTATTCATCCTGACAGGGCTTTCAGGATACTAGGCCTTTGGGTCATCAAGGGGATAGTAACCCTTGAAATATCTAAAGTGTGTGACATAGGCATGATTAATTAAGGGACATTGGGCCATAAAATGGTGGTTATATGGGAAATATAATCAACATCATTCTGACTGGGCCATCAGGAAATATATATATATATATATATATAATATTATAAAATCAGCTAATTCAGTGGGATATCCATTGGAGGATATGACCATCATTTCATAACCATGTGTGTTATAGGTGTTTGTGTGTGTGTTTGAATATACTTTTACCCCCAACACCAAATATAATATAATATATAATTTTATGTTAGACATTTTGATAATATTTTGTAATTATTTCCAAAATGACATCAATATATGTTATGTGGTCCAATATTTTGTAATTAATTATCCCAGGAATAATATTAAATATATATTCATCATATTTTATATAAATTTAATTTTAAATACATTCATTAAATGTGGTTAATAAAATAAACTATTCCACAATCATGGAGATGGTAGGTCATATATACACATGAGTGATGTTTCAATTTTTCAACAATCACTATGGAAAAAAAGGAAAGTATTATATTTCCATTCCATAATTAAAATAATATAATATATATCACTTTAATTATTTATATGTACTTATAAATATAATCCATGTGATGGTGGGATTAAAAACAAATTGCATTTCTTTTTGGAGTTGGTTTCCCACACATACGCAAAAATAAATTTATTATTTTTCAATTTATTTTATAATAAGAGGGAAAATGATATATAATATTTACCAAATGATATATATGTAATTAATATTATATATAAATATTACCTCCATATTTATATTTAGTCTCTAATTATGGTAACACAAATCAAATTACTTTAGTTCGTGTGGTGGTAATATATTATACACACGAATGATAATTTTGTTTCCCAGTTAATGTCTGAGGATATGTATATATTTCATTCCACAAACATAACAAAATCATGGTATTTTTGTGATACATTAGTTATTGTTTTATCACATTTTGAGATGTTTTTATCGATGAGGAAGATGAAAAAAAACTAAAACATGCATATAAAATATATACCATTTCTTTGGAAAACCTCATTTTTTATGAACATAAAGACCTCTAAAATTTTTTTTATACGCACTCCCAGACCTATATATTGTTTCTAAGGATTATTGTAATTTATTTGGGATGATATTTTTATCATAATAGGTTTTTATATATGATTACATAAGAATAATAATTTCCATTTTATAAGATAGGGGAGGGGAACTCTTGAAATTTCATAGAATATTAAATAAATATGAATTAATTTTTTGATTCCATATAGAACCAAATTGAGTTTCTCCTAAGATAATATTTTTAGGGTTAGAAATAAACTCATATAATTTAAATAATAAATTTTTTGACAATATTAATACCCTTATATTTTGGTTTTAACACCTATTTATTTCTTTTAACTCTTAACATGAAAATGTGGATTTTTACTCATCAAGGGCTAATATAGTTACTATAAAATGAATACCAACATATAAATGAAAAATGGTTGATATTATAAACATAATATTATAAATATTCCAAGTTTATTATTTTTTATGAATTTAATTTCCTTTTATAAAATATTATTTTCTATAAAATATCCAAAATGTCAATTTTCAACATATTTATGACATTAAATTTAATAATATCATGATAAAATATAAAATTATAACCAATTATTTTAATAAATACCTACATAAAAAATTCAACTATGAAATTATTTTATTACATTAATTATCAAAAAATAAATTGATTTTAATATTTTTAATGATAATTATCTGACTTCTCTAATAATCGAATAGTCACTACATCATATAGTGAAAGTAGTTAACGAAATTATTTTGTCGCTAAAAAAATTAATTATCATGAATAATATGAATATTAATGATTAAAACAATTATATTTTCCCATATTATCTGTATGAAAACATATTAAACAAATTTCACTTATTAAAAACAAGAGTGTCATATATTTTACTTATCACAAAATCAAAGACTATAATGGTCATAACCTCAAATAAGTGGCAGAAAATTGTCATAAATATGAAATGTGGATTATTAAGGTATATATACACTACTCCAATAATATTTATGTTATTTTTTGGGTCATCTTATGGTTCTTATCATTTTACATTTTACCAAAACTACATGATCTTCCCATTATCATGGTAACAAAAGTAATATGTTTACTATTAATATTGAACAAAATTTAAAAGGCCATATTAGATAAATTTTTACCCAAAAAATAAAAATATTGAATACATTTTTAAATATTCATGAAATATATGTTTTAGAATTTATTTAAAATTAAACAACTAAAACCCAATGAAAAATAGTTTTCCAGAAAAAATTTCATTTAAATATAAAATTTATTCTACTAAATTAAAGTGTCAATTCCATTTCCAAAACAATAGTTGAATTATTTTAAATAAACAATAAAAAAAGAAAATTTAGAAAATAGAAAAGAAAATATAATTTTACAATATAAATACATTAAAATTAAATAATTTTTTAATTAAAATCATTATATTTCTCAATTTAGTGAGATATCAATATTTTCATAAAATTATTAAAATCAAATTATAAGAAAATTTTGACATTATGAATTTTAATATTTATATAATTATTTAAAACTTAAGATCCATAATTATAAATTAATCTTTTAAATAAAATATTATTTGAAATGAATATTATGAATTTCATTTACTTTTATTTTATGAACTAAATTAAATATTTATAATGAATCTAACTACATAATTTAAGAACACTAATAAAAAAAATTACCAGAAAGTCCGAGAGCCAGGTGAAGGCCTGCTCCCAAAAAGATATATAAAAACATAAAAAGTACAAAGCAACTCAGGATGAAGTGACATTACATAACCTTGAATACACAACCCCATTCCTATCACTAAGGGCAAGATTACCGCAGTAGTCAGGAAGTACAAAAGACCAGCTGGAGCTTGCCTCCATGATTGCTCTTTTGGACAGCACGTCTGCAACTTGGTTTGCTTCTCTATACACGTGCGAAACCTCCAGGTAAAGCGGCTCAGCAGTCTTCAAGGCACCAATCCAAGCAGGGATCATCCTCCAAGGAACATTCCTGGAGCGCTCCTTAAGGATCTGCACCGCCACAGAAGAATCCGACTCGATCCAGATCTTTCGCCAGCCATATCTATCGGCATACCTTATCGCCTTTATCATGGCCCACAACTCAGCCTCAATTGCATACCCGCTGCCAATATAGTGGAAGAAGCAACCTTTGACGAAGCCCCTATAGGTCCTGAACACCCCACCACATCCGGCCGGTCCAGGTGCACCAGATGCTGCCCCGTCAACGTTGACCTTGAGCCATCCAGAGATCGGTGGGATCCATCGTATATACTTCATCATCCTGGGCTGTCTTTCCCTGCCACTTACACCAAGAGTCCTTAGCAACAGAAAATCAGACATATTATTGCTCATTGCGCCAGTTTGAATCCCAGCGGCAAGACTAATACTCCGGTGAATCATCATAATACCCTCCTTGTAAGACGGGCAGCCCTTATTAAAGGCAATAGCATTCCGAGCCCTCCATAGATAAGCAATAGCCGAGATGGCAGCAGTGATAAGTAGGGACTTAACCTGGTCACTGCAATCAGCCTGGAACACCGAAGCCAGAAGTGTACTAATCGAGCAGCATGCCAAATCACAATGGAATAAATCCTTCAGGTAAGTCCAGAATCGCCCAGCAAAGGTGCAATGAATGAATATATGGTCTGCATTTTCATCAGCATTTAAGCAAAAGTAGCACACCGAGGCAATGCACAAACCTGTCCGCTGCAAGGCCGGTTGCATGGGAAGCCGCTGCTTCCAGATCCGCCAGATAAGAAGGGCCTCGGCTGGTGCAATGAAAGAACTCCGGGCCCCCAAAACCCAAGCAGGAACTCCACATGCCGCGCCACATTGGTTCATATAAGCATCCCGGCTGGAAAAAACTCCATTAATGGACGGCTTCCAGATCAAGATATCGGAGTCAGCATACTCATATTCATCAATCTCCCTCCGAAGGTGAGCTGGAATTATCTCAAGAGCCTGTGCATTTTCCTGCAAGTCAGAAATCGAGAGATTCCTCAGCAGCAAAGGGACATTAATGCATTGTTCGATTGGGTTATTAAGCCACTGTGTCGACCAGCAATTCATCTGCGAATTCTTGCAGACCAGCCACTTAGCATGTGACATAATGTAAGAGCAAGAGTTCCTTATTGATGTCCAGACAGAGGACTGCAAATACACCTTCCGCCTCTTGAGCAGCCTATCAACAAATCTTTCATTGAGGAATTCCAAAGAGGGATCAGCACCAGACAATAGTCTCCAGGTAAAATTTTGAAGCAAGGAGTCATTAAAGACCCTTGCATCCTTAACCCCCATTCCTCCCTTTGAAACTGGTTTGATACAATCAGCCCATTTTACAGTGACAAGCTTCCGCTGCTGTGTAGAACCAGTCCAAATAAAATTCCGGATCATACCACAAAGATTCTTGATCAGGTTGGCTGGCCATTTATAAAGTGAGAAGGAATGGACGAACATCGAGGTGACAACCGAGTTCACAAGACAGATCCGGCCTGCTTGAGACATTGTCTTCCCTTTCCATCTAGCAAGCTGATTACTGATTTTAAGGGCAATGCCCTCTAAGTGGACTCGCTTCACTCTTCCCCAGAACAGGGGCAGCCCAAGATAAGTAAAAGGCAGTGTCCCCCTCTTTACCCCAAGGTGACTGGCAATTCTGATTTGCTTCCCAATTCGGACACCCTCACCAAAAATCACAAAGGACTTCTTCCAACTTATGGCCTGGCCTGCAACATCTTCATAGTGGTTGAAGATGACCTTAATACAAGAAATAGTCCTCCTATCAGCTTTGGAAAAGAGAAGAATATCATCAGCGTAGAATAAATGAGAAGGAGTGAAACGATTCCTTCCATAGGTCATCCTTTGGTAAATCCCAGAATTGACAAGGTCATTGAGGCAGGTGCTAAGGTAGTCCTCAGCCAGAGAGAAGAGCAAGCCAGATAAGGGATCACCCTGTCTAACACCTCTAGAGCATTGAAAGAATCCTCTGGGTGAACCATTGACCAGAATAGACAGGTAAGCGCTTTTTAAAATGGAGTGCACCAGACCAATGAATTTAGTTGAAAATCCATGCATGCTCAAAACTTTGAAAATAAAGCCCCATCTGATGGTGTCAAAGGCCTTAGAGATGTCAATCTTAAGTGCCATATTGCCATTCCTGACCTTGGTCCTCATAATGTTGACACACTCTGAGGCAGTAAAGTGGCAATTCTGAATGTTCCTACCAGGCACAAAGCCAAACTGATTATGGGAGATGAGGGACTTTGCAATCTCACCAAGCCTTATAGCCAGAATTTTACTAATGACCTTAGGTATAGAATTCCCAATCGCCACAGGTCGAAAGTCTTTGATGTCCAGAGCATTATCCTTCTTGGGGATTAGTGCAATAAAATTCGAATTCATCCCAAATGGCATGTAGGAGTGGTAGAAGAATTCCCTCACTGCTTCAGTCACTTCCTTGTGGAGTATGTCCCAGTAAAACATGAAGAACTTATTTGAGAACCCGTCCGGCCCAGCAACACTGTCCATGTTCAGCGAAAAGAGAGCATCATGCACCTCCTTTGAGGTGGGGATATCAATAAGTCTTTTATTCTGTACCTCTTCCAGACTCGGGTCAATGCATCTGATGATACTATCTGTGTTGTCCCCCACTGATTCAGAATATAGCTTCTCAAAGTAGCATGTCACAGACGTGGCAATATCTTCCTCGGAGGTGAACGTGTTACCATCAATAGTCAAGGCTTTAAGGCTCTTTCGAACTTTTTTCTCCCTGTGCATGCAATGGAAGAGTCTTGAATTTCTGTCCCCCTCTTTCAGCCATCTAGCATTGAACTGATTCCGGAGCAAGTTGTCCTTGAGAGATAACAGCTTGTCCAGCTTAGAGGCAGCCTGGACCTCCTCCTGAGAAGGAAGATCACAAAGGATATTGTTTTGTTGACACTCTAACAAGTGTGCATCAGCCGCTTTGATGTCAAGCTCCATAGTAGAGAAGACCTGCTTACTCCATTCCCTAATTCTAGCTTTCACAGCCCTCAGCTTGCATTGGAGAATATGGAGAGCACTACCTTGCACAACCTCCTTCCATGCATCAATAACCCTTTCTCTGCACCCAGGAACGACCAGCCATGCATTATTAAATCTGAAAGGCAAAGGGACTGATCTGGAGTTGCTAAAACATATGTCAATCAAGATAGGATGATGGTCAGAATGCAATCTGGACAGGGTCATTCCAGATATTTCAAATCCCTCACTTTGCCCATCAATTTGGACCAGACATCTGTCAAGCCTGCTTGCCTGCCTTCCATTCAGAGTAAATCTGTTCCAGGTAAAATCAGTCCCCACAACAGGCACTTCAATCATTCTGCATTGGTCAATACAAGAGGAGAACTCCCTGGCTGATGCACGACAGAAATTGTTCCCTGTCTTTTCCTCTGGTCGTAAAACTGTGTTGAAATCACCAAGCACAATCCACCTTCTGTCCATGTTTTCAGCCATGCACACTAGATTACGCCATAAGTTCCTTCTCCTGACATATTGGTTAAGAGCATAAACAAAAGTGACGCAGAACAGAGTGGACTGGTAGCAGCAGTTCAAGGATACTGATTGCTGCTCGCTTTGAAAAGATTCAATCATGACAGAATTATGACTTAAAACCCATAAGGACTCAGTATCATTGCCAGGCTGATTGGCTGCACTGAAGGAGTACCCTAAAACAGACCACTTGAAAGCCCCCCAATTGGAAAACTTCATTCTAGGCTCAGCAATTCCAATTAGTATTGGTTTATTGGTCAAGATAATATGCTTCAGGGCTTTGACCGTGGGAGAGTTCCCAAGACCCTGGCAATTCCAGAATAAAACTTTCATTGATGAGCGGCTCGCTGCCTAGTGCAAGGACCAGCATAGCCAAGTGCTACGTCTTCCACTTTCGGATTTTCCTCCTTTGATCCATTTGGAGAAGGTTCGTCCGCTTCCTGATCACCTTCATCATCGTCAGACAGGGCTGCATACTGATTATCTGAATTAACTGGTTCGGTTAAGGTGGCAGGGAGTTTCCTCCTTGCAGCCTTCGAAGTATGCACTAGGGAGAACTCCTCTTCCTGCACACTTCCCTGTACTTTACCAGTGGCCACTTCAGTCTTTCCCTGGTTCCTCATGGAGGCTCCAACATTCATAGCAGTTGGACCGCTGTCAGCCTGAGTTCCAGATATTTTTGGTGAGTCCTGTGCACTCGATGCGGCTTGAATGCCAAGAACACTGCAATTGACCTCAGTGGGTACATTTTGATTCGCACCTTCAACAGGTGACCCATTGCCCACCTGACCTTCGTTACCTTTTGGTGAGTCCTGTGCATTCAAAGTAGTTTGAGTGCCAGAATCACTGATATTGACCACAGTAAGATGTTCATTGACATTAAGGGTCTCACCCTCAGCAGTTTGGCACTGCTGCTCCTCATCCTTCCTTCCATTTAAAGGCTCCATCGCGTTATGCTCATCACTGTCATCACTGGCATTCTCTGTGAGCTTCAAAAGACCATCCTTAGCAGCCGCAGCCTCGACCTTCCCCTGGTCCTTTCCTCTCCTTCGGCAGTGTATATCATCATGGCCCTTAACATTACAGAATGAGCAGAATTTATTCCGATTACAGTCAGAAAGAATATGCCCAAAGATATGACAATTGGAGCAAAACTTGGGCATCCTCTCATACCCAATATCAAGATTAAAGCTGTCATCTCTGGTGGTAAATACAACCTGTTCAACCAAAGTACTGGCCATATCAACCTCAACCAGGATTCTGGCATAGTGCCCAAAACTGGGATTATCGATCTGCTTATCTAGCCTAATAGGATTACCTACCGACGAGGCAATGTCCCAAAGTATCTGAGGGTGCCAGTAAAGCCAGCTAAGTTTGTGAATTCGAATCCATACCTGGGCAAAGGTGTTCCTGATCGAGCTTGGGTCGAAATTCCGATCCCACTCATGAATCCGAAGAAACCCTGGATTGATAGAGACAGACCCTAGGCTCCAGGCGCGGCGTTTGCATTCATCATTGGGAAAGACAACATGGTAGAAGCCCTTCCCCATCGCTGTCATCTTCCAATCGCTGAATCCCCATATCTCTGTCATCCGCCTGGTAAGCTCTTGGAATTTCCATGGACGAGCGCCCTTCGGGAGAATCACCCTAGCAATTATGGAGAATTTGCACAGTTTGACTCGCTCCTCTACCGCGTCTTGATTTCGTAGAATTTTATAGAAAAAACTAAAATGAATGTGAACAATAATTATTTATGTTTTCTCTAGAAATATAATTATGTTACATTGTTTGATAATATATATATATATATTCACCCCTTATTTCATTAATTTTAATATATTCTTCACTCATATTTCTTGGGTATTTGGAAAAATTGTCAAAACCGTTGAGCTACTTAAGGAAAACATAATAATTCCTTAATTTCACATCTGATATAACAATTGATAGCTTTTAAACATTTTCAATGTCTGTGATTTACTCAATATAATCATAATACACATGACACTTTTAAATTCATTGAAAAAATTAATAAATGATTGTTCTAAATTTATGCTTACTTTTTTACACACACTCATTTCCTTGAAATATATAATTTATTTCCCTTTTAATGTATATGTATATATATTAAATAAAACTATATTTAAGCATATATAAATATTATAATTTGAATGTATTTTAAATACTTTTAAAACATATATAAAATATATCTACTAATTTATAAACTGTATATATGTATTCATTATAATTTTCAATTAAATTTTTTAAGGTGACTATTTATATATTTATTACTTGAAAAAATGAATCGTTTAATAAATACCATTGGAAAATTTATTTATTTCATATTAAATATAAATATTTGGAAATTAAATAAGATTATTTAAAATAAATAATTGTTATATTCGAATGATATAACAAAAGAGTTTGAGGATTGGGTTAATGAGTTACTCATGTTTTCAAAATAGAGTTAAAATGACCATTCTGAATAAATTTTTCTATGACAATGTTATTTTCATTCATGTTGAATTTACCTAGACAAGTTTTAAGAACACATGATTAATTTTGGAATACATCAATATTTAAATTTTTTTACTAAATATGTTGAATAACATACTGTAGATAATGTATACGATATCATTATAATTTTTTGATCAACTAATATGAGTAATGTAATAAATGATGCTGAATATCGGGTTGAGGAAATAAAAAATATGCTTGACGATGACCGCCAGGAATGTTAAATGAAATCTGATCTGTAAAATATTTTTGCAAAAAATATATTTTATTTTTTTGATAATTTATATACAAAAAATTCAAATCAAACTGATGTTATATAATTTAAAATTTATAATTTGATAGAGTGACACCAACATTAGATAAATACATATTCTCTTTATTTATATGTGGCCATAAAAAATGAGCTTCCTTATACGACATATGCCATTAAAAAATTAATGGGTATGATATAAAGAATAATACAGTCAGGATTAAACAATTGGTATTTTTCTCAAGGACCATTAATAAAATATGTCACTCCCTAACTAGGGTGTGGCTTAATCCATGATGAATTAATCATGTCTTTTAAATATATTATCGTTTTTTTCTAATCATTATATTTTTTATATGGCTATATGTAATTAAGGAAACAATAAATTAATTAATTTTCTTCATTGATCCAAGAATTAAAATGGGAATCTATACCACCCATAAAAAGTTCTATTGTGTAAATAAATTAATAACGAGTAACCTAAATTTGTATTCAATCTATAAAACAATATAATTGAACTATTTAAAAATGGTATGAATAATTTTGTATTCCATTGTAAAAATAACCATAACTATTTTGTCATATTGTTTATTTATAACATTTTTTTTATAAATGATGCTAAAATCTATTATATTTTCTACTTATATAAGGACAAAAACAACCTAATAAGGATATTCATTCCATTAGGATACATTAATATAATAACTTATAGAGATGTAGGATTCAAATATTATATTTTATGTTTCTTATATAAATGTTTATATAATGATAAAATCAACATTTATTATAATGATAAATAACAATCCATCATGTATAGATATTTTAGGATATGACATTAATGAAACTTTCACGTGTCCTATTTGGGATGAAGGAATAAACTCTGTTAGGTTTAATTATTCCATAATTACAATGGTTCTTAGACATCTTAAATTTCCCCTTATTGATATAAATAATGAATGTTTAAAATCATATTTTATTGAAATTTCAGTAATGTTACATCACCTTATCTACTAATATTTCAATAATATTTTTATAGATTAAATGATTTTATCCTTATTTTTTGTAAACAATTCCAAAAAACAACATAAAAACATGTTAAAAATTTTAACCAGTGTTTTTTCAATACTGTATTTTTTTATACATCAAATATTTAACTGATGTTATTAAAGTAGAAAAAATTTATGTGATAGTTTCTTTACAATGTTAAAAGTTAACCACAAAAAAATTATAGAATTAAGTCTTGGATAAACAGGATTATCATAGGGATAAGTAAAAAGTTTTCACCAATAAAGGGAGAAAAAATTGAATTTTTTCTTTTATAAGCACACACTATATAATATAATGACATATTTTACTTTTAAAACCTCTTGAATTGTAAAACAAGTACCAATGTGGTCTTCCCAAAATATCAAGAATATAATTTCAATGATCGATTTAAATTAAAATTGATTAAAATCACATGACCCTACCTATTTCATGAAATTTTTAATGTGTTGGGATATACAATATGTTTTATCTCAAAATTTCTAGCACAAATTAACCATTATCTATGAATATTTTAGAGATATATTTTGTAATGTTCTAGACCTTGTAAATTTACCCACTTAGAGAGCATTAGTCTCCCAAAATCTCATCTCATGCTGTTCATTAAGGGTAATGGAATTTTTAGAATAGATATTTTAGCCAGTTCTTATTTAAATTATGTGTATTCTAACCTCTTAATTTTAATGAATAATATAGGTTATGATCCTATTTTTAACTCAAAAACTAATTAAGAGGAATTTTTATCCATCGAGGGTTGAAATATGGGTATCAAAAACATATAATAGATAGTTTATAGGAAGATTTTAAACCCATATTTTAAAAAAGTTTTTTTCAAGTCAGAATTCAATTATAGAATGACTTTGATGGGTATCTAGATGAACAATTTTACATAAAGTATCTAGTAATATTTATATAATTAATAGTTATATATTCTTTACAAATGAATATTATGGATGAAATATATTGAAAAATAGATCAGTTACCATTGTCATGGAAGTGATGCATGAAGCTGATACCAATGGAAGAAGTCCAATTTTCACAAACATTTCATTCTTGGGAGTCATCTAAAATATGAGATTTGGGATATACAACATTCAAGTGATATCTAATTTTAGTGAAAATGTGTTATTAACTAGACATTTGATAAATAAATCTATGTTTGGAAATTTTTTTGAATATTCATATTGGATTATATTTTTTATTTTTAATATTATAAATACAATAAAACCTTTTAATAATTTTTTATAGTCTCTCAAATCATCTTATGTTTAGAGTGTAATTAGTATTTATTTTAGATTATATAAATATTTCTATACAATTTTATTAGTTTTTATAATGTCTTTTTATTCATTATTTAAATTATTCGTTGATTGTTATAAATTTATTCAAAATAGTTTTCTAATGTTTTTTATAAACAATTCATTTATTTTTGTGTAAAAATTATTTTTAAAAGTTTTTATTTACCTTTAAATAAATTTTTTTATTTCATTAAAACTCTTACAAAATAATATATAGGAACCTCACGAAATAATTTAGCTTATATGTATGTATCCTATATTAAAAACCCTTTACAAATCATTTATTAACATCCCCTAAAAATCTACTTGGAGCTACCTATACATATATCACATTATTTATCTTACATATATTTATCTACATTTATTAAACTTTATAGAATTAATATTACCATTAGGCATGGATTAATTATTACATTAACACATTAATTTAAAATAATCTAATGGGTTTGATGAATATAACGTATTTTTTTTACCAAGCCACAATGTAACTATGTTTGCATTTTTTTTACCTATGTAAAATATCCATCCTAAATTGTTTGTTTTGGGAACCCATGGTGTATCTTACCATATCATAAAGAAGTATATAAAAATAGTTTAATAAATTAAATAAAATCATAATAATTTTATTGACCATTTTATTTTTAAAATTTATTTGAAAATAAATATATATTGTGTAATGGTTTGTATGGATCACAATCGGATGTTATTATTTTTTTAATCAATTTGGGACATTTTTATTTGATGAAATAATTATTTATCATTATTTGTTATTTTTCAATAATATATATTAATCGAATATATCCATTGTAAAAAAAATTAGATTTTTTAAGATATTGATTTGAATATTTATTTTGTTATTCACTCAGGTAGACAATATGTGTTTTTACAAATACATTAATTTTATAATGAGTTTATTTTTTTAGATAAAATTTAGGACTACTATTGATATTCATTGTTGTTTTATTATTTCAAATATTGTTTAATTTTTTTTCTATCTTTATATATTCATATGCATATTTTCTATTATTTTATATTTAATATTATATTTGATGAATTTTTATCTGATATTATTGGGATCTCATTGACCTATTATTTAGGATTTATTTTCATGATACTTTAAAATTTATATTTACTGATTGTTTTTTTATTTAAAATTAATTTGACACTATTATATATGGACAATAATTTTTTAAACCACATTGTCTCTCCAAATGATAATTTTATATAATAATAATTTTTATTTCACCATCTAAATTGTTTTAGTATAGGGATTTTATTATTATTTAATTTTGTTGAGACTAAATTGGGGGAACCATATTCTTGATATAAAACCATCTTGATATAATCATAAATGCATTACACTATTAATATAAAATTTTTCCCATGTGAATTATTTTAAATGTGATATATGAAATGAAGTAGAGAAACTAATATTCATCAACTACTATTGCCTTGGATAGATATGATGATTCATTACTCAAGAACTATTTGTTATGGTTTATTTTTCTACGTTGAATTCTTGTGGATGGTTTTGTTTGGGTTTATGTTAATTACTCTATTATTGTAATTTGTTCATAAACCATTTGGTTTATTATTTACCAAAAATAATTATTCTTTCTTCTCAGTCTGTGACAGATATATTATAATGATAGGATATGATTGTTTTGTCTAATAGTATCTAATATCAATATTTTTATGGATTTTCAGTTCCATTAAAAAATTTGGTGTTTCTAGGTTATACCTATACTTTAATTTGTATGATGAAATTAGATAGTGATTATCCCTTAAAAATCTTTTATATAGTAAATATCGTACCCTTTAAGGATTATAGGAATTATAAGTATATATATAAATATGATCAAGATGAAATAATGTAAAAAAGAAAATTGAGGGTCCCTTTTGTCACTAAGATGGTGGGGTAAATCAGTGATTTTTACATTTAATGTTTTCAACATTAAAAAATAAATTTCATTTAGTAGGAGTGAATTGAATCCAATAAAACACAACACAAAAGAAATAAAATAAAAAACAAATATTTAAAAGCTTTACTACTCACTAAGAGTAGATAGCCCTTGTAATGATCATGAAACAATGTGTGAACAATCATACACTATAGAACAATACATTATAATTGACATAAAGAAGGATATATACATCCCTTTCCTGGGTATATTGTACTTTGGAAGTGTGTGTTCTTTTTTCAAGGATAATATGATAAATTAATTTCCACAGTAAATAAATTAACCTTCACCAATTGTACAAAAACATCAGTAGAACACATGGATAATCTTGAGCCTAAAATTTGATTTTCCTACTCTAAATTTAATCATTCTTATTAACTCATACTTTTAATTAGTACCATATATGTGTTTTGGTTATTTCGAGACATTAATATTTATGAGAAAAATATCTTATCTTTTAATCGATGATATGTTCAATCCATTTGGAAATATTTACTATATTTACAATGTTTTATTGTATATATTAGTATCTTTATAATTTTTTATGTTACAAAAGTTGTTTAAAGATATTAAAACCTCCATTTTATACTTCTCCATTTGAAATATTCTATCATGTAATCTAACAAAAATACGAAAAATGGTAATGTGTATCTAGTAAACCAATTGTGTTGATATTTATTTTAGGAAAAGCTCAATATAATGACTTAGCAAGGAGTCCTGTGACGAATAATTGTACATGAAAACATATCCTTACTTGTAGAAATCTGTTTAATGAACTCATTTTGAAAACTCAATATAATTAATTCATTTGGAGAAGTACGTTTGATGGAATCATAAACAATCTTTGTCCAATGAAATCTTTCCAGAATACTCTATGTGGTCATTTAAAAACCACTATCGGCAAGAAACATGTCCATTAAATACATTATATTAAACAAATTCATATAGAATCATTAGTTCCTTATAAAATTCATGATGTTTTGTACTTTTATAATCATTAATTCATTGCCAAATTATCTATATATGTAAAAATAAATTCAATGACCATTTTAAACCTTTTGGAAAATCATTTTTCCCATCTTTAATTTGATATCCTTTGTCTGATGGACTCATGTGTCCTTGTGTAGTTCATTCCATATGTAAACATTATAATGATGGATCAATATGTTCATGATATTTTTTTACTCATAAAGATATACAATACTAGAAAATATAATGGTTTTACAACTAATATGATTCCCAAGACACTATTGTAAGCAAAAAACATAATTTCCTAAACAATCAAACACTAAAGAGACTTTTTCATCTAATTATTTGGGAATTTAAATTATAAATTTAAAATATACTAAATTATCTTCATTTTAGAATTCATCATAACAGAATTCTACTAGTATAAATGTTTTACCTTTTTTCTGAAATAGTAATTTTTTAGTCGAGATTTATGATTCTCATGAAACATTAAATTTCTATGGCTTTATAATTATATTACAATGATCTATAATTTTAAGAAACCATTAATCTAGTAAAATTTATATTTAATGAAAACTATTTTTCATTTTAAAATATTATTTTTTTAAAATGGTTATGGATGAAAATTTTATATCTAATTAAAATGTTTTATTGATATAAAAAATGTTTATATTTTTATTCAAATAAAGTATTTTGAAGGTGATATTTTGTTTTGGCCTGCCAAAAAATACTCATATCATTTTTTCAAATAAACCAATTTGTATCATTGGAATTATTCCCTATTATAATATTATATTCTATAAAAATATATAGCTTTGATACATTAGTTTTGTAAAAATTGTTTTCACATGAATAAGTATATCTATTTTAAAATTTACTTTTTATAGCTTTATGAATCTTGTTTAGTGGAATTAATTTGAAATTTGAAATCAAAATTGTAAACTATGTAAAAAAGAAATTAATAATTTTTATCATTAAAATTGATTACTAAGGGTGACAGATAATTACTATAGTAATAGTAAATTAAGGAAAAAGTTCAAAAAAATTAATTTAAAAATCCATAAAACAATTAAAATTGTCTCAATTGGTATTCTTTGATGTTATTTTCAAGACCCACTCACTAGCACATCCTTTTTTATCAATCCTTGGGACATTAAATCGTTAATTTTAACCTTAAATTATTGAAAATTAATGAATTAATCCCAGAACTACCATTCTCCCAACATATTGATGATTTACATCTCAACCACTTCAAGAGACACCTATAATTAAAATTCATACATGATACTATGTTATTATTATCCCCATAGAACTGTATCTTATGTTTTAAATATTTTTTAATGTTAAATGAAGGAACAATCCTTAAATATTACATATTCTAGGCATTTAACTCAATAATTCACTCTATTGAATTTTTAAGATCATTATGTTATATAGTTTTTGAAAAAAAATTCCACCATTACTATATAATTCAACATTACATCATAATGTGGAAACATCCTCTCAGTAACTATATTTCCCACTAAAAAACAATATATTTATATAATTAATTGTTTTTATTTCATTTCTCCAATGTTAACATCTTGACCTCATCTGTCATGACCCGTTCCCCGGGGCCCATACCGTGACTAACCTCTAGCCAGCCTTCTATAGGCCAGGGACTGGTGACTAGTACCAAGGCATATTCCCTAAAACTAGGAAGGGATTGCCTTTATGAAATACAAGCACACGTAACCAGGCACATAGAAAGATATGAAAAACCATGTAAAACTGTATAAAAAAAGAGTATGGAATGTAAAAGGGCCTAGAATACAAGCCCAACAGTAAAGTATATGAAACTGAAAGTACAAGTACAGCTGAAGAAAAATGAAAATAGCTGTTGGGTTATCCTTCGAGGTTCCTACCTAAGGGTAGGTACATATTTCCTCCTCAGCACTCCTCGTCTATCTGTCCCCTCTGTGTACCGACTCATCGTAAGGTCCACATCTTGGTACCGTCCAGTCTTGGTACTCTCAGCCTTAGTCCGCATTGTCTGTCATTTGCATACAACACAACAAGGTTCGGGCATATCCCGTGTAGGGGTGAGTATAATGATACTCAGTAGGGACCCTAATACCCTCAAGGTCTCACAAAATCCAACAAGGATAAACCACTAGTATGAAATCAACAGATAACCATATTTAGGTATATTCCAATACATATAACTAAGTTATCAAGTGATCCATCTCAATCATGAGGAAAACACAAAAAAGGAACTGACTTAGCTCAACCAGGATTTTATTCTAGGGGTAGTATCTTGTAACATCCCAAGTCACATTTTCGAAACCTCGGTTGCTAGAGAACTACTCCTCTATAGAGAATAGTGGGTCTTCTGTGACACCAAGAATGCTTCCCACTAACCTTGTACCACTGAGGTACTCCTCCTGTCGAATACCATGGATCTGCCGCATCACCAAGAACTCTCTCCACCATAGTTCTTCTGCATTACCATGCGCACCCCCCATCATATGCTGCTGAGGTACTCCTCATGTCGAGTACCATGGCTCTACCGTTACCCCAAGGTTCTCCCCACTGTGGGTCTGCCTCGACACCAAAGCGCTTCCCACTGGGCTAGTAGAGTCACTCTGTGTCAAAATGGTCAGCATTCATCCGGTCTCAGCTATCTACTAGGTCTCTTCACTATAATCACTTGTCAAGGGAATGATCTGCTCCACAAGCTACTGGTCAATTCTACAACTATCATGATGTCCCACGAAGAAGTATCTCAATGTCCTTCCTTGTAAGAGGCATCTCAATGTAATATATGGTGCGTCAATTGGATTCCTGGTCTGTATGTTACTAGCCTTTTGGTCCCGGGGGACCGGTTTGATTCATGCTCGATCAAACCTGATCATTCCCCATCTCAATCCAAAACTAAGTGGAATATAAACAAAGGGGTCGCCTCCCTAGAAGATTTCTACTGCCACTAATGGTTCCTCAAATAGACATCTAGTGCCAACGTTATGGCCAGGAGAAAGTAAATGAGTCGTAGTGGGCTTGGGTCCAGTCTGGAAGGGTTGGACCGACCCGGCCCGGCCCGCGAGGTCCACGTGGGTACTGCAGGGGCGGCTCAGCTGAGTCATACCATAAGGGTGGCGGACCCGGCTGTGAGGGCGCGGACTAGGCAAGAGGGCGTGGAATGACCGTGAGGGGAGCGGACCGGCAGCAAGGAGGACGGACCGGCCGTGGGTCAGTAGACCAACCGCAGTTTGGTGGCGGTTTGGTCAGGATGTCAGACCGGCTCATCTTGGCGGCCCGGCTCGGCTCGTCGGTGGCGCAGCTTGGCAGATTATGGTCCAGCTCCGTATGGCTCGGACGGCAGCGCAACACAGTGGAGGATAGTGTGGCTCAGCTCGGATTGGGTCGTTGCTCGGCTCGATGGCACAGCTCGGCTCGGACGGCGACACAGCTCGGTGGATGGAGGCACGGCTCGGCTTGGACGGTGGTGGGGCTCGACGGATGGCGGTGCGGCTCGGTGAGGACACGTCCCGACCGAGGTGGCGTAGGGCGGCCGTGGGTCATCTGGGCGGCGTGATGAGGATGCGGGTCGGCTGACATGGCGTGGCGAGGCCGCAGGCGGTGGTTCCATTTCCTATGTCTTCTTCATCACCTTCCTCTATTTCGAAGAATACACCAAAGAAGAATGGTGGAGGTTCGTACCATGTTTGTTTGGCCCGCAACCTCAGCGTTTAATGTGGTAGAAAGTGGTTCACAAAGAACTAAGAATGAACGTGAAACCTAATCTTCTGTAATGTTTATTCCCAACCCGCAAAAGAAAATAAGAGAGTACATGTAGAGTGATAAACATTTAAGAATAAAACCCTACCTCGTTCTCTTGGTGACGTTGGCACAAGGAGGTAGTACGATCGTCGATTCATCGTAGATGAACATTTCCTACGTCAGAGGAAGTTCCAAGGAAGAAAATTGAATTCGAGGTCCTTCTTCGTAGTCGAAGGTGTTCTTCGTCGTCGTTTTTCATCGGTGGAGCGTTCTTCATTGGAGAGATTTCTCCCATGTTCTCCCAATCCTCATTTTCCAACATATGAATAGGTAGCCCAAATTAATAGATTGTAATATCTATTAATTCATTGGAATCATATTCAAAAAGGTTTAATTGATTAAGGGACAGTTGTCACAATTAATTTGGTGCATTTGCACAATTAAATTGTGGTGGTGTTGAAGAGGAGCCCCCACATTTATTAGGGAGTTGAGGGTTTCTCCCAATTAAAGGGGGGTTTCAAGGAGGTTTAATCCCGAGTGGTCCCCACCACCATAACCTTTCATGGGACGTTAGGATCGAGTGGTTCCCACCACCATTACCTATCATGGGAGGTTAAGGTCTAGTGGTCCCCACCACCAACTTCTACAAAGAGTTTGGTTTTAACAAAATAATATAAAATAAAACATGTGTTTATTTTATTTTATTATTTCCATGAAAAACCCAAAATTTATCTTTCACCCTCATCCAACTGTCATTCAGGTGAAAGTCTTATTAAGCTAATACTGACACAGCGAGTTCAACAATGCCTTCAAATTTCAAATCCAAGCATTGGTTCAAATATTAAAAAAACATGCTCACACATTTACTTTACGTACCTAATAAAAGTTCATAAATTCATTCAGGGCACTCCGGGCCTCGGAATCATCCGCCGTAAATTATCACAGACTCGTACAATTCCCATTTATTTACTAAAAAATTTTACATATATTTTCAGGGTCATTACATTCTCCCTATCTTAGGAATTATGTCCCTATAATCCATAACTCAAAACTAAGGGAAAAAGTGGGGGTACTGAGCACGCATCTGAGCCTCCAGCTCCCATTTGCTCTCCTGGAGGTTCCTGTTCTTCTAGAGAACCCGCACCAAAGCTTTTGACCTTCCATGAAGGACCCAATCCTGTTGATCCTCAATCTCTACTATAACCTCCATAAATGTCTCCCCATCATCGACGTCCATCTCTCCATGGTCGATGATGTTAGAAGGGTCATGCACATATCTCCTCATCTGGGATACGTGGAAGACGTTGTGAACCTGGTGCAACTGAGGTGGAAGAGCTAAGTGGTAATCCACCTCTTCAACTCTGCTGAGGATAAAAAAAGATTTGATGAACCACATAGATAACTTGCCGCCTCGGCAAAATCTCCATAGACCTCATCGGGGTGAGACCTATAGAAAGATGTGGTCTCCATCCTCGAACTCCAGAGGCCTCCATATCCTGTCAGAATATGACTAATGTCTGCTCTATGCAGTCTTCATCTACTCCTGGATGATCTTCACCTTGTCTATGGTATCCTATACCATCTCTGGTCCCACTACTGCTGACTCTCCTGGGTCAATCCATCACAAAGTTGATCTGCAAGTTCACCCATACAACGCCTCGAAAGGTGTCATCCCAATAGTGGAGTGATATCTTTTGTTTTGCGCAAACTCTACCAAAGGTAAGTGATCCTACCAGGTATGACTGAAGACGAGGACACAACCACAAATCATGTCCCTGAGGGTCTGAATGGTCTGCTCAGTCTGGCCATCTATCTAAGGATGGAAGGCGATGCCCAAATGAAGTTGTATCCTGAAAGACTCCTGCAACCCCTTCCATAGCCGGGAAGAAAAACGTGTGTCACAATTGGAGACAATCGTCGAGGGAACAACATGTAACCACTCAATCTATTGCACATAAATTCATTCCAATCTCTCTAATGTACCCAGCTCTCTGATTGGTAGTATGTTGGCCGACATGGTGATTCGGTCAAATATCACCCAAATCTAGTCATGTCCCCTAGATGTACGTGGAAGAACCATCACGAATTCCATGGATATCCCAACCCACTTCCACTTTGGGACCTCGAAAGGCTAAACCAAGTCTGCTGTTACCTAATATTCCGCCTTCAATTGCTGACAAGTGAGGCATCAAGAAACAATATCTGCTATTTTTTTCTTCATTACAAGCCATCAATTCTTTCATCGGAGATCCTGGTACATCTTCTCCACTTTTGGATGTACCACTATAGGGGAAGTCTGGAACTGCCTCAAAACATCCTCCTAAAGTGACACGGGTACCATGGTATGTCATCTGAAGAGGATGATGTGCTCCCCAACTTCAGAAAATCCGTCATGTGCCTATTGTAGAGACTTGGGATTTTGGTCCTGTCATACTTTGAAATATTTCTACGAATAATTCCAGAGCTAGGTGTGAAGACGGCGTGCGATTCAGAGTCCCGGTGTGCCTAGAATTAATTTTATAAAAATATTAAGTTTTTTTATACTATGCACGTGGCGAGGGTGTGATATCTCCTAAACGGTAGCTCAGAACGGGAATCTGAGGGCATGGTTGCGTCTGGAACGTGCCGTTCACCCTAGGAGAGGTGTAAACATTGCGGGCGCGGGCCTGCGGTGAGAAACACCACCAAGGGTGTTTTCGTAAATAAGTAGCGAAGTTATTGTCGAGCGTCATCTCGAATAACTTCTGAACGGAGTCTCGTATGGAAAATATGAGTCCTCTGTTGCGTTCAGAACTGCGTGTTTACCCTATGAGTGGTCTTACTTTTGTTCGCATCGGGCGTCAGGTCCGAGGCGGGTTTGGCGCCGGCAGGCTGCTGATATAAATATCAGCGCCCCCCCCCCCCCCCCTATCGTTCCTCTCGACGTTCTTCGCTGTTCTTCATCGCCGCTCCGCCGAATCAAGCAAACGAAGCTCCCACGAGCTCGAAATTTGACGGCGGACGTTCCAGGAGCGCGCAACGGAATCTCTAGAGTGCGGATCTAAGGCAAAAAGTTGGTGTTTCTCCCGCGAGGTAGGCGGTTTGAGTTTTACAATCCCGGATCCCGTTTTTGTGTTGTTTTTCTTCAAATTTTCATAAGGGTTGTATAGTTTGGTTCCCGAGCATTCCAAAACATGTTTTAGATCTGAATTTGGACCACCGGGGTGGTCCCGGTGGCTCCCAGAAGTTTTCCAGCGAAAACCTGGTTTTCCGGCGAGACCAACGGCGGCCAGGGCGGAGTCCGGCGAGTTCCGCGGCGGCGCGGCGGCGGAGCGGTGGTTTCCGTCGACCCTACGGTGGTTCGGCCAGATTGTTCCAGGGGTTCTATAAACCCTCGTAACTCGCAAACCGTAACTCCGATTTGCGATCCATTTGCAGCGACGTGTTCCATGCGTCGAGACGGACCTTTGGAACTCACTTTGAGAATTTTGTGAGGTAGGATTTTGGCCTGGGGGCTTGAAATGTCGAATAAAATAATAATATTTTATTATTTTACGACTTCGGGCCATTGTAACTTCTACCCAGAGCGTCTGATTGACGTGCCGTCAGTGGCGTTGAGACCCTGATGGTACAACGGACTTTGTGAGATGGTTTCCGGGTGTTGGGACTGAGAACGGGGTGTGATCCCCACGAGGCCGGGTTTTGGCGTTTGTGGAGTAACGTAGCTTTTGCACCCGGAGTTCGATTTTGACAGATGAATAGTCGATCCTGTGTGTTTTTCCAAGAGTATTGCAATGGTGCGATCCATTCGATGAGTTTCAGGATCGAGGTGTGGTCCCCACTTGAGCTGGCTTCGATGAATAGTACGTTTTTCACCGGGTGCCCGTTTCGGACGAGCGAGTAGTCGATTCCTCTTGTTTTTTCGAGGGGATCACCGTGGTATGATCTGCCCGATGGGTTTCGGGATCGTTGTGTGGGCCCCACATGAGTTAGCTACGGTGAATAGTGCCTTTTTCACCGGTGCTCCATTTCGGGCGAGTAAACAGCCTATCCTGCGTGTTTTTCCGCGTGGAACGCGATGGTGGCCTCAGTTTTGGCCTAGGAGGTGTGTAGTGTGGTGTTGTGGTGGGTCGCTCGGGTTAGCGACGTTTGGACCAGCAGTGGTTGGGGGTTCTCCCTCGTTTCGTTCCTACGAGGGTTCGTGCGGCATCACAACCTTCATATGGGTTTGTGATCCTCTCGATGGGATGTTTAAACTGTTAGAGTTGTGGCATCCCTCCAGTGGGCCCGAAGCCGGATCCTCTAGCATCTTTACCCTGGATCGAGTTCTTGGTATCGCTGTGACCGCTTACTCACGGGCGACGATCCCCTATCTAGCAGGTTAACCCCATAGGATTTGTGGCATCATCGGGAATATGATCCCCTACACAGTGGGTCTTTCCCAGTAGGGTTGTGGCATCGTCTGGTATATGATCCCCTACTCAGCATGAAGTTTATAGTAGGGTTGTGGTATCGTTGGTTATACGATCCCCAACTCAGTTCTTGGTGTCAGTATGGTTACGGTATCGTTGGTTATGTGATCCCCTACTCAGCGCGTGGTTTCAGTAGGGTTGTGGCATCATCGGTTCGATCCCCTACATCACAAGTTGTACCAGATAAGGTTCCAGTATCATCGTGACCATATTTATATGGACGATGATCCTCTATCTGAAGGTGGAGCTTCTGTTGAGCGCCAGATCGGGTTGTGGCATCCCCCAACGGATCCTGGGTGTGATCCCCTATCTGTGAGAACTACGTATGGCAGGTCGGGTCGTGGTATCCCCCAGAAGACCCTGGGAGTGATCCCCTATCTATGACCTACGTATACCAGAGTGGGTCTTGGTATCCCCTAGCGTACCCTAGCGGCGATCCCCTATCCGAGGAGTTTGGTGGTTATGTTGTTTTAGCGATGTTTCCTCAGTGATGTTATCTGACGAGCGTGGTCTCTCAGGTGAGCATTTGAGAGGTTTGTGAGAAACCCGATGGAGTGCATATCTCGGATGAGTGTCATCTGGGATGATAGTGAGCATGGAGTGTGCTCTCCTAGTTGTGGACATTTGCTCGTGATGAGGTCTGTACCACTTGTGGCTTTGTGGCGTGAGCTGAGTTTATCTGGTTAGTTCAAGGTGTATGTATGGGCATACACCTGAGCTGAGCTGACTAGTTATGTTTAGCCGAGGATGGTCACAAGATGGAGTTCCTCTCTCATCTGGGTTCCCTCTGGCTAGGATGAGCGTACTGATGCCTTTCAGTTTCTCTCTTTGGTTTTGGGTTTTGGGGTGCCTACTGGGTATATTTATACTCACCCCTACACTGGCTTTGCCCGCACATGTTTGTGTCTTTTGCAGACCACAGGCCTTTCGACGGAGTCCCTTGAGGACCCGGAGCAGGCGGAGCTTAGTGAGCGTGTTGACCAGGGCATTTGATGGTGCGGTACCGAGGGAGTTTTCTGGCGGTGTTTGTGGCGGCGTTTCACATCTTCAGAGTAGGTTGGACGCGCTTTTGTAGTTTAATTTTGGTGGGACCTGTTTTTTCCTTTGTACTTATGTTGTACTCTTGTTGTGGGATTGTGTATTCAAGCATTTTCTTCCCAGTTTTATATATCTCTGCACTATTGCATGGTGGTGTTTGTGGGTGCATGTGTATAGGTACCTTAGGCTAATGCCTCCCATGTGTGTGATAGCCTACTCGGCGCTGGTCGCCAGCCCCTGGCCTATTGGAGGCGGGCTTGGGGGGTCGCGGCTTGAGCCCCATTGGGTCGGGTCGTGACAGAGAGGTATCAATGGAGGTTCCACCTTTGGGATCTCAGAGCGTAGCTGGTCTAGCTGTGATTTTGGTTTGGGTTGCATAGTGGCAGTGTTATGATGTTTCAAGTTCGGCTTTCAGGATAGGGACTCCAGTGTTGGTGCGGCGGCCGACGTATCCATACACCAAGACTCTGATAACCTACCTTTCGACTTGGGACATTTGTACACTGGTCGCGGGGACATAATGGTACATGCATCATATAGGACTTGGTTTTTGGGTTTTCCTTTTACTTATTGAGTCAGCTATCCAGATATACTCTTTGACTATGGTGCATCTTGAATGTATTTCAGGATGACTCGATGACGACAGCCAGCGAGGGTTCCGCAGCAGGATTGTGTTGATGACCCGCCCCATGTAGAGGTTGTGGAGTAGGGGGCAGGTTTTGAGGTTGCACCTCCAGGTGGTCTTCCAGTTGAGACACCACCTATCAAGTCGATGGTTGTGCCGACAGTGCAGGACGAGGTTGCACGCAGGCTTAGTGCACTGCACGAGTTCCAGAGGCAGCGACCTCTGAGGTTCCGGGGTGATCCAGACCCCCAGGCAACTGATGACTGGCTTGAGGCAGTCAACCGAGTTTTCCGCCTATTGAGGACACCTCTAGATCAGATGGTGGTCCTAGCGGTGAGCCTTCTGCATGGTCCTTCCAGGCGATGGCGAAGTTTGGTGATGCAGTCCCATGACGAGGAGATGCTCATGTGGGAAGAGTTTGAGTGGCTCTTCAGGGAGGATTTCTATCCGGTGACGCTGAGGTCAGTGCGGATCCAGGAGATTCTGCAGCTTCGACAGGAGAGCATGACCATGTCGGAGTACTCAGTGAGGTTTACAGACCTGTCACGCTACTCCCTGGATATGGTTCGAGAACCTTTATTTAGGTCTCGGACCTTCGAGCAGGGCTTAAGCAGAGACATCCGAGCAGGTGTGGTTTCCTTGTGCCTACCCACCTATGCTGGAGTGCTGGAGCGAGCGTTGGTGGTTGGGAGCTTTCTGGCTGAGCAGATTCCCCCTATTAGTGTTGGGCACGTGAGAGCTGAGATTTTGTCAGTCGGATCGGCATCTGGTAGCCGACGACAGACTCAAGGGTCTGGACGTGGGCACCGTTTTAGGATGCGACCCCAGGATGGAGGATCTGAGGCTCAGGTCTCACAGGGCTCGCAAGCTAGTTTTGGTCAGCCGTAGGAGAGGCGGTGTCACGCTTTCGACGGTCGGGGACATCTTTCTAGAGATTGTCCGACCCGACGTGCTGCGGAGAGGGAGCCGGTCGATGGACTGCCTTGGCAGAGGCAACGTCTCGAGCAAGGAGGTCCGCAGGGCGGAGAACGTGGCGGTGGAGCTGGTGCAGCGGGAGGCGGTGGTAGGTAGTACCAGGTGCCACCACCCCCACCCCCAGGATGTCCACGCTAAGCTTAGGGTGCTGGTGGTCAAGGATGAGGATAGCTGCATGCCCTGGAGGCAGTCGACCTAGAGGCACCGTGTATGGATAGAGGTACGCCTTGTGTCTTTTCTACTTACTGTAGTAGTTTTATAGACACTGTTTAGCGGTACTCTTTCCTGTTGTTGCTTGCTCGAGTTTTGTTCCGGGCATTGGTAAGACCCTGTGTGGGAGTTGTTCCGCATGCTTCGAATGTGTGAGGTAGATGGATCCTTCCCCCACCGAGACATGTTTTTTGTGACGCGATTAAAACCATGCGGACGAGTCAGTTCCGCCCAAAGCGGATAGTACTGATGTGTGGTGGATGAGTCCCTCTGACTTATGCGTTCGGGCATGGGTGTTGGTTGGTGAGCTCGCTGGTGTGTGAGACCCAGTTGAGAGTCCAGTCTCTTTCCTTGTACTTAGGTCTTTTCGGGGACGAAAATTTCTAAGGGGGGGAGGATATAGCGACACGGGTTTTTTGTTCTGTCAGACTTTGGAATATTTCTACGAATAATTCCAGAGCTAGGCACAAAGACGGCGTGCGATTCCGAGGCCCGGTGTGCCCGGAATTAATTTATTAAAAATATTAAGTTTTTTTTATACTATGCACGTGGAGGGAGTGTGATATCTCCTAAACGGTAGCTCAGAATGGGAATATGAGGGCACAGTTGCATCTAGAACGTGCCGTTTACCCTAGGAGAGGTGTAAACTTTGAGGGCGCGGGCCTGCGGTGGGAAACGCCACCAAGGGAATTTTCATAAATAATTAGCAAAGTTAGTGTGTGTGCGTCGGCTCTAATAACTTCTGAATGGAGTCTTGGATAGAAAATATGAGTCCATCGTTGCGTTCAAAACGGCATGTTTACCCTAGGGGTGACCTTACTTTTGATCGCATCGGGCGTCGGGTCCGAGGCGGGTTTGACGCCAGCGGGCGACTGATATAAATATCAGCGCCCCCCCCCCCCCCCATCCTTCCTCTCGACGTTCTTCGCCGTTCATTGCCGCCACTCCGCCGAATCGAGCAAACGAAGAGCCCATGAGCTCCGAATTCGACGTCGGACGTTCCAAGAGCGCGCAACGGAAGCTCTGGAGCGCGGATCAAAGGCAGAACGTCGGCATTTCGGCCGCGAGGTAGGCAGTTTGAGTTTTACAATCCCGGGATCCTGTTTTTGTGTTTTTTTTCATCATATTTTAATAAGGGTTGTATAGTTTGGGTCTCGAGCTTTCTGAAATATGTTTCGGATCTAAATTTGGACCACCGGGGTGCTCCCGGTGGCTCCCGGATGTTTTCCGGCGAAAAAACGGTTTTCCGGCGAGACCCGCGGCGGCCAAGGCGGATTCCGGCGAGTTCCGCGGTGGCGCGGCGGTGTCTCGGTGGTTTCCGGCTCCGGCACGGCGGAGTCCGGCGGCGGCGCGGTGGTTTACAGCGACACTGCGGTGGTCTGGCCAGATTGTTCCGGGGGTTCTTTAAACCCCCGTAACTCACAAACCGTAACTCCGATTTGCGAGCCGTGTGTGGCGACGTGTTCCTTGCGTCGAGACGGACCTTTTGAAATAACTTTGAGAATTTTGTGAGTCGGGATTGTGGCCCGGGGGCTTGAAATTTCGAATAAAATAATAATATTTTATTATTCTACGACTTCGGGTCGTTGTAACGTCTACCCGGTGCGTCCGATTGACGTGCCGTCAGTGGCGTTGAGACCCTGATGGTACAAAGGACATTGTGAGATGGTTTTAGGGTGTTGGGAATGAGAACGGGGTGCGAGCTCCATGAGGCCGGGTTTTGGCGTTTGTGGAGAAACGCATCTTTTAGACCCGGAGTCCGATTTTGTCGGATGAATAGTCAATCTTGTTTGTTTTTCCGAGAGGATTGCAATGGTGCAATCCGTTCGATGAGTTTCAGGATCGAGGTGTGGGCCCCACCCGAGCTGGTTTCGGTGAATAATACTTTTTTCATCGGGTTCCCGTTTCGGAAGAGCGAGTAGTCGATTCCGCTTGTTTTTTCGAGGGGATTTCCATGGTATGATCCGCTTGATGGGTTTCGGGATCGTTGTGTGGGCCCCGCATGAGTTAGCTACGGTGAAGAGTGCCTTTTTCACCGGTGCTCTGTTTCGGGCGAGTAAACAGCCTATCCTGCATGTTTTTCCACGTGGAACGCGATGGTGGCCTCGGTTTTGTCCTAGGAGGTGTGCAGTGTGGCGTTGTGGCAGGTCGCTCGGGTTAGCGACGTTTAGACCAGTAGTGGTGGGGGGTTCTCCCTCGTTTCATTCCTACGAGGGTCCGTGCGGAATCAAAACCTTCATATGGGTTTGTGATCCTCTCGATGGGATGTTTAAACTGTTAGAGTTGTGGCATCCCTCTGGTGGGCCCGGAGCAGGATCCTCTAGCATCTTTACCCTGGATCGGGTTCTTGGTATCGCTGTGACCGCTTATTCATGGGCGGTGATCCCCTATCTTGCAGGTTAACCCTGTAGGGTTTGTGGCATCATCAGGAATATGATCCCTTACACAGTGTGTCTTGCCTAGTAGGGTTGTGGCATCGTCAGGTATACGATCCCCTACTCAGCATGAAGTTTATAGTAGGGTTGTGGTATCGTTGGTTATACGATCCCCTACTCAGCGCTTGGTGTCGGTAGGGTTGTGATATCATTGGTTATGGGATCCCCTACTCAGCGCGTGGTTTCGGTAGGGTTGTGGCATCGTCGGTTCGATCCCCTACATCACGAGTTGTACCAGATAGGGTTCTAGTATCGTCGTGAACATCTTTATATGGACGATGATCCTCTATCTGAGTGTGGATCTTTTGTCGAGTGCCAGATCGGGTTGTGGTATCCCCCAGTGGATCCTAGGTGTGACCCCCTATCTGTGAGAACTACGTATGCCAGATCGGGTCATGGTATCCCCCAGCGGACCCTGGGAGTGATCCCCTATCTGTGAGATACGGATACCGGAGTGGGTCTTGGTATCCCCTAGCAGACCCTAGCGGTGATCCCCTATCCGAGGAGTTTGGTGGTTATGTTGTTTCATCGATGTTTCCTCAGTGATGTTATCCAACGAGCATGATCTCTCGGGTGAGAGTCTGAGATGTTTGTTTGGGACCCGATGGAGTGTATCTCTCGGATGAGTGTCATCTGGTATGACAGTGTTTGTGTGGTGTACTCTCCTGGTTGGGACAATTGCTGGTGATGAGGTCGGTACCTCTTGTGGCTTGTGGCGTGAGATGAGTATATTTGGATTGTTCAAGGTGTATGTATGGGTATACACCTGAGCTGAGCTAACTAGTCATGTTTAGCCGAGGATGGTCACGAGATGGAGTTTCTCTCTCGTCTGGGTACCCTCTGGCTGGGATGAGTGGACTGTTGTCTTTCAGTTTCTCCCTTGGGTTTTGGGTTTTTGGGGTGCCTACTGAGTATGTTTATACTCACCCCGGCACAGGCATTGCCCCGCACATGTTTGTGTCTTGTGTAGACCATAGGCCTTTCGACGGAGTCCCAGGAGGACCCGGAGCAGGCAGATCTCAGTGAGCTAGTTGACCGGGGTGTCTACAGGAGTTGTGTCGAGCGATCTTTCCGGTGGGTGTTTGTGGCAGTGTTCCCCTTCTTCAGAGCAGGTTGGACATGCTTTGTAGTTTTCTTTGGTGGGCCCTATTTTTCCCTTTTTACTTTTGATATTGCACTCTGTTTTGGGATAGATTGTATGCATGCATTTACTTTCAGTTTCTATATCTCTGCTCTGTTGCATGGAGGTGTTTGTGGGTGCGTGTTTACAGGTACCTTAGGCTAATTCCTCCCATGTGTGTGATAGCCTACTCGGCGCTGGTCCCCATCCCCTGGCCTATTCGAGGCGGGCTTGGGGAGTCATGGCTCGAGCCCCGTTGGGTCGGGTCGTGACACCTGTCCTGTTGATATTTGAGTACATCAGGCCTCGTAGTCAGAGTCCCCATGATGCACCTCACTAACTCGCTGAAGAAGATGGGGAGTGACTATAAGATATTATAGAAAAGCTGCTCTGTCACATTCCACGAAGGATATCTTCAATGCAGCCAGCTACTCTGTTGCCTCTCCAAGAAGTTGTATACCAGGCCTCCTACTGAGTGAATCTGCTACAACATTCTCCTTACCATGGGTATAGACTATATCGAATTCATAGTCCTGGAGAAACAAAAGCCAACGAAATTGTCTTAGGATTCGGTCTTTCTGAGAGAATATATACCTGAGACTATTGTGATCAGAGTACACGGAAAAATGCTTGCCCATCAGATAGTGTCGCCACATATTCAATGAGAAGACCAACACTTCTAACTTCAGATCATGGGTAGTGTAGTTCTACTCATGTTGTCTTAGCTATCGAGAACCATATGCGATCACTGCTCACTTTTTCATTAGGACACATCCGAGTCTGGTCCAAGATGCGTCTTAGTAGACTACATAGCCTACACCCTCCTCTAGAAGCCTCAAGATGGGGGCACTGGTCAGCCTCTTCCTCAGCTTCTGCTCCACTAGCATCTCTCTGACCACATGAAGGGTTTCCCCCTCTTCTTCAAGATTGATAGTGGTGTTGTAACTATGGAGAAATCTAGCACAAACCTACGGTAATATTTGGCCAAACCCAAGAAACCTCGTACCTTCATCACACTCCTAGGTGGATTCCAAGAATGTACTGCCTCAATCATCGCTGAATCCACTACAACTCCAGCCTCCCATATGACATGTCCCAGAAAGTGAACATCTTGGATCCAGAACTGGAACTTTGAGAGATTACCATAAAGATGGTTCTCTTAGAGTGTGTCCAGTACTACCTGCAAATGACAGGTATGCTCTTCTACAGTATTAGAGTAGACCAGAATGTCGTCAATGAAGACCACTATAATGAAATCAAGGTATGGATGAAATATCCAATTCATGAGTCCCATGAACACTTCTAGAGATTTGGTTACACCAAATGGAATAACCAAGAACTTTTAATGGTCGTACGGACACCTGAAGTCCATCCTCTTCACATCCTCATCTCATACTCTGAGCTGGTGATAGCCTGATCTAAGGTCTATCATTAAAAACCAATGTGCTCCCTTCACATAATCAAAGAGGTCATCAATCCTAGATAGTGGTTACTTGTTCATCACGATCACCTGGTTTAGGCACCGATAGTTGACACAAAGACTCAAGCTCCCATCCACCTTCCTAACGAACATAATCGGGGCTCCCAAGGTGAAACATTGGGTCGGATGAACCTCTTCCCCTACAAGTCCTATTGTTGTACCCACAGCTCACGAAGCTCCATGGGAGCCATCTGATACGTTGGCGTAGATATCTGTGTCGTCCCAGGGTACAAGTAAATGTAAAAGTTCACCTCTCTATGAGGAGGAAGACCTTGGACATCATCCAGGAAAAATACTATATTCTGGTCCACCACTACAGGATAGATAAGTCTCTCTACATCAACAGCTTCGAGGGTAAGGCTAGCCAACTAATGAGTGATCGGATTCACTCTCCTTCAGGAAAGTCCATCCTACACTGCAAAGGCACCCTTATTTCTAGTGAAGCTAAACCTAGTCCCATCCATGCGGATACACCACACTAGGCACCTAAAACAGTCAATTTTTGCATGGGTAGTAGATAAACATTCCATACCCAAGTTGATTTCGTATGGCCTCGACGTCTCTACTAGCAGATCCCAGCCAAAGCTCTCACCTCCTAGAGTAAACTCACCCAACTGAAAATACTACGTAATCATAGAATACACTCTCATTGGAGTCTCTAGTCATAATTCTCTATTCAATGGCTCTGTCAGAATCTACGAGCTCCAAACGAGGGTAGTGGAAATAAAAGAATGACTGGAACCTGTGTCTATAAGTACTGCAGCTATGGTAGAGAAGACACATATTGTGCCTTATATCATCTCCGGAGCACCGTGTTCATAGTCCTCACCTTCCTAGAGTTGAGATCTCCCCTATCCACTTGCTCCCTATGGTCGGGGTGGACTTATTGGTGGTGGTGGCGATAATACCTCAAATCGTTGCCCACCACCAGTTGCACGACCAGCTCCTCTGCCACGTCTGTCTACTCCCTGTGAACCTCCTCGGTCAAACCTCTATCTCTACCTGGGTGGTCCTTAGATCGTTTACTTATTATCCGAATAGCGGGTCGAACAGTCAAGAGCCATGTGACCCTGCCCACCGCATGCATAACACTGCCAGCTCCTAGCATAACTAGCTCAGCTTCGGGTGGCCTGCACAAATGATCCTAAGTCATGTAGTCCTCCACCTGTATGTGTGGTCCTCTTGGACATCTATGACATATGTCTACTTCCAGCTATAGAAGACACTGCTACGTGATGATTAGTAGTGGGTCTCACTGTTGGTGACTAATAAGCAAGGAAACTCTCCACCAAGAGGGTTCTCTCTAACACACAGGCCTACATCGGGATGTTGAGTGAGATCACCGAATCCCAAATATCCTGCCTGAGTCCCTGCTCGAAGGTCTGGGACCTGAAGAATGGGTCCCTCAACATATCCATTGAGTAACATGAGAGGTCATTGAACCTTTCTGAGTGTGGAGCTACAGTTATACAACCCTAGTGTAGATGAGGTAGCTCTTGAATGCGCACTGCATGGAGAGTCGTTGGGATAAACTCTACCTGAAGCAGGCTCTCGAAGTCTTCCCAGAGAAGCGTCACCCCGTCATGGACCTGGAGAATCAAGCTCCACCATATACCCATTGCTTCCCATAGAAGGCTGGTAGAAAGAAACACCATGAGATATGCTGGTGTCCCTACCAATCAGAAAACTCTCACCACAGCCTCCAGCCAATCCTCAGATGCTAGCGGGTTCGTCTCTCCCCTGAACCTGGGTGGCCTCTAGCACCGGAACTCGTTCAACATGCTCAAGCGGTGTGCACCATCTGCTACTGTGGCTGGTGGCATGGGCGGCCCAATGGGTAGTGGTACTTATGGTGCCTCCGCTGTTTCCTCTACTGGAAAAGGGCCTTGCACTGGGACCTCATCGTTCTGTTGGTTATCAGTGCATACACCTCTCCAAACTCTAGTTGTTTGTCTACATTGAGGCATCCTGAAAATAAACAGGTGTGCCACAATGAAAAATTTATACCTAGTGAGATGAATGTTATACCTGGTGAGATGACTCAAAAGACCACAATGAAAACTATTCAAAACACACACGCAATAAGTGTTTTCATGCAATGAGTCAGAAATCAGAATTCAAGGTCCTGCTATACGGATATGTCAGCCACTACACCAACTCTGGACTCCTTGAACGGAAAACCACACTCATTACCTTTAACAATATTGTTACCCAAAAAAGATCAGAGTCCTAGTTCTATGGTAGAACCTACTCCTTTGATACCAATTTGTTATGACCCGTCCCTTAGGTCCCATATCATGACCAACCCAAAGCCCACCTTCCATTGTCTAGGGGCTGGCGAATGGCACCTAGACATATTCCCTAAAACTGGGAAGGCATTGCCTTTATAACCTGCAAGCCAATGTAACCAAGAACACAAAAAGATATGAAACACCAATAAAAACCTTATAACCGAAGAGTGCTAAATATAAAAGGGTTCGTAATACAATCCCAACAGTAAAGAACAAATAACTAAAAGTACAAGTACAATTGATGAACATGGAAAAGAGTTGTTCGGTCTTCCTACGTGGCTCCTACCTAAAGGGTAGGTATATATTTCCTTCATAGCACTCCTCATCTGTTTTTCCCCTCGGTATACTGACTCATCTTAAGGTCCACCTCCAGGTATCATCCAGTCCTATTACTCTTGGTCTCAATCAGCGCTGTCTGTCGTCTGCATCCAACCCAACTAGGTGTTGGCATAGCTCGTATAGGGGTGAGTATAACGATACTCAGTGGGGACACTGAGAACCTCATGGTCTGACAAAATCCAACAATGATAAACCAAATGTATGAAATCAACAAATAACCTTACTTACGTACATGACCATACATCTACCTACGTTACCTAGTGATCCATCTCAATTGTGAGGAAAACACAGAAAAACTACCTCATCTCAACCAATATATTATTCTAGGGGTAGAATTATGTAACATCCCCAGTCACATTATCAAAAACTAAGCATCTGGAGAAATCCTCCTCTATTGAGTACAGTGGGCCTACCATGACACCAAGTGCTCTTCCCACTAACCTTGGACTGCTAAGGTACTACTATTTTCAAGTACTATGGATCTACCGCATCACTAAGCACTCTCCCCACCGTGGGTCTGCCATGTCCCCAAGGATGCTCCCCCTCGTAGCCTACTGAGGTAATATTCCTAACAAGTATCGTGGGTCTTCTGTGACACCATGGAGATCCCCACAACGTGTCTTCCATGACACCAAGGCGCTCCTCGTCGGGCTAACAGAGTTACTCAGAGTCTAAACGGTCAGCACTCGTCAGGTCTCAGCCAACCACTAGGTCTCTACACCACGCTCGCTCATCTCAGGGAGGATTCGCTCCTTGAGCTACTGGTAGATACTCCAAATATCATGAATTCCCATGAAGAAGTATCTAAAAGGTCTTCCTCGTCATAGGGGTCTCAACATAACAGACGGCGCATCAATCGGACTCCCGGTCTATAAGTTATTAGTCTTTTAGTCTTGAGGGCATGGTTGGATTCATGCTCGATCGAACCTGAACATTCCCTATCTCAAACCAAAATTCAATAGAATATACTAAAAGGGACCATTTCTCTCATATATTTCCAATGCCACTGACATTTCTTCAAACAAACGTCCGGTGAAAAAGATATGGCCAAGAGATGGTAAATGATTCGTAGTGGGCGGGGGTCCGGTCCTACCTGGTCGGACCAACCCAGACTAACCCTTTAGATCTAGCCCAGCCCACATAGTGGCCCGAAACACAAGGGCCATGAGGATACTGTGGGGGCAGCTCAGTCGAGTTATACAACATGGGTGGCGGACCCGACCGCGAGGGTGGGTACCGATCGTGAGGGCGGGGACCGGCCGCGAGGGGCGCGGACCGGCCACGGGTCGGTGGACGTGCCGCAGTTCAGCGGCTGTTCGGTCAGAAGGGCGGAGCGGCTCATCTTGGAGGTGCATATCGGATCAGCGATGGCGCAACTTAGCTCAGATGGTGGCATGGATCGTTGGATGGCGGTGTGGCTCAGCTCAGCTTGGACGGTGGCGCGGCACAGCTCAGATGGTGGTGCGGCTCGACGGACGACGGCACGGCCCGGCGAGGCCGCTGGTCAGCCGGGGTAGCATGGTGAGGTCACAGGTCGACCGGGGCAGCACGGAAAGGCCGCGGGTCGGCCAGGGTGGCATGGCTAGGTCACGGGTTAGTCGGGGTGGGGGCGAGGCTGCAGGTGGCGGCGTTATTGCATCTGTCTTTCTCATTGCCTTCCCCCATTTCAATGAATTCACAAAAAAAGAACAGCAGAGGGGTCGGACGTGTTTGTTTGGACCACACCCTCTGCGTTTATAGTGGTAGTAAGTTGTTCTCAATGAATGAAGCATGAACATGAAACCATAATCTTCTGAAATGTTTTTTCCCAACCTGTACAAGAAAATAAGGGAGTACATGGAGAGTGATAAACATTTAAGAATAAACCCCTACCTCATTCCCTTGTAAACATTGGCCTAAGGAGGTAGTACGGTCATCGATTCTCCGTAGATGAACATGTCCTACATCAGAGGATCTTCTGAGGAATAAAATCAAAGTTGAGGTTATTCTTCGTAGTCGAAGTCATTCCTCATCGGCGTTCTTTGTCGATGGAGTGTTCTTCATTGGAGATATTTCTCCCATGTTCTCCCAATCCACCTTTTCCAAAAAATTAATAGGTATCCCAATGTAATAGATTGTAGTATCTATTATTTCTTTGGCATAATATTTAAAAAGGTTTAATTGATTAAGAAAGAGTTGGCACAATTAATGTGGTGCTTTGGTATAATTAAATTGTGGAGGTGTTGAAGAGGCTTCCCCCACATTTATTAGGGAGTTGAGGGTTTCTCAACATTAAAGGGGGGTTTCAAGGTGGATTAATCCCAGGTGGTCCCCACCATTATAACCTCTCATGGGAGGTTAGGCTTAGGTGGTACCCACCCCCATAACCTCTCATAGGAGGTTAAGGTCTGGTCGTCCCCACCACCAACTTCCACAAGGAGGTTGGATATAAAAAAATAAAATAAAATAAAATCTATGTTTATTTTATATTGTTATTTCCCCAAAACCCCAAAATTTATCTTTCACCCTCGTCTAACTTTCGTCGAGGTGAAAATTTTCTTAAGCGAATATCGGTGATATGAGTTCAACGGTGCCCTAGGATTTCAATTTCGAGAACATGTTCAAATTTTAGAAAAACCCACTCGCACGTTTACTGAACATACCCAAAAAAAAGTTCATAACTTCATTCCAGGCACTCTGGGCTTCAGAATCGTGCGCTGTAAATTTTCGTAGACTCGTAAAATTCCCATTTATTTAATAAAAAATATTTACGTGGAATTTCCTGGCCTTTACATCGTCCATGTATGAACTTATTCATAAATCTATAAGAAAAACATTTTAAAATGGGGGATGTGTGAAAATAGATCAATAAGGACATATATAAAAAATAAAGGTACATGATAGTCTAGAAAACCATAAAACTATATTCATGTTCAAAATAACATTTGTGTTTAGAATAATCATTTCCCTTTCTATAAAATCGTGTTCCCTTCCCAAATGATATCATAAAACATTCCATAAGAAATTATTGTGGTCAATGTAAAACACATAAACATATCTTTGAAGTCCCAAAAAACACATATAAACATTTTTTCTATGATATAGATTTCATTTTTAAAAATTATTACACACTTTTATTTAACCATATCTTTATGATATTATATTGTGAAATCAAAATATTTCCATAAAAACCCATATAAACAAATGAAAAATAATATAGGTAACATGATACTTGATTTACATGTCACTCGTAAAATCCCAAACATAAATTCAATAACCTAATATGTAAATACTAACAATATCATAATAGAAACCGAACATGTTATCTCTATCCCTTTACCCAATAAATCAGAGTGCTATATTTGGCTCACCTATTATCATAAACTATATCGGCCTTAAACATCACCAAGAGCTATATTGGGCTCAGTATTCATCATAAAATTTTTCCAATCACTATTACATTATCACAATTATTGAATTCGTTAATTTCATCCAAATACTAGTAGAAGTATTTTTTTTTCCATAATAAAAATAGTTTTGGATATAAAAATATACATTAAATTAAAAACCATTTTTGTAAATTCCAAATACTAATCGTCGGTTTGAATTTCATTGAAGAAAACAATATTGATCGAAAAAGTAGTAAAAACATAAAATAAAAATGATAGAATTAATAAAAACTATTTAATGTTTATACATTAAAATATAACTTCCCTTATTCCCTTTTTTCTAAATATTCATTATAAAACACAAAAAATAATATTTCTTTCAAAAATATCTACATAAAAACTAAAAATGAGATAAATTCCCATTTATTGTTCAATTATATCTAAATAAATACATAAAAAATTATTTTTAATAATATTTTCATTTAGGAAAATTATTTATAATATAAATATTCAGAATATTTAATATGAGTTTTCAAGTTAACATATCCCTTGCATCGAGTCCAACTCTTCACATGTGTTCCTAATCTACATAAAAAGTAATATTATGTTAATTATTTAATTTCTGAAGAACATTATTATTTTTTATTATAACTTTTAAATTTTTTATTACCATTTTATATAAAATTACATAATAAATTTCCTACACATCCGTGGTTTTGATGATATTGGGATCATATGCCCAAAATAACTTTGGTAAGAAGACTATGGTAAAAGTGGTCCTTATTCCATTTCTCTAGAATAATTATCATTTTATAATTATCATTTTTATATAGAAATTATTATTTTATACCCCCCCATGATTGGTGATAATGAAAAATTAATTACATTATAAACATAGAGATAATAGGTTATCAGTGGGCAAGAGTAAAATTTCCATTCTCTAATGAAAACGATTTAAAGACTGTAAGTATTATTATATCTTTGTAGAATGATGGTTATATAATAAATTTAAAAAAAATCCTTATATACACTTTAATAAATTATTCATGTGATGTAGTCATAAAAAAACAAATTGTATCACTTTGTGGAGGTCTTCATCTAGACATACATATGAACGACATTAACAATTATCAATGGATAGAGAGGTAGGAAAGTATAATAAATATTATAATTAATAAGTTATAAATATTTAATGAATATCATATATATATATACATAAAATCCATCATTTTACACAACCATTAGAGATACTGATGGAAAACGAATAATATATTTTCATGAGGCAGTAGCCTTCTATACAAATGATGGATGTATATATTTCCCATTTTATAGAAGAATAATATAGATATAGGTTATGAAATTAAGATAAAAATATAATATTATCTTTAATATTTGGGTGTCATTACTTAAACATTGTTGAATGATATTTTAAGGAGTTATATTATGGAATAAAACAAAAATTATCAGTTTATAACTATACGTCTCATTCGGACAGACTCTTTGTGTTTATGCATAATAGCTTCCAAGTATAGTTTTCATATTAAAAAGTGTCTTAATGAAGTGGGGATACTTTTATGTAAGTTATTTTGTAAGTTAATTGATGAACCAAAACATATTTTATGTGTAGGTACAAAATTATATGGTTGTTACTTTTATATGTGGGGGAGAGGACAAACATGTACTTTTAAAAAAGATAAAAATACATTATAATATGTTTTAAGAATGACGATATACCAAAGATGGAATTTAAAATAAGGTATGGACACTATGAATTCATAGTGATTCCTTTTGGTCTTACTAATTCCCCCATTATCATTATGGTTTAATGATTAATGTCTTTATAGACTATCTTGGTCAGTCTGTGGTAGTCTATATAAATTATATTCTTGTATATTGAAAAAGTAAGAAATATCATGAAGATCACTTGATAATTGAACTAATGAACCTGGGAAAAGATAATATTGATGCAGAATATACCATGTGTAAATTTTGGTCTCATAAAATTTCATTTTTGGGACACATAATCTCTAGATAGGGGATACATTTCAATCTTGTAAAAATCGAAGCTATTGAACGTTGGTCTATACTGAAAATGGTAAATGAGACCCAAACATTTCTTTCCATGGATGGATATTATCGATGTATTGTGAAGTAATTTTCATGAATATTTTTTGTACTTACCAAGTTTACATGAAAAAGAGATAATTTGGGGTATATGGAGGTATGTGAAGGAAATTTAAATGAGCTAAAAATAAGTTTAATCAGTTCACCTATTCTAACACTGCCCTGTAGTGCAGAAAGGTTTTGTATAAATAGTTATGCATTAATGAAGTGGTTGGTATGTGTTCTAATAGAAAATGATATGTTGATAGATTATGCATCATGAAAATTAAAAATATTTGAGAAAAATTACCCAACTAATGATTTGGATTTATATTTGGTAATATTTTCATTAAATGTGTGGAGGAGATATCTTTATCATGAATGATAGGATATTTATAGTCATCACAGAATTTTAAAGTATATTCTGACAACATAAGAGATGAATATCCACCAATGAAGGTGGTTGGAGTTGATTAATGATTAAGACTTCTTAATACAACACCCACTAAGAATGATAACAAGGTGGAAGATTTATTGAGTCTAAAGGAAAATGCTTTCCTATCCATGATGGGGATGAATTAAGATCCCATATTTATTGATTTAAATAGGATGGATCTTGAAAATTTAATGGAAGGGGATAAATCCAATATTTTTCAAATAAATGTTCACTGATATATACAAGTGGAGATTATGGAGGTGTAGAAGGAAGATGTATAACTACAAAATATGGTTGGAAAGGTTACTGAATTCAATCTTTATTATGATGGAATAATATGGGTTAGGAACTGTGTTCTTATTCCTACAATACAAGAAATAATTATGGTGCTGATGGATAAGTCTCAGAATTATTCAATCTTTAATAATCCTAGAAGAAAAAATTTGTACAGGTAAGTGAAATTGTTTTTATTGTGGGATGACATGAAATGAGATGTTTCTGAATAGGTCTTTTAATGCTTGGTTTTTTAGTATATTATGTCAAAGAGATAGAATTCTATGGGGATGTAACTACCATTACCCTTATCAGAATTGAAATGGGAAAACATCACTATGGACTTTCACACCGGACATCAAAAAATATATAAAGGACATAATTAAATATGGGTTATATTTGATTTTATTAGAATTTTTACACACTTCATTGCTATTAGTGAGGATTTCTCTTATGATTAGATTTCCAGTATATATGTAATGAAAGTGGTATGATTTCATGGAGTTCCACTTTCTATTATAGTTGATCGGGATCCAAGGTTTACCTCAATGTTATGGTAATGACTTTAGCAGGCTCTAGTTTGATGGTTATGTTTCATCACTTCATATCATTCATATATAGATGGTCAATATGAGAATAAAAATTCAAACTCTAGAACGCATGTTGAGAGCTTTCTCTGTGGATTTCAAAGGTGGTTAGGATCAGAAAATACCTTTGGTGGAATTTTTTTAAAATAATTTCATTAACTCAGGTATTTGTATTTCTTATTATGAAGTCCTATATAAAATTAAGTGAAGAACACTAACTTTCTCTGATGAAGTTGGGACATGATATCTATTATGGCTAGATCTTGTTGATTAAATGGTAGAAAAGGAAAGATCTATTCAACAACAAATAAGAGAAGATCAGAGTCAAAAAATAATTTATGGTCACAACTAATGAAAATACCTAGGTTTATAAGTCGGTGACAATGTGTTTCAATTAATATCTTCCTAGAATAGAGTAATGAGATTTTGAAAGAAGGGAAATAAAATCTCTATGTATATCTATGCTTTTGAAATTCTAGATTTTGTTGGGAATGTATCTTATCGATTGTTGCTTCTACCAATTCTCTCTCAAGTTAATTATGTGTTCCATGTATCTCTCCTTATAATGTATATAACTGATCCATCACATGTACTAAACACATAATTCATACCACTATAGAAATATAATTCTTGTTTAGAACAACCGATAGTGAGCCTAGATTACAATGAAAAAGTTCTACGAAAAAATACTACTCGCATGGTTAATGTTTTATGGTGGAACCACCAATTTGAGAAAGCTATGTGGGAACATAAGGATATGATGAGAAAAAGGTATCCTCAACTATTGTATCCAATGGAAAAATTTTAATGAAGAAAATTCACTTTATGGGGGGGAGGTATAATATAACCTTAGGATGCCTTTTTGAAATATTATCTTTAAATAAATCAATTCATCAAATGTTTTCATTGCACACAATCCTAAGTTCAAATAAACCATGAGGTTAAATTGGTATAAAATGAACATTATAAACTATTAATTATGTTATCTAGAATAAATATAACTATTTTATAAAAAATTGGGGTGAATTATTTGGCTACCAATTATTTATGAAAAATATAAACCAATAAAATATAGATGAAATATTTGTATTTTTAATTAATAAATTATCTCAATTTCAATTATTATTTGAAATTAATGATATATATATATAGATATATGTTATATATCTAATAAAATATTTCTTATATCCATACAATAGATAAAATATTCATAGGGAATGAATAAACCCTATTTTATGTATAAAAACCAATATTTTTCAAAAGAGAAATTTTACATCCTTTAAAGAGAGAACCCTTTTTAAATAATTTTTTTGAAACATTATTATTTTGTATATTAATAAAAAAATATAATATTCTATATTTTTATATAAATATTAACTTCAGATGAATTTTTCAAATTGTTATGATTACTCTCATGTTTTGATTAATGGTAAATATATACTAAATATTAATTGAAAACAACTTTTTTTTTACGAATAATATATATGGATAAATTATATTATTTAATGGTATAAAAGTATAAATATAATATATTTTTATCATTTGATATAATTTAGGTCATTGGAATTAATTTTACATATAATTTTTATGCAAAACATTTTCAATATTTTAAAATTCTTGAACATTTAAAACTTGTACTCTCATTCCAACAATGATATTAATTTTAAATTAATTACTGAAACTTCTATATTTTGAAATTTGAAAATAGATTCCATATTTTACATTTGATTGTAAAATTATATAAATAACTTTCTATTATTGCTGGGCATTATTAATAGTGTCTTCAATAATTTTTATTAATACAGTAAAAGGGTCAATTAGAAATTAAGGTCAAAACTAAGGATTTAAAATTACCATTACACTTTTCATAATATCATTTGATGCGTTTTTGTCAACCTAAATCATAATTTTGTCAAAATGGTATCCTTTGAAAGCCACTTGGATGAGATTAGGGAATTTGATTTATTTTATTTAAGGAAAATGCAAATATTTCATAATAAAATTTTAGTAACTATATCATTTTTAATATAAGGTTATACAGAAGATAAATTTGACTATAAATACTAATTTTAAATTAAATATTTGTTTACTTATCAAGGAAATTTATTTTTAATTTTTATGAAATTAAAAATTACCTTAATAGAATATACATTACTGATACATAAATTATTTAGTTGATGGGGAATCAATAAAATAATTGTTATTAAAATGGTAATAATAATGAAAAGACATGAACACTTGACTAAATCTTATTGGTCAAGTATATAATAAATAAATTCATCTAGGGGTAATGTTATTGACTATTTTTAGATGTAAGGAAAATATTAAAACACTTATATTATTTTATTTAATGTGATGCTAATGTTTCCACATTAACATTTTAATAAATGTACCATTTTTTAATATATGATTTTCGAGAATATCAATTCTACTCTAAATAATCCAATGAATTATAGAAAATTTATCTTAAATTTAAAACCTTATTTTTAATTTTTACCGAAAAAATATATTTATTAAATAATTACAAAATAATATGTAGTAATTATTTTACGAATGGAGATAACAAATAAATGTTATTAAAAATATTAAAACAAATATAACATTATATATTTATTATATAAAACAATTTTTCTTCAAGAAATTGAACTATGTTTAATATAACAACAAAATTAAAGTTAACTTTTTATCTTTATATTTTTAATAACCAAATTAATTTTATTGTATCAAAATTGATACTGTTGATAATTTATGAAGATAATGTATAGTAAAATTATTTAAAAATCATAACACATTTTTAAAAAATAATGAATAATCATTAATTCTTTCAAAATGTTCTAAAATATTAATTTATATTCTAATGGACATCAAATAAATAAATATTTTTCCCATTTAATATTGAAATATTTTTTTCCATAACTAAAATGAAATAGAATAACTATTTGTTCAATTAATATGATAAAGTTTAAATGGACAAAAATAAATTTCTAAAAAAAAATTGGTTGATGAGATTAAAATCGTACCTCATCTAATATTATAAAATATGATATTTTTTGTGTTTTTTTATGTGATTTATTTTTATTATAAATGAATATTTTTAGAGATTTCTTAAGTGTCCCTCACTTCAATTATAAATGGTTACCTCCTCCCTCAATTCATCACTTATTTTTGAACATTGAATCTCTCCCATCCCCTACCCATTTCAATTAAAAACTCTTCTAGTCACGTTTTAAGTGTTATGGGATTTTCAAAAGACCATCTTTAGTGCCGTTAAAAAGAGATCTAGAGGGATCTCACCAAAGAAACGGTAATATAATTTTCCATCTCTCTCAGGATCATTTCTTTTTCTACAACCTTTACATTGTTGATTACATTATTATGTAATAACTCTAGTATCAAATATATAATAAGCGGTTATTATGGTTATGTAATAACCTTATTACACCCTCAATCCTTCTTATAGAAAACAAAATCACCACGATTGTGAATTTTCGGCTTATGATATCCTAGTTGTTGTGTAATATGTTTTTCACCACCACGTTACATGGATGGGTATAATGATTGAAATAAAAACTATATATTATTATTATAAAAATATTTATATTATAAAACAAAATATATATCATTCACAACCATATAATTTTATAAATAAAGGAATGATAGGATCGCTCATGTGTACAAATGACCTACCGTCTCCATGATGCAATGCAACTCAGAATATAGGATATCCATTATAGCATAAATATATATATGTGTGTATATGTTTTTAATGAATAAATATGATATATAATATATTAATATCATTCTATGATTTATATGACTATGACCTGTGAAGGAAAACCCAAACTTATTCGATAAAACACGCATAACAAAATGACATCGTCAATACCTGAATAACAACTAATAATGAAATTTTATAAAAAAGATGATAATATGATCATATATGATATCATAAAAACGAATATGATTCTATAATAATTTAATGACCTTATTTAAATAATTATACAATAGTTTTAAAGACATAAAATGGTTATCATACCTAATTTAAGGGACAATATTGAAGACTCGTTCTTTTCTGAGATTGTTTATACATAAGTATATACTAGGGTATATTTATAATTTTCTCCATGATTCCTAAATATGTATTCCAAAATAATATTTATATCCTTATACAATTTTTTAATATAAATTTTACAAATTGGTGAATTTGTATTATATGGTATTAAATGTATCTTCTTTTATTTTTTTTATGAGATACCTTTTGAAAAATCTGAAAAACGTACGAGAATAATGGTTTCCTTTATCTTATTCAGAATGATGAGATTTTACATTTTCATAACAACATATTTCCATGAAGATTAATTTACATCATTTTATGGCTATTTTCCATGAAATTAGTTTCAATTATAATTGATGATTATTTTGAGAAAATAATTTTTTTTGAAGAAGAAATGATACATTCTTCATGATTTAATTTCATGTGTTCAATGAAAATTATTTTCCATATAAGATGTAATCATTAATAGGATTGTGATTCTAGTATTCTATACATATTATTATTATATTATGATTGTGTTTATTTATGTAATGATATTGACTAAGTCTATTTGTTTTACGTGGATTATCTTATGAAGTAATAATGTTTAAGAAACCTATTTTATTCCTTGAGTTATGATATGATGAATGATTTTTGTTTTTGTGGTAGATGTAAGAATAATTTAAGTATGAGAAGTATGGGACCTATATATACCTCTAATGAATTGGGTAATGATTTATATCTCATGAGATAAGTAGGGCGGGAATGGGAGATGATCTTGGGTCGGTAATATAGTGATGGAATGACATGTAATCAATGTTTAGTAATGGACTTTGCCAGCTATGATAGTCATGGTAATGATCCTTTAAAAATATTAAATTGTTTTATATGCTTATTTGTATGCCAAAGATCATATGTATTATTTATGAATTTTGGGAATATCTTCATTGAATTACCTTTTATGATTTATCCCATGACATGATGTCTTGATATTTCATATGTATGACATGATTTTAAAATGATATATTCTTATGTCTTATGATTATTTTATGATTGATATATCTCTAGTTTACCATTACTGAGCTTTTGATGTCACCCTTTGTTATGTTATTTTCCATGGTTGTGAAGAAGATAATTATTATGATATGTCAAAGAGGGGTCAATATATGATGTAACAATTGGGAGACAATGTAGATGTCCTATGAACCAAGTTTTTTTGTTTCGTAGTTTCTATAGAAAATGTATCAATATAGTAATATCATGGACTTATTATATTCAGTAATGGATATTATTTTAGATTTATTAAATATATATATATATATATATTATGGGTTTTATAGTATATATTTCATAGTTAAACCCATAATAATGATGTAACAGAAACGTTTAAGAAAACACTTCTTCCCCTAGTGTATGATCATATATAGGATAATTTTTCTCATATGGTGTTAATTGCTCTGAATCATATCAAATTACAAAATCAATTTCCATTAAAAACCCATTCTTTTTAATAATTAAACAATATGGATAAAAAATTCACCATTTTTGGATGGAATGTCCAGAACTAGAGAATTCAATACACTTGTTTCAAATTCCATGAATGATGAATCACATTCCATTTTCAAGATAAAACTAACTGCTCATTTGGTTAACCTTGATAGTGGTATAGATAACCATAAAAAATTTGAAATATAACTCCAGTAATAACCTCTTAATCCATGATATCTATAATTATCTATAACATTTGTACATAATATACATTCATCAACCACATTAATTTCAGTTCGGTAAATATTTCTTCCACCATTATTTATGATAGGTCTTGGTAATGAAATCTTTTGTGACAAAAAATAAAATTCACTATATTTTCAAAATTATATATTTTCATCTAGCGTATTCATAAAAGTATTTAGAAATCATTCATGATACTCATATAATTTTAAGTAATTAAAATTTTCAAGAATAAAAAAACAACAATTTTTTCAGGATATTAATTGAAATATCTATTGATATGATCCATGCATATAGTTGGAGTATTAACCAACTAAAAGTTTATAACCACAACATCATTATGATCACACAGAGTATGAAATTCTATATTAGTGATTTCATCTTCCTTTACCTTCATCTGAGGAAACCGATACCAGATATCAATCTTTGAAAAATACTAAAGTCCCAAATGATGATAAAAGATGTCATCAATATGAGTCAATAGATTATTATTCTTAAAAATGATATTATTTAGTTATTTATAGTCAATATAAATCCTTATGGGTCCATAAATATTTTTAACAAGTAATATAAGAGAACCTCATGGTTATGTTCTATGATAAATTAAACCATTCTTAAGAAATTACAATAACTATTTTTTTAACTCTTGATATTATACATGAACTATAGTATAATAGGTATTTAAATTTGTCTAATTATCTTGTACTGTTTCAATAATAAAATTAACTTCATAATTTTGTATAATACCAGGTAACTAATCCTTAAAAATATGTAGATATTATTTTACTATCATAACATTCTTAACCTGAATAGTTCTATTATTTTCAGAATTATGAGTTATATAAATTTCATTTTCTTATCTTAACAGTTTTGTAGATTATTAATTCGTGGTCAAAGGTATAAATTGAATATTATGTAAATATAGAAAAAAAATTTAGAAAACAACAACTTTGGATCTATAAAATATCAAAACATGATAAACTAAAATGAAAATCATACCCATAATAAAATCATATTCTGTAATGGGTTAGACAACATGTTTTTTAGTGGAAATACTTCTAGAGATGTTTATAAGATTCTATTTGTAAATTATTGTTTCTTTAATACTACATAGAACTGTTTTTTTTTTCAAAATTACCAACTACATTTATTGATCTATAATTTTTATATTACATTTAAAATATATCATAATTATATTAATGTGTAGACCCCAAATAAAATAATACATTAGAACAATTTTAATAAATATGTTGTGTACTTATTTACCCTTAATTTGAAAAAACAAAATCTATTAATGTTTTTCAAAATATTTCACAACACCCTTTATCTTAATGACTTCATACATCAAATCATTAATTCTCTTTTTTAGACATGCATCTACATTGTGACACATATCCTTACATTTAAAACCATTTACAACCTGTTTATAAAAATTTGTCTTACCACTTGAAATATCCTTCTCATTGCAATCATGAATTGATGCATAAAACTACCACATCATAATCACTTAATAGATTTCATAATACATTCACCAGAGTTCTTTAGATAACACATATCACAAGCTGAAAACATTATTTTCTAACATTTATATTTCTCTGAAGGTTTTATTCTATTCGACTTAGACATGATCATATTTTTTGTCTTGTAGTTTTAGTAAAAAAGAATATTAGTAAACTATATTTCCACCATCCCATAACATCAAAAATATATATCATAACATTTAAATTCTCAATAGTATAGTCTCTGTTGGTATCATGGAATTAATCCTATTTAAAATTTATTAATTTTATTATCAAGATCCTATGTACATTTTGATACAATTTTTACCATAAGTGTGATTTTTTATTTATAAATTCCCATTGAATCATCCAAATATTATATAAATTAAAAAATATTTTTTTACATAATAAGTCAAAAAAGCATTGGTAAATACTTCTCATGGAAAATATTCTATAATGTTTCCCATTTTATTACAACAATCTCTTCACATTCACTAGTAATCTTAACCATTGACCACCATTTATTGGATTAACCTTCAAAGAATTAACTATAAATAGTTAAATTTTAATTATCCAAAAAACACATGAGGTAAAATATATTCCATGGTAATTTAATCCATAAAATATTGATCTCTATAAATGAATATCGATTGAAATATAGAGGGTGTATTTTCATAAAATGGTTAATTATACACATGTTCCTCTATGGTAGATTTTTTTCACTATAACATAAATGCAAAAACTAGTCATATCATATGTCAAATGTGCCATAATAAAGACAAACATCTATTTTTCACATTAAACAAATCTAGGATGCTTACTATGAAGGACATTATCAATGTGGTTCCTTCATACTACAACATTCCAATTTCATCTACAGTAACCCATACAGAACAGGATTATGTTTTAGGAAGAAACATGTTAATCTCATAATTCTATATCATTATAACTATAATTTACAATTTATTATCTATATTAACTTCCACAAACTGAACCATCTAAAATTTCTAAATCATTCCATTATTAAAATGATAATGAACCATTATTAAACATAACATAATATTGTTTTTAGGTTAAGAATTTACTCTATTAAATTTTTACGATCGTTATGGTTTATATTTTTCTATAATTGTTTCACAACCCCTTCATAAATAAATAATATGCCATAAGGTCAACACTTCAAATAATTATCAATTTTTCTCACAATAAATAAAATTTAAAATATAATATGTTTTCTTTTGCTGACATGTCTTTCCAATTTTTATCTTGTACTCATCATTGTCCCAACACTTCCATATAACAATATAAAATATATTTGAAAAAAATGTATTAGTGAAAAAAATCATATTATGGTATATATAAAAAGAATGAATTAAATATGTTAGTCCATGAATACTGAAACAATAATTTATTTTCAAAAATATTCATTAATCTCAAAATAATCATTTGATGAACCAAGAAATAAACTTCTCTTCCCAAATGTTTTCATAAAATATTATTAATAAATTTAATGGAAAAAATTTATATCTTTTAGGTTCTCTTTCATTCAAAAAAACTAATTAATTTTTTTAAGAAGTTATATAATTTTCCCTTTAGAAGTAGAATATTCATTCAATTAAACATAAAATTATTATATTACCTGGGAAACCATATTATTAATGTAAAAACTTATATAAATAATATGTAAATCATGTTGGTAACTTGGGAAATCATTTCCATATCACTCTTAAGATAACAATTACATATGGAACAACCAACCCGATAAATTCAAATAATCTCGTAGGATAAAACTAACTAGTTTAATTTACCAATTTACTCAAATAATTATCAAGTTATATCATCCTCACCCTCAATCATGAGCTATATCGGACTAACCCATAATCATATGCTATATTCGGATCACCTTTAATCAGAAACACTCCCCAATTACCAAAACAAAATAATAACACAAAAATCATTTTATTTTCATCATCATAAAAATTATAATGCATTTTATATCTATAAAATATATTTGGGATATAGAAATATCCATTAAAATTTAAATACATTTTTAAAATTGTAAAAAAATGGGATTTGAACACCCATATATATTTAAAAAAAATTAAAAAAATGAATTTAATATCTTTCACAACTTCTTTTACATGCAACAATGTGTTCAGAACAAAACCAATATACTTTTAAATTATTGGTATCACTTAGGAGTTTGATTGAATTGTATGAATATTTAGAACTAAATTATAAATTTTTATGGTTATAAATGTATAAAATTAATATATAATTTTTTAATAATTATAAATGAAAATAAAATTTATTTTCAAATAAAGGATTTTTTTATGAAAAACTATTTTTATATGTGGGGTATATTTTTATTTAAAAAAATAAAATTTTTATATATTGGGGAATAATTTTAATGAAAATTATATTTTAAATAAAATGTTATAAAATAATATAATATTTTTCATTATGTATAGGATAATAATAAATCTAGTTTTATGCCTCAAATGTGTTTTAATCCAGTTTTCATCAACTTCTATTCACATATATTATAATTATTTTTTTACGATTTATAGGTATTAAATTATATAAAATTAAATAAATATTTATAATTAAAGGATTAGTATTTGGTAAATAATCCCATTTTAATTTTTTTTAAAGTGAATTGTAAAAGTGGTAAAATTTATTACCTTGGTAAAGGGTATATTGGTTTCATCTATGTTAAAAATAATAAATAAATCCTTATTTTATGATTCTAATTATTATTGGATGAATGTAATTCACCTATTATCACCTTAAGATGGAATTATATTTCTTTAATGGACACAATTCCTTGAAAATGTCCTATATATTATTTAAATCAAATAATGTTACAAGATGTCACTCTCTTAGTTTTTAGCATCTCCTGTGTGTCTATGTTAGGACAAAAAAGAGTTATGAATGAATCAATATGTCTATTACGAGAATAATTATTTTATATTAATGGTAGAAATGTAATCCAAAAAAGAAAAAATTTAATTAAATGAGAGGATATAAACTCTTACTTATACTATATTAACATATTATTAATTTGATCCATTTTTTTACTTCAAAGTTATTTTATATTTATTTTTTATTTTAAGAAATTCATAGAGTTCCCCTCCCATGAATCAACATACATTTTCTTCATCACACAAAATTGTTCATTATATATCTAACTATCTATTAAAATTTTTTGTCAACTTACCTAGACACACACTAGATTTTTCATTCTTCCCAAAATAACAACACCAGGGCTCTTTAGACGATATCAAAAATATTCAATTGATAGAAGAGTTAATCCCCTTAATTGATAACTTTATTTTCAATTTTTTTACTTCTAATATAAATAGATTATATTATTTATAGATACTTAATTAATTATCCTTAATATACATAAATGTTATTATGATTATAAAATAACCATTATCCACCCTCTTTCCTATCAAATGGTATATGCGAGAATCGTTTGAGCATATATGTAGTGATACAATTAATTTATCAACACCATATATTATTGATGTGTAATATAATTGGTTTGTTTATATATTGTATATATAAAGAAATTATACATTGGAAATGTTAATATCAGTTACACTTTCTTAATATCCAATCCTTTCAGAAGCGATAATGTCTCTCATGCGTATGTGTAGAGATCCATCTCCAAGAAACAATGTGATTCATTTTCTATTTGTATTTTAATTTAATGTTAATGAGATTGAATATATAAAATATATATGATATATATAATATAATGATGTTGTTTTAATGGTTAATTAATATTGAATATTCTTTTATTCTATCCATTTAAAAATAGTAGTGTTCATGCGCATAAAAGTCTTACCATCTTTGTGAACAATGTAATTCAATTTTCTATCCCTAAATTTTAAAGATAAAAATTAATATATATTTTAATATAAATTTTATTTTATACTATTATTGAAATTCTATATATGATGCAACTTTGATGAAGCTTCAAATACTAAAACTACCAAACCAAAACATACATGAAAAATGAGGCAATTATAACTGGGAATATTGTTTTTAATACAAAATTTTAAATAAATGATTGTTAAAAAGGAAGAGGTAAATCATATATGGTATCATATTATTGAGTGTCTTTCATGAATAACTATTATAATAATCTTTTGTTATTATAATCTTTTTTTGAAAATATGTGATGGAAGTCGGACCTGTGGTGAGGGGTTTTATGCTATAATATCATTGTTTATCATGATTTTTTATTATTATGTTTTGATAATTAAATTTTTTGACCAAATTATCAAGATAATTGTAACCTTTATTTTACACTATTTATTTATTTTCAATAAATTTTTTTCATTTCATTTTTCTAAATTTTTTGTATATAATATAATGAAAATATGTTATAAAGGTAAATCGATTATATGTCTATATTAAGAACAAATACTTTTTATTCCATATCCATGTTTTAAAAAAATATTTGAAAAATATTTTTAATATTCACCAATGAATTTTTAAATTCATTTTTACCCATGTGTTACTTTTCATAAAATTTTTCAAAATGAAACTAATTGATATTTTCAAAATTATGTATTTTGTATTTGTTTAAAAAAGTATAAAATGAATGTATTAATTTGACATATATTCCATGAATATAATTTAATTCTATTATTCCTAATAATTTATTTAAATATATATTCACAATATTCCATGGTCATTTTTAAGTATTAAATTATCAATAATATTTTGGAAATTTAAATCTTTTAATGAAGTTATTTCAAAATGGAATTACTATTTTCCACAATAGTGTTTTAATGATATTTCAATGGTAAATCTAAAAAAAATACAAACACCACTTATTTAACTTAATCTTCAAAGAGGATTTTATCCACAGATACCATTATAATTCTTTCCCTATATGTTTTATGTTTTTTATTAATCAATTCTTAGTAATTTTAATATTTTTGAACAAATTTGTGCTGTTAGTAGGTGGTGAAATGTTTACATTATGAATTACTTTTAAATGGGTAAAGATATAATAACATAGTGAGATGTTTATGGAAATAATTCTTTTTTCCATGGGATATGCTCTGGTGAAATTTTTAATAAATCTATTTCTTTTCATGTGTTCTGATATGATGAATGTTTTTGGCTATTATGAAAAACATTTTTATGATTATCATTATGTGATGGGTGGGACCTATTTATCCATCTAATTAATTTTTTAAGGATTCATATATCATTGGATAAATAGAATTGTAATAGGGAGTGTTTCTACTTCATTAAGATATGTTATCTACTATTATAGTCTTTTGAGTGAACTATTACTATTATGTTTGTTTATAGAGAGAAGCAAGCCTGTTTTGATAGTCTAAGAGATGATCATTTACGACTAAAGAATTGATTTTATATGCTTATGTAAATGACACAAGCTTATGACTTATGATAATTTTATTCTATGGTGGTTCATTATATTTGATTCCTTCATGATTTATGTCTCTTAAGATTCCAATATTTAGGCCATTTTGATCTATCATATGCCGTGTATGTTTTCCAAATTTTATGTTCATGTTATCATACCCATGTAATTATTTATTTTTCATGTTATTATTGATATCTCGCATTTTTTACCCATAATAATCATCTAATTTCACCCATTTTAATGTTTTATATTCTTAGGTTATTATTGGGAAAAATCCATCAAGGCATCCAATCAGTATGTTTTGGGTATGGTTGTTTTTGTTAACAATGCCAGATGACAGCAAGTGAGTATGATTGGTTTTTTCTGAAGACATGTTCTTATGGTGGCACAGTTTTCTAGTGTTTTCCAAATTTTTGGGCCTTAAAATCAGTAGTTTTATATTATAAAAGTAATGAATTCTTTATAGGATTGAATTATATGAAGAATGTTGAATAAAATCAGAAAATGGTGAGAACCACGTACCATATTACATGGGTCGTCTACCATGTTTCAGAAATGGTACGCGGTGTGGTAGACATGGTACGTGGTTGCGGTCCACAAAACCGAACATGGTTTCCGAAAGAAGCTAATGTGGTACATGGATTTATTTTCTTCAGCGGAGAAGATTGACGACGTAGGAGGAACTGTAGTACGAGGATGACGTAGAAAAATGGTTTGTGGGTGGCTTTCGGTTCGCGGCGGTAGAAGGATATGTAAGTGGAGGAGGCTGAATTAACTATTTGGTAAATATTGGACTATAAGATTTTTCATATATATTTGCCTATATAGGAATCACAAATCCTACTAATTATTGTGGATATTGAACAACATAAGAAAGAATATTTTTCTATGGGAATTCGGTAGTGTCTGAAAGTGGTTTCAACTGAAGGTGTATGCGGGGATTATTAACCCACAAGGGATGTCCGGTACACATAGGAGGAAGTCAAGTACATGGAAAGAGTTATCTTTGTATTCATAGGAGGAATATCTTGTACATGACAAAGAGAATTCTGCAAGAGATACATGGAGGGAGAGCTCTAGTATGCAGAAGTGAAGACAGTTCATGAACTGAGAAAAGTTTGCAGACAGGAGGGGTTTCGTAGAGGAGGTTCGTAGAATCGGTATGCGATAGCAGTATGTGATTGAGAAGGTGAAGTAAGTCTACAGACGAAGGGAAATTCACGACATCAGTGGTGGTACATGAAGAATATTTCTCCCATACCAAACCCAGTACTCATAACGCATGGAGGAAGGTGGTTCGCGATTTGCACAAGGAAGCATGTGAGGGCTTCAAATCAATATACTAAAGTATATTCTAGTACCCAACAGTACTCATGAAGGTGGAATTCATATGCACGTGAAAACAGAACATCAAAATAGAATCTACCTATAGTTTTGGATGTAAGAATTAATGAAAATGGAGGAACCTACATGTCCATAAACTGTGTTTGACCTACATGTCCCTAAATTGTGAGTGGATTCCATTCCAAGAGCAGTGGGAGAAGCTAGAAGAAGATGGTGACCCTTTACAACACCGGTGAGCCATAATAAGAGGCATCGGGAGTGACCCTTGGGAATGTAGTGATTATACCCTTAACTTTGTAATGGTAGTGAGGCTGGGCCTAAAATATTTAGCCTGAACATTGTTCTCATTATTGGCTGTGATCCTTAGTCAATTTGGTACATCATCACATTCTCCTTGTATGCTCCTTGGACTAGCCCAGTGAGGGTAAACCAAGTAAGAATCATGATGTCATGTTCATGATTTCATTACTATTTGTATATTTTTATGGGAGGAAGAGAGGGTTGAGTTTTTTATAACAACAAAACAATATCCACGAAGGAGAAGGTTTTAAATATCTCATACCCTAATTCACACCCCCCCACTGAGGGTAGTATACCTAGTGGACCAAACAATTGGTATCATATGGAATGGTAGAAATTCGGTGGTTATCTATCAGGAATACGAAGATGAGGTGGTCAATCATAATGGAATTCTGATATTTGACAGAAATAATTTTAAACTATGGAAGAATCAGATACAGCACTACTTCCAATCAGTTGGGAAATATGCCTTCATATTAGCTATACATGGAATATCAACTACCAATAATAGTTTTTCTTTAGCAGATGATGAAACAAGAGAATTGGTTTCTGATTGTAATGAGATAAATTATTCAAGGGGAGCCCTATAAAATTCAATTTAAACGAAGGTGGTGTCCAGAAAAACATCACATGAAATGTGGGAAATTTTTTGAATATTAATGAGGGTGACTAAAAAGTCTGAGAAGAGAAGTTTTAAGTTATATGGAACAAGAATGTGGATCTAAAAATTAATCGAAATGAGACTATTAATGTATTCTTTGGCAGGATAAATATTATTGTAGAAGTCATGCGAGGTCTTGAAGAAGTCGTTGAAGATATAAATATTTTGAAACATATCTTGAGGAAACATCCACATTGATTCAATCCAGAAGTCTTAGTATTGGAATTCAAAGACCCAAAAAATGTGACAATAGATAACTTAAAAGTACCCTTGTACCATATGATATGAGAAACGATGATAACAACATAGTGGAAAAGGGGAAGTCTAAGGAAGTGGCATTCAAGGTCGTGAAGAATATCACTGCTGAAGATGGTCATGATGAGGACAATATGGAGGATATCATATCAACTTATCCTCTATTCATCAAAGAGGAATAGGTATTTTAGAAGGTAAACTTACATTTTCAAGCATTTTATGGGGAAATATTGGGCATTTGTTGCAAATTTTTCTACGAAATTTGATAAATAAAATGAAGAAAATGATGAAATTCCTCAGAAGTACTCATCAAATGAGAAAGGGAGAATAAGTACTAGGAGAACGGTCTTAAAAAACACTCTTCATTCAAAAGAGGATGAAATTTCATAAGAATAGTTGGAGGACTGAAATGATCATAAAATAGATGCTTTATTGGAAATTGTTAAGAATTCATTAACAAGAGAAGAAAGTGATAATGGAGAATGATAAATTTATGGGAGAGTTGATCTTCATTCTAAATAAGAATCATTCCTTGAAGAGATGGATATTTTTAGAACCAAGACGATGAAATCTAACAAAGTTATTCATAAAGGAAAATTTTTTATCTATCAGCAAGAATAAGAGAATTCTATGTTGAAAGAAGAAATTTAATAGCTCAATTCTTCAATAACAAAAATATCTAAAAAGGATTTTGAGGAAAAAATCTAAAATTAAAGATCATAAAACTGAACTTGATATTTTAACTAAAACTAGAAAAGAAAAAAAAATAAAACATATTGAACATCTAGAATAATAAGTTTTCAATCAGCAACGAACAATGGAAGATCAAGAGAAGCTTCTTGGAAGGAATATCATATATCCAATTGAGAAGATGAGATTTGAACAGAGTGGTCCATCAGAAGATAACCACAAATCTACTTTGAATAATTAGTCTATTATAGGGATTGATCTAAAATAGAAATCCCTTATGGTTTAATTCAAACCACAAGATCCCACTGAAATATTGAAGATAAATTTGGGTATAAAGCTGAATTAGAAGACATAGAAACCCCAATGCACAACTAGTGGTGTATCATTTCCACCTAGTAAGGTACCTCATGTAAGATTCAATTTTGTGATAATATGGGACACTCTCAAATTGTATGTTCCATTGTAATGAGGTACTAAAGGGAATAAGGCCAACATAGGTGGTCATACAGATCTCAAAATTACATGTCATCATTTGATGGTCATTATTTCAGGTGTAATGGACTGAGATATATTTAATTATATTGCACATCAATAATGTAGAGGAATGTGCCGAGGAAGGATAAATTTGTTCCTAAAATGCAGCCAAATGTTTTTTCAAGAGTGTTGAAAATTAAAAATCTTTTAGAAACCCAGTAGGTTAAAGCTAGTACGTCAAATGTTGGGGAATATCAAGATTATCATTCCATTTATTATATGAATTCAAAGAGTTTGGTTAAAAATAATAGGACATACTGGACAGTGGTTGCAGAAATTGTGTTCAAGACATCATATTGCATAGTGATATGGATAATTTGTAGTGGATGCACTTCCCCTATGACAGGAAATAAGAATCTACTAACTGGAATCAAGTTTGATAAAGAAGTTATTGTATTATTTGGTAATGAGGAGGGCCTACAAATTATTGGTTATAGAAAATCCATGTTTGGAGTAAAAGACATGAGACGAGAAGATGTCTTGGTTGTTGAGGGGCTTAGTCAAAATTTACTTAGTGTCAGTCAATTGTGTGACTCAAGACACACCATATATTTTTCCAAGAAATTGTGTATCATCATGGAAAAGGATGGTGATGTTTTGTTACATGGAAAGTGTGTGAAATGGAATATCTACCTCATGAGTGGATAAGAAGATATGTGCTTTTTATCGAATGATTGAGAAAAAAAGTTATGACATAAGTGTCTTGGATACATAATCCATGGTTCTTTGGAAGATCTGGGTAAGTATGATGCAGGTCAAAATCTCCCAAGATTATCATGTGATCGTACTCATATGTGTGATGTATGCCAATAGCCGAAGATCATTTTAAAGTCATATAAGAATAAGGAGAAAAAGTCAATAAGACTACTTGAGTTGGTATATATTGATGTGTGTGGGACAATTTCTCTAAGGGATATTGATGGGATGAGATATTATGTTTTATTCATTGATGACTTTATTAAAATGGAATCGGTTTCAATAATCACCCAAAAATATGAAGTGTTTAGTTGCATTACAGGATATCGATGGGAATGTGAAAATATGCATCGTTAGAAAATCAAAATGATTCGAATATATAATGGAACAGAGTTAACAAACAACGAAGTAGAGGATCATCGCGAAAAACATGGGATAAGGTATCAAGTCTCGACAATAAGATCTCCACAGCATAATGTGTTATTGAGAGAAGAAATCGAATTGTCAACAACATGACCAGAACAATGATCATTATGAAAGAACTTCTAGAGAAATTTTGGAAAGAAGTAGTGATGATAGTAATATACACTTAAAATAGAGAGTTACATTATCTAATAGCGGAAAAGACTCCATATTAGTTATGGATTGGAATGAAGCCATCGTTAATGTACTATCAAAAATTCAGAAGTAAAGTATTAATTCTCAATAATAAGAAACATAAAAAGTTTGAATCTTATGGGGATGAAGGGATCTTTCTTGGCTACTCAATGAAAATAATAGCATATAAATACTTCAATAATATTTGAGGAAAGTTAGTTGAAATTAATTATGTGGGTATAGTAGTAAATTAATAGAATCATAAGCAAATATATGATCAAACTCAAGAGGATATCGATGAAAAGATATATAGATCGGGATATTCTCTAGCTATAGAGATTAATTTAGAATAAGGCTCAAATGTAGTGAATAAATATTTGTCTTACTAAAGACCCTCATGAAGAGTTGATATTGATTGGTATAACAAAATTTGTAACCATACAACACCAGTGCAGATAAAAAGGACCATGTCTCTATAGAATGCATCATAATTATCACATGTAGAGCCTAATTGGTATGATGAAGCAACTTGAGATAATAATTGGGTGCATGAAATGAATGAAGAGGTTGAGAAAATTGAGAAGAATCAAACATGGGAATTTGTTTTGAGACTATAAGAAAAGAATGTAATAGGGAAAAAATGGGTCTTTCCTAACAAAATAAATGAATACAGTGTTGTGATTCGAAACAAAACATGACATGGGTGAAAAGGCTACTCCCAGATAGAGGGTATAGAAGTTGGTGAAACATTTGAAACTATTCCAAGGATGGAAAAAATTAGATTATTCTAGGCCATAGATATGTAATGAATGTTTAATGTTTTCTAGATGGATGTCATGTCATCATTTATTAATGGAGTTCTGGAATAAGAAGTCTATATTGAGAACCAGATGGTTTTCTCATTCATGAAGATGGGAACAGATTTTGTCGACTAAAGAAGGCTTTATGTGGTATAATTCAAGAACCAAGAGCATGGTATTCAAGGCTTGATCTATTTCTAAAGAAGCTCAGTTTCCAGCATGGTGGTGTTGATTGAAATCAATATTTTAATAATGGAAATAGTCAAACAATGAAGGTTCTGGTTTATGTTAATGACATAACCATTAGTGGATCAAATGAAGCATAATGCAGAGAGTTTTTGGAATTCATCAAAAGCAAGTTTTAAATGTCGACGATTTGTGAGATGATATTTTTTTATAAAATACAAGTGACATAATAAAGGAATGGATATTTTATTTCTAAATATCAATATTTCAAGGTTGTTTTGAAAAGGTTTGGAATAGATAATTCCAAAGAGATGATGTCTCTGGTTTCTACCCATCTAAAATTTTCATGGGATGATGAAAGTAAGGCAGTCAATACCAAAAAATATAGGCAAATCAATGTATTTATATAGTACATGATAGTTTAATGCCCTGACATTGTATCTGGTACATTCCATGAAGTAAAGTATTAAAGCATTCCCAAGGAGAGCCACATGATTTCCATAAAAATAATTCTTTGATATATCAAGGGAACAATAAATTTTGGCCTAATTTATAATTACAAATCTCATCCAGTGTTATTGGGGCGTACAGATGGGAATTGGCCTTGTTCAGAAAATAATAGAAAATCAACATCAGGAGGTGCCTTTTATGTGGGAGGTTTGTGTATATCTTGGTTAATAAAGAAACAAGAGTGAATTTATTTAGGCACAACTAAATCTGAATACATTGCGGCAACTCAAGCTTGCATTCATCTATTATGGATGAAGTAGAAACTTGAAGATATGGGAATTAAAGTGAAATATCTAATCAGAATCTATTGTGATTATTCAAGTGCTATAAATCATTTCAAAAATCCATTCTATCACTCAAGGAAAAAGCACATTGAAATCAAATATCAATTTATCTAGGACAATGTGGTGTAAGGGCTTGTAAAGATGGAGTATATACCTATAGAACAACAGGTTGTAGATATAATGTCAAAGGCCTTTCTCAAAGATGCATTAGAAAGGCATCAACTATCACTGGGATACCAGTCAACTTCCTGAACTTGAAAAACTGTGTACATTGTTCCCCCTCTTCCCATGGTATGATATGTCATTTCTAGTGTGATGAAATATGTTCTTTACCCTAATGCAGACAACATTGAAGTACCCTTTGGGTTTGTTGACAAAGGGGGAGAATGTGTGACATTTAGGGGGAGAAAAGACAAGGGGAGATGTCGTTAAGTTGTGCAGTTAGATATAGGGATTTGAAGATGAGGTGAGGTTGTTTGGAAGAGCTATAAGATAGGGGTAGAATTAAAACTAATTATTATATAGGTGAATTATAAAATATAATATATCACGATATTTGAGGTTCGTGATAAAACGAGTGCATTGGTATCAGTATGATATCAGAAATTATTTATTAGAAATGAAGTGGTTCATTTAAGAACATTGCATTATAATCATGTTTCCCACATCGAGCATGGATAATGATTCCGTAGAGTATGTGTTGTCCAAATCCTTTATTGTTATCCTGATCGCATGAAGCGAATGGTGGTAGATACTGGAAGAAGTTTTAATGAGGTACTAATGTGTGAATGGATTTTTATGAGAAGAGTTGTCAAAAAACAATAGGGGGAGAATTTTTTGGAAAAAATACCTCAAGGAGTCATGTCAATATGTTTTTGTTATGGTTTTGTTGGTTGAAAATTCCAGATGACCACAAGTTTAAGGTGATGTGGTATATAGATAATGTTGAAGAAATCAGCAATAGGTGAGAACTGTGTTCCATAATACCTGGGTTGCATTCGATGTTCTGGAAATGGTATGCGGGTGTGGTTCATGAAACTGAACATGGTTCACAGTCTAAGTTGATGTGGTACATGGATGTATTGTCATTGGTATTTATGATTGACCACATAAGAGAAAATATAGTACATGAAAGACATGGGAAAATAGTTCCCAGGTGACTTGCAGTTTGCGGCGGCAGAAGGATCAGTAAGCGATGGAGGCTGAATTGAAGATTTAGTAAATCTTGGATAAAGTTTTTTTGGATATCATTTCCTATATAAAAATATCTATTCTAACTTATTATAATAGCGATTTAACATCATTAGAATTCATATTTTTTCTTAGGGAATTTGGTGTAGTCCAAAAGTGGTTTTCACTGAAGGTGATTGAGGGGATTCTTAACCCACAAAGGATGTACGGTATGAGGAGAATGAAGTCTGGTATGCGGAATGAGGTGTCTTGGTACACGGAGGAGGAATATACAGTACATGGGAAATATAATTCCACAAGAAATATGTGGAAAGAGATCTTTGGTACACAGAAGTGAAGATAGTCAGCAAATAGAAAATTGTTCGTGGATAAGAGGGGGTTTTCAGAGGAGGTTCGTAGAATTTATACATGGTAGCGATATACAGTTACGAAGGCAGAGGTAGTGTGAAGACGAAGTGAGATTTATGGAGGTGGTGGAGTTCTGAGAAGAAGTCACCACGCATACCAATCTTGGTACTAAAAACACAGGGGAGGATGGTGGTTCATGATTTTCTAAAGGAAGCTTGTGAGAGAATCAAATCCATTGGTGAAAGTATTTTCCAGTACCCAGAAGCACTGTAGAAGGTGGACATCATCTACGTGTGAAAATAGAACATCAACAGAGAATCTACCTATATTTGAGGATGTGAGAATTCATTAAAATGATTAAACCTACATGTCTATAAACTATGTTTGACCCACAAGTCCCTAAACTGGTAGTGGATGACATTCCAAGATAAGTGAGAGAAGGAAGGGAAAGATGGTGACCCCTTCCACAGGAAGTGATCCAAAAAAAGAGGCATAGGGAGTGACCCATGGGAATGCAGTGGTCATACCCTAATCATTGTAAAGGAAATGAGCCTTGGCGTAGATGTTCTTGCCCAAAAATTGTACACATTATTGGCAGCGAGCCTTAGTGAATTTGGGACATCAGAACATTGTCTTTGATTTCTCCATGGACGTAACCCAATATGGGAAATCCAAGTAAAAATCGTTGTGTCTTATTCATGATTTAATATCTATTCATATATTTCTAAATTAGTAAGAGATAGTTTAGTTTTGTCTAACAACAAAACAAGATCCAAACAGGAGAATGTTTTAATCTCTCATACCATGATTCACCCCCATCTCATGATATTGGACCTAGTGTACCTAACATTTATGAAGAAAGAAACTATTTGTGATATTTATAATAAGGGTTATAGTTATTGAACTCATAGAGGATATTATTTTTAAATACAATAAACAAGTTTCGTATGTTCCCTGGTTTTCAAAGGAAATTGAGATTCTAGTTTGGATAGTAATGTTATATAATTAATATTAAATTATTGTGATGTGATATCAATGTATGAAATGTTAGGGTCATTATAGTGGAAATTGGAGAAATTTTTTGTCGACCCTTGGAAAACAATACGAGAAAACATTATAGAGAACCCTATTTATAAGTCTAATTAAATGATAAAATAATATTTTTTTGGTAATGATCATGAATAGACTATGATAAATCTATGTTATCATATAATATGTTTTCAAGATTTAAATATACTATAAATTATTTTTTTATTCTTTGTTTCCTAATATGGTTATATTTTCTCAAAAAATTATTTTGGTTTCAGCCAATGGATAGAACCTACTGAAATTGTGTTAATGTTAAATATTATAGAAAATGTAATGAGTTTCCTCTTGATAGTTTTAATTTTATGGGAGATAGAATAAAAAATATCATTAATATACTCACACAAAATTGTCAAGATATGAATGATAATTAGATTTAAAAAGAGTAGAGGGTATGAAAATATATTCATTTCTTTATAAAAAAACATCCTCTATCTTGTAATGGGTCCACCAATCCACTAGTCACTGATAAGTAGATCAATACCACAAAAAATATATCTTCTGTCTAATAGTGTATGAAATTTTATAATATTATTTTATCTATTTAACATTTAGAAGGAAAATAATATCAATGGTGGACTCGTATCAAAAACATGAATCAATATAAAAAATGTCTCATTCAATTGTTATGAGTTTATGGTCAAATTTTTCAAAAATTATTTTTCTTATATTATTAATATTAATATAGAGAAGAAATTCCTTGAGATGAATTATAAATATGATGAATCTAATGGTAATTATGAGGTATATATGACAATACATATGAGGTACACTTCAATTATTATCATGCCACCTGAAATAAAGGTTGATTAATTCTTCAGAGTCATGAAACTAAGTCTTCAAAGGGTTTTATCCCAAAGGAAATTAAATAGCTATGAAGAATTGTTCTGGGGGTTATCATGGTTGAGATTGAGATTAGATTTACCCATCAATATCATGGTTTTGATAGAAATAGAAAAATTCTTTTCATTGAAAAATCTAAAACCATAGACATAAGATATTGAGATTACATTTATACTCTCTATGTGTAACAAAACATGGGGAAATTATATTAATGTAAATATAAAATAGATCATGTGTGGAAGGTAAGTTTATTGGAAAATGGAATGCCAAAGTGATATGAAGATATTAGCTAATGATGATAATTGATATAAAAAATATAGGATTCAGTACCAACATTATAGTCTTCTAAAAAAAGGAGTATGTGAAATATTATAACTAGTTACCAAATATGACTGTTAAAGATAATGATCAACGTCAAAAACCTCTATTACTAGAGACAAAGGTAATTCTAATGTGTTAACTAATACTAATGTGATTATTTTTCTAATGTGTTGAATGGTATACATACCATCTATAACGTCTGAGGTCCATGCTGTCCAACACATTAGGAGTTTTTGAGGCATATATAGCCTAGAGGAGGACTAGAGTAGGGTCGAAGGGTTTGGCTTCCAAAAAACTAGAATCATGGTAAAATTCATACCATGTATTTTTTCATTATGTTATGGGATGGTTTATTTATGTTTTGAGGTTGGTTCATGATATTTAATAAATTGGAAAACAATTCATAGAGGCAATGTTTTATCAACATATCAAAAATCTCGACATTACATGACATGAAAGTGTTTCACGGCATGTTAATATCTTATGGAGTGCACTATTAAATGTTACAGCACATGAATAATTTTTATAACACTACACATGAACTTGATTCTAGGTATCGAAAAGAGATCCCCTCCCTAATTTTGAGATTCTTTATATATATATATATCTTTAGACTCTCTTATTCAATCTATGGGGATCATAGGAACATTTTACCACTTCTCTCAACGTTCTTTGACCTTTTACCTCTATTTTATCCTTTTCATGTGATGTATTTTTATGTCCTTGATTTTAATGGATTTTTCCTTGGTTCTTTGATGGTGTGGTTTTCTCATGGAATCCATGGGCTGATGTAGCTTCTTATGCGAGGGTTGATCAGGATCCGCAATGTTGTTCAACTCTCATGTAAATAATGTTGATGCCTTTAAGGTAGGGGATTCATTTCATATATATTCTATTAAATAAAATGATAAATTTATTATGGATATCTCTTTGGATTATAGTTCAATTAAACTAATATTTATTGAACAATATTAAAGAATGCATTGGTTAATCATAACATGATGATGTGATTTATACCGTGAGAGCATGTTGTCTTATTATTTTCTAGATACTGTGATATATTTTCTACACATTGTTACCATCGTGTAATGATTGGATTAAAATGATGAAAATTGAAATGAACACAAATCCGAAATTAATGCAGAAATTGTCCACATAATTATTGGAGGTGAATCTTTTAAATCTAAATTTATAGCAGATGATGATCAATTAATGCTAGTTTGAATGTTTAATTAACCATGATCTTCCATGTGATTAATGGAATTGAAAAATAAGGTGAAGCATGAAAATTCTTGTTATAGATAATATTTGAAAAGTAATGTTAAATGATAATGGTTTGCTTGTGCTTTAATGAAAATAGAATATGTTCCAAGAAGAAAGGTTCAATAAATATTCTAATTAATTTTGTATCCAATTATCACACGATGACTCTAGTTTCCAATTGTAGGAACAAATAAATAGTGAATATATTAATTCAATATGGAATAATAACTGGTTGTTTCATAAAGATAATTCCATATTATTTTGAGTACCCATTGCTTATAAAGGGCGGATGCCTTGTTCTATGGAAATAGATTCCCATTTTCCTGAGAAGGCTGGATACCTTGATATTGGAGTCAAGTGAGCTCAGTTATTTTTTACAGTTTGATGCATCGTTCCAGGGCCTATATTTCTCAATTTTTTGCACCTTTTTATTTTCTAATACTCATTTGATGTGTTATGTATGTGTGATTTTAAATGTGATGTTATATTGTGGGGGAAGGAATATATGTTATTTGACCCTGTTATGGGTGAACCTAGTATTTATGATGTGATATGTGGGGTGGGCGGCACGTTTTATGTAGAGGTAGTTGATTCCTATTATGGTGAAATGCATTAGGATATGCATATTGGTGTCAGGGATGACACATTTGATGATGGAATGCAATGAAGCTGGGATTACGTATTACCGATTTGATGTAAAGAGATAGTATTATCACATATAAGTCAATTTTACGTTTGATGTCTAGGTTTTCTCTTTTATCATCATTACTTTTTCCCACCCCTTGAGGCAGTTTGGTTTGTTTGGTTTTTTGTTTCATCATGATGGCCTCTTATGATTTATTTCATAGTGTACATGGATATGGAATGATTAAAATATTATTTAATAGCTGTTTAACACATGGGGTTGTTCTTTCAAGAATTTAAATTCAAAAAATATGTTAATCATGAGAAACCATGGACAATGTTTTGATTATGCCTATACAAAAAGGGCGTTCAGTCATCAGGATAATGTAATATTGACTCGGATAAAGTTAATGGTCAATTAACAGATGTTTAATAAACTAAATAATGGAAATGAATAAATGAAATTAATTAATTAATGTATTTATTTATAATTTTTTTCCTTATTGGATATCTATTTCTTAGTAGTGATAGTTGGTTGTCCGAGTGGAAATACCTACAGTTGAGATTAGGTTTTGGTTATTCCCATAGCATGGTAGTGAAATAAATTATATCATTTATATTATATAAATTCATAAGCTACCCCACCCATGGTGGTTTGGGTGAATGAATCATAGTGGACTCTAGGAGGGTGTTTTCCTCAAAATCATAGTGGTAGGATGAATAGGTGAGTACCTCTTTCGCTTGAAACTCCTCTCTTAGTGATTACTTTTTTTGTTATGCACGAAAAATAGATTCCCCGTAAATGTGTATAGATGTATATAATTTCTTGTTTTTATTTCACAAACATGAATTACCAGATATAGTAACCAAAAAATTTTGGTAGGAATAACATGTATAGTTTGTGACTGATTGAGGGACTTACTCAGTTTATGGGTAGTGATGGCTTGAGGTATAACACATCGTGTTTGATTTTGGTAATGTGTGATATTTTGGATCATATAAACAATATGTTTATTATGTGTGGATATGGGTATAAGATTATTTGATGATTTTATTCATAAGGTTTATGTTCTGATACTTTTACAAGGTTTTGTTTTCCCCAACTTATATTTGGAGAGAGATGGATCAGGATGTGCAATGTTGGGGGTAATGAAGAAAAATAGTGGGTAAGTGATAGAAGGGTACACTTGATGTATTATTATTTTACTATATGATCTATGAAATGAAAAACTTATTTAATAATAGAAAATGTAAGGTTGGTTACAAATAATTCCAATTTAGGTGAAGAGTTGGATTCATTATTGTTCACTATTCTTCATCATTCTTTTTTTGTATTTTTCTCAAGAGGATTTAGAGAGGATACTGTTAGGTATAAAATTATTCTCAACATATGTATATAAATACTATTCTTAAGTAATCTAGAGAATATTTGAGATCAACATGGATATTGCAATATTTTGTTTATATTAGTTGTTATGGATTTTTGGATTCTACTATCTTCATCTTTTTACTACTTGTTTCTTTCTATTTATTTTTCTTTTACTATATGGAATTTCATTTTTTCCACAAAGGATTTCATCAAATTTATATGAGAAAGTTTTTTTTGTATCCTACTTGTATATCTCATTGTTATGTTCTCTTATTGTGTAATGGATCCCATAAAAAATTTTAGTATACCCTCAGTGCTAGTTTCCAACTTAGTACATTTATATGGTGGGGATCAGGGTATCACAAACTTTCATACCTCATATTCATCCTGTGATGTGTAAAATTGGGAGGGATATATAGTTTTATTTAAGGGGTTTTAATTATGTATGGTGTATATTTTTTGTAACTTCCCTTGTTTTAAATGTAAACTCCATGTTTAGTAGAAGACATGATACATCACATTTAGCTTAAATGAACAACTTAATATTATTATTTAATATGATAGTTATCACTTAGTATTTAGAATGGAAGGAATGAAAATTATTAAATGAATTAGGAAAATAAGGTTTACACATGTTTATATAATGACTCACTGGTCACTAAATTAATTAGAAAATTCAATAAAACATAATTTAATATAAATGAAGTGTTGTTTTCTGAAAAAAAAAAATTATTTAAATGAAAATAAGCGAGTCTATAAAATAATAAAATCACTCTTGAAGGATTTTTATTAATAAAATATATATTTAATATATTAATATTAATGTTTCAAATCTATCTTATATGTTTTCTAGACATGGTATATGAGAAAATTTATTTTTTTAATAAAAGATGTTTTTCCAATAAAATGGAGTTTAAACACCATTTAATGGATACCCCTTTTTATCTATAGTATTTGAAGAATTCATGTGACATATTTTCAGAAATAAACTTATTATTTTTATGGGTTTCATAAAAATTTAGTTTCGATAAATATTTGGAATTTTCTGATAACATTTATATTATAATGAATATTGAAAAATACTACATTTTAAATAAATAATGCTTTTTCATATAATTTATTTATATTGATAGATTATACTTTAAATTGGTTTTCAAGTATAATTTTATTTTTTTATAATTTAATCCAATTTTGATCATTTTAATTAAATTCACATTGAAATTGGATAGAAATGCATGTCAAAATTTTGAAGGTTTTCACTTAAAAAACATATTTTCTCATTTTGATAATATGGATTAATTTTAAATTTATTATAGAATATTCTGTGTTCTAAATTTTCAAAAATAGATTCCATATTTTGAAGAAATAAAAAATATTATTTAAATAGTTTCCTTTTATTTTTTTTTATTTTATGAATAGTAACTCTGGTAATTTTTATTTACCACAGATAAATGTGATTCCGTTAAATTAGGGTCATAAATAATATTATTGGGATAACAGTATTACCCTAACACCAGAATAAATTCTATTAGATGAATAAAATTATACCCTTAACACCTAAGGATCAAAACATACTATCATAATGGACTTTGGTCGATAAAAGGGATATAAATATTATTCCAAAAAAATAAAGTGACAACATGTCACCTTCTTACTTAAAATATGTACAATATTTTTTAATATACTGATAAGTATGCTAAAACGTTGATAATAAACAGTATCCAGAAATATAATGCAATTATATACATTATTTAAATTTTTTATACTTTTTATAGACAAAATAATCACAAAAATACTGAGACAACATGGACAAAAAAATTATTTAATTAAAATAAATATAAAATAAATGATAAAAAATATTAAAATAAATATAATAATCTCTAATATCACTTATTACAGGGATAAAATAATTATTTTATATACATTATTTAAATTTTTTGCTGCTGTTAGGTTATTCTATATATGATGCAACTCTGATGAAAGTTCAAATACTAAAACTACAAAACCAAAACATACATGAAAAATGAGGCAATTGTCACTGGGAATATTATTTTTAATAAATAATTGTTAATAAATGATTGATAAAAAGTTATAGGTAAATCATATATGGTTTCATATTATTTAGTGTCGTTCATGAATAACAAGTACAATAATACTTTATTTATTATAATGTTTTTTTGAAAATATATGATGGATGTCAGACCAGTGATGAGGGGTTTTATGCTATAATATCATTTATTATCATGATTTTTTATTATTATGTATTGATATTTAAATTTTATGACCAAATTATAAAGATAATTGTTACCTTTATTTTATACTATTTATTTATTTACAATACATTTTTTCATTTCATTTTTCTCACTTTTTTGTATAAAATATAATGAAAATATGTTATAAAGGTAAATCGATTGTGTGTCAATATTCAGAACAAATAATTTTTATTCCATATCCATGTTTTTAAAAAAAATTGAAAAAGTTTTTTAATACTCACCAATGATTTTTTAAATTCATTTTTACCCATGTTTGACTTTTCTTAAAAAAATTAAATTGAAACTAATTTATATTTTCTAAATGATTTATTTTTTATTTTTTAAAAAAGTAAAAAATGAATGTTTTATTTTGACATATATGTCATGAATATAATTTACTACTATTATTCTTGATAATTTATTTAAATATATATTCATAATTTTACATGGTCATTTTAAAGTAATAAATTATCAATAATATTTGGGAAATATTTATCATTTGATGAAGTTATTTCAAAATGGAATTACTATTTTCCACAATAATTTTATAATTATATTTTAATGGTAAATAAAAAAATTAAATACAAAGTCCTTTTATTTAACTTATGCTTTATGGGGGATTTTATCCACGAATAACATCATAATTATTTCTCTATATGTTTTATGATTTTTATTAAATGATTCTTAGGAATTTTGTTCTCTTTGAACAAAGTTGGGCTGTTATGAAGTGATGAAATGTTTATGATATGAATTCCTTTTAAATGTGTTAAGCTATAATGAAATAGTGAGATGTTTATGAAAATAATCTTTTTCCCATGGAATATTTTGTGGTGAATTTTTTAAGAAAATTATTTCTTTTCACGAGTTCAGATATGATGAATGTTTTTTGGCTATTATCAAACCCATTTTTTATTATTATCATTATGTGATGGGTGGAACCTATTTCTCCATCTAATTAAAATTTCAAAGATTCATATATCATTGGAAAAATAAAATTGGATTAGGTAGTGCCCCTAATAATTAAGGGATTTTCACTACTATTATAATCTTGTGAGTGAATTGTTACTACTATGTTTGTTATGGAGAGAACCAAGCCAGCTATGATAGTCTTAGAGATGATCATTTACTAATAAGGAATTTATTTTATATTCTTATGTATATGACACAATATTATGACTTATGATAATGTTATTCTATGATGGTCCATGATCTTTTATTCCTTCATGATTTATATCTCTTATGATTCCAATATTTATGTCATTTTGATCTATGATATACAGGGTATGTTTTCCAAATTTTATGTTCATGTTATCATACCCATATCATTATATAATGCTCATGTGATTATTTATATCTTCCTTGTTTACCCATACTGATCATATAATTTCACCCATTTTTATGTTTTATATTCCTAGGTTATTGTTGGGAAAAAATCCTTAAAGGCATCCTATCGTTATGTTTTGGGTATGGTTGTGTTTGTTGAAATTTCTAGATGACCGAAAGTGAGTATGATTGGTTTTCTATGAAGATAGTTTTTTATGGTGGCATAGTTTTCCAGTGTTTTCCAAATTTTTGGGCTTCAAAATCGGTAGTATGATGCTATAGAAGGAATGACTTCTTTATAATAGTGAATTGTATAAAGAATGTTGAAGAAATCATCAAAGGGTGAGAACTGCATATCATAATACATGGGTCATCTACCATGTTCCAGAAATGGTACGCGTTGTGGTAGACATGGTATGTGGGTGCGGTACACAAAACAGAACATGGTTTGTAGAGGAAGCTTATGTGGTTTATTGATTTATTTTCATCAGTAGGGAAGATTGACTGTGTAAGAGAAACTGTAGTGCGAGGACGGCGTAGAAAAATGGTTTGTGGGTGTCATGTAGTTCGCGGCGGAAGAAGGATTCGTAAGTGGTATAGGATAAATTAATTATTTATTAAAGATTGGATTAGCAGTTTTTTTGGATATATTTTCTAATATAGGAATCACTAATCCTGTTAATTACTCTATATATTGAATAACAATAGAAATCATATTTTTCTATGGGAATTCATAAATGACTGAAAGTGGTATGAGTTGAAGGTTTTTACGTGGATTCCTAACCCACAAAGGATATCTGGTACACATAGGAGGATGTCTGGTACGTTGAAAGTGTTGTCTTGGTACGTGGAGGAGGAATCTCTTGTCCATGAGAAGGAGAATTCCGCAAGAGATACATGGAGGGAGAGCTCTGGTATGCAGAAGTGAAGACAGTTCGTGAACTGAGAAAATTTTGCAGATAGGAGGGGTTTCTTAGTGAAGGTTCACAAAAATCGGTACGTGATAGCGGTATGTGATTTAGAAGGCAAATAAAGTCTGTAGACACTGGGAAATTTGCGACAGCAGTGGTGGTACACAAAGAAGGTTTTCTCCGTACCAAACCTGGTACTCAGAATGAATGAGAGGAAGGTGGTTCACGATTTTCACAAGGAATCTTGTGAGAGCATCAAATCAATCTATAAAAGTACTTTCTGATACCCAGTAGTACTCGGTAAGGTGGACTTCAACTACAGGTGAAAACAGAACATCAAAAGAGCATATACTTATAGTTTTGGATGCAGGAATTAATGAAAATGAAGAAACCTACATGTCCATAAATTCTGTTTGACCTACATGTCCTTAAATTGTGAGTGCATTCCATTCCATGAGTAGTTAGAGAAGGAAGAGGAAGATGGTGACCTTTTCCACCGCTGGTGAGCCAGATAAAGAGGAATAAGGAGTGACCCTTGGGAATGTAGTGAGTATACCCTTACCTTTGTAAAGGTAGTGAGTCTGGGCCTAAAGTATTTAGCTTGAACATTGTACTCTTTATTGGTTGTGATCCTTATTGAATTTAGTACATCAACACATTCTAGTTGTATTCTCCTTGGACTAGCCCAGTAAGGGTGAACCAAGTAAAAATAATAGTGTCATGTGCATGATTTCATATCTATTCATATATTTGTTTGGGAGGAGGAGAGAGTTGGGTTTTTTCTAACAATGAAATAATATCCAAACCAAATAAGGTTTTAATCTCTCATACCTTAATTCACCCCCCACTCAAGGTAGTGGACCTAACAATTGGTATCAGATGGACTGGTAGAAAGTTAATGGTTAATTCTCAAGAATAAGAAAAGAAGGTGGTCATTCGTAAAAGAATTATGATATTTGATAGAAATAGTTTTAAACAATGGACGAATTGGATGCAGCGCTACTTCCAATCAGTATAGATGGATGTCTTCATAGCAGCAATGCATGGAATATCAGATGACATTAATAGTTTTGCTTTATCAGATGATGAAATAATAGAATTGGACAATGATTTTAAAGAGATAAATGATTCAAGGAGAGCCTTATGAAATGAAATTTAAATTAAGGTGTTGTCAGAAAAAACACCTCATGAAACATGGGAAAGTTTGTTGAAAGTTTATGAGGGTGACGGAAATGTCCAAGAATAAACGTTGTAGGTTATGTGGAATAAATCTGAGGATCTCAGAATGAATCCAAATGAGACTATTGATGTATTATTCAGCATGATAAATATTATTGAATAAGACATGCAGGGTTATGGAGAAGACGTTGAAGATATAATGATTTTGAATCATATCTTGAGAAAACATCCACCGTCATTCAATATGAAAGTCTTATTATAGGAATTCATTGACCGAAAAGAGCTGACACTAGATAACATAAATAGTACCCATGTACTGTATGAAATGAGAAACGATGATAATGAGGTAGTGGAAAAGGGGAAGTCTAAGGAAGTGGCATTCAAGGTCATGATGAATCTCTCTGTAGAAGATAGTAATAAGGAGAAAAATATGGAGGATTTCATATCATTTTCTCCTACAATATTAAAATAGTTAAAGGGATGTTTGAAGTTAAACATTAATTTGTATGCTATTGATGGGGAAATATTGGGCGTATTTTTGCAACGTTTACTAAGATGTTTTAAGATTAAAATGAAGAAAATGATGAAATTATTCATAAAAAAGTACTCATTAGATGAGAAAGGGAGATTAAGTACTATGATAAAGTTCTCAAAAAATAAGAGTCTTAATTCAAAAGAGGATGAAATTCCATAAGAACTGAGGAGGAATAGTTGGGGGACTGAAATGATCATAAAATATATGATTTAGTGGCAGTTGTCAGGAATTCATTAACAAGAGAAGAAAATGATTATGAAGAAGGAGAAATTAATGAGAGAGTTTATCTTCATGCTAAATACGAAGCATCCCTTGAAGAAATTGATATTTTTAGAGCCAAGACGATGAAATCTACCAAAATTGTTCATAAATCCATTTTTTTTCTATTAGTATGAATAAGATAATTCTAACCTGAAGGAAGAAATTGAATAGCTAATGTCCTCAAGGCCAGAAATATCTAAAAAGGTGTTTGAGTACAAAATCAAAAATTGAAGAACGTAAAGATGAATTTTATATATTAACTAAAACACTAAAAGAAAAAAATAAAACATTTTGAACAACTAGAATATTATTTTTTCAATCAGCGAAGATCAATGGAAGATCTGGAGATGCTGCTAGGAAAAAAGATCATACAGGCAATTGAGAAGATGATATTTGAACAGAGTGGTTCATCAGAACATAACCACAAATCTACTCTGAATAATTATTCTAGCATGAGGCTTGATATAAAATAGAAATCTCTTATGGTTTAAGATAGACTACAACATCCGACTCCAATATTGAAGATTAATTTGGGTATGAAATAGAATCAGAAGACATAGAAAACCCAATGCTCAACTAGTGGTGTATAATTACCACCTAGGAATGTACCTCACATAAGATGCTATTATTGTGGTAATATGGTACACTCTCAAAATGTATGTTTCATTGTATTGAGGTACCAAAGGTAACAAGGCCAACATTTCTGATCATACAGAGCTCAAAATTACAAGTCATCATTTTATGGTCATTGTTTTAGGTGTAATGTGCTAAGACATATGGAAAGATATTGAACATCAATAATGTAGAGGAATGTGCCGAGGTAGACTAAATTTGTTCCTAAGAAGCATCCAAATGGTTCTTGAAGAGAGATGAAAATTGAAAATCTATTAGAACCCCATTAGGATAAAGCTGGTACATCATATGTTGGGGAAGATCAATATTATCATTCCATTTCTTTTATGAATTCAAATACTTGGGTTAAAAAGAATAGGACAGAGCAGACTTTGGTTGCAGAAATTGTGTTGAAGACATCATATCACATAGTGATATGGATAATTGACAGTGGATGAACTTTCCATATGAAGGGAAATAAGAATAAAGTAACTGAAATCATGTTTGATAAAGAAGGTATTGTAACATTTGGTAATAAGGAAGGACTACAAATTATTTGTCCTAGAAAATCCATGTTTGGAGTAAAAGACATGAGACAAGAAGATGCCTTGGTTGTTGAGGGTATTAATTACAATTTACTTAGTGTTAGTAAATTGTGTGACTCAAGACACACCATATGTTTTTCAATGAAATTATGTATCATCAGGGAAAATTATGGTGATGTTTTGTTACATGGAAAGCATATGAAAGGTAATCTCTACCTCATGGGTGGAGAAGAAGATATGTGACTTCTATCTAATGATAGAGGAAACAAGTTATGGCATAAGCATCTTAGGTACATAATCCATGGTTCTTTGGAAGATTTGGATAAATATGATGCATCTCAAAATCACCCAAGATTATCATGTGATCGTACTCATATGTGTGATGTATGCCAATGGATGAAGATCATTCGAAAGTCATATAAGAAGAAGGTGGAAAAAGTCAACAAGACTACTTGAGTTAGTATATATTGATGTGTGTGGGCCAATTTTTCCAAGGGACATTGATGGTATGAGATATTATGTTCTATTCATTGATGACTATATTAAAATGTAATAGGTATCAATAATCATCCAAAAATATGAAGTGTTCATTTGCATTACATGATATCAATGAGAATGTGAAAATAGGCTTCGTTAGAAAATCAAAAGGATTCAAACAGATAATGGAACAGAGTTAACAAATAGCCAAGTAGAGTACTATCTCCAAAAACATTGAATAAGGTATCAAGTATCAGCAATAAGATCTCCACAGTGTAATGCGGTAGTTGAGAGAAGAAATCTAATTTTCAACAACATGACCAGAACAATTATCATTAAGAAAGATCTTCTAGAGAAATTTTGGAATGAAGATGTGATGATAGAAGTATATACATCAAATATAGATTTAAATTATCTAAAAGTGGAGGAGACTCCAAATAGGTTATGGAATGGAATGAATCCATCGTTAACGTACTTTCGGATATTCTGAAGAAAAGGATTCATTATCAATAAGGAGAAATATAAGAAGTTTGAATCTTGTAGGGATGAATGGATATTTCTTGGCTACTCAATGAAAATAAAAGAACGTAAATGATACAATATGTCGCGAGGAAAGATATTTGAAAGTCATTATGTGATTAAGTTGAAAATAAACATAATCATAAGACAAAATATGATCAGAATCAAGATAATTGCGATGAAAAGATATATATATCAGGATATTCTCTAGATCTAGAGATTAAATCAGAATAAGGATTAGATGTTGAGAATAAATCAGTTTCTTCCTTGAGACCAACAAGAAGAGTTGATATTGATAGGTAGAACATAATTGGTAATCATACATCTCCAGTGTAGAAAAAAAGGTTTATGTTTCTATAGAAAGAATCATAATCATCACATGTGGATCCTAATTTCTATGTTAAAGAATCTTTGGATTAGAATTGCGTGCATGAAATGAATGAAGAGATTGACCAAATTGAGAAGAATCAACCATGGGAATTTTTTTCAAGACCAGAACACAATAACATCATAGGGGAAAATGGGTCTTTCACAACAAAATGAATGAATACAGTGTTGTGATTCAAAAAAAAACACGACTTAGGTGAAAAGGGTTCTCCTAGATAGAGGGTATAGAAGTCGATGAAACATTTGCACCTATTTCAAGGATAGAGACAATTAGATTATTCATGGCCACAAATATGAAATGAAATTTTAATGTTTTCTATATGGATGTCGAGTCAGCATTTATTAATGGAGTTCTAGAATAAGAAGTCTACATTGATAAACTAGATTGTTTTCTCATTAATGAAGATGCGAACGGAGTTTGTAGACTAAAGGAGGAATTATGTTGTTTAAAGAAAGCACCAATATAATGGAATACCAGGAAAGATCTATTTCTAATGAAGCTTGGTTTCCAGCATGCTGGTGTTGATTAAAATATATATTTAAATCATGTAAATAGTCAAATAATTATGGTTCTTGTTTATGTCGATGACATAATCATTAGTGGATCAGATGAAGCATAATGTAGGCAGTTTTCAGAATTCATCAAAAGCAATTTTGAAACATCGATTATTTGTGAGATGACATTTTTTATGGAATACAAGTGAAACAAGGAAGTAATGGAACTTTTATTTCTCAATATAAATATTTCATGTATGTTTTGAAAAGGGTTGGAATAGATAATTCTAAAGATATGATGACTCTGGTTTCTGCCCATCTGAAATTTTCATGGGATGATGTAGGTAAGTCATTCAATACCACGAAATATAGGCAAATCATTGGATGTCTATTGTATATGACATTAGAAAGTCCAGATGTTGTATTTTCTACATTCCAAGAAGTGGGGTACCAAAGAAATCCCAAGGAGAGCCACATGATTTTCATAAAAATAAATCTTTGATATATCAAGGGGATAATGGATTTTGGCCTAATGTATAATGACACATCTCATCTAGTGTTATTGGGGTGTACATATGGGGATAGGCCTCGTTAATTAGATGATAAGAAATCAACATCAGGAGGTTCCTTTTATCTTGGAGGTTTCTATATATCTTTGTTATGAAAGAAACAATATTGAAATTCATTAAGCACCACAGAATCTGAATACACTTCAACTACTCAAGCTTGCATGCATATATTATGGATGAAGCAACAACTTGAAGATATAATAATTAAAGTGAAATCTCTGATTGGAATCAATTGTGATTATTCAAGTGCAATAAATCATTTCAAAAATCCATTACACCACTCAAGGACAAAGAAAATTGAAATCAAATATCAATTTATCTGGGAGAAGTTGGTGTAAGGGCTTGTGATGATGGATTATATACCTACAGAACAACAGGTTGTAGAAATTATGACAAAGGACGTTCCCAAAGAAGCATTATAAAGAAATCAACTATCACTAGGAGTCCAGTCAACTTACCACACATGAAAAAGTGTGCACATTAGTCCCCCTCTTCCCAGGGTATAATGTGTCATTTCCTAGTGTGATGATATGTGTTTTTACCCTTTTGCAGACATAATGGATGTTCCCTTAGGGTTTGTTAACAAAGGGGGAGAAAGTGTAAGTTTTAGGGGGAGAAAAGACATGGGGAGATGTTGTTAAGTGGTGCAGTGAGTAGGGGGATTTGAAGATGAGGTGAGGTTTTTTGGAAGAGCTATAAGATAGGGGGAGCATTAAATCTAATGATTATAGAAGTGAATCATCAAATATAATATATCACGATAGCTGAGGTTCATGATAAAAGGATTGAATTCATATCAGTATTGTATCAGAAATTATTTATTAGCAATGAAGTGGTTCATTTATGAACATTGCATTATAATCATGTTTCTCACACCGAGCATGGATCATGTTGTCTTAGAGTATGTGGTGTCTAAATCCTTTATCATCATCCTGATTTCATGAAGAAAATAGTGGTTGATGCTGGAAGAAGTTTTAATGAGGTATAAAATATTGAAGTGATTATTATGAGAAGAGTTGTCAAAAAAACCATAGGGGAGAATTTTTTTTGAAAAAAACCCTCAAGGAGTAATATTAGTATGTTTTGGTTATGGTTGTATTTTTTGACAAAGCCAGATGACCGCAACTATGTATTATTTGGTTTTTTCCGAAGTCATATTTTTAAGGTGGAATAGATTCCCAGTGTTGGCCATGTTTTTGAGATCAAAATAAGGATTTTGATGTTGGAAAAATAAGTATTTCTATATCGGATTTAATTGTAGGAACAATGTTTAATAAAATCGTTAAAGGGTGAGAACCGCGTACCATAATACCTGGGTCGCGTAGGATGATCTGAAAACAGTACACGGGTGCGGTTTGTGAAACTAAACATGGTTAACAGTGGAAGGTGATGTGGTATGTGGATTTATTGTCATTACTAGAGAATATTGACTACATAAGAGAAAATGTAGTACGTGGAATGCAAGGAAAAATAGTTCGCAGGTGGCTAGAAGTTTGCGGCGGTAGAAGGATCGTTAAGCGATGGAGGATGAATCAAAGATTTGGTAAATCATTGATAAAAAAATTTGGATATCTCTTCATATATAAGAATCTATAATCCCACTTATTACAATGGAGAGGGAACATCATTAGAAAGCCTCTTTTCTTATAGAATTTGGTGAATTCTAACGGTGGTTCTCACTGAAGGTGTTTTCTGGGAATCTTAACCCACAAAAGAAGTATGCTATGCGAAGAAGGAAGTCAGGTACGTGGATGGAGTTGTCTCGGTACATGGAGTAGGAATCTCCAGTAGACGAGAAAGACAATTCAAAAATAAATACGTGAAGGGGGAGCTTCGGTACGCAGAAGTTAAGATAGTCAGCAAACAAAAAACAGTTCGCAGACAGGAGGGGGTTTGTAGAGGAGGTCCGCAGAATTGGTATGTGGTAGCGGTATGCAATCGCAATGGCGGAGGTAGTCCGTGAAAAAAACAAGATTCGCAGAAGCGGTGGTAGTATGGGAGGAAGGCTCCACGCATACCAATCATGGTACTAAATACACGAGAGAGGATGGTGGGTCACTATTTTCACAAGGAAGTTTGTGAGAGCTTCAAATCAGTTGGAGAAAGTACTTTCTGGTACCCAACAGCACTCTGGAAGGTGGACATCATCTACGTGTGAAAAAAACATCAATTGAGAATATACATATAGATGAGGATGTTAGAATTCATTAAAATGAAGAAACCTACATGTCCATAAACTGTGTTTGACCCAGAAGTCTCTAAACTATTAGTGGATTATATTCCAAGAGCAGTGAGCGAAGGAAGAGGAAGATGGTGACCCATTCCACTGGAAGATATCCAAAAAAAGAGGCATAGGGAGTGACCCTTGGTAATGCAGTGATCATACCCTAAACCTTGTAATTTCAGTGATCCTGGGTATAGAAGATCTTCCCCGAATATTGTACTCATTATTGGCAGTTAGCCTTAGTGAATTTGGTACATCGACACATTGCCTTTGATTGGTCCTTGGATGTAACCCAATAAAGGAAAACCAAGTAAAAATCATTGTGTCCTATGCATGATTTAATATCTATCCATATATTTCTATTGGACTAAGAGATAGTTTAGTTTTGTCTAACAATGAAACAGGATCCAAATAAGAGAAATTTTTAATCTCTCATGCCCTAATTCACCCCCACCCTATATCATGGTATTCGAACTAGTGGAACTAACAGTTATGAAGAAAGAAACTATGTGTGATATTTATAATAAGGGTTCTAGTTATTTAAATCATAGTGGGAGATGATTTTGAAATACAATAAACGAGTTTCGTATGTTCACTTGTTCTCAAAGTAAATTGAGATTCTAGTTTGTATAGTAATGTTATATAATGAATATTAATATATTGTGATGTGATATCAATGTATAAAATCTTAGAGTCTGTATAGTATAAATCAAAGTACGTTTTTGTCGACCCTTGGAAAACAATATGAGAAAACATTACTAAGAAACCTATTGATAAGTCTAATTAAAGGATAAAATAATAATTTTTTGGTAATGATCATGAATGGGCTAGGATAACTCTATGTTTTCATCGAATATGTTTTCAAGAATTTGATATACTATAAATTATTTTACATTATTATTTGTTTCCCTCTATTGTTATTTTTTCTCAAACAATTATTTTGGTTTCAACCAATGGATAGACCCTAATAGAATTGTGTTAATGTTAAATATGACAGAATATGTAATGAGTTTCCTCTTGATAGATTGATTGTTATGGGAGATAGAATAAAAAATATCATTGATATACTCACACAACATTCTCCTGATATGAATAAAAATGAGCTTCCAAAAGAGTATAGGAAATGATAATCAATTAATTTCTTTATAAAAAAACATCCACTATCATTTAATGGGTCCACCAATCCACTAGTCACTAAGAAGTAGATCAATACCACAAAAAATATATCTTCAGTCCTATAGTGTACGAAATGTTATAATATTATTTTATCTATTTAATATTTGGAAGGAAAAGAAGATCAATGTTGGACTCATATCAATAACATGAATCAATATAAAAAAAATCTCTCTTTGGATTGATATAAGTTTATGGTCATGTTTTTCAAAAATAATTTTCCTTATATTATTAATATTAATATAGGGAATAAATTCCATGAGATGAATTTTAAATATGATTAATCTAATGGTAATTATGAGGTATATTTTACAATACATATGAGGTACACTTATATTGTTATCATCCCACCTGAAATTAATATTTATTAATTCTTCAGTGTCATGAAACCAAGTCTTTAAAGGGTTTTATCCCAAAGGAAATTCAATAGCTATGAATAATTGTTTGGGTGTGTTATCATGGTTGGGATTGGATTGGATTTACCCATCAATATCAATGTTTTGATAGAAAAAGAAAAATTCTTTTCATTGAAAAATATAAAACCATAGACATTTGATAGTGAGATTACCTTTATACACTATATGTGGAAGAAAACAAGGGGAAATTATATTAATGTAAATATAAATTAAATCAAGAGTTAAAAAAACTTTTATTGGAAAATGGAATTTCAAAGTGATATGAAGAAGCTTTATAATGATGAAAATTGATATAATAAATATAGGATTCAGTACCAACATTATAGACTTTTAAAATAAAGGAGTATGTGAAATATTATAACTAGTTACCAAATATGAAGATTAAGGATAATGATCATCATCAAAAAACTCTTAATCCTAGAGACATAGTTAAATATCATGTGTTAAGTAATTATAATTTGATTTTTGTTTCTAATGTGTTGAATGGTATACAGACAATCTATAACATCTCAGATCCAAGTTTTCTATCACTTTTGGAGTTTCTGAGGCACATAGAGCGTAGAGGAGGACTAGAGTAGGGTCGAAGGGTTTGGCTTCCAAAAAACTAGAATCATGATAAAATTCATACCATGTATTTTTTTAATTATTTTATGGGATGGTTTTTTTATGTTTTGAGGTTGGTTCATGATATTTAATAAATTGGAGAAAAATTCATAGAGGCAATGATTTTTCACGAGATCAAAAATCTCGACAATACATGACATGAAAGTGTCTCATGACATGTAAATATCCTATGCAGTGCACTTGTAAATGCTACAGAACATGAGGCATTATTAGAACACTACACATGAACTAATTTCTAGGTATCTAAAAGAGATATCCTCCCCAATTTTGAGATTATTTATATATATATTGATCCTTAGACTCCCTTATTCAATCTATGGGGATCATAGGTACGTACCTCTTATCTCAAGGTTCCTTGACCTTGTACCTCTTTTTTTTTTATTTTCATGTGATTTATTTTTATGTCCTTGATTCTAATGTATTTTTCCTTGTTTGTTTTATGGTTTATTTTTCTCATGGAATCCATGGGGGGATGTAGATTCTTATGCGAGGGGTGTTCATGATCTGCAATGTTGTTCAATTCTCATGTAAATAATATTGATGCCTTTGAGGTAGGGGATTAATTTCGCCTATGTTCATTTTCATAAAATCATAAATTTATTATGGATATCTATTTTGGATTATAGTTCAATTATCCTAATATCGATTAAACCATATTAAAGAATGGATTGGTTAATGATCACATGTTGATTTGATTTATACCATGATAGCATGTCGCCTTATTATTTTCTAGATAGTTTGATATATTTTATACACTTTATTACCATTATGTAATGCTTGGATTACAATGATGAAAATGGAAATTAACATAAATCCAAATTTAAAGAAGAAATTTTCCTAAGAATTAATGTAGATAAATCTTTTAAATCTGAAGTTATAGTAGATGATGATCAATTGAAGCTAGTTTGAATGTTTAATTTACCTTGATCTTCCATGTGATTAACGTATTTGAAAAATAATACTAAGAATGATAATTCTTATTTTGGATAATATTCAAAAAGTAATTTTTAATGATAATGGTTTTCATGTGCTTTAATGAAACTAGAATAAGTGCTGGGAAGCATGGTTAAATAAATATTCTAATTAATTTAGTATCTTTTTATCACATGATGACTCTAGTTTCCAATTGTTGGAACCAATAAATAGTGAATATATTAATTCAATATAGAATATTAATAGGTTGTTTCATAAATATAATTCTATATTGTTTTGAGTGACCATTGATTATAAAGGGCGAATGCCTTATTATATGGAAATATTTTCCCATTTTCATGATAAGGCTAGATACCTTGATGTTGGAGTCATGTGAGCTCAGTTAATTTTGACGGTTGGGTGTATTGTTCTAGGGCCTATATTTCTCAATTGTTTGCACATTTTTATTTCCTAATACTCATCTGATGTGTTCTGCATGTGTGATTTTCAAAGTTATTTGATATTTTGGGGGAAGGAATATATGTTATTTGATCCTATTATGGATAAACATAGTATTTATGATTTCATGTATGGAATGGTCGGCCCATTTGATGTGGAATTAGTTGATTCCTATGATGGTGAAATGCATTAGGATATGTATGTGGGTGTTAGGGATGACACGTTTGATGATAGAATGAATTGAAGCTAGGATTAACTATAACTAATTTGAGGTTCAGAGATAGGATTATCACATATAAATCAATTTAGTGGTTGTTGTCTAGGTTTTCTATTTTATCATCATTACTTTTTCTACCCCTAGAGGTTGTTGGGTGTATTTGGTTGTGTGTTTCATCATGATGGTAACTTATGATTTTTTCATAGAGTACCTAGATATATAATTATTAAAATATTATTTAATAGTTGTTTAACACATTGGTTTGTTCATTCAAGTATGTAAATTCAGAAAATATGTTAATCATGAGAAACCATGGACTATGTTTTGATTATGCCTATACAGAAAAGACGTTCATTCATCAGGTTAATGTAATATTTTTAGGAATAAATTTAATGGTCATTTAACATATGTTTGATTAATTTAATAATGTAAATGATTAAAATTATTTAATTAATTAAAGTATTTATTTAAAATTTTGTGTCCTTATTAGATATCTAGTTTCTAGTAGTTGTAGTTGGTTTTCAAAGTGGAAATAACTACAGTTGAGATTAGGTTTTGGTTATTCCCATAGAGTGGTAGTTAAATACATTATATAATGTATCTTATGTAAATTCATCAGCTACCCCACCCATAGGGTTTTGGATGATTGAAACATAGTGGACTCTCGGAGGGTGTTTTCCTAAAAATCATTGTGGTAGGATGAATTGGTGAGTACCCCTCTCTCCTGAACCTCTTCTCTTAGTAATTACTTTTGTTGGTATTCACGAAAAATACTTTACCCATATATTTTATAGATGCCTGTAATTACTTGTTTTTTCCACAAACAAGAATTACCAGATATAGTAACCAAATAATTTTTCTAGGAATAACATGTATAGGTTGTAACTGATTGAAGGACTTACTTAGTTATTGGGTAGTGATGGCTGAGGTTTAATACCATGTGTTTGATTGAGGTAATGTGTGATATTGTGGATCACATAAAAAACATGTTTATTATTTGTGGATACGGGGATAAGATAATGTGATGGTTTTATGAATAAGGTTCGTGTTGTGATACTTTTACAAGTTTTTTTTCCACCAAATTACATTTTGAGAGATATGGATAAGGATGTGCGATGTTGGGGGTAATGAGGTAAAATAGTGGGTAAGTGATAGAAGGGTACCCTTGATCTATTATTATTTTACTATATGATCTCATAAATGAAATACTTATTTAATGATATAAATTTTTTTGTAAGTTACAAATTATTCCAATTTAGGTGAAGAGTTGGTTTCACTATTGTTCACTATTATTTATCATTATTTTTTTGTATTTTTCTAGAGAGGATTCAAGGAGGATACTACTAGTTATACTATTATTCTCAATATGTATATAAATACTATTATTAGGTAATCTAGAGAAGGTTTGGGGTCAGGATGGATATTACAATATATTGTTTTTATAGTAGTTGTTATGAATTTTTGGATCATACTATCTTCACATTTTTACAACTTGTTTCTTTCTATTTATTTGTTTTTTACTATATGGAATTTCATTTTTTCCACATAGGATTTCATAAAATATATCTGAGATTGTTTTTTCATCCTACATATACATCTCCTCATTATGTTCTCTTATTGTGTAATGGCTCCCATATACATTTTTAGTAAATCCTCGATGCTAGTTTCAAACCTAGTACATTAGAAAGGTGGGACTCAGGGAATCACTATATTTTATACCTAATAGTCAACCTCTGATGTGTAAAATTTGGGGGTGGGTGGTAAATATATAGTCTTACTTTAAGGTAATTAATGATGTATTGTATGGATTTTTTGTGACGTCCCTTGTTTTAAAAGAAAACACTATGTTCACTAGAAGACATGATACGTCACATTTAGCTTAAATTAAAAACATAATATTATTATTTAATATGATAGTAATCACATAATATTTAGAATGGAAGGAATTGAAATTATTAACTGAATTATGAAAATAATGTTTACACATGTTTATATAATGATTCATTGGTCACTAAATTAATTAGTAAATTTAATAAAACATAATTAAATATAAATGACGTGTTTTTTCTGAAAAAATATATTTAATTGAAAATAAGTCAGTCTTTAAAATATTAAAATCACTCTTGAAGGATTTTTATTAATGAAATATATGTATAATATATTAAATTTAATGTTTAAAATCCATCATATATGTTTTCTATACATGATATAAGAGTAAATTCATTTTTTGAATAAAAGATGTCTTTTCCAATGAAATGAAGTTTTACCACCTTTAAATGGAGAAGTCATTTTAAATATAGTATATAAAAATTTATATGATATATTTTATGAAATAAACTTATTATTTGTATGGGTTTCATAAAAAAAATTATTTCATAATTATTTTTAATTTTTCTGATAACATTTTTATTTTAATGAATGTTGAAAAATATTACTTTTTCATTAAATACTGTTTTTTCTTATAATTTATTTATATTGATAGATTATATTTTTAATTGGTTTTAAATTATAATTATATTTATTTTTAAATTTAATCCAATATTTCTTATTTTAAGTAAATTCTCATTCAAATAGTATATAAGCGCTTGTCAATATTTTGAAGGTTTTCACTTTTAAAAAAACATATCTTCTCATTTTGACAATAAAGATTATTTTTAAATTTATTATAGAATATCCTGTGTTAAAAATTTTCAAAAATAGAGTACATATTTTGAAACATTATTTTTAATATTATTTATATAGTTGCCTTTTATTTTTTTTTCTATTTTATGAATAGTAACTTAGGTAATTTTTATTTACCATAGATAAAGGTAAATCTAGTAAATTAGAGTCATAAATAATATTATATGGATAATAATATTACCCTAACACATGAATAAATCCTATTAGATGAATAAAATTATACTCTTAAAAACTAATGATCAAAACTTACTTCAATAATGGACTTTGGTCGATGAATAGGATATAAATATTATTCCAACAAAAGAAAGTGACAACATGTCACCTTCTTACTTCTTATATGTATAATAATTTTTAGTATACTGATAAGTATGATAAAATAATGATAATAACTAATATCCAGAAATTTAGTGCAATTATATACATTATTTAAATTTGTTTATAATTTTTATAGACAAAATAGTCATAATAAATTCTCAGACAATAATGATAAAATATTTATTTTATAAAAATAAATATAAAATAAATGATAAAAATTTATTAAAATAAAAAAAATTATATTTAATTAGAGTACCCCATGAATTTTAATGGTTAATATGACATATTATAAGTCTATTAAATTTTTTTGTGAGTTTATCTCAAGATTTTGACCTTTAATTGATTTCAATGAAATGAATAGTTATAAAATTGACACTATTGATATTTAAAAAGGTATTTTATAAAATTTTATAAAATTCATAAAAATCATTATAAACTAAAAAGTTTCCTTAATAAGGTAAAAATGTTTATAATTTTTCCATTTTATCAGAAATTTATTCCAATTTTGTAAAATTTATAGGCTCTTAATATTTAAAATGTTGTTACAAGAACTGAAATTAAAATAGATTAATTTAAGGTATCCCAAAAATATGAGGTTTAAAATAAAAATAATAAAATTATGAATAATATTAGATTGGATGACTTAGAACCATAATCATCTTATATTTTATATAAATCTTGTTTGAGTCATTTGGATTTAAAAATAAATGTATAAAAATTTAAAATTTTATGTGTTTCCAAGGGTGTCCCTCCCCTCTCCTATAAAAATGTTACCACTCTTCTCTATTACTCACACTTCAAGAACCATTTTTATTGACCAATATTAGACCAAAACACTTTCTAAATTTCATACCTACATTATTAAGGCCAAATTTTAGGCAGGATACCCTTCTCAGAGTTGTTAAGTTGTTCATCAAAGGTGATCTGCTAAAGAGGAGGTATCAATTTCTTTAAATATTTCCATTTTATTTCCTCTTACACTTCATTCAAATATCATACAAAAATGGTGAAATAATAAATTAAATATCTTCAATATAAAATGATTTTATTATGTTAATATCATCACATAAATCCCATATCTAACTTCATCAAATGGAAAATTCACATTTTGTTCATGTGTATGGAAAACTACCACCCTGTGAACTAAAATAGTTCGTTTTTATAACCATTTATCATGAATGATTATAATGATGTAATTAGGGTTAATATTTTATATTACTGAAATATAATTAATTATAGGATAATAATATATCAATACAAATCATTAATTCCACACACGTAAAGATTATATCATCGTTCTTGCGTACGTGTGAACTATCACCTCATCGATGTTATGTGAAACATTTTTATTTAGGATATCACTTGTATGATATATATTGTTATATTTAAATTATTATTATTATTTTAATAATTTTATTATCATTCTATAATGAAAAATAAATAATTTACTTATTTACATAGGGATCAAAAAAATGGAAAAGTTACTCAAGCATGTGCACGACATACCATCTCCATGATTATAACGTTGTTCATTTTTTATACCACAAATAAATGGGTTGAATAAAATTATAATTTTTATGTAATATTTATTATTATTTATGTAATTTTATTGTAGAAATGATAAAATTATGGCCACATGGACTATTGACATGATGTCGTATTTGTTTTTGACTCAATTACCAAATATCGACAAAACATCTGATATGAACTAAAATAAATAAAAATTATTATAAAATAGAAATAAGTGATATGAAAGTAATAATAAAAATAAAAAGGGTATCATCAAAGTATAAATTACCATACATTTATTACTCCAGAATATAATTTTTTTACTTGATGATTCAGACACAATGTAAGAGTCTCTTTAGCTAAAACATTGTTTTAAATGTTTTAATGATTTATTATTCTAAATCATTATCATTAATGTAAAGGTTTTCAAAATTGTTTTAAGGATATATTTATGTGTAAATGAATGTTTTAAATTATTAATTATTATTAGATTGCTCTATGTGTTATGGTTCACTTTAATTTAAACACCTTTTTAGATGTTTTAGTTCTATTTTAAAATGGGATCGATTGTTTCAATAACTTTGATTATTTCTTATCATATATATCATGAAACAAAATTTCTTATTTTATTTTTAATGAATGTTTTGATGTTTAATTAAAAACTTTAAACTTTTATTTTAGAATAATTTTTTTTCTTTTATGAGTGTGTGGCTTTTTAAATATAAAATTTTATTTCAAAATGGAAAATTTATTATTCTTTTATGAATGATTTATGTGGAGTGATTATGATAAGGTTCATGGGAATTGATTTTTTATATGGCTGGTTCTATGATAAAATAATGTTTGGTGGGCCCATTATAGCTCTCCAATTCATATAGTAATGAGGTTAGGTTACCCATTTGGGTTTCTCTTAATATATATAGGTAATATACATTGATTGGTATTCCAAACTTAACCATTAAGGTTACTCCCTATGTAACTAAGAAATCTACAATGTACTTATGATATGAATTCCACAAGATACCTTTATGATTTATGATTTTTATGAGTTTTATAGTAATCTTAATCTTTCATAAGATATGGTAAATGGTTTGCAATTTATGGGTGAAAAGTATGATTTTTTTAAAATGTTTTCATGATTTCAAAATATTCCTGGACTAAAGATTTTATCCCTTTTTTTATATCCCTTACTGAGCTTTTTTGTTTTCATCCGATTTTTTGAATTTTTTTTCATATGATTTATGGTAGAATCGATTCAAGTATAGGGTTAAGAAAAAGTTATGACGATTAAACGTGAAACAAACCCACGTGTCATTTTAAAACATTTTATTTTATTAATGAAATTGATACTGATTGAAGTTTCCACATTATATTTCTATGGTTTTTATCTATAACATATAACCTAATTATATAGATCTATATAATTGAGAAAATACTCAATGTTAAATAAATTTAAATTATCGACATAACTCCATATAATGTAATTTTTAAGGATGGGGACTTACTATTTGTATCAGATGATGGTATATACAACTTTTGAGATTAGGATATTATCTAAAGAGTTTAGTATATCATCATGTGTTTTAAATTAAAGGTTAATTATAAGTTTAATTTATTATAAATCTCTTCTGAGGCTTATAGTTCCAAAATTTTAAGGCTATCAATAGTATTTTTGGTGACATTTATTTTTTATGTAATTATGGGTTTTCACTTTTTGGGATGAAAAATGAAAGGAATAAGATAAAATTTGAGGTTAAAATATGTTATTTATATTTATTAGGATTTTTTCACATATTTAAGATGTTATAAAATTAAATAGTTTTAGGAAAGAGAAAAACTCGTAGGATGGGAGACATCCCGTCATGATGGACAAGGTTAGAGGAATCAAACCCATAACCGAAGGGTGACAAAGATTTATCACCTACCACTGGCCTACGTGATGTCCCTGGTTCATATTACTGTTTCTATTTGGTTAAAAAAGTTTATTTAATAATAATAAGTTTATATTTTAGAACATATGTTGTATTAAATTGATATCCTTGTTATTGGAAAAAATTTCGGGATTAAGTGATAAATTTTATTTTAGATGTTGTTCACTATTTGGGGAAACTTATGTGATTAAGGTAAATAGAATATTTTGGTATTTTATTTCAGGAGTAATGGCTGAATTATATTTTGAATGAATATATAATTTCATTTGTGGAATTATGTGGAATTAGTTTTTTTTTATATAAATGATTAACCTATCTTGGATACTCCGTGAAATGATTAATTACTTTTTGGTGTTTCACATTAAGAGTGGTTGAGGTTACTTGGAGTTAAATGTTAGAATATATATTGGAATTCTTTTTTATCAAATTCTTATGAATTTTGGGTTTCAATAATCATTTGGATTATTTATTAAAAAAATTAATGACATTTTTTAATTGAATGGTCTATGTTGATGTTTTTGTATTAAAGTTGAATTTTTTAGATTAAAAGATGTTTTTCATAATCCATAAGTTTATTATTTTTTTATAATTTTTTTAAATTATTTAAACTATATTGGTTTTGGTTAATTTTTCAAGATATGAGAAATGGATAGTTGATATTTATTGGGTTATGTAATTCGATAGTAGTTGATTCATCTAAAATACTACTCATTTGGAGAAAAACATGAGATTATAGTGGAAATTTAGTAAAGGATGCAACTTTTAATTCCATGTAGGTATAATTTATTGTGGTATTAGACTAAGTAGTAATGGAATTATTCAAATCTATGAAAAGGATCTTATGATAAAATTTATCATGTACTTTTTATACTATGAAATAAAATACTTTTTATCCCATCACAAATTAATGGTTTTATGATTTTTAACTTATCCTAACAATATTTTATATGAGTTTCCATCAATACATGATAGTTAGTTTTCCTACATGTAACCCTAGTATGTGTTAACTAAGGTAACCTTCGGACATTCCTTTCTTTAGTTTAATGCAAATGTTTTTATTTTTTATTATGATGTGTGTTTTCAATTCATGTATTTGTAAAAGTCATACCCTAGCTACTAACCCCAAATTCAAATTGCGTGGCCAAAATTTCAAAGGGTTGTGAATCTTACATCTTGAGTTTTTAAAATGAAACTCTATATTCGATAGCATATTTGATACCCCACATTTAGCATAAATAAATAATATAATATTATTAGTTAATATGATAGTTATCACATAGCCATTACAAAAGAGGGAATGAAAATGATTAACTAAATTATAAAAATAACGTTTACACATGTTTTTATAAATATTCATTTTTTACCAAGTTAATTATGAAATTCAATAAAAACCAATTGAATATAAATTATAAGGTTTTCATAAAAAAATATAAATGTAAATAAGTGATTTTATAAAATAATAAAATAAACCTTTATGGATTTTATTAGTGAAATACTATTTTAATTTTTTAATTTTATGTTTAAAATTAATCTTATATGTCTTCTAGACATGATATAAGAATAAATTGAACTTTTGGGATAAAAGATATATTTTTCTGAAAAATATTGTTTCCACCTTTTGATGGAGAACCCATTTTAAATCTAGATTTTTAAACTTTCATATGTATTATTTAAAAAATAAAATTTTTATTTTGATTGGGACATAAAAATTTATTTTTGATAAATTTTTTGTATGTTTCTCACAATGTTCAAATTTTAGTGAATAATGAAAAATACTGCAATTTATTACAAAAAATAATATTCATATAATTTATTTGTATTGTCAGGTTATATTTTTTATTTTGTTTAATTTATAATTAGATAATGTTTTTATCATTTAATATAGTTTTATTTAGTGTATGTAATTTATCATTGAAATTATATATAAACTCTTTTAAATCTTTTGATGGTTTTTAGTGTAAAAAACATGTTTTTATAGTTTTGAAAATAGGGATTAATTTTAAATTAATTATAGAAATATATATATTTAAATTCTGAGAATTTTTTATCTAAATATTGAATCAGTGGTTTCAAATTATTTAAACATTATCCTTTCATTTTTTTGGATTTTATGAATAGTAACTTTTGAAATTTTAATTTACAACAGTTAAAGGTAAATTAGGTAGATTAGGGTAAGAAATAATATGATAAGGATAATTAAATAACCATAATACGTGACAAAATACTATTCTATGAATAAATTTCTACCCTTAACACTTATTTATATATATTTCTTCATTTAATGAACATTTATTCTATGAATGTTATATTAATATTATTTAAACAAAAGAAAGTGTAACATGTCACTCTCTTATTTCTTATATGTATAATAATTTTATTATAGTGATAACTATGATAAAACATCAATGATAAAAATAATCCATCAATATAATTAAATTATATACATCATGGTAATTTATTTATAAATTATATATATTAAATAATTAACAAAAATACTGAGAGAACAGTGATACAATAATAATTTTATTAATAGAAATATTAAATAAATTATATGAAACTTTCAAAATAATAATAATATTTAATTATGATAATCCATGAATTTTATTAAGTAATATGACATTTTATTTGTCTATAAATAATTTTGGTTCGAAGATATCTCCCATTTTTGGATTTTTTTAAAATTCAATTAAATAGATTGTGTGGAAATTGATACTTTTGAACTTTTATTAAAATAGTATTTTACTAAATTATTTAAAATTCATAAAAATATTTTAAAAATAAAAATAGTCTATGATAATGTAGAGAAATTTATATTATGTCCATTTATTAAAAATTAACCCCATATAAGTAAAATTCATATCCTATTAATATTAAATATAATGTTTCCATAATTAAAACTAAAATTGATTAATTACACTTAAATCAAAAATATAATTTTTAAAAAAAAATTGTACATTTATAAAAATTATTTTATTATAGTATTTATAAAAATAACCATGTTATCATAAACATAACTTATGTCTAGTCATTTGGATTTAGAAATTAATTTATCTTTGTTTAATAGTTTAAGACTTTCCAAGGTCTTCCCTCCCCTCTCCTATAAAAAGGTCCAAACTCTTCACTATTACTCATTCTTCAAGAACTATTTAGTTAAAAATATATATACCCAAAACCCTTCCTAGAATCTCTCCCCACATTCTTAAGACATTTTTATATGTATAACACCCTCCTTTGATATGTTAACGTGTTCTTGAAAGGAGATCAATCGAAGGAGAGGTATCATTTTCTCTAAGTATTTCTATTTTATTTCTACATCCACTTCCATCAAATCACCCAAAAACATGATGAAATAATAACTATACTATACTCAATATAATAATATTTTATTATCTTAATTCCATAATTTTAATCAATCTCTAACTGTATGAAATGGGAAAATAATATTTTTTTTGTGTGTATGGTGGACTACCACCCCACGAACCGATATAGATTGTTTTCCATAATTGACTCTCATTAATGGTTATAATGATGAAATTAATGTTCATATATTATATTCATGACATATTAATTAATATAAGACAACAATATATAAATTACATCCTTACTTTCCACACATATTAAAATGGTAATGTCCTTCATGCGTACAAGTGAACTACCACCTCCACAAAGCGATGTGAATCATTTTTGACCACATCACTGTATGATATATATATATATAAGTTAATTTAAAATATATTTATGATTTTAATATTATTAGTATCTATTTGTAAATTTAGAATATTAATTACCTTATTTATATAATTATCATTGAAAATTTCAAATGTTACTCATGCATATGTACGTCCTACCACCTCCATTATTATTACGTTGTTCATTTTTTATACCATAAATAAACGTTTTGATTTAAAAATATAATTGATGTATAAAAGTGATTATTGTTTATGAATTTTATAATATATATGATTGAATTCGGATCACATAGAATACTTACATCATACCAAGTTCATTTTGGATTCATGTATTGAATATAGATAAAACATCTAATATGAACATAAACAATAATGTAATTATTATAATATGGAAATAAGTGATATAAAATAAGTACTAATCCCCAATAAAGTTATCAAGAATATATTAATTAAACCACGTTTATTATTCTATAATATAATGATTGTACATGATGATTCCTACTCATGGTAACATACTCTTTAACTAAAACATCGTTTTAAATGTTTTAATAATTTATTCTTATAAATCATTATCACTAATGTACAGGTTATAAAATAGTTTTAAGGATATATTTATGGGGAAAAGAATTTTTAAAAATTTTAATTCCTTTCAAAAGTTTCAAAGATGCATGAGACATATTTATTCATAAGTCATCTTTTTAAATTTTTTATTTTCTGTTTCAAAAATGGATTTTTTTTAATAACATTAAATGTATTTTTAAAATATATGTCATGAATTGAATTTTTTTATTTTATGTAGCGTGAATGGTTTGATGTTTAATTTAAATTTTTTTTACATTTATTTACAAATAATTTGGTTTCTTTTATGATTGTGTGTCTTTGTAAAAGTGAAATTTTATTTTAAAGTGTAAAATTTATTATTATTTTATGCATGAATTATTTATTGTGCTTATTCTAATGATATAGAGAATTTAAAATGTATATGGGTGGTTTTTTTATAAATTCTGGGTGGGTTATCCTGTTATATCTCTAATATTAATTGGGTAATGATATGAGGTTAACCAGTTGGGTTTTTAATAAAATATTTAGGGAATATAGTGTGATGGGTATTCCAAACGTAACCATGAAGGTTACAGCTTATGTATATGTGAAAGCTATAACATAATTATGATATGTATTCAACAAGTTATGTTTATAATTTTCCATTTCTATTAGTTCTATGAAAGTAAATTAATTTAATGTGGTGAGCCAAATGGATTATATTTTATTGGTGAAAATTACGATTTTTTTGAGAAAAAAACCATGATTTTAAAATTTTCATAGACTAATGGTTTCATTATTTATTTTATATCCCTTACTAATATTTTGGTGTTCATTCCATGTTTTTGAAATTTTTTCATATGATTTAAGGGATAATATTTTCATGGATGAGATTAATAAAAAAATGAAACCATGCAACATTTTAGAAGTTCATGTCTCTCATAAGAAATGCATAATATTGAATGTGCCAACTTTGTATTTCCATGGTTTTGTTATGTGCGATATATAGCCTAATTCTCTATATCTCCACAATTAAAATATTTCTTAGTGTAAAATAATGTAAAATTATTGACTTAAAACCATATTATTTAATTTTTAAGGATGGTTCCTTATATTGTTGATTGTGGAACTTATTGTGGTGTACTGGTCAGTATGTAAACAAAATATCCTATGTTTATTGATAGATGTAATAATGGGTGACCGGGTGAGACATTGGTATGTAGGGAACCCATAATATGATGCACATACCATTATATTTACTGATCCTACTAAATGAAGTGATGTTGGTTGTAGGTTAGAGTCCTAGGAATGGATCATGTATAATTTCTCATTTCTCTGATGCTTGAAATAGGTATACATTAAGATATGTTAAAACATTAAATAGGATAATATTGAATTAATTATTTAATGAAAACTATTCCATATTCAATGTTTAGGAGGTATAATGGTATTTTCATTTTTTTAGTCATGGTTCCACATCACCTTGCTCATCAATTTCATGTCAATTAATTTAATAAGAAAATGCCAGAAAATCATCCTGTATTATAGGTTGATGATGTTGACACATAAAGGAAGATACTTTAAGAATTTAAAAAATTGTGTTTGTATAAATATGAAGTCTTTATTTCATATTTATTTATAGGGTACTATTATAAGGAGGTTGAGATAGATTTTTGATTGATCTTTTCTCTAAATGAGAACTAGGTTTTAATGTATATGACCACGTTGTGTGGAGGAGGAAGATAGTGGTGATTCTTTTTCTTTAGGGATCATGCATAGTGGGTGGTATCATGATAGAAGTTACAAGACCAAGTCAAAGAAGTGTTTCTTTCTTTGAAAGTGAAATCAACAAGCCACTAAATTCTTCTTAAACATTGGCTAGGGCTCTAGTGTGCAAGAGTTAAAGAACCATTTGAGGATATTACATTGATATGAATCTAACATATTACTTTAAAAATAGGCCAAGGTGAGTCATTTTTAAATGTCATTGTATAAAAATATCTACTTCTAGTTCAACCTAGTTGTGTTGATGATATATCATTAGGTTCTATGAGGATAAGATGTTTTTTAAAGGATGTCAGCTAGAGCTGGATGGTTATGAATTCACTACTGGAATTTGGGTTTTTCCCCACACTTACATACCAACGGTTCTATGAAACCGTTGGGGTAGGATTGTTTAGGAAGGCTTTACCAATGGTTATAGTAAACCGTTGGTATTGAGGTGAATAGTGGAGGCTTTTCCCAACAGTTCATTAGAACCGTTGGGATATATGTGAATAGGGGAGGTTTTTCCCAACGGTTCATTAGAACCGTTGGGATATATGTATATGTGAGGCTTTTTCCCAACGGTTCTCATGAACCGTTGGGAAAACATTGTTTTTGGGAGTTTTTCCCAACGGTTCTATAACCGTTGGGAAAAACATACATATGCCAACGGTTTTTTAAAACCGTTGGCAAAGGTTTTCCCCAAAAACCCAGCCGCCCGTTCTCTCCCCCATTCGCGTTACAGAGCCCTAACGGGAGCAGCAGCAGCCGATTTTGGAGATACTGCCGGCCGGATTCCAGCTCTTCTTCAGGTTCTTCTTCTTCTTTATCTCAAAAGGTATTCAAATGTTTGGATCTCAATGAGTAAAACCTCCATCTAGTTGAGTGTTATCCCTAACTAGTGTGGCATCCGGCTTGTGGGGTGTTGAGAGAACTTTCAAAGTTGTTTTTTTTGTGCCTTGGATTGTCATATATAGTTTTATAATTTCTATGGATTGTATAAGAATTATGTGGAGTTTTAAATAATCCTATTTTTTACATTTCTGATCATGAATTTATGTATGTAATCTTACAAATATGTGATTCCTCTAGATCCTTGGATTTTATTATTGGGAATGTATTTTATGTATCATGAAATAAATTATGTCTTAGTCCTTCATATTTATACATTGATCAACTTGAAAATAAATTTACAAAAATAAAAAATCATTATCATTCTCAAACTCAGATCACTTTGGTTCTAACATCCTACCAATTTGATTTTTTAACAATTCAAAGTGAAATTCACACCACCAAAAGGTATTCAAATGTTTGGATAGTATTTAAACTTATTTTTATTTTTCCCTTCAGTTTAGACGATTTTGGAGCTACTGCCGGCGCCTAAGGGTGAGTTTTCTTGAAAATTCGTTTTTGGATTTTACCATTTGAACATGGGATGTCATTTGTGAAAGGTTATATAAATCGAATTGATTGTTCGATTTCGGAATTGAATTGTAAATTAAATTAATTAAGGGTATTTTATGGTTTTCATTCCCCATTATCACATGAATGCCAATTATTTTTTAACACATGTTTTAATTGTATTGCCTTGCCAATGTGAGTAAAGTAGAGACTATGCTATGAATCTATGAAATTGGATTGAATTTATCTTATATTTTATGCTACCATGTTAGATATATTATAACTAATGCATGTGATATCTTTATAGTCTTGTTAGGAGTGTTATATTAAAAATTCCCTTGTGAGTGCTTGAATTTTCATTGAATTTCTAGACATTATGAGTTATGTTGAGACCATGATATGTAATTGATTGATTAAGCAAGAGAATCTCATTATCTTGTCATTACAACATGAGTAAATGAAGCTTCATTGTTTTCAGGTTATTATTTGATTGAGTCGCCATTTTGAGGTGAGTTGTATTAAATACCTTTGTTTTTGACCTTGGTATGTTTAATGAATTGTTTAAATGAAATGAAATTCATTAAATGATTAATAGTAAATAGTGATACATGGATTCTATTAGGATGTCAAGTATATAATCTTGTTTCTATTAACTTATATGCTTTATGTGATAAATGGATTCACAGTGGAATTCCACGGATAGACTCATTTCTTTGAATATTGATTAAGCCATTGGTGATACATGGATCCAAGGGAGGGATTCCATAGATAGACTTATTGAATGTAGAATTATATTCCAATTGATACATGGATTCTTATGATAATTCCATAGATAGACTTATTGAATGTAGAATTATATTCCAATGATATGAGTCTTGTGTGGTGGTGGTGTGGTTTATGTGTTTTATGGTAGTAGTGAAGTGTGTGATTATGTAGTTAATGTGAACCCATAGGTTGAGTATTTTGTGCTATCTATATATCATGTATTTTTATGTTATTTCTACACATTCCCAACCAGAGTTGGATAAACTTACCAACGATCAGAGGTTTTGAGTTATGGGTATTTTTTCTAATATCTAGGATGGTGGTTATATGTTTGGATAGCTACCATGTCTTCCCTACTCTTCCTTCAAAAGTGATTGACCATGTGTTTTTAGGCAAGATGCGATGTGATTGTCCATGTGTCTTCAGGTGAGATGTAATATGATTTCCCTAGTGTTTTTCGATGAGGTGTGATGTGATAAGGCTATAATAAGATGTGGCATGTGGTTGGGGTCATGTAGGGTAGGAGGATGGCACAAGGTTGATGTTATTCATGTTCATGATACCCTACTAATATGGTTATGGGATGAGTCATGTTGTTATGTGATATAACACATTAAGTTCTTGTTGGTTTTACATTTTTTCAATAACACATTTGTATGTTTTTTTGACATGTGTAGTTGATACCTTGATTATTTTCTTCCTTTATCGTTTACTTAAATGTATATTCTATTATAGTTAATGCCTATTGAATTGTTTATGACAAAATGACTTATATAAATTCTTTTTACAGAATGGACAGAAGTTAGATGTATGAAACCGATCGGATCTCAGATGATTTTCAAAACAATTTGGAGAGCTTTATAGATTTTGCATTTCACAATGCTTCAGATAGTGGTCGCATACACTGCCCATGTTCCAATTGTGTTGGTAGACCTTGGTTGAGCCGTGAAGAAGTCAGCTACCACATAACCAAAAATGGGTTTCAAGAAAACTACTTTATGTGGTATCACAATGGGGAGAAAACGAAATCTCAAATTGGTGATGATCGAAATGAAAAGACTGGAATGGAGAATTTGTTAGATGATCGGTTTCCATTTATTCTTCCTCATGAAAAAGAAAGGATTTCAACTCAAGAAGACTTCGATATGAGGACAGCTGATGCATCTAGTGAAAATGATGATATTGATAGGGTGAAGAAATTGAATGATGCTGCCACGACTCCAGTATATCGGCAATGAATTAAAATGAAAAAGTTGGAATTTTTAATCCGATTATTTCATGGGAAAACTATGTATGGTATTTCTAATACAGCAATCGATTACATTCTTACCCTCTTGAAGGATTTACTTCCAGATGATGCAGATATTCCCTCAAACCACTATATGGCATGGAAGTTAGTTGAGGAACTTGGATTTTCAAGAAACAAAATTCATGCTTGCCCGAAAGATTGCAGTTTATTCTGGGAGGAAACCGCTGAACGAAATGATTGTATAAAATGTGGCACATCCCGCTGGAAGTAAAAATCTGATGGAACACCATCCCGCGTTCCACAGAAAGTAATGTGGCACTTTCCATTGATCCCCATACTCCAGAATCTTTTTATGTCTGATGACATATCAATAAAAATGAGATGGCATGATACCGAGAGAAAGAAGATTGATGATGAGTTGGTTCATCCTGCAGATGGATTTGCATGGAAGCGATTTGATGCTCGACATCTTGATTTTGCAGCTGACGTGCGTAATGTGAGGCTGGGTCTTTCATGCGACGGTTTTAATCCGTTTGGGCAGATGCTTACTTCGCACAGCTCATGGCCAGTTTTTATACACATTTATAATCTTCCCCCATGGTTGTGTATGAAAAAACCTTTCACTTTCATGAGTATACTCATATCTGGTCCTTCTGATCCTGGAATTGATATTGATGTATACATGCATCCTTTAATAAAAGAGTTGAAGCTTCTTTGGGATGTGGGTGTGCGCACATACGATGCATGTTCGAAAGACATATTTCAGATGCGCGCTGCGCTTATGTGGACAATCAATGATTTTCCGGCTTATGCAATGATGTCTGGATGGAGCACGAAGGGGAAACTGTCATGTCCAGTTTGTATGAAGAATACACGATCCAGAAGACTGAAACATCGTTGTAGTTTCAGTTTTATGGGACATCGACGATTTTTGCCAAAGGATCATCCATATAGAATGAATCGTCGAAGATTTGATAATACTATAGAGACCGATGATCCACCTCAGCGTATGTCTGGAACTGATGTGCTTAATGAATTGAAAGATTTCAGTTTTTCGTTCGGGAAGGGTCAAATGAAATCTGGAAAGAGAAAGAATGTTTCCACAGAAACCAGTTACAATTGGAGGAAGAGGAGTATCTTTTTTGATTTGCCTTATTGGTCAACCAATTTGCTACGTCATTGCTTAGACGTAATGCATATTGAAAAGAATATATGTGAAATTTTGCTTTCAGTTCTTCTAAATGTCAAGGGGAAGACAAAAGATGATTTACGATCTCGACGTGACTTGGTGGATTGGGGCATCAGACCAGAATTGCATCCTGTGCGTATCAGTGAAAATAAATGGCAACTTCCATGTGCTTCTTATGTGATGACACCTACTAAAAAACAATTTTTGGAAGTATTAGAGACTATTAGAGTTCCTGATGGCTATTCAAGCAACATATCTAAACGGGTCAACAGAAGAGAGTTGAAGCTAAAATCTTTGAAGACTCATGATTATCACGTTCTACTGCATGAGTTGCTTCCAATAGCAATCCGTCATCTTTTGTCCAATAATGTAAGGGTGGTTGTTATTCGGTTGTGCCATTTGTTTAGAGATCTTTGTGCTAAGAATTTGTCCAAGTCTTTCTTGCAAAAAATGTTGACAGATGCCCCATTAATTTTGTGTGAGTTGGAGAAAATATTTCCCCCATCATTTTTCACATGCATGCTGCATCTGACTGTCCATATTCCAACTGAAATACTTCTCGGAGGACCTGTTTCTTTTCGTTGGATGTATCCAACTGAAAGAAATATGTTCACATTAAAGTCTTATGTTCGAAACAAGAATCATCCCGAAGGTTCTATCGTGAACGGTTACTTAGCTCAAGAATGTATGGATTTCTGTTCAATGTATTTGTCTGATCTTACTACAAGAATGAACAGACCAATGAGAAATGAAGAAGAACAATATGAGAAAATTGAACCCAGTTTTCCATCACTTCCTCAAACAGGAGGAATTCCTGGATCATATACATTGAAGACATTAAGCCATGAAGAGCGGGAGATGGCACATCGCACAGTTTTGTTCAACTGTGATTTGTTCGATGACTATATCAGGTAACAAAATTGAATATGTATATCTTACATATATATCTGTTAAACTATTCATATTTTTTTATCTACAGGGAACATAAAACAATGATAAATAGGAAGCATCGTTCTTTATCTTTGAGAAGGAGAGAGACTTTGCATAGAAAAGAGTTTTCTACTTGGTTAAAATTGAAGGTAAAAATATTACTGTTTAAATTAATTATTTCAATATTTACTTAAGTTTAACTGTCATTTATATTGCAGGTATTGAGTTTGTCTGCTGACTCTGTCTCTGAGGAAATAAGAGCTTTGGCTTTTGGTCCTAATACCGTGGTTCGTGACTGTAAATCAATTGTTATCAATGGGTACAGATTTATTGTCACTGAACGAGCCAAAAACATGAGAACACAACATGATGGTATTATGGTTACTGCCACAACAGATTGTTATGCCAGCGCACCAGATAGTAGACCGCGACTTGAAAATGTGGGTTATTATGGAGTCGTTGAGAAAATAATAATATTGGATTATTACTCTCATGGACGAGTCACAATGATGAAATGCCATTGGTTTGATTCGATGACGAGACATGGCACATTTATTGATGATTGTGGATTTCGAGTAATTAATATGACCCGCACTCTTGCAACCGAAGAACCATATGTGTTGGAATCAATGGCTAAACAAGTTTTTTTTGTCAAAGATCAACTTCAACCTGAATTTGGTGTCGTAGTTGAAGTAATTCCAAGACATATTTTTGATGATGCTGATGATGGAATTGACACTGTCCCTATTGCCATTGGAACCAATCCATTTATTTCTTTTGATGACTCCAATAGCTCAATTGTCAGAGTTGATTGTGAACCTGAATTTGTGGTTGGAAATATATAGAATCATTCATCCATGTTCTCAATTCTTTTGGTTTACCTCGAGTTGGGTTGTTAAGGTTGGTAATATTCATATTTATTTAGTATTGATCACAAATATGTTTTAGCTGACTTGACCGTTATGTGAATTTTCAATGTTTATTGGTTACTGTTTTATTTGAATTGCATTTTCTAATTTGGAATTGAACTGTATTCAAACCAAATCAAACAATATTTCTAACTTGGTGAACATTACAACTTGTATGTTTTATTAAATTCATTCAAGCTCTTCTAAAACAATTGATAGCTAAATTACCAATGAATCCCCTCATTCCCTCATATATTTAGTTTTTTGGTTTACACATTAATTTTCTTTTTCTAATTAATTACATATTTGTTTTCCAATGCAGGAAATGAAGCCAATTGAAGAGAGTCGAAGAAAAAAAATGGCGGAGAACAATCGTCGGATGGAGGAGATGGGCATTCCACCATTAGTGCCTACAGTGATTACTTTATTTCAAATATATAAATATATATTTACAGAATATATAATGTCATGTGATAAATTTTTTTTGTAAACTTTTTTGTAGGATCCACCATTACGTCGACAGTTATTCGACGAGGAGCCTAGTACTGGTCCTAGTACTCAGGCCGGTGGTACGAGGAGGGTTCGTACCAGAGGTGGACATAGAGCTGCGCGTGCCCGACTAGACCCTGCCCCTCCCACTGACATTTCAGCCTTCCCACATTCTGATCCCGGTGTGTCGTTAGGGACACACGGGATATTTAGACCTCCCATGTTTTCGCTACCTTCTGCATCTTCTGCCCCATCATTTTCACATCCCATGATGATTCCCACTCCCCAGTTAGCATCAGGTCATACAGTTGTTCCATCTTCTTTTCCTTCTACTTCTGTCTCTCCGAGCTTTTATATTCCATCGTCTTCGACTCCTGTTCCACCAGAGGGTGTTCCATCAGGTTCTGTGGATCTGGCGCCACTCATTGATCAGACTAGCACAGGTATATTTATAAAACCCTATCAAATTTTTATAGCAATATTTATTTTCATTATAACATGTTTTGATAAAATATTTGTTTTTCTTTCATGACAGATACATCTACTGAAAGGAGGCGGGGGCGGGGCCGTACACGCATGAGTTCGGTGTGGAACCGTCGCACACAGGTTATGGTGGAATATAATGAAGACAATCAGATGGTTGAGAAAACAGGGCAGCAATGTCGGAGTTTTATGGTGACGCTTGCCAAATACTCCGACATCATTCCCGTCAGCCCGCTGTCGTGGAGACATTTGCCACATGAGGTCAAAGATAGAGCTTGGGCAGAGATATGGGTAAAAAAATCTGTTGTATTTAATGCCATGAATTTTTTTTGTATTTATATAAATTAATATTTTCATTTCAGCTTCGATTTAATTTTCCTGATGGTGAGGGTGCACGAATGGAACGTCTAAAGGATTTAGGCGAGCTTTGGAGAGCCTACAAGCATGAGCTGTATATTGGCTGGCGTGCTAGAGTTGGCACTGAGTTAGAGGCGGTACCAGTCGTGGATTATTGTCCTATAGAGCAGTATCGTCAGATGATTACTCATTGGACGAGTACCCAGTTTAAGGTATGAATTACATTTGAGGTATTTAAATAATAACTTTCAAGTTTTGCATTAATATTATCCTTTGAATTATCGAATATTATTTAGGAATCGTCTGGAAAAAATAAAAAAAAACATTGATGCAAAAAAATACCTCCATACACTAGGACGCACGATGATGCCGTCCGCTATGAATTTGACCGTTGGACGCCCGTTCTGGCCGTTTATGACACCAGAACTTCGTTGTCAGTCACCGCGGGCACACGGCATGTCTGATTGACGTGTCGTCTGCTCGACCACTTCAGAAATCAGTCACCCGTATTTGTCGTCTGATTTCATGCCATTCCGACATCGTTCGGCCCGTTTGGACCCCCCTCACGCGCGTTTACGAAGAGCGCGCATCACTTAAAACACGAATATTGAGCCGTACCGCGCAAACCGAACGTCCGATTGACGTGCCGTCTGCGCGTACACGTCAAGAATAATAATTAGAATGTTCCACGGTGGTTTCATCTCAATCTGAGGTCGTCCGCTATGAATTTGACCGTTGGACGCCCGTTCTGGCCGTTTATGACACCATAACTGCGTTGTCGATCACCGCGGGCACACGACAAGTCCGATTGACGTGCCGTCTACTCGACCACTTCAGAAATCACTCACCCGTATTTGTCGTCTGATTTCAGGCCATTCCGACATCGTTCGGCCCGTTTGGACCCCCCTCACGCGCGTTTACGAAGCGCGCGCATCACTTAAAACACTAATATTGAGCCGTACCGCGCAAACCACACGTCCGATTGACGTGCCGTCTGCGCGTACACATCACGAATAATAATTAGAATGTTCCACGGCGGTTTCAGCTCATTCCGAGGCCGTCCGCTATGAATTTGACCGTTGGACGCCCGTTCTGGCCGTTTGTGACACCAGAACTGCGTTGTCGGTCACCGCGGGCACACGGCACGTCCGATTGACATGCCGTCTGCTTGACCACTTCAGAAATCAGTAACCCGTATTTGTCGTTTGATTTCAGGCCATTCCGACATCGTTCGGCCCGTTTGGACCCCCCTCACGCGCGTTTACGAAGCGCGCACATCACTTAAAACACGAATATTGAGCCGTACCGCGCAAACCGCACGTCCGATTGACGTTCCGTCTGCGCGTACACGTCACGAATAATAATTAGAATGTTCCACGGTGGTTTCAGCTCAATCCTAGGTCGTCCGCTATGAATTTGACCGTTGGACGCCCGTTCTGGCCGTTTATGACACCATAACTGCTTTGTCGGTCACCGCGGGCACACGACAAGTCCGATTGACGTGCCGTCTGCTCGACCACTTCAGAAATCACTCACCCGTATTTGTCGTCTGATTTCAGGCCATTCCGACATCGTTCGGCCCGTTTGGACCCCCCTCACGCGCGTTTACGAAGCGCGCACATCACTTAAAACACTAATATTGAGCCGTACCGCGCAAACCGCACGTCCGATTGACGTGCCGTCTGCGCGTACACGTCACGAATAATAATTAGAATGTTCCACGGTGGTTTCAGCTCAATCTGAGGCCGTCCGCTATGAATTTGACTGTTGGACGCCCGTTCTGGCCGTTTATGACACCAGAACTGCGTTGTCGGTCACCGCGGGCACACGGCACGTCCGATTGACGTGTCGTCTGCTCGAACACTTCAGAAATCAGTCACCCGTATTTGTCGTCTGATTTCAGGCCATTCCGACATCGTTCGGCCCGTTTGGACCCCCCTCACGCGCGTTTACGAAGCGCGCGCATCACTTAAAACACTAATATTGAGCTGTACCGCGCAAACCGCACGTCCGATTGACGTGCCGTCTGCGTGTACACATCACGAATAATAATTAGAATGTTTCACGGTGGTTTCGGGTGAATCTGTGGTCGTCCGCTATGAATTTGACCGTTGGACGCCCGTTCTGGCCGTTTATGACACCATAACTGCGTTGTCGGTCACCGCGGGCACACGACAAGTCCGATTGACGTGCCGTCTGCTCGACCACTTCAGAAATCACTCACCCGTATTTGTCGTCTGATTTTAGGCCATTCCGACATCGTTCGGCCCGTTTGGACCCCCCTCACGCGCGTTTACGAAGCGCGCGCATCACTTAAAACACTAATATTGAGCCGTACCGCGCAAACCGCACGTCCGATTGACGTGCCGTCTGCGCGTACACGTCACGAATAATAATTAGAATGTTTCACGGTGGTTTCAGCTCAATCCGAGGTTGTACGCTATGAATTTGACCGTTGGATGCCCGTTCTGGCCGTTTATGACACCATAACTGCGTTCTCGGTCACCGCGGGCACACGACAAGTCCGATTGACGTGCCGTCTGCTCGACCACTTCATAAATAACGCACCCGTATTTGTCGTCTGATTTCAGGCCATTCCGACATCGTTCGGCCCGTTTGGACCCCCCTCACGCGCGTTTACGAAGCGCGCGCATCACTTAAAACACTAATATTGAGTTGTACCGCGCAAACCGCACGTCCGATTGACGTGCCGTCTGCGTGTACACATCACGAATAATAATTAGAATGTTTCACGGTGGTTTCGGGTGAATCTGTGGTCGTCCGCTATGAATTTGACCGTTGGACGCCCGTTCTGGCCGTTTATGACACCATAACTGCGTTGTCGGTCACCGCGGGCACACGGCACGTCCGATTGACGTGCCGTCTGCTCGACCACTTCCTAAATCACTCACACGTATTTATCGTCTGATTTCAGGCCATTCCGAGATCGTTCGTCCCGTTTGGACCCCCCTCACGCGCGTTTCGAAGCGCGCGCATCACTTAAAACACGAATATTGAGCTGTACCGCGCAAACCGCACGTCCGATTGACGTGCCGTCTGCGCGTACACGTCACGAATAATAATTTGAATGTTCCACGGTGGTTTCAGCTCAATCCGAGGTCGTCCGCTATGAATTTGACCGTTGGACGCCCGTTCTGGCCGTTTATGACACCATAACTGCGTTGTCGGTCACTGCGGGCACACGACAAGTCCGATTGACGTTCCGTCTGCTCGACCACTTCAGAAATCACTCACCCGTATTTTTCGTCTGATTTCAGGCCATTCCGACATCGTTCGGCCCGTTTGGACCCCCCTCACGCGCGTTTACGAAGCGCGCGCATCAATTAAAACACTAATATTGAGCCGTACCGCGCAAACCGCACGTCTGATTGACGTGCCGTCTGCGCGTACACGTCACGAATAATAATTAGAATGTTCCACGGTGGTTTCAGCTCAATCCGAGGCCGTCCGCTATGAATTTGACCGTTGGACGCCCGTTCTGGCCGTTTATGACACCAGAACTGCGTTGTCGGTCACTGCGGGCACACGGCACGTCCGATTGACGTGCCGTCTGCTCGAATACTTCAGAAATCAGTCACCCGTATTTGTCGTCTTATTTCAGGCCATTCCGACATCGTTCGGCCCGTTTGGACCCCCCTCACGCGCGTTTACGAAGCGCACGCATCACTTAAAACACGAATATTGAGTCGTACCGCGCAAACCGCACGTCCGATTGACGTGCCGTCTGCGCGTACATGTCACGAATAATAATTAGAATGGTCCACGGTGGTTTCAGCTCAATCTGAGGTCGTCCGCTATGAATTTGACCGTTGGACGCCCGTTCTGGCCGTTTATGACACCATAACTGCGTTGTCGGTCACCGCGGGCACACAACAAGTCCGATTGACGTGCCGTCTGCTCGACCACTTCAGAAATCACTCACCCGTATTTGTCGTCTGATTTTAGGCCATTCCGACATCATTCGGCCCGTTTGGACCCCCCTCACGCGCGTTTACGAAGCGCGCGCATCACTTAAAACACTAATATTGAGCCGTACCGCGCAAACCGCACGTCCGATTGACGTGCCGTCTACGCGTACACGTCACGAATAATAATTAGAATGTTTCACGGTGGTTTCAGCTCAATCCGAGGTCGTACGCTATGAATTTGACCGTTGGACGCCCGTTCTGGCCGTTTATGACACCATAACTGCGTTCTCGATCACCGCGGGCACACGACAAGTCCGATTGACATGCCGTCTGCTCGACCACTTCATAAATAACTCACCCGTATTTGTCGTCTGATTTCATGCCATTCCGACATCGTTCGGCCCGTTTGGACCCCCCTCACGCGCGTTTACGAAGCGCGCGCATCACTTAAAACACTAATATTGAGCCGTACCGCGCAAACCGCACGTCCGATTGACGTGCCGTCTGAGCGTACACGTCACGAATAATAATTAGAATGTTTCACGGTGGTTTCGGGTGAATCCGTGGTCGTCCGCTATGAATTTGACCGTTGGACGCCCGTTCTGGCCGTTTATGACACCATAACTGCGTTGTCGGTCACCGCGGGCACACGGCATGTCCGATTGACGTGCCGTCTCCTCGACCACTTCATAAATCACTCACCCGTATTTATCGTCTGATTTCAGGCCATTCCGACATCGTTCGGCCCGTTTGGACCCCCCTCACGCGCGTTTCGAAGCGCGTGCATCACTTAAAACACGAATATTGAGCCGTACCGCGCAAACCGCACGTCCGATTGACGTGCCGTCTGTGCGTACACGTCACGAATAATAATTAGAATGTTCCACGGTGGTTTCATCTCAATCCGAGGTTGTCCGCTATGAATTTGACCGTTGGACGCCCGTTCTGGCCGTTTATGACACCATAACTGCGTTGTCGGTCACCGTGGGCACACGACAAGTCCGATTGACGTGCCGTCTGCTCGACCACTTCAGAAATCACTCACCCGTATTTGTCGTCTGATTTCAGGCCATTCCGACATCGTTCGGCCCGTTTGGACCCCCCTCACGCGCGTTTACGAAGCCCGCGCATCACTTAGAACACTAATATTGAGCCGTACCGCGCAAACCGCACGTCCGATTGACGTGCCGTCTACGCGTACACGTCACGAATAATAATTAGAATGTTTCACGGTGGTTTCAGCTCAATCCGAGGTCGTACGCTATGAATTTGACCGTTGGACGCCCGTTGTGGCCGTTTATGACACCATAACTGCGTTGTCGGTCACCGCGGGCACACGACAAATCCGATTGACGTGCCGTCTACTCGACCACTTCATAAATAACGCACCCGTATTTGTCTTCTGATTTCAGGCCATTCCGACATCGTTCGGCCCGTTTGGACCCCCCTCACGCGCGTTTACGAAGAGCACGCATCACTTAAAACACTAATATTGAGTCGTACCGCGCAAACCGCACGTCCGATTGACGTGCCGTCTGCGCGTACACGTCACGAATAATAATTAGAATGTTCCACGGTGGTTTCAGCTCAATCCGTGGTCGTCCGCTATGAATTTGACCGTTGGACGCCCGTTCTGGCCGTTTATGACACCATAACTGCGTTGTCGGTCACCGCGGGCACACGACAAGTCTGATTGACGTTCCGTCTGCTCGACCACTTCAGAAATCACTCACCCGTATTTGTCGTCTGATTTTAGGCCATTCCGACATCGTTCGGCCCGTTTGGACCCCCCTCACGCGCGTTTACGAAGCGCGCACATCACTTAAAACACTAATATTGAGCCGTACCGCGCAAACCGCACGTCCGATTGACTTGCCGTCTACGTGTACACGTCACGAATAATAATTAGAATGTTTCACGATGGTTTCAGCTCAATCCGAGGTCGTACGCTATGAATTTGACCGTTGGACGCCCGTTCTGGCCGTTTATGACACCATAACTGCGTTGTCGGCCACCGCGGGCACACGACAAGTCCGATTGACGTGCCGTCTGCTCGACCACTTCATATATAACTCACCCGTATTTTTCGTCTGATTTCAGGCCATTCCGACATCGTTCGGCCCGTTTGGACCCCCCTCACTCGCGTTTACGAAGCGCGCGCATCACTTAAAACACTAATATTGAGCCGTACCGCACAAACCGCACGTCTGATTGACGTGCCGTCTGCGCGTACACGTCACGAATAATAATTATAATGTTTCACGGTGGTTTCGGGTGAATCCGTGGTCGTCCGCTATGAATTTGACCGTTGGACGCCCGTTTTGGCCGTTTATGACACCATAACTGCGTTTTCGGTCACCGCGGGCACACGGCACGTCCGATTGACGTGCCGTCTGCTCGACCACTTCATAAATCACTCACCCGTATTTATCGTCTGATTTCAGGCCATTCCGACATCGTTCGGACTGTTTGGACCCCCTCACGCGCGTTTCGAAGCGCACGCATCACTTAAAACATGAATATTGATCCGTACCGGGCAAACCGCACGTCCGATTGACGTGCCGTCGGCGCGTACACATCACGAATAATAATTAGAATGTTTCACGGTGGTTTCAGCTCAATCCGAGGCCGTCCTCTATGAATTTGACCGTTGGACGCCCGTTCTGGCCGTTTATGACACCAGAACTGCGTTGTCGGTCACCGCGGGCACACGGCACGTCCGATTGACGTGCCGTCTACTCGACCACTTCCGAAATCAGTCACCCGTATTTGTCGTCTGATTTCAGGCCATTCCGACATCGTTCGGCCCGTTTGGACCCCCCTCACGCGCGTTTACGAAGCGCGCGCATCACTTAAAACACGAATATTGAGCCGTACCGCGCAAACCGCACGTCCGATTGACGTGCCGTCTGCGCGTACACGTCACGAATAATAATTAGAATGTTCCACGGTGGTTTCAGCTCAATCCGAGGTCGTCCGCTATGAATTTGACCGTTGGACGCCCGTTCTGGCCGTTTATGACACCATAACTGCGTTGTCGGTCACCGCGGGCACACGACAAGTCCGATTGACGTGCCGTCTGCTCGAACACTTCAGAAATCACTCACCCGTATTTTTCGTCTGATTTTAGGCCATTCCGACATCGTTCGGCCCATTTGGACCCCCCTCACGCGCGTTTACGAAGCACGCGCATCACTTAAAACACTAATATTGAGTCGTACCGCGCAAACCGCACGTCCGATTGACGTGCCGTCTGCGCGTAAACGTCACGAATAATAATTAGAATGTTTCACGGTGGTTTCAGCTCAATCTGAGGTCGTACGCTATGAATTTGACCGTTGGACGCCCGTTTTGGCCGTTTATGACACCATAACTGCTTTCTCGGTCACCGCGGGCACACGACAAGTCCGATTGACGTGCTGTCTGCTCGACCACTTCATAAATAACTCACCCGTATTTGTCGTCTGATTTCAGGCCATTCCGACATCGTTCGGCCCGTTTGGACCCCCCTCACGCGCGTTTACGAAGCGCGCGCATCACTTAAAACACTAATATTGAGCTGTACCGCGCAAACCGCACGTCCGATTGACGTGCCGTCTACGCGTACACGTCACGAATAATAATTAGAATGTTTCACGGTGGTTTCGGGTGAATCCGTGGTCGTCCGCTATGAATTTGACCGTTGGACGCCTGTTTTGGCCGTTTATGACACCATAACTGCGTTGTCGGTCACCGCGGGCACACGGCACGTCCGATTGACGTGCCGTCTGCTCGAACACTTCATAAATCACTCACCCGTATTTATCGTCTGATTTCAGGCCATTCCGACATCGTTCGGACCGTTTGGACCCCCTCACGCGCGTTTTGAAGCGCGCGCATCACTTAAAACATGAATATTGATCCGTACCGGGAAAACCGCACGTCCGATTGACGTGCCGTCTGCGCGTACACGTCACGAATAATAATTAGAATGGTTCACGGTGGTTTCAGCTCAATCCGGAGACACGGTGTGGCCGACACCACTCAAAGTGTCCGTCTTTTGTTTCAAAATGACGTCATTTTAAGTGAAAAGCATCAACTGGCTTACGGAAAACCGACCAAACGCATTCCGAATCTGTTGATAATTTATCCCAACAATCCATGGGTCATATGTGACGTGTACGAGCCAACCCGGGATGAATCCGAGTCACGGTGTGTCCGGGATAAGTTTAAGTGGCTCTCTTTTGTTTAAAATGAACACCATTTTAAGTACATACAGAAAAACGACCAAACGGATTCAGCTTCCGTTGAAACATTAGGAGAACGATCCATGAGTCATATGTGACGTGTACGAATCAACCCCGCCACAATCGGAGACGCGGTGTGGCCGACACCACTCAAAAAGTATCGGTCTTTTGTTTCAAAAAGACGTCATTTTAAGTGAAAATCATCAAGTGACATACGAAAAACCGACCAAAGGCATTCGGACTGTGTCGACACTTTAGCACAAGGATCCATGGGTCGTATGTGACGTGTACGAGTCAATCCTGCCTCAATCTGAGGTGCGGTGTGACCGACACCGTTCTAACTGTCTATCTTTTGTTTAAAATGGACAGGATACGCAAAACCGACCAAACGCAAAACCGACCAAACGCATTCTGAATCTGTTGATAATTTATCACAACGATCCATCAGTCATATGTGACATGTACGAGCCCACTCGGGCTCAATCCGAGTCGCGGTGTGGCCGGGATCAGTCTAAGTGGCTCTCTTTTGTTTAAAATGGACATCATTTTAAGTACATACGGAAAACCGACCAAACGCATTCGGTTTCCATTGAAACTTTAGGAGAACGATTCACGGGTCATATGTGAGGTGTAAGAATCATCCCCGCCACAATCCGAGGCGCAGTGTGGTCAACACTGCTCTAACTGTGTCTGTTTTGTTTAAAATGGGTAGGATTATAAGTGAAAAGAACTGGCATACGCAAAACCGACCAAACGCATTCGGTTTCCATTGAAACTTTAGGAGAACGATCCAAGGGTCATATGTGACGTGTACCAATCATCCCCGTCTCAATCCGAGACGCGGTGTGGCCGACACCGCTCTAACTATGTCTCTTCTGTTTAAAATGGACATGATTATAAGTGAAAAAGAACAACTGGCATACGAAAAACCGACCAAACGCATTCCGAATCTTTTGATCATTTATCACAACAATCCATGGGTCATATGTGACCTGTACGAGGCAACCCGGGTTCAATCCGAGTCGCGGTGTGGCCGAGATCAGTCTAAGTGGCTCTCTTTTGTTTAAAATGGACACCATTTTAAGTACATACGGAAAACCGACCAAACGCATTCGGTTTCCATTGAAACTTTAGGAGAACGATCCATGAGTCATATGTGACGTGTACAAATCATCCCCGCCTCAATCCGAGGCACGGTGTGGCCGACACCGCTCTAACTGTGTCTGTTTTGTTTAAAATGGACAGGATTATAAGTGAAAAGAACAACTGACATACGCAAAACTGACCAAACGCATTCAGAATCTTTTGATAATTTATCACAACGATCTTTGGGTCATATGTGACGTGTACGAGCCAACCCGGGTCAATCCGAGTCGCGGTGTGACCGGGATCTGTCTAAATGGCTCTCTTTTGTTTAAAATGTACACCATTTTAAGTACATACGGAAAACCGACCAAACGCATTCGGTTTCCATTGTAACTTTAGGAGAACGATCCATGGGTCCTATGTGACGTGTACGAATCATCCCGCCTCAATCCGACATGCGGTGCGGCTGACACCACTCAAAGTGTCCGTCTTTTGTTTCAAAAGGATGTCATTTTAAGTGAAAAACATCAACTGACATACGGAAGACCGACCAACGCATTCGGATTCTATCGATACTTTAGCACAACAATCCATGGGTCATATGTGACGTGTACAAGTCAACCCCGTCTTAATCTGAGATGTGGTGTGGCCGACACCGCTCTAACTATGTCTCTTTTGTTTAAAATGGACATGATTATAAATGAAAAGAACAACTGGCATACGCAAAACCGACCAAACGCATTCGGAATCTTTTGATAATTTATCACAATGATCCATGGGTCATATGTGACATGTACGAGCCAACCCGGGATGAATATGAGTCGCGGTGTGGTCGGGATGAGTCTAAGTGTCACTCTTATGTTTAAAATGGACAACATTTTAAGTACATACGGAAAATCGACCAAACGCATTCGGTTTCCATTTAAACTTTAGGAGAACGATCCATGAGTCATATGTGACGTGTACGAATCAACCCCGCCTCAATTGGAGACGCGGTGTGGTCGGCACCACTCATAGTTTCCGTCTTTTGTTTCAAAAGGACGTCATTTTAAGTGAAAAACATCAACTGACATACGGAAAACCGACCAAACGCATTAGGATTCTGTCGATACTTTAGCACAATGATCCATGAGTCAAATTTGACGTGTACGAGTTAACCCTGCCTCAATCTGAGGTGCGGTGTGGCCGGTATCACTTCAGGTGTATGTATTTTGTTTAAAATGGACATCATTTGAGGTAAAAATATATGGTATAGAAAAAACCGATCATATTATGAATTGAATTTCAGATTCCACGTATAATTGTCATCTAAATTTTAAATTGAATTCTATATGAATTATGTATGTTTATGAATTGTAATTTAATTATGGATTTGTATAGTTTCAGGATCCATTATATGTTAAATGTGTATGAATTTGTTGGTAATTGAATATGTATGTTTAATTTTATTACTGGTACAATAGTTGGATCGAAAATGAGGTGAAAATGAGGTGAAAATGAGGTGAAAATGAGGTGAAAATGAGGCCTGATGACTGGTGGTGATGGACAGGGGACAGGGGCTGTGCAAATTGCAGGGTGTTGCAATTTGCAGCATAGGGTATGCCAACGGTTTCAAACCGTTGGCATATAAGTTTTTAGCATGTCTTTTCCCAACGGTTCTAAACCGTTGGGAAAGACTTCACCAATTCCCAACGGTTTGAAACCGTTGGGAAAATGTTCCACATGGTATATCCCAACGGTTTGGAACCGTTGGGAACATGTGTGGTATTTGGTTTTCCCAACGGTTTGGGAGAACCGTTGGGAAAAACTTCCGTTGGGGTAGGGTAACTTCTATGGGCCTATTGCAACGGTTGCCAGTAAACCGTTGGGAAAACCTTTTCCAACGGCTTACTTCCCAACGGTTATCAGAACCGTTGGGAAAACCTTTCCCAACGGTTCTGAACCGTTGGGAAATAGTGTATTTCAAGTAGTGATTTGAAGTCATCAAGATTCCACACAAAGAAAATATTTTGTACAGGGTTCCATGTTTTCAAGACATAAGGCCTTTAGATAAGCTATGGGTAGGTCTAATACCTCATTATCTCATTTCTATATGTGCATTAGATCATTAACCCATGAAAAGGGATAATATGCAAGTTTTTATTTTGGAGGATGTGGTCATCATTAACATAATTTATAGTCATTTATAGGAAGTTAGTTTGATCTTGGTGTTTTGGATCTGGTTCCTCTTATGAGGTAGTTCCATCCGAGGCAGTAGTTATAGGGCATTCCATTTTTGGTAACAATAGATAGGATATGATGCATGAATTCTACACCCTTAAGACACTCCTCACCTATAGAGTGAATATAATTTCTTTAATGGTGGTACATAGTATGTTATGCAAGGCTATAGATTAATCCTTAGTTGTTTTCATTCTTTATTGTTGCTAGTTCCCAGAAAAATAGGCATAGATTGATTAAATCGTTTCTTTTTTTTCTACTTGTTTGGTTAATTTCTTATTTTTTAGAAACAAACTCTTTTATTTCACCTACCTTAATCAATACAATTATAATTTAGGTAGAATGGCCTCCTGTATTCTTTTTGTTTACTATACCAATTAGAGGTCGATATGACTAATAGAATATATATTGAGACTGTGAGATAATTTTTTAGAAGAACCGCCTTGGGGGACATCCTATGTTTATGGATACATATATATGACATCATCTTGTATATAGATTGGGTTAATTTAATGTAGGATATCGTGGATTTCTCTAGGAGATGGGTTCTATTCTATGATGTTGATATACTTGTAGTAGTTTTCATTAGTGAGAGTTACCATAGGATGGATAATATGCATGTACCATTGTTATTATATATAATGGTCAATAAGATGTTGTGTTCATTATATCTTTAGTAGTAATTATTTCCCATTGTTGTAGAAGAGTTCCCTGATGTCATTCCAGATGAGGTTTTAGCAATACCCCCTAAAAGAGAGATCTAGTTTTGGGTTAAATTCAAATTCAGGAGTGTCTTCTATCTCTTTGTATCCATATAGTATGGTTCCTACAGAGTTATGAGAGTTTGATGTATATCTTGATGATTTATTGTGGGATGTTTTTTTTGTTGACTGTTTCTCCTTGGTATTCCCCAGTTTTGTTCATCAATATCGATAATGGATATTTTTTGAATTTTATCAATTATCATCACTTGAACTAAGTGATTATGGGGAAACACTATCCTCTTCCAGGAATTGATGATTTATTGGATCAACTGATATGATCACATTGGTTTCCAAATATTGTTATGCGATCTTTAATTTCTTAGATATGGGTGAATAATGAGGATATTAAATAGGATAATTTATATTATCATTGTGGTAATTATGAGATCATTATGATATAGTTTGGTGTGAAACAATATCTAATTTTGTTCATACGGTTAATGATTGTAATGTTCATATAGTAGTATTATATGTTATTGGTGGATTTCTTCAACAACATCTCTATAAACTACACATATAAAAAGGATCATACATAGAATCTCTGATTTGTTTTTGGATTTTTTTTCCAAGGGATGTTATTAATGATGTATTTTAAGTGTTAGTTCTGGACACAAGAACTCCATTACTTTAGTAAATTTATATCCTAGATAAGACTATTTTGAGTTCATTTTAATATATACAAGGTCATTTCCTAGGAATCCTATAAGAAAGTGCAGTGGTGCAGATTTTACATTGTATGGTAGGATATTACTAGAGGTTCATTGCTAATTTATCTAGGGTTGTGACTCATTCGACAGCCTTTACAGAAAAGGATCAGTCATTCTTTTTTACTGACCTATATCAAGATTCTTTTGATTGCCTAAAAGAGATGGTAGTCTATGCTTCTGTTATATTTTTCAAAAAATGGATTTAACATTGTGGCGTTTCTTGACTCATCATGTGTTATGTCCATATTTTATGAAATATATTCATTAAAATTAATTTAAATTCTATAATTCATTATCTTATCGTCAATGCATAGTTAATATTTTAGAACACACAAAACTATGGTTATCTTTTGTTTCACACAATATCTAGTTCCCCTCATGACTTATGTTACATACAAGCCAGAGTATTAAAGGACAACAATATACTATTAATCTAATTATGATAAATATAACCTAACCATTAAAATGGAGGAAATGAAATAAATTAACTAAATTAATAAAATTATCGATTAAAAATGTTTATAAAATTAATTTAATTATTGAAAATTAATTCGAAATAAAAATTAAAACCAATGGAATATAAAGGATGTTTTTTAAGTAAAAGCATTTTTTTAAAGATTGTCGTTTTGCCAAATAAAATTAAAATAATCACTATTAGTGAAATGTATAAATAAATTTTATATTTAATAAACAAAATTAGATTTATCCAATATTTTTTATTGGATTCAGATAAGAATAAATCCAATGTTATACAGAAAAATTGGGTTATTTTTAAAAGGTAGTTTTAGAGCCTTTTTGTTGCTTGATATTTTTAATAAAATAATTGACAAATTTAAAAAAGTTTTATGAAAGAAACTTTATTTTCTAACTAGTAATATAAATATTTAATTTTTGGGTTATTTTTTTTTATTTCCTATAAAATTTTATATTTTGATGAATTGTGGATGACACCGAATTTTAATTGAAAAATAATATTTTTTTCTATATAATATATATTGTTAAATTAATTTTTCAATGGTATTCATGTATAATAAGATATATTTTATATATTTGAAAAAAATATATTTCCTTGGAATAAATTTCAAATTTAAAATGGATATAAAAAACATTTAATCCTTTTGAATATTTCTCTGTGAAAATCTATTTTCTCATCTGGTCTGTGGGATTAAATTTAAATTAATTTCTATCACTTCTATGATTTTATGTTAAAAAAATAGATGAAATATTTTTAATAAGAATAATTAATAATTTTTATTGTGGAAAATTTATTTTTTTCTAAAAATATTAGTGAAATAATCGAAATCAATTATAATGATTGAGGTAAAAATGAGTTTACATAGTGGTTAATCTTTAATCTAAATGGGCCAAATGACCAAGACAATTTTAAAAAACCATTAGTTTTACATGAAATGAACATATACCCTTTTTATATAAACAAGATTTTTTTTGGATTCACATTGTGTAAGGGAGACCCCCAATAGTGTTTACCTTTCTATATTTACATGAATATCACTCATCATCTACTATAAAAAGGCGCATGATATATCTACTTAATCAAACATATAAATACATTTGGATCATAAAAATACTCAAAAAATAATATCCCGAAATTCCAACTCTAATCATAGAATCCATACCATGGGTATAAAATAATCCATATAATTCCTTCGATGCAATCCAATAACAATTACATGAAAAAAAGGTAACATTCTTCAACGATCATATTTATTTTATTTCAATCTCCACCACATAAATTAGTATTATTACATGATTATATAATATACTAAGTTCCTTAAATATAATGATACATTTTTATTTTTAGGTTTCAGTATGTATCTATAGACATGTTCATAAAATGGGTAACAATAACATTGTTCATCTATATGGTGAACTACCGCCATGCAAAAAGATATTGTTCATACTCATTTACCACCACTTGGGTTGGAAGTTATGATGGAAATAGATTTTATATGATATAAATGATATATATTATTTCTAAATAGTCCTTTATTTGTTATATATCACATACATTCATTATTTTCATTTTGTGGGAATACTATAATATCGTTTCTAGACCTGTGGATTATCGCCTCATAAAAGTGATGTAATATAACCACATTTTACATGGATTGTATTAAGGATGATTTTAATAAACTTATTTGATAAATATTTCATATATATAATACTAATTAAATTTTTATATTCTAAAAATATAATAAATCATTTTCATTATAATTTTATACGCTGAAAAAGTGATAACGACTTTCATGCATGTGTAAACTGATGCCTCCTCAAAGTGATGTGACCCCTTTTACTTCATAAGATTATATATATATGTATATCTAATTAAATAATATGGTATCTATTATATAATGATAATTATATAAATATAAATGTTTTTTTCCTGTATTCAACAATGTTCATTCAGAAAATGGGAATGTTAATCATGAGTATAAACAGTTTACGGTCACCATGATTGTAACATTGGTTCATTTTTAATTGCCATAATTAATGATTTTTTAAAAATTTATAATTGATATAAAAATATGATAATTATTTCATGATTATTATTATTTTTATATTTTAATAACTAACCATTTGACTTTATTCGATGTAGCAATATTGTTTTGACAGATAAACCGAATATGGAAAAAACTACCGATGGAAATTTAATTGGTTATGTAGTTGTATAAAAAATTATAATAGCATAAATTAATTTAATTATAAACATTAAATTTTTTATGAATCAACTAAATAATTAATATATATTTATTAATATGGATGGGATTGAAAATCATGATAAATCGACTCAGGTTAATGGATTTCATAACTCACTTTACATTCATAGGGTTAAATTTCTATTTCATTGGTTTTGTTATGCCATAAATATGTGAAAAATGACATATTATTTTATTATAATGTATTTATAATTTTATTTTATTTATTTTAATTTTTTTACATGTAATTATTTCATTGATTTATTTTCATTTGAATTATATGATCTTTGTCAACGACTTTGAACTCACTTTTTAAATCTATACGATCAATGTCCTATTCACCAATTGGTTATTTTGTGTGGGTTATATAGTACCCAATGAAATTTTATATATTGATTTAATTTATTCTAAAATAATAGAATATTAAATTTATTTTTTTCTTTCACAAATCTCGTGATTCAAAATTTACATGATTAATAAGGGTTTTTCTTATCTCCCTTTTATTTATGTGATATATATGTGTCATATCCACCACTAGTTTTTTAGGTTACATATATAATTGCCAAAAATGTATTTTATGACTATAATATTTATATGTGTGGGGATTTACACATCCATTTTCTTATCTCAATTTCATGGGGTTTGTAGATTTATTTTTCCAAGGATATAATGGAATTTTATCACAATTTTCTTTCTTTGGGATATTTGTTATGTTATACACTAAAATTCATTAATGAGGTGTCTGTTATTCTCATATGAAATGTTATATAATTAATTTCTTTATTCTGATGTTATTCTTTTTTTTTATTTAACTATATTACTTCATATGTATTTTGATTCAAATGTTTCAATGTGGTATGGGACAATATTAATATTTCGATATTATTTTCTTCAAGATTGTTTCTAATGATCATTTAAGGTCATTCACATTCATCAATGTCGTCATCCCTTGTTGTTACCTATCCTCCATTAAGGATATTTATTATTGATACCATCCCCATTCTTTGATTAGATGTAGAAATTTTCTAAAGTGTTTTTTAGACTTGTTTCTTTTCCATTGGTTTATTAGGTCTTCAAGAGACTGTTATGAAACCCATTTCCTTTCATTGATTTGATTATATACAAGAGTGATTGATTTGGAACCCATATATATTTGGTGTTTTAATCATTTTATAAAGATATTTTTTTAAAACCCACTTTATTTCTAAGGTTTAATCATGTTTCAAAGAGACTATTATGGAATCCATTTATTTTCCTTGTTTAAATAATGATTCAAATATATTGTTTTGGAACCCATTTATTTGAAATGGGTTAATCATCTTTTAAAGATATTTTTTACCCATTTCTTTTACACGGGATTACCCTGATACGATATATTTTTATAAATCCCATTTATTTTCAATGGGTTAATAAATTTTCAAAGATATTATTTTGGAACCCATTTCATTTCAACGATTTAATAATGTTTCAAAGAGATTTTTTATTGAACACGTTTATTTTACATGGTTTAATAAAGATATTAAAGGTCTATTTTTTATTCCAATGAGTTTATAATGAAATTAAAGCTTTTATTTATTATTATTGTTTAATGTTTCATGGAAATTTGACGAGTTGTTATGCTATATACCAATGATGTGTGGTCCCATAATAAATCCATTATGGGTGGATATGAAGCGAAAAAATTATAGGTGGTTATTTGATTAACTAGTTATAGGTGGTTATGTGATAATCTAATATTGGGTGTCTCTGTTATATCCCTCCAATGCATTGGGTATGAAAGTCGACCATGTGGTTATTCTACTTGTTTGAGTAAATGAAAGAGCAGAGTAAAAATGATATCCCTAATATTCATATATTTTTTATAGTTCCAATGAGTTTATATATTTATAATGATTAATATTGTTATAACTTAGCTCACAATTTTTGATTATGATGGCTATTTCCTATACATTGTTTATAATTTATGGTCCAGGTATATTGAAATATGAGTAATTTTATAATGCACTAATGCAATTTTATTAGTATATCTTACATATATTTACTCTAATTCTCATTAATGACATTGAATTGTTAACTCTTATGTTTACCCTTACTAAGAATTTTAGCACACATTTCTTATGTTTCCTTTTCCATGTTTTAAATATAAATGGAATGAAGGATTTATGTACATAAATGGTTTCACAAGGATGATGATTATGACCAAATGTTAAATAAGAAAGTTTTGTATAATGGTAGATGATGTCGATCATTATGGAATATTTTTTTATGAGTCTAACATGATATGAGTATTTTATGTTAGAGTTTTCTGTAATTCTATAAAACTCCAAACCATGAAGGTCCTTCTAAATTTATGTGATATAAGTCTTCCTTTCAACATTTCATGGTATATATGAAAAACTCGGGTTACAATTTTTAGCATCAAATATTAGAATTTTACATTACGGTTTTCAATATGTGATAGAAGTGTGCTGTTCATGTGATATTATAGTTAGTATCGATGTTTGGTTTAGATAACATTGGAGATTAGGATTTTATTATATGAGGTTATATTAAGATTTATAGATACCATGATAGGGCTATAATCTTATGTTTTATAACAAGTTCGATGTATTAAGATACCCAATAAGAGGTTGTTATGTAGTAGAACATATTATTTTAACAATTACCATTTAGATGGAATTTAATTTCATATATATATATATATGTAAAACATTGATTTAATGTGGTATATTAATTTTATTTTTGTGTAATTATGTTTAAATAAATATCTAAAAATTAATTTTATTTATATTATTGATTATTGACTTACTTATAGGAACAAAGGTATTATCTTATAGATGAAAGGATGATTGAAACATTATGTAGTGACTAAGTGACTAATATTACATCAAAATAAAATCTTCATATTTAGTATTGAAATATCAAAGGTATAATATAAACCTTAAGGTTAAAACACTCTTTAATTTTGTGGTTAATTTGGATATAGTGTGATGGAATTATTTAGTCGCATCGTTGGGTATTACTTTTGAAAATTAATGTATCATATGATGGGTTACTCAATTTTCAAAGTATCTTACCATGTAATATCCATTTTGGGTTTATTAAATGTCTAATTATAGATGAAATAGCTTGAATATCCATTTTATGGTTATATGGTATATGAAATCTGATTTTTTGCGTCAATCATAAGAAATTTAATCTTTAATACACAATGACTATAAAAAACACAATATTCTACTGGAAATTGATTAAATTATGAATCTATACTTGTAAATTATGTATATTTTCTTATTCCAATAATATAAATGGTATATTATTTTATAATCTTTAGGAAAAAGGATCTTGAAATCATATTTTATTCTATTATCATCTTTTCAAATGATATCAATGATGTTTTATACACCTGTTTGGATTGTGGTTATTTTTTTCAATGTCTTCCTCCTGACCACATTCATTATCACTCTATATTAATAAATGTGAATTGGTTCCCAATCTAATAAAATCATTTACTTTCCCAAAAAAATTACTTACAAGTAATCCAAGTTATGCATAACTTCATGTGTCTTTTATGTATATTAATTTCCATTTTTATGGGGGTTATTCTTTATTTAATTTTTATGATGTTGGTTTCAATAATTAGTTTATAATAATTTTAATCATCTGATACATACCCAAGATGAATTTTTATGGCTAAATTAATTTTAAGGGGGGTGGGATGTAGCATCTTGAATTTTCAAGAAAATTTTTCATTCAAATAAATTTAAATAATTTAATAGAATTATTTATATAAAATAAATATTTTATCTAGTATCACAAAAAAACATAATGTTTAACTTAATTTGAACACAACATCGAGTTCCTTTAGGTAATTATGATACAAAAACCCCCAAGTCTTACCATACAACCATATATTATTAATATTATTATTATAGTTATAACCTAACATTTGGAATAGTTCAAATTAGTGAGATTAACTAAATTGTGAAAACTATACTTTACACATGCTTGTATATTTAATTTATTGGCTACAAGTTAATTATAAATAAAAATAACGGCTAATTGTATATAAATGATGAGTTTTTATGAAAAACTATATTCTAACCAGAATGTTATTTTATCTTAAAAAATTAAATTAATCACTATATATGAAGGATATTTATAAAATTTATATTTTATTTACAAAAAAAATTTAAATTTATCCAATATATTTTATAGTAATAAGATAATAATAAATTCAATTCAATAAATAAAACATTGTTTTATTTCTAAAGGAAGTTCTACCAGCTTTGATTGGCATACATCTTTTAAAACTAAATGTATAAAAATTTATGATTTTTAATTGACTAAATAAAAAATAATTATTGAAAAATAAATATCATGTTTTAGTTTGGATAACATATGGTATTCTTCTTACAACATTCATGTTATGAGGAATTGTGAATGAAAGCGGATTTTAATTAAATATTGTTTCTTATTTTAATAATTTATAGTTTAAATTATATTTTAAATTGTTTTTAATGTTTAATTGAATAACTTTTATTTCATTTATTTTAATACAGTTCATTTGAATCAATTTAACATTTAAATTTTATATAAAAAAATTCAGGCATTTGATCTTTTCACTTTAAAATCGGTTTTTTCATTCAATCTGTGAGATAAATTTTTCATTAATTTATTCCTCTTTTGTGAATTTAATTTTAAAAATGGATTAAATATTAATAATAAAAATAATTTATAATAATTTTTATGGTTGGATTTGGGTTTTACAAAAAATATTAGTACAAGTAATTAAAATTAAGTACAACAATTAAGGTAAAAATGAGTTTACATAGTAGTTAAACATTAATTATAAAGGGCCAAATGACCTATATAGTTGTCCAAAACAAATTGGATTGACATTATAAGACCATATGCTCTATTTATATAGTTTTATTCATTATTTGAGTAAAATTATGTTAGGTAAACCTACAAATGGTGTTTACATTTTTATATTTATTATAATGCCACACCACCTACAATATAAAAAGTCCATGATGCTTCCCACTACATCACACCTCTAAATCCCATTAGGATCATCAAAACCATTCCAAAATAATATCAAAATAACCCTCAAATAATTATATTACCCTCACCACTCAATTAAATCATAGCAATGATTTCATTTTGTGCAAACCAATAGGTGTTACCCGAAGAAGATATTTCATTCCTAAATGAGAAACTCAGTTTTGTTTCATTCTCCACCCCTTAAATTGTAATATTATAATGATTATATAATAACCTCAGTATCTTATATATACTTATATTTTTTTTATTTTAAGATTTACAAATACACCTATACATACATCTATCAAATGGGTAATGATAGGACTATTTTTGTGTATGGGGTACTACCTCCTCATGAAATGATGTTGTGTGTTTTTTCCATTATCAACTCTCACATTTGGGAATTATGAAGTAAATACTATTTTAATTTGATATATATGATGTATATGATGTCTAAATTATGATTTAAATTTTATATAACAAATAAATTCATGCTTTCAATTTTGTAGGAATATGTTAACATTGTTTCTGGACATGCGGTTGACCCCCTTCTCAAGGTGATGTGATACATTCACACATTAAATGGAATGAGTTAGGTTTGGTTTAATAAATATATGTGATGAAAATTACATATATATATGAAATTAATGATATAATTACCATTCTGTAACTATAATATATTATTTTTATTATTACTTTTTTACACACTGAGAATGTGAAAATTTTGTTTGTGGATGTGCGGACCACACCCTCCTTAAAGTAATATGATTCATTTTAGATCACAATAAATATATATATATATATAATTTAATTATATGATATTAATAAGGTATTCGTCATTATAGAAAGCTATATGTCACTTACCTTCATTCCATAATTTTCACTGAAAAAATTGGAATAGCATTCATTCGTATCTTTGGCCCACTGTCTCCATGATTGTATCATTTGTTCATTTTTCATGTCTATATTTCATGATTTGTTTTAAAAGTGTAATTTATATTTAATTATTACATTTATTTTATTATTATTATTATTATTATGTATATGAATTAATAATGACCTCTGACCATAGTCGATATACTACTGTTTTATTTACACATAAACCTAATATCGTCAAAACACCTAATAAAAACTTAAATGTTTCGGTAGTTGTATATGAAATTGCAACAGGTGAAAAATATTTCATGTAAAAAAAGTTTAATAATAATTTAAATAACTATCATAATTATATTATTCAAGATATCATTGTATAAACATGAAATATTTGACTCAAGGTAACAGATTTCATAACTGAATTTCCATTCATTGGGATAAATTTCTAAGTCATTGATTTTTTTATAATAAAAATATATCTAAAATTACCTCTAATTATTTTATAATATATTTAAAATTTTATCTTCTGTATCTATATATTTCACAAAAAAATAATTTATTTTTTAATTCTCAATATAATAATAAATTTTTTGTAAGGGATTTTCATCTCACATTTTACATCTGGAGATAAATTTCATATTCACTTCTTGGTTCATTTTTGTTTTGTATATACTTACCTATGAAATGTTATATATTAAATTCTAATTATTCTATGATATTAAAATATTCAATTTATGTAACTTTTTTATGGATCTTATGATTCTAAATTTACTGAAATAGTAATGGTTTTTGTCTTCCAACTTTTCTTTCTTTGAGATATACTTAATATTAACAATTTATTTTTGTTTTGTGCAGTATATAATACCCCTAAATGTATTTTATCATTATAATTAATCTTTTTTTTAATTCACATTTCTATATGAGGATATATAATTCATGGGGGTTATAGATTCAATATTACTAAATCATTAATGTATTTTTTCACAATTTTCATTATCTGATATGTTTGTTTTGTTATACACCAATATTATTTTATGAGGTGTATATACTACTACTTTAAACAATTTATATCACTAATCTCATTAATATCATTTTTTTCAATGTTTAATTTAATGGTATTAATTCATGGGGATTGTGATTCATATGTTTTTAACCAGTTAGAGACACTTTTAATGTTTAATTATTATTTTACTCAATAATTATTTTAATTAAATTTTACGATAATGTCTGATCATCAGCGTCAACAACCCTTTTTGGTATATATCCGTCAATTGGGATTTTTTTATTGATAATTTTTTCATTCGTTCATTGTATATATAATATATTTTTCAAAGATATTTTTATGAAACTTGATTCTTTTCCACATATTGATTACGACCTTAAGAGATTATTAAGATACCGATTTCTTTTCAAAAGGTTGATTTTATGAAAAGGATATTGTTATGTAACCAAATTATTTTATAGGGGTTAATCTTGTTTCAATGTTAATTTTTTGGAACCCACTTCTTTTTCACATTATAATAATGTCTCAAAGTATTTTTTTAAAACTATATTATTTCCATAGTTTAATATTATTTCAAGAAGATTTTTTTGGAACCCATTTCTTTTCAATTGGTTAATCATGTTTGAGAGAGATTTTTTACAACCCATTTATTTTAATGGGTTGACCATGTTTCTAGATATTTTAATTCAACCCGTTTCTTTTTAATGGGTTAATCATGTTTCAAAAAGATTGTTTGGGAAACCATTTATTTTCGGTGGGTTAACCATGTTTGACATAGATTGTATTAGTACTCAATTATTCTCTTTTGCTTTTTCACATTATGAAAGGGTTATTAGTTTTTCTAATGATTTTATGATGAAATAAAATATGTTTTGTGTTATTATTTTTTAATGGTACATTGATATTTTATGGGTGGTTAAGTTATTATCCAATGACATGTGGTTCCATGATAACCCAATGATTGGTGATCACATGATAAACCAATGGAGATTGGTTACACGAATAATGTGTGGGTCCCTGATACCGCACGAATGCATTAGGTATGGAAGTCAAATGTAGAGTTATTATGTTTGTAAGAGTAAATGTAAGAGAGGATTGGAATTGAGGTCCCAACCACATATATATTTTCATTATGATTGATATGTGTATATAATGTCTCTATGGATTGAAATGTATGTCACATGTCTCGTGATTATTTATTATGAAGAATATTTAAATTTCCACCACTTCAAATTTGACGGTATATGTATTTATAGATATGCATTAATTTGTAATGTGCTCATTAACATTGAATTTTTTACTCATTACATTACAAACTTTTATTCTCGTTGATGGAATTTTATTGTTAATACATATTTTTACCCATACTGATCATCTAATCTCACCCTTGTAATTTTTACATTTCCCAAGGTTATAAAGAATGAGATCGAATGATTTATTTCTATAAATGATTTTAAAAGGATGATGGTGTTGACCTAATTTGAAATAAGTAAACCTAGGTATAATGGGAGATTATGTTGAACATAATTAACATTTTGTTTATGAGTCCAATTTGATATGATTATTTTATTTATGATTTTATCCTACTTTTATAAATATCAATACCAAAATGTGACTCCCTAATGTGAGTGATCTAGGTTTTCTTTTTGATGTTATAAGGTTTAGATGAGAAATTTATGTAAAATTAACATCCTCAAAGCCAGGAATGTAAGGTTATGGATTTCAACAAATGATAATGTAGTGTGGGTGTTGGGATATAATACATCACATCTTGGAATGGGTTGTGTTTAGATACATTATAGATAAATTGTTTCTTATGGGTCTCTATAGTTAAGTCTCCATCATAATAACTATAATACCCATGATCCTGAGTTTTCTAATATTTTATTTTCATTGATGTTGTGGTGACGTTACCTCATTTTTGTGCCTTATATGGTTTTTACCAACTTTAAGAGTCTAAGGTATGTATTCTCCCAAAAATACATAAATAAAAAACAATTATGGTGGACGGAATTTATATAGGATTAAGACTTTTAGAATTAATGTTTTCTAGGAATGGGAAATGTTATAGCTGACGCACTGATCATGAAGTCACGTAGTGATGGCCTGCATGAATATATTTATTCCTAAATTTTGATAGAGGCAATTGTAGTGATTCATCTAGATATAGGAATAGTTAGGGGTAAATGATGACTTTTATAGTTGATAGTGCACTCATCATTGGTGAAGCAGGTGGAATGTCTCATTTGGGGGATTTTAAAGGGGATGTCTGGAGAGACTATTTTGTTTTTAGAGATTTCCCTGATGGTTATTCTGATGAGGGAAAGAACTAAATGATATTCTATGGAAGTATTTTCATTCCTTGGTTATGTTTAATATGATTCACATTGAGTTCTATTTCAAATATTTTGTGGTAAATATTTGAATAAAAAATAAACTATGCTTTTAGAGGTCAATTCTGGTTCCCTACATTGAGGTGTATTGTTGTAGAGTTTGTTTCTCAATGATTTGTAACACCCCAGGTAAATAAAGTTTATGACATTTCCATATTTATCCATATTTGTGAATAAAATATTAATATGGCTTTAAAGGGGATTCTTTGCTCGATGGCGTACCCAACACGCAACAACGAGTTTCTTGGGAATCTTACGTTGCACTCTAATAATAAAATAATATTATTTTAAATGGTAGTTAACATGTAGCCGTTATAATGGATGGAATGGATATAAATAAATAAAATATGATTATATATGTTTTTTTTAATGTTTTTACATTTATCCAATAAAAGCTAAAGGCTTAAAATACGGAAAGAATTAAATTTTAGGTGTATATGCCCTAGTTTTCACTAAAGGTTCACTTATCGCCTTTTAATGGAGAACTATCATTAAATATAGTTTTTATCATCTTATACATTCTTTTGGACCAAATAAAACTCTTATTAATAATCGGGACATCAAATTTTACTTTGTGTAATTTTTTGGTATCTTTCTGATAAAGTTCATTTATTTAATGAATAGTGTAAAATGTTGTATTTTAATTCAAAACCTCTTTTTAATCTAATTTATTTATATGATTAGATTATCTTTTGAATTGGTTTTAAAGTGAAATTAGAATATATTTTACCATTTAATCCAATGGTGGTCATTAGAATCAATTTCACTTTGAAATTAGACTTAAACTGGTGTCAATCTTTTGATACTTATTGTTTTATAAAAACACGCTCTTTGCTCTGACAGCGGGAATTAATTATTAAATTAATTAATGTGACTAATATGTTTTGAGTTTTGTAAAATGGAATTCATTTTTGAATTCGGAATATCAAATATAGCTTAGGGTGATGTTTTGGTATTTTTCTGAAAAACTCCAATTTTTGATGAATAGTGAAACCGCTAAGTGGTAATCAAGCAAACTGATTTTTCGGTTAAATGAAAGTTTACCACTAATGTGTATTGAATTTTGAAAATCTGACATACATGGTTGTCATTAGTATGTAAAATGTGGTTCAATAGGATAAAAATAAATTTTTGGTGAATAGTAACTTATTAAGTTTTTAATCGCGTTTAGTGGTAATTAGTGTAGTTTAAGGTAAAAATAATGCTTTAATAAAATGAAATGAACTTGACACATGTCCCAACCTCATTGGTTGTGTCATGGACGACCATGACAATCCATGGGTCAACTTGGGGACCCCATGGATCCACTTTTTTTGGGAAAGGACATAAATTACATTTTATTTAATGTTAAAGTGAAAATGACACAAACATAATATGTTTTACGAAAACAATTTTTAAGTGGGGTTATACAAGTCCAAATTTTGATTATAAATAGTCAATGGAAAGCTAAAACGATTTCCTATATCATAGTATTTTTTTATAATTTTTACACATTAAATAAATTAAATTATTTATGACATAATAATGATGCAGCGAAGACATCATTATTTGATGATTTAATTAAAATGGAAAGATAATGAAAAATATACAACCTACACATGGCCAAAACCAATTGGATGAGTGGATGTCGATGCCTTATCACCTTATCCACGAATTATATCAATGTGGGTCCTTTTGAAACCGAAAAACATTTTCAAATAAAGTAATATTTCTTACTTTCCAAAAGTACCCCTCCTCTCCTCTTATAAAAGGCCCCCACCTCTACCTCTCTTCACACACTTCTCAAGCCTTTGGCTCGGCCAACCCCTGCCCATTTACTCTCTCCACACCCCTCTCCTAATCCTAGAGGATTCACTTTGGGAAGAATCCTTTCAAAGGAAGCCTTTAGGCTCAAATCAAAACGAGTTACACTTTTAAAGGTAATTCATTCTCTCATGTTCATTTGTTTTATTTTTCATCTCCAACCCCCTAAACGCTTTTTATTTACTTCTCTTGTAACAACACCAGTATCTTAAATATACTAGGATGTTGTTATAAGATTTATTCATGCTACACTATCACACAACTACATCAAATGGTTAAAGAACATACGGTTTCCGTGGATGGCGAAATTCTGCCTCCCGAAACGATGATTGTTCAATACTCATTTAACACCTTCAAAGGTGGCCATTATGATGTCACTATTTTTATATATGATATATAATATGTTTATGTTTTACTTATGCTTCTGTATTTTTCATTTGTGCCTTACCTTTATGGCTTCTATTATGGGTATACGTGATATCTTCATTTTAGGAAGTGCGGACTACCGCCCCCTCAAAGTGATTTGATTCGTTAAATACCATATGTGGGATGTATAAAGGATGGAACTATGATATTATATATGACGTTATACTGGAATTATTATATACCTATATAAAATTATTATTTCTTTCCATTAAATTATGAGATAGAAATGAAAGTAGCGTTCATGCGTACGTACGGCTTACCGTCTCCATGAACGGTGCACTTCATTTCTTACCTATAAATGATTATGTAATGTTATAAATGCATGCATGTACTGGATATATATTACATATACTATATCTACATCATGGATACAATTCTTCATATAATAAACATTTGGCCACACGAACAACATGTAATTGTAAGAAGTCCACTTTCGACTTAAGAACCAAATATTGGCAAAACAAACATTATTAACTTAAATGATTAAATAATGATTATAACATTTAAATAAGTGATATAAAAGGAATAATGAACTATAAAAAGGGTTCTTAATAAAGTGGAAATTAACTCAAGTTTATTATTCAGGACGTTAAAGAACGATCGAGTCAAGTCGGACCCGAGGTAAGGGATCCTACACCTCTCTTTCTTTTTAAGTACACTCTTTTATGTAATTTCTTTTAATCTCATCTTTCTTATGATTGGGATGTTATTTTATATTACTCAAACTGTAATTTTTATTTTCATGTGATGAGAGACCCTATTCTCTCTCATCAATCCTTTTTGGAAGTTTTATGTGGCGCCGTTAGGCTGCCGAGTTTTCGTAAGGGATTTCTCATCTCACTTTTATTCCCGTGAGATTTATGCTACATTTTCCACAAATTCCATTGAGTGGTGTATGTACTGCCCATTATTCTACTCTTTGTGTAATATACTTTCGTTTATGAGTATTTACATCAATGATCTATTGTCCTTCTTTCATGGGGTGTATGTTTTGAAAGATACCCAAGTCGGTAAGGGAACCTTTCACCCTCCTCTTTTTTAAAAGACTTCTTTTATTGGGTCTTTTAATTTACATATTTTTATGTTGGGATATGTTCTCATACATCCTTATTGATGTAAATTTTATGTCCAAGTGATGAGATACACTTTTTATCTCTCATCAACTCATTTTGATGTGATGCCGTTAGGCTGTCAAGGGAACTTTTTAACCCAATTTCGATTTCTTTGGGTTCAACTTGTAGCCATTGAATATGTCATCCATTGAATATGTGTGAATGACCTTTTATTGTTTTACACTTAATATCCACTTATATTGGGTGTATATATATTTGTCACACATATTTTTGAGATTTATTTGTCCTTAATTTAAGGATACTTTCTTTATAAGGGATTTCATCACATTTGACATTTCTATTGAGGGTTCATTGTTGTTATGCACCAATTCACTCTTATATGGTGTATATACTCTCCTTTGGAGTATTATATCATTAATCCATTTATTCTCATGATATTATAAAGTTCTGACTAAATTTTATTCCTCGATTATTGTATTCAAGTGTCTCTAATTTTGGTAAAACCCCTTTAACCAAAATATCATTTTAAATGTTTTAATTATTTATTCTTATTAATATCCATGTTTTCAAAATGGTTTTAAGGATTTATTTATATGGATATTAATGGTTTAAAATGCTAAAATCTTCAAGGTGGTATGGGACACTTTGATTCAAAAATCACTTTATTAAATGTTTTAAATGGTTTTGGAAATGGTTTCTTTTTGAATGGATTCATTATTTCAATATCCTAAAATGTTATATTATGATTGAAATGTGTAAATGTTATGTTTCCTTTATTCATGTTTATGTGATACGATTATGTTATGGTTCTTGGGCATTATTATGAAGACGGGTGGTTCCGTGATAAACTAAGGGCGGGTGAGCCCGTTATAGCTCTCCAATGCATTGGGTAACGCGAAGGAGTGAAACGTTAAGGTTTCTACGAAGAGATTTAGGGAATATACTGTGATGGGTATTCCAAACGTAACCAAGAGGGTTACTCCCTACGTAAGAATGTTATGAATGCCTCAAGTTACCTGTATGTATTATGATTTCTATGATTTATTCATGATTTGATGAGGTAGGTTAAAGTGCCTATGTTTTATGGGTAAAGTATGATTTCATTCTTATGTATATATGAACTCGTGTTTCCTTTCCATATTTTTATAACCCTTACTGAGCTTTTTATGCTCATCCCAAGTTTTTGAAATGTTTTTCACAGGTCAAGGGAAAGGTACATGATGTGACGATAGTGTCAAGGAAGTGTCAAGAAAGAATCCGTGTTTTATTTTCAATATGTTTCTGTTGATGGGAAGAATGAATACGGTCTTTTATGTAACCACTTTGTTTAAATGTGGAATGTAATGCAAGTTTCATGACCTAATTCTCTAAAACTATAAACCTGAAAAGATCCTCAATGTGTAATCTTGTAATAACTCAAGATTAAGTAAGGTTTAAGGCTGGGGCCTTATATGATTGGTCTCCTAAAAGGTGAAGGTAATCCACTATGTTCCAAGAGGAATTGTCGAGCCATTAGATTTTAAACAGTGGATGTGGGATGATATCTAAATGGAATCAATTACCATTTTAACTTGATCTTAGTGTGTCTATGTTGTTATATGTGTAAAATTTGATCATTTGATAAAATCATCCTACTTTATAGTGATTAAAGATTCGATATCATTATCAGTGTTGTCATGGATATATCTGGAGAAGGTGGTATGACCCCAAAATGTCTCAAGGATTATCATCTTCGATCGAGATCCTCATTTTACCTATGGGTTTTTTGATATGTCTCTAGAATGATTTTATCTCTCATTTATTACTTATGGGTTCTTTTTGTCTTCAAACAGATTGTCATATCAAGAAAAACATCTAGACCCATGAAAAATGTTGTACTATTATGTCCATGTTTTTTGGGTTCATGGATAAACAATATACTATTGTTGGTGTCTTCATAAATTAGTAGTTTCCAATAAACCATTGTAATGGTTTCATTTAAATATTTTTTCCCAACCCTTCCATTCTCTATTTTCTAGACTAGGATCAGAGAGGAATAAATTAATGGGCTATAACTCTTGAGAAATATGATAGAGATGGTATGGAAACCATATGAGAATATGAATAAAGTGTAGAATTATCAAAAATCATATATTGATTTAATGAGGACACATATGGAGTATGACATTTTTTATCATGTGTTCATAAAGTATACTCCTAATCATGAGAAATGAGGGATTGTTCATGGGAGTAATCTTTCCACCCAGTTTGTTTATGACTATCATGATGTTGTATTGTGTTGGAGTCATGGGGTATCAGATATAAATTCACTCACAAATGAGAAGAATGCCTATGTATTTCATGTGTTGTATCTTTATTTTTTTCATCATGATTAATCTCATGTAATTAGTTTGGGAAAGATAAATATTGATGATGATGATGTGACCATTGATGATAATCTTGTTAATATCCATGACTACCCATAGCAGGTGTTGTTTATGTGAGTTATTCCCTTGTATTGTATCTATTGGAAACATTGTGGTAAGGAATAGTATACCACATATTGTGAGTCGTAGATGCATGATCATTACCTTGAGATGTTTTATGTTCAGATCATCTCTATTAATTTGTTTTCTTTTTGTATGTTGAACTTTCTCGATTATGTGGTGGATTTTTCATGTTCATTAATGTCCCTTGACTCTCTTTTGAGAGGTATCCCCCATAAGATAGATATTTGAAGATAGTTGTTGTTGTTGCATGGTTTCGCACATGTTACACTAATAAGTTGTCTGATCTCATGAGATCCAAGGATCTCTGAGAGGTATTGCATTGGGTGTATGTTAAAACAGCCGCTTTTTTGTTTTCTATATGGTTTGGTATTATATTCTTAAAGAAGATAACTTATTTAAGGGTATATAATGTAAGACCTCAATCTATGTAGTCCAACCCTTTCTGAGATTTAAAGGAATGTGGAGCGATGTACATAGATTTTACTAACATTTTTATAATTTTATAAATTTAGTTTTATTTAATATTTTAATAGCTTTTTATTTTTTTGTTTCTTTATGGAGTATATAATATTTTAGATATTTTCATAATTTTTAGTTGCTGTTATATTAATATTATTTATTTATGTTCATTTTTTAGATTTAACTAATATTTACTATATTAATGTTTCACATTGAATATTTAGTTTCAATAAATTTAGAGATTATTGTTATTATTAGTTTACTAATTAATTATATTAATTTAACTTGTAAATAATATATATATATATATATAACTCTTATTTTTATTTTTTACTACAATTTTTATTTAATTTAACTTTTATATAACTGGATTTTTAATGAATAATGTTTGATTTTGATTTTTTAAATTGGAATTTGTATTTTATTTTTGTTTTTTTATTTTTCCCATATCTTTTATATAGACTGGATCTTCCCTGCACCCCATCCTTATTTCTCTCACCTTCTAACTTTTCACCCTTCTTTCTCTCCCCAATCACCCCCTCCCTATATTCCTCTCCACCCCGCTCCCCTCCACTTCCCCTACACACCCTCCTACCTTGCTCACCTTTGATCCCCCCGCTCACCCGCCTACCCCCTCCCCTCCACTCCCATATTGCACCTTCCTACCCCACTCCCATCTGCTACCCCGTCACACCCACCTACCCTGCTCCCCTCTACTCCCCCTACTCACCCTCCTACCCCGCTCCCATATGCTTTCCATGCTCACCAGCATACCCCACTCCCCTCCCACTCACCCTCTCTCACCTGGATGCCCCGTTCTCACCGGCTGGCTCACCCTCTCCCTCGCCCCCTACTCACTATCCCCTACCCTCTACTACCCAGACAACTCCTCTTCCCTACTCTCTCTTGCAGCACACTAGCCACCATAGTATTAGGCATCGAACACCGTCATAGAATCTGCTGCATATCTGCACCACCACCCTAATGTGTGCCCCCTCACTCATGCTGCCTCCTCATCACACCAAACTAGGGGTGGACCAGCCTCTACTAAATCACCCACAACATCCATTTCGATGGTCGCGTATTTGTTACGCAACATCATCATGTGCCGAGGGTATAGAGAGAGTTCAAAGGACAATTATTGTTGCACACTGTGAGAGTGAAGACTGAAATGATTATTTTTTTGGTAACATGGTTTTAATTTAAATTACTTATCATCTTATTACCATGTTTATTCTCTTAGTCGTAATGTCGGGGTAAATTCCCTTGTGGTGGGATGTAGATCAAGTGATTAAAATTATTGCGCATTTCATGTAACAATCTTATTTTGGTATTATTTATTAATTTATTTTATTTTAATTGAATAATAATTTGTTTAAATTATTTTTGCACTGAATTAACTGCTAAAATTGAAATTGGACATTTTAAAAATATGTTGATTTGGCGGTTTGAAGAAGGTAAACCGTATTCATAGCTTGAAAGTGAAAATTGGTGATACACCTTCCTGTGAAATGGGTTGAGCCATTTCTCCATGTAGTTCAGTAATTGAACGAGCCCCCTAATTTAATTATAACACCATATAATAGGATCTTAAATAAATTAGGATATTTACAATGAGCATCTAAAAATTCATATATTTTCAGATTTGGTGATAATTAGGCAGAATAAATATTTAATCACAAAAAAATACTTTACATGGATGCATAGTAGTTTAAATGTTACATCAGCATGCCTGACACATTTGGTTTATTTAGAGTTTATCATCATTTTTAAGTTTATTTTACACTATTTATTTCACATTCTCATATTTTTTATTACTTGAAATAATAAAAAAAAAATAGTAATTAAATCAACTCTTGTTCGTCTATATATTGTCCAAAAAAATATTTTTAGTGAACTAGATTTGGTGCTCTATGTGGTTCAGCACTGGTCACCACATTTATAGTAGCTCGTTGGTTATAAAAATTTGGAAATCAGACGTGCGGTGACATGCATACCATGTAGCTTTGACGGTACATATAGTATGGATGGAGAGTTCAGTTTCCATAATTCTGGAAGGAGGGGAAAATTGACTCTTTGTAGTGATTACATTATGTGAACGGAGGTTACATGGATTTTATGAGGCCGGTTCATGAAATGTAATAAATAAAACCGAAACACTCAAAGGAAACATATTTTTGGATAGATGTAAAAACTATATGTTTACATGATGTGAAATTGTTTCACACCATAGAAATTACCTATGAACCACTCCTATAAAGGCTGTGGGGAATGGGGTTTGATCTAAATATTATCCTTCATCTCATTTCTTGGCATCCAATGGATCTCTCTTCTAGTGTTTTGGTATTCCTTAAATGGGAATCAATCCTTGTATTCTCATCTTCAATCCATGGATATCTGAGGAAAATTTTACCTCTTCTCTCAATGATCATTTATTTGATTCCTCTGATTTCATCTTTCTAGGTGATGATGGTTCAACTCCATGTTTCTAATGGTTTTTTTATTGGTTTTTTTGGTGTGGTTCCTATATGATGCCATTTGAGGGATGAGGATTCTTGTGGGAGTGGTTATCTAATATAAGATTTTGTTCTATTCTATTTTAAATATTGTTGTTGTCTTTTAGGTAGAGGATCTGTTTCTTCTCTATTTATTTACATTCTATTGTAAATAGATCATGGTTTACCCTTTGGATGTTAGTAAAATTTACCTAATAATTATTAAATCATATTAAATAATTAATTGTTTAATTTTCTCTAATTGATGAGATTTATACTATGACATCAGTTTTCATCATGATATTCTAGATAGTTTGTCATATATTTTATGATTTGTTTGAACATTGGTATGCAATAATTATCAGGATAAAAATAGAAAATAATATATAGGGGGAATTAATGAATTAGTTGTATTTATAAATAAATAAGATGCATGATTGTTATCCTGTATTGATGTTGATTATGATCAATTGATTCGAGTATGAATTCTTAATTAAATGTGATATTATATGTGATTAATTGAATGGGTAAATAATTTGAGTCACGTTTATCCATTTAATTGATGATAATTTAAAATGCATGTCTAATGTGTTTAGCCTTGTCTGAGTTAGATGATACTATAATACAAGTTAAGAGGATAGTTTAAAATGATTTCTTAATTTATTTAGTATCTTATTATAGGTTGATGTATTTGGTTTACCATCATTGTAACCATTGATTAATGAATAATTTAATTAATGATGGGATAATAATAGATTTTGTAATAAGGATAATTACTTTGTTTAATGATTACTTTTTTTTTGCAAATGCTAGATGCCTTGTACTAGGTTCAAAGATGGATTTTTATTGGGAAGGTCAAGTTTATTGAGTTTTGAGTCATGAATGATAATTTATGTACAAAAGATTTTTTCCTTGTTTTAGAGCCTAAACTTCCCTATTGGATGTGATTTCTTATTTCCTACTACTCTTGTTATGTACTTTGGTTGTGATATTTTCTATGTGATATGATATAGGGTAGGTAGGACTCGGTGTTATGTGATCCTCACATCACAACAACTAGGAGGGATGGTCTGATATGTGTGGTGTGGAGGCCAAGATGATGTGTGTAACACCCTGAGATTTTATGAGATATATTCTTTTTAATTTCTTTGATGTCTTCTATTTTACATTACACCAATATTACCATGTACTATATGCAACACTATATTATCTTTGTAGTATATGCAACTGTAACACCCCGAGTTTCCATGACACACTTCTCTTTCAATAATGCAATAGCTTGCATTGTACGCAAGTTCGAGATTCTAACACACCGAGACCAATCAGAATGGCCATATGAATAGTAATAACAACCTTTTGAAATTATATATTTTTTATATTTCAAAATGGACTTCATTTTTGGATTTTGAATATAGAAATTATCCTAAGTTTAATTTTGGTATTTTTCTGAAAACATCCAATTTTTTATGAATAGTGAAAAATACTTAAAAACAAACTTTTTAATAAAAATAATTTATTGTAAAAAAATATACTATTTAGTGGTTTTAATGTATAATTAAAATATATTTTTACAATTTTATCCAATGGTGGTCATTAGAATTTATTTCACCTTGAAATTGGATATAAACAATTGACAATCTTTTGATATATATTGTTTCTTAAAAACACGCTATTTGTTCTGACAGCGGAAATTAATTATAAAATTAATTAATGAAACTTATATATTTGTAATTTTTTAAAATAGACATAATTTTTGAATTCTGAATATCAATTATATCTTAGGGTGAAATTTTGGCATTGTTTTGATAAACATCAATTTTTGGTGAATAGTGAAACCACTAAGTGGTAGTTAAAAAACAAATTTTTAATTTAAATGAATCATTACCACTTCTGTGATTTTATTTTCAAAAATCCGACATACATGGTTGTCATTAGGAAGTAGAATGTGGTTCAATGGGATTAAAATAATGTTTTGATGAATAGTAACTTTAATGATTAATTAATCGCGATTAAAGGTAATTAGTGTAATTTAAGGTAAAGATATTGTTATAATAATATGAAATGACCTTGACACATGTCCTACCACTATTGTATGAGTCATGGCCGAAAAAGAAAATCCATGGGTAAATTTGGGGACCCCATGGAGCCACTTTGGTAGAAAAATGGCATTAAAAACTTTTTATTTAATGTTAAAATAAAAATGTCACAAACATGATTTCGTTTACTAAAACAATTTTTAAATGGGGTTATACAAGTTATATATTTTACTATAAATATTAATTAGAAAGATAAAAAGATTTCCTACATCATGATAGTTTTTTTATAATTTTTAGACATTATATAAATTAAAATTTGTATGACACAATGATGATGCAGTGATTACATCATTAATTAACGATTTAAATAAAATGAAAGGATAATGTAAAATCTAAGGCATAAACTTGTCAAAAACCTATTGTATGAGGATATTTTTAACCCTTATCACCTTAGCCTCGAAATATATCATTGTGTGACCTTTATAATCCGAAAATCATTTGATCATAAAATAATATTTCAATCATTCCAAGAGTACCCCTTCTCTTCTCTTAGAAAAGGCCCCCACCTCTACCACCTTATTCACCACGTCAAGCCATTTGGCTCAGACAACCTCTTCCCAAATACTCTCCCAACTTCTCTCTCTTACTCCTAGAAGCCTCACTTTGGGCAGAACTCTTCCCAAGGAAACATTTGGCTCAAATCAAAAAGAGTTACCCGATTTTAAGGTAATGTCTTCTCTTATGTTATTTTGTTTTATTTTGCTTCTCCAACCCCCTAAACTCTTTTTATTAATTTATTTTGTACCAAAAACAGTATCCTAAATATACTAGGATGTTTTTATAAGAAGTATTTGAGATACACATACACACACCTACATCTAATTGTTAAATAACATACTGTTTCTGTGGATGGTGAATTTCTGCCTCACGAAACGATGATTGTTCAACACTCATATAACACATTCAAAGGTGGCCATTAAGATGTAAATATATTTATATATGATATATAATATGTTTATGTTTCACTAAATCTTTTTTATTTTTCATTTATTGCATACGTTTATGGTTTACATTATGGGTAAACGCGATATTTTCATTTTAGGAAGTGCGGACTACCGCCCCCTCAAAGTGATTTGAATCGTTAATGCCATATGTGGGATGTATAAAGGATGGAGTAAATGGTATTATACATTATATTATAATTGAATTATAATATACCTTTATATAATTATGATTTAATTCCATTAAATATGAAATATAAATGAAAGTAGCGTTCATGCGTACGTACGGCTTACCGTCTCCATAAATGGTGCATTTCATTTCTTACCTCTAAAGGTTACGTAATATTATATATGAGTGTATATACTGGATATATATGATATATATGATATATATTATATCTAAATAATGAATATAATTATGGAGATAATGGATATTCTACCACATAAACAACTTGTAATTATATGAATTTTATTGTTCACTAAAGTACCAAATATCGACAATACAACCGTTATTAACTTAAATAATTACATAGTGTTCATAACATGGAAATAAGTTATATAAAAGGAATAATGAACATGAAGAGGTATCTTAAGAAAGTAGAGATTAACTCTAGTTTATTATTCAGGAGTTTAAATAATGGTCGAGTCAAGTCGGACACAAGGTAAGGGAACTTTTTAACCCAATTTCTGTTCTTTGGGTTAATCTCCTACTTTCAAATTATGTAATGATATTATTATGTACTGACCTGTATTTGTACTTTACTTATGTGTACTTATTGTTAATGCACATAATAGATCTATTTTATTTAAAAAAATTTCTTTTTAAGGGAACTTCTTAACCTAATTTCTGTTCTTTGGGTTAATCTCCTACATTCAAATTATGTCATGATATTATTATGTCCTATCCTGTATTTGTACTTTATTTATGTATAATTATAGTGAATACACATAATAGATCTATTTTATTTAAAAAAGTATCTTTTTAAGTGAACATCTAAACCCAATTCCCATTCTTTGGGTTAATCTCTTACTTTAAAATTATGTCATGATATTATTATGTCTTATCTTGTATTTATACTTTCTTTATGTGGACATATAGTGGATACACATAATAGATATATTTGATTTAAAAAATGATATTTTTAAGGGACTTTGTCTCAATCTCCATTCATTGAGGAATATTTTTTTATACACAAATTTCTTTTATACGGTGTATAAACGCCTTTGAATTTTACGTTTATTCAAAAGGAATATTTTTATACGAAGCATTTTACTAAACAAAAAAAAAATTAATGTTTTTCTTGTCGTACGTATGCGGCGACAATGACTTCTCCGACGTCATGACCATTATTTGAGTTCCGGCTTCTTCTACAAGCCATAATTTTTTTAAATGAAAAAAATAGCATGTTTTACTTTTCTTTTATTTTGGTATTGAAAATGGTATGTATCAAATGTTGTTTATGAGTTTTAATATATGAAAACCCAGTGCAAAATTATATGTATTTAATTCAAGATTGAAAATGTTTTCAAAAAACCCGACTCTCGAGTGTGGTAGACAGGAAGGGATTGGGGGTGGACCCATCCTGGCCTGTAATTAGTCGAGCAGTATCAGAATTAGTTATTTTGTTTTCAGAAGCTTTCATAATGTTTTCAGAAAAACAATGGAGTATATTTGAGAAATTTTAAATATAAGTATCTTCTAAAACTTGAACTGGTAATTTGATGCCGCAATTAATTTCAAACTGTATTTTAAAAATGGTATTCCTACGTGTTTATATACCATTTTTACATATGAGAAATGCATTGGACTTATTAAGTGACGGGTGGATCCCTCTATAGCTCCTCGATGCATCAGCAGGTCTCATGAGACAAACTACTGTCTTGGCATGAGGCCTTGACAAAATCTTATTTGTAGTCTTGGCACGAGGCCTTGGATACATGGTTATTATAGTCTACCATTATGCATTCCATCATTATGAAAGTGGTTATTGATATTGAATGTGATTATTCTACTAGTAGAATATCCATGTGAAGATGTAAATGGCATTATCTCATTTTACTTTTTCCATATTATGTTGAAGTTCATGTTTAAAAGGCTTTTGTTTTACTTATACGTTGCCTTAAATGTGTATGTTTATTTATGAAAGCTTCTGCTATATTGTTATCCTTACTGAGCATCTGAGCTCACCCCTTTCAATATTTTAATATTTTCCTGGATGTGAAGAAATATTTTATGAATAACCTGCAGGGATAGTCAGAAGAGGATATGAGTGTGGACTATGGAGACTTTTTTATTTTAGTTTTTCACTTTATGATGTAATGTAACAAAAAATGAATGTGTCTAGTGATTCCAAGGCTACTAAACTAATCGGTCTTTCGAGACTTGATCTTTTGTGATCATGCCAATGTTACACAATAATGCACCGACTCTGGGTAACTGGGGTCGGGGCGTTACAGTTGGTATCAGAGGCATTTTAGTACTAACCTTGGAAGCTAGATTTAGATAAACTCTGATTAAAGCACATAGACCTAAGATAGACTTTGAGGATTAGTATATATGAACTTCCTAGAATTTTGGTATTATAGAGATTTTATGAGTTTTTCGAGCAATATATCCCTGTCTGGATATGTGTAGGTAGAGGTGGCTCCGGCACAAATGTACATAGGGGTAAAACCCAAAAAAACCGCTTTGAGATAAACTCGAACGGGAAATGGTGCACGACAACGGGCCTTGTTGCACTCTTGGTTATGACACTCCTGGGAGATATGCTTAGGATGATTCACATTTTATGTACAAACCATTATGAAAGGTTTATGAGTATATACATCCTCAAAGAAAAAATTTCTTTTTATGATTATGGATTATATCCATAAATAGTTCAATTTATGTTAAGTGTTTTACATGTATGGAATTATGTATTTTAATTCATAAACTAATCTAGTTTATGTCATTGTTTAGAAATGGTGCCTAGTGGGAGGAATGGAAACCGTATCAATGGACGCACTCACTGTATGGATTTCCCTCCTGCTCAGGATAATTATTGTGGAGCTGGAGATACAACTGGTGCTGATCAACTTATTACCATACTAGGATAACTCACTCAGGTTATGAATAATAACCTTACTCGTATGGAGCACCCTAATCCACAACGTGGAGGATCAATGTTAGACCGCTTCATGAGGAAACAACCACCAACCATTAATGGGGATACAAATCCAGTAGTAGTTGATCAATGGATAAACTTATTAGAGAAAATATTCCATGCCTTGGGGAGTAGAGAAAGTGAGAATGTTATCATGGCAGTTTAATGCCTCACTGGAGATGCCGATCAATGGTGGTCATTAATTCAAAATACAATGGAAGATGAAGAAGTATCAAGTATAGAATGGAGAAAGTTCAAAGATCTTTTATTAGAAAAATACTTTCCCCGTGACCATCAAGCATATATGGAAAGGGAATTTCTAAGTCTGAGACAAAAGGAGGATGATAATGTCGCAAAGTATGGGGCCAACTTTAAAAAGTTAGCGAGGTATGCTGCAGATTATATACGTAACCCAAGAAGTAAGATTGATCGTTTCTTTGATGGGTTAAAACCATTTCTATGTCGAGCTTTAGTATCATAATCCTTCTCATCGTAGGAAGATATTGTATCGTGTGATATCAAGACAGAAAAGTAATTCTCTAAGTCTTATGACAACAAAGTAAAGCAAGAGAAGAAGAGAATGGTGGAACAAGAGACGGATAAAGGGAAAAAGGGAAAGAAGGATTTTCCATTATGTGATAATTGTGGGAAGAATCACCCCGGTGCTTGCCTAAAAGGAATGGGAGTTTGTTATAAATGTGGAGAAAAAGGTCACCAGGCTCGTGATTGCAAGGTAAAGAAAGAGGCTATCAATGTTGAATGCTACAATTATAGGGAAATGGGGCATTATGCAAATTAATTTCCTAAGAGTTAGGGAAACTTACCTCAGAAAAGGCCAAGGTATCAAGGACAATCTTATGTTGTTACTACAGTTGAAGTGGAATAATTAATGCATTGGTGCTTTTGGACTCAAGGATTATATTCTGGTTATAAGAATAATGTGATATATATAAGGATTGTACTGCAGTACTTGTTGTTTTCATTAAGGTTTTAATATGATGAAGGTAATCATATTTTTAGTATGTGACAATAAGAGAAACATTACATTGTTTGGGGAATCTGATGTAACAAGTGATTTTGGAAATTAGAGACCTTTTAGAGAAAGTATGGACAAAGGTATTTTGGATAACTATAAAGGTTGGAATAGATTATGTTGAACTTTGGATAGTATTGTTTAAGGTTAAAACATTTATGAAGATAATTTTTGGAATATTATAATACTATACTTTTAGGAAAAGGACAACATGCAGGTTGGGGGATAAGCCTTCGCGTCGGACAAAACTGCAGGAATCAAACCCACAACCATAGTGCAACAGGCCTTTATTATGTACCACTAGCCTACAGGAAGTCCCTGGTTATTACAAAATATTTTTCCTAATCTAAATTGTATGTGTTAATATTTTGAACCTTTTAAAATTAGTATAAATAGAATATTATTGAGTTCTGTTACCATTTGGAGTGAAAGATGGGTTTGTGGTAAAAATTTATTAAAGAATGAAAGTCTACATGACAAGTAAGTATATTTCCTTAAGTTCTTAGTAAATCTCTTAAATAAATTCCTCAACTTTATGAAAGGTAACTTAAAACAAAAATGATTTCGGTTAACTTTTCCAACTGGGGATTCAATAAACGTTTAACCAATCACAAGTTCGTGATTTCCTTGTGGTTAACATTATCCTAATCTTGTTTTCTACAACTCTCCATCAAACCTTGATGGTTTGTTTTTCCTCCATATCCATATTTTCATATAATCCTAGTATGGGCTATCTCGGGTGACCTTTGAACCTCTCGTTCTTTCTTTTAATTTTATATTTTTAATAACCTTATTTCCGGTGTGGGATTTCAACAAAGGCATTTTCTATTTTCAACCTTTTATTTTCAAAGAAACATATCCAAATGCGAGGATGCAATTTATTGAAGTAGGGGAGAATGTAACACCCCGAATTTCCATGATACGCTTCTCTTTCAATAATGCAATAGCTTGCATTGTACGCAAGTTCGAGATTCTAACACAACGTGGTCAATCAAAATAGCCATTATGAATAGTAATACCCACTTTTTTGAAATTATATATATTTTATAATTCAAAATGGACTTCATTTTTGGTTTCGGAATATCGAAACTATCCTAAATTGAATTTTTGGTATTTTTATGAGAACTTCCAATTTTTTATGAATAGTGAAAAATACTTAATGACAAATTTTTTAATCAAAATAATGTATAGTGATAAATTATACTATTGAGTGGTTTTAATGTATAATTAGAATATATTTTTACCATTTTATCCAATTGTGGTCATTATAATTAATTTCACCTTGAAATTTGACATAAACAATTGTCAATCTTTTGATATATATTATTTCTTAAAAACACGCTATTTGTTGTGACTGCGGGAATTAATTATAAAATTAATTAATGCAACTTATATGTATGGAATTTTGTAAAATAGGCATCATTTTTGAATTATGAATATCAATTATATCTTAGGGTGAAATTTTGGCATTGTTTTGAAAAACTTCAATTTTTGATGAATAGTGAAACCACTAAGTGGTAGTTAAAAAAATAATTTTTCGTTTAAATGAAACATTACCACTTTTGTGATTTGATTTTCAAAAATCTGACATACATGGTTTTCATTAGGAAGTAAAATTTTGTTCAATGGGATTAAAATAATTTTTTGTGAATAGTAACTTTTAAGATTAATTAATCACGATTAAAGGTAATTAGTGTAATTTAAGGTAAAGATAATGTTATAATAATATGAAATTACCTTGACACATGTCCTACCCCTATTGGATGAGTCATGTCCAACCAAGACAATCCATGGGTCAACTTGCGGACTCCATGGAGCCACTTTGGTAGGAAAATGACATTAAAAACTTATTATTTAATGTTAAAATAATAATGTCACAAACATGAGTTCTTTTACTAAAACTTTTTTTAAATGGGGTTATACAAGTCATATTATTAACTATAAATATTATTTATAAATATAAAAATAATTCCTAGATCATTATATTTGTTTTATAAATTTTAGACATTAAATAAATTAAAATTTGTATGACACAATGATGATGCAGCGATTACATCATTAATTAACGATTTAAATAAAATGAAAGGATAATATAAAATCTAAGGCTTAAACTTGTCAAAAACCTATTGGATGAGGATATTTATAACCCTTATCACCTTATCCTAGAAATATATAATTTTGGGACCTTTAGAATCCGAAAAGAATTTCATAATAAAGTAACATTTCAATCTTTCCAAGAGTGCCCCTTCTCTTCTCTTATAAAAGGCCCCCACCACTACCACCTTATTCACAACATCAAGCAATTTGGCTCGCCCAAAATCTGCCCACATACTGTCCCAACTTTCCTCTCTTACTCATAGAAGCCTCAATTTGGGCAGAACTCTTCCCAAGGAAGCATTTGGCTCAAATCAAAAAGAGTTACCTGATTTTAAGGTAATGTCTTCTCTTATGTTATTTTCTTTTATTTTTCTTCTACAACCCCTTAAACTCTTTTTATTAATTTATTTTGTAACAAAACCAGTATCCTAAATATACTAGGATGTTTTTATAAGAAGGATTCGAGATACACTTACACACACCTACATCTAATGGTTAAAGAACATATTGTTTCTGTGGATGGTGAATTTCTGCCTCACGAAATGATGATTGTTCAACACTCATATAACACCTTCAAAGGTGGCCATTAAGATGTCACTATATTTATATATGATATATAATATGTTTATGTTTTACTTAAGCTTATATATTTTTCATTTATTGCATACCTTTATGGTTTCCATTATGGGTAAACGCGATATATTCATTTTAGGAATTGCGGACTACCGTCCCCTCAAAGTGATTTAAATCGTTAATGCCATATGTGGGATGTATAAAGGATCGAGTAAATGGTATAATACATTATATTATACTGGAATTATAATATACCTTTATATAATTATGATTTCATTCCATTAAATATGAAATAGAAATGAAAGTAGTGTTCATACGTACATATGACTTACCATCTCCATGAACGGTGCATTTCATTTCTTACCTCTAAATGTTGCGTAATATTATGAATGAGTGTATATATTTGACATATATGATATACATTATATCTACATCTGAATATATTTTTGGAGATAATGGATATTCTACCACATAATGAACTTGTAATTATAATAAGTTTATTCTTGACTAAAGTACCAAATATCGACAAAACGACTGTTATTAACTTATATAATTACATAGTGTTCATAACATGGTAATAAGAGATATAAAAGGAATAATGAACTTGAAAAAGGATCTTAATAAAGTAGATATTAACTCTAGTTTATTATTCAATAGGTTAAAAAATGGTCGAGTCAAGTCGGACACAAGGTAAGGGAACTTCTTAACACAATTTTTGTTCTTTGGGTTAATCTCCTACTTTCAAATTATGTCATGATATTATTGTGTCCTATCCTGTATTTGTACTTTATTTATGTGTAATTATAGTTAATACACATAATAGATCTATTTTATTTAAAAAATTATCTTTGTAAGGGAACTTCTTAACCCAATTTCTGTTCTTTTGGGTTAATCTCCTACTTTCAAATTATGTCATGATATTATTATTTCCTATCCTGTATTTGTACTTTTTTATGTGTATTTATAGTGAATACACCTAATAGATCTATTTTATTTAAAAAATTATCTTTGTAAGGGAACTTCTTAACCCAATTTCTATTCTTTGGGTTAATATTCTACTTCAAAATTATGTCATGATATTATTATGTCATATCTTGTATTTATACTTTCTTTATGTGAAAATATAGTGGATACACATAATAGATCTATTTTATTTAAAAAATTGATATTTGTAAGGGACTTTGTCTCAATCTCCATTCATTGAGGAATATTTTGTATTATACACAAATTTCTTTTATACGGTGTATAAACCCCTTTGAGTTTTACATTTATTCAAAAGGAATATTTTTATACTAAGCATTTTACTAAACAAAAAAATGAATGTTATTCTTGTCGTACGTATGCGGCAACAACGACTTCTCCGCCGCCATGACCGTTATTTGAGTTTTGGCTTCCTCTACAATCCATAACTTTTTTAAATGAAAAAAATACCATGTTTTACTTTTTTTTATTTTTGTATCGAAAATGGTATGTATCAAATGTTTTTTATGAGTTTTAGTATATGAAAACCCAGTGCAAATGTATGTGTATTTAATGCATGATTAAAAATGTTTTCTTAAAACTTGACTCTCGAGTGTGGTAGATAGGAAGGGATTGGGCGTGGACCCATCATGGCCTGTAATTACTCGAGAAGTCTCAGAATTAGTTATTTTGTTTTCAGATGTTTTCATAATATTTTCAGAAAAACACTGGTGTATATTTGTGAAATTTTAAATGTAAGTATCTTCTAAAAATTGAACTGTTATTTTGATGCCGCAATTAATTTCAAATGATATTTTAAAATGGTATTATAAAGTGTTTATATAACATTTTTCATATGATTAATGCATTGGACTTAGTAAGTGGCGGGTGGATCCCGCTATAGCTCCTCGATGCATCGACAGGTCTCATGAGACAAACAAATGTCTTAGAACGAGGCCTTGACAGAATCTTATTTGTAGTCTTGGCACGAGGCCATGGATATGTGGTTATGATAGTCTTGAATTATGAATTCCATCATTATGAAAGTGCTTATTGATATTTCATGTGATTATTCGACCATTAGAGTATCCACGTGGAGAAGTAAATGGGATTATCTCATTTTACATTTTCCATATTATGTTGAATTTCAAGTTTAAAAGGATTTTGTTTTAGTTATACATTGCCTTAAATGTTTATGTTTATTTATGAAAGCTTCTGCTATATTTTTATCCTTACTGAGCATCTGAGCTCACCCCTTTCAATGTTTTAATATTTTCTTGGATGTTAAGAAGTATTTTATGAATGACCTGCAGGGATAGTCATAAAAGGATATGAGTGTGGACTATGAAGACTTTTTTATTGTAGTTTTTTACTTTTGGATGTAATGTAACATTTATGAATCTGTCTAGTGTTTCCAAGGCTACTAAACTAATCGGTCTTTTGAGACTTGATCATTTGTGATCATGCCAATGTTACCCTATAATACACCGACTCTGGGTAACTGGGGTCGGGGTGTTACAAAACACTATTCTTGGCTCGTGTTACACACAATTTCAAGTTCATTTTGTAGAAATTATTCTATGCAACATTATGTATATATTTTTTTAATGTATAAATGAAATAAGTTTTGATTATGTTATACACAATATCAAAGGGAGATTCCACTACACGCAGCCCTGACTTGGCCTTCATTACATGCAATCACGACCTTCCTCGATAGCATGTGTGGTACCCAATATCGGGTTTCGCTAAACAAAGATATATTATTATAATATTATTATGAACTAGCCGTTAAAAATATTATTAACAAAATTTTATAATTTTATAACATTATTATTTATCTTACACATTTTCTAGAACATGGTATGAGAACAAAATAAATATTTCAGGTAAAATAATTATTTTTCAAAAAATGCAATGTTGCCACCTTTTGATGGCGCACCAACATTAAATCTAGTTTTTAACATGTTTATAAGTTCAATTTTAAAAAATAAAATTCTTATTTTGAATCAGGATATAAAAACATACTTTGGATAATTTTTTTTATTTTTCTGATAAGTTTCTTATTTTCATTAATAGTAAAAATACCCAAATTTTAATTAAAAACAACATTTTTCATTGAGATAATTTATATGGTTAAATTATAATATTTAATTGTATTAAAGTATAAATAGGATATATTTTTACCATTTAATATAATTTATGTCATTATTATTGATTTTACATTGAATTTACAGGTAAAACATTTTAATCTTGTGTAAGGTTTTAACTTTTAAAACTTTTTTTCTTAAAAACGGGATTAATTTTAAATTAATTTCCGCAACTTCTGTGATTTGAATATGGAAAAATGAATTCCATATTTGGAATCAGTAGGTATAAATTATGTTAATATGTGACTTTTTATTTTGGGGCACTATGAATAGTAAGTACGGTAAATTTTATTTTCCATAGTAAAATGTAAATCAGGTAATTAAGGGTAAATATAATATTATAAAATTACCATAACACTTATCTTAATATAATTGGATGATTATATTTCGTCATAATGAATATTAGGGTCGAAATGTAATCTATTGAATCCACTAGGATGTGATTAGGACCTTTAAATTATTTTATTTTAAAGAAAGTGAAATATGTCTCACTCAGACATTAATAATTAAGGAATTTTTAATATAAGGGTATACTGAATATAAATTGAATTATAAATACTCATGTGAAATTGGAAATTTTTTTCTTTGTTATGGTAATTTATTTGTAATTTTTATGAAATATTTAATTACCTTAATTTCTTATACGTTAATGATGCAGAAACTATTTATTTAGTGAAAAATCAGTAATATAGTTTTTATTAAAATACTATTACCCATCAAAAGTCCCAAAAACCTGACCAAAACATATTGGTTGAGTATATCGATACCCTAAGAATCAAAGTGTCTAATTATGGACCATTTAGAGACTTATAAAACATATTAGGAAATTTATATTATTTTATTTTAAATGAAGTCAAAGTTTTCACCTTCATACTTTAATAAAGATAAAATTTTAAAAGTTAAGTGTTTTAGAAGATAAATTTGACTAAAAGTATTATTATGAAATATATTATATTTATATTAATCATAGTATTTAATTTTTAATTTTTATACAACAAATAACTAAAATAAATAATTATACAAAAATGTTGTATTAATTATTTTATTAAGAGAAATATCCAATAAATTATTTTAAAAGTATTACAATAAATATTATATGAACTAATCAATGTGATCCACAAGTTTTTTCGATGAATATGACTTTTGTTTAATCTATTAAATTGGTTTTTTTCGAAATATATTCTCTGTGGATTTTATTTAAATTCAAATAAATGAAATTTTTCAAAATTGACACTATTAAAGATTTATATTATTAAATTGTTTACAAATCATAAAAATATTTTAAAATTTACAAATTAAAATATATATGAATTGACATGTTATAAAGTATCAAATTATGTATAATTGACAAGAAATAAGTAAGTATTATAACCATATAAAATTTATAACATTATTACCACAAATATAATTAAATAGATTAAATAAGGATAAATCAAAATGATAATGTTTAAAATAAAATCAAAAAATGACTAAATTTAATTGGTTGATGAGATTATAACCCTATATTATCTAATATCTAAATTTGAGTCACATTAAATGTTTTTATGTGGGGTTTGGGTTTATTATAAATTAATATTTTAGAGGTTTCCAATAGTGACTCTCTCCTCCCTTATAAAAGGGCACCTCCTCCCTCTCCTACTCACACAACTTGGAGCCATCATGCTTAGCCAAACCCTCCTCATTTATCCTCTCTACTTCCCTAGAAACCTACTAGAGTTCCTGTTATTCTTCAAAGACCATCTTTAGTTCCATAAGAGTAGGTTAAGAGGAGGTGAATCGAAGAAGAGGTGTTTCATACACATACGGAAGAAATTGGACATAAGGTAAGGGATAATTTTTCAAATCTCATTTTTATCTGAGATTGCATTTATGTAAGTAATTAATGCGGTTATATTTTTCATCCACTTCTATAAAATGTTTCTATAATGTTTTTAATATTCTTCCATGTATGTTTAAAGTCATGTTTACCCCTCTTTGACTTTTACATTGTGTTATGGAAGGAATATTTCTTTTGTATACCATACGGGGATCTTTTTGATTTTTACTACAAAAGTAAGAGGAGAATGTTTTTTTAACTGATCCGGCATGAATTGATTTTTATAATTTCATAAAACCTAATTTTCATGATGATTCCTCAACATGATTTCATGATTATTTTAAAAAAAATCATTTTCTTTTAAAATTGAGTTGCATTTTGTGAAAAGAAAATGATTTTGAAGATTAAATGATATTTTCTGCATGAATTCATTTCAACTATTTTGTCAAAACTATTTTCTATCTAAGATGAAATTATTCATTATGATTGTGTTTCAAGTATAATGACTCTATTATTTACCTTGTTTGATTATTATTATGATGAAATTAGATCAATTTGTTTTACATGTATTACGTTATGAAGGGATGATGCTTATGAAACCCACTTTATTGTTTGGGTTATGATGAATGATTTATGTTTATTTTTGTGTCACAAATAAGAACTATTTATTTATGAGATGGGTGAGCCCTATATATCTATCCAATGCATTGGTTAATGATTTATATCTCATGAGATAGATATGGATGGAATGGAAAGTGAATCTGGTTTAGTAATATAGGGCCAGAACGGCATGTAAACTCAGTTCAGTAAAGGACTTTGATTACTATGATGGTCTTGGAAACCATGCCTTGGATACTATAGAAATTATAACATGTGATAAATGGTTTCCACAATTACATGTTTTATTCCCATGCTATTTTATCATGATTTATGTTTTATTATGATCTATGCCTTACGTACTGTCATGTTTTATGTTATTGCTCAGGATTTCGATGTTTAAAATTTATGTTCATGTTTATAAGATCAAATGTATATGGTTTGATATATTTTCTCCATGAAGACCCTTACTGAGAATTTGAGCTCACCCTTTTTATGTTTTCTTTTCCCAGGACATAAAGAAAGGTTTTAGGTAAGAAAAAAAGGGAAAGATCTTTAAGAGAGATGTCGAAGATCTTTCACCATGATTAGAATATTGTGTTCGAAGTTTCCAAAGAAACTAAACTATTAAGAAACTTGGGTGTCTATTTTAGTTTTGTATTAAGTATTCCGTAAAAGCAATGTAATTTCCACGTACGTCAAGTTTCGGTCTCTACAGTTGGTATCAAGGGAATAATTTAGTTAAACTTTGGAAATGAGGATGCGAAATCTTTATTGAAATCCCAAGATATATTTCTATGGTATGTCTAGGGATATCTCTAAGGTTAATTATATGTATAGGTTATAGTCATAGAATTATGGAAACAATCATATAATAAAACTAAGATGTTAGATATTGAAGTTACTCCCCCTTTATTATGTCTTTTTCCTGGCACGACTCTTTCCTATCACACTATTCTTTTTGGGTTTTAGAATATGGCTGGAAATAGGAAGATTCACGATAATGGAGGATATGATGGACAATGGAATGATATTCTTAATGAGGAACCAAATGAAACAGGATTTGTAATTCCAAACATCATTATAATGCCTAATCAACAATCTCATAATATGATCAATAATGTCAATGTTGGTAAGTTTCCTGACTCAGCTAATAAGAGAATGATAGAGTTTCATGATGATCATAAAGGAAATCGAGTTCAATTTCCCCCATGTAAATAATGTGAGAAGAGGCATCAAAGATAATGTTTCAAAGGAACTGGCAGATGTTTTGGGTGTGGAAAAGGAGGACACAAAGCTAGTAATTAAAAATGAAAAGGTTCAGTTAACACCATGGACAAGGGTAATGGTATTTCTAAGACATCAACAACAGTTAAATGTTTTAAATGTGGAATGTACGGGAATTATGCAAACCAATGTCCAAAGGAATAATCTCATGAAGAGAATCAGAATGGTCGTATGGGTAGTATTTATGTTGGTGATGATGAAGAGACTACAGATGATATATGAGATGAAAGAAGTTTTTATGAATAAAATGATGAAGATCGGTCAATGTTTGAAGAAGGTAGTGTAATTATTGAATGTTTATCAAGAGTAATGTTGTATAAGTAATTTCATGGTACTATGGAATAAAGAATCATCTAAGGATTGTTACACTATTTTTTTTCCTAATGTATTTGAAAGTATATGTTGAATGGTACCGGTAACCATGAAATGTGATTGAAATATTTTTTTCAAGCAGATGACATGCGCATAATTAATGGATAAAGAGATAATGAAATGTTTGATAGTATTCATGAGCTCATGACTGATATAATGACATAGTGATATCATGGTTTGAGTATATCGAAATTTTGGTATTTTGGTATGTGGAAAGTGTTAACTTTTGAAAACATTCATGGTTTCACAAAGGTTCTATGGTAATTCAGTTTTCAAAAGAATACATGATTAAGGTATTCACATGTTTGGAATATGGTCAACAAGATATATCTTATGATATATGGGGGATAAATGATGGTATTCATGTGGTTGTTATGTGACCATTAAAGTAAACGTTTTCTTTATACTATGAGATTGGAAAGATGTATTTTGGATAAGTCTAAATATTGTAATTGAATATGTCGGACATCAGATATTATTATTTAAGGCTAGAACTTTTTTCGATATTAGTTTTGTAATGTTATAATAGTGTAGTTTTAGAAAAAGGGACAACCAACAGAACGGGCGACAACCCATCACGTCTATCAAGGTTGTAGGAATAGAACCCAGAACTGAAGTGTGACATGACTTTATCACATACCATTGGCCTACAGGAAGTCCCTGGTTAGTATAAATTAGTTTTTTTTATTAAGTGGTATGATATATGTAGTATAAGTCAATTTTAGGAACCATATATGATTAATCTCACCATAGATGGACTTGTGTATATTTAATAACATTTGAAAAACTTTTGTTTGAGATAGATGGAATGACCTGTCATTATATTGCATGATCCTATAACACTTCACGGAAGACAAATTCAACTTCTTATCTTTACGAGATGAAGTGAAAATTGTTCAAGGCATGAACAACAGTGAGATTGTACCAAAATCAAGTAAGTATTTCTTTTAATTCAATAATTCTTCAACATTAGGGAAATGATCATGAAAACCAAAAATGGAGTCCTATTTCCCTCATATATGATGAATCAGATAGTACCTTAGATCATAAAAAATTTATGCTTTTGTGATTGTTGGATTTTTTATAGCCATGTTCTCTACCACTCCCCATTAGAACTTGATGGTTAGATTTCTCTTCCTTATCCATATTTTCAACTATTTTCTCATCTGTGGAAACCCAGTGATGAGTTCATTTGGGTAAACATTACATTTCATACTTCACTTTTTAAAATTAAGTTTAAGTATTCCTCTTTATGATGTGGTTTTCTATGAATGAAACTTTCAAGTAGTTAACGATTTATAATCCCGATAATATTGAGGGTGAAATTCATTTTAAGGGGGGTAGAATGTAACATCCCGAGATTTTATTATATATATTTTTTTTAATATCATTGATATATTCTATTTTACATTACACAATTATTAGCTTGTACTATAAGAAACACCGTATTAGCTTGCAGTATACGCAACACTATTTCTGGCCAGCGTTACACACAATTTCATGTTCGATTTGTAGAAATTATTCTACAAAACATTATGTATAGATTTTTTTAATGTATAAATGAAATAAGTTTTTATTATGTTATACGCAACACCAAACGGAGCTTCCACTACATGCAGCCCTGACTTGGCTTCCATTACACGCAATCCCGACCTTCCTCGATAGCGTGTGTAGTACGCAATATCAGGTTTCACTAAACAACGATATATTATTATAATATTATTATGAACTAGTTGTTATGAATATTATTAAATAAATTTTAAATTTTATAACATTATTATTCATCTTACACATTTTCTAGAACACAGTATAAGAACAAAATAAATTTTTCGGGCAAAATAAGTATTTTTCAAAAAGTGCAGTTTTGCCGCCTTTTGATGGTGCACCCACATTAAATATAATTTTTCACATGTTTATAAGTTCAATCTGACAAAATAAAATTCATTTTTAGAATCTGTATATTAAAATTTACTTTGGATAAATTTTTGATATTTTTCTGATAAATTGTTTATTCTGATTAATAGTAAAAATACGCTAAATTTTAATTAAATACAACTTTTTTCATAGATTTAATTTATATGGTTAAATTATAATATTGAATTGTTTTTAAGTATAAATAGAATATATGTTTACCAATTAATACAATTTATGTCATTAGCGTTGATTTTACATTGAATTCATAGGTAAAATCATTTCAATATTTTGCAAAGTTTTAACTTTTAAAACGTGTTTTCTGAACAACAGGATTAATTTTAAATTTCTTTCTGAAAATTATGTGATTTGAATTTGGAAAAATGGATTCCATATTTCGAATCATTAGGTCCAAATTATGTTAATACGCTACTTTTTATTTTTGGGCACTATGAATTGTAAGTACAGTAAATTTTATTTACCATAGTTAAAGGTCAATCGGGTAATTAAGGGTAAATATAATATTATAAAATTACCCTAACACTTTTATTAAGATAATTGGATGATTTTATTTCTCCCTAAGGCATATTTGGGTAGAAATTGAATCCATTGGAATCCACTTGGATGTGATTAAGACCATTAAATTATTTTATTTTAAAGAAAGTTAAAAATGTCTCACTCAAACTATAAAAATTAAAGTATTTTTAACATAAGGATATACTGAATATATATTAGATAATAAATACTCATTTGAAAGATAAATGTTTTTTCTTTGTTATGGTAATTTATTTGTAATTTTTAAGAAATATTTAATTACCTTAATAGCTTATACATTAATGATTCAGAAATTATTTATTTAGTGAAAAATAAATAATATAGTTTTTATTAAAGTAATATTACACATAAAAAGGACCAAAAACCTGACCAAAACATATTGGACGATTATATCTATAACATAAGAATATTTTTGTCGAATTATGGACCATTTAGAGCCTTATAAAACAGATTTGGACATTTATATTATTTTATTTTAAATGATGTCAAAGTTGTCACCTTCACACTTTAATAAAGCTAAAATTTTAAAAGTTGGTTTTTTAGAAGATACATTAGACTAAAAGTATTATTAGGAAATATATTATATTTATATTTATCATTTTATTTTATTTTCAATTTTAATATTACAAATAAGTATATTAAATAATTATACAAAAATGTTGTATTAATTATTTCATTAAGAGAAATATCAAATAAAAGATTTTAAAAGTATTCCAATAAATATTATTTGAACTAATAAATGTACTCCACGAATTTTATAGATGAATATGACTTGATATTAATCTATTAAATATGTTTTTTTAAAATATATTCTCTATGTTTTTATTTAAATTCAAATAAATTAATTGCGGGAAAATTGACACTATTGATATTTTATATTATTAAATTGTTTAAAAATCACAAAAATGTTTTAGAAATTACTAATTAAAATTTATATGATCAAACATAACATAAAGTATCAAATTTTGTATAATTAACAACACTTAAGTAAGTATTATAACCATCTAATATTTATAACATTATTACCACAAATAAAATTAAATAGATTAAATATGCATAAATCAAATTGATAAGGTTTAAAATAAAATCAAAAAATGTCTAATTTTAATTGTTTGATGATATTAAAACACTATAATATCTAATATCTCAATTTGATTCACTTTGTAAATTTTTATGTGGGGTTTTGTTTTATTATAAATTAATATTTTAGAGTTTTCAAAAAGTGCCCCTCTCCTCCCTTATAAAAGAGAACCTCCTCCCTCTCCTCCTCAAACGACTTTGAGCCTTCATTCTCACCCAAACCCTACCCATTTCTATTATCTACTTCCCTAGAAACCTACTAGTGGTCCTGGACTTCTTCAAATACCAACTTTAGTTCGATAAGAGGAGGTTAATAGGTGTCGCGTCGAAGAAGAAGTGTTTCAGACACGTATGGAAGAAATTAGACCTAAGGTAAGGGATAATTTCTCAAATCTCATTTTTATCCAAGATTTCTTATACGTACGTATTTACTAGGGTAATATTTTTCATTCACGTCCATAATTTTTTTTAATAAAGTTTTTAATATTCTTCCATGTATGTTTAAAGTCATGTTTACCCCTCTTTGACTTTCACATTGTGTTATGGAAGGAATCGTTGTTTTGTTTACCATACGAGGAACTTTTTGACTTTTCTGGAAAAAGTACAAGGAGAATGTTTTTTTAACTTATACGACATGAATAAATTTTTATGATTTCATAACGCTTAATTTTCATTAAGCTTCCTCTACAATATTTCATGATTATTTTCAACAAAATCCTTTTATTTTAAAATTGAGTGACATTTTGTGAAAAGAAAATGATTTTGAAGAAGAAATGATATTTTCCTCAAGAATTCATTTCAAGTGTTTTATCAAAAGTATTTTCCATCTAAGATGAAATTATTTAGTATGATTATGTTTCAAGTATAATGCCTCTATTATTTACATGGTTTGATTTTTCTTATAATTAAATGATATCCATTTGTTTTATATGGATTACGTTGTGATGGGATGATTTTTATGAAACCCATTTTATTCATTAGGTTATGATGAATGGTTTATGTTTATTTTTGTCATACAAGTAATAATTATTTCATTATGAGATGGGTGGGACCTATATCTCCCTCCAATGCATTGGGTAAATATTTATATCACATGAGATAGACATGGCTGGAAAGGCAAGTGAATATAGTTCAGTAATACAGGGTTGGAATGGCAAGTAAACCCGGTTTAGTAAAAGAATTTTTCCACAATGATGGTCTTGAAAAAATGCGTTGGCTACTATGGAAATCATAACATGTTCTTAATAGTTTCCACATTTAATTTTTTTATTCCCAGACTATTTTATCATGATTGATGTTCTATTATGATCTATTCCTTGCGTACTACCACGTTTTATGTCATTGCTCAACATTTTGATGCTTAAACTTTATATTCATGTTCCTAAGTTCAAATTTATATGGTTTGTTTTGTTTTCTCCATGCCTACCCTTACTAAGAATTTGAGATCACCCTTTTTATGTTTTATTTTCCCAGGATATAAAGAATGGTTTTAGGCAAGAAAACAAAAGGGAAAGAGCTTTTTGGGAGATGTTGAAGATCTTTCAATATGATTAGTAGATTATGTTCCATGTTTCCAAAGACACTAAACTATTACTATCCTTGGGTGACTATTTTTGTTATGTATTAAGTATTCCGCAAAATTAATGTAATGTCCATGTATGTCAAGTTTGAGTCTCTACAATGTGGCAGTAGTTGATGTCTTTAATGAAGAGTTACATCAGGATATTTATGTGGGTTTTAGGGGTGGAACTTGATATGATGGAAAGTGTTGAATCAAGGCTTACACGATTTGATGTAATTCTATGAGATGGGATAATCTCTTATAAATCTGTTTAATGGATAATTTCATTGTTTTCTGTTTTATCTTTATTCTATATTCCCACTACATGATTTAGGTGGGTGTGTTGGTTGCATGTATCTCCATGATGGTATCTTAGTATAGTTTTTCTGGTGTACCTCGGCATATAATTGTTTTAATAATGTTTAATTATTGTTTAACCCATTAGGTTGGTTCTTTATGGAAGGAAAATTCTTATAATATGTCAATAATGAGTAACCATTTACTAATATTTTATTATTCCTGGAGTGTAACTCAGATATATGATGTAGTGTAAGGAGTATAAATGTTAATTATTAATTTATTGATAAAAATTCAAATGGTTAAAAAAATTATTAATAAAATTAAGTAGTTAATATTCCTCTATAAATTTATTTCTTCTTAGAGGATATCAGGTACCTTGAAATGGAAGTTAGGTATTCAAGTGATGCTTGCATCAATTGTGTTTGGGACTATATTTTTACCATATTGTGGTTTTCAAATATTTTATATCTTGTATTTTATTTTATTTCATACACTAACCGACCCATTTCATGTATGGATACTAATGACTAGTATAATCTGGGAGGTTGTCTTCCAAAATATTTAGGTCGGAGGATGGATTGCTGACTACCTCTCTATCACCACTCTCTTCTTACGGAATATACTTGGGATAGTATGCATGTTGTTTATCTTTCCCATATATATGCGTGGAGGGTTTAATGGATTGTGTTTATTTCACACACATGTATTACCAAATATATTATTTGAATTATTACTGTAGCTTGGACATATATAGGATGTGATGGCTACATGTACTTACTCAATGTATGGGATGTGATGGATTGAGATATAATAGCCAATGTTTTATACACATCATGTGGGATGTGGTAGCTCTTATAAATAAATAGTTACTATATGTAGATAGAAATGTGAAATGTTGTAGTGATGTTATTCCTCAGGTTCATTTTTTGATTCCTAGCCCCATTGTTTTTAGGTTCAGTTAATTTTGTAGAGAGTTGACATAAGATATTTAGTGTTGGAGGAGAGTGGGAAACTAGTGGGGAAGCGAGATTTTAGTACCCATGATGTTAATTATTATATTATATGATCTCTTGAATGTGATACTTGGTCATAGTTATCCATTATATGTATAGGAAAATAGTATACCATTGTAAGTGATGATTAGGTTTTCCGGTTGTTCACTGTTCTTTAGCATGCTTCAGTTATCTTCTACAAGAGAGGGTCCAGGGAAGATCAAATAGAGTATAAAGTTATTCTCACTATATATACATAAATATAAATTATATTTCAGGTCATCTAGATTTGGATGTATATCAGACTTTATATTACATGATCCTTTTTTGTATCAGATGGTTGGGCTTAATGGTCACTATAATCTATACCTTTTGGACGTATGTAGCTTTCCGTTCAGTTGTTTAATAATTTATGACTAATTTTTTCACTTGGTATTTATTTATATTGGGCTAATAAGGTTTATTACTTGTATCCTTGTTGTCCCTCTATACCACATGTTCTCTTGTAGGTTAATACCTCTCACATACATGTTTACTACACCCTCGGATCTAGTCACCAAATCAGGGCGTACAGGAGGTGGGACTCAGGATGTCACCATCTCCATTACCTCATTTCCATCCTTGTAGGTGTATACATTGGGGGAGTTGTTCATGACACCGTCCAATCTAGAAATTTTAATTTCTTATTTGATTCTAAATCAACAAAATATTTATTATGTAACAAAATTCCAATCCTATCAAAGTATCATATCCTAAATTATACATTTAGTTAGCAGTAAAAACATATAACAGTGTGATCATTGTAACCTAGGTGTTTGATTATTTTATGATTGATGTTATTGTAAATTTTTTGTTTAAAACTCTATTCATTCTTCCACTAATTTAATTTTATATTATTTTTTGGAATTTATTGGAATTTTTCATATAAATTCCAGCTTAGTTTTTTACTAAGGGAAGCTATGTTTTTTATTCTAAGTCGTCGTATAATTGTATATCATTGTGATGAAAAATTAAAATTATGATAGAAATGGGATAGATCATATGGGTAATGATTCATATTCAAAAAGTTAGTTTATCTTAGATGGTTTAGGAGAAACTACGTATCGATAAAATCCAAATTGCTCAAGAATTCATTTATACCTTTTATGAATAATTATTTATTCTTTAACAATTTCATAAATTAGATTTTTCAATATAACTAACAGAATCTTATAGAACTATTTTCAGGACTCCAAAGATAATGGTCTTTATTTAATTGCATGAATTAAATGAGAAACAACAAATGTATAATGATAGTAGATTCATTCGACCAAGTGAAACACCATGGGATGTACCTAATCTATTTGTTTCTATGTAAGATGAATCAAAGTAACTCTTTTTTTATTATTAATAATGTCATAGTATCACTATCAAAAATAATAATCCTCCACTCCATATTGATTATTGTATGATGAACAGTGATAAGTTAAATATTTTTCATTGATTGATCATAATTATAGATATTATCAATTTAGGAAAAAAATAGAGGAATATACAAGACATCATTTTTTATAATGATTGGACAATATGGAATTAGAGTGATTATATTTCTACACACGAATACCCAAAATATCATCATTTATTTAATGAATAAACTCATTATTCAATAACAAGGATGGTTTGTGGCCTTATTTATTGATGAAATTCTTATATATTTAAATATTAAGAAGGATCATGAAGATCACGGGAGGATTCTATTGAATTCCACAAGGAAGGATACCCATTATGATATATTTACCATATGTTATTTCTGAATATTTAAATTATCTTTTTTTGGAATATTTAAAATAATGGATGTTATACCAAAAGACCATTCAAATGAAGAAATTATTTAGCATTGTCCAATGCCGACCACTGTGACTGAAATATATTATTTCATTTCATTAGATAGATATTTTTGTCCAAATAAAGAAAAGTTATTATGTCTATGAATTTCTATCCACAATTTAACTTATATGGGAGACAAGTACGATTGGGTGAATGAATGTGAGGAATTCTTTAAGGAACTAAATAGAATTTTATTTTTCATTCCTATGCCTACACTACCCTGCAACGGAGAAGGGTTTTTATTCTATTGTGATGAATTAAAGAAGATACATTGATGTTTTCTCATCTAAAATGATATGTTTTTTGACTATTATTTAAAAACAATGACTCACCACAAGATAAATTATGTAACATTCCAACTTTTAATAAAGAAACAACATGTTCAATAGTATACATGACACGCTAAATCGAGCATAAATGAACAACTAAATATTATTATTTAAATGTTACATTATAACCTATCCATTTGGATTTATAGATTGAATATTATCAACTTAATTATAAATATATTATTTACACATGTTTAAATAATGATTTCTTGGTTTCCAAATTTATTAGAAATCGAAATAAAAACCGATTGAATATAAAAGATGTGTTTTAATGAAAATATATTTAAAAGAGAATAATTGTGTGATAAAATCAGGTCAATAATTATGGATTTTAATATTTTATATATTAAAATTAATGTTTTAAATTCATCTTATACGTTTTCTATATATTATATAAGAACAAATCTAATTTTATCGGATAAAAGAAGTATTTTTCCAAAAAAAATAGAGTTTTGCTGCCTTTTAATAGAGAAACCTATTTAAAATTTAGTTTTGGTCACATTTATTTGTTATGTAAGAAAAAATAAACTTTTTATTTTGAATAGGGATATAAATATTTACTTTAGTTTATTTTTTTATTTTTATGATAAAATTCATTTTTAATGAATAGTGAAAAAAATTGTATTTCAATTCAAAACTACTTTTTCATCTAATTTATTATTATAGTTATAATAACAATTTACTTGGTTTTAAATTTTAATTTGATTAATTTTATATCATTTAATCAATTTAAGTTCATTAAATGTAATTTCACATTTAAATTTTATATTAACACGTGTAAATCTTTTGATGTATTTTACTTTTTTAAAACCCGTTTTATTGTTTTGACAAAATGAATTAATTATAAATTATTTACTGAAACATTTGTGTTTTGAATTTTTATAAATTGATTCCATATTTGGTATAATAAGTTCCAAATAATGTACATATGAACCTTTTATTTTTAGACATTATTAATAGTAACATCTGTACTTATTTATATTTATCATGGTTAACGTGTAAATTGGGTAAATAAGGATTCCAAATAATATTATAATAATATGTAAATACCCTAAAACATGTCCTAATACTATTTTATGAGATAGGGTTGACAGGTAGTGTCCTTGGGTTGATTTTAGGACCCCATGGAGTGACATGGATGCGATAATGACATGTTATAATAATTAATTTAATGTAAAGATAAATATAACATAAACATGTATCATTACTAAAACATTTTTAATACAGTGTTATAAAACTATTTTTATTATAAATATTAATTATAAATCTTAAAAAAATTCATACATAATGGTATTTTATTTATAATTTTTTTAAATTAAATAAATAAATTTATTTTTGAGACATTATTGATTCAACAATTTCCATATTAATGAATGATTCAAATAGATGATATATATAATGATTAAAATAAATTAAATTTAACATTTTGATTCCATAAATTAATTTTATGGATGATTATGACATGTTATATTAGATTTAATTTAGTTTTTCAATTTAATATAATTGTTATTCCATTAGCAATGATCAATTACTAAATAGTGTCAAAATTAATAAAAATAAATTTTCAAAACAAATATAATTTTATTAAATGATATAATAGACATAAAAATAATATATTATTTCAAATTAATTATAAAATTTTAAAAATTTCATTAATTATCCACTTTTGGTTCTGTTTTTGTTTTATAGTAACCATATTACCATATAGAGTAAAAATACAAGAAGACATTGTAAGAGTTAATTTATTTAACTAAAAGTTAAAGTCAAAATATATATTTTAATTTGTGAAAAAACCTTTTCAAAATCCAATTATTTTAGATAAATTAGATCAATCCTCATCTTATCCTTGAAATAGATCACTTTGTAACTATTTTAATTTGGAAATAAATTTATAATTAATTAATATTTCAAGACTTTTCTAAAGTGTCTGTCCACCTTATTATAAAAGAGCACAACCTCTACTCACTTACTCACACCTCTCAAGCCCATTGTCTCATTAAAATTCTGCAAAAATAATCTCACAAATTTCCTCCCTTACACTTTGAGTCCTTACATTGGGCATAAGGAAATTCCAGAAATCCTTTTGTCTAAAATCAAAAATAGTTACCTGATTTAGAGGTAACATCTTCTCTCAAGATCCTTTAATTTTTTTTCTATCTACAAACCCTAAAATATATTTATTCTATTATTTTATAACCAAAAAAGTATCATAAATATTCTACTATGTTTTTATTCTATGTTTTAGAAATATATATACACACACCTTTATCTAATGGATATAGAACATACTATTTCTATGTACGGTAAACTACTGCCTCACAAAAAGATGATGGTTCAATTTTATCCTACAACCTCTCATAGTAGAAATTATGATGGAAATATATTTATATATTATTTATATTGTATTTATTTTTTCTCTATGATTATTTAATTTTTATTTTCAACTTACCTTTTTTCTTTCCATAATGTGTAAATACGATAATTTCCTTTGAGGAAGTGTAGACTACCGCCCCCTCAAAGTAATAGGACTCGTACATGACATACATATAACATATAAATGATGTATTTAATGAAATTATGTAACATATATAACTTATATATTATAATGAAATTATAATATACCTATGTGTCATATCTGTTTCATTCCTTTTATAGGACAAAGAAATGAATTTAGCATTCATACGTACGTACAGCCTACCATCTCCATGAATGGAGAATTTCATTTATTATCTCTAAATATTATGGAATATTATAAATACATATATAATGGATATATATGATATTTAAATTATGAATAATATTTTATAGATGATGTAATTTTGACCATGTGTAAAATTTACCTCAAAAAAATTTCATTTTCGACTCAAGTACCGAATATCAACAAAAAGACTGATATAAACATAAATAATTATGTAATTTGAATAAAATGGTAATAGGTGATATAATAAAATAATAAACATGAAAATTGTTTCATGTAAATAAAAATAAAAATATTTTTATTATTCAGAAACATAATGATTGTACATGACAAGTCAGACTCAAGGCAAGGGAAATCATAAGTCAATCTCATTTAATTGAGTTATATATCCATGTCAGTGGTTTGTTTTTCCAAGAATATGTGTGAATGACCTCTTAGTTCCCCACACTAAATATCCACTTATATTGTCTACATTTATATTTTTCACACATAATTATTTCTTTTATTTATCCTTAATCTAATGATACGATATTTCCAAGGGTCTTCGTCTCAATATCCTTTCATTGAGACATATCTTGATTTTCTGTTCCTTTATTAACCATAAAGGTGTATAAATGGACCTTTTTACAAGTTATATCATGAATTATTGTATTATCATGATATTCAAAAAAAATTTATTGTTAATATTTAATGATTTTTATTCATGTCGTTCTTAAGTTTTAAAGGACACATTAACTAAAACATAATTTTACCTATATCAAATACTTATTCTTCAAATTGTATCTCATTCATGTCCATTTTTTCAAAGTGGATTTATGTATTTATTTATATGGACATAAATTTTTTTTAATTTTTTTTCTGGAATTTATATTTGAATTTTCAATGTGGTATGGGACACATTGATTCAAAAATCACTTTTTAAAATGTCATAAATTGGTTTTTGAAAATGGATTGTTTTGTAATGTATGTGATGACAATGACTTCTCTTCCACGACAACCATTATTTTATACTTTTCTTCCTCTATATTTCATAATGTTTTTTATTGAAAATTAAATTATATATTGTTTATTTGGGTATTAGTGTATTGAAAATCATTTTGATAATGAATTGATTATATCCTGAATTGATATCCCATGATTGCAATGTGGTAATGTTGTTTTTCCTTTATGAATGTTTTATGTGTTATGATTATGTTATGTTTCTTGGGAATTTATTATTTATATGAGTGGTTACATGATAAAATGAGGGTTATTGATCCAACGATATCTCTCAAATGAATTGGGTAGCATAATGGAGGAAAATGATAGGGCTTCTCCAAAGAGATTTAGGGAATATACTGTGATGGGTATTCAAAACGTAAAAATGATTGTCACTACCTATATAGCTATGAAAGATATAATGTAAATATGATATGGACACCACATCTTACCTTTATGTTTTATGGTTTCTATTAATTTTTTAAGGATTATTTTGAGTACACTATGTAAGCTAAGTAGTTTATATTTTATGGATGAAAAGTTTGATGTTGTGAAAATGTCTTCATTGCTGTTAAATATTCATGGACTAACAATTTATTCCTTATTTTTTATTCCTTATAGAGATTTTAATGCTAATCCCATGATCTTGAATTGTTTTCAATAGGATATACGAATGGGTAAAATAAAAAAATAATTCAATAAGATTTTTATCAAGAAAAATAAAGCATTTTTTGTTTAAAAGATGTCATTTAGTGAAAAAAGTGAATAATAAGGGTAACTATCCACATGTAATTTCTGGTTCTATTATGTAATATGTATTTCCTAATTGTATAATACTATAAACCTTAAAAGACACTCAATGTTATTTATTAACATAACTCAAGGTTATGTAATGTTTAATGATGATGTCGTATAGTTTGTTTCAAAGGACGGTTTAGATAACTTTAGTGGTTATGTTGTTATATAAGAATAATTGGCATGTTTTATATAACCACAATGGTTATAATACTAGAACATGTTGGTTATTTTAGATTTATTTAATGAGTTTAAGATAACATTAATTTGTATATCATTTTTTATCCTCCCCATATGATAGTACATGATGATGTTATTTATATAATCACGCAAACACTTTTTGTTTTAGTAAATTTCTTGATCTCGAAGGCACTATAGTAATAATGGATGTGAAGGAAACATTGGTTTTTTTATGAATAATAGAACGAATGAAATGGGATCTAAACTGAGAACTATTATGGTCATTCTAAACAAACTATCTTGAGTCATGATTGACCACTTCAACATTGGGGATTTTTATAAGGAATCATATATGTGAGAAACAAATCCCTATGGAAGTTCAGGTAATAATCATATAGTTAAATGTATTTAATAGCATAATGGTTAAGTATTTGGAAATTAATTACTAGGAAAATGTATAAAAGGGATGGGAATATGTTATAGTTGTGGTAATGAATGTTATAAAATCAATAACCTTCCACAAAAAAAGAAGCATTTAGTTGACTCCCAGAAAGGGAAAGAAGTTATTTCCAATTGATCAATTGAATGTATTATATGTGTTGTGAATGGTGATTTTTCACATAGATTTCCTACAAAAAAAGTTTTGGTAATTCAATCAGAATGATCATAAAAATATATGTATTCCAATACCTAATGCCACTCAAATTGAAAATGAGGAAATTGAAAATGACCTATGAAAGGAATGAATTAATTATTTGCTCATTTTTTGACATTATTTAATCATAGAACATTATGCATGATTTTCTTTGTAGGAAATAAGTATTAAATAATAAGATGGAATAACGTGGATAAAGGATCATGAATAATGTTATATAATTAAGATTCCTATATTTTAGGAATTGAAAGTTTATGTTGGATCTATAGATGATGATATGTTTAAATGTATTAATGATGGTATTAATTTGGAAGATTATTGTATGTGTAATCCTTCAATTAATTATGTAAAAATTTTAATCAAAGAAGAAATATATTTTATTTTTTGGATATTGTAACATTTATCCTTAGGGTTTATATAATCCTTGAGATTAAGGCCATTATAGGTTATTACATTTTGGGATGAAAATTGGATGGAATGAGATAAACTTGAAATTAAAATATGTTATGGTTATTTTGATTATTTTATCTCACAATGGAAATGTTGTATTAATTTTATTGTTCTAGAAAAAATAGAAACCACAGAATTGGTGACAATCTGTTGCATATGATAAGGTTGTAGGAATCAAACCTAGAACTAAAGTGCGACAAGGGCGCATCGCCTACCACTGGTCTACATGAAGTCCCTGGATAGTATGAATTATTATCATTAGTTAAATGATTTTAGTGATGATGAATAAGTTTATTTCTGGAAATTATGTTTTATCAAATGGATATCTTTTGTATAGTAAATTGATTTGGTTATTAAGTTATAGATGTTATTTTAGAAGATTTTTTCTTTTTTGGGAACACTATATGCCTAAGGAAAATTGAATTCAATGTTATTTAATTTAAGGAGAAATTGTTGATTTTCATTTTGGAATAATTTAATCTTTTATTGTGTACATATGGGGATTTGGGATATTTTTGGAAATGATTAACTTATCATTAAGAATATGTGGTTAGGTTAATTACTCTTAATATTAAGTCTTTAAGAGTAATTGATGCTATTTGGAGATAAATGTTAAGATTTATCATGGAAGAATATGTGATTAAATCCTTATGAATTTTGGGTTTTAATATTAGTTTGTATTATTATGAGTAATTTTAAGGAAATTTTTTCTGTTGAATGATCTATAAAGAACGTGGGTATTACAATTGAATTATGGAGATTAAAATTATTTTCGTTCCTTATAAAGGATTATTATTTTTAGGAGATTATATGATATTTTACTAATCATTTTGGTTATGGTTAATGATTAAAATTTGTAGAAATAGATATTTATCCTTTTTATCGATGATATGAGTTTTTATAAGTTGACTATAGTGCATTAGGTGTGAAAACAATCATTTTGAATACTCGTTATTTGAAGAAAAATAGGAGTGTGTGGTGGAAATTTATAAATAATGATACTCTACAATTAATGTGTGTGTATTTCCTTATGTGATTATTCTAATTAGTATAATAATTCATCATAATTATAAATTTTATCTTAAAATAAAACCTTTTTTTGTTTAATTTTCTTACTGAGAAATCACACATCGATTAACCCATCACATGTTTATTATTTTCTAGTAGTTAATGTTCTCTGGATCATGTTTCCTATCACTCTCCATTAGATCATGACACTTATTTTTTCTTCAATATCCATGTTTTCCTATATATAACCCTAGTATATGTTATATTAGGTGACCAGTGTACTGCACATTTTATCTTTTAATGTGGATGTTTTATTAACCCTTTTTATGATGTGGGTTTTTAGTAAAGGTATTTTTAAAAGTCATACCCTTGATACTGACCAAGAATTAAAATTGTGTGGATGAAATTTATTAAAGGGGGTAGGATGTAACATCCAAATATTTATGAAATAAAAATTACGTTCAATAGCATACATGATGCACTACATCGAGCATAAAGAAACAAATATATATTATTTTTTAAATGATACCATTATTACCTGGTATTTGGAAGGGTTTGAATGAATAGTATCAAATAAAATATAAAAACAAGGTTAACACATCTTTAAATAATTAATAATGGGTTATTAAATTTATATCAAATGAAAATAAACACCTTTTCAATATAAAGGATGTGTTTTAATGAAAACCAAGTTAAAGGAGAATAATTGTTTTTATAAAATAATATAACTCTTTATGGATTTTATTATTTTATATATTAAATTTAATGTTTAAAATTTATATTATATGTTTTCTATATATGAAATAAGAAAAAATCCACTTGTTTGGATAAAAGAAGTATTTTTAAAAAAATATAGTTTTTCCAACTTTTAATGGAGAACCCTTTTTAAAATATAGATTTTGTAACTTATATATGTTTTATTTGACAAATTAAACTTATTATTTATAACAGGGACACCAATATTTACTTTGTATTAATTTATGGTTTTTTTTAAAAAATTCACATTTTAATCAATAGTGAAAAATATAGCTTTTTAATTAAAGAATGCTCTTTAATCTGATTTATTTATATAGTTATATTTCTATTTGAATTATTTTTAATGATTAATTGGATTATGTTCTTGTAATTTAATACAATTATGGTCATTACAAGTAATTTCACATTGAAATTTGATATAAACACGTGTCAATATTTAGATGGTTTTTACATTTTAAAGACATGGTTTATCGTTATGACAAAAGGAATTAATATTAAATTAATAACTGTAAATTATTTGTATTGAATTTGTAAAAATTGAATCAATATTTTGAATCTAGTGTTAAAAATTATGTAAATAGGTCCCTTTTATTATTTGACATTATGAATAGTAACATCAGAAATTATATTTATTTATAATGGTTAAAGAGTAAATCATGTAAATAAGGGTAAAAAATAATATTATATTAATAAAAAACAACCCTAACACAAGTTCTAATCCAATTTGATGATATATGGACATCCATGATCATCATTGGGTTGATTTTTGGACCCCATGTAGCCACTTGGATGTGATAAGGACATGTTATAATAATTAATTTAAATATAATGAGAAATTTAACAAAAACATGTATCATTAACAAATTAATTTTAATATATTGTTATATAACTAATAACTTCTACTATAAATATCCATTATAAATCTAAAAATATTTCTTATATCATGTAATTTTATTTATAATGTGTATACATTCATTAAATAAATTTATTTGTGACACGATGAAGATTCCTTGATTACCTTATTAATGACAGATTCAAATAGATGATATTATAAATATTAAAATATATTTAATTTAAAAATTTCGATTACATAATTAAATTTTATGGATTATTATGAAATGTTATAATTTATTTAATATTTCTTTTTGGAATTAATAAAGTTTCTATGAATTTAAAAAAATAAATTACTAAATATTGTCAAAATTGACAAAAATGTGTATTTAAAAACAAATACTATTTCATTAAATGATACAATATTAATAAAATTCATAGATTCGTCCAAATGACTAAGATAATGTTAAAATTTTCATTAATTATCTACTTGATATTCTATTTTCATTTTACAGTAACCATATTAACCATATAGTGTAAAAATAGAAGAAGACACGGTAATAGTAAATTTATTTAACTAATGGTTAAAGACAATAGATAAGGTTAAATTTGTGACCTAAACATGTCTAAAACCGATTTTTTGAGAGTATTGAGACCCACAATAATCTTATAATATATATAGATAAAATTTTAATGGCTATAAATAAAAAATAAATTTATAATATAATAATGTTTCAAATCTTTCCTAATGTGCCCCTCCTCCCTCTTAAAGAAGGCATCCATCTCTACCCAATTACGCACACTTCTAAAGAACTTTGGCTCATCAAAATGCATCCCAAATAATATCACAAAATCATTACCTTCCTCTTACAATCCTTACATTGGTAATAAAGAAATTGAACAAAGCCTGTGTTTCCCTCGGAATTCGGGGATGACCTCCTCGATGGGAGATTCAAACGTTCCCATCGGTTTCTAATGGGTTTGTTCGTATAACCGGAAACATCCAATGATTCCACATCCACTTGGACCTACTTTCCAAAGGTAGGCGCTTCATTAGTTTGTGAACTTATGAGGCTTAGGAATTTTCATTGGTCGAGAGGATGGGAGGTCGGACTCATCACACCTTTTTGAGGGGAATTATTGCCTATTCTGGGACTCCTTTTATAGATTTAAGTTATGTTCATGAATACTTATTACATTACCAAGTATGAAATGAGCTTTCCTTCAGTTTAACAATCAATGATTAAATATGTATGAAATTTAGAGAATATTTTATATGTATTTGAGGTTCTTCATCAATATAGAATCATTTATATCTATTTAGATATTCTTGGTCAATGGTAACCTTCAAAACCTTTATATAAAAGTCTCTTGGTTCATATGATGACCAGGATGGTTTTAAAGCCACTCAGTGGGGAACTTGAAGTTTATTGTTATTCAGAAGGACATGAATTATTTTAGAGTTGGGATCGAACCCATAGATGGGCTACCTACGTATCCTTTGTTTTGGAAAAGGAATCAGAACCCACGTAGTTCGAATAAGGGAGTATAATGTTTATGATTCATGGATCAAAGAAGGATGTCATAATTACTTTTACTCTCTAAGCTCACGTGAGTCATTATCGGTGTGAGAAACAAGAGGTATCGGTAATAAAATAGACAATTGGTCCATGAAAAATGTAATCATAAAAAAATGGTTTGCGGCTTATGTAGATATGACTGCCCAGATAAATGAAGGTTAGGATTTACTTTAGGGAGAAAATACAGGAATAGGGTCCATAAAGTTATATGTGCTTCATGGAGATTTGAATACTCTAACTTGGAACTTATTCCTGAAAAGGAAACCCAAATTAGGAGAGGATTGATAACTGGGTTTTACTCTTGAGAAGGAACCCCAGATCAAACGTAAATTAGGACTGGTTAAATAGAAAATTAAGGGACTTGGGGCTTACTCCTAAGAAGGATGCCCAAAAAATTAAGGGATTTGGGGATTACTCCTAAAGAGGATGCCCATAATTATGACTGGGACTTATTCCTGAAAAGGAGGCCTAGGTTTAAGGATTCTCTCATCTTAAAGAATGATGTTGAATGAATGAACTCTCCATATTTGGTGACATAAAGATATTTAAATCACTAGGTTTTGAGAGATATTCCATAGAATTCCTTTCAAATAAGGAAGTCAAATCAAGAAATCATGCCATAAATGGATTGGAAGAGTGTCTTGAAGACTGAATCTTAAAAAGGAAAGGTGTAATGGCTTAAGAGGGGTGAAATGGAAGAAAGGCACCAAAAAATGAAGGGACGCGCAAGTCTTGGAAGGTGCGCAGGTACTGCGGTGGCACGCAAGTATTGGTCGCGCAGGTATACATGCGCGACATGGGGGGTACTTGAGCGATATTCAACCAGAATTTGAGATACTTGAGAGAATCTTCATTACAGCCTTTAAAATCCTCTTGAGGTTCTTCCAAAAAATGGATGCGCAAGTTCTATCGAAGGAATAAGGCGGCGCACAAGTGTGACCACTTCCCTTAAGGGCTGACCACTCAGGCGCGCAAGTGTTGATGAGTTTCAACACTTAGGCCTTACTCACTCTCTTTAGATCTTCCGTTCTAGGTAAGAAATTACCTTAGAAGTGTTCCAGAAGCTTTGAGAAGAGACTTGGGCATCAGGAGCTTCAATCCGAGTTTCTGGAAAAAGATCCTCCCGAATGGGGGGGCCACAGGGTCTATTTATAGGTAGGAGAAGACCCTGGGCGGTTACCGGGCGGTTATCACTTAGGTCGCGCAAGTCACTTGCGCGACCATAAGGGCGCCGCGCAAGTGGACTTCTGCGCCAGTGATAGAACTTCCACGGTACAGTTTCTTTTGATCTTTTGTTAATGCCTTTGTCGATTTTTGATATTTTTTTCAAAGGTTGAATCAATTTGTGCTCATATATTCCCCTTTTCCAATCTTTAGATTCTGTGACGAATGGAGCGTCAACAAAAGTCCCCCCTCAGAGTTGGATTCGGAGAGAAAATAGAGGATTTGACTCTGAGAAAATCGAATACATCCAAAGGAAAAGGGGGCGCGGAGGTCTTCAGGGCATAGAGGGCAGCGCGTAAGTTTGTGTCGTGCAGGCTTTGAGCACACTGTATACGGCGCGCAGATAGGCCTCCTGGCCTATAAATACACAACTTTTGGCCATGTATAGCATGTGATCCCGAATTTCTCAAGCTCTCGCCACGCAAGCCATCTTCGCCGCGCAAGTCTCTTTTTCCACTGTTTCCTCGCTGCCGCGCTACATTCAAGGTAATAGGACTTGCGCGGTGATACATGCGTGACAAAAACTTGCGCGGCACATGTAACACTTGCGCGACATCTCCATACTTGCGCGCCTTAATGCCTTAGCCATTTTTTTTGATTTCTTTCACAAAGTTTGTCAAAAATTAATTCATTTATAAATTAACTTATTCAACTATTTGTGCAGAATAAAATGGCTCTTAGAGCCGGATTAATTGATGAACTGGATAGCAAGAGTATTGATGCCATGATGAACATCATTGGCTATGATTACTATGATATCTGCAACAACACTCTCCTATATTGGGATAAGTACTTGAAGAAATATCATCCTAATTTTCCACAGAGCATCCATCTTCCTCTGTGTGGTCATGGTCATCTGCAAGGAGTCAATGTTCCAAATGCAAAAAATTATACACCTGAGATGCAGCTGCACTTCTACTCCTCTATTTCGGTTATGTTGTGCATTAAGAGCAACAACAATGGTGTGAACTTTCATGTTCTCCTTCCATGCCATTTCCTTGCAGATATGAAAATGGAAAACTCATGGGATGAAATGTTTTCCACTGTCGGATGGTGGAGAGAAGACAAACATGGCATTAGATCAATATCTGAAAAGAGTACTCTCTCCAAATGGATCTTTACTTCCAATGCTCCATTCTTAAATCCATGTATCCATATTCCAAGTCTCCTGGATAGAAACAGAGTCACTGTCTGATCAGCAGAAAATTTTCTCAAACCGCACTCAAGAACATCCTTTTACAATTGTTCCAAGAAGAGCTAGTATCACTGCATCTCTTATTGTATCTAGTTGAATGAATGAATTCCAGGTGGTTGTTGATGAAGCTCGGGATGTCGTAAATCAAATGAAGTGTTATGTTGAAAGCCTCTTGTAATTCTGGAAAAAAAGAGAAGAGAATCCAGTCTGTGGATGTTCTTATAACTCTTGTGTATCAATGAAAAACACTTTCATCTTCAATCATTTTTACCTGCACTCTTTCACAACCTGCTTCAAATTTACTTAATCCAATGGTCTTAGTAAGCATAGTTTGATTTTTACTAGGATTATTACAAATAACCCTACAAACTTTGAACCTTTTAATTGATCAATATTACCTAAATCATACAAAAATGTATATTTAGTGAGCTGGAACTTGACTTTTATTTAGAGCTCCTTTGTCTTTTTTGGGCAGTTTAAATTCATGCATACCGGACATAAAGGGGATAATGTTTAAGGTCGAAATAGATTTGATCGAAATGGATTAAAATTGATTCAATTCCTTGACAATTTATCTGAAAACATATTACCATACTCGAGTATGAGAGAAAATATGTAAACTATGGCTTTAGAATATTTGAATCTGAGGAATGATATGTAAAAGAGCTAAAAGGAATTAGAAGAAGTAGTTTCCAAGAATGAAGTTACTATTATTTAACAAAACCCATTAGGGGTTGAATTATGCAGGGCCATCTAAGGGCATTGGCTGCATGGTCAAATAAATAGCATCTTTCGGCTGACAAGTCTGTTATGTAGACTGTGTATACAAGGCCACCTCTGGGCACGTACTACATAGTCAGGAAAAAATAACTCTCAGAAATTTACTTTCCTAGTGCTAAAAGCCAGTTAATGTTTATGGAGATTCAAATTTTCTAATGTATAGAGTTTCCTGTATGGAAATAGGTACTTGAATATGGAGAAGATATTTTCAGACAAGATTATCGAAGAACATGATGAATATCACTCCTACGAAGGTCTGACCCAAACGTAGGGAAGAAGAATAAACCATAGACTTGAATACTTTCAGATCATGAAAAAGGATATGGGACAAATATGTTAAGGATGGATATTTTTTTGCGGATCCCTACATACAGTCGTTTAAGACAAATAAGGACAAAAGAGGCATTCTTCCCAAGAATGAAGTTACCATCATTTAACAAACCCATTAGGGGGTTGAATTATGTAGGGCCACCTAAGGGCATTGGCTGCATAGTTAAATAAAATAGTATCTTTTGGCTAACAAGTCTGTTATGTGGACTATTTATGCAAGGCCACCTATGGGCACGTACTGCATAGTCAGGCAAAAGAATTATCAGAAGATTGACATTTTTGTGACTAAAATTCATGAAAAGGGTTATAAAGATCTGAAAATAATTAAGGCTTAGGATTATAACACATAAAGATGGGTATTGTCCAATGTATATAGAGATATTTAGGTCATTGATAACCATAATCATGTTGTGGCTGGGTCATGAATTGAAATTTTGGACTTCACTACGTATCTCATAAGAATGAGAATTAACCCTTACGTAGTTCTTGAAATGCAGTTTAACGTCATGCAGGACGAAAATATGAGAGATCTTAGTTTAGGGTCATAGAGTTCGGACCATAATAATGAATACATAGTGTGTGTTTTCATGAGGACTTTTCAACCAAGGGACTGAAAGTGAAATTTGGGGTTAGGCCCAAAAGACTTAGGGCTGGATTCGAGGGATAATCGAACGTTCCTATGTATCCCATAAGGATGGGAATCAAGCCCACATAGTTCTAGAACTACCCTTTGTACAAATTTGGTTCGTACATGTGAAGGGTGAAAGGGGACTTTAGTGAAATGATGGTTTAACCTGAGATAAAAAGTTTAGGCATTACCATGTATGCACGTAGTCTTTTGAAATTAAACATGATTTAAAAATCAATGTCAATAATAGTTCTCTCTCAAATGAGGAAATCAAAGAGTATTGTAGTTTATTATCGTACCGGACAAAAGTGTTTCATAGTTTAACATCATATAACAAGGACGAAAGTGAATCAATGTAAAGATATTGATTCTAGGGGTGGTTTTACAAATCAACATCATATGAGATGGTGGTGAACCGATGTGAAGAGATTGTTTTTGGGCTTGAACCCTGGGAGGTTGCCTACATACCCAGCCTGGAGGGCAAGGATCAAAGTCCGTGTAGTTCAATTAAAGAATGAATTAGTGATCAAGTTATTATTGGGGACAACGATCTAATAAAAATGTTGTTGGGACTTACACATGGTTAGCGGCCCAAAGAGAGTTTTATGGTTGAGGTTTTCTCTATGCTCACATGAGTCATACTCAGTGTGAGAAACAAGAGGTAACAACAACCTTAATGATGCATAGTTTAATGTCATATAGGACATATAAAGGGACTATGCAGTATAAAGTCTTGCAGTTAGGACTATTGGTGTTGCATAGTTTTGTGTCATGTAGCAGGGACAAAATACAGTTTAATTTCATGTAGGACATATCAAGGACTTTCTGTACAGTTTAGAGTCATGTAGTTAGGACGACGGGGAATTTACAGTTTAACGTCGTGTTGGACAAAAATGGGGGACTACGCAGTTTAATGTCATGCAGAAAGGACAAAATAACACACCATTTACGTCATGTTGGACGCATTGGGGATTTTTTATACAGTTTAGTGTCATGTTGGACAAAAGGGAGAATAGTTTAAGGTCATATAAATGGACCTTGGATGGTGCAGTTTAATGTCTTACTTGACGGTGGTGTTGTTTTAAGGCCATACAGGACCTTTGATGATTTTGTAGTTTAATGTCTTTCCGGACGTAAGGGACTTTCAAATAGTTTAGGTTCATATGCATGGACCATGGATGGTGCAGTTTAATGTCATATTAGACCATGGTGTAGTTTAAAGTCATACCGGACTTTTTAGGGATCTTTTTCACGTTTTAATGTCATGTGGGACGAAGTTGCAGTTTAAGGTCATACTGGACCATTTTTGTATAGTTTAATGTCATATAGCAAGGAAGAACTGGTGCTGCACAGTTTAGTGTCAAGTTGCGGGGACATAATGTGAATACATTATATTTTATACAAAATATTTCTTCAAAAATCTGGCATTAGTTGGAGTAGTAATGAGTTCTCCATCCATCGAGATTAATGAATAAGCTCCATTAGAGTAGATCCTATGTATTGAATAAGGTCCTTCCCATTTTGGATCAAGCATGGGTGGTTTCTTTCCTGGTATCATTGGAGTTATGATAACTAATACCAATTCTCCCTGATTGAATGAACGAAGACGAGCTTTTTTGTTAAAAGCTCGTGCTATTCGATTCTGATAGATTTCCAAGTGGTGCAAAGTGCACAATCTTTTCTCATCTAACCGTTCCAATTCATTCAATTGCTTTTGGGATTGCTCATCTGTAGATAACTGATCACAAATGGCTACTCTGAGTGAGGGAAATTGAACATCAATTGGCAAGACTGCATCTATTCCATATACCAACGAATATGGAGTTGAACGCATTGCATTGCGGGTGGTAGTCCGATTAGCCCATAAAGCATGAAATAGTTTATCAGGACATGACCTCTTACCTTTATCCACCATATTTTGTAGTATATTTGAAAGAGTCTTGTTAAAGACTTCGATTTGACCATTGTCCGCCGCATGATACCGAGATGAATGGTTGGATTTAATGTTGTATTCTTGATACAATTTCTTCACCTCAGAAGAACAGAAGATGGTGTCGTTGTCCGTCAATATGGTATGAGGGACACCAAATATAGTAATGATGTTAGACTTGATGAAGCTAACAATTCATTTAGAACTGACTTCTTTGAGAGGTACTACCTCTACCCATTTGGAAAAGAAATCAGTATCAGTAATAATATACTTAAACTGCTTGGTCGTAGCTGAAGGGTAAGGTCCCACCACATCCATTCCCCATGTAGCAAATGGCCATGAATATTTAGCTGCATGAAGGAAATCTGGAGGTTGATGAATGAAGTTGGCATGTACTTGACATGAATGACACTTCTTTGTGAAATCAACACAATCTTGTATCATTGAAGGCCAAAAGTATCCAAGCCTTCGAATTTGATTAGACAATCTATGTCCAGACTGGTGGGCACCATAGACTCCTGCATGTAATTCTTTCATGATATCCATTGTCTCTTCACCATCAATGCATCTGAAGAGAACTCCATCAAAACCACATTTGTAGAGAATTTTCTCTAGGTGGTTTGGGCCATCATAGAGAGTAAAATTGACCACATGTCATCGGATTTGATCTTTCTCAGCTCTATCAGGTGGATGTGTTCCATTTTGAAGGTATTCCCTGATAGGTGACATCCATCCTGTAGAATGACCTTACGGTTCAGGAATTGGACTAATTTCCTTAATTTCCTCAGTTCTGGCTTGAACATAAGTTGAAATTGCATGACGGTGGGCAATACTGATGGTTGTCTCGTCCCAATTTGGATCTTCTAGAGCTGTGGCTATATTAGCCAGTGCATCAGCATGAGCATTTTGTGATCTTGGGACATAAGAAAATGTCGGTTCTAAAGGGAATTCTGCCATTAACATTCTGACGTAATCATACAAAGGTTTTAACTCTTCTTTTCTGATGGCATAATCCCCATTGACTTTTTTGATTACCAGGTCTGAATCACCTTTCACCTTTAAGTGATTCACATGTGCTTGAAGTGCTAACTCCAAGCTTGTGATTAGAGCTTGTTATTCGGCTTCATTATTGGCACCACCTTCCCCCAATAAAAAGGAATATGGTAACAATTCCTTATCTGGAAAAATCAGTACAATTCCAAAACCAACTTTGTTGAATTTAGGATTTTCCATTTTCTTCCCTGTTGGACTTCTGGAAGGACCATAAAAATACATTTCCCATGTTTGATGACACTCTTGAATAGAAAAAACTTCCTCATCAGGGAGTCCAATATCTGAAGACGTGTCTTCCACTGAAGGATGTTCAGCCAGGAAATCAGCCAGATCTTGGCCCTTTATTGCCTTTTGAGATACATACTGAATGTCGAACTGCTGCAAAATAACTGCCCACCTTGCTAGACGCCCCGTAAGCATTGGATGACTAAGGATGAATTTGAGCGGATTATTGCGAGATACCAATTGGACCTTGTGATGTTGCAGGTAGTGTCTCAGTTTCTGAACTGCAAAGATTAATGCCAGGAAGTAGTTCTCAATACTTGAATACCGGGTTTCAACTTCAAGCATAGTTCTACTGAGATAGTAGAGGCTATTTTCATTCCCAAAATCATTCTTTTGAGCGAGAAAGACACCCAATGATCGCTTTAGAGCTGTCACATAGAGGATAAGTGGTCTACCTTCAACAGGTGGCATGAGTACTGGTGGACTCAAGAGGTATTTCTTGAGAACATCAAATTCTTCTTGACATTCTCCAGTCCACTGGTAAGTGACTCCTTTCTTCAATAATTTGGTAAAGGGTAAACTTTTGCCTGCCAAATTGGCGATGAAACGTCGAATATAGGCTAAGTGTCCGTGAAGTCCTCTTAATTCTTTCAAATTATGAGGAGGTGACATACCAAGGATTTATTTGGTCTTCTTAGGATCGACTTCAATACCACGATGGCGTACAACAAAGCTGAGGAAATTTCCTGAGGTTCCCCCAAAAGCACATTTTAAGGGGTTCATCTTCAAATTATATTGTCGAAGCTTGTGGAATATGACTTACAAATCAGCCAAGTGATTAGAACATTGTTTGGATTTAACCACCAAATCATCTACATAGCATTCAACAAACTTCCCTAATAATGGTTTGAAGATATGATGCATGGAGCGTTGATATGTTGCACCTGCATTCTTTAATCCAAAGGGAAACACCCGGTAACAAAACACACCTTGAGGGGATCTGAAGGTTGTAGATTCCTCATCTTCTGGGGCCATTCAGATCTGATTATATCCGGAATATCCATCCATGAAGGAAAGTACTTCATAGCCAGCAGTTGCATCAATTAAGAGTTCTGTAATCGGAACTGGGAAATAATCTTTAGGAAAATACCGATTAAGATCTCTGAAATCGATGCAAACCCTAATTTGGCCGTTCTTCTTCTTTACAGGGACAATATTAGGCAACCACTTGGGATACTGAACTCCTCTGACGAAGTTAGATTTGATCATCATATCCACTTCAGCTTCAATTTTGGAAGCATAAGTTGGGTGTGTTCTTCTCGCGGCTTGCTTAAATCCTCGATGTTCTTTTGGTAAACCCAAATGATGAGAAGAAATATCAGGATCAAGCCCAGGCATTTCTGTACAGTTCCAAGCAAAAATATCTTTATTTTTCTTTATAAAAGAAGTATACATTTCTTTCTCTTCAAGGGTCATAGCCGCACTAATTAAAGTGGGGCATGGATCTTTCTCTGTACCCAGATTTATTTCTCTGAGTTCATCCACAGTGGTAGAGATACCTTCTTCCAATGCTGGGGGAGCATCTCTAAGATCTTCCTCTTCCTCTTTATCTTGTGCTATTTCTTCCGTTTCTCCGACCTTGCTATAACTTCTTCTGGCCTGATTAGTGAAGTATAGACCTGTTGGATTTCAGCAGATGAAATGAAGACGTCACCACTTGTGCTTTCATCACTGTTTGGTAGGTTACCAATTTCTCCCATGTTGTCTGGCTCAATTGCCGTAATTGACATTATGGATCTTTCCATATGAGTATTTTTATTTGGGCCTATTTTTTCAATTTGACTAATAGGTAACACATAATCTGTACTCACATGTGTAAATAGATTTATTTGAATTTTCTACAAACCATATGGAGCATTAACATTGGTAATTTCCTTCATTGTAGATTTTTCTCTTCCCTTCATGTGATAAAATTATGCCTCAATGTATTGAGACTCACATGTCTTGAACGGGGTCTTATCACCATAAAATGTTCCAACTTTCCCATTGAAACAGTATTTGAGACATTGATGGTATGATGAAGGGATAGCTGCATGCTAATGCAGCCAAGGTCTTCTAATCATGATGTTGAAAGCTGAGTCTTGGTCAACAATCATGAAATCCGAATTGGATACAAGATTTCCAAACTGAGTTGTGAGTGTAACTTCGGCCAGTGGTTCTTGTTCATTTTTATCATATCCTTGTAACATCATGGTAGAAGGAGATAAATCAGATTCTGTGAGGCCCAATCGACGAAGTGTATGAATGGGAATGAGTTGACTCGTGAACCATTATCAATGAAAGCTCTTTGGATATCTACACCATTGACTTTTCCAGATAAGTACAGAGGTTTTATGTCCCCATGCACAACATCATCTTCATCTTTATCAGTAAAAGATATCACTGCATGGCATTATACAGGATTATTATCTATGTGATAGATTTCAGCTGCAGCAATTTCAGCTTCAAACTCCTGAGGACTTGACAAAGCTTCAATGAGTGCTTCCTGAAGATCTTTTAACAGATTCAAAGCATCCAAAATTGATAACTTGGATGGTACTTGGGCCAAGTGTTTCAATATATCTTACTTTTGATCTAAAGGTCTGCGTTTCCCAACAGAAATATGCGGTCTAGCAGGTACCTTGGAAGCAGATGCTTTTGAAGCTGATGCATCTTGTATTGGGATAGATGTTGGCAACATCCTTGGTTTTGGAAGATTAGACAAATTAGATCCATTTACTTGGTGAGATAAAGAAGATGGAACCTTCAATTGGTCTTCAAAAATAACTGTGCCAATACTGATTTGGCTATTAGCAGAAAAACCTGCTTGTTCTTTTTTAGCTCGCTGAAGGGCTCTACCACGAGTTTCTGCAGCGTACACAGTGCTAGCAGGGGTAGAATTGGAGTAGTGGCTTGGGAATGATCCAAGTCTTCCCCTGTATCCTAAACCTCAGGAACTTCCTCGAATTCCTTTATTTGATACAAGGAATTCAGGCTCATAAAAATTGAAATTATGATTGGAATACAGATCTGTAAATTGAATCATATTAACAGAACCGAAGATTAAATCTTTGTCTAGTAAAGACTCTGCCTGACTAGCCTGTTTAGGTTGTGCCGTTTGATGGGGCGGTGCCCGTGGTTTTGAAGTAGATGGCATAAAGACTGCTAGAGTCAAAGACAATTTAGGCTTTAACACATACTCATCTTCTTCTGATTCTTTTTCCCTCTTTGAATCAAACCGTTTATTTGAGGATTTTCCCTCTAACGAAGAGGGTTTTACCGCAATATTCATGGCTGAAGACACAATTCGTTTCTTTAATTGTGTTCGTAAAATGGCATGAGTCTGGTTGATTGTCTTTCTAACCATCCAATCATCATACTTCTGTGCATTTCTGCTTTTGACTTCTTTCCATTCACCTTCCTCCTCTGGAATTGTAGCATTAACACATGCTATCTGAGTCGAAGAACCTTTCAACTTGACTTGTCCCAAGTCGACCATCTTTTGCAGGAGGTCTTTAAAGACAAAAAACTCCTAGATGGGATGCCCCAACATTTTACGGAAGGGACAATAATTGGGACGGTCTTCATCTCCTTCCTTATTTGGTCTCTTGGGCACTGGTAATTGAACCAAATTATTTTCCAGAGCTGAAATGAAGTAACCAGGAACTTGCTCATTTCTGAAAGAGTATGTTTTACTCTTCAAATCCTCAAATTGTTTTCTTCGTTGATCTCTTTGATCAATTGGACAAAAAGGCCTTTTTTGTTGGCATTCAGGAGGTGGAGCCCTTCGAGAAGATGAAGGTTTTGAAGTAGAAATAGGTACAGGTGCTTTTTTAAGCATAACTGTAGTAGTTTATGCTTTACCCATTCTCCTTCCTGAAGATAATGGAATTACATGAGATTTAACCTTAGCCTGTATAAGGGAATCTTCAATCTGCTGAGCGATTGAAGTAAGGTCTCGAAACCCTTTTGTGTATTTCACAGGGATCAATGGCGTGCGTAATTCGTCACGCAAATTTTCCACACAGATTGGCAACAACTCTTCCTGAGGGAGTGCTAAACTCAGGGAATACGTTAATCCCTTCCAGCGATCAATGAAATCAGAGACTCTTTCATTCTCCCTTTTCTTGCAGTTTGTAAGATAGAAAACTGTTGTTTTTGGCAATGTTGAGCTGAACTGAAGAAGGAATTTTTGACGAAGATCCTCCCATCCGATGATTGACCGGGATTGCAAGCTTGTATACCAGACAAAAGCTGGTCTTTGCAAGGTTCGTATGAAGCATCTGAGTTTCACTACATCTTGCTTCTCTAGAGTTCCATCATAGGATCGTAACAAGAGACGTAATGCGTCAAATGTTGTTTAGGGTCGCCTGATCCATTAAAAGTAGGGAAAACAGGGTTTCCAAAACTAGATGAAGGAGAAATTGAATCTACCCATTCAGGGTAAAATTTCTTTTCTGGTTGAACTTGCACCCGTTTCCCTTCAATAGTTCTTAAACGAGCTATTAATGACTCAATAGTAGTTATTAACTTTTGAGAAACATCAGGTTGAACTTGGTCTTGGGTAGGTGCAATGAATGGAGCTTGGACAGACGGGGTGATTGGTGCTGCAACTGATGGTAGCACTTCCAATCGTTGTTGCGTTTGACCCATAGGATTAGACCTCTGAGGGTGTACTGATAAAGGAGGATATTCCTGATCCATCTCAGTAGTTACAACAAATTATTTCGGCTTTTGGACTTTATCATTCTTACGAAGAAGACTACTCTGAAGTAGTTCTGCATTCAACCTTCTTAATTCATTCATATCTTCCTCTTGTTGTGCAAACCTTTGCTATAATGAGAGCGATTTACCTTCTCCAGAGGAAGGATATGTAACCAGATTCTTTCCCCTCCCTTTGTTGGATACATTTTGGAGAGAAGGAAGTGGATTACCTAGGTTCTGAGTAATCCTTTGACTTCGTGTACGCACACCTTCTTCATTTGTATCGGTGCGTACATTTTCTTGAGCAGGACGCTCTTCATCTGAGTCCCCTGAGTGAGTCTCCTCTAGTGTATTAGCAACAACGGCATTGATGACATTGATTGATGTATAATGCATCGCATCCCTTCTATCAACATTTCTGTGATATTGTCTTCTTTCATATATTTGATGAGACATTGCCTTTTGTTGATTTAATCTTTTAGGAACTTCGTGACGATCTATAACTTGGAGGGAATCTCCTGATAATTTGGCTCTTCGTTCATCTTGGGGCTTCTTCCCCAATCGATAAAAGACCGATATTCTCTGAGAATGGGATTGATGATTTGAAAGAGTCCCCATTCTCGAGAACTGGGGATGTTCCTGCTGCTTCCGTTCAACTCCTCGAATCCCATTTGTTGACTCTGAGGGTTGGGTTAAAGGAGTCCCCAGTATGACAAGATGGGGTGGCTCTTGACATGCTATGACTGAGACCTTCTTAAAAGCTCTCTTGATCTTGCAAATCTTAGTTCGGAAATTAGCTGGATGCATTAGCCTCTATCCACTTTTATCACCTCGTTTAACAGACCGTTGGATGATTTCCGAAACTACTGTCATTTGATGATGTGTTTGCTCCATACGAGAGGCTTGTTCAATATTCTCGCCTGCTTGATGTAGGATAAATTCAACAACTTGTTCTCTATATACTTGATTTTTAGAGGAACTAGTTGAAGCCTGTTATTGAGCAAGCTTTTGATTATGAACAAAGCCCATTGACTGTGGCCGGCCATGGGCAATAACATTGCATGAGACCATTTTCGGTGGGCTTTGCTGACTGGAAAGCACTGTGAAATGTAGTGCTCTGTGAACACCCCATCCTCTGATATGAACACCAGATGGACCATTGGCAATTAACTGACGCAATTTTCTTAGTGCGCCAAAGCATGAACATTGAAGGGTTCTCTGTTGCTTTTCAGCCTTCGGATACCGAGAGACTGATAGAGATGCCAAATCAATCTGACGTTGTAGCCCTTCTATTATCATAATATTATTTTAATATTCATCATAATATAATACCTTCTTCTTCAATTGACAAAGTGTTTTCCATATGTTGAGAAGAATATCATGGACTCCATCTTCCTTCAACATCTTTGGAATGTCATACTGGGAGTCAGCCAAAGGCCAAAACATGACTGGTACATCACTTTTCGCCAGTTTTTTCCTCATGTTGAGCATTTCCTCTTTATCATTGAATGAATATTCTTCTACCTGTTTTGACCAGAGTTGGTGTTTCCTTATTGCTTCATCGGATTCAACAAGATTGGTAGAGAGATTATTGATCAAACTAGAAGATGCATGACTTAGGGGTGGTTCGGAGAATGACCTACACCCTGGGCTATCTTCTGATTGAGAGAGTATTTCACTTGCTAGCGATAAAGCATCAGACATGACTGGTTTCGTATTTGCAAGTGCCTCAAGATAAGAAGGCTTTCTCGGCACTACATTGTCCACTGGAGTATTTTCCAGGCAATGTGAATCACTACTTTGGAGAGGACTTTCGCAGTGAAATTCATCATCATGGGGAGGACCACCATAATGGATTACAGAAAAAGATGATATCTCTTACTCCTTGGTCTTCTGACCACACAGAGGGTTCTTGTGGCTCTCATCTGAAGAAGAAACTTCAAGATTGACCGAATTTTCATGAAGAAAGCCTTCATGAGTAAGTGTTTGTTGAAGTCTTTCGGAATTAATGTTCCCGTTATTGGGAACTGAGGGAGTATAATATTGAATTCCAACAGATAAATGTCTGAGGGCTTCAATAACTCTAGTATCGAGCAAGGCCTTGTTACAGATTTTCCTTTGATCTTCTGACTATGCTGGGCGGATCTTTTTCTTAGATGCCTTCTTACTCATTTTGGAAACCACTTGTTGACGAAAGTGTTTACACTGAGCAGGTGTATGTGCCTGATCAGGAAATATGGTCAGGTTAGGCTGACGATCTCCACTCAAATCAGGTGTATGTGCCTGACTTGGTTGTTCGTATGATATGGGGGAGTATGCCACATAACCCTCTTGGACTGGAACATATGTGTGTGTCTGTTTCGGAGTGAATCGTTCATGTGTCACTCCACTGCTAGGGATAGATTTATGTGTCTTTCCCTGAGATGATGCTGAAGCTGGTATGATATCCTGGAAAGCATCCAGAATATGGGCAGGAATTTTCTTCTGCTCATTCACCATTGAAAAAATATGTTTGGTGATTTCAGCTGCTGGAACGGGGATATACTTCCATTCAGGGCTTGGAGTAGGCGTATGTGCCTGCTCCTGTACTCCTTTTTTTGTCAGTGAATCCTGACAGTACTCAAGTGTGGAGGCAGAGAGTTGCGTCTGCCTCCTGTTTGTCGTCGGAGCTTTTCGATTGACTTCTCTGTGCGCTACCAAGCGAGACTGTTGGTAGGCTTGATTAGTACTAGCAGGTGTATGTTCCTGCTGATTACACTTCGCCAAACGCGGTTGAAGAGATCCATCATATGTAGTCAGGCGAGCCTGCTGACTAACTGATGACGTATAAGAAGGTGTATGTTCCTGCTTATAGTACTCCACCGGAATTGCCTGGCGGGATTGGCTTGATGCTGCTAGACGAGTTTGCTGGATAGCGGATTTAAAACGGACAGGTGTGTGTGCCTGTTCGTTGTTCGCCACCAAGTTAGGTTGGAGGACTTCTCCGGAGATGGCATGGATGAAAACCTACCCATTGTTAACCGGATTCTGTCTCTGGCGGTTCATCTTGCCTGCTCGGGTTCGAGGAACCTGAGCTGAATGCCTGGAGTCGGTACCCTCATCATGTTGAGGGCGCACTGCCGCACGAGTCTGGCGGCGATTGTTGATGGGAGCCCTCAATAAGGTCTCCTGTATTTTTGAATTACGGCCCTAAGGGACCTACTCATTCACTTCCTCAGAGTAAAGGAGTGAATGAAAATTGCATTCCGGGGATAACGACCTGAAACGGTTGGAGACGGTAGTCATCACCACCTGCCTCTTGATCACTGGTCGTCGTTTTCCGGATGACCTTTGTGAGTTGCTTGCTTGGAGGGCCTGTCGGGCAGCCTCCAGAGTTGGGATGGTACCATGTTGACGGTACTCCTGAACCAGCGCATGTGATACCCAGCGTTGAGGACGCTGAGTAGGTGATGTCATCCTCAGAGCGGATGGTGATCCAGTAGGAATAGCAGCAGTGGTATTTTCAGTAGCAGTATTCACAGATGTGAATTTGAGAGCAGCCATTATGGAAATACAGAAGATCTTGGAAAAGAGTGCCTGTTTGATATAACAGACGTAATCAAGATAAAATTCCGCCACTTTATCCTTTGGATGAGCACACATGTCAATGATTGTTTTTGTTATCCCTCTTATTGAGTTTTAAATAGGGGCATAACAAATAGGTAAAACATCATTTTAACTTGGTTAAGGATTCACGTCGAGTTCACCATTTTTGTTTCCCTCGGAATTCGGGGATGACCTCCTGGATGGGAGATTCAAACTTTCCGATCGGTTTCTAACAGGTTTTTTCGTAGAACCAGAAACATCCAATGATTCCACATCCACTTGGACCTTCGTTCCAAAGGTAGGCTCTTCATTAGTTTGTGAACTGATGAGGCTTAGGAATTTTCATTGGTCGAGAGGATGGGAGGTCAGACTCATCACACCTTTTTTAGGGGAAATATTGTCTATTCCGGGACTCTCTTTATAGATATAAGTTATGTTTGTGAATCCTTATTACATTACCAAGTACAAAATGATCTTTCCTTCAGTTTAACAATCAATGATTAAATATGTAATAAATTTAGAGAATCTTTTATATGTATTTGAGGTTCTTCATAAATAGAGAATAATTTATATCTATTTAGAGATTCTTGGTTAATGGTAACCTTCAAAGCATTTATATAAAAGTCTCTTGGTCATTATGATGACCAGGCTGGTTTTGAAGCCACTCAGTGGGGCACATGAAGTTTATTGTCATTTAGAAGGAAATTAATTATTTCAGAGTTGGGATCGAACCCATAGATGGGCTACCTACATATCCTTTGTTTTGGAAAAGGAATCAGAACCCATGTAGTTCGAATAAGGGAGTATAATGTTTATGATTGATGGCTCAAAGAAGGATGTCATAATTACTTTTACTCTCTATGCTCACGTGAGTCATGCTCGGTGTGAGAAACAAGAGGTATTGGTAATAAAATAGACAATTGGGCCATGAAAAATGTAATCATAAAAAAATGGTTTGGGTCTTATGTATATATGACTGCCCAGATAAATGAAGGTTGGTATTTACTTTAGGGAGAAAATCCAGGAACATGGTCCATAAAGGTATATGTGCTTCATGGAGATTTGAATACTCTAACTTGGAACTTATTCCTGAAAAGGAATCCCAAATTAAGAGAGGATTGATAACTAGGTTTTACTCATGAGAAGGAATCCCAGATCAAATGTAAATTAGGACTGGTTAAAGAGAAAATTAAGGAACTTGTGGCTTACTCCTAAGAAGGATGCCCAAAAAATTAAGGGAATTGGGGCTTACTCCTAAAGAGGATGCCCATAATTATTACTGGAACTTATTCCTAAAAAGGAGGCCTAGGTTTAAGGATTCTCTCATCTTAACGGATGAGGTTGAATGAATGTACTCTCCATATTTGGTGACATAAAGATATTTGAATCACTAGGTTTTGAGAGATATTCCACAGAATTCCTTTCAAATAAGGAAGTCAAATCAAGAAATCATGCCATAAATGGATTTGAAGAGTGTCTTGAAGACTGAATCTTAAAAAGGAAAGGTGTAATGGCTTAAGAGGGGTGAAATGGGCAAGAAAAGCACCCAAAAAGAAAGGGGCGCGCAAGTGTTGGAAGGCACGCAGGTACTACGGCGGCACGCAAGTATTGGTCGTGCAGGTATACCTGCGCGACATGGGGGGTACTTGAGCGATATTCAACCGGGATTTGAGATACTTGAGCGACTCGTTATTACAGCCTTTAAAATCCTCTTGAGGTTCTTCCAAAAAAGGGACGCGCAAGTTCTATTGAAGGAATAAGGTGGCGCGCAAGTGTGACCACATCCCTTAAGGGCTAACCACTCAAGCGCGCAAGTGTTGATGAGTTTCAACACTTAGACCTCACTCCCTCTCTTTAGATATTCCGTTTTAGGTATGAAATTACTATATAAGTGTTCCGGAAGCTTTGAGAAGAGACTTGGGCGTCGGGAGCTTCAATTTGTGTTTCTGGAAAAAGATCCTCCCGAATGGGGGGCCCACAGGGTCTATTTATAGGCAGAAGAAGACCTTGAGAGGTTACCAGGCGGTTATCACTTAGGTTGCGCACGTCACTTGCGCGACCATAAGGGCGCCGCACAAGTGGACTTGCGCGCTAGTGATAGAACTTGCGTGGTGCAGTTTCTTTTGATCCTTTGTTCATGCCCTTGTCGATTTTTTATATTTTTTTCAAAGGTTGAATCACTTTGTGCTCATATATTCCCCTTTTCCAATCTTTAGATTCTGTGAAGAAAGGAGCATCAACAGCCTGTTGGATAAAATCAAAGGAGTTACCTGATTTAGAGGTAATGTATTCTCTCAAGATCCCTTCATTTATTTTCATTATACAACACCCTAAAATATCATTATTCCATTTATTTATTTTTTAAAATATTTTCCTAAATATAATATGATTTTAAAATTCTAAGGGTTCTACCTACACATAAACACACCTCCATCTAATGGATTTATAATAGATTGTTTCTGTGTACATCTAATTACCACCTCATGAAATAATGATTGTTCAATTTTCTCCTACCACCTCTCATGGTGGCCATTATGATGACTCTATATTTATATTTTACATATATTATATTTATATTTTCTATATTATTATGTACTTTTTATGTATAATAATTCATTACTCATTCTATAATGTGTATATACAATAATTTCATTTGGGGAAGTGTGCATTGTCGCCCCCTCAAAGTGATATGACTCGTTCATGATATAAATGGAACGTATAAAGGATGTAGTTAATGAAATTATGTAACATATATAAAATGTATATTATAATTTAATTATAATATTACTTTATATCATTTATTTTTCATTCCATTAAAATGAAAAAGAAATTAAAGTAGTGTTTATGTGTATGTATGTCCTACCGTCGCCATGAACGGTGGATTTCGTTTCTTATGTAAAAATGTTATGGAATATTATATATACATATTTACTGTATATATATGATATTAATATCATCAAAAATATTATAGATATTATTTAATACTAACCACATAGAAAATATACATCAAAATAAGTTCATTTTCGACTCATGTTCCAAATATCGACAAAACAACTGATATGAACATAAATAATTATGTAATTTCTATAACATGTTAATAAGTGACATAAAAGAAATAATAAACCTGAAAAAGTTTCTCAATAAATTATAAATTTACCAATTTTTATTATTATGGAACATAACAATTGTATATGATGATTCAGACTCAATGAAAGGGTAATCTTAACATAATCCCATTTCATTGAGTTAAATATCTATGTCATTGGTTTTTTTACAATAATATGTGTGAATGGACTATGATTTTTTTAAACATAATATCCTCTTATATGAGGTTTATTTATACTTTTCACACACAATTATGTAATTTATTGATCCTTAATCTAATGATACAATATTTGTATTGGACTTTATCTAAATCCCCATTCATTGAGACATATCATGATATTGAGCACTATTATTAAATTTTAAGTTGTTTATATGACCCTTTTGACATTTTATATCATGAATTACTATATTCTCATGATATTTTTTTTCAATCTTTAATTATTTTTATTCTAGTGTTTCTCAATTGGTAAAGGTCTCTTTATCTAAAAAAACATTTGTTTGTTTTAAATATTTTTTATTTAAATCCATTCTCAGTCAGGACCATGTTTTTCAAAAAAAATTTATAGATTTATTTTTTTTGGAAATAAATTTTCTAACATGTTATTTCTATAATTTAAATAAAAAATCAATGTGGTATGTGACAAATTGATTAAAAATTAATTTTTTTTAAATGCTTTAAACCAGTTTTTAAAAATGGATTATTATTTTATCATATGAGGAAATAATGAATTATCGGCCACTAAAACTATTATTTGATATTTTTCATTCCCCTACTGGTCATAATCTTTTTAAATAAATGAAAATAACATATAACCATTTTAGGTATCTTGGTATTGAAAATTGTTTTGAGAATTAAAATGTTATATCATGAAATGATATCATATGATTTCTATGTGGAAATGATATTTTTTTTATTTTTTCATGTTTTATTTGTTATAATTATGTTGTTGTTCCTGAGAATTTATTATTTATATGGGTGGTTTAATTAAAAAATGAGGGCGGGTGAGCCCGTGACATCTCTCTAATGCATTGGTTATTGTGATGGAGGTAATGGATAAGGTTTCTCATAACAAATTTATGGAATATGTTGTGATGGGTATTCCAAAGGTAACCTTGAAAGTTACGTCCTATGTAGCTAGGAGAGAAACAATGTAAGTATGATATAGATTCCATAATATACCTTTATGTTTTACTTATTCCTATATGTATTGTAGAAATCATACGATTACCTGATGTAAGCTAATTATTTTATGTTATATGGATAAAAATATTTTGTGAAAATATTTTATGGGTTTCAAAAAGTAATGGACTAATGGTTTTTTTTATTATTTTGTATTCCATAGTGAGATTTTTATGATCATCCCAATTTTCTGAAATGTTTTCCACATGGTATAAGGATGGGAAAAATAAAGGAATAAGTCAGGAATATTTTTTGTCAATAAAAATACATCATTTTTTGTTTAAAGAGTGTCATTTTGTGGAAAAAGTGGATACTGAGTGTAACTGTCCACATGTAATGTTTGGGTTTATTATGTAATAGTTGTGGAATAATTCTTTATAACTATAAACCTGAAAAGATCATAAATTGTAATTATTTAATTAACTCAATATTATGTAATTTTTAAGGTTGGGGACTTTTAAATTAACCAAATAATGATTCATAGGTTCTGAACATAGAGGTGATATCACTGAACATAGAGGAGATATCACTTAAGAAATATATTTTTTAGGATTAATAGGTAATAGAGATACTAGATTGTAGAGAGAATGTTCTAAAAAATAGTACCACTCACCTTGAAATATTTTTTGAAAAAAACCCCAATTTGAGGGTGATATATGGGAATATGAAAATATAATGATGTAGAAGTATCCCCATTGGAAATGTTACACCACAATATTTCAAGAAATAATTTTTTTAAAAATATTAAATTTATTCGATAGCTTCTGTTATACGTAAAAACGAGTTAAGGAGAACCATTATATAATATTAAAAATCTTTGACCCATTAGATTGGTGGTGATGAATACGACTAAAAAAATTATGAAAATATAATTTTTTGATATTTATAAAATGAAGCCATTATTTATTAATTAATTAGATATGAAAATAAATATAATTTCTAAATAAAGGTATAGGGTAAATAGGGTTATTTTGTGTTAAAATTTTGTTGATTATGTAGTAAATTTTCATTAAAATTTTTATTTTATGTATAAAATTCAGAAATTTTTATAAAATTAATAAATGTATTATTTTATTTGAAATTATTTAATGAAAATGACCTATATAATATTTTAATCAATGAATGTTAAAATATTTCACTCTATTTGTTTTTAATATCTCTTATTTTTTCCATATAAGGGAAAAATAAAGTTATGAATGAATATCCATTTATATTTTTCGAATAATAAAGTTGTTTTTCTGATATAATTTTGTTTTTAATTTTTAGTTTTTATATAATAACATTAATAACATACACAACACCGATGTAGTTTTTCACCATTTAATAAAAAATATTTTATTTGATTTTAAAATAGTAGTAATTATATAATTTCAATGATTTAATGTGTCCAAGAAATATTCTTGTTCTATACGTTAGGATTTTTTTATCATTATATTAATAATCATCTTTATTATTGATGTATTTAAAGTTAAATTGTGTTAATATTGACAAAAATGACATGAATTATATTTTATTATAAATAATAATATATTAAATGATATAAAATTCATAAAAGTAATGTATTCATAAAAATTAATGTCATAGAGTTTCAAAAAGAATTCATGGTCCATTTATGGGAACTTTTTTAATTTTACAGTAACATTAATATCCCTTAAAGCATGGAATGTTTAATAGTACATTAATTGTTAAAATGATTCAGATGGGGATAAAACTACATTATAATGTTATAAATGTGATCCAAAATTGTAAAACTTTTATTGGATGAACAGATTTGGATTAATCGTCCTCATATATTTTAATATTATTATTTTTGATCAATTTGGAAATTATAATTATTTTTTATTAAATTAAAATTTTAAGAAATTCCACAAGTACCCATCTCATGAATTATAAAGTGAACCCCCTTTAATATTATTCACATGAATTTTAGATTTATATCTTGATGAAATATTCTAATTTCTATTCTCTAAATACCTATCCACATCATAGAGGTCATGGTATTCCCAAAACGCCAACCTTATAACCATTTCGATGAGATCTAAAAGATTTATTTCAAATAGATGATAATCAGTTAAACTGATCACATTCTTTTAAATTTTACTATTTTCCTCCTATAAATATGTTATTATTCTCATAAAATAGAAATTTCAGTATCATCATTATAAATAAATTATATTTTTATTATGAAACCACCATTATAAACCCACATTCCCTTTAGATGGTATGTTAATGTATCTCTCTTACATATGTAGAACTTACCATCTCCATGTACTGATAAATTTTTTTTTTCAAGAAAATATTATATGGATGGGTATCATATTATTTAAAATTATTTTATATGAAATTTATAACATAATTAAACTTTTTATATGATAATATAATATATAACTTCTTACTATAAAATATTTTGGGAAATGATAATGTCGCTCGTGTGTATATGATGACTACCACCTCAACGAAGTAATGAGATTCATTTTTACATTATATTTTACCTTGATGGTAATTAAGATAATCTTGAAGAATATATTATATATATATATATATTATATAACAATAATCTTTTAATGTTGAAATAATTTAATTCAATATAATTTAAAATGAAACACTATGTTCAGTGGCATACAAGATATGCAATACCGAACAAAAATAAAAAAGTAAAATTATTATTTAAATATTATCATTATAACCTAACCATTAATTTTTTGGTTACTAATTAGAGTAATATATTTATAAATTATTTATTTATGTTATAATCACTATAAATTTATTATAAACTTTAGTAAAATAATATCATAATTTTAGTAATGTGATTTTATTCTAAAAAAATATTTTTTCTTCAAAAATGAGTGATTATACATTTTATGATGGAATATTAATTTTTAGATGTTATAAAAAATTTATATTAAAAAATCTTTTTAAAATTCATTATTTTTATTTTATATTAAATTTATTTTTAAAAAATATTCTAAAAACATATATTTTTTAATTAATAGTGAAGAATACTGATTTTTTTACAATTGTATTTTATTCTATATATTTTACAATTTAAAATATTTTATTGGATTTATTTTAAATTTTATTTAGTGGATTTTTATTTAAAATAAGAAATTTTTTATTTTAAACAAAATTTGTATAAATGAATTCAGTATTAAAACATTTTAAATTGTAAAAGGTAATTTTTTAGAAAACATATTTTTCATTTTGTTTTTATGGTTTATTTTAAAATAATTATAATTCCTAGGTGTTATAAAAATGTAAAAATGTATTTCAAATTTTGAATTAATTGGTACAAATTTAGTTAATATTTGACTTTTCTTATTTATTAACAAAAATAGTAACTATAGAAAAATATATTACATCAGTAAATTGTAAAAAGGGTCAAAATAGATAAAAAAAGTGATAAGGCCATATTTTCTCATCCTATTTCTTATTGGATGAATTCAGTTATACACATAACATATAATTTTCTAAATTTACTAGTTTAATGGATTTATTTCATTTAAAATTACATAAATTTTTTTAATTAATGAAATTCAAAAAATATCTAATTCTCTGTCATAAATATCTTTTATATGTCTCCATCGCTAAAAATTAGGTTATTCTAGAATATAATTGTCCATTATGAACTAAATAAATTTATTTTCATGATATAAATTTTTTTATGACTTTTGGGACCACATGGATGGCATTATTATGTTTATAATATTTTATAAAATAAAAAGTCAAAGATTTCACATTCATGTTTTAAATAATGTAACATTTTTAAAATAGTTTTATCGAGAAGATATTTTCAATAAAAACTATTATTATAAAATATAAAATATTTATCTACACTATGGTGTAATAATTTTAATTTTAATTTAGGAAATATCTCCCTTAAAAATTAAACTATTATGAAGTAGTAATATTTTAACTAATGAAAAATAAAATAAATAATATTATAAGTATAAAAATAACAATAATATTCATTAATTATGTTGATTAAAAAATTTATAGATTATTCATAGATATTATGGGTGTATTAAATTATTGTTTTTGTATTATGTTGTTTTATTTATTTTTTTAATGCCATGTAATTAATAGTTTCAAAATTTACTCTAATGATATTTTATAAAAAAAATTATTAAATTATTAAAAATCCTAAAAAATATTTAAAAATACAATGTGATTTTGATATGTTCTAAAAATGTCAGATATTTTTAATTTATATCCCAATTTACACCCTATAAGTTAAAACTAATACCTTTTACTATTGAAAATTTTGTTACCTTAATTAAAATTAAAATAGGATAACAATGGGTTTATCAAAATGATTGGATTTAGAATAACATCAAACCATTTATAAGTTATATTAAATTATGATATTACAATATTATATTATATTATAGTCGAATACATATCAATTTGGTGGTCCTTTTTGGGAAAATGAATTTATTATAATTAAAAAAAAATTAAAACACCAAGAGTTCCCGACCTATCCCCTATAAAAGGGAACCTATTAATCTTATTTTATCACACTTAAACAACAATTTGGTTCGACCAAGGCCTTTTTAAATCCATACATAGAATTCTTCACAGAATTTACTTAAATCATTTGAGTCAAAACACCAACCCTATTGGTCTTACAGTGTTATGTAAATGGGTTTTTTGGAGAATATGGTGATAAAGGATATGCATTCTAAATCCCACTCTTGTAATGGGATAACATTATTAGTTTGAAAAGTAAATTTAAAAAATGTCATTATTTTGAATTAATTAATAATTTTTTATGAATTTAGTAAAATTCAGATGTTAGGGCCATATTGTTTCACATGACATTTCATGCATTTCAATATAAGGAATTATTTTAATTTTAATGACCTTATTGTAAATGTATTTCAAATAAAAGTAAAAATTTTAGAAAAAATTGATTTATCTAAAAAAATCAATTTCTTTTGAATCATAGAATTTATGTCTTTATTTTGATCACATAAAATTATATGTGTATTATTTTAAAAAAAATTAATTTATTATTTATTAAAAATATCATTTATCAAAAATATATTTTCATAAAAATAAAAATAGTGCTTGTATATCAAATGAGATGGTAATAGAAAGGGAATGAACACACAACTGCATGGGGATGCTTTCCTACCAATTATAAATTTTAGATGCCACATCGATTTCATGAGATCTTTCAATTATAATTATTATCCATAAATTTATTATTATTTTCAAAAGGTTTTTTAGTACAAATCCATTAATTTCTCAAATAGTGTCTTTGAATAGCATTCAAAATAATATACCTTTTTGAAATGTTTTGAAAATCTTATCATTATATATTTTTTTCTAAAACTCTAGGTTATTATTTTTATAATTTATAAATAATATAAAAAATATTTTATTTTATATGAAATGTTATTTGAGGATTTTAAAGAAATTCTCAGTAGTTTTAAAACCACTTACTAGAAGATTCTATACTCATCCCATGTTTTGAAATATTTTTCTTAGGTATTTTGGAATTTATAATATGAATGGATTTGTTTAATGAGTTACTAAACATGAATAAAAAAATTATTTTACTAATATTTTTTTCATAAAAACTAATTTTATGTAATTTATTTTCATCATCCTCATAGACCTATACCTAAAAAGATCCTCATTTTTATAATGTACATTGTATTTTTTATTTATTTTATAAATAAAAAATTAAATATCTTGTTTTTTGTATAGAATCTATAACATTGGGTTTGGTATAGTATATTTTTTATCCTAGGAATTATCTAGACAAATTTGGATATTATGTGTTGTCATTTGAAGAAAATATCAAAGTGATGGAATTTTATTTCTAACTTCTAGGTAATAATGTTCCCATTAGAATATAAAAGATATAACTATTATTAATTCAAAATTCCAAAGATCATAATTTTCCTATGTATGGTGATTGAATTTAGAGGGTGAAATTCATTAATAGGGGATGTAAAATCAAGATAATTTTAAAAGGAAACACTATGTTCCATAGCATACAATATATGCAACACCGAACATAAACGAACAATGAAATATTATAATATAAATATTTCTATTATAACATAGTAGTATATTTGGTGTGTATGAATAGTGATAATTAATTTATGAAATAAATATGCATTTTCTAATCAATATAAATATATTAAAAAATTATTAAAAAACAATAACATATTTTTTAATGTCTTTTTTCCTTCAAAAATAAGTTCTGTTTAAAAATTATTAATTTTTATTTTAATTATTGAATATTAATTTATATAAGTTATATAAAATTTATTTGAAAAATTTTATTTCATTTTGGAATACATACATTTTTAATTATATTAAAAAAATTGATAATTTTCTAAACACAATTTTTCTTTAAGGAATAGTGAAAGTACTAGTTTTTTAACTGTATTTTATTTTAATGTTTTAAGATGTTAAAATTAATTTCCTGATTATTTTAGAACAACTTTAATTATTTGACTATTATTTAAAACAAAAAATTGGTTTTAAGTTGATTTTATACATTAATTAAGTATAAAATTTATATTTAAAAGGTGAATTTTTCCAAAAAATTGTTGTTCATTTCATTTTTTCTATATTTATTTTAAATTAAATTCTGAAAATTCTATTTCAGAACATTTATAAATTGGATTACTTGTTTTTAATTATTTGGAGTAATTTTACTAAATATTTCAGAATATTTTTTTATGAATGTGAATACTAAATGTGGTAAAATTTACTTCCTCAATAATGGGTAAGCAGGAAAATATTGCTTAAAAATTACTGATAAGGCTATATATTTTATTATTATTTCATAAAGGATGAATTTAATTCCACCCATAAAACCTATTTTGATAAATTAAATTTTTTAATGGACTCAATTCTATGACAAAGACTTATATATTATTTAAATAAATAAACGTAAAAAGGTAACATTATTTGTTTTAAATATTTATTATGTGCCTATACGTGGACAATTTAAGCAATTAATGAATCTATGTTTCCATTTTCAACTTAATGAACTTATTTTCATGATAAAAAATTATTTATCACTTTTTAGGATAGTTGGATGAGATTATGAGGTTATTAATATTTCATATAATTAAAATTCAATGATGTTACTTACTTGTTTTAAATATTGCAACAATTTAAATACTTGGTCATCTAGAAGATATGTTCAACTATAAATATAATTATGAAAGAGAAAATATTTTTATACATAATTTAATTTTCTCATTAATTATTATATAGTAAATAAATACTGTTTGTAATTACACAATAATGATGAAGTATTTGTTCAATTAATGAAAAGATTCATATAAATTGAATTAAAAATTTTAAATGAAATATAATATGAATTAATTAACAATATACATGAATTTTCGATATATCTACTACATATTATGGGTTTATAAAATTATTTATTTTGAAATTATCATGTTTTATTTATTTTAAAATTTTGAAGGGAATATATATTTTCAGTATGGAATCCAATGAAATATTATTAAAATAATTTTTTATTAAATTACATAAAACATGTACAAACATTAAAAAAATTGATTATGATATGGTATAAAATTGTTAAAAAATAAATTATGGTCCAACTGAACTCAAAATTTTAAAATTACTACCATTTAATATTTATAATATTTTTAACCTAGTTAATATTAAGATATATTGACTAAGTGTTAATCAAAATGATCATGTTTAAAATATCACCGTTTCATTCTTGTATTTCGACCACAAAATGCCCAATGGCTTCGTATCCAATTATTGATGGACCTGCTTTCCAAAGGTAGGCGTTCGCCGGATAGTCTGACCAGGGACTCTTAAGAACTCACATTGGTCGAGAGGATGGCCAGTCGGGCTCATCGCACCCTTTTGGGGGGGGATTATTGCATATTCTGGGACTCTCTTATTCCCCAGGGAGATACCCGAGGAAGTACCGAGGTGCATGGGGATGGCTGCCTTCAGATGGGTATGTCGCCCCCTCTCTGAGGGGGAGAAGTGCCCGACCGCCAAAGCGTGCAGTCCCTCATCCTGGCGGGTAGAGGCAGGAAGGGGGCTCTCGGACTTAGACCCCACATTACCGTGGGAATGTTATCCCAGGTGTGCTTTGGGAATCCACCCAAGGGTCAGGGAAACCCCTTTGCCCCTGTTTATCATGGGTATGTGAACTCAAACCGGCACACTGATGCACCCGAAAGTTACACCACGCGGATCCGGTGGCTCTGGCGGAGGCCTCGGCTTGGTGTCGATGAATAGTCCCACGAAGGAGTCATGGAAGACCTGGCTGGATTGGAAGGATATTACCTGGCTCTAGAAATGAGAACACCGATGTATTTGTCAATCCACTGAGAGGTATGGGTGGTGGTGCCCTTCGCGTGGAGAAGTTCCACACGGCTAGAGAAGCCGTCCGCGAACTAGGGTGGTCTGCGGACTGATTGGCGTCCCGTGAACTAGGGTGGTTCGTGGCTTCAGGTTCAATCTGAGAACCAGGGTGGTTCGCGGCTTCATGGTCAATCCGTGAACCAGGGTGGTTCGCGGAGGATTCCAAGCGGGCAGCGGCGGCCAAGGGTGGCACCGATCAGAGGCTTGCCAGTCGGGGTTTCACCTGCGGAGGAGGGTGTTCCACAGAACGACGAATGGAAATAGAGGCATAAAATCACTGGTCCGCAGGGAAGTCATCCGTGGAGGGGGGTATGGTTCGCAGTTCTCCTTTTTGTTATTTTAGGTTCGCGGTTCACCAAATTATTATGTGTTTTCCAATTCCTTCTCAATTCAAATCCCTTCTGTGGTTCGCAGATGGGAATTTCGCTTTTTTGCGAAATATGAAGCCTCCCTTCGACCAATCTCCTTCCTCCGAATCTGATTCCAGTTCTCCCCTCTGATACTCTTTCGCCCTGGGTCTCCTACTATAGAGTGGGGAAGGGAATGTTTCTGTGGCCACATGGCCCCTTTTGCAGAGGCCAATAACCAAATACCTGGTTCACTGCTTACTTGGTCAATCCGCGATTCGCGGTGGGTATTGAACGCTCCCCTCCTCCGCGAGGCGAACTCAGTGGGTGATCCGCGGCTGCGTAGGGTTCCGCCTCCATTCCGTGAAAGACAGTGGGTGCGGCTTGAGCCGGTCGACGCGGTCCGTGGTTGGGGCGGTTCGTGATGGTGAATCGGACTGGCGTCCATCCTGCCTCATGACCGCAGAGGCTCTCCGCCTCCATTTTGCGAACGACAATGGTTCGTGGAGGGGGTGCCTTGCAGTGCCTGGCCACGTTTCACTTCCATGGACCGGTTTTCGGACCGGTCCTTTTGTGGATCTTCTTTGATTATTTGTCCCCAATTCTTTTGGGGGATTTTGGTAAAATTTCCTTTTCATATTTTTCAGGACCCTACAAATGCCCCCATAAGAATGGGGTCCGATCAGAACGAAGAGGAGGCCATTCCGATGCAAAGAGGTCCTGAAACTGAGACGGTTTGCAGTAGAAAGGTGGACCCGGTAGGGGGCCATGCGTATAAATACGGGGAGCCCTCACTTGTCCATTACCTAATTCTTCACGAAACCAGAGCTCCTTCACCTCCACGTGATTGCTCCTTCGTGAAGTGCCTCATCCGCGAACCGTCAGTAACATCTGCTGTAACGCCCCGACCCCAGCTACCTAGAGTCGGTGCATTATTACATAACATTGGCATGATCACAAGAAAGATCAAATCCCGAAAGACCGATTGGTTTAGTAGCCTTGGAAACACTAGATGTAATCATAATGTTTTACATTACATTTCAAAGTGAAAAACTATTACAACAACAAAGTCTTCATATCCACACTATTAACCCCTCATAATATCCCTGCAAGTCATTCATAATTTACTTCTTCACTACCTGGGAATAATAAATCATAGAAAAGGGGTGAGCTCAAATGCCCAGTAAGGATAACAATATAGCGGAACATTCAAAATAATCATAAACATTTAAGGCAATGAATTACTAAAACAAAAGCCTTTTAAAATTGAACTTCAACATAGTATGGAAAAAGTAAAATGAAATAATGCCATTTACTTATTCACATGGATATTCTACTAATCGAATAATCACATGCAATATCAATAACCACTTTCATAATGTTGGAATGCATAATGCCAGACTATCATAACCACATAGCCAAGGCCTCGTGCCAAGACTACAAATAAGATTTTGTCAAGGCCTTGTTCCAAGACACTAGTTTGTCTCATGAGACCTACCGATGCATCGAGGAGCTATAGCGGGCTCCACCCGTCACTTATTAAGTCCAATGCATTCCCATATGAAAAGGTTTAAACATAACATAAACATTCGTATTAAAACTAGCATACGAAATGTCAATAATTTCACCATAAACTATGAATGGTATAAAAATAGCACATCCACAGTCAAACATATCACAAAAACTTCAATACAATATAGAAGTTTTGTATCATAATAAATCAACTTCAAATAATCTTAAAATCCATCAAAGGATGTTGACATAGATGAAATCAAAATTCTTTTTAAAGAAGTATCTCCTTTTATTTTGAAATCATTTAAGGTCCATATAAAATAAAACATTTTCTTTGAAAATATTCTTATAAGCTTTTATGGAAAGCTTCGACGATTTTATAACGGCGGAAAATAACCGCACCCGCTGTATAAGTTAAAAAAAACATTCTTACCTCAATTCTGTCGAAAAGGTTAAAAAGGACCTTGTTTTGAATACGACTGAAATATTCCTTTATAAACCACTTATAAAATTCAAAAAGGGTATAAATGACTTTAACTCATATTCTAGTAAATAGTAAAAATGTTTTGAAATGCATTTGTATGAAACATGGATGTGGATGATAAAGAGATCCCAGTAGATTATTACGAATAAACAACCTTGGATAATGAAGAGGTTGTAAAGTAAACCCTTACCTTGTACTTTTCCTTGGTTGGGGTAGGTTAACCTCCTGTATAATAGTGAAATAATTGTTACTAAATTATACAAGAATCATATATATTAATATGATATCATATATGATCTTTTAATATTGATTTGATAATAATATCTTAGTATTATCGTCGTTTCGGGTGTTAACTTACTCATTTTCTTTATATGTTTTGTTACATAAGTCATGTTTGTTGTATCTTATTCATATCCAGAATGATATCAAGTCCTTAAACATCATTTTTAAATCATTAAATGATAATTATACTTGAATGGATACGATGGAGAATGAATCTCATCGCGTTCGTGGAGACGGTAGTCCGTACGTACGCACGAACGCTATTTCCATTTAATTTTTATTTTAAAAGAATCGAATCCAAATGATACATAGGTATATTAATATTCCAGTATAATATAATATTTTATATATGTTACTTAAGTTCATTAACACCATCCTTTATACGTTCCATGTGTGGTATGAACGAGTCATATCATTTTAAGGGGGCAGTAGTCCGCACTTCCTCAAATGAAATTATCGTATGTATATACAACATGAAACGAATAATGGTATGAAATAAAATGGAATTACAGAAGCTTATATATAAAATATATATCATTAATATCATATTTAATTACAGTTCCATCATAATGGCCACCATGAGAGGCGGTAAGATGTATTTGAACAATCATCGTTTCGTGAGGCGTTAGTTTTCCATCCACAGAAACATTATGTTCATCATCCATTAGATGGAGTTGTGTGTATGTGTAGTTTGAATCCTTCTTATAACAACATCCTAGTATATTGAGGATACTGGTGTTGTTACAAAAGAAAGGAAATAAAAAGAGTTTGGGGGTTGAAGAAGCAAAATAAATGAAAATAATTTAAGAGAAATCGTTACCTTTAATTTAGCTTACTCACTTTGGTTGGAACCAAAGGACTTGTTGAAATGATTTCTGCCTAAGGGGAAACTTCAAGGAGGAGGAGAGGGATGTGGGGAGCTTAGTTGGGCAGAGTTTGGATGAGCCAAGTGGCTTGAGAGGTGTGAGAAATGAGTAGAAGTGGTCTCCTTTTATAAGGGAGAGGAGGGGCTCTTTAGGAAAGAGTGAAAGTATTACTTTATAATATAATTATATTCGGTTTATAATGGTCCAAAAATCATTGAGGTCGAATATAAGATGACTAATATTCTAAATAACATCAACCAATAAGAATTGGACAGGTTGTAGATAATATTTTAATCATTATAATATTATTTATTTCAATGATTTATTAATGAGGTAAACATTGCATCATTATTGTGTCATTAATAATTTAACTTATTTGATGTCTAAAAATTATAAATAAAACATCATCATGTAGGAAATCTTTTTAGCTTTCTAATGAATATTTATAATCGAAAATCCAACATGTATAACCCTATGTAAAAATTGTTCTTCTAAAAGATGTAAGCTTATGCCATTTTTATTTTTATTTTAACTTTATTAATATAATGTGTCCCTACCACATACAAGTGGCTCCAAGGGGTCCCCAAATTGACCCAAGGATTCCCATGGTCGGGTATGTGTCCCCCAATAAGGTTAGGACACGTTTTAGGGTAATTTTGTATTATTATAATATTATTTTTTAACCCTTATTTACCGGATTTACCCTTTAACCATGGTAAATAAAATATTTACCACAGTAACTATTCAAAATGTCTAAAAATAAAAGTTACCTATTTACACAATTTGAACATCCTGATTCCAAATATGGAATCCATTTTCCTAAATTCAAAACACAGAAGTGGCAGAAATTAATTTAAAATTAATTCCCGCTGTCAAAACAAAAAGCGTGTTTTTAAGAGATAATAACTATAAAAAGATTGACACTTGTTTATGTTCGGTTTAATTGTAAAATTATGTCCAATGACCAAAATTATATTAAATGGTAAAAATATATTCTAAATATACTTTAAAACCACTCAAGTTCACAATTTATCACTATTAATTATTTTGATTAAAAAAGTTGTTTTTAATTAAAATTTAGTAATTTTCACTATTCATCAAAATATAAAAGTTATCCGAAAAGTACCAAAATTTCACCCTAGGCTAATTTCAATATTCCGAATCCAAAAATGAAGTCCATTTTGAAGTATAAAATATATATGATTTCAAAAAGTAGGTATTACTATTCACAACTGCTATTTTAATTAGTTGTGGTGTGTGTTAGAACTCGAGGTTGCGTACAACACACGCTATCGCATTATTCGAAGGGAAACATACCGTGGAAGCTTGGGGTGTTACATTCTCCCCTCCTTCAAATAATTGCATCCTCGCAATTTCTAGGGTATTACTGCATAAAAAGACTCGGGTGGTTCTTCATCATAAGTTCCTCAGGTTCCCACGTTGCCTCTTCCATCTTATGATTTCTCAACAAAACTTTTACCAGACGCGTCGTCCAGTTTCTCAGCACTTGTTCTCTCGTATCAAGAATCTTGACGGGCTCTTCGAAATAAGACAGATCGGGTCCAGTTCTAATTCCTCATAGGTGAGTACATGCGTCGGATCAGGCATGTATTTCCTCAATAGAGATACGTGGAACACATCGTGAACTTTGGAGAGACTTGGCGGCATTGCCAATCGATAAGCTACAACCCCAATTCGTTCTAGAATTTCGAAAGGTCCGATGTACCTGGGACTCAATTTACCTTTCTTACCAAAACGTATGACTCCCTTCCACGGAGATACCTTCAGAAAAACATGATCACCGACTTGAAATTCCAAATCCTTCCTTCGATTATCGGCATAGCTCTTCTGCCTACTTTGAGCTGCTTTGATGTGATTTTAGATTACTTTCACCTTTTCCACCGTTTCCTCCACCAGTTCTGGGCCTACAAGTTTTCTTTCACCAACGTCATCCCAACAGGTTGGTGTACGACATCTCTTTCCGTATAACGCTTCATATGGTGCCATCTGAATACTCGAATGGAAGCTATTGTTATAGGAAAATTCTACCAAAGGTAAATATTGATCCCACATACCCTAAAAGTCAAGTGAGCAAGATCTCAACATGTCTTCTAAGGTTTGAATAGTCCGTTCTGATTGTCCGTTTGTCTGAGGGTGGTAAGCAGTGCTCAAATGAAGTTCAGTATCCAGGGATTTCTGAAGACTTTTCCAGAATCTTGAAGTAAAACGGGGATCACGATCAGAAATAATCGATAGGGGTACTCCATGAAGTCTCACAACTTCGTTAATATATAGTCTTGCTAGACGTTCCAGGGGTAGATCTTCTCTTATAGCAAGAAAATGTGTTGTCTTGGTAAGACGATCAACAATAACCCATATTGCATCGTTCCTTCTAGGAGTCTTTGGTAGCCCCATGACAAAGTCCATCGTAACATTTTCCCATTTCCACTCCGGTATGGGAAGAGGTTGCATGACTCCTCCAGGCTCTTGCCTTCCAGCTTTCACTTGTTGACAAACCATACATCTTGACACAAAATCAGCAATCTCCCTCTTCATGTTGTCCCACCAAAAATGTTCCTTCAAATCTCTATACATTTTGGTGCTCCCAGGGTGTATAGAGAAATTGGAACTATGAGCATCATCCAGCAATTCCCTTTTTAGATCAGGTATATTGGGAACACAATGTCTCTTCCCGAATTTCAAAATTCCATCTTCATATACAAAGTCTCTCAATCTCCCATCATTCACAGCTTTAATCTTCTTTTGGAATTCTTCATCATCGGTCTGAGAACTCTTAATCCTTTCTAGTAAAGATGGTTTGGCAACCATTTGAAAAAGCATTAATGTTTCACCTTCCCTGGTTATTCCCATGTCCATCTTCACTAGATCCGTGAAAATTGGATCCCTTTCAATTCTCATATTATTCAAAACTCCATGGTCTTTTCTACTCAAAGCATCTGCCACCTTGTTTGCCTTCCCCGAGTGGTAGTGTATCGTACAATCATAATCCTTGAGTAATTCAAGCCATCTCCTTTGCCTCATGTTGAGTTCTTTTTGTGAGAAAATATACTTCAAACTCTTGTGATTAGTATAAATCTCACATTTTTCACCATAGAGGTAGTGCCTCCATATCTTCAAAGCAAAGATCACAGCTGCTAACTCAAGATCATGAGTAGGATAGTTTTGTTCATGAATTTTCAACTGTCGTGATGCATAGGCAATAACTCTATCATTCTGCATAAGGACACAGCCAAGTCCTTTCTTCGATGCATCACTATAAATAACGAACCCATCATTCCCCGATGGTAGAGTCAATATAGGAGCATTGACTAATCTAATCTTCAGTTCTTCGAAACATTCTTCACACTCTTTTGTCCAAACAAATTTAACCCCTTTACGTGTGAGCTTCGTTAATGGGTTAGCCAATTGGGCAAAATTCTGGATGAAACATCGATAATAACCTACCAGACCAATAAAACTGCGTACCTCAGTTATACTCGTAGGTGCTGGCCATTCTTGGATTGCCTTGGTCTTAGAAGGATCAACAGAGATTCCATCTTTTGAGATAATATGGCCAAGAAAAGAAATCTCCTGAAGCCAGAATTCACACTTGCTAAACTTCCCATATAATTCATGCCTCCTCAGAGTCTTCAAGATAATGCGCAAGTGATTTTCATGATCTTCGTATGTTTTGGAGTATACCAAGATATCATCAATAAATACCACCACAAATTCATCGAGATACTCCTTGAAAACTCTATTCATTAGATCCATGAATACAGAGGGTGCATTAGTCAATCCAAACGGCATTACAGTAAACTCGTAATGCCCGTACCTGGTTTGAAATGCTGTTTTCGGAATGTCTTCCTTCTTCACACACAACTGATGGTATCCAGATCGAAGGTCAATCTTTGAAAAGTATTGAGCTCCATGCAGTTGGTCAAATAAATCATCAATACGAGGTAGGGGATACTTTTTCTTTATCGTTATAGCATTGATCTCCCTGTAGTCGATACATAACCTCATAGATCCATCTTTCTTTTTAACAAAAAGAACAGGGGCTCCCCATGGAGAAACACTAGGGCGAATAAATCCCTTATTACTCAATTCCTCTAGTTGTTTCTTTAGTTCGACTAACTCTACAGTGGCCATTCTATAAGGGGTCTTCGATATAGGCCTTGATACAGGAATCAAATCAATAGAAAACTCAACTTCTCGTTCTGGAGGATGTCCAGGTAAATCTTCCGGAAATACATCTACAAATTCTTTCACAACAGGTACATCCTCTATTTGAACATTCCTTTCCTCACCGACAGTTATTTCATTCTCTTCCTCCCCAATAATTGAATTAAGTTGAGCTACTGGGGGTGGATCTAAATAAGAATTAGGTGGTGACGATTCTGCTCTAAAAATAAGGTGCTCCTTATCATTATCATCAAGAATCGTAACCTCTTTCTTCTTACAATAATTCTTCGCATCATAGTCCGAAAGCCAGTCCATACCGAGGATTATATCAAACTCAATCATAGGTATGACGATGAAATCAGCAGATAAAGAAAATTTATGTGCTCTAATGGGGACTGATTCACAAAACTTTGTTGCAACGATACTTCCCTTAAGAGTTTTAACTGACAACTCCCTTATTAAATCAAATTGGAAATATCTAATTTTCTTAGCAAACTGGGAAGATATGAAACAATGCGATGATCCAGAATCAAATAATGCATTTGCTAAACTTGAGGAAACCATTAAATTACCTGCCACCACATCTTTCGGAGCTTCTACCTCAGCAGTAGTGATAGCATAAGCCTGGCCTTGATCCCTTGGCCTTTTCTGAGGTAAGTTCTCCTGACGCTTAGGACATGCATTTGCATAATGCCCCATCTCCCTGCAATTGTAGCACTGAACGTTGGTAGCTTCCTTCTTCCCCTTGCAATAATGAGCTTGGTGGCCTTTTTCACCACACTTGTAACAGACTCCCATTCCCTTCAGGCAAGCACCGGGGTGTTTCTTCCCGCACTTACCACCAGATGGATATTCAACCTTTCCCTTCTTCCCCTTATTTCCATTCCCAGATTGATCAGCAGGTCTCTTCTTCTCTTGCTTTTCTTTAAATTCATAAGACTTAGAGAATTCCTTTTCAGTCTTGATAGCACATGAGACAATGTCTTCGTACGATGAAAAGGATTGTGAGACTAATGCTCGACGGAGAAATGGTTTTAACCCATCAAAGAAACGATCAATCTTACTTCTTGGGTTGCGAATATAATCACCAGCGTACCTCGCTAACCTTGTAAAGTTAGCCTCATACTTTGTGACATTCTCATCCTCCTTTTGTCTCAGACTCAGAAATTGTCTTTCCATATCAGCTCGATGGTCGCGAGGAAAGTATTTTTCTAAAAACAGATCTTTGAACTCCCTCCATTCCATATTTGATACTTCATCACCTTCCTTCGTATTTTGAATCAATGACCACCATTGATCAGCATCTCCAGTGAGGCGGTAAACTTCCATGATAACTTTTTCCCTTTCACTGCTCCCCAAAGCCTGAAATATTTTCTCTAGGGAAAATATCCATTGCTCAGCTACTAAGGGATTTGTATTCCCATTGAACGTTGGTGGTTGTTGCCTCATGAATCGATCTAACATTGATCCTCCACGCTGCGGATCAGGGTGCTCCATACGGGTAAGGTTATTATTCATAACCTGAGTAAGTTCTCCCAGTATGGTGATTAGCTGATCAACACCAGTTGCATCACCGGCCCCACTATAATTATCTTGAGCAGGAGGGCAATCCCTACATGGAGTGCGTGCATTGATATGGTTTCCATTTCTTCCACTAGGCGCCATTTCAAAACAATGGCATAAACTAGATCAGTTTATGAATCAAAATACATAATCACATACTTATAAAACACTAAACATAAATTGAACTATTTATGGATATAATCCATAATCATAAGAATGTTTTCTTTGAGGAAGTATATACTCATAATCCCTTCAAAATAATTTTTAAAGAAAATGAGAGTTATCCTAAGCATATCCCCCGGGAGTGTCGTAACCAAGAGTGCAGCAAGGCCCGTTGTCGTGCACCAGTTCCCGTTCAAGTCTAGCTCAAAGCAGTGTTTTCGGGTTTTACCCCTAGGTACATCTGTGCCAGAGCCGCCTCTACCTGCTCGTATCCAGACAGGGATGTATTGCTCGGAAAACTCACAAAATCTCTACAATACCAAAATTCTAGGAAGTTCTTCTATACTAATCCTCAAAGTTCATCTTAGGTCTACGTACTCTAATCAGAGTTTATCTTAATCTAGTTTCCAAGGTTTGTACTAAACATCCTCTGATACCAACTGTAACGCCCCGACCCCAGCTACCTAGAGTCAGTGCATTATTAAATAACATTGGCATGATCACAAGAAAGATCAAATCCCGAAAGACCGATTGGTTTAGTAGCTTTGGAAACACTAGATGTAATCATAAAGTTTTACATTACATTTAAAAGTGAAAAACTACTACAACAACAAAGTCTTCATATCCACACTATTAACCCCTCATAATATCCCTGCAAGTAATTCATAATTTACTTCTTCACTACCTGGGAAAAATAAAACATAGAAAAGGGGTGAGCTCAAATGCCCAGTAAGGATAACAATATAGCGGAACATTCAAAATAATCATAAACATTTAAGGAAATGAATTACTAAAACATAAGCCTTTTAAAATTGAACTTCAACATAGTATGGAAAAAGTAAAATGAAATAATGCCATTTACTTATTCACATGGATATTCTACTAATCGAATAATCACATGCAATATCAATAACCACTTTCATAATGTTGGAATGCATAATGCCAGACTATCATAACCACATAGCCAAGGCCTCGTGCCAAGACTACAAATAAGATTTTGTCAAGGCCTTGTGCCAAGACACTAGTTTGTCTCATGAGACCTACCGATGCATCGAGGAGCTATAGCGGGCTCCACCCGTCACTTATTAAGTCCAATGCATTCCCATATGAAAAGGTTTAAACATAACATAAACATTCGTATTAAAACTAGCATACGGAATGTCAATAATTTCACCATAAACTATGAATGGTATAAAAATAGCACATCCACAGTCAAACATATCACAAAACCTTCAATACAATATAGATGTTTTGTATCATAATAAATCAACTTCAAATAATCTTAAAATCCATCAAAGGTTGTTGACATAGATGAAATCAAAATTCTTTTTAAAGAAGTATCTCCTTTTATTTTGAAATCATTTAAGGTCCATATAAAATAAAACATTTTCTTTGAAAATATTCTTATAATCTTGTATGGAAAGCTTCGACGATTTTATAACGGCGGAAAATAACCGCACCCGCCGTATAAGTTAAAAAAAACATTCTTACCTCAATTCTATCGAAAAGGTTAAAAAGGACCTTGTTTTGAATACGACCGAAAGATTCCTTTATAAACCACTTATAAAAGTCAAAAAGGGTATAAATGACTTTAACTCATATTCTAGTAAATAGTAAAAATGTTTTGAAATGCATTTTTAAGAAACATGGATGTGGATGATAAAGAGATCCCAGTAGATTATTACGTATAAACAACCTTGGATAATGAAGAGGTTGTAAAGTAAACCCTTACCTTGTACTTTTCCTTGGTTGGGGTAGGTTAACCTCCTGTATAATAGTGAAATAATTGTTACTAAATTATACAAGAATCATATACATTAATATGATATCATATATGATCTTTTAATATTGATTTGATAATAATATCTTAGTATTATCGTCGTTTCGGGTGTTAACTTACTCATTTTCTTTATATGTTTTGTTACATAAGTCATGTTTGTTGTATATTATTCATATCCAGAATGATATCAAGTCCTTAAACATCATTTTTAAATCATTAAATGATAATTATACTTGAATGGATACGATGGAGAATGAATCTCATCGCGTTCGTGGAGACGGTAGTCCGTACGTACGCACGAACGCTATTTCCATTTAATTTTTATTTTAAAAGAATCGAATCCAAATGATACATAGGTATATTACTATTCCAGTATAATATAATATTTTATATATGTTACTTATGTTCATTAACACCATCCTTTATACGTTCCATGTGTGGTATGAACGAGTCATATCATTTTAAGGGGGCGGTAGTCCGCACTTCCTCAAATGAAATTATCGTATGTATATACAACATGAAACGAATAATGGTATGAAATAAAATGGAATTACAGAAGCTTATATATAAAATATATATCATTAATATCATATTTAATTACAGTGCCATCATAATGGCCTCCATGAGAGGCGGTAAGATGTATTTGAACAATCATCGTTTCGTGAGGCGTTAGTTTGCCATCCACAGAAACATTATGTTCATCATCCATTAGATGGATTTGTGTGTATGTGTAGTTTGAATCCTTCTTATAACAACATCCTAGTATATTGAGGATACTGGTGTTGTTACAAAAGAAAGGAAATAAAAAGATTTTGGGGGTTGAAGAAGAAAAATAAATGAAAATAATTTAAGAGAAATCGTTACCTTTAATTTAGGTAACTCACTTTGGTTGGAACCAAAGGACTTGTTGAAATGCTTTCTGCCTAATGGGAAACTTCAAGGAGGAGGAGAGGGATGTGGGGAGCTTAGTTGAGCAGAGTTTGGACGAGCCAAGTGGCTTGAGAGGTGTGAGGAATGAGTAGAAGTGGTCTCCTTTTATAAGGGAGAGGAGGGGCTCTTTAGGAAAGAGTGAAAGTATTACTTTATAATATAATTATATTCGGTTTATAATGGTCCAAAAATCATTTAGGTCGAAGATAAGATGACTAATATTCTAAATAACATCAACCAATAATAATTGGACAGGTTTTAGATAATATTTTAATCATTATAATATTATTTATTTCAATGATTTATTAATGAGGTAAACATTGCATCATTATTGTGTCATTAATAATTTAACTTATTTGATGTCTAAAAATTATAAATAAAATATCATCATGTAAGAAATCTTTTTAGATTTCTAATGAATATTTATAATCTAAAATCCAACATGTATAACCCTATGTAAAAATTGTTCTTCTAAAAGATGTAAGCTTATAACATTTTTATTTTTATTTTATCTTTATTAATATAATGTGTCCCTACCACATACAAGTGGCTCCAAAGGGTCCCCAAATTGACCCAAGGATGCCCATGGTCGGGTATGTGTCCACCAATAATGTTAGGACACGTTTTAGGGTAATTTTGTATTATTATAATATTATTTTTTAACCCTTATTTACCGGATTTACCCTTTAACCATGGTAAATAAAATATTTACCACAGTAACTATTCAAAATGTCTAAAAATAAAAGTTACCTATTTACACAATTTGAACATACTGATTCCAAATATGGAATCCATTTTCCTAAATTCAAAACACAGAAGTGGCAGAAATTAATTTAAAATTAATTCCCGCTGTCAAAACAAAAAGCGTGTTTTTAAGAGATAATAACTATAAAAAGATTGACACTTGTTTATGTTCGGTTTAATTGTAAAATTATGTCCAATGACCAAAATTATATTAAATGGTAAAAATATATTCTAAATATACTTTAAAACCACTCAAATTCACAATTTATCACTATTAATTATTTTGATTAAAAAAGTTGTTTTTAATTAAAATTTAGTAATTTTCACTATTCATCAAAATATAAAAGTTATCTGAAAAGTACCAAAATTTCACCCTAGGCTAATTTCAATATTCCGAATCCAAAAATGAAGTCCATTTTGAAATATAAAATATATATGATTTCAAAAAGTAGGTATTACTATTCACAACGGCTAGTTTAATTAGTTGTGGTGTGTGTTAGAACTCGAGGTTGCGTACAACACACGCTATCGCATTATTCGAAGGGAAACGTACCGTGGAAGCTTGGGGTGTTACATCTGCGAACCATTTCTTCTTCACAGTTTCCATCACCCACGATCCAACTTCCCAACCGTGAACCATTACTCTTAATTAATTAGAAATTAATTGATGACGGGTTTTGGAGGAACTAGCTTCGTGGTTTCGATGCTCCGCAGACTAAATATCTATTAAACTTTAAAAAGTATCTGATTCTTCCAAATGAATCTGGGATTGAATTTCAGTGGAGTGACTTGGTTCGTTATTTCTTTGCCAATGCTCCATGGGCCAGGGCTTCACGAACTGATTTTGCGAAGGGCTAGTTCATGGAATGATGTCATCGCGAACCATCCTCCAAGACCTCCTTACGGATTTGGTTGTGAAGTCTCCATAACCATTCATTTTGGTTATTCATGTCCAGATTTTTATTCCGGACTAACCAATTGTTGGCTCCCATTGTGCAGGGAACGAGTATGGTTCCCCCTCGTTCTGTGTCGAGGCCTGCTACAGAGCCCCTCTCCACCACCTCAGAGAGACGTTCAGCTATGATTTGCAGAGCGGAGAGCATCATAGGGGACCCTAGCCAGTCCATCATTCCTGATGACGGTGTATTGCAGAACCTTCTCTCTCCGAAGATTCTAATTTATCCATTTTCTAATTGGCTCCCGCTCTATGGCTTCAGTCTCTAGGATGAAATCCCTATCACCCCTACTTTCATAGGTCTCCCTTCCCCTTTCCTGTAAGCGCCTTCAAAATGCATTCAGGAAAACATTACCCAATCCGGGGAGATAATCTCTAATTTTGGTCCGAAAGACACATCTATTCCGAGGGGCTCTATCTAGACCCAAAGCAATCAGTGCACTCAAGTATTTTCTCAGAGAGATGTCCTTAAAGACTACCCTTCTATTGTTAATCTTGTCCGAAGGGATCCTGATGCGGGGTGGGTTCCCAGGTGGGATCTTCGGTTCGGCGGGCTCTTCTAAAATGATTGGGATTGGGCTTTTTGGGTCCATCAACACTGTCGGGAGTCTCTCGATTCCCTGGAAGCTTTCAACCTATACTTCGTAGTGTGGGCTTCCCAATTTGTTGTCTACCCGCCATCTTTGATCCTGCTCGACCTGTTCATCCACCGGTGTTCAAGTACTAATACTTTCCCCCTTGCCACGGTGAAGTCATCATTAGTCTGGGGGACATCTACCAGATAGGAGGACTACCGATTGATGGCGAGATGTATGAAGAATGTTTTCCCACTCTCGATGCATGGGACGGCGTTGAATAGGTGCCTTTATTGGCGAAAGAGCCGCTGACCATGGCGGAGCAGTCACTGGGTCAGGCCTTGCGTGCTCGCTCGCTTATTCCTTACAGCACCTGGATAGAGTTATTTCTAAACACCACCGGTCCAAAGCAGAAGATTAAATGTCCCAGGACTCATCCTTCCTAGCAGTCACGAACCATTCAAGGTTCTTACTGGTCGGTTCTGGAAGCAGGTGACTACCTTTCATGGGGTTACGAGGTGTTCCCTAGTGTGTCGCCTATGCTCCCGTTGGCCGGTCTTTTTGCTAGGTTTTTGAGCGGATGGCTATCTCCTTCCCTATATGTTAATCCCGGTGTCCAAACCTGCACTTTGATAATGGTGCCCGAGTTAGCAGAGGGACTCTTGGTGAATTTAGTTGTGCCCACTTTGGCTCATATCTACGAGCTACTGGGCCACATGCAGGTGGGCCGGTCACCCTACCGCCTAATCGGGCCATTTCAATTATTGAATGGCTAGGTGGAGGATCATTGTCACTATTATGAGTATCATCACAACACGGCCATCCTTCTTCCTACCTTTCGGCCTACCCTACGGGATATAGCCAGAGTTCTCTTCAAATCTCTCAACTCTAGTGAAGTCCTCGAGATCCGGAGCGACTTCTCCCAGTTCATCTTCACTCCCTACCCCACCCCTTCTGGCGTCTTAGTTGAAAATAATCGGGGGAGCTTGGAGGATCACTCTTAGATGGTCTCCCTGTGGGATGAGTTTCTGTCCGCACGGATTAACAATGTCTCTTTGTGCGAGCTATATGTCCTGTATCGTTTTTCTTGCCAGTTCGGGTGCATGCAAGTCCAAGCTTCCCTTCCCCCTCCTCGGGCCACAGGACTGCATCCAGTCATACTTCGTCAGTGGTGGTTGATGATGACATGGGGGGGATCTGATGCAAGTGTTCCCCTGCCCGATACGGGCATGGCTGCCGGCCATTCCCTGTAATATGCAAAGACATGGGTAAAATACAATCCTGATGGGATCCTAGGGAAGGTTATCCGACAGACTCCCAAATCAGGGGGTATGGTGGCTGCTGCGTTCACTACACCTTCCTAATCAGTTTCAAGGGAGGATAGACTAATGTATCACCAAACAAAGAAGTTCAGAGAACTTTCCTCCCTCGACCCTGCGGTGGCAGCAATTCGGTAAAGTTAATCCTTCTTGTGTGTGGATGAGGACGACCCTGTGGTGTCGGGTCCCAGCAAGACCATTTAAGAGGTTCCGCCAGTCGATATCGGGCTTAGAAACTTGGTCCCCAAGCCAGAACCGGGGTTAGGAGCTCCAAACATTCCAACTGCAGAGCCAACTTCTAGTGAGCACATGTCTGCACAGGCTTCCATGCCAGAATTTATTCTCGTGTCATCCAGATAGGATACCAAAAATCCTCGCATAATGGCGGACCATAGGGTAGTGCGCAGGTGGGCCTGGCCCCGAATCTGTGTGATCATCACTGAAACCCCCTTAGCCGAAATGACAATGAAAACTGAAGTTCTTCGTCATCTTTTCCTGGGTTTGGGGTCGGGTGGCTTTGACTATCGGTAATTTCCTTATCTTACTTTCAAAGTTTCCATGGCCCATGAGGAAGCTATCACTAGTGAATGCATGCTCGCTCACTTAGAGACCACTCATTGTGGGGCCCAAACCTTGGAGGAAACCACAAGAAATATCCATCAACTGATAGCACGAGAGGCAATCTCCCGATATCAGGCGGTCATCCTATCCTCTGAGTTGCATGCATGCAAGGAACGAGCCACTATGCTGAGGGATCAGTTATCGGCTGTGACTAGCCATCTTGAAGTCACCAAGAAAGGGATCAACGATCTCCAAACTGTATTGGAGCATTTCTGTCTGGTGGCTGAGGCTGAGACTAGGGAGAAAGAAGTGTTGGAATAATCTTGCAATAGCCTTCGTTGCGCAGTCGATGATCTGGTGGGGAGAGAAAGTCAGGCTCCTTTAAAAATATCAGAGCTACTTTTGTATCCCCTGTTTCAATTACCCCTCTATCCCCCTTTCTTTTTTGTATAAAGGAGAGACCCCATCTTGTGAACATCCTCTTTTTTTTCTTCTAAATAAAATACAGTCTCCATTAATCACTCGTTGCTGTAGAATTTGATTATTACTTAGAACAATTGTTGTGAAAATAACAATTCACTAAATCAGAACTAATTATAACTCAAGAAAACAAGCTCTAATTTTTTCCTGGACCATGGGATCTAGTGAGCGTAGTTTGACTTTTTCTAGGGTTTTATAGGAAAACACTACAAACTTTTTGTCTTTTTCTTCTTTTAATGCCTTGATTTTTCCTGGTCCCATTAATGTGGACCCAGTGAGTATAACCCGGCTTTTTCTTAGGTCGCCCTTTTTGGGTTTTCGGCCTAACAAGCTTTGTGCCTATTTCATCTGTGAGCAGTTTAAAGTCCCACCGACAAGACTATCATTACTGATGTTTTAGGTCGAACAGGTTTGACCAAATAAGGTGGGGCGAGGGCCCCAATGGGGTTCAACTAATTAAAATATGTCTTAATCCCCTTCAGACGCACATGGGGGAAACATGTTTGAAATTTGAGCGGCATTAAAGGCATGCCTCATGGCATGGATCAGGTCATGGGGGCCATGCCGGCGTACAGAGGTAAGAAGAGCATTGCCTAAGGAAAACATGACATTGGTAGACGGGCCAAGGGAAATCAATATGCAGAGCCGCATAGGGCATGCTATGCATAGTCATAAAAAGGTGTCCTTAAGTGAAAGACTTATCCATTTCTGATGGCTAGGTGACTTCATGGGAGTCCGACTTATGGAAACCACGATGGGTGGAATGGAAAGAAATGAAAACTACCAGGGGAAGCTCAGAAAGAGAGTGTGACATCTGAAAGGTTTTTGGGAACATCCATACTAATCAGAAGCACGGTCCGGAGACCACCACCCAACGTGTTTAGTTAGCGTATGGGATGGTTGAGGCTTGACGCAGTTTAAAGGCATGTAGCTGGGACATTATCTGAAATGGAATGACTTCTCCTGGTTCTCGGTAATCTCGTCAAAGAAATTTCTCCGCATTCAAGTAGGATTGTGAAAGAGGTTGGTAATCTGTAGCTCAGAGGGTTTCTGAATCCTGGTATAGAAATTGGGTCTCAGAGGCCAAGAGGCGTACGGAGAGAAGCATTTCCCAAAAAAACTCGCCTTTGATAGATGGGCCAGGGGTGATCAATATGTAGAACCGCTGAGGGCATGATATTCATAGTCATACAAAGGTTTCCTTAAGTCAAACACTATCCACTTCCGATAGTCGAGGAACTTCAGGGAAGTTGAGATTTGGAACCACCAGGGGTGGTTTATGGGAGTTTGTCTTTTTCTGAGTACAGAGTATGGTTTATGATGAGAGGGTGCCTGAATATGGGGGAACTATCTAGACTAAACACCCTAAGAATAGGTGAAGTAATTCTTTATCATGCTGTTGTGAGGCGGTGGTTCGTGCAGGTCTAACTCGTGCACTACATGGCATAGAAAAGCCTCTATTTCTTATTGAACCTGTGATGGGTTCGACCATGATGCTTAACGTCATTAGGTAAGGACGAAGATATCTTTATGGGTTGTCGTGCAGTTTAACATCATGTGGCGAGTACGGGAAGCATTATTAAAGGTTGTTGTGCAGTTTGACATCATGCGGTGAGGACAGGGGGAATTTTTGAAGGTCTCTAGGTAGTTTAACATCATGCAGCGAGGATGGGGGATTTTTTTAAAGTTTCTATGCAGTTTAACTCCATGCAGTGAGGACGGCTTCCATGCAGTTTGGTGTCAAGCGGTAAGGACGAAGATATCTTTAAGGGTTGCCAGGCAGTTTAGCATCATGGAGTGAGGACATGGCCATTATTGTGAAGGCTTCTCTTCATTAGAATATAACTGGGATTGAATACCTCACCATGCCCTAGGCATGGGAGGGGGTTGATCAGTGTAAATCATGGTTCCAGGGCTTCTTGGATCTGGAAAGGTGATATGGGGGCTCTTAGGACAGTAAGCGTACGGGGGTAGGAAGAGCATCACATGTGGAAATCTTTCCTTTGATGGATGAGCTAGGGGCTATCATTATGCAGAGCCGCTGAGGGCATGGTATTCATAGTCATACAAAGGAGTCCATGGGTCAATAACGTTCCACTTCCGATGGATATGAGTGGTTATGAGGATCCGTGATTGTCCGGGCCATGAAGTCTGTCATTTGGAAGGGGAATGTCTGGACATGTTAGGGATATCTATCCCTGGTTTCTTATTGAGTTTCAAAGAGCCCCCCTACGCTGATCTTTGCGCCTCTCTTTTTTTGTGCGGGGGAGTGCGTTCATTCCATGCAGTTTCATGTCATGTGGTAAGGACAAGGTACTCCTAGTTTGTCGGTCATAGAGCTCAAACTATTGGGTGACTATTGCTACAGTCACTCAAAGGATAATTTGTTCAGGGTGTTCTGGTATACGCGGAACAAGGTGGGGGATGAAGGTCGTAATCTTCAACTTTGAGCTTTCCCGGATCGGGAGGTATGGTATGGGGTCTCTGAGGCTGGTAGGCATACGGATCTAGGAGAAGTACCACCTGATGAAATCTTGTCTTCGATGGACGAGCCAGGTACTATCATTATGAAAAGCTACTAAGGTCATGGTATGCATAGTCGTACAAAGGTGACCCCGAGTTGATAAATTTCCACTTTCGATGACCATGAATGATTATGAAAATCCACGATTTCTAACAGTGTAGAGTTAGGAACGTGGGGATAATGGTGTTCGGGTATACAAGAAACATCTTCACCACAATTTTCCTTTGAGTCAATGTAGCATAGTCCTAGATTGATGTTTTGTTGATGCAGGTTGCTATGTGAACCATGGGCGGACACACAGGCTATCTAGATAGGAAACCCATGGAAACACCCGAATGTGAAAAGCGGAACTAACTTGTAAACCACTTCACCATAAACTTCTGTTACAAGAGATATGGTATGGGGATCTAAGGCTGGTAAGCGTACGGAGCAAGGAAGATTGTCGCCTGTGGAAATATTACCTTTGGTAGACGGGACATGGGCTATCAATATGTAGAGCCGCTAAGGGCATGGTATGCATAGTCGTACAATGGTGTCCATGGGTCGATGACTTTCCACTTCTGATGGACATGAGTGGTTATGAAGATCCATAATTTTCCGGGTTGTGGAGTCTGATGTACAGGAAGGATGTATCCCAATGTGCAAGGAGTATCTCCATCTCGTATCGCCATGTTTCATAGGTGGGTCATGATGATGTCTCTAAAGTTTAAGGTCATGTGGTGAAGAAAAAACTCAATGCATTTTAACGTCAAGCGGTATGGACGAAGGTGACCCGGTGTGAAGGACAAAGGGGGTCTGTGCAGTTTAACGTCGTGCGGTGTGGACAACATTGGTGCAGTTTATCATCATGAGGTAAGGACGAAGATATACAACCCGTGCAGGTATGGTCCATACACGGGGGAAGGGGGAATTTTTAACATCATTTTCTATACAGTTTAATGTCGTGTGGTAAGGATGAGTAGTACACCCCGTGTCGGCCTGGTTCGCACACGGGTGGAGGGGGCATCTTTTTATTTGTTTTTTTAAGTGGTTGGGCCAGGATAGGGAATCCCGGCATCGCTATGTATCCTGCGTGGGCCGGAATCAAGCCATATGTAGTTCTCTGTAAATATGATACACCCCGTGTAGGTCTGGTCCATACACAAGGGAAAGGGTATTTTTTTTGAAGTGGTTGGGCTAGGATAGGGAATCCCGGCATCGCTATGTATCCTGCGAGGTCAGAAATCAAGTCGAATGTAATTCTCTGTAAAGATGTACACCCCTTGCAGGTATGGTCTTTACACTGGGGAAATGGCGTTTTTTTTGAAGTGGTTGGGATAGAATAGGGAATCCTGGTGTCGCTACGTATCCCGTGAGGGCAGGAATCAAGTCGTACATAGTTCTCTGTAAATATGATACACCCCGTGCAGGTCTGGTCCGTACACGAGGGGAAGGGAATTTTTTTTTGAAGTGGTTGGGCCAGGATAGGTAATCTCGGTGTCTCTACGTATCTTGCGAGGCTAGGAATCAAGCCATACGTAGTTCTGTGAAATCCGTGCAGTTTAACGTCATGCAGTGAGGACGTGGTCTGTACATTTTAACGTCTTGTGGATAGGATGAGGGGGAATTATTAGATTCTGTGCATTTTATCATCATGTGGTGAGGACGAGGTGCTTTGAAGTTTAACGTCATACAGCTCAGACGAATGCGGTGATTTATTAGATCTCGTGCAGTTTAACATCATGCGGTCAGGATGAGGTGCTTGGAAGTTTAATGTCATACATCTCGGACGAAGAGTTCTCTATCTCTAGGCGAAATACTTCTTCAGGAATCTTGCATTGGTAGGAGCCGTGGTGGACTGCCCGTCCATGGAGATCAGGTCATATTATCCATTGGAGTAGACCTTGTGTATATCATATCATCCCTCCCACTTGGGCTCCAATATTGGGGGTTTATTCCAGGTATCATTGGGGTCTGTAGGACCAGCACTAATTCTCCTTCCAAGAAATACCGGAGGTGGAACTTTTTGTTGAAGGCTCGTGTGATCCGATTCTGGTGCACTTCTAGGTGGTGCAGAGTGTGCAATCGCTTCTCATCTAGCTATTCCAATTCACATAGCCTCTTTTCTGACTTCTTATCATTGGATAATCGATCACATATGGAAACACGGAGTGAGGGAAGTTGGAGTTTAATGGGCAGGACCGCCTCTATGCCGTACACCAATGAGTACGGGGTAGACCGAGTAGCGGTGCGAATTGTGGTTCGATAAGCCCACAATGCATGGAGGAGTTTATTTGGGCATGACTTATTTTCATTGTACACCATTTTTTGGACGATATTGGACAACGCCTTGTTGAAATCTTCTATCTGTTGGCCACTACATGGTAGCGGGATGAGTAGTTAGCCTTTATACCATACTCATGGTATAGCTTTTCCAACTCAGCAAATCAGAAATTGGTTCCATTTTCCGTCAGTATAGTATGACGGAAACCAAATAATGTGATGATATTGGTCTTCACGAAGCTGACAATATTTCTTTCCCCAACTTCATTGAGGGGTATGGATTCTGCCCATTTGGAAAAGAAGTCAGTCGCCACGAGGATATACTTCAGCTATTTGGCCGTGGCGGGAGGATACGGTCCCACGACGCCCATCCCCCAGACAAAAAACAGCCATATGTACATACCACGATGAAGCAACTCCAGGGGATGGTGTATGAAGTTGGAATGGATCTATCATGAGAGGCATTTTTTGGTAAAACGCTCGTAGTCTCGTGCCATTGTGGGCCAGTAGTACCCAAGTCTTTGAACCTGATGGGAGAGCTTGGCCCCTGGTTGATGTGCTCCAGATGCTCTTGCATGTACTTCAGTCACAACGGCAACAGTTTCTTATCCGTCAATGCATTTGAGGAGAACTCCATCGAGGCCTCCTTTGTAGAGGACCTCTTGCTGACCCGCTCTGCCATATAGGACAAAATTGATTTCCCTTCTCCGTATTTGATCTTGTTCAGCCCTATCTGATGGAAGCTCTCCCCATTGAAGGTATTTCATGATGGGGGTCATCCAGCCAGTGGTAGGAGTATATGGCTCGGTGACAGGACTAACTTCGTGGATCTCTTCCGTCATAGCTTGAACAAATGGCAATACCATTCGACTGCGAGTAATACTGATAACTGTTTTATCCCGGTCTTGGTCGGCTAGGGTTGTGGCCATGTTGGCTAATGCATTAGCCTGAGTATTCTGGTACCGGGAATATAATTGAATGTTGGTTCTGTGGAGAACTCAGACATTAACTCTCAGACATGGTCAAACAAGGGGATCAATTCCTCCTTTTTAATAGCATAGTCACCATTTACTTTCTTGATGACCAGCTGCGAGTCACCTATTACCTTAAGGCGATGTACTTGTTCCTAGAGTGCGAGTTCCAGGCCTGCAATGAGGGCTTGATATTCCGCTTCATTGTTCATACATCCCTCTAACGGGAAGAAGGAATATGGAAAAATTTCCTTTTCTGGGGACACGAGTATTATCCCCATACCCACTTTGTTGAATCTGGGATCCTCCATCCTCTTCCCGGTGGGGCTTTAGGACGTTCCATCAAAGTAAATTTCCCATGATGGGACCTCCTCTTGAACTGAGAAGATATCTTCATCAGGTAGTTCAGCATCCGGTGCAGTGGTCCCTATAGAAGTGTGTTCTGCCAGAAAGTCTGCTAATGCATGGCCCTTGATAGATTTTTGAGGCACAAACCAGATGTCGAACTATTGCAAGATGACCGCCTATCGGGATAGGCGTCCGATTAGCATCGAGCGGCTGAGGATATACTTCAGCGGGTTACTCCGCGAGATCAAATGGACCTCATGATACTGCAGATAATTTTGCATCTTTTGATCCACAAAGACCAAGGCTAGACTGCTCTTCTCAATATTTGAGTATCGAGTCTCCGCATCAATCATGGTTCGACTGAGGTAATAGAGACTGTTTTCGCATTCGGCATGGTTCTTCTGTGCGAGGAAGGCTCCCAATTACAGTTCTACGGCCGTCACATATAGAATGAGAGGCCTTCATTCGACAGGGGGCATGAGCACCGGTGGGCTTAAGAGGTACTTTTTGAAGTTGTAGAACGCCTCTTGGAAGTCTTCCTTCCATTGGTACGTGACACCCTTATTCATAAACCTGGTGAAGGGAAGACATTTGCTTGCCAGGTTGGCTATGAACCGCCTAATATAGGCCAGGTGTCCTTAGAATCCCCTCAGCTCAGTGATATTTTGAGGGGGTGGCAGGCTCAGGATAGCCTTCTTCTTCTCAGGGTTCTACTTCGATGTCATGATGGCATACGATGAAGCCAATGAACATCCCTCAGGTAACCCCAATGGCGCATTTCAAGGGGTTCATATTCAAGCAATGCTGTCAGAGCTTGTTGAAAACAATCTCATGGTCCGACAGGTGATCTGAGAGTAGTCTGGACTTGACTACTAGGTCATCCACGTAACATTCAACGAATTTCCCCAGGAATGTCTTAAAGATCCATTGCATGGCACGCTGATACGTGGCACCAACATTCGTAGACCAAAGGGCATGAACCTGTAACAGAATACCCCTTGAGGGGCCCTGAAGTAAGTGGATTCTTCGTCTTCTCAGGCCATCCTGATTTGATTATATCCAGAATATCCATCCATGAAGGATAAAGCCTCATACCCAGCCATTGCATCAATTAACAACTCGATGATTGGAACCGGGAAGTCATCTTTCGGGCAATGCCGATTTAGGTCTCTGAAGTTAATGCAGAAGCAGATTTTCCCATTATTTTTCTTGACATGGATGATGTTGGCCAACCAAATGGGGTATTGTTCCTCTATGATGAAGCTTGATTTAATTAAATTATCCACTTCAGCCTCTATCTTGGCAGCATGTGAGGGGTGTGTCCTTCTGGCGGCCTGTTTGTAGCCCCGGTGGTCTTCTGGAAGACCCAGGTGATGCGTCGCTACCTCGAGATCAAGTCCTAGCATTTCCATGTAATTCCATGCAATGAAATCCTGATGTTACCTTAGTAAGGAGGTATATACCTTGTGTAACACCCCAAGATTTCATAGTGTGTTAGTTCTTCAAAATAATTCAATAACTTTCACTACATGCAACACCAAGTTCAAGCACACCATGACTTACCAAACAAGCCGTTCAAAAGAGGTTATGAATAGTATTAGATAAATTTTAATGTTTATATAATCCTTATAATTTTAGAATCCATATTATGAGTTTCTTAGATATAATGCAAGAACAGATTCATTTTCAGTATTTCACTTTTATCAACTTCTAATAGTGAAACCTTTTTAAATACAATATTTTAATCTTTTTGACTAAATGGGGACATTAAAAATTTAAAATGAAACATCCCAATCTTCCACGGTACGCTCTCTTTGAATAATACAGTAGTGTGTGTTGTACGCAACCTTGAGTTTTAACACACACCATAACTAATCAAACTAGCCGTTATGAATAGTAATACCTACTTTTTGAAATTATATATATTTTATATTTGAAAATGGACTTCATTTTTGGATTCGGAATATTGAATTTAGCCTAAGATGAAATTTTGGTACATTTCGGATAACATTCATATTTTGATGAATAGTGAAAATTACTAAGTTTTAATTAAAAACAACCTTTTTAATCAAAATAATTAATAGTGATAAATTATGAATTTGAGTGGTTTTAAAGTATATTTAGAATATATTTTTACCATTTAATATAATTTTGGTCATTGGACATAATTTTACAATTAAACCGAACATAAACGAGTGTCAATCTTTTGATAGTTATTATCTCTTAAAAACACGCTTTTTGTTTTGACAGCGGGATTAATTTTAAATTAATTTCTGCCACTTCTGTGTTTTGAATTTAGGAAAATGGATTCCATATTTGGAATCAGGATGTTCAAATTTTGTAAATAGGTAACTTTTGTTTTTAGACATTTTGAATAATTACTGCGGAAAATATTTTATTTACCATGGTTAAGGGTAAATCCGGTAAATAAGGGTTAAAAAATAATATTATAATAATACTAAATTACCCTAAAACGTGTCTTAACCCTATTTTTTGATACATGGTCGACCATGGGAATCTTTGGGTCTATTTTGGGACCCCATGGATCCACTTGTAAGTGATAATGACACTTTATTTTAATTAAGTTAAAATGAATACAAAAATGACACAAGCATATATCTTTTAGAAAAACAATTGTTACATAGGGTTATATATGTTGGAGTTTAGATTATAAATATTCATTAGAAATCTAAAACGATTTCCTACATAATGATATTTTATTTATAATTTTTATACATTAAATAATTTATTTTATTTATGACACAATGATGATGCAGTAATTACTATAATAGTGAAAAATTAAAATAATTGATATTATAAATACCCAAATAAATATAATATGAAACTTTTAATGAATTAAACTAATTTTCTAGGATAATATGATATATTAGGATTGATTTAATTGACTTTGTTCGAAGTAATCAATCTGTTATGAGTTTCACAAAAATCAACTATTGAATAGTGTCAAAATTGACATAAAAGAGTTCTTAAAACAAATATTATATTATTAATTGATATTAAATTCCTAAAAATCTAAGGTTCGGCCAAGAGACTTATATCATGATAGGTTCATCATTAATGTACCACTTGGGGGTCTCTTGGATGTATATAGTAAGTTTATTAACCATATTATATAAAAATACAAAGAGACATTGTAAAAGTGAAACTAATTAACTTAGAGTTAATACTTAAAGATAAGGTTAATATAAGTACCCAAACCTGTATAAATTCTATTGGATGAGTGGTTTTCGACCTATCCCCACCTTAACCTTTGAATAATAAGATTTGGAGCCATTAGAAACCGAATATGAATTTATTATAAATTAATATTTCTAGCTTTTCCAAAGGTGCCCCTCACCCCTCTTATAAAAGGACACTCCTCCTTCTCATTTCTTCACACCCTCAAAGCCTTTTGGTTCGGCCAAACTCTGCCCAAATACTCTCCCAACATCCCTCACTACAACCTAGATGCCTTAGTTTGATCAAAAAGCCAACCTAAGGAGCCCTTTTGATCAAATCAAAAGGAAGAACCCGAAGAAGAGGTAATGATTTCACCACCCTTCTCCAAGTTCATTTCTTCTTCCACTTCTTCTTCCTTTGTTCTTACCATTCTAAAATAATAACTCCAATATCTCACATATACTGGGATGTTATTATAAATATGGTACAACCATATTCAGTATTCTATCCACCCTTTGAATAACATGTCACCATACGTGCGTACGTACGGACTACTGTCTCCACGTCGTGGTGTAATTGTTATTCAATATAATATTATTTGGATGGGTATAATAATGATGTGTAACTCATGTAAATAATAAATATAACATGTTAATGATTCTTTATATATGATATACCATCCATTTATATATTATTTTAATATCAAAAGAATGATATTGTCGCTCGTGCGTACGTACGGACTACCGTCTCCACGAACGCGATGAGATTCATTCTCCATCGTATCCATTCAAGTATAATTATCATTTGATGATTTAAAAATGATTTTTAAGGACTAGATATCATTATGTATATGAATAAGATACAACAACCATGGCTTATGTAACAAAAAATATAAAATAAAATGAGTAAGTTAACTCCCGAAACGACGATAATTCTAAGATATTATTAACAAATCAATGTTAGAAGATCATATATGACATCATATTATTATATATGATTATTGTATAATTTAATAACAACTATTTCACCATTATACAGGAGGTTAACCTACCCCAACCAAGGAAAAGTACAAGTTAAGGGTTTACTTTACAACCTCTTCATTATCCAAGGTTGTTTATACGTAATAATCTACTGGGTTATCTTTATCATCCACATCCATGTTTCTTAAAAATGCATTTCAAAACATTTTTACTATTTACTAGAATATGAGTTAAAGTCATTTATACCATTTTTGACTTTTATAAGTGGTTTATAAAGGAATCATTCGGTCGTTTTCAAAACAAGGTCCTTTTTAACCTTTTCGACAGAATTAAGGTAAGAATGTTTTTTTTAACTTATACGGCGGGTGCGGCTATTTTCCGCCGTTATAAAATCTTCAAAGCATCCCTTACAAGCTTATAAAAATATTTCAAAGAAAATGTATTATTTTATATGGATCTTAAATGATTTCAAAATAAAATGAGATATTTCTTTTAAAAGAATTTTGATTTCATCTATGTCAACATCCTTTGATGGATTTTAAGATTATTTGAAGTTGATTTATTATGATACAAAACTTCTATATTGTATTGAAGGTTTTGTGATATGTTTGACTGTGGATGTGCTATTTTTATACCATTCATAGTTTATGGAGAAAGTATTGACATTTCTTATGCTAGTTTTAATACGAATGTTTATGTTATGTTTAAACCTTTTCATATGGGAATGCATTGGACTTAATATGTGACGGGTGGAGCCCGCTATAGCTCCTCGATGCATCGGTAGGTCTCATGAGACAAACTAGTGTCTTGGCACAAGGCCTTGACAAAATATTCTTTGTAGTCTTGGCACGAGGCCTTGACTATGTGGTTATGATCGTCTGGCATTATGCATTCCGACATTATGAAAGTGGTTATTGATTTTTGCATGTGATTATTCGATTAGTAGAATATCCATGTGAATAAGTAAATGGCATTATTTCGTTTTATTTATGCCATACCATGTTGAAAGTTAATATTTAAAAGGCTTTTGTTTTAGTTATACATTGCCTTAAATGGTTATTCTTATTTATGAAAGTTTCCTCTATATTGTTATCCTTACTGGGCATTTGAGCTCACCCCTTTTCTATGTTTTATTTTTCCCAGGATGTGAAGAAGTAAGTTATGAATGACCTGCAGGGATTTTATGAGGGGTTAATAGTTTGGATTGTGGAAACATTATGTTGTTGTATTAGTTTTTCATTTTATGATGTAATGTAAAACTTATGAATATATCTAGTGTTTCCAAGGCTACTAAACCAATCGGTCTTTCGAGATTTATCTTTCTTGTGATCATGCCAATGTTATGTAATAATGCACCGACTCTGGGTAACTGGGGTCGGGGCGTTATAGTTGGTATCAGAGGACGTTTAGTACAAACCTTGGAAGCTAGATTTAGATAAACTCTGATTAGAGCACGTAGACCTAAGATGAACTTTGAGGATTAGTATAGAAGAACTTCCTAGAATTTTGGTATTGTAGAGATTTTGTGAGTTTTCCAAGCAATACATCCCTGTCTGGATACGAGCAGGTAGAGGCGGCTCTGGCACAGATGTACCTAGGGGTAAAACCCGAAAACACCGCTTTGAGCTAGAATCGAACGGGAACTGGTGCACGACAACGGGCCTTGCTGCACTCTTGGTTACGACACTCCCGGGGGATATGCTTAGGATAACTCTCATTTTCATTACAAATCATTTTGAAGGGATTATGAGTATATACTTCCTCAAAGAAAACATTCTTATGATTATGGATTATATCCATAAATAGTTCAATTTATGTTAAGTGTTTTATAAGTATGGGATTATGTATTTTGATTCATAAACTGATCTAGTTTATGCCATTGTTTAGAAATGGCGCCCAGTAGAAGGAATGAGAACTCCAGAAATGCACATGATCCAAAGAGAAGGAAGGATCATATCTTTCATGGTCTTAAGCTAGAATTTATAAGAGAAATAGTCTCCCATGTATTATCATCATATGAAGAAATAATATCATGTGTTGATAAGATAAGTAAAGAGTTTACTGAGTCCTATGGCTTTGAAGGGAAGCAAGAGAAGAAAAGGATGGAAGAGAGAAAGATGGATAAAGGGAAGAGGGAAAAGAAGAATTTTCCCATATGTGGTAACTGTGGAAAGAAACACCCTGGAACTTTCCTGAAAGGAATGGGAGTTTGTTATAAGTGTGGAGGAAAAGGGCACAAAGTACATGACTGCAAGGGTAAGAAAATGGTTTCAAATGTACAATGCTTCATTTGCAAGGAGTTTGGACACTACGCGAACCTATGTCCCAGTCATCAGACTATGCCGCAAATGATGCTATTGGATAATAATCAAGTTATGATACTACCACAGATTAAGAGGAATGATTAGAGTTATTATGTTGATTATATCAATTGAGTGTTGTATCAACAATGTACTTGTTATAATAATTATGGAGTATATAAGGATTGTACTGCAGTACTATTTCATTAAGGACATGAGATGGTGTGGAACAAAGAAAAGTGACTCAGTAGCAGGTTAAATGTTTGGAAAATATATGGTTGAGAGAAAGATAAACCATAATATGGTTTAGATACCGAGGTGGTGATTTTAGAATAATACATGATTGATTTGGATAAATTATATTGGATATTATTGACTACCTTGAAGCTGATTAATGATTTGTATATTCCATCATTGTTGGGGTTTAAAACATTTTTGGATTAATGAAGTATATCCATCATTCTATATGGAATAAGGGAACATGAATGTAATCAATAAGGAATATGGTAGTACATGATGAAGGTATTCATATGCTATTACGGGGTAAAAAGGATCTATATTATGTTTACCTTCCTTATAAATGTTGGACTGTGAGTTTGGATAGAAGTATTTTGGATAGTTCTAGTTTGGATTATTTTGGATTTCCATAAAAGGACAACCCGGAGGTCGGGCGACAACCCGTCGCGTCCGGCAAGGCTGCGAGACTTGAACCCGCAACCAAAGGGCGACAAGGGTGTATCACCTACCACTGGCCCATGAGATGTCCTGGATTAAATAATGTAGTTTTTATTAAAATATCATGTAGATGAATTATAAATTCGTTTATTTTGGAACCCCTGTACGAATAGTGTAAATAGAATTTTCTTTTACATTCTATTATCTTTTAGAGTGAAAGATGAGTTTGTGGTAGAAATTTATTAATGGATAAAACTCTAATTATAAAGTAAGTATATCTCCTTATGATCTTAGCCAATCGCATAAATAAATTCCTCAACATTAAGAAAAGCAACTTAGAACAAAAATGTTTTCCTAGAAGGTACCTTAAATCATCACTAATTTATGTCTTTGGGATTGTTGGTCTTTTCATAGCCATGTTCTATACCACTCTCCATCAGGTAATTGATGGTTAGATTTTTCTTCCATATCCATATTTTACTACATGGAACCCTAGTATGTGTTATTTTCGGTAATCTTCATACTTTCGACTCTTTATTTTAAATAGAGGCCTCATTAATTCATTTTTCGATGTGGGATTTCAACTAAGATATTTTGAAACGTCAAAAATGTGTTATCCTAATACCCTATGTTTTGTTGAACCGATGGTATTTCAAATCATCATAGATTGATGAATTTAAGGACCTCAATTTTATACCTGTTTGTGATTGATGACCTCAATCACTACCTATAAATATTTACGTTTTTCATCCAATTATATGTCTCTAATTGCCACCAATGTTCTCCTAATCGAGATCGTAATTTTGTGGTGACCCTTTCATTTCTCTTTTCCTCATATTAAGAATAAATTTTAGTAACCCAATTTTCGATGTGGGTTTTCCCACAAAGATATTTTTTTTATTTTCAACCTTTTATTTTCGAAGAACAATTTCAAATTGCGAGGACGCAATTTATTGAAGGAGGGGAGAATGTAACACCCCAAGATTTCATAGTGTGTTAGTTCTTCAAAATAATTCAATAACTTTCACTACATGCAACACCAAGTTCAAGCACACCATGACTTACCAAAAAAGCCGTTCAGAAGAGGTTATGAATAGTATTAGATAAATTTTAATGTTTATATAATCCTTATAATTTTAGAATCCATATTATGAGTTTTTAGATATAATGCAAGAACAGATTCATTTTCAGTATTTCAATTTTATCAACTTCTAATAGTGAAACCTTTTTAAATACAATATTTTAATCTTTTTGACTAAATGGGGACATTAAAAATTTAAAATGAAACATCCCAATCTTCCACGGTACGCACTCTTTGAATAATACAGTAGTGTGTGTTGTACGCAACCTTGAGTTTTAACACACACCATAACTAATCAAACTAGCCGTTATGAATAGTAATACCTACTTTTTGAAATTATATATATTTTATATTTGAAAATGGACTTCATTTTTGGATTCGGAATATCGAATTTAGCCTAAGATGAAATTTTGGTACATTTCGGATAACTTTCATATTTTGATGAATAGTGAAAATTACTAAGTTTTAATTAAAAACAACATTTTTAATCAAAATAATTAATAGTGATAAATTATGAATTTGAGTGGTTTTAAAGTATATTTAAAATATATTTTTACCATTTAATATAATGTTGGTCATTGGACATAATTTTACAATTAAACCCAACATAAACGAGTGTCAATCTTTTGATAGTTATTATCTCTTAAAAACACGCTTTTTGTTTTGACAGCGGGAATTAATTTTAAATTAATTTCTGCCACTTCTGTGTTTTGAATTTAGGAAAATGGATTCCATATTTGGAATCAGGATGTTCAAATTTTGTAAATAGGTAACTTTTGTTTTTAGACATTTTGAATAATTACTGCGGTAAATATTTTATTTACCATGGTTAAGGGTAAATCCGGTAAATAAGGGTTAAAAAATAATATTATAATAATACTAAATTACCCTAAAACGTGTCTTAACCCTATTGGTTGATACATGGTCGACCATGGGAATCTTTGGGTCTATTTTGGGACCCCATGGATCCACTTGTAAGTGATAATGACACTTTATTTTAATTAAGTTAAAATGAATACAAAAATGACACAAGCATATATCTTTTAGAAAAACAATTGTTACATAGGGTTATATATATTGGATTTTAGATTATAAATATTCATTAGAAATATAAAACGATTTCCTACATAATGATATTTTATTTATAATTTTTAGACATTAAATAATGTATTTTATTTATGACACAATGATGATGCAGTAATTACTATAATAGTGAAAAATTAAAATAATTGATATTATAAATACCCAAATAAATATAATATGAAACTTTTAATGAATTAAACTAATTTTCTAGGATAATATTATATATTAGGATTGATTTAATTGACTTTGTTCTAAGTAATCAATCTGTTATGAGTTTCACAAAAATCAACTATTGAATAGTGTCAAAATTGACATAAAATAGTTCTTAAAAAAAATATTATATTATTAATTGATATTAAATTCCTAAAAATATAAGGTTCGGCCAAGAGACTTATATCATGATAGGTTCATCATTAATGTACCACTTGGGGGTCTCTGGGATGTATATAGTAATTTTATTAACCATATTATATAAAAATACAAAGAGACATTGTAAAAGTGAAACTAATTAACTTTGAGTTAATACTTAAAGATAAGGTTAATATAAGTACCCAAACCTGTATAAATTCTATTGGTTGAGTTTTTTTCGACCTATCCCCACCTTAACCTTTGAATAATAAGATTTGGAGCCATTAGAAACCGAATATGAATTTATTATAAATTAATATTTCTAGCTTTTCCAAAGGTGCCCCTCACCCCTCTTATAAAAGGGGACTCTTCCTTATCATTTCTTCACACCTTCAAAGCCTTTTGGATCGGCCAAACTCTGCCCAAATAATCTCCCAACATCCCTCACTACAACCTAGAGGCCTTAGTTTGATCAGAAAGCCAACCTAAAGAGCCCTTTTGATCAAATCAAAAGGAAGAACCTGAAGAAGAGGTAATGATTTCACCACCCTTCTCCAAGTTCATTTCTTCTTCCACTTCTTCTTCCTTTGCTCTTACCATTCTAAAATAATAACTCCAATATCTCACATATAATGTGATGTTATTATAAATATGGTACAACCATATTCGGTATTCTATCCACCCTTTGAATAACATGTCACCATATGTGCGTACGTACGGACTACCGTCTCCACGTCGTGGTGTAATTGTTATTCAATATAATATTATTTGGATGGGTATAATAATGATGTGTAACACATGTAAATAATAAATATAACATGTTAATGATTCTGTATATATGATATACCATCCATTTATATGTTATTTTAATATCAAAAGAATGATATTGTCGCTCGTGCGTACGTACGGACTACCGTCTCCACGAACGCGATGAGATTCATTCTCCATCGTATCCATTCAAGTATAATTATCATTTGATGATTTAAAAATGATTTTTAAGGACTAGATATCATTCTGTATATGAATAAGATACAACAACCATGGCTTATGTAACAAAACATATAAAAGAAAATGAGTAAGTTAACTCCCGAAACGACGATAATTCTAAGATATTATTAACAAATCAATGTTAAAAGATCATATATGATATCATATTATTATATATGATTCTTATATAATTTAATAACAACTATTTCACCATTATACATGAGGTTAACCTACCCCAACCAAGGAAAAGTACAAGGTAAGGGTTTACTTTACAACCTCTTCATTATCCAAGGTTGTTTATACGTAATAATCTACTGGGATCTCTTTATCATCCACATCCATGTTTCTTAAAAATGCATTTCAAAACATTTTTACTATTTACTAGAATATGAGTTAATGTCATTTATACCCTTTTTGACTTTTATAAGTGGTTTATAAAGGAATCTTTCGGTCATTTTCAAAACAAGGTCCTTTTTAACCTTTTCGACAGAATTAAGGTAAGAATGTTTTTTTTAACTTATACGGCGGGTGCGGCTATTTTCCGCCGTTATAAAATCTTCAAAGCTTCCCTTACAAGCTTATAAGAATATTTCAAAGAAAATGTTTTATTTTATACGGATCTTAAATGATTTCAAAATAAAAGGAGATATTTCTTTTAAAAGAATTTTGATTTCATCTATGTCAACATCCTTTGATGGATTTTAAGATTATTTGAAGTTGATTTATTATGATACAAAACTTCTATATTGTATTGAAGGTTTTGTGATATGTTTGACTGTGGATGTGCTATTTTTATACCATTCATAGTTTATGGAGAAAGTATTGACATTTCGTATGCTAGTTTTAATACGAATGTTTATGTTATGTTTAAACCTTTTCATATGGGAATGCATTGGAATTAATATGTGACGGGTGGAGCCCGCTATAGCTCCTCGATGCATCGGTAGGTCTCATGAGACAAACTAGTGTCTTGGCACAAGGCCTTGACAAAATCTTATTTTTAGTCTTGGCACGAGGCCTTGACTATGTGGTTATGATAGTCTGGCATTATGCATTCCAACATTATGAAAGTGGTTATGGATTTTTGCATGTGATTATTCGATTAGTAGAATATCCATGTGAATAAGTAAATGGAATTATTTCATTTTATTTATGCCATACCATGTTGAAAGTTAATATTTAATAGTCTTTTGTTTTAGTTATACATTGCCTTAAATGGTTATTCTTATTTATGAAAGTTTCCGCTATATTGTTATCCTTACTGGGCATTTGAGCTCACCCCTTTTCTATGTTTTATTTTTCCCAGGATGTGAAGAAGTAAGTTATGAATGACCTGCAGGGATTTTATGAGGGGTTAATAGTGTGGATTGTGGAAACATTATGTTGTTGTATTAGTTTTTCATTTTATGATGTAATGTAAAACTTATGAATATATCTAGTGTTTCCAAGGCTACTAAACCAATCGGTCTTTCGAGATTTGATCGTTCTTGTGATTATGCCAATGTTATGTAATAATGCACCGACTCTGGGTAACTGGGGCCGGGGCGTTACACCTTGTGTTCCTCGGGAAACATGGTCACGCTAATGAGAGTGGGCCTCAGGTCTTCTTCAGTACCCAAGTTTATTTCCATGAGCTCGTCAACAGTGGTGGAGATACCCTCCCTGAATAGGGGAGGTGCATCTCTGAGATCTCCTCCCCCTTCTTCTCCCAAGTCCTCATCTTCATGATCTGACGAGGAGAGAGTTTCTGTTCTGAGACTTCGAGGTTATTTGGGAGAGGCATCGTGGGCATCCATGCTTGAGAATTTGTCCCCAAATCGAGGGTTGGTAGACATTCCCTCTTTTTCATGCTCGGCCATTGTGGATGAAGTCATGATGACATCCGTATGCGTGTCCAAACATAAACTCCTACTCTCAACACAGTTAATGGGCAGGACATAATCTCTGCCAAGATGTCTGATGGGGTCATCGGGGACCATTTCTAGGCCATTTGGAGCGGGGATCCAGTCGACGTCGTCAACTAAATGCTTCTTCTTCTTTTGATCATAGAACCTGATGTCGATGTAATGTGACTTGGAGAGCTTGAAAGGGGCCTTGTCGGCATGAAATGTCCCTCTTTGTCCATTGAAGCAGTACTTGATACATTGGTGGTAGGATGAAGGAACGACCATGTGCTTATGAAACCATGGCCTTCCCAACAGGGCATTGAATGTTGTGCTCTGCCGGACCACCAGGAATTCTGTGTAGGCTACCAGGTCACCAAAATGGGTCTTTAGCTTAATCATTCCCATTGTATTCTGCTCACAATTGTTGTAACCTAACAAAATTGTGGCTGCGGGAATTAGATCATCCTTACTGTATCCCAACTTACAGAGTGTCCGTAGGGGAAAGAGGTTAACTCCAGAGCCATTGGATATAAAGACTTTTCGTATCTCCACACCATTCAGTGTGCTGGAAACATGTAGCGGTCTGATGTTTCCCTGCATGATGGCATCTTCTTCCAGATCAGTGAAGTAAATCACTGCATTTCATTCATCCGGGCCAGTCTCCCTCTGGTAAATCTGGGCGGCAGCTACCTTAGCTTGGAATTTCTAGGGGCTGATCAAATCTTCGATTAGCACCTCCCTAAGGTCGGTTGATAAACTCAGGGCATCCGGGATTGACAACATGGCTGGTACTGATGCCAGCTGCTTAAGGATGTCGTATTTTTACTCCAGAGGTCGACACATCTCCGTTTGACGGAGATTCTTAGAGGGTACATTGGGAGCTAGATCATTTGATGAGGAGGGACCGGCCGCGGGGACGGATGTTGATGGTGTTCCCGTGTTTTGAGGACTTGTCCTGGCCAGTTTGTTTTTGAGCACTAGGTGACCAGACACTTTCTCCTCCTCTGGTGGGTATCATAGAACAATAGGACCAAAGTGGCTGCTTGTGGGGGTGGAAGGTCATACCCTCTCCTACTAATTCCACTGAAGGGCTCTCCCACTGGATTCCGCAATATTGACAGTCTGGGCCGGGGTCCAACCGTAGGGTTTATTTTGGGCGTGGTTGCGCCTCCCCTTGTATCCCCTGCCTCTGCAATTCCTCCTCCCGAATCCTCATGTAGGAAACTCGGGTTCGTAATCATACCTTTCATCAGGGAATGATTCCATGAGATGGATGATGTTGATAGAACCAAATATTGGCTCTTCATCATCTGACAGGTCACCCTGGTCGGTTATCTCTGATGGTTCTGTTCGGTGGCTCGGTGCCCGTTGTGCCAGATTCGAGGGCATTAAATTTGCCATGGTCAGGACTAACATGGGCCTCGTCGCGGACTACTCCTCTTGTGATTGTTTCCTCCTTTGGGTTTGTTCGGATGACTAGATTGTGGAGGGTTGTGAGGCCAATGTGGTTGGCTTTGTAGCTCTAGGGGCTACTGGTGGCAACACTGGCTGCTTTAGTAGAGCTTGGAGTATGCCTTGGGCCCGGTTGGTAGTCTTCCAAGACATCCAGTTGTCAAACTTATACCCCTGCTTTCTGGCGACTTTCTGCCACCCCTCCTCTTTGTCGGAGTCGGTGGTAGAGATACATGCCACATGTGCTGGGGGTGGTCCCAGCTCGACTTGTCCAGAATCTAACATCCTCTGCAGAAGGTATTTGAAGACGAAGCACTCTCAGATACTATGCCCCAACATCTGACGGTAAGGGCAGCAATCTTGGCCTATCATCATGGACGACTTCTTTAGGTATCCTCGTCTCCGGGAGGTGGAGAAAGTTGCAGTTCATGGCCGCGATGATGTAGTCGCGGACTTGATCATCTCAGAATGAGTATACTTTTTTTCTTCGTTCCTTAAACTGGTTCTGCTCCGATCCTCTCTGATCGTCTCTTTTAGGCGGGGGTGGCCGCGGATATGCAGGGGGCCATTGACGATTTGGTGGAGGCCTAAGTGGCGGAGCGAGCATAGGGACCGGCTTGAGTGTGATAGTGAACGCTTCAGCTCTAGGAGCTCTTTTCGCAGGAGCCTGCGAAGCTATTTGGGTCACTGAATTAGTCTGCTGTAGGGAGTCCTCAATTCTCTTGGAAATGTCCGAGAGATAGCGGAATCCAGTGGTGCACTCCAAGGGTATGAGCGGTGTTCGCAACTCATCTCTATGATTATCGATGCATATGCCTAGCATCTCATCTTGAGGCATTGGCCTGTTCAGAGAATAGGTCATACCTTTCCATCTGGCGATGAAATATGAGACCCTCTCGTTCTTCCTCTGCTTGCAGTTCATGAGATCGATGATCGTTGTTTTAGGCAGCATTGAGCTGAAGTGGAATAGGAACTGTTGTCGGAGGTCCTCTTAGCTCTTTATCGACTAGGCCGACAGACTCGTATACCAGACGAAGGCAGATCCTTGAATGGTCTGTACGAAGCATCTGAGTTTCACTCATTCTTGTTGATCTGGAGTCCCCATCATAATGTCTCAATAGGATGCATAGTGCATCAAATGCTGCTATGGATCGCCTGATCCATTGAAGATGGGGAATACAATGCTCTCAAAATTGGGTGGAGGTGGTGTGTTGGTCACCCAGTCTAGGTAGGGTTTCCGCTCCGGCTGTATCGGAGTGCGTCGACCTTCCATCGCATCCAGTTGAGCTGTTAATGCCTCTATGGTTTTGGTGAGTCCTTAGATTACATCATATTGGGCCCGGTCCTGGGCAGGCGTAGCCCGAGGCATTCCCTGAGGATCCAGATTGGCCGACACCAAGGGTGCATATTCCATTCGAGGTACCCTCTGAGGGTTCGGCTGTAATTGTTCTGGTTGCCTCCTAAGTGGAGGGAAATCCAGGTATTCATCTGGAACCACATCTAGGTAGCTGGACAGGCCAGGCGCCTCATTGGGTGGGAGCCTGATCGTGCTTCATTTTCCGGGGCAAGCCATAGCCTTTGAGGTACACATGCTGGGAGTGCACGACGTGGCTCTTCCCGATACGCACCTTCAATAAGGTGGTTCCTCTGAAGCAGCTCAACGTTAAGCCGCCTCAATTCTTTCATCTCTTCTTCCTGTCGAGAAAACCTCTCTTCGAGCGTGAGTGGATCTTTTTTATCGAGAGAGGGGGACGGGTTAAGGGTAACCATTCCTTTGTTCTTGTCCTTGTTGGAAGCTTGTAGGGTAGGAAGAGGTTGGTTAGCTGAAGGGGGCCATATTTAAAGCGGCCCTCTGGTTCTGAGTGTGCACACTTGGGGGTTCATTGTGAGTCACACCCTGACCAGAACCGTCGTCTCCTAATCCGTCTAGATTTAAATTTTCTCCAGTGTCACCCATGGGATTAGCCACTATGGCATTGATGAATGCATATTGTGGGGTGGAGGGGACGTCATCTTCCAAATAGTAAGAGGATCTCCCACGTCTTCTGCTGGCCTTCCCTTTCATGACTTGGGATTGCCTTCAGACCTCTTGACGAAGGGTGACGCGGAGAGTTCTTTGAAGAGACCTCACTGTTTTCCTTCCTCTCAGAGGGTATGATGATTCATATGACGAGATAGGATGGGAACCTTCTCTTATGACTGTCCTTCCTATACAAGAGAATACCAACTCTCATGGGGGAGGTTGTTGTTGAGGGGGTAATAGTGCCCCAAGCCCTGAGGGTTGGGGCTGGCTCCATTCCCTGGACGTTGAGTCTCTTCCCGGTTTTATTGGTCTTATAGGGGAATTTGTTGTTAAAAATGCCCCCATCCCTACAGGCCGGGGTTGACCCTGGATTGCGGTAGTGGCTGCAGCTATTGCGACTTGCCTGATCTCACGTGCTCCCATCCGGGGGTGAACCAGATTTGTTGTCGAATTCACTTGTGGATCAGTCCCTTCTAGGGAGGTAGGCAGAGATCATTTATTGGCATCTCTTAGGCAAGAGGACTATTGTATGCTCTCGGTGGCATGATTCAGGAGTTTTTGAATGGATCGTTCTCGTCGGGCCTAACGCTTCTGGGACTTACTTGAGGCCCGATGTGGTTGGGTGTGTTTCCTCTCCTGAACAGGGGGTCCACCTGATTGTCGTCTCGATGTGACGACGTTGCAAGACACCATACCGAACAGGTTCTTCTGGGTGGGGTGTGGAGTGAAATGCAGAGCTCTGTGTTCCCCCCATCCCTTGATATGGACTCCCACTATAGTGTCACCGATGAGGTGCTGCAGCTGATGTAGTGCACGGAGACAGGCTATCTCCATGTTTCCTTTGCGCCTATCGGGGCGTTGTTGTCGCGTTGAGGAAAGGGCCTCCATGCCGATGTGTCGCAGGAGGTCCCCTATCATCTTGACATGGTCTACATACCCTTCATAGGACAAGAAGCTCGATTTTAGCTGGCGGAGGGTTTTCTATATATTATGGCGGATGCCGTGCATGCATTCTTCCGACAACTCCCTGGGTATGTCATACTGATAGGTAGCCGTAAGACAAAATATAACGGGTATATCATTCTTGGATAGTCGTTTCCTCAAGTGCAACAAATCGACATACTCCTCCAGCAGTGATTCGTCTACCTGGTCAGCCCAACTAAGGCTCTCACTTCTAGTGTGATTAGAGGCAGTGGGACCGGTAGGTGTTGAATCATTATGTAAGCGATTCCGAGGTGGTTTAGAAGATGAATGCGGCCCCAGAACATCTCCTGATCGAAGAAGGGCATCGTTAGCGATAATCAAGAAATCTAACAGGGTCAATTCTGTCCTTCTGAGTGCCTCATCATATGAGGGATTTTCAACGCTTGATTTGGCGGGAGGAGGACCTTCCTGTCGATATAATGTGTCGTCGTGGGGAGGACCTTCGCAATGACGACCGTAATGGTGGGGACAACCATTACTGCTTGATGACTCACTGCATAGAGTACTTTTGCAGTGCACACCCTGGGGAGGACCTCTGTGGCATGTTTCAGCATGGGGAGGACCTTATGGCTACGTAGCATCGTTGCGGGGAGGAAATTTGCAACGACGACCCTAATGAAGAGGACTACCATTACTTCTTGATGCCTCACTGCATATAATACTTTTTTAGTGCACACCCTGTGGAGGACCTCCAAGTCATGTTGCAGCAAGGGGAGGACCTCCTGGCTGCATAGCTTCGTAATGGGGAGAACCTTCACAACAATTTCCGTAATGGCGAGGACTACTATTACTGCTTGATGCCTGACTGCATAGAGGACTTTTGTAGTGCACACCCTGGGCCAGACCTCCAAGGCATGTTGCAGCAAGGGGAGGACCTTCTGGCTGCATAGCGTCATTATGGGGACGACCTTCGAAACAGCTGTCATCATGGTGAGGATGACCATCATCGCTTAACGTTCGACGTGCATCCTGGGGAGGACCTTCAGGACATGGCACGACAAGGGGAGGACCTTCTAGTTGCTTGGGGCCATTGCGGGGAGGACCTTCGCAATGGAGGCCGTGGTGGTGAGGACTACCATCGTAGCTGCGGAAATGGAGAGGAATACCATTACTGTGGCCGTAGGGGGAATATCTGTGGGATACATCCTGGGGAGGGCCTCCAGAATGTACCGAAATGAGGGGAGGACCTTCTCGTTGCTCGACGTCTCTACGGGGAGGAACTCTGTTATCAGGGTGCGAGGAATACCACCGTGACCTGATTCTAGGCTGTGTGGAGTTCCATTGCAGCATAACCCCTAGGGAGGACCTTCCGGGCAGGCCACGACAAGGGGAGGGCCTTTTTCCCATGACGAGACGTCACTACGGGGAGGACCTCTGTAGTTGCGACTATGATAGTGAGTACTACCGTCATAATCTATGGTCCCACTGTATGGAGAGTGATTGTAGTGCATACCCTGGGGAGGAACTTCAGTGTGGACCGTATCATGTGGATGACTTTCTTTCTGCTCGATCTTCTGGTTACATGGAGGGTTTCCATGACTCGAATCAAGAGAGAAGCTCTCATGACCGATCGTTATATACCCGCAGGGGAGGCCCCCATGGGTGCTTTGTGGAGGACCTTCATATCTGCTGGTAGCGACATTGCGGGGAGGACCTTCGCAACTACTACTGCCATTCCCATAATATAGAAATGGGTGGGAAGGGTTTTGCGCCTTTGTGGCATGATTAGAGGCATTAGGAACCCCAGATTCTAGCAGAGCGAATTCATGAACCCGCTCTTTATTATTCGTCTACCTTCGGCTCGTTCAGGGAGCTCTTTTGCGGGAAGCGAGGACCGTCTGCTATTGACAATGACCTTCACCTTGGGGTCCCTGTCTAATTGGGTCCCGTGATGTTTCCGGGATATGCCGACGAACATATTGACTTTAGGCAGGGATATATGCCTGCCTTGGAGAATCCACAATGATGGATGGGTGTCCCCCAGTTGGAATGAGTGATGTTTCTCGATCCGGTTGCCCTTGCTTCGTGGAATATAGCTGGAGACCCTCCTAGTCTGAAGCAGGGATGCAAATCTACTCCGAGGTGGCTATCTCGTCTCTTAGATGAGTCTCCTCAATTGGGGAGACGGGCTCATAGGCCCGAGTCCTTGCTGTTGACGCCAATGCAATCACATGCTGGAAAGTCTGCAAGATATGATCTGGGATCGATACCTGCTCCTCCATCATTGCCAGGATATGTAGAGAGACATCGTTGGCTAGAACGGGTATGAAGACCAATTCCGGTATCAGAGCAGGAATATCCTGCTTCGGTCCTCTAGTGGTCAGTGGGTACTGGCAGTTCTCCTGTATCGGGGCAGGTGAACGAATCTGCCCCTGTACCAGGATACACTAGTTTCTCTCTCTTTTTGCTGCCACATTGTGGTGGCGGACCTTACTTAAATCCATAGGGAGCTGGCCCTGCATATATTGATTTCCCACCATATCTAGTCGGTGGCCTTTGTTGGGGGGATATGTGCCCACCAATGATTTGTCGCCACATCTGGGTGGTGGGCTTTGTTGATCGCCACCATATCAGGATGGCGGGCATCTGAAGCAACGGCCAGGAGATGGTCCTACAGGTGTCGGGTCGCCACCATGTCGAGCTGGTGGCCTTAACAAACCTGGGCAGGGAGAGGTGCCTGCCACGTAAGTTCCGTCCTGCGTGAGCGACATGGCTAGTGGGGCTCGGCGGGGATGCATGTTGGCTCGTATGATTCCACCATGTCTGGATTGCGGGCTTGGGAGGAGCGAACAGGTGTAGGTGCCTGTTCGTGGTACATCTCTGTGGCTGAGCGGTGGAGCTCTTCCTCTGGGACCAGGGTGACTACCGGTTCCCGATTGTACGTCTGCCACCCTCATCAGGCGGTCCGAGGGGCCGGAGCTCGGGTAGCGTGGGCCTGAATCCTCGGGGAGACATCCTCCTTGGTGCGAGGATGTTGGGTCACAGCGTGACCGCGATGACGACTTTCGGCGGGGGCCTGAGAGCAGAACCCTCGTTCAACAGGGATGAAGTCCTCAACGTTGACTTCATCTTCCTCCCTAAGATAAGGGAGTTATGTATTGTCCCGTTCCGGGGATAGTCTCCCGAAACGGTTGGAGACAGCAATAGGGGCTGTCTGGATTTTCCTTTGCGGCCGCTGCTGGGCAGGCGACCGACGAGTTCTGGCGGATTGGAGGGTGTGCATGACCACCTCCACCGTTGGGAGAGTTCCATTCATGTGGTACTCTCGGATCAGTGCGTCCAAAACCCAGCATTGATGACGATGGGTGGGTGACAGGGTCCTCCGTTGTTGAGGAAGTCTCGTCCTTGCATTGTTGAAAGAGCACACTTGTGAGTTCCTTTGCGATTCCATTAGATCGAAGGGAGTTCTAAAAGTAGTTCCTACAAATAATTTTGGCAAATACAAGCAGAAAACCAATCAAAGAAGCATCTCATAATCCCATGCGTAGTTAATGACCTTGCTTGGCCCTCCTTTGCAGCATAAGGGGGGCACTGGGTGAGATTAGGTTGAATCCATCATGTTTGGTTAAAGATTCACGCTGGGTTCACCATTTTTTCTTTCGATCTTGGTTTTCATCCATGAAACGCCCAACGGCTCCGTATCCAATGATTGATGGACCTACTTTCCAAAGGCAGGAGTTTGCCAGATATTCTGACCAGCAACTCTTAAGAACTCACATTGGTCGAGAGGATGGAATGTCGGGATCATCACACCCTTTTTCAGGGGAAATTATTACCTGTTCCGGGACACTATTATTCCCCGGGGAGATACCCGAGGAAGTACCGAGGTGAATGGGGATGGATGCCTTCAGTTGGGTATGTTTCCCCCTCTATGGGGGGGGGGGAGAAGTGCCCGAACGCCGAAGTTTATAGTCCCTCATCCTAGAGAGTAGATGCAGGAAGGGGGATCTCAGACTCAGACCTCGTATTACCATGGGGATGTGAACCCAGGAATGATTCGGGAATCCACCCAAGGGTCAGGGAAACCCCTTTTCACCTATTTGACATTGGTATCTGAACTCAAAACGGCGTGCTAATGTTCCCGAAAGTTACACCACGCGGATCCGGTGGCTCTGGAAGAGGCCTCAGCTCGGGGCCGATGAACAGGACAACGAAGGAGTCATGGGAGACCTGGTTGGATTGGAAGGATTTTACCTGGCTCTAGAAATGAGAACACCGTAGTATTTGGCGATCCACCGAGAGGTATGGGTGGTGGAGCCCTTCACGTGGGGAAGTAACACGCGGCTGGAGAAGCTGTCTGCGAACCAGGGTGGTCCGCAGACTGATTGGAATCCCGCGAACCAGGGTGGTTCGCGGGTTCAGGTTCAATCCGCGAACCAGGGTTGTTCGCAGCTTCGGGCTCAATCCGCGAACCAGGGTGGTTCATGGAGGATTCCAGGTAGGTAGCGGCGTCCAAGGGCAGCACCAATCAAAGGCTTGTCTGCCAGGGTTTTACCCGTGGAGGAGGGTGCTCTGCGGTACGACGGATGGGAAAAGAGGCATAAAATCCTTGGTCTGCGGGGAAGTCATCCGCGGAGGGGGTTATGGTTCGCGATTCTCCTTTTTTTATTCTTAGGTTCGCAGTTCACCAAATTATTATTCATTTTCCAATTCCTTCTTAATTCATATACCTGATGTGGTTCGAGGATGGGAATTTCATTGTTTTGTGAAATCTGAAGCCTTCCTTCGACCGATCTCCTTCCTCTGAATCTGAATCCAGTTCTCCCCTCCAATCTTTTTTCCCCATTTGTCACCTTTTATAGAGTGGGGAAAGGAATGTTTCTGTGGCCATGCAAAACCTTTTGTGGGGGCCCATAGCCAAATACCCGGTTCATAGCTGACTTGGTCAATCTGAAATTCATGCTGGGTATTGATCTCTCCCCTCCTCCATGAGGCGAACTCTGGGGGTACTCCACGGCTGAAAAGGGTTCCACCTCCATTCAACGAATGACAGCGGGTGCGGCTTGAGCTGGTCGACGCGGTCCGTGGTTGGGTCGGTTCGTGATGTTGAACTGGACTGGCATCCATCCTACCTCACGATCGCAGAGGCTATCTGCCTCCATTTCCCGAACGACAACGGTTCGCGGAGGGGGTGCCCCACGGTGCTTGGCCATGTTGCGCTTCCATGGACCGGTTCACGGACCATTCCTTTTGTGGATGTTCTTAGATTATTTTCCCACAATTCTTTTGGGGGATTTTGGTTAAATTTCCTTTGCGGATTTTTTAGGACCCTACAATCAAGAAAACATTTCAAATTTTTACAGGTTGATGAAATTATAAGCACTTCTAAATTATCATGGAATTTTTTAACATTTTCTGGTACATGGATATAAAATTATTATATGATTATTTAATCAATTGGTATACGCTAATAGTTAGCCTCTTCTCTCCTATAAAGGGTACCTTTTCTTCTCATTTCACAACATATCAAAAACCTTTTGGGTTTTCCACTCTAAACCCAAATCCATTCCTAGAATACGTCCTCTTATTTTATAGATCTTATTTTGGGCATAAAACAATACTTTTTTGTTCTAAGGTATAAAATAATGGGATATTTTGAAGATGAGGAATATATAAGATAGGAATGACAAATCATAACCGAGTTAATGGAAAAAATAATTATCTTCAATAATATATTTTTTAATGGAAAAATATTATTTAAAGAACATGAATATTGTTTTTTGTATTTTCTACATGTAAGTATATGTGTTCATATTCTTTATTACAACATGTTATTCATTTCAGTATAAGGAATTTTTTAATTTTAATTATTTTATTTTCATGTTTTTTAAATATAAGTAAAACATTTTTCGAAAATTTAGTGCTCATAAATATAAAATTTCTTACAATATTAAAAATTAAAAAATTATTTTCTTCCTGGAAATTGATAAATGTATGATTTGAATGTAAATTAATAAATTATTTTTGAAAATGATGAGTCCTATAAAAAATATTTCATAGCATTAAAATAGGTTCTTGTATATCAAATGAGATGATAAGGGAAGCATAGTGAACTCACTACCTCACAAGAATGTTTTCCATCCCATTATACCACTAAGAGGTCAATGGATTTCCTAATAACCATTACCTATCATTTTAAACAATAATTTTTTTTAACATAAGTTTTTAAGGAGAAATATATGTGATTTTCAAATGGTATTCTTTAATGATTTTCAATATAAAAAGTATTTGTGAAAGGTTTGGAAAAAAACGGTACTCTATATTTTTTATCAAAAAACTGTATTATTATTTTGAAAATTTATATATAATAACAAATATTTTTAATTTGATAAAGATATTTTTCAAAGGAATTTCTATTTATTTTTCACTGGTATTAAAACCTGTTTCTAGAAAATTTTATATGCATATCATGTTTTTTAATATTTTTCATAAGACTTTTAGATGATCTAATATGGGTGGATATCTTTAATTTTTCATTGAAAATAAATCTAATTAGTATGTTTATTTTAATTTATTTTGTAAAATTTGATATTATGTAATGTATTTTCTTAATCCTTATGAACCTAGACCATAAAAGATCCTTAGTTATATAATTTATTGTGTTCTTTTTAGTAATATTTTTAATAAAAAATATATTACATGTTTTTCGTACTAAATCTAGAAGTGCGGGTTTGATCTATTCCAATTAATATTTACCTTTCATTCATTCCATCCATTAAAAAAAGTTTCATTGTGTATGTATAAATTATCATATCCATGAACGGTGTAATTAATTTTTCAATACCTAATGTTTATGGATGACTATATATATATGATTTAGGTATATTATTGTTATAAAATTATTATAATTATTTATATGATGTAACTAAGATCAAAGTATAAGGAATAAAATTACCAAACAAAAACATATAGGGAAAATGATGAAATTATAAGTTTGAATTGTTGTTTTAATAAATTATTCTAATAAATCAGTGATTGAAAGATAAAATTAAATCTATATAGTTTGATATATATTCTTTTGGTTCTTGAATAGAATTTTTAAAAAAATTATTATTTATACATGAGGATCGAAAACATAAGATGTATATTTGACCTAAGATTAGGGGTTTTATTCTATAATCTCATAGTTTATCTAGATTTTCTATGATTAGGTTCTGATGATAAAATCATACGATCATCCTCTCAATACACTCATGAAATTTTTTCTCATATGGTTATTTATTATAAATACATATTTCACATTCAATTTTATTTCCTTTTATACTCCAGAAACAATTTTTTCTATGGAATATTTTATTTTTCTCCCTCTTTAATAAAAAAACATTTTCATTCATATAATTGGTTTCAAAAACTATTTCAATTTTTAAATGATCCTCATTTTATATTTTAAATTCATATTTACCCACTTTTTACTTGTTACAAAATTGTACAAAATTATTATTCCTATCATTTACAGAATGAGGTGTTCTTAAATTGTCTTACAAATGTGTAAAAGGAAAGTTTTCTTTTAAAATGTATAGTGTGAACATAATTTCCTTTCTTCATAACTAGAAAATCATTTAAAGATACCTTTACATGTTTCCATTTTTGTTTTAAAGTAGAATTTATTCCATGATATTTTGTAAATATTTATTTTTTTCTATAACTGATTCCAAAATCAAAATGTTATTTTCCCCAATAATTTTTTAATGGTTTATAAATTGATTTCTATTTATAAGTGAAAAAAACCATTGTTTTCACGTGTGATTTAATATGGACATGATCCAACGATGAGAATATTAATATTTGTCAAGATGGATTATGTATATGATAATAATATGATTTTAAACTTGTTTTTTTTGCATGGGCTAAGATATGTTTAAATGATGAAATTATTATAAAACATATTCCCTTTCTATGGTTTTTGCTATTATGAAACGATAAATATTCTTGAAATTAAATCATTTTAAATGGGATATGTTATAATTAAATAACGATGAATTACATTTCATTTCATGTTTTATTATATGATGAATGTTTTATGATATTTTGGCACACATATGTCTAATTTTCATTATATAACATGAGGGAACTATATCTCCCTCTAATTAATTGTTTAAATATTGATATTTCATGAGATAAAAATTGTAATGGGATATGAACCCAAAACAGTAATGGAATTGGGCCACTATGATAGTAATGGGAGTGCACCTCGACTCTTATAATGTTATGTGGAGTGAACACATTCCTCTGTGATAGTCGTAGAAATAATACTTAACTACTATGAAAATTATTTTCTTTTATTATGTGTATGATACAAACATATTTCTTATTCCAGTGGTATGTTATCACATAACAGGTTCTTTGATTCCTTTTGATTCATATATTATGAATATCCTTGATTATTTCCCATTAATTTCCATGATATATACAGTATGTTTTTTGAAATGTTATTCTCATTTTCTCATACCCTTATATTCATATTGTTCTAAAGATATCATTTATATCTCCCATTTTAACCCTGAGTGATATTATGATACCACCCTTTCTCATTTTCCCTTTTTCCCAAGTTATGAATAAATTTAATAATTATGAGATATGTAAAAAAATTTCTTATTATATAGAACATATTGGGAGATGATGAATTATTATATTGAACCAATTTCCTTTCTTCCATGTTTCCTAATTCACTACATCAAAATGATTATATCCTAGATAATTATGTTAAGTAGTTTATTTTCACCTATTATGAAGTTATATAATTAAATGAGATTTTTGGGTCACCATAGCGAATGGGGATATTATTTAAAGAAAAAATGAAATCCATAAAAGGTATCTCAACATAAAATAATGGTTGTGTGTGAGGGAAAAATATTTCTAGTATATATGTTAAAAATGGATATCCATTTTTCATTTTTTTCCCAAATTTCTCCACATAAAATACATTAAAATATTCCTTTTGAAAACAATTTCATGAAACTAAAAACATACATCTGATTTGTTTTATCTTTCATTTATTTCCAAAAAAATATATCCCTAAAATAATTTTATTTATATGTATGTTATCCCACCTTTATATTACATAACTTTTAACATCATTATACAAACAGAGGATCTTTAAAAGATTAGTTTCTCAAAAAAATGTTTGTAATAGATAAAATCATAATCATTATTATGATCTATATGAATGGATTATTAACTGTTTCGTGTTATGTGAATTTAATACATATCATAACCTGAGTACATACATCAATAGAATGAGTGAGCATAATTCACAAAAAGAGAAAGCAGGAGAAACATTTGACAAGTGAACATGAGGAATGTCAATAATCACATGAGGAATATTATTTTTTCACTATAAATGGAACATGAGTAATATAAAATAAATAACATTATTCACAACATTGAAATTTTTCTACAATATTTCTATGAGAAATTTGTAAGTATATCACAATGTTTTGTCACTAAGGAGTCAGAAAAATTAGTAAGGCTATTCACCAAAGTATCATAATACATGTTATATCTAGATATTAAATTATTTACCCAATACATTGAAAAATTTTATGGAACACACTTTATATATCTTAAATAATGTGATCCACATTGATCTCAACCAAATATTTTATTAATTACACTGGGAGAATAAAATAAATGGGATTCATGTCAAAATCACGGTTAATAAAAAGTTCTTAAAAGAAATGATATTATGTCATTTTAACCCATGGAAAATGAATGTGAATTTCATATTTATTAATACAAGAATTAAATAAATAATTTTTAATTTTAGGTTAATACCCTTGATACTAAATGGGATTTGGTATTGAAAAGAAAAAAATAAAATAGAAATGGTTGAGGATAAAAGAGAAATTTTGACAAGTAAATTCAACTACATAACGGGTATAAAACATGGTTTTAGAAAATGGTAAAGTGAGATTAAAAAAAGATATCATATTCCAAAAATAAATATATTAAAATAAAGTGATAAAATAAATTTTAGAAAATAACATATTTTTGAAATTGAAAGATGTAACACAGAAAGAGGGAACTTGAATGGAAAAAATAAGTGGATATCTCCCTTACCTTAAAGAGTTTCTCATAAAACTCAAGGATTGGTAGCTTAAGGGAATGAGGAATCCTTGGGAGGACTTATTGGGAGATTAGACTACTAAATAAGCCAATAAGATTGATTGGGAGTGAACAGAAATAGATAAATCTATGGTAATATATATAAAAATGGGTGATTTGTTTATTGATTTCCAAATATAGGTATTGGAAAATTAGCTTGTGAAATAGAAAAAACATGGGATTTACAATATTATATTCCTATTTTTTGGAAACTTGAGTACTATTTATGTTATTTTAAACGATAATATTAGATAATAATTTTATATTAATTATTCTGGCATCTAAATTTATCATTTCCACAAAAATAATGTCTATAACATTAAAGATTGTATTTTGGAATTTAGAAAGTAAAATGTAAGGTTATAAATTGAATACAATATATTCAAAAAATATATATTATTAAAATTACATATTTTTGGTTATGGAATTTGGTTAATTAGTTATTACATCATTGTGACTTAATTATGAATTAATTAGACATACCAACAAACTCAAACTGTATTCTTACTATTCTTAAAAACATAATGTATTTTAGGAAATTATAAAAAAATTTCCCTAAATTAATTTTTAAATTATAATTTATATAATAATGTTTACTTTATTATAAAAATTTTAAAAATATGACAATTGAAACTTTTATATATAAAAAATTCTTATTTATTTTAAAAAATATGGGGTTGAAAATGAATAGTAACATTTCTGATACTTAAAATTATAAAAATTATTTTATCTTTTATATTTAATAAATAATTCTTTTATTATAAAATTTTATAAATATAAGTATTATTAATAATTCCAAAATTTATTATAATGATTTATATCTTTTCTTTAAATTTTAATTTTTATCTGAAAATCAATTTATCAAATTCATCATATATTTTTTTAAGAAAAACTATTCATAAAATGGAATCGATGGAATAAAATTTTCTAATACAAATTAATTTCACTTTATGTAAATAAAGCTTGAAAATACCCCTTATAACACCCGTATATGACCTAAGGGTAATGATTGTGATGATGATGGATTCTTTTTGTGGCTTGTCTATAATTGATTGGGCGGTAATTTCTACTAACATGAACATCTCCCATATGTTATTTCATCATATATTCGATTATTAAATATCATATTTGGCTTGGTCAATAGTGATCCCCAGTGAAGTTACCTCCCAGGAAAGCTTTGACAAAAGGGATTTAAATTATTTGAATATACTGTTTGAGGCCATCAACACTTTTTTCTATACCAATTATATTTTTTCATTGTTACTTATAAGAAAATAATTGTAATTGTAAAATTATTTCTAATAATATAGTTTCCAAAGTTCTTCTTGACCTATTTTCCTATTGTCCATCAGTTATATTTACCAGCATTCATATTTACCAACGATAATATTTGACCAATTTTGATATAATGGTTGAGTCCCAATTGCCACATTTCCATTTATACTCGATAAATAAAACTTTATTATTAAATATATATGGTTTGATTTTATATAATATAATTTAATGAACATTATCATGAAACAGATGTCATTTAAACATTTTGGTTCATTACATTCGCCCCCCCCCCCCCCATAGGAAATTTCATCACATAATTTTCAACATGTTCCTTCAGTTTATATATGTTTTGGGTACTTCTGCCTCATTTTTTCCACTGGTTACCATGTTTCTTATTCATATTTATTATTCTTCCACAAAACTAAAATGAGGTGGGTAGTCTCATTTCAATGAAACTTCTCTCCATGATCTAATATTTCCATCATATTCTCCTCAAAATATAGTTCAGGTTGCATTTTTACCACCACCAGATTCAGAAAATGTGAGAGATCAAGTATGTACCTCCTCAAGAGAGATACAAGGAATACAACATAATCATTTTACATATAGGTTAAAAGTGATAAATGATATCCCACTTTTCTTATGAAATAAATTATTTCAAATGTGCCATTGTACATGGGTCTAAGATTCCATTTCTACCTAAACAACATGACTCTCTTCCAAGGTGATATTCAAATGAAACCTCTATTTCCAACATCAAACTACAAGTCCATTCGATTGTTGTCAACATTTCTCTTCTCCTAACTCTGAGAATCCATTATGTGTTGTTGGATAGAATTAACATTTTCTGTCATATCTGGTAAAATATCAAGACCAAGTAGCTTACACTCACCAACATAATCCCAAATAATAGGAATTCTACAAATCTTCTCATACATATCATCATATGGTTACATTTGAAAACTGAAGAAGAATTTATTACTATCAGAGAACTCAACTACTGAGAGGTATTGATACCATCCAACTTGAAATTCCATTGATCATGTTCTCATAATGTCCTCATGTTTTTAAATAGTTCATTTAAATTGGCCTCTAATTTGAGGGCGAGATGTCGTAATAAAATTCAATTCAGTACATACATCGAGTTAAATAATTCTCTATATTTTTTATTTGAACATAAGATCATCACCAAAAATGATAGATAGTGTTTCATCATTTATCCTCACCGCTTCATTTATATAAATCATGGAATGTTTCTCAAGAGACATATCCTCCCAAATAGCGATAAAATAGGCATTCTTGGTGATTCCATTCACAATAACCCATATAATATTGTATGTTGTAGATGTTCATAGGAAATAGATAAAATAGTATATTGTGATATTTTCCCACTTCCATTTTGGTTTGGGTAGTGGATGGAGTAACCCATTAGGAATTTTCCACCTCGCCTTCACTTTTTGACAAAGTAGTCACCTTGTAGTGTAGTCAGCAATCTTCATTTTCATGTTATCCCCCCAATAATGATCACGATGGACCCTATAAAGATTACTACTTCTAGAATGTATATAGAATATATATCTATGAGATTCATCCATAATATCTTTTTTTATTTACAAAATTAATGGAAAAAGTTGCATTGTATGAAATTTGGTCACACCTTATTGATCAATATTGAACTACAGAAACATTATAATCATCATAGCCTCTAAAATATTCTTTAATAAAGGATATTATATTTTATATTTATTGATATTATATAGTTATTATGGTTGATAAATGCTTTGGGATAGGTTTGATGATGTGTCTACACTTACGATTCCCATGTCAATATTTACTATGACTTTGATAAAAGGATATCCTTGAATCCTTATCATTTCTAGAACAATATGTTTTTTTATAATTAATGCATCAGTGACAATTCTTTCTCTTCTAGGTAAAAAATGAATTCGAAAATAAATACATTATTAATTTCAAACCACATCCATTGTCTCGTGTTTAATTACATTTGCGTGAAAATATAATTCAGACATTAGTAGTTTGTGTATATATCACATTTCCTTCCATAAAGATAGTACTTCCATATCATCTGAGAAGAAATAACCCCATCTAGAACCATGTCATGTGTAGTATAATTCTACTAGCTAGGCTTTAACTATCATTATGAAAAAAAATAACATTTTTATTTTTCATGAGGACACACTGAAACCCTTTCAGATATGTGTCATTAAAAATAATGAATCCTTATTTGATAGAGGGTATATTTAACATAGGTTAAGTAAAAAATCTATTTTTAAACCCATGGAAGATTTATTCACACTCTTTTTTCAAAATAACTTTACCCCTTTTTATTTAATTTGGTTAGTGTATTAGAAAGTCGTGAATTTTTTTTACAAAACTATTATATCATCCTTCTGAACCATGGAAACTAGAATCTCAGTTACAATTTTTGGATGATGTCACACATCTAAAATATTTTTATTGGACATATCAAATAATATTCAATTATTGTTACAATGTTCCTAAATAAATAAACTTTTTGAATAAAAAATTCTCTTTTCAAACATTCCAAATTACCTCTCCTTCCTCATATATTTGAATATAACCCATAGATGATCCTCACGATCCTAAAAAAATGTATATATTAAAATATAAGCAATAAATATTACCAAATGATATCAAGATCATCCCCAAAGTATATATTAGTCAAATCCATAAATAAAGTAGGATTACTAGTCAATCCAAAATACATAAAAAAACTCATATATCCCATATCTTGATAGGAATGTAATTTTTGGTATATATTATTTGTTTACCCATAATTGATTAAAACCATATCTATGTTTATTCTTGGAGAATAATTAAGCCCCACAAAGTAGGTCAAATAAATCATCAATTCTTGTAATATGGTACTTTTTATTCACTATGATCTCATTCATTTCTCTATAATCAATGCAGAGCTGTATTGAACTATCATTCTTCATCATTAGGAAAATAGGTCATCCCCAAAGATCCAAACTTGGATAGATAAATACCTTCTACAAATGATCTTGAATCTATTTCATTTAATTCTCCCATGTCCACATTTTCTATTTATAAAGGGATATCTATATCCTCTAGGATCCATGATTGATCTCAATTGAGAACTCTACATATATTTCTAGTGGAGTTATATGTAACTATTTTATAAATATTTCAATGAATTCTTAAATTATGGGGACACTTTCTATTCGTATACTTTCATTTCCTTCTTCATATTCGCTAATAATTTCAATAAACAATGATATGAGAGGTTCTTTTATGTAAATAGAATTCTTGGGTATGTCTCCTCTAAAAACATCAATAGGTTCTCCATTCAAGACTACTGAGATTTGATTCCTTCAGTGGTCTGTGTTAGTATTATAATTTGATAGAAATTATAGCCCTAGTATAGTGTCTAATTCCATCCTAGGAATCACAACTATATTTGGGATAATATTATGCTTTCCTAAGTCAATAGTAGTGTTTATATATACTATTTATCTTTGGATAACCCATCTATAAGTATTAACAGATAACTTCACATATATATGTTTGATTATTAATTTTATATTCGTTGAAAACATGGAAGAAATAAAGGAATTCATAGAACTAGAATCAAACAAACTACTTTCAATCTCTAATATAAAAATGCTAGTACCTTCCCAAATAAAATTTAGAGCCCCTAATTAATAAGTTATGATAGAAATATCCTGCCCTTGGTCCCTTGGAATATGCCAAGTTTAATGGTGATTACCCGATAATTCTTTCGGATAGGAATTGAAATTAGAAAAGATCCCAAGCAGTCCACATTTATAGGACTTGACATCATGATGGGCTTGCACCGTCTTTCATTTTTTCATTGTTGTTGAGAAGTTGAGGAATCACCACACTACAACATTTCTGAGCTATATGTACATATCTTACATAGTTAAAATATTTTACACTTCCAAGAAAGTAATTCCCCAAACTCTTATTTCCACATTTATAGAATATGAAATGTTTCAAATTCATTCAGCCTCTTCCCTGATCAAATATCCTTTTTATTTGTGGAACTAAATATCTCACATTTTCAATAAATTTTTATCTCAACTGTATCTCTCTAAAATGAAGTTCAACCTTTAGGGCACACCGCATTATCTTCTCAGAGAATTCATATTCTTGAAAGGATACATTCCTCTCTATATGGGTTCTTAGTATTTTAATGAATTTATCAATATTTCTATTGTGATCAATAAAAAATATATTGTTGTAATGAGAATTTATTTTAATTTTTATCTCATATCATCCCATATATTCATATTCCTAATGCTTGAGCTCTAAAATTTTTTTCTCCAATTTATTTTACATTGAAGGGTGATCTATTAATTAAAAAGGATCCCTGTAACTCTTCCAACTCCATAGAATCGATCTCACTTCATCGATTTATGTTTTTAATTAGTTTCCAACACTAATAATCATCTTCCTATAATCATTACAATGATAGGTTTACTTTCTATTATTCTGAACAAATAAGTATAAAAAAAGAACTTTTCTATAGAGCGTGTCCATTAGTTAGTAAGAAATGGGTTGGTAGATCAACTAAACAAATGTGTTCATTGACGCATAACCGAGAAAATTGATTGTTGTTCACATTATGGTGACTCGATTCATTCAATTTGATTCAAGTTATTTTTCATCACTTGAGTAATTTGATTCATCATTGACATGATGTTTCCCCTTATGGATTCCATTAGAGAGATGTTTATTCTTGGTTCTTTGCATTAACTATTTAAATGGTTTTTCCTATTTCTTAGAATTTTCAAAAATAATAAAACCCTATTTATAAATGTTATTTATTTAATAATGTTATAATTGTAATAGAATTTTATATCTTAAAACAAAATAATTAAATTTGTTATTATTAACAAGATTTTATTTTTTATATATACTTCATAATGGTTCATAAAAATATTATTATTAACCTAATATATCACCTGGGAGTATCAAACCAGAAATGAGGGAAGGCCCATTTTCATAAAAAAATCATAATCTAGTCTACCAAAAAGAAGTGCTTTTTGGTGTTTCCACTACAAATAGTATTTTCATATCCATATCCAATTATTCATATCTATATAGATTTTTTTTCTCGAAAACCTATTATATAATAATTCACCAAATATTGGGATATTTTTATATATTTATTCATTTATATTCGGTTTATCCCATTTTTTCCAATCATAATTTCATCAAAAAAGTAAATGGTCCTTTAATGCCTACTATGTTATCCCCCATTTTTATTATATAACTTTTCATTACATTATAAAAACAAAGGATCATTTAATGTTTTGTATCTTGAAAAAAAGGAACTTACTAAATGAAAACATAAAAAATTATTATAATACACTATAAATTCTTATTCATTGTTTCATCATAATTAAATTTACTACATTTCACAACCTGTAGAGAGGGGTTAAAGTAAATGGTAATCAAATGACCCATTAAGGGAAATTAAGGTAAACAGTTTACCAGTGATCTTGGTTGATATCAATAATGACAAGACATATATTATTATCAAATAAGAAAGGTAAAAGGAATCATATAATAGAATGGATATAGTATTTAAATGATTCATTTGTAAGAATAACACCATGTTATGTCACTGAGGTTTCATAATCATTATCAAGCTTATTCACTAAGGTATCATAAAACATGTCATATATATAAGTTAAAATAATTACCCAATTTGATGGAGAGGTATCATAGAACAACATTTATATGTATTTATTAATTTAATCACTATATATAATAATCAAATATTTCATAAATAATTCTTTTAGATTAATATAAAATGGTTTCATATCAAAATCATTTCATTTAAAAAGTGACTAGAAACATAAATATTATGTCTTTCTTCACACACATAAAAAGAATCTGGGTTTCATGTATATTTATCCTACAATAAAATAAATCATTTTTATATTTATTTAAATACCCTTATAAAATAAATAGTCTTTTTTATTCATAGTATTAAAATAAAAGAGAGTTTCTTAAGGCGAAGAGAGATATTTTGAGAATTAAAGTCTGCACCATAACTTGTATAAAACATTATTTTAGAAATTAAAACAAATCAATGGATCATGGGTATCCAATTCATAAAAAATATTATTATAGTAAAATAATAAAATAATGTGCAAAAAATAACCTCTTTTGAAAATTGGAAGATATAACCCATAAAGAGGGAACTTGAATAAAAAATAGAAGTGAAGATAACCCTTACCATAAAGAGATACACATAAGACATGAGTGTTGGGACCTTGGTGGCTTGATAAAACCTTTGAAGAACTAATTTGGAGGTAAAACTACCATATATCCACGGTTTACTGATTGGGAGTGAATGTATATGGACAAATGGGAGGGTATTTATATCAAAAGTGAAGGATTTTTTTATTAATTTCAAAATATACGGCTTGGAACCCTAGTTTGTGGATAATGAAATCCCATATGAATTACCATGGTATTTTCCTTTTTTTGACACATAGTTCATAATTTTTGTTATTTTAATATAAAATTGTTTTCCATAATTTTATATTACTTCTTTTGGGATGGAAAATTTTTTCCCCACAAAAATAATTTTTTAATCTTTAGTTTTTACATTATTCTTTGTAGAGAAAATTATAGGTTTAGAAATTGATTAAAATCTGTTTAAAAACATGATATGAAAAAAATAACCTATTTTGGGTTGTGTATTATGGTTAATTAGTTATTATGTCATTATGAAATAATTATGGAGTCATTAAACATATCGAAAAAATTGAATATTATTTTTTCTATCACTAAAAAAATAATATATTTTATATAATTCTCATAAATTCACCCAAACCTAATTTGGACCTTATTATTTAGAAAATATTTATTACTTTATCATAATAATTCTCTAAATATTATAATTTTAACTTTTAAATATATAAATACATATTTATTAAAAATAATTGCGGGTTAAAAATTAATGGTAAAATTTATAACACCTAAAAATGTTAAAATTTATATTACCTTTTATATTTAAATAAATTTTTCCTTATAAAAATATTTATTTAAGGTAATTATAATGTCTAATTCCTGTTTTTATTATTAATATGTATATGTCTTCTATTATGTATAATTTTGGTCTGAAATGTAAACTTATCAAATTCATTATATATATTATAAAGAAAAACAATTCTTAAAAAGGAATTGATGGAGTAAAATTTTTATTTCTAAATAGGAACACAACATTTACTGACTATGGACAAGAAACATATCCCCTTATAACACCACTGTATGATATAAGGGTAAAGTTTTTGATGGTGATAGATTTATGTGCTAACATGGATAACATTGATCGAATGGTAATTCCATGTAAATTGAACATCTCTAATAGGATATTTGATTATAGATTCACTTTTAGAATCTAGTCATGGGATTAGTTGAGAGATAACCCTTGTGATTCTACATCCCTCCCATAAACTGACAAAAGGGCTTCAAATTGCATGACTCTACTATTTTATTCCATCGAATCTTCTTTATGTATCATTTATTCTTTGTCATTATTAAAAATAATAACATAATTATAATTGTAAAATTATTACAAAGTGTATAGTTTCCAATTTTCATATTGAGGAATTTTCATATTGAACTATGGTCACATTGACCATTGGTCATATTTACCAATGGTCATATTGACCACTCATCATATTGGACAATGACCAATTTTACAAACGCTCATATTTAAAAATGGTAATATTTGACCAATGTTCATATAACGATCGAATCCTCATTGTCACATTTCTTTTTGTACTCTATAAATACCACTTAATTAGTAATGACATGTGGTTTTGTTGTGTATATTATAATTTAACACACATTTTTGGGAAAATGATATCATTTAAATAGTATGGGTGGTTAAAATATGTACATCGATGAAAAATATTTACAAAATTAATCAAAAAACATTTTAAACGAGGTTTTATGTAAATGTTTCCCTTACCGTTATTTTTACTGATCACATACATTATATATCTTCCCAAATAATAAAATTGTGTTTTTTATTTTCTTTTCTACAAACCATTTTAAAATTTAGTATTCCTTTAATTTTATTTACTACAATGTTATATATAATTACATAATTAATTAATTTCAAAATGGATATAAGGATGATATTTGGCTCATATCTAAAAAATGACTTTGGTTGGTTAAATATAAAAAAGATGGCCATTATTCTATTAACTCTAGAATAATAATAATTTTATTATACTAATATTTATACATATATATTAATTCTAAAACAAAACATGAAATATTATTATGAAAAAATAATTATGTTACAATCAGGAAAATGGTAGGTCATACATACACATAAGTTACATTTCCATTTTCCAATGGACATAGTGTAAAGATGGTAAGTATTTTTAAATTTTTAAATAAAAAAAATTATATTATAAATATCATATTAATTATTACAACAAACATTTATATATCAAATATTTTATGTTTTCATGAAAAAATTATAATATCATTTCATTGAGGTAGTAATCCACACAAACATATGAATGACATTGTAATTTTCTAGTGGATGTAAAGGTATGAATTAAATGAAATATTATCAATAAATTTTTCTAAAAATGATATTAATTTCATATATATTAATTAAATCCATCAATATTACCATATTTTAGAGGTTGTGATGGAAAAGGAATTACATCGATTCGCGAGAAAATAGTCCCCCGTACACACAAACTCTGGTTTCATTTCCCATTTTTTGTATAACAAGATGGTTATATGTTATTCAATTAACATGAAAATATATCCGAATATTTTAGATACTAATTTTATTTTTTCACCATGTTTGAATAATATTTTATGTATGTATAATATGAAAAACAAATATTCTTAGTTTTGAGTTATACCACATCTTCAGAAAAAAATCATATTGTTTCTATCTAAAGTCATACTAGGTAGGTTTTATGATAAAAGTTTATTATATATCACATCGGGAGAGATTTAATAATGGTATTTGGGAAATTATTTATACATACAAACTTCATTATTAGTTTAGATAAAAGTGTAGGGGGTGTACTGCTATAATTGGTTGATGTAACACACTTTGAAATTTAAATAATGACAAAAGATGTTATTATATTACTCAATAGAAATGGATCAAAAAAACTATTATTAAATATTATAAGATATAGCATTTATAAATTGATGGAAAATAGATTTCGTACAATGTTCTTTGACATTTTACCCCTTTTAAGTAATGTTTAATGCCTGGTAAACCATTTTTCACCGTAATCATGGTAACATATTTTTGATGTTTTTACTAATAATTATATCCAAAATTATGTTAAAAATATTATATAATATTAATTATTATAATTTAAAAATTTTAAAATACATTTATATATTCATTTCACTGATGTGGAAGAATTTAATTTAAATTTAAACAAGTAAAACGTGACGGAAAATGGTTTTTTAGTGAAATTTACTTTTCAAGTATAGATATTTTTATACTGAATTCAATTATAAAATTCATTAAAAAGTCCTTAATTGGATTATAAATAATATTATTGAACTAAATGTACTTTTAATCTATTTTAATTATTATTTTCTCATTTCAAATTATTGATAACAAATAGATATAAAAAAACTATTTTTTACAATTAATCCAAAAATTATCATTAATTCATATTATGATAATTTTGAGATTATGAGTTTAAAAATTTATTAAATTTTATCAAATTAAAATTCTCTAATAAATATATAAATATTTTAAATAAAACCATATAATGCATAGACATCCAATTTGGTTAGAAATAATGCTTTTTTCCATTGGCTCGGAAGTTACATAGTATTCTTATATTGAATATATATCTATAAAATTTAATTAATGAAAATTATTAAGACATTAAAACTATTTATCAAAAAAACAAAATGTTTTTTACAATTTTTCTCAAAAAGAAATCATTTTCCTGCTAAATTCCAAGGACAATTCATGTCTTTGATGTTTGTATTATCAACTAAATATCTTTTATTCATAATTATTATATATAAATTTAATATATACATAGTAATACAATGATATAAGTATCATTTATATATTTCAGTGTTACGATGATAATGATATTATTTTTTTTATACATTGTTCATATACATTTAGGAAAATCTATTATTATACATTTGTACGTGCATACTACCTTTAGAACGAATAGGAGAAAAGTTTTTCATCACCACTCAAAATTGATGGTTACTATAATGGATTTAATAGAGAAATATAATTTTTATTATTTCATTATGGTTCCTATATATCAAATTTAATAACCTATAATTAAAGCAATCAATAAAATGTCACCGTAAATTCAATGGTTTAAACTATGCGTGAAAAAAGATAAATCATTTATTCAAAATGTGTTATAGATTAATATGAATGACCTATTTTTATCCTTAATTTATAAATATGATATGAAAAAACTTAAAAATAAATTATATGAATATACTTCTATTTTTAATTTTATTAAATAAAATAACTTAATAATTATTCCATAAATCAAGTTATGTTCACGTATGGGATGGTTTAACTAACTACGTTGTTAATACATAGATATTACATCAAAGACCATGCAAAAAATCTGGTATATTATAATATATATGTTTAAATAATTAATTTATTTATTTATATATTTTTTATATAAATAATTAATTTATTAATTAATAAAACAACTTATTGTTATAAAGAATCAAGGAAACATGCTAGATATCTATTTCAACATCAAGGATAAAGACATAAAAATCATGAAAATGATTTGTGATATGAAAAATAATTATAAAAATCCAAAATAATATATTTAATTATAAATTACTGATGAAAATTTTAATAATATTTAAAATATATAATGCTGATATAAAAATATTAAAAATGATAAATACTATAAACACCTGATATGGAAAATTAGTAGGATTCATATAAAAAATTATTATATAGTAAGAGTATAAATTAAAATAGGTATGATTATGGTTGTAAATTAAGTTATTAATTTTGATATATTTTTGATATGTGAGGTTAAATTAACTTCATGGATTCTAAAATAATAGGTATGGGTTTTCCATCACGAATTCCACTGCTTTATATATGTTTTTTATTATGAACATAATTTCTTTTATCTATTTTATATAATTCCTATTAAGATTTTATATCATTAAATTTAATTATTCATGGTACATAACGTTCAATTTTAATCCCTCACTTTAATTTCTATTTATTTAATATCTTCACAATCCATATGTAGTGTTTTCCAACTCAATTTTCATTTTTATGGAATCATCTTATATTCACCAAATAGTTTCTTTTTTGTTTTTCATAAATTTCCACGAAATACTATTTTTCATTTTACTAATACGATTTTGGTAATTTAAATGTATATATATTTATCCCTCTTTAGTATTCATTTAATTCAAGGGTCACAGAAATAATCATAAAACTCAGACTTTTTCATGCTTGAAAACCCATCTTGTATTTTAGTAATATAGAACAATGTGTAATTTCTGAAAAATAAATCCTTTTATGGATAATGGAAAGGGGATGAGGTTGTATCATATATGAAACTATGGGTAATCACTTTGAAAATGTTTGTATGATAATTGAATAAATCATCACCCAAATTCATGATGATTGGGCCTAAGACTACACAGAATTCTATATAATCCTGAGGGATATGCTGGGGAATATTCACACACTCTTAAAAAACCATGATAATGTATTTTCCCCACCCTAACCTTTGTATAAAATGAGTTAATAATATTTAACCCAATGATTAACTTCTATAGATATCCAATCACATTAAATAAACATTATCTGCTATATTTATTTGATAAGGTTACATCATGTTACTTTGACGATGCCCCACAACAATTGTGTTGATTCAGGGATTTTTACCTTGAAATACAAAATATTTTATTATATGGTATTTATTTTATTTTATTATTTATTATAATACAAATAGTTATTTATTTATTTATCCATAGGTTCTTTATATACTAGTATGAAAAAATATGTTGGCTATTATGGTGAAGGAATTCAACTTAATCATGTGACAAGTGAGTCCCAAAATTATTTTAACCCTTCATACAACAACAATATTATCAGGTATAACCATTTTCTAATTATATATTGCTTCTAAAAATATGATGTATCTTTCAATAAAGAAATGAAAACTATTATATATTTCATTATACATTATTCATTTCAATAGTATGAGATCAATGAATATTATTTTCTCACATTTGAAATTATTATCATGAGTACAAAATGCCATAATTTTTAGTTGACTATGGATTCATGATGTTATTTTATTTATTTAATATCTCTTATGTCAGGTTTGTATTTAAACGTCATCCATTGTATTCAACTGTATAATGAGCATATGAACTATTCTGTATTTTTTCCATTCCCTATGTCACATTGAGGAAAAGTATATATAATTTTAAATGATGTGATATAATAAAAAATATTATTCTCAAAATTTATTTTTGGAATCTAATTTGTTAAAATTATATATATATTTTTATTTAATCTTATAAGACAACTAAATTGGTGGACCGTTTAGGGACATATGTATTTTGAAAAAATAATGTAATATATCTATTGGATATAGGTTTTTAGTGTCTAGGATTATATAGTAGGTATCATATGATGTTTATTATGAACTTTATAGAGTAGTTTTATAGGATCGAAGTGAGATAAAATAGGTAATATTAATAACACTAATGATTTTGAGGGAACATAATAGAAAATGTAGCCATATTTATATATTATGATTTAATATCATGAGATGCTTATGTGTATGTTGTTATAGATAGATGGAAACTAATGGGTGGAATGGGAAATGTATCAACACCTGTATTCAATGCTAGGACATTCCCCGTGATAAATTTAATGAATACGGAGTTGATTAAAATCATTTAATTACAATATTTTTATGTAAATCTATGTTATTAAAAATAATATCACCCGTATAGAGTGACCATCTTAACCATAACACGGTGAAACTATTTTAGGAATCTTCTTACAACTAAAACCTATATCATTCAATTGATCTACTAATCTTTTATTTGTGGAATAATTTATCATTTCCCTAAAGAAAATATTTCCCTAAATAAGATGTATTGAAAATAAAAACATCATCATGGTAGTCTATTATTTGAAAGGATATATGGAAAACTAGTGGTTGTTAATTAAAAACAAAAAAGATGAATTTGAGATAATTTTTATGTAAATGGGATATATTAAAGGCTTATCTAATTAAAAATACATTTCTACTGAGGATATATTATTAACAGAGTAGAAAATTAATCAATCTTGGAAAAAGTAAGAGTAAAATACAGATAAGTAAGAGGATAGGTTTACAAGGATAATAAGATGTGATGCAGACTTTTTGATAATATAAAAGGAATATTTGACATCTTTTATCTATTAAAGTTGTAATGTAGATTGTAATTTGTTTCTTAATAATTATAACCATGGGAGGATATAGTGACCTGTGAAAAAGAACAATATTTTTTACATATATGACGAAAAAAAGTCATAAAGCACATGAAATAAATGTCATTGTATAATCTATATATGTATAAATCATTAAAATTATAGGGAAAGAAATTATACAAAAAAATTCCCTGAAAACCAATGTAATTTATCGTAGAAAATTCATTGTGAACAAGTCCAAGAATATTTTATTACCAATGTTGAAGTTAAAGATCATAATGATTTGGTATATTGTAAATTTATCATTCCATTAATGTTATCTAATCTTTAAAACATTACACACTTTTATATCTTCCCTATTTTCTATAAATATTATATAATCCCTAGAACCACAGTAAGATAGTTATCAGTTCATACACCATGTGGGCATGTTATTGTAATAAAAATATTTAGGTATTCCCAAATATGATCCAAGGGAATACCTAGTTAGTGAACTCTATTATATACTAATGTTTTAATTTGATATGATCGGTGTTATGGATTAGATTTCAATGTATAATAAAAAAATGTATTTCCAAGGTATAGATATTATTATTTTTATAGGTTAAGTGGAAATCATTTTCTCTGGAGGGGAAGAATAATTATCTTAATAATGATAAGTAATATCATATTATCCCTCATTAACGAAATTAAGATAGGGTAGAATGAAAGTGGGTGATATTTGGATATGGAATATATCTTGAAAATACTGGAGGTACTTATGGTTCAGACATTCACTTATTTTTTTCAAGAATAAGTACATGGAAATTCACTATTTTATGAACATGTGTTCTCTATTGAACTCATTTATAATGTAATTCCATATCTAAAAATCTCTTTAGAATGGAACCAGTATATTTTTTGGAGTTAAAGTTAGATTTTCAATATTTCTGTTATAGGGTATTTACACTCCCAATTATTTCACCATGGATAGGGCCTATTTTATTCATGAAATTTAAAGATGGTATACGATATTATGCATCTATTATATGGAGATAAATTCCATTACTATGATAAATATATAACCATTACCATGAATTGATGAAATACTTGATCAACATTAATGAGCCTGATATATACAAATATTGATATTGATTCTTGTTATAATCATCTATTTTTGAAGAAGAATTTTATACCAATGGTGGCATATAATATAATATAAAATCATTATTATTTTACAATACGCCTTTTGGATTTACTAGTTCACCTTTTATACTTAAAGATATAATGAATATAGTATTTGACGATTACCATGATAACTTTTGGTATTATTCCTTAATGATATCATGATATAATCTAAGAGATATAATTACAATGAAAGTAATCTGTAAATTATTAAGGAAACCCGTAGGAAAAATTGCATTACTTGGGAATTATAGTATGTGTCAATTTTGGCCCAAGAAAATTTCATATCATGGCTATATTTTCTCTAGTTACATAATATATGTTGACTGTGGAAATAAAAAAGCTGATATTTCATTGTTTACTCTGATTAACAAAAATATGTTCTAAAGTTTCTAAGGTTTTGTAGGTTTTAATAAGTATTTTTTCATGATTTCACTTAGTTGGGAAACACATTAATGAAGTTAACAAGTATAATGGATACATTCCCATGTTCAATAGAATGTAAGGAATTTTATTAAGAGATTATGAGGAGATTGGTTGATGCACCAGTATTAATCTATCATAATCTAAATAAGGATCTCAAATATATAGTTATGAATTTATGGAATGACATAGTTATTTAATTATACATAATGATATGGTGATTTCATTTGAATCATAAAAAATATAAAATCCATGAATATAACCATACAACATAAGAACATGTTTTAGAAACCATTATCCGTCCTTTTAAAATATGGAGGCACTGCCTCCACGGTGAAAATTTGGAAATGTATATGTAAATAATAAATGTTTCTTGTATATATTCTCACTGAAGGATCTTATCCTAAGGAATAAATTATGATTATAACTAATCAAGGACTAAAATTGATTGATACACTAACACCATTGGATGATAAAAATATGTCGATAAATTGATTAGGAGTGACCATGGACTATTGAGAAAGATGTGTAATGATAAGGATCCTACAAAAAACATATAGTAATGATAAATGTGGTGATTTTTAGGAAAGAGGATCCATCTTTCATTTTTTATAAAATTAGTAAACATTACTTAATGTTAGATAAAAACATCCATATTGGTTGATGAGGACTTATAATGTAAATTTAAAGTTGTAAATGATTGGAAACTAAAGGTAATTATCAATAAAGACGGAGTGTTGATTTTTGAAAAGATATTATATGTTTCTTCCATAGAATAGATTATGTGCTTACTACTAGGCCATCAAAATAGATCAAATTTATTTATACATCTTCGTATAAATAATTTTTATTGGTATTTAATAGATAATTTCTAATGGGGTGTTATGATAGAGGAAATTGATGACTATGTGTCTAGATTAACAATATTTTTATAGAAAAGGGTAGAAATAATATATCTTATGGGGTTCATTCAACCTATGCCTCTATGTGTATAGAATTGGTGAAATATTTAAATGCACATTTTCTATTGAAATCTAATGAATCCAAGGAGTAAAATTGATATATGGTTCCTCATTGGTGATCCTACAAAATATTGTGATTTTAAAGTGATAAAGAAATATCTTACTCATGAGCACCTTTTTGGTATTTATATTAAGGAAATTATAAGGAACAATGGGTAGGATATATTAATTATATTTGATAATGAACCTCATTTAACATCAAAATTATATGAAAATATTAATCTGATTCGTATAATAAGAAACATTTTAGTAAGATCTATCATCCTCAAATAGTTAGAAAATCTAAAAAAATTATAGAAATTAAACGTCATGTTTGGACCGTGATATCCTCACTTTCAAGGTTTGTGGGGGTAATTATGTACATTTCATGGAATTTATATACATTAGTATATTCAAATATATCAATAATATGAAACAATATGATGAATTATATCAGTAAATGTGTCACACTCCACCCTTTAAGGAAGAAAATAGTGTAAGAATTATAGTTGTCCTAGATCTTGTATTGGAGACAATTTTCAAAACATGGGCTATTTGGATTTATATTAAAGAATACTACAGTAAATAAAAGTTTTATGATTATTATTGATGGAAAATAGTTTAATTTAACATGGGTTATTATTTATTCTTAATGGATTCCCCATGGAAAGAGTTTTGTGATTTGGTAAAAGGGTGAAGTTAATACCTAGTCACATGGACTATTTTCAAATACTAGTATGAATTAGGTGTGTTTCTTATCTATTTTTCATGTCACCCAAAATTTCGAATGTACATGAAATATTCCATGTCTAATTACTAAAAAAATACATGCATGATCTAATATTTTTTATCACATTTTAGGGAATATATATGGATCCTAATTTTTTTATAATGAGGATTATATCCAAATTTTTGATGCCCGATGGTAGGCATTATAGAATATGACTACTAAATTGGTGAATGTCCTTTGAAAACAATTAAAAGTAAGAAGTGGAAAATTATGATCAAAAATATTTTATTACTACTATGTATCCACAGTATTATCAACAGATAATACATACCCAATATTGAAGGTGACAATATATAATATGGATAATTTAATAATTGATACACTATTTTATTAATTAATGACCATATTTTATACTATCACACTATAATGATACATTATTAAATAATTTCATTAATCATAAAAATTTATTATTTTCAATTTACTGAATTGATTCATTTTTAAATTCTTCCTATCTTTGTTAACAAACTTTTAATTTTGTAGGTTTTCTAGAAAAGCCAATTTTTTATGAAAAATTATTGTTATCATGAAACATGTGCATTATATGAATTTATTATTATGTAAGAATGACCTAGAATTTTTTGAAAAACATTTTATGTAAAAAATATAAAATTATGGGAAAAAATTAGGTATTTTAAAATATTCTCTAAACATAATAAACATATGGAATACATTTTGAGAAATAATTAAAAATTTTCTTTATATTGAAACTATTTTTCATATTTTACTTAAATAAATTATTTTTATGATGATATTATGTTATTCATTTCGTTAAAAGATTCATAAAATTATTTTATTTAAAAATAAATAAATTTATTTTATTAAAATAGAAATCCATGTTAATTTTATCATTTATATAAATTAAAATCATAATAATATTATTTGACTTAATTTTTTTTTACATTATTAAGTGTGTTTATTTTATATTTAATGTTTCACATCGATCAAAATATTATTTGATGAAAATATTTTTAAATTTCAAATAAGAATTTCCAGGTTATTTAAGATGGGAAATCATAATATTATGAAATAAAATTGATTTATATCGTTAAAAATTAGTTACCTTGGTAAAAGTAAATTAATGGAAGAGTCAAAGGTTAAAACAAAAAGAACTAAAACAGACGAATTTTTTTAAAAAAAATATTAGTTGACATGGTTTTCAATATATATGATAGAGAAAATATTTTCAATTAATTTATATTGAATTTCATTGTTTTAAACCCCCAAAATTGTTCCTCTAAGATGAATTTTTTCATTTTTATGATAATGGTGTTATTTTGAGCTGAATAGTAAAAATTGGCCATTTTGGATTTTTAATAGTTTTAAATTATTTCGCTAGGTTGGCCATAACATTATCTACACTGATCCAAATTGAAAGATTATTTCTTTTACAGATTCCACACATCCAGGGCTTCATTTAATATATTTTGACTAAAATCTGAATCGGCCATATGAAAGCTCAAAAGAAGCTCACAAGTTGGCTCAAGAAAACTGTTTTCAGTTCTGCCTAGTTTGGATGTGGGATCCATAACTCATCCACTGTGGGCCCCAAGCTAGTGAAATTCGGTGGGTGGATGCGCAAGGAGTTTGGGAAAATCTTTTATGAAGGAATCACCGAGTGAAGTGGCTGTTAATGGGGCCATTAAAGCACCCTAATCTGGAGGATTTCGTTTTGGAGAGTCTGACTGGACAGAATAAATGCTCATAGTAAAACGGCCCTAACTCTCGGAATACAAGTCAAAATCCGCTGGAATTTTGAGAAGACACGGAAAAGGGAATAATGAACAACATCCATGAAGGTCTCAACGCGTGAAGATGTCATTTAATGGGGCTAAAACGCAACGACATTCGGGGAAAACATTCTGGCTATAAAAGGAGGAGAGCTCCACCCTCTCAAGGCATCCATTCTCCACCCCATTCCTTCCGGGACACCAAGAAGGAGAACTTTTCAGCTTTCTATTTTATTTATTTTCTTCTTCATAGTTTTTTAATGCCTTCTTCTTTCCCATTCAACTCGATTACCCTTACCATGGTGGGGTAAACTTTTGGAGTGATTGGGGAAGGGTTGGTTTTCTATATTGTAATGCTTGATTTCTTGGACGTAATTGAATAAATTTCTTTCTTCTTCAAAGTTGTTTTCAATTACTTATAGCGGATTTTATAATCAGGTGCGATCATTCTTGAATATTAATTCCGTTATTTATTTTTTCTTTGGTAAAATAATCAATATCTCCCTCCATTAATTTCTGGTTTATATACGATGGAATAAACTAGGAATTAATGGTGAAGTACTCGACGATCGTCAGTACGTGTAAAAGGTGTAGTGAATGTTCTTGATTGTTTGGGATAAACAAAACCCGATTGGGAATTTCCCATTTCAATTAAGGATATTCAATACAACTATTTTACACATGGAAGGAGAGTTGACCAAACCGAGATCTTGGTAAGGTTTTCTCTCACAATAACAATTTCACCAAGTAAGTGAGAGGAAACGATTGTGGAAACTCACTTTAATCAACTAAGAAGAAGAGGTTTGAATTAAATTGAACAAGGATAGAATTATAATTAGGAAACCGACCCCGACCTAATCACCCTTTTAATTTCATTGTTTTTCAATCATTTGAATTTCAAATTTCCTTTCACAACATTTTTACCCCCGTTTTAAAGTGACAACCCATTTTGTGTGCACTCCTCTTCGGGAGACATCCTAGGTCAACCACATTACTACATTTTAACTTAGGAAATAATTGTTTTTCCACGCCCTACGACAGGCGTGCGTCAAACTTGGCGCCGTTGCCGGGAAGGTAGTGCCACAAACTAATTGTTAATATTTGACTTTTTCAATTAAAAAAAAATCTTTTACCATGTTGTTTTCAAACGATTATTTCTTTAATTCATGGAACAATTACCCACCAGTGCGAGAACCAATTATTGAGTCACCTTGGTCTATAGATTATAAAGTTTCTTTCTTGGCCAGACAAATTCGAGGAGCTCGAATCAAAATCATCATAGAGGAAGAATTCAAGGATCTCATTGAAAACCTTAAAGAGAACCTCGAATACCCAGTGTTGGAGGGTTTGGAAAGAGAATTAATTGAACATCAGGAGTATTTTCCAGATTTTTATCCAGAAATTATCAATGTACAACACCAATAAGAAGAAGTTCACAAGGATATTGAATCCCAATTTGAAAGAATTAGTCAAACAGTTCAAAACCTAGAGACCTCAATACAGTGGATAGCGGAACAAGTACATGCATCCCAAGATCCACAACTGGAGCCAGAACAAGAACCAGAACCAGAACCAGAACAATTGATGGAAGAATTATCCTCACAAATCTTTCAAGTTGAAGAACCCATGGAGGCCTTGATGAAATTAAAAGAATATCCATTGAGCCCATCTCAATCAATGTTGGCTAAGATTGACGAAGAAGATTTAGAAATTGAAATACATATGGGAGATCAAAAGGATCTGGATAACTTCTGGAATGAGTGTGAGGAACTTCTTGAGCCAACTATTCCTCATAATGTAGATGATTCAACAACATTGAAGGAAGAAACCAACCAAGCAGTGGAATTTGAAGAGAATATAGAGGAGTCTGACTACCTACCTCTATCTACGGAAATTCAACTCCAAGAGCCACCTCCCATTGAAGAACCAATTGAAGCCAAACAAGATCAGGGAGTTAATCTTTTCATAAACTCATTATCTTTTGATTTTGTTGAAACTAAATTGAGTATTACCTCCCCTTGTTTTAATTTTTCAGATTCATCCAACACTTGTATTTCCTTGGAGGGAGAATATGCATCTGAAGAGGAACATCTGGTGCTCCCCAAACATGTTGAACATTTAATGGAGGGAGTACAAGAGAAGATCAAAGTGGATTTTCTGGTGGAAAATGAGACACAAGATACTTACATTGAAAGGGAAGAATTTGATATTGATTCTTCATGCTTTAATTTTTTTCAAATAGAATTAAACTCTGACATTCCCTTTGATTTTTCCCCTGATGTATCATACCATCATCAACCACTAGAGAGTAAAGATGATGTTGTTCATGCGGAACCCAAGAAGGAGGAGGCTTTGTACTTCATCCTACCCCCACCATGCACGGTGTACAACATTGATAAGGGGGTGGATCCGGTGTACTCTATCTATGGAGTCCTCCTCAACAAGAACAATGAAATGAAAGCAGGGAAGAGCCACATGTGGTGGTTCAAATCAAATAAACCTCACCCACCATCAGATTGGGGATAACTTATTAGAACTGCCCCTCTGGAGGCAGTCAAAACCCAGGGCCCACTTGGGGGATTAAACCAAGATTTATCTTTTTTTTCTTATTTAATTTCTGTTTTCATTTCTTTTAAAAAATTTCTTATGTTATGTTTTTTACTTTTTTTTAGTTTTTCAAAGAGCAACACTTAGGAGTCAAAATCAACGTTGCATTGCCAATAAGGAGGGTTGTACCTCTCTTTCACACTTGCTTGATGTTGTTATTCATTTTAAAATTGTTTTACATGTTAAATCAACTTAAATGCATCGAGGACACTGCATCATTTAAGTGTGGGGGAGGGAACCTTTGTAGTATAGGATTTTTATTTGATGTTTGTTTTCAAAAATAAAAAATAAATAAAAAAATGTGTGTATTCAAATTTTTGTGTTTATTTTTCAATTTTTTTGTGTGTTTCTAAAACTTTTGAGATGAAATGATTATCAATACCATTTTTTAAACCCATGTCAATGAGTGAACCAGTCTATTTCATGACACTGATCTTAAATGAATGCTGAAATAACTTTGTTTCAAGTTCAAATATTTTGGATATTAATGAAAAGTACACTGATTTTTAAATCTCATGCCATATTTCACTGTCTATATCATTGAAATAACTTTCCTGTAAGGCTTCTGAACCATTTTTGTCATATTCTTTTCATTCACCTCATTTCTTGAGAAAACCAGACCATGCTTGCTTTAACCAGAATTTGATTTATTCCTTTCAAAACATGAGGGTTGGGGTACGTGTGTTTTAAATGATTGAGGCATTTATTTTGTTTGAAGCCCCCTTTTCAAAATAATCCTTTTCATTATGGCCCACATTTACATTTATCCTTCATTGTAGCCCCTAGTAGCCATGAATTGCCTGTTAGGTTAGCCACATTACAAGCCAATTTTCCCTATCATACCTACTCTTGAAGTAAAATTGCATGATCTAGTTGAACTTAAGTGTGGGGGAAGATGTCTTGTGGTGTACTAACTCATTTGGTTATACTTTGGGTGGAAAATAAATTGTGGAAGAGATGTGTGTGATGCTGAAAAATTATTCTGTTGAAAGCTGTGCCTTTTCTGGAGCTTTTATGACAAGAGAAGCTGTGCCTTTCTGGAGCTTCCAAAAGAAAGTTGTGCCTATCTGGAGCTTTAAAAAAATTATGTTTGAAAATATTGAAATGTTTGCTGCTGAGCTGATTGAATGATGATGAATCCTATTTTCAACAAAGGGGAAGTGAAGGAGACCGTATTTGATTGAAAACTAGAATCTTGCAATTCTGCTTCAATAAGAGCCAAGCCTTCCTTTTTCGGCCTCAGAACTTTTAACATCTAAATCCTACCAACCGGAAGCCACAAAACAACCCTGAAAAGTCCTCATGAGAAACACATGTCCTTGACTCACATCATGTGGAGAAGTATGAATTTATCAAACCTATGGTGACTCTTGAGTGAGTTTGGATGAGAAAAGCCTTGTTCAGCCTTTACATTTGTGAGATGAGAGAAAATTCATGTAAGGTAGGTGTTTTGTGTGCATGGGATAAGAAATGAAGTGGAAATATATTAAAATATTAAATGGAGAACTTGAAATATCATTTTTTGTTGAGGCATGATATCTTTTTGTTTCTTGAAATTGATTTGATTGATCTCATTGATATGTGTTTTGATTTTGATTTGATTTGATTTTTACTTGTCCAGGAGTCCAAGTGCTATGTGTGGGGGAATTGATAGAGCAAATATTTTCAATTAATTTATATTGAATATCATTGTTTTAAACCCCCAAAATTGTTCCTCTAAGATGAATTGTTTCATTTTTATGATAATGGTGTTATTTTGAGCTGAATAGTAAAAATTGGCCATTTTGGATTTTTAACAGTTTTAAATTATTTCGGTAGGTTGGCCATAACATTATCTACACTGATACAAATTGCAAAATTATTTCTTTTACAGATTCTACACATCCAGTGATTCATTTAATATATTTGGACTAAAATCTGAATCGGCCATATGAAAGCTCAAAAGAAGCTCACAAGTTGGCTCAAGAAAACTGTTTTCAGTTCTGCCTAGTTTTGATGTGGGATCCATTACTCATCCACTGTAGGCCCAAAGCTAGTGAAATTCGGTGGGTGGACGCGCAAAGAGTTTGGGAGAATCTTTTATGAAGGAAGCACCGAGTGAATTGGCCGTTAATGGGGCCATTAAAGAACCCTAATCTGGAGGATTTCGTTTTGGAGAGTCTGACTGGACAGAATAAATGCTCATAGTAAAACGGCCATAACTCTCGGAATACAAGTCAAAATCCGCTGGATTTTGAGGAGACACGGAAAAGGTAATTATGAACAACATTCATGAAGGGCTCAACGCGTGAAGATGTCATTTAATGGGGCTAAAATGCGTCGACATTCGGGGGAAACATTCTGGCTATAAAAGGAGGAGAGCTCCACCCTCTCAAGGCATCCATTCTCCACCCCATTTCTTCCGAACACCAAGAAGGAGAACTTTTCAGCTTTCTCTTTTATTTATTTTCTTTTTCATAGTTTGTTAATGCCTTCTTCTTCCCCATTCAACTTGATTACCCTTACCATGGTGAGTAAACTTTTGGAGTGATTGGGGAAGGGTTGGTTTTCTATATTGTAATGCTTGAGTTCTTGGACGTAATTGAATAAATTTCTTTCTTCTTCAAAGTTGTTTTCAATTTCTTATAGAGGATTTTATAATCAGGTGCGATCGTTCTTGAATATTAATTTCGTTATTTATTTTTGCCTTGGTAAAATAATCAATATCTCCCTCCACTATTTTCTGGTTTATATACGATGGAATAAACTAGGAATTAGTGGTGAAGTACTTGACGATCGTCAGTACATGTAAAAAGTGTAGTGAATATTCTTGATTGTTTGGGATAAACAAAACCCGATCGGGAATTGCCCATTTCAATTAAGGATATTCAATACAACTATTTTACACATGGAAGGAGAGTTGACCAAATCGAGATCTTGGTAAGATTTTCTCTCACAATAACAATTTAACCAAGGAAGTGACAGGAAACGATTGTGGAAACTCACTTTAATCAACTAAGAAGAAGAGGTTTGAATTAAATTGAACAAGGATAGCATTATAATTAGGAAACCGACCCCGACCTAAACACCCTTTTAATTTCATTGTTTTTCAATCATTTGAATTTCAAATTTCCTTTCACAACATTTTTACCCCCGTTTTAAAGTGACAACCCATTTTGTGTGCACTCCTCTTCGGGAGACATCCTAGGTCAACCACATTACTACATTTTAACTTAGAAAATAATTGTTTTTCCACGCCCTACGACAGACATGCGTCAAACTTGGCGCCGTTGCCGGGGAGGTAGTTCCACAAACTAATTGTTAATATTTAACATTTTCAATTAAAAAAAATCTTTTACCATGTTGTTTTCAAACGATTATTTCATTAATTTATGGAACAATTACCCACCAGTGCGAGAATCAATTATTGAGTCACCTTGGTCTATAGATTATAAAGTTTCTTTCTTGGCCAGACAAATTCGAGGAGCTCGAATCAAAATCATCATAGAGGAAGAATTCAAGGATCTCATTGAAAACCTTAAAGAGAACCTCGAATACCCAGTGTTGGAGGGTTTGGCAAGAGAATTAATTGAACTTCAGGAGTATTTTCCAGATTTTTATCCAGAAATGATCAATGTACAACACCAAGAAGAAGAAGTTCACAAGGATATTGATTCCCAATTTGAAAGAATTAGTCAAACAGTTCAAAACCTAGAGACCTCAATACAGTGGATAGCGGAACAAGTACATGCATCCCAGGATCCACAACTGGAGCCAGAACAAGAACCAGAACCAGAACCAAAACAATTGATGGAAGAATTATCCTCACAAATCCTTCAAGTTGAAGAACCCATGGAGGCCTTGATGAAATTAAACGAAGATCCATTGAGCCCATCTCAATCAATGTTGGATAAGATTGACGAAAAAGATTTAGCAATTGAAATACATATGGGAGATCAAAAGGATCTGGATAACTTCTGGAATGAGTGTGAGGAACTTCTTGAGCCAACTATTCCTCATAATGTAGATGATTCAGCAACATTGAAGGAAGAAACCAACCAAGCAGTGGAATTTGAAGAGAATATAGAGGAGTCTGACTACCTACCTCTATCTACGGAAATTCAACTCCAAGAGCCACCTCCCATTGAAGAACCAATTGAAGCCAAACAATATCAGGGAGTTAATCTTTTCATAAACTCATTATCTTTTGATTTTGTTGAAACTAAATTGAGTATTACCTCCCCTTGTTTTAATTTTTCAGATTCATCCAACACTTGTATTTCCTTGGAGGGAGAATATGCATCTGAAGAGGAACATCTGGTGCTCCCCAAACCTGTTGAACATTTAATGGAGGGAGTACAAGAGAAGATCAAAGTGGATTTTCTGGTGGAAAATGAGACACAAGATACTTACATTGAAAGGGAATAATTTGATATTGATTCTTCATGCTTTAATTTTTTTCAAATAGAATTAAACTCTGACATTCCATTTTATTTTTCCCCTGATGTATCATACCATCATCAACCACTGGAGAGTAAAGATGATGTTGTTCATGCGGAACCCAAGAAGGAGGAGGCTCTGTACTTCATCCTACCACCACCATGCACGGTTTACCAGATTGATAAGGGGGTGGATCCGGTGTACTCTATCTATGGAGTCCTCCTCAACAAGAACAATGAAATAAAAGCTGGGAAGAGCCACATGTGGTGGTTCAAATCAAAGAAACCTCACCCACCATCAGATTATGGATAACTTATTAGAAATACCCCTCTGGAGGCAGTCAAAACCCAGGGCCCACTTGGGGGATTAAACCAAGATTTATCTTTTTTTTCTTATTTAATTTCTGTTTTCATTTCTTTTAAAAAATTTCTTATGTTATGTTTTTTACATTTTTTTAGGTTTTCAAAGAGCAACACTTAGGATTCAAAATCAACGTTGCATTACCAATAAGAAAGGTTGTACCTCTCTTTCACACTTTCTTGATGTTGTTATTCATTTTAAAATTGTTTTACATGTTAAATCAACTTAAATGCATCGAGGACACTACATCATTTAAGTGTGGGGGAGGGAGCCTTTGTAGTATAGGATTTTTATTTGATGTTTGTTTTCAAAAATAATAAATAAATAAAAAAAATGTGTGTTTTCAAATTTTTGTGTTTATTTTTCAATTTTTTTGTGTGTTTCTAAAACTTTTGAGCTGAAATGATTATCAATACCATTTTTGAAACCCATGTCAATGAGTGAACCAGTCTATTTCATGAAACTGATCTTAAATGAATGCTGAAATAACTTTGTTTCAAGTTCAAATCTTTTGGATATTAATGAAAAGTACACTGATTTTTAAATCTCATGCCATATTTCACTGTCTATATCTTTGAAATAACTTTCCTGTGAGGCTTCTGAACCATTTTTGTCATATTCTTTTCATTCACCTCATTTCTTGAGAGAACCAGACCATGCTTGCTTTAACCAGAATTTGATTTATTCCTTTCAAAACTTGAGGGTCGGGGTACGTGTGTTTTAAATGATTGAGGCATTTATTTTTTTTGAAGCCCCCTTTTCAAAATAATCCTTTTCATTATGGCCCACCTTTACATTTATCCTTCATTGTAGCCCCTAGTAGCCATGAATTGCCTGTTAGGTTAGCCACATTACAAGCCAATTTTCCCTATCATACCTACTCTTGATGTAAAATTGCATGATCTAGTTGAACTTAAGTGTGGGGGAAGATGTCTTGTGGTGTACTACCTCATTTGGTTATACATTGGGTGGAAAATAAATTGTGGAAGAGATGTGTGTGATGCTGAAAAATTATTCTGTTGAAAGCTGTGCCTTTTCTGGAGCTTTTATGACAAGAGAAGTTGTGCCTTTCTGGAGCTTCCAAAAGAAAGTTGTGCCTATCTGGAGCTTTAAAAAAAATTATATTTGAAAATACTGAAATGTTTGCTGCTGAGCTGATTGAATGATGATGAATCCTATTTTCAACAAAGGGGAAGTGAAGGAGACCGTATTTGATTGAAAACTAGAATCTTGCAATTCTTCTTCAATAAGAGCCAAGCCTTCCTTTTTCGGCCTCAGAACTTTTAACATCTAAATCCTACCAACCGGAAGCCACAGAACAACCCTGAAAAGTCCTCATGAGAAACACATGTCCTTGACTCACATCATGTGGAGAAGTAGGAATTTATCAAACCTATGGTGACTCTTGAGTGAGTTTGGATGAGAAAAGCCTTGTTCAGCCTTTACATTTGTGAGATGAGAGAAAATTAATGTGAGGTAGGTGTTTTGTGTGCATGGGATAAGAAATGAAGTGGAAATATATTAAAATCTTAAATGGAGAACTTGAAATAACAGTTTTTGTTGAGGCATGATATCTTTTTGTTTCTTGAAATTGATTTGATTGATCTCATTGATATGTGTTTTGATTTTGATTTGATTTGATTTTTACTTGTCCAGGAGTCCAAGTGCTATGTGTGGGGTAATTGATAGAGAAAATATTTTCAATCAATTTATATTGAATATCATTGTTTTAAACCCCCAAAATTGTTCCTCTAAGATGAATTGTTTCATTTTTATGATAATGGTGTTATTTTGAGCTGAATAGTAAAAATTGGCCATTTTGGATTTTTAACAGTTTTAAATTATTTCGGTATGTTGGCCATAACATTATCTACACTGATACAAATTGCAAAATTATTTCTTTTAAGGATTCTACACATCCAGGGATTCATTTAATATATTTGGACTAAAATCTTAATCGGCCATATGAAAGCTCAAAAGAAGCTCACAAGTTTGCTCAAGAAAACTGTTTTCAGTTCTGCCTTGTTTTGATGTGGGATCCATAACACATCCACTGTGGGCCCAAAGCTAGTGAACTTCGGTGGGTGGACGCGAAAGGAGTTTGGGAGAATGTTTTATGAAGGAAGAACCGAGTGAATTGGCCGTTAAAGGGGCCATTAAAGCACCCTAATCCGGAGGATTTCGTTTTGGAGAGTCTGACTGGACAGAATAAATGCTCATAGTAAAATGGTCATAACTCTCGGAATACAAGTCAAAATCATCTGGACTTTTGAGGAGACACAGACAAGGGAATTATGAACAACATTCATAAAGGGCTAAACGCGTGAAGATGTCATTTAATGGGGCTAAAACTCTTCTACATTCGGCGGAAACATTCTGACTATAAAAGGAGGAGAGCTCCACCCTCTCAAGGCATCCATTCTCCACCCCATTCCTTCCGGGACACCAAGAAGGAGAACTTTTCAGCTTTCTCTTTTATTTATTTTCTTTTTCATAGTTTGTTAATGCCTTCTTCTTCCCCATTCAACTCGATTACCCTTACCATGGTGGGGTAATATTTTGGAGTGATTGGGGAAGGGTTGGTTTTCTATATTGTAATGCTTGAGTTCTTGGACGTAATTGAATAAATTTCATTCTTCTTCAAAGTTGTTTTCAATTTCTTATAGAGGATTTTATAATCAGGTGTGATCGTTCTTGAATATTAATTCCGTTGTTTATTTTTTACTTGGTAAAATAATCAATATCTCCCTCTACTAATTTCTGGTTTATATACGATGGAATAAATTAGGAATTAGTGGTGAAGTACTCGACAATCGTCAGGACGTGTAAAAGGTGTAGTGAATGTTCTTGATTGTTTGGGATAAACAAAACCCGATCGGGAATTTCCCATTTCAATTAAGGATATTCAATAAAACTATTTTACACATGGAAGGAGAGTTGACCAAACCGAGATCTTGGTAAGGTTTTCTCTCACAATAACAATTTCACCAAGGAATTGAGAGGAAACGATTGTGGAAACTCACTTTAATCAACTAAGAAGAAGAGGTTTGAATTAAATTGAACAAGGATAGCATTATAATTAGGAAACCGACCCCGAACTAATCACCCTTTTAATTTCATTTTTTTTCATTTATTTGAATTTCAAATTTTCATTCACAACATTTTTACCCCCGTTTTAAAGTGACAACCCATTTTGTGTGCACTCCTCTTCGGGAGACATCCTAGGTCAACCACATTACTACATTTTAACTTAAGAAATAATTGTTTTGCCACGCCCTACGACAGGTGTGCGTCAATATACTCACTATTACTTTCACTTTTGAATATTATCTCTATTGAATCTTGATTATTAATCATATGTTATTCAAAATATAAGGATTACTCACAAAACATCCCTTCCCATCATATAAAATAATAAAATATCTACCACTTAAAGACTCACCAATCAATATAATTTCTCTTTTAACATCTTTCATTTTGGTCATTCTACAACCCCATTCCAATTTAATGACTTATTTTTACCATTAATAATCATAATGACTTCATTCCCATTGAGACATCAAAGAAATATTCAGGTCCCTAACATGGGTATTATCAACTACATATATTTTCATCATAATTTTCTTCTATAAAATTTATTCCAATAAGATTAATATAATTATATTTATATCATTTATATCATTTAATAACATTATATTTATAGTATTATAATTTTTATACATGTCTCTAATCTATTCATAAAAATGAAATTTTTTTGTGTGTATGTGTGGACAACAGAAACCACAATAAATGGAATTCATTCTCATCACCACTCATAATTGATGGGTCAAAGAATTTATTTAATGTATAAATTTTTATCTTATGATATCTTTATGGTTTTATATAAAAATGGTACAACCAATTGATGATATAATCAATAAATGATCATCATTAATTTAATTTTATAAAATATGCATTCTAAGAAGAAAATCATTTAATAAAAATATGTAATAAATTAATATACATTATTTATTATTATAATTCCAATATAATTTAGCTATATCATAATAGTTAACATTAAATAATATGATTATTCCTCGATTATAATTATATTACAACAAAAACACCTCAAAATCGTTCATTAAATCATGGAATGTTCATATCTGGGTCGATTTAACCACATTATTTAACAATTCTATGAGAATATATCATGATTAAAAATGGGAAAATGTTTACAATAATAATATAATAATTTTTTTAAATATTTTATTTTATTCCAGATATGTTAAATAAATATTTAATTCATCGATTATGAAAACAACCTTCACTTGATAAAAACCACTTAAACATGATCATTATCGATTTCGTCTTCATGGATAGAGACTGAAAGAACCATGAAAGTAATTTTAAACATCATAAATAATTATAAAATATCACTAATAGTTTCTTTAATGTCCATGTAGTTATTAAAAATGGAATAATAATCAATACTTACCATTATTATGAAACTAGTTTAAAGGATCAAAATCATAAACATGTGATGTGGAAAATAGGAAAACTTCATCTAGAAAATGAATAGTTATAATGATTTTAAATAAAATGTATATGTTTATGATTATAAATCATGTGATTATTATATATATCTTTGTTACATGTGAGGTAATACTATGTTCACATAGTTATGAAGTGTTATGGTTTCTTATTCTCAAATCCCTCTATTTAAGATATGTTTTGAATTATGTACCTAATTTTGATTATGTTGTATATATTCCACCAATTTCAGATGTCAATGAAATAAATTATTTATTGATATTATTTAATATCTAATTTTAATTCCTATATTTTGTGTGGTTTTCAATGTGTTTTTATCATTTTTTGGAATAATCACAACTATGGTAGGTGGGAGATGATGCGTTAAATTATTACATTTTCATAGATACAATTGGTAAAATCCCAAAAGCCCTATTATATTTGTGGTTTTAGAGTAAAATATACATACATGTTACCAATTATACATTTTTAATACAAAAAACATAACAAATATATATATGAAAAAAATATGTGATTCATATTCAATAGATTCATCTTCATAACCTTTAGAAACGAAACCACATAACGGTAATATCAAATTCTTAGTAAGGGTTAAGTATAGTGATACCTATCATGAATCAATAATAATAATCAATATTTCATGTTATATATTTGAACACACATTCCACATAAATAATTGGATTAGTTATAATCAATATTGAAATGTAAATAACTAAAGACATTTTCCATTTAATCACTAAACTAAGAATGAAATGCATACTGATATATTTTTGTTGTGAAAATATAATAGATAAAAATATATGAATTTTTAATGATGATTATTAATAATTATAAGTCACCATTTTTTGAGGAACATTATTCCTTTACCATCAATAACATTCACATGACAGTTTAAGACATACTTGGTAAAAGCCCATTTGATTTGGCCAACGGATTTGTCTCATGAGACTATTGATGCATGAAGGGGGCGTCTATATATAGTCCTCAACCCGTGTCAATTATGTGAAAATATTTCCTTAAATATAAACAACTATATTTCACTAATAAAAATTATTCCTTATCATTAAGTATTCATATTATCAAAAGGAAATAAATTTCTCAATATTTCCCCAACTTATCAAGTAACTTTCAAAGTAATTATCGTATGTATAAATGGTGTAAATTTTAGGAAATAATAATATATATTATTAAATAATGTGGATATTTAATATAAATTTAATTTTTAATGAATTATTTTGATAATACATTGTTTTTTCCAAGAGAAAGCTAACAATCAAAAAAGGAAGTGAAATGATAAAATAACATTTACCACATGGAAATTTTCATTTCAAAACCTCTTCCATGAAATTATTAAAAGTGAGTCTTAAAATGGGATTAGTATAATTTATTCATGACATTACCTAAAAATTGGGTTGTATATACACCACATTAATGTGAATGGGTGCATAATAAGAAATAAACCTCTGTGGAAATTAAATTGACATGAAATCTCATACATCGCATTTATTTTTGGTTTTATGTGATTTAACCTTAAGTATATGTGTTTTAAACTGGTTATAAAATTATACAATACCCATATTATTAATTATAATACCATATATTATTCTTTTATAAAATTATACCATACCCACATTAATATGGGTTTTTTTCTCATGCATGTTTCGTCTGGAAAGAACTAGTTATTGTGTATATTATATATTATTATCATATAAAAAATAATAATAATGACATAATTATTATATTTATACATCAATTATACTTCAATGATCATAATTAATGTTGACTTTGTGAAATGAAGTATGTTACAATCATGGATATGGTAGGTCATACATACGGACAAGTAACGTTTCAACCATTTAATGATCATTATGGAAAGTATTTATGTAATAATTTGTCTTTAAGTAATGATCATAATATCATAAATATAATATTATTTATTTTAATATACGAATACATTTAATTTATCTAGTTTGGAGATGAAAAGTGAGTCACATCATTTCATGAAGGTAGTATTCCACACGTATATAAACGAAATTATCATCATTAATTTTAATGAAAATTTGAGAGAGTAGATGATATATGTTATATTTCAAGATTGATAAATATGTCATTTATATCATACTTATTTCATTTATATCACATATAATTATTAAATTTACCATTATCGTATTACATGTAAATAATTAGTGAAAACTGAATCCCATCGCTTCACGTGGAGGTAGTCTGACGTAAAAATGAATGATGTTATTACATATCCCACGTAGTGGAATGTGAAAATGGTATATAATGTATAATTACTATATAGGTATAATAATTTTATAAATAACATATATATAATTTATATCTATCATAATACCCAACCTTGAGAGGTTGGGGTGGAAAAATGAACAAAATTAGTTCACCAGGAATTATGTTGTTGTACACACAAACTATGATTTCATAAGTAATTTCGTGGAAGTGGAGATGGTTGTATGTTATTAACTTAAAATATAAAATAATATTATATAGATGAAACTTAGTTTATTATATCATCATGGTATAATTAAAATTCAAATATGTGGAGGAAGAAATAAAATAACAATTCTCATTAAAGAATGTTACATCTTTATCTGGTATCCTACTTATATTTAAATAATATATTAATCGGTTTGATTAATACCCAAAATAAGGATACTATGATGTTATTATGAAAGATTAAAATTTTTTGGGTAGTAATTCATCAATATGAATTGTTTTTATGGTATCAATAATATAGGGGTGTTAGTTCCCTTTTATAGTTGGGGAGGAGTGGCATTTTTCATAAAAAACAAAATTATTCACTACCGAGAGATCAATATTACCTCAGGTGGCTCAAATAAAATTAAATTAATTGGAAGTAGGGATTATATTTTAAAAAAAAAACTAAAACACATCCCAGATAAAAATATATATTTTATGAAATTACTTTCAAGGAAAAGTGAGAAACCAACAAGGTAACAGTTATAAAGAATAAAAAACATAGGTGAAGACTCAATCGTTCCAAATAAAAATAAATGATTTGGAAGAATTAACCCTATATAATTTTCATTGGATAATGGTTACCTTTATATCTAGATATTCCACAATGATCTCAACAAATTTCAATTCCATCATTTACCATGCCTATATATGCTCCACCAAGCCAATCTTCCCCTAATTGAAGACACATATCAAAATTTAACATTTATTGTAAATCCAAGAATTATTTTATTCATTTAAATAAACATTAAATAGTAATTTTAACATTATATTATCACCCTATTAAGATATATTTTTACTTAAGGAATACTATGGCATTGTTTCTTTAGAACTATGTAAGAGATCATGAAATTATCTCCTTTAAAAACCTCTTTATCCTCACCCTTCAGAGTTCAGACAGTTGAAATCAAAATTGGTTCAAGAATGGACACCCTATCATCCCTAATTCCCATTAAAATATTTGGTTATATACTTGTGAAACATTGTCTCTCCATGTCCCTTTCACCATAGTTCAAGTCATGATTTCCATATATTTTAGGATTATGTGAAAAATGACAACACATGTTGAATCAGTCACCCTATTCTCTTACCTGTCATTTTTGACAATATTTGATGATCTGGTTATAATTGATTTTGGTTAATTGGATTATTCCTTGTGTGGTCTTGAATTAGACCTTTTCTTGATTAGGAAATTTACTGAAATAAGGTAGCCTATAATTCTATTTCTATAACCATGTCCAACATTAATAATGGTGTGGGGGTTATGATCTTTTTTAGAAATTGATTGTGATTTTGTATCCTTATTACTCAATTAAGTATCCTTAGGGGACATTGATCAAGCCTACTTCCTTTTCCATTTTTGAATATATGTACATCATCCTTCTGAGTATAAATTCTTCTTCCTGTCTCTAATCACTGATGTGAAGTGATTATGGTACTGTAATGAGCTTGATGGGGCTTGATGGCCAAGAGACCTCCACCATGGTCAAACATTCTGACTAGGAGAGACCTAATTCAAATAGCGTGGGTTATGTGAATGTTTTGTTTTATTATAATCATCATTTGTTCCCATTTCTGTTCTAATCTTCTTCCCCATTCACTTTCTTATAGCATTCTACACATCATCAAATAAGGGGCTTTCTATTTCTAGGGATCCAAGGTTACCCTAAACCTACAGTATCCAATGAGAGATAGCCAAATTTAATTTCAATATACCAATGGGATCTTATTCCATAGATTCTATACAGATACTGCCTAGATATTTTTGAAGAGGAGAAGCATTATGGTCCTCTTTGGTATCTGATTTCACAATAGATAGTGAAGTGGGGATAGTCTAGTTTTTATTTAGGGTTGGAGAAATGTCTCCTACATGATGGAACATGACTAATCACCATTAAAAGTGGAACAATCTCCCCATTCATTTACATGACCATAATGAAAATTCCATCTCTTGAAGAAAATTGGTTGTTTACAATGAAATTCCTCTCAAACCAATATTTAAATTCACTGCACTGGGGGTTTAGAAACAACTTCTTTGACACAAATAATTGGGAGATTAGATGATAGATAGATTTTTTTTCAATTTTTGGAACACAAAAATCAACCGACCATATTCCCAAGAATATGCATAATTGAAGGGTTTTGAAAAAGGGATATTCATGAAAGCCTACTCATGACACAATTTTTAGGGAATCCCATATCATATGAAACTCATAGTACCCTCTAAATATGTATCAATGGGACCTATTGTATAATTGAGGAGGTTAAGACGAGGAAATTTTCAGGACATCCTCTAATGAGAAGTGAAGTATGATATTCCCTTCATGAGAATGAAAATAGTTAACCGCTCTAGTAGAACCTAGAATCCTAACAAAAATATATTGAAAGCATCAACTGAAGGACATTGAGAGATGAATCGAGTGGCCATGGTTTTGTAAACTAGGGATGAAAAATCATAGAACTCTGATGTAGAAAGTACATGATGAGGAGATCCATCAAAAATATTGAGCACAATAGGGATTATCTCAATACCCATGAAGGGCGAGAAGATTTCAGTGTTTGAGAATGGAAAAAAGGGAATATTGTAAGGATATGGTTCTTCTATTGAGGTATGGATCCTTATTTTTAAATTTATTCTTACAAAAAAGGGGGGAAAAGTTGTCTATGGGTTGTCTAAAAACCTATTACATGACTATAGACACTAATTGATAATGTAACCAAAAAGAATATAAAGATAACTCTAGGTATTTTAGAACCCAAAGAATGGATGGAAGAGTATATAGGAAAATAAAACTTTTCCCAAAGAGATTCACAAGGGACTAGCTTCACAGTCCTACATGGTAGAGATATGTGACATAACTGCATGAAAGACCTCTGTATCCAAGATGCATGACTGACCACTGTGCCAGAGATCCTTGCCAGAGGATTCCTTGTGCACCTACGCAGAATTCCAATATGGCAAAGATGCAAAAAATACCTTTGCGGGAAATATCTCTTCAACAAGGCCCATCTGTGCGTATAAATAGAGCCCATGGGCAACCCTTTTCAATACAGAAAAAAACTGAAAGACTCTATGAAGCTACCATTGTGTAGCTCTTTCACCTAGATCCCTAAAATTATCTCAGCTAGCTCTATAAACCACGAGAGAAGATATAATTGAACAAGATAATCTTGTTTTAAAAGTCTTCACATTCTTCAGTCATAATTTAAAGCTATGTGGCATACCTGTAGGCTATACTTGCACGACATACCTTCATTCTATACTTGAGAGGCATACCTGCGCACCATACCTACACATTATACCTGCGCGCCATACCTGTGTGCCATTCCTGCATGGTATACCTATGCGAGGAACCTATTCGACTAACTCAAGTACCCTTTTTAGATTCCATTCATGGCAGGGTATCTCTTTCTTCAGTTACATTATCTGAAAGGGACTAAGTTGAAGCCTCTACTGAAACTTCCTAACTTATCAAACCATTAGGAAAGGCACATCGGCATGTCTTTTTTTTGGGTTTGTATATACACAGTCAGGGGATTCCCACATTCGTTTCATAATGAGGTTTGGATTCATGGGATGTTTGTGGGTTTGTATATCCGCAGTCACATGGAGCTTTCTCCCATAAATATTGTTGGCAAGTTCCCAATTTAGAGGAGTGTTGGTTCCTGGCCTCTCCTTTCTCAAATAGGTGACCCCTAACCTTAGGTCTCTGGTAGGGAAGGTACAATTCCCACTTACTTTTCTACATAAGAAAAATTGAAATCTCTATTTCCTACCGGAACCAATTTCCGGGCAGCCATCCTGGTATAATCCCCTCACCTTCACCCCTTCCTTTTTCCATTTGGACCATAGTCCAATGTGAAGAGAACATAGGGAAAGCTCATCGCCTCACCATTTTCCACAGTCGACACGCCCTCTTCCATCAGGTGAAGAGGAAATGTGTGATGTTTCAATGTTGAATATTTTACATCCTCTTGTTTCTCACACTGAGCATGACTCACGTGGGCGTAAAGATATGTGATGGTTACAACATGTAAAAACACTCATTAGAAGGAACTATGATAACTATGATTCCTATTAAATCCAGGATATATAGGATGCTGTTTCAGGGCTTGAGCTCACTGGATATCCTCATTAGTAATCCAACCCTAATTCCCCCAATTTGGGCATCCTCATTAGGAAATAAGCCCCAAATTCAATCCTCAAATCATCAAGGCATCCTTTTCAAGAAGTAAGCCTAAAATCATCTCTCTCATAGGACTATATTCTATTATTAGATTTATAAAACTACGTGGGATTTGATTCCCATTAATATGGGATACATTGGAAGCATCCATGTGGTTCAAACCCAACATTTAAAATCAACCATGTTCTCATTGGGCCATATTCCCAATAGGGTCTGATCCTATGTGGAATCCTATATCCTTTCCAATATTTATTGGGTTGCTTCAGCATTAGTCCCACACTACTTTTTGACTAAGCACCATTCTCTTAGAGGTCCTTATCACCTGACCTTAAAAGGTATGATGTGTCTTATTTAGCGGCCGCAAACATTGAGGGTTCTAATTCCTTTCAAAATGATACATAGGTAGCCCATTTTATGAGCACGATCCCAACATCAAAACAGACCTTCATCTCCCTAGATGACAATAAATTCAAGAGTTCCCCACTGAGTGGATTAAAACCCAGTATCATCACAATGATTATTAAATGAATATATAATCTGTATATTATAGGATACCATTGATGGAAAACCTTGACTACATACGGATATTTTCGTTAATGAAGAACCTAGAATTCATACCAATGATTAGAAATTTTACACATGTTAATAACTGATTGTAAATTCTAAGGGATACTTATAAAATACATGGAAATTTTATAAGTATTTATGAAAATATCTTAAATTTACAAAGAGATTCATAGTGTTGATAATAATTCCCCCCAAAAGGGTGTGATGAGTCTGTCATGCCATCCTATTAACCAATGGGCGTTCTTAAGTATCATAATTTTCAAACTTAATGAATGTATGCCTTTGGAAAGTAGGTCCCCTTTGGACAAAGAACAGTTGGAAGTTTCCAGTTCAAAAAATAAATCCAATAGAAATCGCCTGGAAATAGTGATTCTTAAAACTAGAACACATGTTTGAAGGAACTATGAAACAAAATGGTGAACTCAATGTTAATCCTTAACCAAGTTGATAATGTTACCCACCTATTAGGCCCCTATCATATGATAAAGGAAGGCCAGACAAAGGAATCAATCACTCATATATCCATCTAAAAAGATATTTCCATAAAAGAGTTTGTTTTGTCTCAGTTTTCCACATAACTCCATTCAAACCAAGGAATGAATTTCTCCAAGACAACATCTATGAAACTCTCGACCGCTGCTCAAGCTCAGTCTTCATCCATATGAAGGAAATTATCACCAACCCAACATCTTGAATGTTGGGTCTCTAATGTTCTGGTAAAATAATATCACCAGCACGGTACAATTTCAACATTGGAGGCTGCTCGACATGCCCTCTAGGTCAACAAAAATCCTCGATCTTCTGGCCAACGATGACCAATGATCAAGAAGAAGATGGTGAAAACCACTGTCTCCAATAGTTTTGGATCCTTATCCCTAAAACTCAATAACCACTACCTCCCATATTATAAGGATGTGGATCAAGAGTTCACTCAAGGCCTCAATTCAGAAATGTAGGGTTCTTTCTTGAGGACTCCCATCAGAAATCGCCGCCTGAATAACGTGGTAGTGCACCTCCAACATGATGGGGATTTTTCTTCTGGACATTTGGCCCTGGTCATTCAGACCCAGGCACACAAGACGAATATCTAGGGACAACGTCTTGTCAATAGGGAGTAGGTTCTCACCTCTTCCTCTTCGGGAGAATTCCATCGACCAAACTTGATGGAAAACAATGAGCGGGCACAAACACATGTCCGTCCTAATTTTGTTTCTCAACAGTATCATCTGAAATAAACCCACCAATCCCACCAGATAAAACTAACGGTGTACCGTTAAAAGAAATATACACCTGCTCACAAGTTAACATCCTGTTAGTAGGCTAGTCTAGCTGAATTTAAAGAGGTCCACCAATATAATATGGTTGAAGCTGGTAAACAGAAAAATATACATGTTTAGAATCACCAATTCTATCAGCAGTCTCTTATTCCAATATTTAAGGAAGTCCATCTAGCATACTTGATGGAAAATATCTAGCGGGCACATACACCTACTAATGTTCATCAATATTTCCAATATTATCGTTTGGTAGCACCCGGAGAAGTCAGTCGGAATGCTCTGATGAGAAATTTGGGGAGGACATAACTCTCTGCCCCCATGCGTGATTAATTTCAGTATCCATTGATAGGAAAAGGAGGTTAAGAGAAGGCACATACACCTACTAGAGATACAAAATAGATGTATATTCATGTTTTGGTATTTGATGTCACCAAACACATCTTATCAATGGTGAAAGGGAAGACGCATATCCCTGCCCATATTCTGGAAGCATGCTAGGATATTTTAACAACCACATCAGCAGTATTAGGGGAACAAACATATAATTATTTCCCTACACATGGGATGACACATCGGCATTCTGTCCCAGAGTAGATACACACCTTTGTTTTAGTCTAGGATGGTCTAGGGGCATATTCCCCCATATCAAATAGACAACAGGATCAAAAATATACACCCTTTCCAATTGGATTTAATTGATCCATTCTGGTAACTACTCAAATTAAGGCACATAAACCTACCCATTAAAACCAATTCTCCTAGTAGGTGTCCCCAACTAAGTATAAGAGAACATCCAAAAATAAGTCATTCCAAACACCGTTGGAAAATCAATAGTCAAGCTGTGATTTTTATCCTCTTAATGCTTGAGTTATTGAATCCCTAAGACATTTATATATTACTTCTCAAGATCTTATCCTCACATTACCAAATTTTGGGATTGGTTATTTTAATTTTGAAGTTCATCATTGGACACTTCATCAAGAAGTCTTTATTTATGAAAATTCGGTCAATCTAGAGGGTCTATCCTCGGATGAGAGCCACAACAACCCTGTGTGTGGCTAGAATACCAAAGAGAAAGAATATTTATACCTTTTTGTAATCTACCATGGTTATCCTTCCAATGATGGAATTTTCTAAAAAATTATTATCTGCATTAGTATTTCTAATTGTCCAAATGATTCCATAATTGAAAATGTAGCGATGATAAATCACTCCAATATCAAGCCACTTGAAAAACCAAGGCCCGTCATGTATGATTCCTTGTCATTGATGGGTGAAACACTTTCTCAACCAGAATACATCTTAAGGGAACGGTCAATCTTTGAACCTCCCCTATGTCATTTATCTTCTAATACAGAGCATCCACTTTTGTCAGATCAAGTAGAGAAACCTCTTGTGAAAGATGATGAAGATGTGTTAAACATGAGGAAATAATTAGCTAAAGGAGAAGTCCTAGTTATGTTCTAGACTTCGGAAAATTCTCAGTATGATATTCCAGAATTGAAGACAGAAGATTTCATTCATGACATTAATCTCAACTTATGGAAAACTATTCATCATTTAAATCTAACGTCTTACCATATGATGAATATCCAAATCATGTAAAGGTAATATAAGGGTTACAGTGCCAAATTGACTTGGCATCTCTTTCAGTTTTCCAACATCCAAGGGTTTCAAAAAATAGGGAACCCTTCAGTGTGCATGTCTCAATGTTCTAAAGAGGCTACAACAATTAATTTCTGATTCCCCATCTAGTGTTAGCATCAAAGGATGGGGTTTATATGGAGCATTGCATTCCAATGAACTCTAAAATCGGTACAATTCTGCCAAAAGTGGTTTCATGAAATTTTATTGGCCACGGCCAACCAAAATTAATAGGTTTTGTATGTAATCATATGTATGCTCATAAACTAGCCTCAACCAGTTCTCATCTGAATCAGGCCCATTGAAAAGATGTTATTGAGAATCATTTACATCAAGCATCTTAGAATCTTGAGCAAGCGTCTAATTTAAAGGATTTTAGGAATAAAAGTATGAAAATTACTAAAATAGCACAATAACCTTCTAAAACAGATGATTTAAGTGATTGACGGAAGATGCACCCAGCTAATGTCTGAACCAAAATTCATAAAATTACAAGATCAGTTGCACAAATTTCAGCTATTGCAGTTCAAGAATCACCCCAACTTGCTAGGATGGGGGCTCATTTAATTCATCCTTCAAATTAATTAAACAATGTTCTAATATTTGAAGAAGAAGAACAGGATAACCCCCAACCTTCAAGGCTAGGAGATTTTCCACATATACAACCCCCTCCTCAAAGGAAGACAGTTTTCTCCCAATTAGGGAAGAAGCCACAAGGAAAGTGTAAAAATGAATTATCCAATGATTCCCTTCATGTTACTGTCCGCCAAACAGTTCCAGGGAATTCTTTATATAGGAGAACAGAGTCTCATGAAAGAGAAAACAGGAGACGATCTAGCTGAAACACTGACAGAATGACATCATGCATTATGTGTCAGTGGATGTTATTAACAACATTGCAGAAGATCCTCTATAAAAGAAGTACAGTTCCGATGAATCAAAAGATGAATTTATTATCTATAATATGGTACACAATAAGGAAAATGAAAATGGTGTGCGTACCCAAAATCAGAGGCTTACCCAGAATTTAGGTATGCCTTCAAATAACCAAATTCCCCCTCTCTGAAAGGTATCTTATAAGGGGAAAGGAAAAAATTTATATTGAATCTAACTTTTCCTCTGGAGAAGGTCAATATTGTTTTCTTGAAGATAGATTCAAACTGCATGAAGAGGAATTGAGGGAGTGGAAAAGGATCAATAGAGAGTTACATTGAAACATCATTTTTACTGATGTACTTCCCAGGAAAGTCCTCAACTTAAAAATCCTGTAGGAGCTCCTCAACAAAGGGGATTTGTAGAAACTACATATGTAGATAATGAATTCCCTTCATTGGGTACACAATTAAGGCTGGATCATATAAATCTTGATAAACTTGTACCCGTGGGTTATCCAGGGTAGATATCAGCACCACCATCAGTGGTTTTAGTCGTCGTTGCACCAACTCAAACTCTAGTTGATATCATTTTAGTGAATCTACCTTATCCAGATATTCCTCAAATGCTTATGAACACAATTGAGGCATTAACAACTTGGTTGGAAGCTATGGAGGAACAATGTGCACCAGTTAAGATGAAAAAAAGAGCTTAACCTAAATAGTTGGATGCAATTCCTCCCCCAAATTTTTTTTTGAATACCACATTCCCAATATTTAATGGTTAGAGAGATCCAAAAAACACTTACACATTTTGTTTCTTATTTTGATCTGATGATGGGAACTTCTCAACAACAAGAAGCTATTAAGCTTAGGTGTTTTGTGCAGTCATTACAAGGACTATCATTTTTCAGGTATATAAGTTTGCAATCTCGATCAATTACAGGGTGGGAAGTTCTCCATCAGGAATTCATTCTTAAATTTAGCACAACGCTACCAAAGATGACATTTTTTTATCTTACCAATTGTAAACAAAGGGATAATGAAATATTTTCACGTTTCATTGCTCGATGGAAGGTATTAACATATTCCTTAAGTTTAGCACTACCTCAAGAACAGTTACAGCCGATCTGTGTGCCAAATCTGCATGATGAATTACACACACCATTGATCCCTATGAAATACACAAGAGAGTTTTGAGACCTTAAATCAATCGCTCAGTATATAGAATACTCTATTATAGAAACCAAGGCTAAATATCATGTAATTCCATCTGTTTCGAGAAGGAGAATAGGAAAGGAATAATTTTCTATAGTCACACTCAAACAGGCACATGTACCTAATTCTACGTAAACAACTTCGTCATATCTAACGTCTTTGCCTCTTGAATATCAACAGCAACGACTGACTTGTTAAGATGATTAAAGAGATCAAAGGTGGAAATTGTTTGAGGAATTAGTGAATAATTTTTATTCTTTTAGGAATGAATATCTTCCTGGCTACTTCATCTCAACCTTAGAAAAAAAAATTCAATTGCCAAGGCCAAATAATCCAAATAAAGATAGAGATGTAGATCACCCGAATTATTGTCCCTTTCATCAGATGTTGGTACACCCCTTGATGAGTGATTTGTTTTCAAAGACCTTCTATAAAAGATGGTAGAATCTAGACAAGTGAAATTGAAAAATTCATCAACTATTGTAGCTTGTGTTACTGATACCGATCCATAGGAAGAGGGAGAATAGAAAGAGGTTAAATGTAAAGGTGTGCAAAAATATGATGATTGGATGATCAGGAAAATGATCAACCAGACTCATTCTATTTTACAAACACAATTGAAACAACCAATGATGTCTTCTACCACTCCTTCCATAAAAAACCCATCTTCATCAGAAGTTCATTCCTCAAAAAAACATACTGATCATAAAGACAAAGATAATTCAGAAGAAGATGAGCTTGTGTCAGGGCCAAAATTGTCCTTGAACCTGGCAGATTTTATGCCATCTATTTCAAAATCACAAGCACTGCACCAACAAACAGTACCACCAGAACTATCATGTAAAGATGAATCATCATCATCAGAAGAATAAATCTATGGTTCTATTAATGTTTTCCATTTAATGGATCCTTATACCGATGGTGATTCTGATTTTAGTGAGCCATAATTCCTTATGCCTAATTGGGGAATGATAGGAAGGGGTCAAGGTCGTGGATACATGGGAAGACGTGGGAATTCCAAAAATGACCATATTAATTATACACCTGTTCAAACCATATATACAGTATATACACATAGAAGAGCCCATCAACGGGCTCAACAATAATAAGGAATTTATTTTATGAAGGACAGGCTCGGTTCTGGCACAATTATTTTGAAAGACTGATTAGAAGCCACACCATATTCTCATCAGCAAATGAAAATACATTGTTTGAATAACTTACCAAAGTCATCAGTATATCAATCTTCTACTCCAACACAAATTACATCTATAATAGAAGAATAATATTCAAAAGAACCTACAAAATCGCATCTCCGTGATGGGAAATGTAGAAATTTGCACCAAAAGTATGACATCTTGAAATAATTGTCCCAAGTACTGGAAAAGTTGTCAATTTTGGATGCATTAAATATATCAAAATATCATCAAGAGGAACTCATTAAGGCTTTGTCATGTCCTCAAGTGTTTGAAACTGTAGTTGCTGCTACTGAGATTTACTGTATAGAGAATAATCTTGCAGAATTTCACACAGTCATAGCTTTTACTGATGAAGATGAAGACCATGTGGTATAGGGGCATATCGAACCATTGTATCTATCTGGAAAGGTCAATGACATAGATATCATACGATCCTTCATTGATAATGAATCTGGGTTCAACCTCATTCTCGTTCATACACTTCATTGATTGGGCCTGACTGAATCTGACTTATCTCTTTCGAATATAATGTTGAAGGATATGACAAGAATGATCAAGAACCACTATGAGAAATTACACTCAGTACTCAGTGTGTAGATCTTGTGTCTAATTCAGATTTAATGGTTTTTTATCAGGACACAACCTTAAATATTCTACTTGGAAGTCCTTGGTTGCATCAACATGCTGTCATACCTTCATCATACCACCAATTCTTGAAATATTGTTTCAATGGTAAAATAGGAACATTGTATGGTGACAAGGATCCATTCATAACATGTAAATCTCAAAACATTGAGGAAAAGTTTTATCACAAAAATTGAATAAATACCATGATGAAGGTAATATCTAGATTTAATGATCCAAATAGAGTGGAAAATATTCCATCAAATCCATTCATGCATTTGAGTACAGATTATGTGCTACCCATCAATCAAATTGAAAGGGTAAAACCAAATCCATGCACTTATCCAGTAATTTCCATATTTTCAATTTCTGCAATTGAGCCTGAAAACATGGGTGATATTATTGATACACCAAGCAATGATGGAGGCCTGAATAGAGATGTTTTTATTTCATCTACTAAACAACAACTATAATCTACTTCATCAATCAGAGTAGAATAATTTATAGCAATTCTAGGGGAAGAAAAGGATGTTTATTTTCAATCCATGAATCCCACTTTATTACCACAGGAAGACCCTTCTTTATCATTAGAGTTATAAATGATGGACTCTTCTTTGAGATGTTCAAATACTAACTCCTCCCCTAACTCTGGGAGATTTTCCTTGTGATCTACCATTAAAATGGAAAAAGAAGAGGTAAAACATAATGAATAAGAAAAGGAATATCTCAAGGATGCTCCTCTATCATTTGAAGAAGGTTTCTCTACCACTGTGGATGAACTGAGAGAAAACAATTTGGGTACAGAAGAAGATTGACGCCCCACTCTAATTAGTGCAGCCATAACCATTGTAGAACAAGAGGTGTATACTTACTTTATAACGAAACATTGAGATATATTTTCATGGAATTATACAAAAAATTCCGATCTTAATCCTGACATAGCCACCCATTATTTGGGTTTTCAAGAAGAACATTGTGTATTTAAGCAAGCAGAAAGAAGGACACACCCAACTCATGCCTTTGAAATTGAAGATGAAGTTGATAAGATTTTAAATTCTATATTTGTCAGGGAAGTTCATTATCCCAAACTGCTGGATAATATTTTCCCAGTGAAAAATAAGAATGGGAAAATTAGAGTTTGTATTGCTTTCAGAGATCTTTACCAGCATTGTCCTAAAGATGATTTTCTAGTTTCTATTACAGAACTTCTAATTGATTCAACAACTGGATATATGGATATTTCCTTCATGGATGGATACTTTGGGTATAATCAAATCTGAATGGTCCTAGGGGATGAAGAATCTACAGCCTCTAGAGACCCTCAAGGTGTTTTTCTCTCTCGGATAATGCCTTTTGGCTTAAAGAATGCACTCGCAACATACTAACGTTCCATGAACCATATCTTCAAACCCTTCTTTGGGAAATTTTTGGAATGTCATGTGGTTGATTTGGTAGTCAAATCCATATGACGTTCCAATCACTTGGCTTATTTAGAAACCATATTCAATAAACATCAGCAACACAGTTTGAAGATGACCCCCTTGAAATGTGCTTTCGGGGTAACCTCAGGAAATTTTTTTAGCATCGTGGTATCAAAGATGATCTTGATAAGAAACATAATCAATCCTTGGTATGTCACCTCCTAAAAATTTAAAATAATTAAGAGGGCTCCCATGACAGTTGGCCTATATTCAGCACTTTATCACCAATTTGACAGGAAAGTGTTTACCCTTCCCCAGATTAATGAAGAAGGGAGTCACTTACCAATGGACTAAAGATTTCCAAGAAGCATTTAATACCCTTAAGAAATATCTCTTCAGTCCACTAGTATTGATTCCACCTATTTAAGGAATAACACTTATTCTCTATGTGAAAACCTTAGAGTGATAACTATGTGTCTTCCTCGCCCAAAAGAATGATGTTGGGATTGCAAATAGCCTGTACTATATCATTTGAAATATTCTTGATGTGAAAACTCGGTATTCATGTATTGAGAAGTACTTTATGGCATTAACCTTTGTAGTTCAGAAATTAAGGCCTTACCTACAACATCATGAGGTCCAACTGGTGTCTCGTAATAACCCACTCAAATTTATCCTCATTTGTTCTATGATTATTGGGTGTCTGGCATGCTGGTTGGTTATTTTGAAACAGTTTGATATCCAATTTGTGCATCAATAGGCAATAAAGGGCCAATCTCTTGCTGATTTTCTTGCTAATAATCTATCTATGGAAGATACATAATTTAATACCGAACTTCCTGATGAAGAGGTCTTCTCTATTCATGAATATTCCCAAACATGGGAAATGTATTTTGATGGTGCTTCCAAAAGTCCAATAGCGAAGAGACTGGAAAACCCTAAACTCAACAACATTGGATTAAGAATTCTTCTTATTTACCTAGAAAAGACAGTATTTCCCTATTCATTCCTATTATCTGAAGGTGTTTCCAACAATGAAGTAGAGTATCAAGCTCTCATCACCAGTTCAGAATTGTCCCTTCAGGTGAAAATGGATCATTTAAGTGTAAAAGGTGATTCATAATTGGTAATCAAACAAATCAATGGGGAATAATCTATAAAAAAGAGTTAATTACTTTTTGTGATTACATTAGAGAGTTAATGGGTAAATTTTCCTCAGATATGACATTATCCTATGTCATGTGATCACAAAATTCCCAAGAAGATTCATTGGCTAATGCAGGTACATCCTTGGAAGATGCAAATCAGGATGAGACAGTTATCATCATAACCCATCGCTATGTGGATTCACCTTTTTTTCAAACTAGAAGGGATGACATTAATGAAATTAACCATATATATGAACTGTATTTTTATACCACGGGATGGATAACATCCATCATAGAATATCATCAAAATTGGATACTTCCACCAAATAGGGCTGAGAAGGAGCAGATCTGGTGAAGAGCGGCAAAATTTACTCCTTATGATAGTTCAAACCACAAAAAGATTCTTTACAAGCAAGGCATTGATGGAATTCTATTCAGATGTATTGATGGAGAAGAGACCACAACTTTCGTGAAAGAAGTACATTTAGGATCTTGTGGTGCCCACCAATCTGGTCACAGACTCTCTAATCAAATTCGAAGGCTTGGATACTTTTGGCCTTCAATGGCAGAGGATTTTACAGTTTTCACTAAACAATTTCATCCCTTTCAAGTGCATTCCAACTTCATTCATCAACCGCTAGAGTTTCTAGATACAACTAAATACTTTGAGTCATTTTTTACAAGGGGAATGGATGTAGTAGGGCCTTATCCCCTAGCCATGGATAACCAGTTCAAGTATGTTCTCACTAATACTTAATTGTTCTCTAAATAGGCTGAGGCAATATCTCTCAAGGAAGTCGGATCCAAAATAATTGTTAGTTTTTCAAAACTTATATCATCACGCGATTTGGTGTCCCTCATACTATTTTGACGGACAACGGCACCAATTTTTTTTCTATTGAGGTAAAAAAGTTATATCAGGAATATAATATCAAATCCAACCATTCATCTTGCTATCATGCAGCGTCTAGTGGAAAAAAGATGGCTTTCAACAAAACCCTATCAAATATACTCTAGAAGATGGTGGATAAAGATAAAAAACTGTGTCCTGATAATCTTTTGGATGTGTTATGGGATAATCGAACAACTACCTGTATTGCTACCCAATAAACTTCTTATTCATTGGTATATGGAACTGATGTAGTTTTTCAAATTGAAATACAATTTCCTTCGCTTAGAGTTTCCATATTTGATCAATTGTCTATAGATGAGAGGTCTCAGAAATGGTTCAATTATTTTGAATGATTAGATTGGAAAAGACTACATACATTGCATATTTTATAAGTCTACCAGAGTAGAACAGTTCCAGGTTTAATAAAAAAGTTCACTCTAATTCATTTATTCTGGGAGAATTGGTATTGGTCCTTAAGACTCCAATGATCCCTGGAAAGAAACGACCAAAACATTAACCAAAATGGGAAGGACCCTATTCTATACATATGGTCTATTCAAATGGATCCCAGGATTTAATATCAATGGATGTAGAGATCATTATTACTCCAAGCAGTGTGATATTTTTGAACAAATACATTGTGTAATTATACATCATAGTCCTCACTATAAGACTTTAAACTGCATAGTACCATGTCCTTAATACAAGACTTAAAACTGCATAGCCCCCATGTCCTAGTTTCAAGACATTAAACTACATAACAACCATAAGTGTCCATGCTGGATGACGTTAAAGTGAGTAGCCTCTTTGTCCTTGTAACATGACGTTAAAATGCATAACATAATTTTTACAACTAATGTTTTCTCTATAAGATGTTACATGTTTCTATAAGAAAACGTTATTTACGTCATCACTACTCTTTAGTAGTACATGAGTCCCTCTCTTTCCTATGTCAATGTCAGATCTTCATAGAGACCATGTTTCAAGAACTACGTATGTCTTGATACTCATTTTCAATGAGATATGTAGAGATGTCTAAATCTTCAATTTTGGGCCCAGCCACAATCACAAAATCTTCTTTATTTTCTTTTCTCCTCCCGTGTATGAATCAGATCTATGTAGAGTGTTTCCTTATGATATATGATTTGGTCCTTATGCCATTTTTTTTTCTTAAATATTTACCGTTCTCTCATAATGTGTTAAAATCATGCATTCTTCATGCCAAACTTAGTGTGAGGAATTATTGTTTAAAGAACTACATACTACTTGATTATCATTTTTTTGAGATACATAGAGATGCCTAGATCTCTAATCTTGGGCCCAGCCCCGATAAAAAAATACCTTTATTTCTTGTTTAAGAATAAAATATGCATAATAATTGTTTTATGAATTATTTATGACTTGATCCATTCCCCAGCAAGACATATAGTGAAACTTGGGTGTTATCCCTTAACCTAGCTACAATATATCCTTTCCTTTCACATCGGTTCATCTTTTTTCCTTACCACATGGTTTTAAACTGCATGGAAATTTAATACCCCTGTTCTTCATTTGCATCACCTTTTCATTATAAAAGAAACCCTTACTCCTGCTTGTTTCTCACACCGAGAATAGCTCACGTGATCTTAGGAATTAGGTAAATGGATTCTTTATATAAGGTGTTTTAATTTCTTATGGGGTTAATAATGTCCTCACTGTATGACTTAAAACTGCATAGTGTAATTTCCTCACTGTTTGACTTAAAACTGCATAGTATAATGTCCTCACTGCATGACTTCAAACTGCATACTATAATGTCCTCACTGCATGACATAAAACAGCATAGTATAATATCCTCACTGCATGACTTAAAACTACATTGTATGACGTCCTCTTTGTATGACTTTAAACTACACATTTCCATATTCATTCAAAGGAAATAATGATAGTCTCCATTTTACATATGAGTCAGATCTATGTAAAGGACATCAAACTCATGGTTAATATTGATTCATATATTTCCCACAAACATTGAACAAAAAACCTCATCCATGTTTCACACTCTTAATCTTGAATATTTCCAGATTGTAATAATCTTTCATATAGTTTCTGGTAATAGGATTTCTAAAACCTGAGATCTCTTTTTCTTGACTATGTAGCATGTTCCCTTCAGTGGCCTTGCATAAGTCGCCTACATAACTGGATTTTCAGCCAAAAGATTCCATTATTTGGCTACACAGCATATGCCCTAGTTGGCCCTGCATTATACAACCCCAATAATAGGTTTTTTCATGTAATGGTAACTTCATTCTTAGTTATAGTATATTTTTCCCCTTTATCATTTTATGGAAATGTAAAAGAATGTGTATTTTAAAACATTCATTCATGTATATTTGTCCCATTATCTTTATCACAATCTGAAAATCATCAAGACCATGGTTTACACATTTCCTTCACCATGTGTTTGATGCACTAGGGAATAACCGTGAAATCACATAGACATATGTTATATATTGTTTACATTTCTGTTCCCACTTCTATGACCTAAAACTACAGACACCATATCTCTTACGTTTGGGTCATAACTTCATAAAATTCATATTTCTATGATTCTTTGGATATCTAGATTGTAAATACCCTTTCCATATTTAGGTACCATTATATATAAACCAAACTCTATGCTTCAGAAAATCTTAATCTCCATAAACATTCTTCAACTTTTACAAATGGAATGTCAAACTTCTGAGTGCTCTTTTTCCTAACTATGCGACATGGGCCCTTAGGCAGCCTTGCATAAGTTACATACATAACAGGCATGTCAGTAAAAATATTCCACTATTTGGTTATGTAGCATATGCCCCAGTTGTCCATGTATAATACAACCCCCATAACAGGTTTGTCAATTAAGGGTAGCTTCATTCTTAGAAAAGACTTCCTCTAATGCTTTTAGCCTTTTTCCCATATCATTCCTCAGTTTTAGAAATTCCTAAATCATAGTTTACTTTTTTCCCTTCCATAACTAAATATAATAGTATGTTTTCAAAAGAATTATCAAGAAATTGGGAGAGTCTTCTCATACCTTTGGTCAGAGCTAAAGATCATAAATTTAATCCACTCAATGTCCTCACAGCAAGACTTAAAACTGCACAGTACCAATGTTTTCACTACATGACTTCAAATTGCACAGTACCAATTTCCTTACTGCATGACATAAAAATGCACAGTATGATATTAGAAATATCCCTTTTTATGATAAATTTCTTTATCCTTTTCTAATACACCAATTTTTTATAGAAATGGTATTCTTATTCATGATTTATGTTGGTATAAAATAGTTCTTTTATTATTACAATTCATTTCCTTGAAAAAACCACTTATTGTGTTATTGGGTCACCTAATTATTATTTCCCCCATATATCAATAGAAAAACGTTAAATTCCTAACAAATTCTTTTACATGACTATGTAGCTCCTGCCCTTAGGCGGCCATACATAAGTTTCTTACATAACAGACCTATCAGTCAAAAGATTCCACTATTTGGATATGCATCATATGCCCCAGTTGGCCCTACATAATACATCCCCTATAACTGGTTTTTTAGATAATGGAAATTTCATTTGTGGAAAAGACACCCATTATGTTGATACAGGATTTAAATTTGGTATCGATAAAAAAATCATGTCCCAAGATTCCCCTTGGAAATTTTTAAATAATATTAAAGAGATTATTAACCATAGTGTTTTGTTTGGGATTTAATTCAATTTTTACGGTCAAATCTATTCGACCCAAAATATTATCCCTTTATAGTCAAACCTACATGAATATAAACTACCAAACAAGAAAAGACTTGGTAATCATTTGATTGAGAACCCATGAAGGGTACTCTAAACAATAGTCGTGTCCCATTCCACTAAACGTAAATTTTTTGTATGATTTAGGTAATATTGAAAAATAAAAAAAAGGTAAAAAGATACAAAATCTACGGGGTTACCCATATAACCCTAGAAACAGTCAAATTATACTCATTAGGTCCCTCAGAATAATAAGAAAATTGTGAGCACTTCATTATTGTTATTATAATAATGATTGTTTAACATAAAGGAATAATTATCATCATTTACCTTTCATATTTCCATCATGAAATGCAAGAATGAATATTTATATGATTGAAAACATAATTTCATTCATTCATATGAAAATAGAGGTCCATCTACAAAATATAGCCTCTCTATCATGATTTACAATAAACTCTCAACATGACTTTTCATTTGTTAGACCACTTCATAAAATCTATCAGATTCCTGTTGAAGTTGATATAGTTGAGATACTCTAGTCCTATCATCCTAATGAAGTGCTTCCTTGGAAGTTGAAATGTCAGTTATTCCCTCTAATTGGGTTTCTCCCAATGTCTAATTCAACTTCTCAAGCTTCTTTTGAATAACATCCAATTAATGTTGAAGATATAAGAACTCCTTCCTAGTATCTTTGATTTGTTAGCTAATTTTGAGTGTTTTCTTGTTATTATTTGCCTCTTCCTCAACAAATTTAGCTTTAAATCCCACAATATTGATGAGTTGTTTAGCCTCTTCAAAATATTATCATAGATTATGCTCCTACTTCTGTTGGAAAATAGTATCTTTCATGGCATCATAGACCGACTGATAATTAAATCCAACAAATCCCAATATGAAAAATAATGATAGGAGTTTTGAAAAATGGGAAAACAATTAATCTAAAGAATTTTTAGAAATTAGGCTCCAGATATGCTGCCATGTATTCTTACGTTCCATGCCAAGAGAATATTGCATTTCTAAGTCTGAATCTGTGTCACTACCATGAGATAAAATGTACTCTAGAAACATGTCACTTAAATAATTGCCTTGTTCTACTTCTCTTGGGAGAGTAGAAGTCTCCCCTTCTAATCTAGGAGCTGATAACCCTAAATGATAAATCAAGGTCATTATTAGTTTCAAATGGAGGAAACAAATGTGATTCAGACAACTAATTACATTTACCCAATAATAAGTCAGCTACTTGATTTAATTCATCACTTGTATTATTAGCCTCGGTGTTTTGAGCAAATGTTTCTTTAGAATGGGAATTTAATTAAATTTTCTCAATTACGAAATTTGAAGGCTATGGAACATCTCTTGATGAAGTATCCTCTGTAGCTATTTCTCCTGCCCCAATGGGAGGATAATGTGGATCACCCTGTTCTTGAAGATCCTTTGCAACATTTTCTGCAGATAAAGCTGCATAAGGTAAACATTGAAGCAAATAATCAAGTTAAAGAACAAATTATGTATGAAAATTAATGAATATGGACTTATGAAATTGGAGTTCCTCATGAAAATCCCTAAACAATTTGATGAAACCCGAATATCAATATTTAGATTATGGGTGTCCATCATTTCAGTGTATACAGCCTGAAATGTTATAGCATCCCCACCAATTAAGGTATCCAGAAAATGTTGTTTGATGCCAAAATTGGCTCCACTGACCTTTTGTTCCACTAGATCTTCAATTGGTATGGCAGAATTCGGTCTCTCTATGTTTGGGTCAATATCAGTGTTTGTCTTAGATTTCCCCAGATCTTAATTCCATTCATATGATGCAATAGGACTATCAGTGTTGACAGTTTCAGGATCCTTTGACAAAAGTAACTGGGGAATATATTTAATCTTACCATGGAATTCCTCTCTCTCTCAGTAGAGCTAGGAGTGGGTATAGAAGAATCTTTTGATGATTTATCTACTAAAATTGCAGATTTGTCATAATGAACATGGGTTTCCCCTAGGGATTCTTTTTCTGGTCTTGAAGAATTAGCTCTTCATCCCTTTAGAGAGGAGAGAGACATAGATCCTACAAGAGGATAAAATGTGGTTACCATAATATATTTAGCATGTTGTATGCCCAAAGGATTAAATAAATACTTACCCCTTCAGTGAAAACATAGAATCAATCTCATTGATATCTTACATTTTTGTTAAAAATTTTGGGGAGATATTGAAACACTCCTCTTAGCAGGGGAAACTTAAGGTAATGGTTAAGGATTATCTGTCACCATTACCCCAGTCATGATTCCTGATCCTGTAGAATGTTCTGGCAACCTGGGAGGATCATTTGATGCATCAATAAGAGAGCCTGTAGGACCATACATAGAAGATTCTAGAATTGGTCTAGAGATTCCTTCTATATATTCAAGCTACAGAAATACATTTTTCATCATGATTAATTATGATAAATGGTTATGCAATGTTTTGGAAGAATAAAAATGTAAATAAAATCTTAGTATTAACCTAAATATCACACTCCTCCTCAGAGTCGATAATTACCCCTTTGTGGACACCTAAGTCCAGCATATGAGATACTCATTTAGAGGCTGGGATTTGTTCATCAGTTTCATATATAAAAACCTCCAGCTCCACAAAATACTTTTTTACTTCATCCATGTTATTGTCTAGATTGCAGTCAAAAGGTGCCTTGATTTCACCAATATCTAGTATTTGAATTCCAAGATAGAGAAATTCCCATTCATCACTAGGATCACGGGTTACACTCTCCCAATGATGAATGGCTGACGGCTGCACATAATTCAATATTGGAATGGTTGACTATGGAGGAGATTCAACATCATCTGATTGGAGAACGTCTTTAGGCCTCCTTTCTTCAAAATGTTCAATAGATGGAATAGGAATCTCTGTTTGATGTTGGTGACTGGATTGTCATGACATTGTAGGTTTTGATTCTCTAACCCTAGTCTTCCTGGTATACCTCCTGTGAATACATTTTGAGGGCTCATAAACCTCTAAAACTTCTATATCATCTATAGCCTTGGACTTCCTACCATGATTTTGATGTGCAACAGTCAATGTAGCCTCCACTCAATATATTCCACTTGTTAAATACCCTAGAGGATATGAAGAAGACCAAGATTTGGCATACCCAGCTTCCAACTCGATCGATGCATCTGATAGAGGTAATATAATCGAAAATTTGGATACCTCTAAAGCTGTTAGAATCCAAAATTTTCATTTTACCATTAGGTTTTTTTCATGTCTGACATGTGTGGGTGGAAAAATATTTGATAGTAGAAGGAATTTAAACTAATGATCAAACCTATCAGGGATATAAGCCTCACAGATAATTTCACCCTCAATCATGGTTGATAATACACCATCCCTGAATGCCATCATATAAGATGTCAACTCATAATTATTTTCTTTATCGTCATCAATAAATGTTCCAACCGGTGGGTTCCCAAAAGGAAAGAAGATGAATTCTCTTGAGACATTCAATAACTTCAGTACCTCGTGAGGTCTCAAGTTCAGAGGGTTAATACCAAAACAAAATCAATAAAAATGGGGTGAATCGACCATTGGGAACTCTGGTTGAATTCAACACTGAGTATGATGAAATGTGTGTTGTAATCCAACCCCCAACACTTGGAATGGCCCGGAAATCCTAAATTGATTCGTCCCATTGTATAAATGCAGCATGAGATAGTAAATTCTCGCTAATACAGGGGTTGATAGCCCAATATACTTCCCTTATACCAATTTAGAAGTAATGATGAAAGTCCATGATCTTATACCACCTCCGAATTCACATACTGGAAGAAAATAAACACTTATCCACATAGCAAGGAAGGCATAAAATCATAATTTTTCATTTATATCGGGTTGGAAATTATAGACTCAGTGCTTATAATCACCTCTTTCTAGCGTAGGCCAATATGTGCCTGAACTTCCTTGGTTATCCTAGAAGGAAAAGCAGTAGGACGTCCACAGGTTAGACCTTCCTCTATTGTGGGTTTCAAAAAGGCTTATATTCACACTCTATCATGGATATATTTCATGTACATAGGTTAATTATTCACTATCTTAAATAATTCTTTATCCAGTGGTGGTGTTCAATATGCATCACCCCATGTTGTAATAGGAAGAATGAACTCATCATGCCTTTCTCCAAGAATTGGAATTCCATCTATTTGGTAAATATACTAGAAACTAATACCAACTTCACTGTATGTCAAATGAAAGGAAATCATTTGTGGACACCATCGGGTTAGTAATTTAGGAATGAATTCATTTTTATAAACATAATTTTTCCCCATCCAGAAAGCTTCATAGATATGAACATCTGATAACTCTTTTCTGAATTTTGCAAAAGTTCAACATACCCAGAATTCCCAAATCCACTAATGTTTTACACCCTATCTAGAACAAGTGTCCCAATCTCCTTTCCTAACATTATATTGATCTATTTGAGAAGCCCTAAAAGTAGAATCATAACAATGTGTTCTTGGATCTACAAAATGATCCTTCATATATGGAGTGCAACCACTGTGATGAAGGATACAAATAATAGGGATAGTTCCTTCTTATACTGGAACCCCCTACACAAATATTCATACATTTACAGTTGGAATACAAAAGAAACCAATTATTTGGAAAGTAATTTTTAACATATGGAACATGAGAATCTTGCAAAATCCCATGCTTTTACAAGGATAAATAAGGATTTTGTGCGTAGTCACGTTGGTACATAATTAGACCCTTCCATAGATCAGGAAAAGTACTCTCAACAATATCATTATAGTCTTGTCCAAAAATCTTCATCATTTCATTTTGTAAAGCCATAAATTCTTTAGTATGTGTCATCAAATGAGTCATTCTTTCCTACAAATGATTTACCAATCTTCCAGTTCAGAATTATAAAGAGTAAATCAAAAAACATTTTCCAAAGGACACTGTTCGTGTAGGTCCTCCAATGAGGCCTATCGTGTAGGTCCTTTGATGAGGTTCGTCGACTAGGTACATTGCCGAGGATCATAGAGCAACCTCATCATTGAAGTCATTTGGTATATCTCCATTGCGTAATTAATTTTACCTTGAAGAAGCTTCACAAAAATTACAAGAAAGAACAACGCAATAAGAGCTCAGAAAATGACCTACGCAACGAGAGGTATAAAATTTCAGAGAAAACATAGATGAAGAAAAAAATCACAGAAGGTGACACCTATTTAAAAGAAACATAAGACCTGCACATCCGGACTCTGTGAAATATCTTTGGTTCGTACCTCTACGAAGCAGCTACGTGGTAAACCTGCACTATTCGATAACTTTCACCTTAGGAATCGGACCTATTTGTATGTTTCAGGTCCAATCCTATGAGGGGGATTTTGTTGACACTACTAGATAATGTAAAAAGAATGACTATGAAGAAAACTACAGGTATTTTAGATCCCAAAGCAAGGTTCGAATAGTATAGAGGAAAATCAAATCATTCCCAAAGAGCTTCATGAGGGACTAGCTTCACAGGCCTACATGGAAGAGATACTTGACTGACCTCTGCGGCCGAGCTGCGCGACTGAACTCCGCGCCAGAGCTCTGCACCAGAGGATGATTTGTGAACCTACACGGAATGCATGTGTGGAAAAGCTGCTCGAAATACCTGTGGGGCAACATCTCTTTGACCAAGCCCCTACATTCCTATAAATAGAGCCTTTGGGCTCCCCATTTCAGGACTGAAAAAAACTAAAAGACTCTCTAAAGATCCCATTGCATAGATCTTTCACCTAGATCCCTCAAATTGTCTAATGTAACTCTATAAACCATGAGAGAAGAGACAGTTAAATGGGATAAGAATGTTTTAAAGGTATTCACATTCTTTAGTTATCATTTATACCTACGTGGTATACCTGCGTGCTATACCTGTATGGCATACCTCTACGCCATACCTTCACGGCATACCTGCATGACATACCTGTGCGGTATACCTGCGTGTAATACCTGAGCACCATACCTACGCGGTATACCTGCGCGAGGGACCTATGTGACCAACTCAAGTACCCTTTTTAAAATCCATTCATGTTAGGGTATCTCCCTCCTTGGTTCCCTTATCTGAAAGAGATTAATTTGAAGCCTCCACTAAAACCTATTGGATTATCAAACCATTGGGAAAGGATAATCTATGTGTCCCTTTTTTGGGTTTTTATATCCACAGTCAGAGGTTTTCCACGTACGTTTCACAATGAGGTTAGGATTAATGGGATGCTTGTGGGTTTGTATATCTGCAGTCACATTGACCTTTCTCCCAGAAATAGTGTTGGGAAGTCCCCGACATGAAAGAGGGTTGGGTCCTGGCCTCTCCTCTCTCAAGGAGGTGACCCAGAACCTCAGGTCTCTAGTAGGGAAGGTACAGTTCGCACTTACATTTCTGCAAAAGAAAAAAAATCTCTATTTCCTACCAGAACCAATTTCAGGACAACCATCTCGGTATAATCCCCTCACCTTCACCCCTTACTCCTTCCATTTGGACCCTTGTACAATGTGAAGATAACATAGGGAAGTCACATCGCCTTTCTCTCTTCTATGGTCGGTGTGCCCTCTTCCAACAGCGGAAGAGGAAAATTGTGAAGTTTAATTGTTAAATCTTTCAGATCCTCTTGTTTTTCACACTGAGAATAACTCACGAGGGTTTAGAGATCTGTGATGGTTACAACATGTGTACAAACACTCATTAAAAGGAACTACGAGAACTCTAATTCTTATTCAAACTAGGATATATAAGAAGATATTTTAGGGCCCGAGCTCACTGGATATCCACCTCAGGAATCCAACCCTAATTCCCCCCATTTGGGCATCCTCCTTAAGAAATAACCCCCCAAATTGAATCCTCAAATCGTCAAGGCATCAATTTCAGAAATTATGCCCAAACTCATCTCTCTCAGATTAATATATTCTTTTATGAGATGTATCAAACTACCTAGGCATTGATTCCCATTAATATGGGATACGTAGGAAGCATCCTTGAGGTTCAAACCCAACACTTCAAAACAACCCTATTTTCCTTGGACCATATTCCCAATAGGGTTTGATCCTACTTGGAAACATATATCCTTTCCAATGTTCCTTGGGATGCTTCAGAATAAGTCCCACACTATGTTTTGACTAAGAACCTTTCACTTATAGGTCCTTATCACATGACCTTAAAAGGTATGTTGTGTCCTATTAAATGGATTCAAAATACAAGGGTTCTGATTCCTTTTAGAAAGATATGTAGGTAGGTCATTTTATGAGAATGATCCTAAGATCAAAACAAACCATCGTCTCCCTGGATGACAATAAATTCCATAGTGCCCCCACTGAGTAGATTAAAAACAAATATCATCACAATGATGATGAAAAGAATCTATAATGGATATATTAGAGGATACCATTGATGAAAAACCTAGAATACATATGGATATTTCCATTAATGAAGAACCTTTAATGCATATAGATGATTCTGAATTTTACACATGTTAATAAGTAATTTTAAATTCCAAGGGATAAATATGACATACTTGGTGAATTAATAAGGATTCGTGAAAATATCTTAAATTTATAAAGAGTGTAATGGAGTAAACAATAATTCCCAAAAAAGGGTGTAATTAGTCTTACCTCCCATCTTCTTGGCCAATTCACGTTCATAATTATTGTAAAGTTCAAACGTAATGAACACATGTCTTTGGAAGGTTGGTCCCCTTTGGATAAAGAACTGTTGGGAGTTTCGGGTTCCATAAATAAATGAAATGGAAACTGCCTCAAAATAGTGAATATTAAAACTAGAACACATGTTTCAAGGAACTACGAAACAATGACATAAATGGTATATACACATCATGTACTTTTAGGTCCATGTTGTGTATTGAAGGATACACCCCATATACACCCAGTACACGACCACATAATGGTCGGGATGGGAAGATGTACAGACACAGCGTGCAATCTCAAGTGCACGCAGTAAAAAAAATTAATGATTAAATCAGTCAGTAGCATCATTTTTCATCAAATTGATATGATGATTGTTCGAGGTCGCAAATAGCAGCATCGACAACCATTTTCCTCCCTGATAGCTCATTGAAACCCTGATTCCTTCACTGTATGATGTGTTTGAAACCAATTGGTGAGTTGTCAATTCTTCTTGATCCATTCTTCCAGATTTTGTCTCTCTATTAATTTATCAAGGGTTGATATTTTTGACTCATTTTTTATATATACCCCTGTCTAGGTCTAATCAATTCTCAACACTGGATGTATAGAGTTTTACTATGACGAGGTAGGTGGTTTTGTGGATATCGGGAATTTTATTGATGTTTATATATGTCAGAGTGTCGCACGCCCTCTTATAGGTTGTATCCTGATTGAATATTGAACATTCTATTGCCTATAAATGATTAATTAATTGATTAGATGATTTTATAGAATGTTTATAGTTTTGAACCTTCACTTAGGGCCATACCATGGGTGTGTTTCTCATGGATGGTTGTTTGGAAAAGAATTCCTGTTAGGATTGACATAAATTTCCATTCATGGGTTGTTAAAATTGATTTTCTGATAATATGAGTTACCCACATTATATACATATGATATTGAGACTTGTAATTTTTTAAATTGAATAATAGTCTTGTTATCTTTTTTTCCATGTAATTTATCCTTTTTGACCATGTAATTGTTTAATTTACATGTGTTGGTTATTATGTATACTGAGCCCATGTGAGTTGAATTATGTCAAGGCCATGTGATAGTTTAATTCATATGTGTTTATTTTGAGAAGGAATGTGTAAATTAATTAAATGACAAAAAGTGGTAATTAGAAATGGGTGATCCACAGTCTAAGTAAAAAATACAAGGTCCAGCTCAGGTGACTAATTGCGTCTTATATAACTTGGGTAAACCATTATATCAGTTTAAAGATAATGGATGGTCTTAAGAGGATGATTATTTAAAGGCCATGACCGAGCCACCAATAGGGTGGTCAGTCTCATTGAGTCTTGATTTAAAATATTGAGAAATCCTAGGATACATTTAGGGATACCCGGGCTGGGCTCTATTGGACTATGATTAAATGATTATTATGTCATGAGTTTATGGTTACTTTTATAAGAAGGGTCATCATAAATATGTTGTACCTCACGAAATTGTATAATCAATAGAACTTGAATAATGAAATGGATGACTTATAACACGTCTGCCATGATAGGGCACAAGATTGGATTCAGTCATCACTTATACATGTTTACCATTGTCTTATGAGACATTTGTTATTCTTATTTTTTAGTACCTATTGATTACTACATTCCCTATCGTACACATCCTGTTATATATATATATATTCACTGAGAGACTGATACATACAATTGATGGTTGCCTACTAGGATTTAGAATTACATGCTTTTTGGGTCATGATTTGGACAGAAACAGATTATATGATTGTAGGTACTGATCAGGGAAAGTGCTATGATATTGGTACTTGATGTGGTGCTTAGGAGTCAGAGGGCATGGGAACGAGCTGAGTCTTGCGATGCTTTCGAGTCTCTTTGGGGTTCTCTAGTGATTTTTATACATATATTGTGTATTAATATAGTGTACTTGTTTGTATTATTTTCTAGAACACGTGACATGCTGCATCATCTTTGGTATTAATTGATTCTTGGTTATTTATCTTATCATCCTTCCACTATTTGTTGTAGTTAAATACTATTCACTAATTCTGCTATTGTTTGTTATTATTTCGATGTGTTACACTCTGCCAATTATGGAATAGTTTCCCCACTATCTCACCCTAGTCCCTCAATACTAGTCAGTAGCCTCTGACATTTATGGAAACACACTTGAGGTCATTTGGCCAACTAGGTATGGGCACCAGTGGAGTGTCATCCAGATCCAGGACATTACAAAGCGGTATCATAGGATTTATTTTTTGGTTTTCATTAATGTTTGGCGATGATATAAAGGAAATGGAATTTGGTAATTAGCTATTCCTTGTAAAGGATACACCATGTATAGTGAAAATCCAAATTACATTGAATGAAATTGTAATTTTTATATTGTAAACTATTACAGTTGATTCTATTTCACTATTGGGTGACTCAGCTGTTTTGAGTTATTATCTTTGATATCATTGTGGTTCTAATTTTTTCCACATGATGAGATGAGGGTATTTCATATCATGAATCATATAGGCACTTGTTATAAATCACATTCCATGAATTCTTACAAAGGAAATTATAGAGAATTAATAATTGCATGTTGTTGTGATAGATACCATGATAGATACTCTTTTTCTAGTGATAGGTGTATTGGTATGTGTTACGGTTGAATTGTATGGATGATAGAATTTGATCCCTGAGCAGTACGAGATCTCTTGGATCAGAATATAGTGTATCAAATTTCTTCCCTAAGTTATAAATGATGTTTTTTTATGTCATATGTGGATTCCAAGGTTTTATTCGTGGGGAGTATGGGCCCCCATTGATATTAATTTGGAACACGTTTTCTTTATTTTTAAGAAACATGGTTTCTATGGATGTTTTTGAGGATTTTTTTCAGGATACCTAGATGACATGGTGTGTGGTTCTATGAATACACCGAATGTGTTCTTCTATTCAAGAATAAAAGAACTTTTCCATGTACACTCTGTGTAATCTAAGTACATGTCGTGTGATATATGATCATGTTACCAACCATGTAAGAGAAAAAATGGATTAATGAGTTTTGATCTGAACACACTGTGTACCTTATTTACACCCTGTTTAAAATTAAATAGGAAGACCCGTGCGCCTCTGGCTTGGTAAAAGTACATGTCCAGGATGAATGGATTTTAGTACACACCATGTGCCAGCCTAACATGTCATGTATATAGGATTTTTATATGATCAATGTAGGAATAAATACCTACCCATGTGATTGTTATAAGGGACACGGCATGTTTCCGGATGACACACCATGTACCTTGGGTGTTTACACGCCCAGGACGGTATGAGTGCACGACCATGAATAGGCTTAATTGTACAGTCTTTGTATAATTCTTACATGTCGTGTACTGATGTTTTGTTATATTTTGATGATTTTATTCCAATTTTGTGTTTTTATGGTCTTGAACTCTGTACCACAATAAATAAGCTTATAATGTGGTGAATGTGATGGAATATTTATATAAATGCCACCACGAAGTCCTCCAATTGTATTCCAAGAGGGTGGTGATAATCATACACCAGTGGTGGTAGGCTATTGGATACTAGTGGACACTCTGGATGTGCATGTTTTGGAAGAAGATATTATATAGGATGTAGGTGCTAATGAAAATTTTTGTGACAGCTTTATAATGTTATTTCAAACCATTCAGAAAGCACCACAAACTTCCATGTCTATGGAAGAACTGCCAGAGTGTTCTAGAAGAAGCATCCACCAATGTTTTCTAGGTAAGGTAGACCATAGGATGCAGAGTCTTGGATATAGACCATGTTATCAATCTTTTAGTATCTTGAGATTCATTTGTAGATGAGGGTAATGCTTTCGAATTATATGTTGTGTTATTCTGCCAAGAAGATATGGGATGTTACCACATAGATAGGGCATCAGAAAGACATGGCATTGATAGATTTTCAGATAGACTTCTATGAATATTTCTATCCCAAGATGCTAAGGCACAAAAAGAACTGTGAGTTTATATAATTAGATATGGGAACTCTATCAGTTATATATTAATCTAGCCACTTTACTGAGCTCCAACACTTCACACCTACTCTTATGTGTGACGCTATGTCAATGGATAGGCAATTTGAGGATGGTCACAGGTAAGACATTTTCTTGCTTGTGAATATCTTTTGGATGAGTGTTCTATCTAAAATAGTAAACTAAGGGAAGATTACCAAGTAGAATCAGAGGTAATATAGATTTGCGAACTAGGGTAGTTCAAAACCCAGATCTCGTACTGCTTTGACCGGTAGTAGGAAGCATCATCTTGAGCTTACATGTGGTGAATATAGAAGTCAGAACATATCCTTCAATAGCTAGTTTAGGTGTTCCATTGATGTAGAATTGGAAATACAATACCTTAGTTCCTGATTGACCCAGTAGAGTGCTGAGCATACAGTAAGATGGGCCACTTATTGCATTTCTGTAGTTTGTTTCTACTAGAACTTAGTTAGAGAGGTTCTACACCAACTCCACATTCAGGAGCAGGGTTTGCAAATTCTCACCAATCATAGAACTAGAATGTGTCAGGTCATTCAGGCCATGTTAGTGGTTGTGGTCATGGTAGTCAGATCCTAGGATCTCATCAAAATTAAGGAAGGTAAGCTCAGGGTATCCAGGCAGTGGATCAAGATTGTGTTATATTCCAGAATTATACAGTGCAATAGACCCAAAAAGAGTAGGATCTTAGGCCTTCTATTGTCAAATGTACTATTCTAGTCTCCTCAGATTTATCTTCCTGTACTCATTGATATAAGGGATTCACATAGATTCATATATTTTCTAATTAAAGTGAGCCTAGGGTTCCTTTTTTAATTATGATGAAATTATGAAACTAGACACTATGTTTGGGATCAGAATGGTATATGTGAAACAGTACAAGGAGGGCCCCTGGAAATTGTTGGGTGTCACTTCATTTGGAATCTCTATGTCTTAGAGATGACAGACTTTGACGTTATACTCAAAATGGACTGGTTAGTCTCCTTTCAATCTTTTATCGATTTCTATCGTTATAGGGTGAGTTTTACATCACCATATAGCGAATCATTTCTACACAAGAGAGAATGGGATGTCAAGTAAAGATGAGATGGATCTGAACATCATGGGTTGAGTGGAGTGATAACATGGATTTCTTGTTTGTATCTGGATAACCAGAGTACACATCCGATGGATTTCCCTCTAGTGGGTGATCGTTTCCTGGGATGTTTTCCTCGATGACTTTTCAAGGTTACCTTTGGAGGGAGAGGTGGATTTCATTATCAAGCTAGTTCTAGGAGAAGCACTGGTGCCCATTACTCCATACTAGATAGCTATGATAGAGCTACAAGAGATGAAGAATAATCTATAATATTTATAGGAAAAGGGGTTTATTTAACCTCATACTTATTTGTGGGGTTCGACGGTCCTTTTTTTCAATGAACAAATATGGTACCCTCAGGCAATGCATATAATATGGGAAATTGAACTAACTAACAGTAAAAAACAGATATCCAATACCACAGATAGTTGATAGGTTTGATCATCATTGAGGATATTGGGTGTTATCAAAAATTGACCGAAGTCCAGGATATAACTAGGTACGTATTTGATCATCATACATGCCTCATACTATGTTTTTTAAAAGGTATGGTCTGTACGAGTATGTGGTTATGTCATTTGGTCTCACAAACATGCATGTAGTTGTCATGGAAAAAATGAACATATTGTTCTATCCTTCCATGGATTCTTTTGTCATGGTTTTTAGGGATGATATCTAGGTTTATTACTTCAACTGAAAGGATCATGAAACACATCTTGAGATCGTTTTGAGTACACTGAAACAACATTAGTAATATTTTATGCTCTCAAAGTGCCACTTCTGGATGGATCAGATTTATTTTCAGTGTCACATCATCTTGGATATTGGAGTATCAATTGATCCTGAGAAGGTTGGTGAAGTAGTTACCTTGGATAATCCTAAGAACATATTTGAGGTGTGGAGTTTTCTAGGGAGAGATGGTTATAGTAGTAATTTCATACATGACTTCTCATGGTTAGCAGTACCAATGACATGATTAAAAAAGAAGTGTGTGAAGTACGCAAGGCTAGATTCTTGTGATATGACATTTCAAGATATTAAAGGGAGATTAACGTTTGATATGATAGTTATTTTTCTCGAGATGGTAAGGAGTCACACTGTGCACTATGACACATTGGGTATCGGGTTGGGAGAAGTGCTTATGTAGGGGGGATATAGTCCTTCTGTATAGGTTTCGGCAGTTGAGGCCACATGAGAGGAACTATCCAAAAAAATGATCTCAACTTATCTGCAGGTGTTCTTTCTTTACATTTTGAGTGAAATTACTTATTTGGGAGGTGTTTTGTTGTGTAAACAGACCACAAGAGTCTCAAGTACATCTTTACTCAGTGCGATTTAAATCTAAGGTAGTGAAATTTGGTGGGTTACCTTCAGTTATTCGACTTCAATCTTCGATTCACCTTAGGAAAAGGAAATGTAGTGGCTAATACACTGACCAGGAGGACTCAGATGTAGGCATTTCAATAGGATAGTAGTGAGTGTCATCTTATGGTGTTGTTATTTGATATACACATGGAGGTTTAAGAAAATCAGTTAAAGACATTACATTATTCTATTATAATGATTTCTATCCTTATGAATAGAGTGAGGATGAGACACCTATCAGATTCTGATGTCCTAATCCTTCAGAACAGTGTAGCCGGTGAGGATCCACCTCCTGGTTGGATGGTAGGTGATTAAGGTATCTTTCATATCTATATATGTTTTTGGATTCCAGTGGACATCATGGGGAGTTGATTTGGGAGGTTCATGATTTGTCTTTTTAGTTCATCCTTAATTTAAAAAGATGTATCGTTGCTTGAGTCATCAGTACAGGTGGTCAGGTATGAAGAGAGAGGTGTCTACTTTTGTTACGAGGTGTCCCATTTATTAGTAAGTGAAGTTGGAACATCAGCAACCAGCTGAGATTTTAGAGTAGTTACCTATTCCAGTGTGAAAATGGGATGATTTTGTGATGGATTTCTTGAGGGGTTTATTAAGGTCTCTTTAAGGTAATATTGAATTGTGGTTAGTGTATGACATTGTTATGAAGGTTTCTCCCTTCATTATGATCAAGGGGGCCTTTGGTGTCGATGATCTTGGGAAGATGTATATTTCATGAGGTGGTAAGACTTATTAGTGTCCCTTTTTTATCATTTCAGATAAGGAAACCCACATTATTTCTTGTTTCTAGAAATTTTTTCAAAGGTTGTTAGGTACATAACTACTTCTAAGCATGGAATACCACCCTCAAACTGGTGGCCAGTCAGAGCATATGATACAGGTGATAGAGGGAATGTTGAAAGCATGTGTCCTATACTTTGGGGGATCTTAGGAGAATCATATTACCCATGTTGAATTTTACAACAATAATAGTTTCCAGGATAATATATAGATGGAAACATATGAGGCTTATAATGGTAGTACATATTGATCATCCTTGTGCTGACTGGAGGAAGGTGAGGCATTTTTACGGGGACCATGTCTCATGTTGGAGATATCTGAGCAGGTCTAGTTGATTCAGAAGAATATTTCTACCGTGAAATATTGTCATAAATCTTATATAGGTCACCTCAGATGACCTCTAGAGTTAAAGGTTGGGGATTAAGTTTTATTTCATGTCGCACTGAGGATGGGACACAATATTAACTGGAGACATGCTAGGATTTCACTGAGATTTGGGAGAGGGTTGGGATGTTTTTCTATCGATTGAAGTTACCTCAGAGTTATGGGGATATGCACGAGATCTTACATGTTTCTCTATGGAAACATAAATTTTCATACACATATCACACCTTTAAACCTGATGAAGTGGAGTTACAGGAAGATGCATCCTTTGAGGAGCATCATATTCGTGTTATTGATCGTAGCACAAAGGTTCATTATGCCCGGTCTATTCCTTTCATTTGGGTGTTATGGTAGCATGGACGAGTGCAGGAAGAGATATTGATAGGGAGGATGACAAACGATCATAGTGTTCAGTGTTTCTCTAAGATATGTTTCATCACCCTTGGAAGGAAAATTTAGTGGGGAATTTCTTTAAGGGGAAATTTTGTAAGAACTTAGTTCTTCCTTTGAGGTAAAGATCCTTCCTTTTCAGTGTATACTTAATAAAATGGGGGAAAAGAGGTCAAGTGGATAGCTTCATCCCTATTACAATATGTGAATACGAACTACATTTTATGTACATATTGGTACATGACATGTATGGAAGGATACATGCCATGTAGTCCCAGTACATGGCCACATAATGGACAGGCCAGGAAATTGTACAAAAATGGTCTGCAATCTCAAGTACATGTGGTGTAATATTTTAATAATTATATCAATTGTTAGCATCATTTTTCATTAAATGGACAAAAGGTTCATCTGGGTTCCTGAACATCAGTGCCGAGATCCGTTTTCCTCCCCAATTGAATATCTAAACCCCAATTCCTTCACCACCAGTTGCATTTGAACCTGATCAGTGAGATCTAGATTCTTCATGAGCCTTTATTCTTAATTTCATATCTCTATTGAGTTATCAAAGGTTGAGAAATTTTTCTCCTTTTGTAGATCTACTCCCTTCTGGGTCAAATCAAGTCTCGAATATGGACGAAGAGAGTCGTACTATATCGAGGTAGGTGGTTCTGTTCCTTCCTTGAATTGTCTTGATGCTTATATATAATAGAGTGTCGTGAACCCACTTATTGGGTGACACATTATTGAATAATAATCCTTTTGTAGCCTATTGATGATTAGGTAATTTATTAGATGTGATGAAAGCATGTTTAGTGTTGGTAACATTTAGTTAGGGCCACCCCATGCGTGTGTTTCCCTTGGATGGCCGTTTGGACGAGAATGCCTATGAGGCAGGACTTAAATTCCAATTCATTTGTTTTAAAAACAAATCTCATCAAATGAGTTTCCCACATGAGATACTTGTTGTGTTTAGACTTTTAATTGTTTAAATTGAATAATAGGCTTTTTATAGGTTTTTCCCATGTGAGTTATCCTTGTTTGACCATCTAATAGTTTAATTTAAATGTGTTGGTTATTATATATATTGATCCCAAATGAGTTGAATTATGTTAAGGCCATGGGATAGATTAATTCACATGTGTTTCTTTTGATATGGAATATGTAATTGAATTAAATGATAAAAATAGGTAATTAGAAATGGGTGAGCCATAGTCTGGGTAAAAAGACAAGGTAGAGCTCATGTGACTAATTGCATATTATATACCATGGGTGACCATTTTTCTCGGTTATAATATAATGGATGGGATTAGGAAGCTAATTATGTAATGGTTGTAAGCGAGCCACAGATTGGGAGGTTGGGACCATTGGGCCTTATTTTGAATTTCCCAATGAACCTAGGATCCAATTAAGGATACCCAGGTTGGGATCTATTAGAAAATGATTAAATGATTATTATGTCATGAGTTGACAGTTGATTTTTAAGGGGTTCCCCCCTTCATAGGTTGGGCCTTGAGACTTTATATAATCCACAGAACATGAATAATTAAATGTATTACTTATGACACATATTCTAAGACAAAGCACAATCTCAGATTTGGTTTTCCCTTATTCCTATTTACCATGTTCTTCTGAGACATTTATTGTGCTTACTTTTGAGTACCTTATGTTCCCGGCTTTCACTATTGTACACTGCTTGTTATATATATATATATATATATATTAACTGATATACTGGAACATGCCTTTGGTGGTTTCCTATTGGGATTTAGTCTCACACCCTATTTGGGTCTTTCTTTGGGCACAAACAGATTCTATGATTTCAAGTATTGATCATGGAAAGCATCGTCCTATAGGTACTTGATATACTGCTTTGGAGTCGGAGGGAGTGGGCCTGAGTTGAGGCTTGTGATTCTTCGAAGAATTTTTTTTCTTGTTATTATGATACATATATTGTGTATTACTACAGTGTACATGTATGGATTTTTTCTAGAACATGTGACATGCTGAATCATCTTTCGTATTAAATTATTCTTGGTAATTTATCTTATCAGTGTTCCATTATTTATTTCAGTTATATATAGTTTACTAATTCTGCTATTGTTTGTTATTTTTCCATTGTGTTACTCTCTACCAATAAGGGAATAGTTTCCCCACTATCACACCCTAGCCCCTCATTTTTATTCAGCATCCTCTAGAATTTGGGGAAATGTGCTTGAGGCCATGTGGCCAACCTGGTACAGGGAACCAGTTGAATGGAATCTGGATACATGATGTTACAAATATGAACCCCTAATGAAGGGTTTGCCTCCCCCTCCGATGAGGGAGGAAAAGGAAATTATCCATCATCGCCTAGGGTATATCCCCTGGAGAAGGATGTTGATTGTGTTGAAAATAAAAATCATATTATAAATTATATTTCTTAAACATTTTATTCCATAACTTCAATGTTTTCTTATTTTTACAATTATGGTTTATCACTGTGTTAACTAATCATTTTAACCTAAGAATTTTATCCTTTAAGACTGAAATAAAATTATCCATATTATATATTTCCAACCGATTGATTCTAAATTTGATATAAATTTTTTAAACTATTAATCCTATGTGTGTTAAAAGTTAATTTTAACAGAAGTGTGTGTAATGAGAAAATTCTTCACTTTAACCTTAAGCATGATAATTGAGTTCTTGCTATTTATTAGTCAATATTGTCATTATAAAAGATCGTTCGTTCCATAACTGTTACATAGTAGATATTTAATAACATTTAAAAAACACATGGAAAAATATGCTATTTTTTTAAATCATTTAATATAATATCATTTTTTATAAAACAATATCAATTCCAATTTTGATATTATTCATTTAATTTGAATTGAAATATATCAAGAAAATATTATAATTAAAATATATTACATTTTAAAATTTATAAAATGATATATTTATCTTAAAAATTAATGGAAAGCTATAATTCAGTCAATTTACTTTAATTTATAATTTTTAGTATAATTTTATTTATTTTCCTAAATAATTATTATGATGTAATTTCATAATAATTTAAACTAATAATTCTAACAATAAAAAATGAAAATCAATTACCATGTTAAAAAATAATGTTACATTTAACATAATGTTTATAACTGAATTGATGGCATTTTTCTTTACCCTAATGCTTGGTATATATTTTAAACAATGATGGTTCCTTTTTGTATTTGTATTTACTAAACTTTTTATATAAGAAAAATTCCGAGTAAAATGTCCCACAAAAACATAAAAATTTATCCTAATATTATAATTATCAAAATATGGGTAGAAATTGTGTGTTAAACAAATTGGTCGGTCTTTTTGAAAATTTTCTTTTAATTTTATCCCATGGTAAACTGATATTTACCATAACCAAGGTAAATAATTTATTATTTTTTCAGTATTAATTACAGTAAAAAATTATATTAAATATATTAAAATTTATAAATTATTATGTTCCCATATCAAGAATCCATTTTTCCAAATTTAATTCCATGATGAGGTGAGTTTTTTTAAAAACATTAATCCCATAGTCATGATCACAAAACTTTTTTTTAAAGGGAAAATGATCAAAGACGTAAAATGTTTTTATATCTAAATTCATTAATAAAATGACTCCAATGACCAAAATTAGATTAATTGATGTAAAATTGAGAAAATTTTACTTTAAAATTAATTCAAAATATAATTTAAAATTTAAAATTTATTTAAACTAAAATGCTATTTTAAAAAAAATTAATTATTTTTCAATATTCATAAAAAATTGAAGCAATTATAAAAAATCTAAAATAAATAAATGTAAAATAAATTTTTTATTATGATTTATAAAATAAATATAGTTTTTTCAAATAAATTATCCAATATAGGGAAAAATAGTTATAAATTTTATGTTCAAAGCATGAGTAAACTATACTGTGTTTAATCTCGGGGTAGCGTGCATTACATGTTATTGTCGAAATTAAATTTAATATATAGTGTATTGTTTTGGGGGGTTACACTCTCCCTATATTAAATACATTCCATCATCAAATTTGAAAAATTAACTCATAAATACAGGGTTTGATATATTAAAGTACAATTTCAATTTTTTTGTTTGTAAAAGTGTAAATAAAACATCCTTTTAGTAAGAGAGAAATAGATGTAAGAAGGTTATCTATAACAATATATAAATATGATTCCATGTTGTATAAAATTGTTGTAAATGAAAAAATATTCATTGTACAGAGTTTTCAATAATTATAGAGAGTGATAGGGGCCTTTGATCAGAAATAGGTGAATGAACAAGGGAATTTTAAGGACATCAAATCCGTAAATCAAATAGGTGTGAAAAAGATCATTGATATATTCATAAATAATGATAATAATGGAAACATTTTTTAAAATAGACTTTTCCTAATTTTTAATAATCCAATTAATATCTTATTATATAAGGAAATATACTTACTCAAAATGTTTTCCAATAGAAAAATTTCATCTATTTTTGTGCTTCGGCCAATTTATAATAGATAAAATAATATAGGAAAGGAATATAAAATAATTAATTTTTTATTTTTTAATCACTAAAATTAAATTTTAGTAAGTAATAAAATCCATTATATTATGATATTTAAAACATTTAATCTCTAAAAAACTCGATACCACGGTTTATTCAATATGAATAAATATCTATATAACAAAGAAATACACAGATCTCTAAATCCTCATCTAAAGATAAACATAAACCATTTCATAAATGGTTAACCTTATGATCATTCCAAAAGATTAGGATCAAAAACATTAGAAATTTGTCAACATAACTTACTATATGAAATTATCATTAATCCTCCATGTAAAACAAACTAGTTCATAATTTTCACCTTTCAATCATGTCAACACATTCATTATATATTATACTAAAACATTATAATTACCTGAATTGAGAAAAACCCATATTTAATTCATTCTTTATTCCTTAATCCTTTTTAATGCATTGGTTATTTTATATGAACATTAAATCCAATAATGATGTCAACTCCATCAATGATAGCAAAAAAACACACTGCAAAAAAAATCATTAATCTGTTCCAAGAAGGTATGTAATATCAAATTTATGTTATACATATAAATTATCTTTTTATCTCAAAATCATTATCTCTAAATAAATAATATATTATTATTTTTCTTTCTTATAATCATGTGATTTCAAAGATTTTCCTCTTCCTAATGAATTATTTTTCTTTTTTCATTAGTACAGTTTTACATATGATTTCAAATACATAATGAAATATTATTTTATTATAATCGTTATATATTTCATAATTTATATAACCAATATATAATTGATAAAATAAAAAACAACATAATCATTTAATCCAAACAAAATAACATTAATCATTCATCTTCTTCGATTATATTAGTGAAGGAATAACTATGATCTATTAGCTTCTCTTAAGGTATATTCCATTGATTCTTGAGGCATAAATTTTTTTAAATTAATATATTTCTACAGTTAATGATTTATACATTGGAAAAAAATTACAGATGCTTAAAATCATAATAAAAGAGGCATATATTCCCATTCATGAAAAAACATCTAGTCCTTTGAATTAATCACCAGGGTGTTTCTCTCCATAATTATAACATATTGGAAAATACTTATTTACCTTTTCACCATTATCTATCTTATTACTTAACATCCTATTCTTCTATGGATTCTCTTAAAATCCATAATAATTACAAAATTAATTAATTATATTTTTATCACATGATATTATGTCCTCGTATGATGAGAATGTTTGGGATACTATTTCAGTTTGAAGTATTTGCTTGATCCCAAAAATGAATTGTTCATTCTTACACATTGTATTATTTTTACTGGGGTGGTTTTCATTCCTCATGTTATGATCCATTTTAAAATTATGAAATACACTAGATTATATCATATCATTATGATGAAAATTGTAAAACTCCAAAATTGTGGAAATAATTTACAAAAAATGAAAATTCTATGAATAGTTAATCTCATAATCATAAAAATGGTTTATTTGGTGATACCATTACATTCAAATACATCAAAATGGTTTTCATGGATGATGTAAATGATCATAATTGCATATAAATAACCAAACCCAGACTTCTAGATTTTGAACATAAAAATGGTGTGAATTTTATTTTTATAAATGAAACTAAAAATTGCATAGTATGTTTTACATTGAATTAGATTTTCCTATCTAGATTTGGTATAATTATACAACATCTTACAATTTTTTTTATTTGTAACAAAATAAAAAATGATTCTTCACCTGCACTTACTCAATGTAACAATGTCCTTCTTATAACTTATATGATACCTATGAAAACATTTTTAAAATAAAATGGTGAGCATTAAATATCTCGGTAATGGTTTTTAAATAAGTAATATACCATTCATTAAATATAAATTTTAAAATAATTTTTTAGAAATACTTTGAAACATTATTTTGATAATACCTTTTAATATAATTTTCGATATACCTTTTGAAACTTTTGTTGAAATTATTTATTCCCTAAAAATACTTACGCATGAAATTTCATTAAAAGAATCTAGGGACTCTCATAAATCATTACGCAAGCTTTTGAAAAAAAACATACGGCCCACTAGAAACATCGAAGGTTGTCTGAGCCTTTACACTTTCTCACAGGATCGGTTCACACCCAAATTGCCTACCATATTTACAATGTACACGTGCTTAATTTATGAAAAAAATTCTTTCCTACAAAATAAATACATTTTTCACTGTATTTCTTTATTTAAAAGCATAATAATACATTAAATACACATACACACTTTCATTATTATATAAATATATAAATATGACCATTAATGGGAAATCATAAGAAATATTTGTTTCAATAAATCATCATGACATGTGCCTGTACATGGAATAAACATAATAATTAACATACATATATTCAAACATTCCTATGAATTACATTACATTAAAAATGATAAAGTTTACCTTTTTCATCTCATCCTTAAATAATGATATTAAATACCCCTTTACTTAATTCAAAATATAATAATTAACAATATCATTTTATATATACAATATTAGTGTGAATTCAACAACCATTCACATAATATAATGGATATAATAAATTGATAGTCACATAAAATAATGGATAAATATTCATATAAATATACAATTATATAAAACATATAAAATTTTAAAGAGTAACATTTTTACACTAAATTTTACCATTTCTCAAAATGGAAATATCAAATTTAGTAATACCATGATTTTAAATTATTTAGTAATTCTTGGAAATAAATAAATAAAATCCCATTTTGCATACATATATATTTATGTATTTCAATGCATATGAATCATAAGTATTAAAATCCTTACATTAGTATAAATTGAATGTATTTCTATATTTTCTAGTACATGCATATATGTTTTAAAGAACCTAAACTTGAATATATATATAAATACTCATATTTAAATAATTAGAAACTTGAAACTACATGTCATATAATTAAATGATCTTGAACATTGAATAGACCAAATTTTTATAATATATTCATATATATAATCAGATTGTGTAAATACTTACAAAATTTTGATGTAAATAGTCATTGATTGTGGACAATACAACATAAATATATATATGTCAAGAATTAATATAAATTTAACATTAATATGTATATAAATAATTTATTAAAAATTATAAACATGAGAATTATAAAAAATGCAATTTGAAATAAGTATATATTATAGTATTCCAAAATATATTCCCCTTACCTAAACTTTTTGGCAAAAAGGAAGAATAGTATGCCTGTAATAACCTCGACCCCAATTATCCATTTTCGGTGGATGTTTTAATACAATGTCACATATATAGTAGATAACATCACTAAGGATTGAGTAGTTTAGTATTCTTTAAGAAATTAGATACACACATGGTTCTCATATTACAATTTTAATAAAACAACAAACATAAAAAATTAAAATATACTACTTCCTTTCACTTATTCAATGATTTCATCTTCACAACCTGGGGAAGGGAATAGGGTGACCTCAAATTCTCGTAATGGGTTGTATAAAATTATTATAATATAATTAAATAAAATAAGAAATATACATTATCGGAAGGTAAATAATCTGGAAAATGCATCATATCAATACAGTGAGAATGATAATGCATAGATAGATTCTGTCAAATTGAAAATTATATGGAAAGTAGTAAATGAATACCAAATAATGAAAATGATTATTATTTTTATGTCATGTATCTTTAACATGAACCAAGATACCATAAATATTGTTTATTTCATTGGGTAGATACCCATCTAATTCTGTTTGGAAAAAAACACGAAGGGTTTGTTATCAACTATTTTTTCTTATGAGACATATCAATGGTTAAAATGTCTATAATGGGCCCCACCTATCACTAAAATTCAAAATAATTTTTTGTACATATATTTATTTCTATAAAAATGTTACTATTTAATAGCCTCATTTATTATAGGATATGGATTCATAATATTTCACCAATGAAAACAACATTCAAAATTAACACCTCATTTAAAATAGTGCACGAATTAGAAAATAATCATATCCATAATAAAGAAAATATGTATATTTAGTATAAATATAATTTAAAATTCAATTTTATCTCAAAGGAAAAGTATATACACAATATATGAATTATTAGGTGTACAATATGTTGTATATATCAATTAAATAGAAATTGAGAAAAAGTTTATTACCTTAATTCCTGCTTAATTATGTCACCATTACACTACCTGAATAAAACACATATATTTATTAAAGTAATAATATATAATTTAATTATAGTAATTTCTAATACTATTTTACAATAAGAACTATTAATTTATATTTATAATTTTTTTGAAATTGAATCATTTTTATATCACGTTTTTCTTAACAATTTATCATTTTTCATATATTTCTCAATATTTTTTAAACTAATTAATATATTATTATTATTAATTGGATAATAATTTAAAAATTTTAATTACATATTTATATATTATATATATTACCCAATTTCTACTCATGAATGTGGTTATAATAATTATATATGGAAATGTCATTGTATGTGGTTAACCGACCTTTAAGGGGGTGTTGTCGTAAGAGCAGGAAAATGGAGTACAGAATTTATATATATAAAATATATAATACATGTATTATTTTAACATCATTAATATCATGTTAAAATACTGAAAAATTATATTTAGAGTACATTTTTTTAAAATAAATGGGATATTAATAAGTAGAAGAAGAAATTAGAGAGGTGTTAATAAAAATTTACTCTTTTTCCAGTGGGTCTTCTCTTACATGACATTAAAAATACCTTTGTGATTAGAGTTGAATGGATATATAAAAACCCTAGGCCATCTAAAAGGATTAAGAGGGATGATTTTGGTAGATATTTTTATTTTTAAAGGGTCGAATGAGTTTCCTTCTAATGGAATGGAGAGGGTTATTTATACTTTATGATAGGGGTTTTTTATAAAAAAATATCAATGAAAATATTTTTTCAAAGGTGACACATGTAATAGGTAATTGTTTACATTAAAAATAATATTTTAATTTATTCTTATGGGATTAACACATTAAAGTAGATTTATAATTTGAATTTATTAATTTATTGAAAAGGAATGTGGAAAGAAAGAAAATTAGATATTTTAAGGGACTGCTTTTGAAATTATGTTTTGGAAAATAATTGTCGCATTTGAAAATTGAGTTCATTTTATTTTAATGGATAATTTTTAGAATTAAATATATTTTTTCCAAAATTGAAGTTTTTTAATTGATTATATCCATAATACTCTATGAATTGTGAAATTTGTGTTACACCAACTAAGTGAAAACTGTATTTTTACTATTCATTATAAATTTAAGTATGTTAGAAAATTACAAAAAAAATAAATAATAGATATTTTTTATATGATTAATTCAAAAATGGATTCCATATTTTTAAATAATTTTTTAATTATCTAAATTTAATTTTTAATTAAGATCATAATTTATTCAAAAAATATCGATTTTAAAATTATAACTGATTTTGTGACATGTTGAAAATATAATTATTGTCCTATAAAATTTTCTTATATTCATTACAACACGAAATATTAATTTTTAAATATATTTTTTATAAATAAATTTTATCATAAGTCGATATATTAATTATAAAAATACCTATAGTTAATATAATATTTTTATAATATTTATTTACTTATTCCATTAAACTAACATGTTATCTTTTAATTAATAAAACACCTAAATTTTATATATAATTTCATAGTTGGGGTTATTATTCTAATGGTCACATTACTATTCCAAAGGGTCACATTAAAATTCTAAAAGTCATGTTAATATTATATCACTATTAGTTTTATCTTAGTGTTGTGTGCATCATAATCTATTAAATGGATTGAATTTTTTTAAGGAGATTCATACCATAAATCTTAGGGTTTTATATTCAACCCTCCTTTGTAAATTTCTCCTTCAATATATTTGTGAATATTTTATTCTAAATAGATGAGGGTGGTTCTTATTTATAATAGATTCAGGTTACTGCATTGCTCCTTCCATTTTATGGTTTCTCCAATGAGCTTTTACAAGTAGAGTTGTTTGATTTCTCAATATTATCTCTCTTATATAAATGATCTCTATGGGATCTTCATAGTAAGTAAAATCAGGTCTAGTTATATTTTATCATAGGTAACTACATGGGTTGAGTCTCTCATGTACTTCTTTAACAATGACATGTGGAACACATCATGAACATTCTAAAGACATGGTGAAATTGTTAAATGTTAAGATGCATCTAAAATTTTTTCTATAATCTCAAATACTCTGATGTACCTGGAATGATTTTCAATTTGTTACCAAACCTGAAGATACCCTTCTATGGAGATACTTTAATAAAGACATTATCACCCACATTAAATTACAAATCATTTATCCATTTGTTAGTATAACTATTTTTTATTCTTAGAGCTTCTTTAATATGAGCATGAATTGTCTTTACTTGTATCGTTGCATCTTCAAAAAATTCTGGGCCTATCAATTTACTCTCTCCAACGTCATTCTAACAAATTGTTTTTCTGAATCTCTTGACATATAATGCAACATATGGAACCATTTGAATACTAGAATTTAAACAACTATAGTAAGAAAATTACACCAAAAGGTAAGTATAGATACCACATACCTTGAAAGGAATGTGAGAACTATATCAAAATGTCATCCAATTTTTGGATAGTCCTTTCAGACTATCTCTTGGTTTGAGGGTTATATATAGTACTCATATGAAACTCAGTATCCAAATCTCTCTTAAAAATCATCCATAATTTTAATGTAACATAGGGATCTCGATCGAAAACAATTTATAGAGTTTCACCATTATGTCTTACAACTTCATTAATATAGTGTTTTACTTGGCAATTAAGTGGTAAATCTTCTCTAATTATAAGGAAATGTTCCAACTTTTTGGGATAATCAAGAATTATCCATATTATTTCTTTGGTATTTGGTATTCCTGTGACAATGTCCTTCGTAATGTCATCCCACTTACACAAAGTAATCGTTAGAGGTTTCATGACACTTAGATGATGTTGTCTCATTGCCTTCACTTGTTTACAAAATAGACACCTTGACACATAGTCAACAATTTTCCGCATCAATTTATCCCGCAAAAAAATATTTTTTCATATCTCTATACATCTTGGTACTACAATGATATATAATAGAATCTAAGCTATGATTATCATATAATAGTTCCCATTTTAGCTCAGTTATTGATGGAACACATAATCTCATTCAAAATTTCATAACTCCATACTCATACGTGAATTCTTCCAATCTTCAATCCCTAACTGATTTGATTTTCATTTGAATACATTCATCATCATGTTGGGATATTTTTATATTCTTTAATAAATATGTATTTGAAATCATTTTAAAAATGAATGATTTCCCCATTCCCTAAAAATTATAACATCCATGATTAATATATCTATGATAATAGTGTCTTTCTCAGTCCTCATTTCAGTTACAAGTTGATGATCTTTCTGTGTAATTTATATGATACCTTATTTTCCTTTGTTAGATGGTAGTGTTTTGAGCCATTATAATCTCTGAGTATCTCAAACCATATCCATTGCCTAATGTTGGGTTCTTTCTATGGAATTTTTTTTTCAATGTTTCGTTTTTTTATATATCTCACATCATTCACTATAGTGATAGTGTCTTCATATTTTCATGTAAATGATTACAGATGCTAACTCAAGATTATGTGTTGTAAAATTTTATTCATGTTCATTAAATTTCATTAATTCATAATAAATAATCTTATCATTTTTTATAAGAAAACAACAAAGTCAATTATATGATGCATAACTATATTTTTCAAACCCATAATTTCTAGATGAAAGAGTAAAAATTGAAGAATTCAATAATATTCAAATAAATTTTTTAGTATATTATATATATTCTTTTTTCCATACAACCTTATACCCTTTATGTGTGATCTTGGTTAGTTGGTTATCCAATCTGGAAAAATTCTGAATGAAATGCCGATAGTAATATACTAAGATAATAAGACTATGTACCGTAGTTATGTTTAATAACCTAGGTCATTCATGGATTTATTTTTTATTAACATGATAAAATGGGATTCCATCCTTAGAGATAATATGGCCATCAAAATAGACTATTTGAATCCATAAATCACACTTACTAAACGTCTAATATAACTCGTTTCGTCTAAGAGTCAACATTATAACCTACATGTGGTTCTCATTTTCCTCCTAGATTTTAGAATATAGCAAGATACCATTAATAAATACTATAAAAAATCTACATAATATTCCTTAAAAACTCTATTTATTATATCTATGAAAATAGAAGGTACATTAGTCAAACAAAAAGGCATTATTGTAAACTTTTAATCTCTATATTGGTTTTGAAATGATGTCTTCAGAATATCTTACTTCCTCAGACGCAATTCATGTTATCCAGATTGAAGTTCAGTCTTTGAGAAATATTGAGCTCTAAAATATTGTTCAAATAATTCATCAATTCAAGAAAAAAGATACATATTATCTATTCTAATATCATTGATTTCTCTATAATCAATTCATAACCTCATGGATACATCGTTATTCTTGTCAAATAGAATAGGGTCTCCCCATAGAGAAACAATAGGTCAAATAAATTTTGTGTCACTCAATTACCCTAGTTGCTTATTCAGATCCACTAATTCCAAAGTAGTCATCTTATAATTTTTTTATGATATAAGTCTTTTACAAGGAATTAAATCAATATAGAACTCGATTTACTACTGTAGTGGATGTCTAGGTAAATAATTTGGAAATACAATAGTATATTCTTGCACAATTGGTAAATCATCAACTATAAAATTACTTTCCTCATCCCTAGATGTTATTTTCTATTCCACCCATTGAATTTCATTTAGTATAGATACTGAGGGTGGATATGGATAAGAACCAGATGATGATGTTTCTGCAGTAATGAAAATTTATTCTACACCTTCGTTGGAAATTGTAGCTTCCTTATTCTTGCAATATATTTTAGTATAATATTATGAATGAAAACCCATATCAAGGATTATATCAAAATAAACCATATTTATGATGATATGGTTTGTAACTAAAGTACCATTATGTTTCAAAAATGGGACTGACCAACACATATTTTTTGCGATGATGCATCATTTAAGATTTTTACTAACAAAAAAATTATTATATAAAAAGTAAAATGTGTAAATTTTGTGAAAAGTTGGGAAGATATAAAAGAATGCAGTGATATTGAATCATATAAATATAAGGCTATGTTTGAAGAAATTATTAATATACATTCCACCACATCATTAGTAAGTCCAACCACTATAATTGTGCCCTCATAAGCTTGGTCATGTCACATTGGACACTTCTTTGGTAGATTCCCTTGATGTTTCAGACATTTATTTGAATAATACCCCATTTCATTATAGTTTAATCCTTGAAAATAAATGATTTATTTCTTCCCCTTTCACTAATTATCTTGATGAACCTTTTTACACACTTATATTAAACTCTCATTACTTTGAAGCATTTTTTAAGATGATTCATTCAATAATTTTCATATAATGAAAATTTATTCATTCCCTTTTTCTTATTTGATGCCTTTCCTTTTGTACGGTTATCTGAAGCTATCTTCTTATATTGATTTACTATGAAAATATAAGATCTAGAAAATTCCTTCACTATTATGATGTCACTTAATAATATTTCATTATATAATGAAAATGTTTGTGAAGTAATTTAGCTTCAAACATTTGAATTAAGAACATAATAGAAATGATCACTCTTGTCTTCTAAATCACATATATAATCTATATCATATCTCGTTATTCTTGTAAAGGTAACCTCATACTCTACAATATTTTCCTCATACATTTTCTTTAAGATATGTAATTTTCTCTTCATTTTGGTTTGTTTTTCATGGGAGAAGTATTTCTGAAATAATGTTTCAGAGAAAAATTTATATTCTATTTATATTATTTCAACTTTCAACATTGTATTTTGGATAAAAACCCACCATTGATCAAAATATCAGTTGATAAAATATATCTCCAATACTTAATTATCAATCTCATTACACCATAATTATAGAGATATCTTTGCATAGAACTTGATCTACTTCTTAGATACCACTGAATTAGTTGTCCAACTATAATATGGGGGCTTATTCTACATGAAATGATCCCAAATATTCTATCTTAACATTTTCATGATCTTCTTAACTCCAACACTTATTGTGTCAACTTACATAGTGAGAAAATACCTACATTGTATATGGATATTTCTTCCTTTCAATTAATTAGGTAGCATTTCTAAATAATGGAATACACTCAATTAGGTTATAAATCATGAGTCAAAATTTCAATCTTGAAAAACACTTAACATAAATTAATAATTTATTCATTTCTAATCTCATAATCATATATATTTTTTCTTTATGGAAATATTTAATTTTAAATCATTCATAGTAGTTTGTAAATAAACAATTAATTATCCTAAACATATCCAGTGATATAGTCAAACTAGATGCGTAGTAAGGTCTTTTCGTGTACAAGGTTTCCCTGAGTTAGGCCTAGAGAACCTAGCCAAATTTGTTACCCCTAGGTACAACTAGGATAAATCCATGTAAAATTTTAGTATCCATGCAGGTTTGTATTTCTATGATGACCCACTTAATATTGGCATAAAAAATTCTATGATTCTATTCAATGCTTTTCCTAAAATACTATATTATGGTTTTTTCTCTAAAATATGTTATCTAAATGTAGTTCTCAAGGTTTATACCAAGAATCCTATAATACCAAATGCAAAAAACTCTAACCGGAGATTCCCAAAGTTAGTGGTCATTTTATTATAATAGTATAGATACAAAATATCACAAAACCATGGTTTGATCAATTTAGTAATGTTGAAAAAAATAGATACATACATGGTTCTATTATTACATTTTTAATTAAACATAGAATATAACAAAATAAAATAAACTCTTTCTGTTCACTTATTCAATGATATCATCTTCACATCCTTGGGAAGGAAAAGAAACAAAATGTTCTACTCAAATTCTTAATTACTGTTATATGAAATGATAATAATAGAATTATATACTATAATTAATATTAATTTTGGTAAGGAATGTAATGTGGAAAATACATGCCATCAAAATATTGAGAATAATAATGCATCCATAGATTTTTTTTTTCAAATTAAAAACCTCCTAAAATGTAATAAATGAATACTAAATAAATAAGATTCACATTATTTGGAATTCTTGTATCTATCATGTGATCATTTATACCTTATATATGGTTTAAATCTATGTTTAGATACCCATATGATTTTTTTGGAAACAAACACGAAGGGTTGGTCACCAATTATTTTGTCTCATTGGACCTATCGATGCATCGGGGTGATATAATGGTCCATGATCATCACTGTAAGTCAAAATAAATATTAATACAAAGATTTAATTCAAGAAAAATATTCCCTTTAAATATCATTATTTAGTATAGGATAGAGACTCATCAATATTTCCCCAGTTAAAACAACATTCAAAATAAACATAGTATATAAATTGGTATACTACTAAGAAAATAATCATATCCATGATACAAGAAGATAGATATTTAATAAAAATATATTTTCAAATGAAAAATGATCTCAATGGGGCAGTAGATACACCAAATAATAATTATTATGTGTTCAATACCGACTAAGTCTCATTTAAATGTAAATTTGGACAAAGTCTGTTACCTTCACTCCTACTTAATTATGTCAATTTTATGCCTCCTAAATGGAATAAAAATATTTTTTTAAAAAATAAAATAGAAATAAATTATATTAATTTAGTAGAATATTTATAAATTATAGTAATTATATTTTATTAATAAATTATTTATGATAAAATTGAAGCTTTTTAATATCATGTTTTTCTTAAAAAAATTCATTTAACCTCGATTTCTCTATTTTGTTAAATATAAATAAACCATTAGTATTACTAATACCAGTAGCATATAATATATGTAATTACACATATATATATTTATATTATTCCAAACTATCCATTCATGAATGTGGTTAAAAGGACAGTTTTTATAAATTCCATCATTGCGGGTTAACTGAACTTTAACAAAAAGTTATCGTAAAAGTGGGAAAAGGGTGTAAAATATTTATATATTCCATATATATAATACATGAAATTGTTTGACATAATTAATTTTCTGTTAAATTAATTATTTATTAATTTTATAGTATTGGTTTTGGAAATGAAATGGGAAAAGAATAATGAGTTGATGAAAAAAGGGTGGAGTTAATGAAAACATACTCTTTTATCGTTGTGGATTATCTTTTATAAAAACAAAAATAACTTCTTTTTGATGTCTCTATAAAGTACCTATGTATTCAAAGAGGCATAACAAGGATGATTTGGGTTGATATTTACCTTTCTAAAGGGGGTAATTGGTGGTTTTCTATGAGAAGAAAGTGTGGTTATTTATACTTGAGGAGAGGGAGATTTTTAGAATAAAATATTATATCAAAGGTGTTACTTGTAATAGTGAGTTTTTTAGAATAAAAATAATATATTAATATGATATAATTTGTTTTAAATGTTAAATTTTTTTATAATTTTCATTCATTATTTAATTTAAAATGAATGTAGAAAGAAAGAAATATTAACATTTTAAGGGAGCACTTTTTACTTTATGTTTCGAAAACTTTTTTTTAGGTTTGGGAATTGTGTATATTGTATTTTAATGAATAATTTTTTAGATTATATATAGGATATCCTAAAATTAAGTTCAATAATTTATTTTGTCTCTAATACATCATGAATGATGTAAAAAAGTTACACCTGTTAAGTGAAAATTGTACTTTTACTATTCCATAGAAAATTTAAGTATTTCATAAAATTATCAGAATATAAACAATAGATAATTTCAATGTGATGAATTAAAAAATAAACTCTATTTTTTGAAGATAATTGTTTATGTATGATAAATTTACATGTTAATTTAAATCATCATTTATTCAAAAAATACTAATTTTAAAATTATATCTGAATTTGTGGCACATTAAAAAATTAAACAAGGTCTCCTAAAATTATATTATAATCATAAGAGTACAAAATAGTAAATCCTAAATATAGTTTTTGAAAATAAAATTTGTTTTAAAACATTATATTCATTAAAAATATATTAAAACTTAATTAATCATTTTAATATCATTCATTTACTTATTTAGTGATAAAAATATGTAATATTTTCATTAATAATATAACTAAATTTTACTTATAATTTCATAGTTGATGTTATTATTGTAATGGTCAAATTACTATTCCAGAGGGTCACATTACTATTTCTAAGGATTGCATTACTATTATAAATCTTTTGTTAATATTTAATCATAATTAATTTTGGTTCGGTGTTGCGTACAACAAATCCTATTGAATAGATTGAACTTATTTATGAAGATACAAACCATAAATATTGGGGTTTTATAATGCTGCCATTTTGGTTCCAAAAGACATGTAGGGGGTAAGTGTATTGAATTTTTAGTTTATAACAAGTTAGATTCTTCAAAAAATATAACAGATTGTAGGTTATCTAAATAATTGATGATTTTCATTGTGATAAAGAAAAAATATTTATTAATCATTCCCTCACTACATAGTTAAGTCAAAGAAAACCAAAATCAAAATCAACAAACCAATTATTTTTATTTTGAGAAAATTAATCAAGAGAAATACCAAAAATTATAAGATAAAATCTAATGTATATAAATATATATAACATGACATTTTTTTCTTGGTTACACATAAAACAAACATGTCAATAAATGAAATTATTTTCATCAAAAATAGAATATTTGTAGTATCTTTAAACAATTGGTAAGATTTAATTATTCATTCTTCTCTGTGAAGCTTTAAATAAAGGAGACACCAAATGAAATCAATGAAAAACAATGAAAATATCATTTTTTGATTTTAATATCAGCATTTTAAATTACCATAAAGAATAATGGACATTAATATACTAACAATAAAAGAAAATAAAATATAGATACATAAAATACAGTTATTTAATATGATTTAAAAACCTAAAAAAATTAAAATACACTCACCCACAATAGATCTATAATCAAAAAATAGGATTATGTCGACATCGACGAACAAAAATAGCATGCACTTGGCTTCTACCCCCTTCCAATTTACAAACTCGTTTTCAATCCTAATTTTATTTTTTTAAACCAAATCTAATCTCAATTTCAACTATGTTGTTATGCATCCATAGATTACAGACCTCTATCAACTCTAATGTCATCTATATTGATCTTAGACACGACCTTAACTAGGAGATGAACAAGTTCTTCAACATCACCCTATGCTGGCCTTAAATCCTCTATATCCATATCCTCTATTCCCTACTGGTCGATCAGCCTCCCTAAGAAACAAAAAAAAATATTTACCCCCTAAATAATTTCACATTTTAATTATCTTTATCTTTTTTATTTTTTTATCAGTTAATTTTATTTTATTTTAAAAAAACAATTATTATTATTATCATAATTTCATTATTGTTCATAAAATTATTATTCACAATTATGTTTAAAAATTCATGAACATTATTCATTTACATTTATAATTCCAATCAATTTATTAAAATAATTCATTATAGTTATAATTTCATATTTTATTATAATCATAATTCTAATATAAATTACATTAATATTAATATATCATATTTTATAGAAATGAGTTAATAATTTTTACGATTCAAACATAATAATAATACTCATATTCAAATAATTTATAAATTAAATACATTTTAAAATTTTAATAATTATTATATGTAATTAAATAAAATATTTCATTTAAAATATTTTTACTTCAAAAAATATATATATAATTTTTATTCTTTAAGTATTTATTTTTTAAAATATATTAATATAAATATTTCTATATCAGAATAATCTTAAATAAAAAGGTACCACATTTAAAAAATTATTTATAAAGAAAGACATAATGCATATTTCTTAAAAATAAGAATTTATTTAAAAATATTATAACATAATATTAGAAAATAATATTTTATGTAAACATTTAATTTATAATATAATTTAACATATTTACATTTATAAAATAATACAATTTAGTTATTCTTCTAATATAATTTTTTTAGTATTATTATCATATTAAAAATTCCAAATAATATAAAATCAATTTTTATTTAATTAAATAAATTCACTTCATTTTTATAAAAGATATTTAAAAACATAATTTATTCAACTAAAAAAACAATTATTTTATTAATCACATAGAAATTTGTATGATGTCAACCCCCACCTTCCCTAAATGATTTTTTTCCTTTGAATTATTTTATTGGACTCTATAAAATTCTGAATTTTATTCCTTAGAAATTAAAAAACACTAAAAATTATAAACATCAATAATCTACAGCTATGTTTTTCTTCAAACAATAAAATATAATATCCAAATTTTTCTACAGTGTTCCTGTGATAAAAAATGTAAATCATTGATATTATGCTTCTGGATTCATTACAAAAAATGATTTTTATTTCAGTTATAAAAGACAAAAGAAAATATACACGATACAATTTATATTGAAGGATATTTTCTTGTCTAGGTTTTTTAGAAAGAGAAAATATATTACAGTTTATCAAAGATTTAATAAAAGAAAATAATTTTATTTTCATGCACTAAATCCAAGAGATGCTTTCTGGCTTAGAACTTCTATATAAAACATGATTTTTTAAATAATGGGATGAGCATTAAATTTCTCAGTAAGGGGTTTTAAATTGCGTAAAATACCTTTTATAAAATCTTATTTTGTAAATAAATTTTCATAAATAATTTAGAATATTATTGAGATAACTCTTTCCATGATACTTCTTGACATACCTTTTGAAAATATCATTCAAATTATTTATGCCATCAAAATACTACAACACTTTGAAAATATATATGCTCAAAATTTTCATTAAAAATGATCATGTGATTTTATAAAAAACATTATACAAGATTTTTAAAACATAACATAGGGTCCACATAAAACATTTAATGTTGTCTTAGACCACCCACTTTCTTGAGGTATGGGTTAACAACCCAATTCCCTACAATATTTACAATATAAAAATACCTAAATTTATAAAAATATTTTATGTATTCCTTCCATATATTTACTTTTTTCACTATAATTTTATTCTTCAAAAATATAATCATTGATTAAATACAAAAACATAGATTTATTTATATATAGATATAAAAATATGAGCTATAATTGGAAATCACTAGTGATATTTGGTACAACAAAAACTCATGACCTAATCATTTTCTTATAATAAAACAGAATAATTAAAATAAATATATTCAATCTTTCACAAGAATTATATTACATGAAAATATTAAACATTATATTATAAAACTCACCCCTAAATAATGATAATAAATACCCATTTCCTTGATACAGAATATGATGTTATGTAATTTAAATTTTTTCATAAAATAATAGTTTAAATTCTTGAATCCTTCACAATAAATAATAAAAATTGTAAATTTATATACACATAAAATAATGGATAATTAATTATAGGAAAAAATATTTATATAACAGACATAATATTTTCAAGATTAACATTTCTAAAATAAATATCTTCTTTACTCAACATTGAAAAATCAAATTCAGTAAGACTATGATTTGAAATTAATTTCTTATTTTTTAAAGTCATGTAATATTAGACCTGTGTGTGTGTGTGTGTATTTTTATAAAAATATATAATAATTATTAAAATAATTACACAAGTATAACCTGAAATTATTTCCATAATTATAAGTACATTGATACATGTTTTAAAGAACCAAAAATTGAAATTGTATATAAATACACATCTATATATATTTATAAACATTAAACAAAAATTTTATTATTAAATGATATTCAAGTTTAAATAAATAATATTTTCATAATATATTCAAATATATAATCCACCCAAATAAAAACCCAAATGATTTTTAAGTAACTAGTCATAGAGTGTGGATAATAATACCTATATATATGTGTCAATAATTATAAAAAAGATTACATATATATGTATATAAATACTGAATACAAAAATATAACAATTGAATTATAAATCATGTAATTTTAAATTTGTATATATAATAGTTTTCAAAAATAAATTCCAATTATCTTAACTAATTAAGAAAAAATAAATGAGTGATTCCCTTTTGTTTTCATTGGAAATGGATGGGGCAAGATTAGATCCATACCAACGTATAACAAGTTTATTTTTTCAAATTTTATTGTTTAGTTCTGGGTATCTACATAATTGATGTTTTTAATTGTTTTATTGAACACACAGAAACACACACACACACAAATATATACAAGCATATATATATATATATATATATATATCCTTCACTGCATCCTTAATTTGAAGAAAATATAAATCAAATGAACAAATAATCAAATGGTGTTTTGAGATAATGAATCAAGAGAAATCCAAAAAAATTTGTGATGAAATCAAATATATATATATATATATCATTGCTTATTGGTTACACATGAAAGAAACATGTTAACAATTTAAATCATTTTCTACAAAAACAAAAGATTCATCATATTTTGAATGATTTGTCTAGATTAAATTATCGAAACTTCTTTATAAGGCTTCAATGAAACGAGACGCCTAATGAAATTTTTCAAAAATGATGCACATATTTGTTTAGTATTTAAGACTAGAATATTAAATTACCATAGAAAATGATGGATATGAACATAATGATGATCGATGAAGAAAAAATATTGGAACAAGGAAAACAACTATTTAATATGATTTGTACACCTAAAATTTAAAATACATTCACATATAATATTTTTTTAAACAGATAACATGATTTTGTTGATGTTTTTGAAGAAGAACATATTGAAATCAACTTTTACCCCCATCCAATTTTGAAACCCCTTTGTTGTCTAGATCTGGTTTTGTTTGATTAGATCTCAGATCAAGCCCTTCAATATAGTCGATCATCTATCAATGATCTACATCTATCCATTCCAAATTCAACTAATATTATCTTAGCCTTATCCTCAACCTGAAGATGAACCATTGCTTTGACCTCTCCTAGCATCATCCTTGACTCCATTAATGCCAGAACTGTTTTTCCCAATAGTTTACTCAGCCTCCCTGAGAAACCTGATGAATTAACCCCCCATTAATTGATTTCACAATTTTATTATATTAGTTATTTTATTTTTTTTATCAATTCAATTTCATTTTGATTTCTTAAAATAATAATTTCATTATTATTCATAAAATTTATATTCATACTTATGCTAAATAATATCTGAAATATAATTAATTTGCATCTATAATTTCAATTATTTTATTAAACTAATTAATTAAAGTTATAAATTAATATTTTCATATAATCATAATTCATATATATATTCCCTTAATATGTAAATTTTATATTTTATAAAAATAAGCTAAAATTTTTCATAATTCAAAAACAATAAAAATACCCATATTCAAATAAATTTTATATTAAATTATTTTTAAAATATTATTAATTATTATATATGAACTAAATAATATATTTCATTTAGAATTATATTCCTTCTCAATTATACATAAATATATTTAGTTCATTTATATCGTTATTTTTATAAAATTAATTAAATAGATATTTTTATATTAAAATAATCATAAATAAAAATATACCACATTTATAAAATCAATTATTAATATAAACTAAAGGATTATATCGTACAAAAAAAAATTATTTATAATTATTATAAAAAAAATTTTAAAATTTTTTTTAATAAAATTATAATTGAAAAACTAATTCAATAAAACAACATTTATAAAATAATAAAAGGTAATTTTATTTCTAATATGATGATGATGATTATTATTATTATTTTAAAAACTGAAAATAAATTTTCAAAAAAAATATTAGATTAAATAAAATCACATAATTTTTATACTAAATAGTTCATAAAAGAATTTATTTAAATTATAAAATAATTAATTTATTAATAATTGTTGGGATGTTATAGCACATACCCAATGAATGTCAAAATATGTGTGTAGTAGGGATCATTTTCATACATGGTATCTCTTGAGTCAATTCCAAGGTACCTTTTATAGATTTATTACACCTATGTACTACTGTCTAAGAAAAAAGTCCATGTGTAGTATCTAGACAGGGATGTACATCTAGGAAAAACTATGTAATGAATTTTGTACCAAACATTAGGATGTTATTCTATACTAATCCTCAAATTAAATCATATATATATATATTCCCTAATATATGTTTCGAAGATCTAATTCCCATGGTTTCAACTCAACTTCCTCTAATACAAACTATAATGACCCCAACCCTAGTATCGTAGTGCTAGTACCATACATTATTTTATTGGCATATATATTGTTTGTTGGATCTATAGGGACCAAATATATTAGTATTTTTAAAGAAATATAGTCATACCTGATACCCATTTTATATTGGTAATAAAACATAAAACATAACATAAATAAATTCTCATCATCCTTGATATATACTGCATCAAATGATCCATTTTCATAACATAGGGAAAGGACACCAAATATGGTTGAGATCAAATGATTATTAAGGGTAAAGTACAATGGAAGATATCATGAATCAATTGGAATAATAAATATGAAATGGTAAATATCTTAACACAAATTCGACCTAAATATCAAGATGACGGATAATAAATATGGAAAGGAAAATAACGGGAAAAAACCAATTTAATCAATAAAATGAGATTCAAATTCATCCAAATATATCATCATTGTAAAACTAAAAATTGATTATAATAAATAAATTTAGGATTATGTAAATTATGAATTTTTGGACATCATGTTTCCTAGGTATTTTAAACCATTATCATCCTATCCTTCCACAAGACAGTTAAACACATACAAGGTAAAAATCCATCAGATTTGGACAACTAATTTGTCTTCTAAGACTACATAGGCATGCAGGGGATACTTATAAATGGTCCCCAACCCATGTAATCAATTTAAAAATGATTTAAAATATATTGAATAATATATTTTATTCATAAAGAATATCCCTTATCATCATGCATATATATTAATTAAAATATACAGATATATCAATATTTCCCCAATTAATGAAATTACATTCAATGTAATCACCATATGTAAAAATGATATAATTTTTATGAAAAAATTAAATCCATTAGTTTGGAATTTGTAAATTTAAGAGAAATATAATTAGCAATGGAAAATTATTATAATGTGGTGATTTTTTCTGGATAATGTTAGTAATCTTCAAAGAAAGTGAGATTGTACAATAACTTTTACCACATAGTAATTTTCAAGTAAAATTCTTATATATGAGATAAATCAAATAGAAACTTCAAATATCACTATTTATTAGTGAATAATGATATTATATATCAAATTTATAGTATTCATAACATTAAAAAGTTAATTTTTTCATAATAATAAATAAGTTTCAATAGAATGTAAATTCATAACAACTCCCATACCAAACTCTTACTTTTGGTTTTACATGGTTTAACATACTATATAGTTGTTTTAGATATTGTAATAAATTATACCATAACCATATTAATATTTATAATCTTATATTTGATCCTTTTAGGACATATTTTAACCCCTTTAATTAGTTTTCCTTCATTATATTCATTGTTTTGGATGTTAATTGACATTTTTTCTCTAGTATGTTTCATCATAAAAGATAAGATTATTGAATATATTATTTAATTTAATAATATAAAGAATAATAATAATCCTGAAATAATTTTCATATTTATATATAAACTAATCATTTATAATCACTCTTGATTGATTTTTTCAAAAATAAAGTAAATTATGATAACAGATACTCTAGGTTAAATTAATGAAAAAGTTAGGATTCCATTTTAGAATGAAATTTATATAAATGATATAAGTATTATTTTATCATTATATAATGATATTGATATAATAAACACCATTTTATTTTATTAAATATAAATAAATTTATATAATACATGTGGTGTAGAAATGACAATATAGTCACGTTGTTTCAGGAAGGTGGTAGTTCACACATACACGAATGACATTATCATCATTAATTTTGTGAAAAAGTAAGAAAGTAAATGAAATATAATATTTTTTCAGAATTATAAATATGAAATAAATATATTAATTTTTTACTTTATATCCTAAATAATATTGAAACATATCTTTATCACCTTTCATGTAATGTGTTAGTGAAAGTAGAATCACATCGTTCAAGAGGTGGTGGTTTGTAGTTCACATCAGTAACATTATAGTATCTCTAATAGAATGGAATGTAAAAAATGTTTTATATTATATAATTACTCTAGAAGTATAATTATTTTGTATAGATCATTTATATATTCATTATAAACATTATGAAACCCAACCTTGAGAGGTGGAAATGGAAAAACGAATGACATATGTTAGCGAGGTTGTAGTCTTCCACATACACGAATGATGATCATGTAAACCATATGATGGAAGTAGATATGGTTATAGAAAATTACCACAATATACATACATCATATAATATGGAAGATATTGAGTTAAATATAGCATGATGGTATAAAATTAATTTAATGAGATGGAGGAAGAAATAAAATAAATATTGTTGTTGAATAACATTACATCTTCATTAGATATCTTTTATTATTATGAACTAAATCTTTTATAGGTTGTATTTATAAAAAAAATAAGGATTTTTTTATTAGATGATACAATTTTTGATGTTATTTTCTAAACAAAATATATTTGAATATGTGAAGAAGTGAGTGGAGGGATTTGCCTTTTATAATTGAGGAGGATTGGAATTTTTTATAAATACTAAATGTTATTAAATTTTGGGAGGTCAATATTACCTCAAGTAGATAAATAATTAATAATTAATGGAATTAATGGATTATATTGTCGAACTACACCTCAACCACACAATTAAAAGAATGTTTTAAAAAAATTCTTTAACATATATGTTTCTTTATTTATAACATTTCTTTTTTCAACTTTGGAAACTAGTACTATTAAACTAGGTGATTTTTTCATTAAGACTAAAATTAGATGATCCTTATTAGATAATTTATACCCAAAAAATCATGATATGATATAAAATTTATTTAATATAAATCATATGTGTGTTTTAAATAAATTTTAAAACAAATGTATTAAATTTTCAAAAGTACTTCTTTAAACTTAACCACTCTAAGAAAGATTTTATGATTTAGTTGACAATATATTGATTAAAAAAATCTGACCATTACAAGAACATAATTTATGTTTAATAAATTTTTAAAAAACACATTACATAATATAGTATTTTTTATCCATTTAATAATATATCATTTAATGTAAAATAATATTAATGTTAATTATAATGTTATTAATTTAATTTAAATTTAAAAATATCAATAAAATTGTGGAATTATAATTTATTATGTAAATATATATATATAAAAATATATATATAACTAATAAAATAATTGAAAAAAATAATTCTTTCATGTTAATTTATAATTATTATTTTAATTATCAATTATTTTCATTAATTTACTTGATAATTATTATGTTGGAATTTATAAAGAATTTAGTGCAATTTGATCATATATAGAAATCAAAAACGAATTTACATGACAAATAATTCATTTTTATTTCAAAAAATATTTACAACTGAATGTACTTTTTTCCAGTCATTAATCATTATAAATATTATAAACCTGAAAGGTTTCTTTTTTGTCTAGGTTGTGACATAAATTATTATATAAGAGACTTCCATGAAAAAACTATCCAAAAAATACATAAACATTGATCCTATGGTCATAATAGTACAAATATGTTTATTCAATGGTTGTTGAATAAATTTTTCGGTCAATTTAACTCGTTTATAATTTAACACCTAGGAAACTCATTTTTACCTTAATCATGGTAAATAATTATTTCGGCATTCACAACTCATTTTAGTAAAAATTTATGTTGACATTAATAATCATTATATTATATTATTACTGATAATATGGAATGTTATTTTCCAAATTCAATTCATAGAAGTATAAAATTTTAGTTTGAAATTAATCCTCGAGTTGCGATGAGAAAGTGGGGTTCTAATAACAAAATATTCAATAGCTTAACATGTTTTTATGTCAAAATTAAATACTTAAATGATTTAAATGACATAAATTAGTTTAATTGATATTAGCTAATTTTATTTTACAAATGACTAGATAATAATTTTATATTATGAGTTATTTAATCGAAAATGTAGTTTTCAATTAAAATTCATTGTTTTTCATTATTCCCCAAAAAATGAAACTTTTCAGAAAAATAAAAAAAGTAGCCTAATATAATCTTTGAACTCCATGTTCAACAATAGATTTTATTTTTTCAAAACAAAATCTATAATCAGTAAAAAATAATTTTAAATTATGTGTGGAAAGAATTACTAAACCACATTATCTTTCAATAAGGTGTTTCATGCCTCACAAGTTGTCGATGAAATTAAGATTATTCAATATTATAAAGTATTGGGGAGTTAAAAAATCTATAAAAGGGGTTTTATCATCTCAATTTTAATTCTTTAGTACTCATGTTATATTAAACATGTATTTTACATTATGTGCTCTATCATATCAATGGAAGTCTTTTTTCCATATTACTCATGAAATTTTATGGGGTTTAAAAGTATATATCATTACCTCTATTTTATATCCTTTTGAATTAAATGATACTAAATACTATTGTAAACTCAATATTAACCATGGTTTAAAAATGATACTATGTTTATTTAATGTAAATGTTTCTATAAATTCCAAGAATCTATATCCCTATATGGAAACTAGAAATTTGATACATCTATGGTGGATATGAACTGTGGGGTAATCACCTTGAAAAAATGGTTGATCGGTGAATCAATCATCACACTAATTCATGATGAGTGGGCCTATGACATCATACATGGATAGACACTCTTGAGGGATATTCCTAGGAATATTCCCATAGTCTGGATGAACCATGATGAAGTATTTCTCTAACCATTTCCATGGTTTCATACTAATTCAAACTACTACACCCAATTACTATCTTCTATTGATAACTCGACACATTGAACTTACAACCATAACTATATTTCTTCCATTAGTGTAATTAATGTTCCATTGACAATACCCTATGTCTTTTTATTAGATTAATGGATTTTCTAATTGACATCCACATTATTTAATTCAATGGAGACTTAATTTATTAATGTATTTCTTATTATATAGATATCCATGTATTTATTCAGTAAAAGGTTATTAAGGTAATGGTGTTAAAATTAAATTTTATCTCCTTTGTTGAATGAATCAAATATAACAAGGTGATTATTAGGGAATAGATTTATAGAGGTCATTGATGCATCAATGGGTCTCATGATACAGAATAAGTTAGATTTTTGTGTATATTTAATCCCATTAATTAATAGTGTCTACGAACAAGTCCTCAACAACATGTTTTGATGTAAAACATTATGAATCCATCATTATAAGCTATTGACTAATTTTTATAAATGATTTTATTTTTTCTATAAATATATATTTCCATTTTTATCATTTGAATATGGATTTATGTTATTATTTTATTTATTCCATATCACATATTTATATTTTATGTAATTATATATTCTGTTATGCGTTATAAATGAGTATATATCTATGATCGCCCTTATTTTTTTTGTTTCTCAAGTAATCCAAGAGTAGAACAATGTGTAATTTTAAATAAAATTATAGAATATCTAATCATGTTCTTTCAATTTGTTAATATTTTATATTATGTTTTTAAATGTTTTTTTTGTATATATCATATCATTAAAGAATACTAAATTTTTATCTCCTTTGGGAACTCCTATATTTTATACATTATGACAATCATTTCTAGGTTTTCATTTTCTATAATGTTATACCCAACTTCAATCTCAGTACAACAATATCCGAAAACATATTCATCCAAAAATATAGCTATGTGTGTTTTGGTCTCAACCAAGGAACATAAATCTTTGAAGCTACTAAACTCATCAAATGGATCACTATCAAAAAATTCTAACCCTATATGATCAATATCAATGTATGAAATAATAATAATTGATAAAAAATATCTTGTTGTGTATAAACTATTTATTATTATACATTGATAACTTCTTCCAATACTGAAAACAACATCATCACAAACCCAAAAAAAGTTCAACCGATAATATAAATGTTCATATATCCACTGCAAGAAACTATTAAAAATTTTCAAACATGATGACCTCACATTTTAATCATTTTAAAATATCATCCTCAAAATATTCCTTCTCTTTGTAGGTAATTCATATATCAATAGAGAGAGTTTTTTTGTCATGTTTTCTCATCCATTAGAAATTATATTCATTGAAAAAATAATAGAGGGTATGGATGTCACATACATTGTCCTTGAATATCATGATGTTGAAAATATATAATAGAAATCAATTTCTAAAAAAATTACTTTTGTAATGGTATAATGAAGATATATTCTACATTATCTTCTTTATGTATAAAATATATACATAGATCATTTCATTAAAAATGTTTTATGATAAAGTCCTATTTAATGTCAATTTATTCATATGGTAATTATTATAAAGCATCCTCAGTAACATTGAACGAAAATTTATTATAGAAACCTATAGAATGGGTATCTTTACATCAACCAATAAATAATTCAACTGTGACTTCATCAACATTAATTATGTTGTTGATTGATTTGAAACTACATACTCATGATCAAATGTTCTGATAGTAACTGTACATTGCTTCATTTTTTTGAAACTAAAATAAAATCCTTTTAGAAAGAAAACTCCACCATATGTGGATCTATTTTTGACAACATAACCAAATGATTTTGTATTTGTGTACCCAAACATCTTTCCCTCTCCTTCACAAATTATCACAGAATTTAAATATCCCTTAATATACCATATAATAATTTCTACTAACAAACAAATATTTTTTTTTGAACATTGAAAACTATCACACAGGGTAAAAACATAATAAACTTCTAGACTACAATTTATTAAATACATTAATCTTCCAATAAATTTCCCTAAATACTATTGGTTCAATATTCCATCAAACAACATGTTTAAACATATTTGTTTCCAATGATATAGGTGTGTAAATATGTTTCTAATTATCATTAAAACGTATTTTAACAAATTCCATGGCATATGTTTCTTTTGATCAGAAAATTCTATCATTGTATTGATAAATTCATCCAATGAAAGTGCATAATTTCTCCTAGAAAGAATGTTTCACATAGTATATTCATTTCCCTATAAAAATATTTTCAATATTCATCATTATTCCCTTTTAATATGATATCATCAATATAAAAAATCATACTAAGGGAAACCCAATTATTTTATTTTATATATAGGTTTATGTAAGCCATTACTTTTTGGAGATTCAACTTTTCAAGACTTTATGATGCTTACGATACCAATCTCTTAGAACTTGTTTCCACCCATACAATTTATTCCCCAACTTGTAAGGCATTATTAAATATTTATAAAAAATGAATCGACATGGTTTCTCAATATATACATATTATTATAGCTCTATATTTTAAAAATCATACTTGACATCCATTTAGAATATCTTAAATATTTTTTAGTGATAATATCAAGAATTATTATGATGGTTTCATGTATGAATACAAAATTTTCACATCAAATTAAATGTATTTAAATAGGTAGTATACCATAAATGTAATGTCCCAGAAATTCTATTTATTTTTTTAATTATATGGGAATTTTACGAGTCCTAAAAAATTGACGGCATTTGATTCTGTGGCCCGGAGTGCACTGAATGAATTTCTTATCTTTTTTTAGGTACATTCAGTAAATGTGCAAGCTAGTTTTTGTATCTTCTGAATCAGTGATCATAAATAAAATCCTAGGGTACTTTTGAACTCGCAGTGTCGATATTCACTTAAGGATACTTTCATCTCGAGCATAGTAGGATGATGGTGAATTTTAGTTTTCATGTTTTACTTGTAAATAAAAATAAAATAAATAAAAAAATTTATTTTCTTTCTAACCTACCATTTGAATGCTCGGTGGTGGGTACCACCTGAGCTGGAAAACCCCACTAATTTGAATTTAATGGTGGGGACCACCTGACCCTTAAACTCCCTCTTTAATGAGGGAGGTGACTCATTGTTCTCTACAAATTAATTGTGCCACCTTCTATTAATTTATTATGCCAAAATCAACTTAATTAATATCAAACTCTAATTAAAATAATAAAACGTAATTTAATATATTGTCTATATCATTTTGGTGGAATTGGGGGGAAGTGCTGGAAAAGGAGAGAACTTTGGAGAAACACATTTCTCCAACGAAGAATGATTTCTCAAATGAAGAACACCTTATCCAATGAAGAACCCCATCAAAGGATCACCAACATGGAATGTATTCAATGATGACAAACCGATGCCCATCTTTACTCTCTACTCACCAATGTCAATAAACCTTTAAGGTAGGGTTTGTTATTTATATACCTCTTTCCCCATTCTTGATGCTCATCATGATTCCAGAATAAACAAGTCACTTTCTACCATTCTAACGCGGAGGGTTCTAGCTGAACAAACACAGTCAGACCTCTTCGCAACCTTTGTGAATTTGGATGTTCTTGAAACAACAGTGATGTCCCGAGATAAGTATGGTAGTCTTTGGAATGAATAACGGGCCACTAGGGTGTGCCCGATGACCCAAGGAATGTCGTCAGCAACCTGTGATGGCGACCGGCACCAGAGGGACGTGGGAATAACGGCCGACACTCCGACCATCCGCAATGAAGGTGGTGGCGCGTTGGCTCCACCGAAGAAGGGCCACGTTCCAACAGCTGTGGTAATTCAAGGGCGGCAGCTAGTGGTGGCCAAATTCACAAAGGGGCGATGGCATGCATCTTCCCTACTCGGCGTGCAAGAGCGGCATGAGGCCGTGGTGGAAAATGAGGGAGGACAGCTCACAATCGGCCGTCGGTGATGGTGTGGCATGCAACCGCGCCACACGGAGGAGGCTGGCCATCCAGCCAGCTGGGCATCAGAGCGGGTCGGACCAGACCCAGTGGGTTGGGTTGGACCCAAGGTGGGACCCAGGTCGGGCTGGGTCGACCCGATCAAGGTCGGGTCAGCCAATGCCAGTTTGGGCTGGGTCGGACAGAAATCGGTCCAACATTGACCCCTTTTCGCTCTTCCATCCATATCTTGAGGTAGGAGCAACCATTTGAAGAACCGTCTACAGATCCGGAAACCTTGAATCGAGACGGTCGTTTTAGTATCTGCCCCATGATTGTTTAGATAAATTCGGGGTATTTTAAGGTTGAATCGAACATGAATCAAACTAGGCCCTCGGGAATAAAAGGTTAATAACTTATAGGCAGGGCATCCGATTGATAGATCCTCTTTGCGTTGAGACCCATTTTACGTGGAGGTCCTTTTGGATACTTCTTTGTGGGAATTCTTGGAAGTTGGAGTATCGACCTGTGGCTTGAGGAGCGGACCCTTCCAGAATCTTGTGAGCTTGGTGCGGGAACCCTGTAGCTTACTGTAACATGAGAAAGGGATCCTATGTGGGTCAATGCTTTGGGATCCTACGTGGGTCTGTGTTCAAGGATCCCACTTAGATCATCTCTTGGAAATCCATGTGGGACTACTCTAGGATCCTACATGGGTCTGTTGTACTGGGATCCTATGTGGGTCTCATGATTTTGGATCTAATGTGGGTATGATTATTTAGGATCCTACATGGGATTTCCTCTTTGAAGAGTAAGATGATTCGATAGTTACATCTAATCATCTTTACTACAAAACCTATGATATACACGGTGTGAGCTGAATCCTTACATTCATGGTGATACCTTTTTGGTATTCTTCTTTGTGGCATACCATTGTGGTAATTAACTTCATGGTGATACCTTTTTGGTATTCTTATGTGTGGTATTACCTTTGTGGTACTTATCTTTGTGGTGTTACCGTCATGTTATTCCTTCCTTTGTGGAACATTTGTTTGGGTTTTTGAGTTGGGCTTTGTGTTTCCTCATCAATGAGATGGGTATACATGATAACTTAGATATATGTATGGGAATATACCTATGTAGGGTTGACTATTTTTTCCAAGCATTGTTGTTTATCATTTATGGATTTTGTGAGACCTTTGAGGGTCTCGGGGTCTCTACTGGGTATTGTTATACTAACCCCTGCACGGGCTACGCCTGCACCTTGTTATGTTTGGTGCAGACGACGGACAACACTGACTAAGGATAAGAGTACTAGGATTGGAGGTAGCTCGAAGGTGGAAAATAGGTGAGGAATACCACAGAGACGACCGTTCAAGATCTGTACCTACCCTTCAGGTAGGATCCATGGTGGGAGTTCATAGGAGCTATTTTAGTTTACTTGTACTTTTCAGTTTTCATTTACATTCTAGTTGGTCTTGTATTCTGGCCCCTTTTTCTTATTGTACATAATCTTTTTACCATTTAGTTTATGTTGTTCGTAACATTTTGTGTGATTGTTTATGTATGTATTTATGTTATAAAGGAAATGTCTTCCCGGATTTCAGGAATATACCTTCAGTGCTAGTCGCCAGCCCCTAGCCTATGGAAGACGGGCTTCGGTTAGTCATGGCATGGGCCCTGGGGGACAGATCGTGACAAATTGGTATAACTTATTGAACATACGAAGTAAATAAATAATATTACATTTTAATGTTTATAAATATTTGTGAATAAAATGTTAATATTACTTTAAAGGGAATTCTATGCTCCATGGCATACCCAATACGCAACAACGCGTTTCTTTGAAATCTTACATTACAGACTAATAATATAATAATATTATAATAGTTAACGCCTACCCATTGTAATGGCAGGAATGAAAATAAAAAACTACAAAATTATTACATATGTTTGTTAAATATTTTTACATTTATCCAATAAATGTTAGAGGCTTAAAATCCAAATGAATACAATTTTAAGAGTAAATACACTAATATTTTTGAAAGATTGTTTTACCGGATTTTGATGGAGAACCTTTTTTAAATATAACTTTGGACAATTTATAAGCTCTATTTGTCAAAATAAACTTATTATTTATTATTGGGACATTGAAATTTACTTTGGTTCAATTTTTAGTATGTTTCTGACATTGTTCATTTTTTTAATGAATAGTGAAAAAATAATGCATTTTACATCAAAACTGCTTTTTCATCTAATTTAAATATATGGATAGATTATATTTTTAGTTTCTTTTAAAGTTTAATTAGAATATATTTTTACCATTTAATTCAATGGAGGTAATTATAGTTAATTTCACTTTGAAAATAGATATAACCAAGTGCCAAACTTTTCATAGATATTGTTTCAAAAAAACCAGCTATTTGTTTTGGCAACGGGATATATTTTTAAATTAATTATTGCAATTTATGTGATTGGAATTTGGTAAAATGGATTCCATATTTGTAATCATAAGGTCAAAATTATGTAATTAAGATTTTTTTTGTTTTTGGACATTGTGAATAGTAACGATGGTAGTTATTTTTAATTATCGTGATTAATTAGTAATCGAGTAGTTAAGGATAATCAAATAATATCATAATAATATCAAATGACACCAAAATGTGTCCTTATGATACTGGTTGTGTCATGGCCAACCATGGGATGCCTTTTTCCAAACTTTGGGACCCCATGGAATCACTTTTGTGTGATAGTGACAATTTATCATTTTATTTTTAATGAAAGGAAAATATAAGAAAAGTATGTATCACCCAAGTAAAACAATTTTAATATTGTCTATGTAAATGATATCTTAGAATATAAATATTAATTGGAAATATAAAACGATTTCCTACATCATGGTATTTTTTTATAATTTTTAGACATTAAATATATTAACTTATTTATGACACCATGATGATGTAGCGATTACCTCATTAATGAACGATTTAAATAAAATGAAAAGATAAAGTAAAATCTAGGACTTACACTTGGAAAAAACCTATTTGATGAGAATATTTCTAACCCTTATCACCTTATACTAGAAATCTATCAATGTCGGACCTTTAAAATCCGAAAATCATTTTAAAATAAAGTAACATTTCTTGAATTTCCATGAGTGCCCCTCCTCCCTCTTATAAAAGGCCCCCACCTCTACCTCATTACACACACCTCTCAAGCCCTTGGATTGGCCAAACCCTACCCATTTCATCTTTACACATCCCTATATTCATCATTGAAGACTCACGATAGGTAGAATTCTCTTCAAGAAACCCTTTTGGTTCAAAGAAAAGGGAGTTACCCGATTTAAAGGTAATGTTTCTCTCATGTTCTGTTGTTTTATTTTGCTCCTCCAATACCCTAAACTCTTTTTATTCAGTTATTTTGTAACTACACCAGTATATTAAATATACTAGTATGTTTTTATAATAATTATTAGAGCTACACTTAAACACACATCCCTCTAATGGTTAAAGAGAATATTGTTTCTGTGCATGGCGAATTACTGCCTCACGAAACGATGATTGTTCGTTATTCTTTTAAAACCATTAAAGTTGGACATTATGATGTCACTGTATTTTATATATGATATATATGGTATTTATGTTTTCTATATTCTTCTGTATTTTATATTTAAAACATACCTTTTTTCTTTGCATGTTGTGGAAATGCGATAATTTCATATGAGGAAGTGTGGACTACCACCCCCTCAAGTGATGTGACTCGTTCATGAAATACATGGACTGTATAAAGAATGAAATTAATGAACTTATGTGACCTATATAAAATTTATATTATACAGGAATTATAATATATGTATATATATCACTCAATTAATTTTAATTCCATTAATATGACAAATAAATGAAAGTAGCGTTCATGCGTACGCACGGCCTACCGTCTCCATGAACGGTGCATTTCATTTCTTTTTATCTCCAAATGATATGTAACAGTATAAAATGAATATGTACTGGATATATATGATATTTAAATCATTTATACTATTTTGTAGATAATGTACGTATAACTACATGGACGATTCTTTTCAAACATGTTCATTTTTGACTCATATACCAAATATCGATAAAAACATTTGATATGAACTCACATAATTAACTAATTATTATAACATTATAATATGTGATTTTAATTGAATAATAAAATTTCAAGGAGTTCCTTAAGAAATTATAAATTTATAGAAGTTTATTATTCAGGAATATAAAGAACCGAACAAGACAAGTCGGACTTGAGGTAAGGGATCCGACTCTCTCTTTCTTTTCAAGTACCCTCTTTTATGTCATTTCATTTATTCTAAATGTTCTTATGTTGGAGTATGTTCTTTTATAATCACCATACTTAAATTTTTATTTTAATATTATTAGATACCCCCTATTACTTTCATGAATTCATTTTAATAATTTTTATGTGGCGTCGTTAGGCTGCCGAATTTTAGTAAGGGATCCTACATATCTCTTTCTTTTTAACTACTCTCTTTTTTGTAATTTCTTTTAATCTCATATTTATTATGTTTGGGGATGTTCATTTATATTCCTCATTCTATAATTTTTATGTTCATATTATGAGAGACCCTACTTGATATCATAAATCCATTTTTGGATGTTTTAAGTGGCGTCGTTAGGCTGCCGAGTTTTTATAAGGGAGTTTTCATCTCAATTTTATTCCCGTGAGATTTATGCTACATTTTCCACCATTTCCATTGAGTGGTGCATGTACTTCCCATTATTCTACTATTTTTGTAATATAATTTTGTTTATGAGTATTTACATCAATGTTGTATAGTCCTTATTTCATGACGTGTATGTTTCAAAAGTTACCCAAGTCGGTAAGGAAACCTTTCACCCTCCTATTTTAAAAAAACTTCTCTTTGGTTTGTCTTTTAAATTTCATCGTCGTATGTTGGGATATGTTATTATATATCCATATTGATGTAAATTTTATGTCCAAGTTATGAGATACCATTTTCTCTCTCATCAACAAATTTTATGAATATTAAAGTGTCGTCGTTAGGCTGTTGAATTTTACCATGGGATCTTCTTAACCCAATTTCGATTTCTTTGGGATCAACTTGTAGTTATTGATTATGTCACACTATGAATATGTGTGAATGATATCTGGTTGTTTTACACTTAATATACACTTATATTTGGTGTATTTATACTTGTCACACATAATTATAAGATTGATTTATCCTTAATTTAAGGTTACCTTCTTTATAAGGGATTTCATCTCATTTTACATTTCTATTGATACTTCATTGTTGTTATGAACAAATTCACTCTTATATGGTGTATATATTGTACTTTGGAATATTAGATCATTAATCCCTTCATTCTCAGGATATTATAATGTTCTGATTAAATGTTATTCCTCAATTATTATATTCAAGTGTCACTCATTTTGTTAAAAACGCTTTAACTAAAATATGGTTTTAAGTGTTTTAATGATTTTTTCTCATAAATATTTCATATTAATATCCATGTTTTCAAAATGGTTTTAAGTATTTATTTATATGGATATTAATGGTTTAAAATGTTAAAAGCTTCAAAGTGGTATGGGACACTTTGATTCAAAAATCTCTTTATTAAATGTTTTAAATGGTTTTGAAAATAGTTTAGAATGGATTCATTATTTCAATATCTTAAAATGTTATATTATTATTGCAATGTGGGAAAGTTATATTTCCTTTATCCTTAAGTTATGTGTTATTTTTATGTTATAGTTCTTGGGAATTATTTATGAAGACGGGTGGTTTCGTGATAAACTATGGGCGGGTGAGCCCGATATAGATCTCCAATTCATTGGGTAACGTGAAGGGGTTAAAAGATAAGGTTTCTCTGAAGAGATTTAGGGAATATACTGTGATGGGTATTCCAAATGTAACCATGAGGGTTACTCCCTATGTAATAATGTTATGAATGCCTCAAGTTACCTTTACGTCTTCTGATTTCTATGATTTATTCATAAATATTAAGATTTCATGAGGTATGTTAAAGTGCTTATGTTTTATGATTATAGTGTGTTTTCATTGATTCATATGTATACATGGACTAATTTTTCATTTTCGTATTCTTATATCCCATACTGAGCTTTTTGTGCTCATCCAATGTTTTTGAAATGTTTTCCTCGGGACTTAAAGTGGAATACGGTCAAGGATAGGATCAAGGAAATGTCACGATGTCTAAAACATAGAACTAGACATGACTCTTTTTTTCAAGAGTTTTTATTTTGTGAAAAAATATGGGAACTAAGTAGATGTGTCTACTTTGTAATATTTGAGATGTAATAGTTATGTTCTAATTCTCTAAAACTCTAAACCTGAAAATATCCTCAATATGAATTATTCATTTAATTCAAGATTAAGTAAGTTTTAAGGCCGGGTCCTTGTAGTTGGTATCAGAGGTCGGTTTAGATAACTTTAGAGGTTAGAGTTTTGTTTAAGAAAAAGTGACAAGTTGGGTATAACCACAATGGTTAGTATATTATATGGATTCATTGTTTTTTTAATGATAAAATGAGTTTGAGATAACTTGGATAATTATATCTTGGTGTTTATCTTCCTCTTTATTATATGATGATTTTACTGATATACTCACACTGACCTTTTTGGTTTTAGTAAATGGCTAGATCTAGAAGGCACCAAAGTAACAGTGGATTTAAAGAAAACTATGGCGGTTTTATGAAAGAACAACTGAATGATATGGGATCTGCAATGAGAACACTTGTGGTTATCCTCAACCAACTATCTGGAGTCATGATGGACCACCTAAACCATAGTGATTTTTATAAGGAATCTTATATGCGAGAAACAAATCCCTACGGAAGATCAGGTAATAATCATAAAGGTAAGTATGTTCGAAAACCTATGTGTCAAAGATGTGGAAATAAACACATAGGAAAATGTTTCAAAGGGACAGAAAGATTCTATGGATGTGGAAGTGAAGGTCATAAATCATGAACCTTCTATGGAAAAATTAAGAATCTAGGTGACTCTTGGAAAGGGAAAGAAGTTATTTCTGAAAGATCAATTTAATGTTTTAAATGTGGTGTGCATAGACATTATGAAAACACATGTCCTATGAAGAATTAGCAGGAATGGGGTCACCAAGATTGTTCAAATATTCATTTACCAATACATAATGCCATTATGATTGAGGATGAAGAAACTGACAATGACCATTGAAAGGTATTGATTATTTCTTAACATATGTTTTCGTATTATTGGAATCTTAGGATATGATTCATGATTTTGTTTTTAGGAAAGAATTATTTCAAAATAAGTTGAAAAGGAATGGTTAATGGATCATGAAGAATGATGAATGAGTTAGAAGTCAACATATAAGGGATTCAAGAGTTATGGTAGATTTTAGGATGGTGAAATTCTTAAATGTATTAAGTCACTTTTGATGACGGGGTTACATTAGAAGACTTTTTATAGTATATTTAACCCTGATGTTTGATATATGAAAATTTTATTCAAGGAATAATTATCCTTTCTTTTGTGGATATAGTTATAAAGAACCATTTGGGTTTATATGATCCTTGAATTTGCGGAAATTTTTGGTTAATACATTTTGGGTTACAAAAGGGAAGGTTTTAGATAACCATTGTTGTTAAAATATGTTATGGTTATTTTTGAATATTTTATATCTTTTTTGGAATGTTTTAAGAATTATATAGTTTTGAAAAAAGTACAACACGAAGACTGTGTGACAACCCGTCACGTCAGACGAAGCTGCAGGAATCGAACCCACAACCAAAGTGCAACTGGTATTTATTGCCTACCACTGGACTACATCAAGTCCCTGGTTAGTTTGAATGATTCTTTTTAATTAGATGGTTTTATGAATTAAGAGTTAGTTGATTTTGGGTTATCTATGGAAATGATTAGCCTATCATGGAGGATATGTGATTAGGTTAATTACTTTTCAGTATGAGACTTTAAGTGAAACTGATGTTATTTTGGAGAAAAATGATAAGATTTATATTAGGATAATATGTGATTAAATACTTCAGATATTTGGGTTTCAATCTTAGTTTAGTTTACTCTGAAGAATTTTATGGATATATGTTTATTGAATGGTCTTTATTTAACTTAGTGTTTTGTTTGACAAATTTTGGATATTAGGAGTAGTTTTTCTTTTTGTAAAAAAATATCCTTTTTGGGTATTATCTGATCTCATACTAAACTTTTTGGTTTGGTTTTGGTTAAGGTCTAAAGACATGGGAATTATAAAATTCTATTTTCTGGATTAGGTGATTCTCAAGAAGTTGATTATAGTACTCTTAATGCGAACAAGTCCTCCTAAATACTCATCTTTTGGAGAATATATGAGATTGAGTAAGGAATATAGTAAAAGTTTAAAGTCTACATGACTAGTAAGTATGTTTCATTATGATTTAGTTAAGATCAAAAATTAATTCCTCAATGAAATGTAACTTCAAACAAAAATGATGTCTCTTAACTTTTCCTTCTGGGGAATCGAATACTGTTTAACCCATCACAAGTTTCGGATTTTCATGTGGTTAACATTCTCCTAGACATGTTTTCTATCACTCTCCATCATAACATGACCCTTTTTTTTCTCCACCATATCCATATTTTCTTACTTGGAATCCTAGTATGGGTTAACTCATGTGACCTTTGTACTTCACTTTCATTATTTTAAAGTGATATTTTTACTGACTCTTGTCCCGATGTGGGACTTTCAAGGATGTTTCCATGCCCAATTTTGAAATTGCAAGGACGCAATTCCCAAAAGGGGGGACTATGTAACATCCCAGGTAAATAAATAATATTAAATTATAATTTTTATCAATTTTTGTGAAAAAAATATTAATATTACTTTAAAGGGAATGCTATGGTCGATGGCGTACTGAATACGCGACAACGAGTTTCTTTGAAATCTTACGTTGCACACTAATAATATAATAATATTATAATAGTTAACGCCTAGATGTTGTAATGGCATGAATGAACAAAAATAACTACAAAATTATTACATATGTTTGTGAAATATTTTTACATTTATCCAATAAATGTTAGAGGCTTAAAATCCAAATGAATAAAATTTTAAGAATAAATACTCTAATATTTTTAAAAGATTGTTTTACTGCTTTTTGATGAAGATCCTTTTTTAAATATAAATTTTTTCAATTTTATAAGCTCTATTTTTCAAAATAAACTTATTCTTTATGATTGTGACATTGAAATTTACTTTGGTTAATTTTTTGGTATGTTTCTGACATTGTTCATTTTTTTAAATGAACAGTGAAAAAATACTGCATTTTACATCAAAAATGCTTTTTCATCTAATTTAAATATATGGATAGATTTTCTTTTTAATTGGTTTTAATGTATAATTAGAATATATTTCTACCATTTAATTCAATGGTGGTCATTATAATTAATTTTACTTTGAAAATGGACATAAACAAGTGTCAAACTATTCATAGATATTGCTTCAAAAAAACCCGCTATTTGTTTTGGCAACGGGAAATATTATTAAATTAATTATTGGAATTTCTATTTTTTTAATTTTTTAAAATGGATTCCATATTTGGAATCAGAAGGTCCAAATTATTTAATTAATACTTTTTTGTTTTTGGACATTATGAATTTTAACGATGGTAATTATCTTTAATTATCGTGATAAATTAGTAATCAGGTTGTTAAGGATAATAAAATAATATCATAATAATAACAAATTACCCCAAATTTGTCCTAATACTACTGGTTGTTTCATGGCCGACCATGAGATTCCTTGTGCCAAACTTTGGGACCCCATGGAATCACTTTTTTGTGATAGTGACACATTATCATTTTATTTTTAATGAAAGGAAAATATAACAAAAGTATGTATCACCCAAGTAAAACAATTTTTGTTTTGTCTGTGTAAATGATATCTTATACTATAAATATTCATTGGAAATATAAAATTATTTCCTACATCATAGTATTTTTTCTAATTTTTAGACATTTAAATAAATTAACTTATTTATGACACCATGATGATGCATCGATTACCTCATTAATGAACGATTTAAATAAAATGAAAAGATAATGTAAAATCTAAGACATACACTTGGAAAAAACCTATTAGGTGAGTATATTTAGAACCCCTATAACCTTATACTCTGAATATATCAATGTGAGACCTTGAAAATCCTTTACTCATTTTAAAATAAAGTAACATTTCTTGACTTTCCATGAGTGTGCCTCCTCCCTTTTATAAAAGGCCCCCACCTCTATCTCCATACACACACCTCTCAAGCCTTTGTCTCGGCCAAAACCTACCCATTTCATCTCTAACAATCCCTCTCTTCATCATTGAAGCCTCACCTTTGGCAGAATTCTCTTCAAGAAACCCTTTTGGTTCAAACAAAAGGGAGTTACCCGATTTAAAGGTAATGTCTTCTCTTATGTTCTTTTGTTTTATTTTGCTCCTCCAACCCCCTAAACTATTTTTATTATGTTTTTTATATAAACACTAGTATCTTAAATATACTAGGATGTTTTTTTAAGCATTATTAGAGATACACTTACACACACATCTGTCTATTGGTTAAAGAACATATTTTTTCATGTGGATGGCAAATTAATGCCTCACGAAATGATGATTGTTCACTATTCTTTTAACACCTTTAAATGTGGCAATTATGTTGTCACTGTATTTTATATATGATATATATGGTATTTATGTTTTCTATATGCTTCTGTATTTTATATTTAAAACATACCATTATTCTTTGCATGTTGTGGAAATGCGATAATATCATATAAGGAAGTGTGCATTACCGCCCCCTCAAGTGATGTGACTCGTTCATGCAATACGTGAAATGTATAAATAATGAAATTAATGAACTTATGTGACCTATATAACATATATATTATACTTTAATTATAATATATATCTCTCTCAATTAATTTTAATTCCATTAATATGACAACGAAATGAAAGTAGCATTCATCCGTACGTACGACCTACCGTCTCCATGAACGGTGAATTTCATTTATTTTTATATCCAAATGTTATGGAATAGTATAAAATGAATATTTACAGGATATATATGATATTTAATAATTAATACTATTTTTGAGATGATTTACGTATAACTACATGGGCGATTCTTTTCAAACTAGTTCATTTTTGACTCTTGTACCAAACATCGACAAAAACATTTGATATGAACTCACATAATTAACTAATTATTATAACATTATAAAATGTGATACAAATTGAATAATAAACATTAAAGGAGGCCCTTAATAAATTATAAATTGACAAAAGATTATTATTCCGGAATATAAAGAAACGAACAAGACAAGTCGGACTTGAGGTAGGAGATCTGACCTCTCTCTTTCTTTTCAAGTACACTCTTTTATGCCATTTAATTTATTCTCCATGTTCTTATGTTGGAGGATGTAATTTTATATTCACCATACTGTAATTTTTATTTTATTATGATGAGATAACCCCTTTTATTCTCATTAATTCATTTTCATAATTTTTAAGTGGCGCTGTTAGGCTGCCAAATTTTCGTAAGGGATCCTACCAATCTCTTTCTTTTTAAGTACTCTCTTTTATATCATTTCTTTTCATCTAATCTTTATTATGTTTGGGGATGTTAATTTATATTGCACATTATTTAATTTTTATGTTCATATTATGAGATAACCTATTTGATCTCATAAATCCATTTTTGGAAGTTTTAAGTGGCGCCGTTAGGCTACTGAGTTTTCATAAGGGATTTTTCATCTCACTTTTATTTCCATGAGATTTGTGAAACATTTTCCACCATTTCCTTTGATTGGTGTATGTAATTCCCATTATTATACTCTTTTTTTAATTTAATTTTGTTTATGAGTATTTACTTCAATGTTTTATAGTCCTTACTTCATGAGGTGTATGTTTCGAAAGTTACCCAAGTCAGTAAGGGAACCTTTCACCCTCTTAATTTTAAAAGACTTCTTTTTGTTTTTTCTTTTAAATTACATATTATTATGTTGGTATATGTTCTTATATATCCTTATTGATGTAAATTTTATGTCCAAGTGATGAGATACCATTTTCTCTCTCATCAACTAATTTTATGAATTTTAAAGTGACGTCATTAGGCTGTCAAATTTTACCAAGAGAACTTCTTAACCCAATATCGATTTCATTGGGTTCAACTTGTAGTTATTGATTATGTCACCCTATGAATATGTGTGGATGACCTCTGGTTTTTTATACATAATATACACTTATATTGGGTGTATTTATACTTGTCACATATAATTATGTGATTGATTTATCCTTAATTTAAGGATACCTTCTTTATAAGGGATTTCATCTCATTTTACATTTCTATTGAAACTTAATTGTTTTTATGCACCAATTAACTCTTATATGGTGTATATAATGTCATTTGGAATATTATATCATGAATCCCTTCATTCTCATGATATTATAAAGTTCTGATTAAAAGTCATTCCTCAATTATTTTATTCATGTGTCACTCATTTTGTTACAAACCCTTTAACTAAAATATCATTTTAAATGTTTCAATGATTTATTCTCATAAATATTTCCCATTAATATCCATGTTTTGAAAATGGTTTTAAGGATTTATTTATATGGATATTAATGGTTTAAAATGTTAAAATATTCAAAGTGGTATTGGACACATTGATTCAAAAATCTCTTTATTACATTTTTTAAATGGTTTTGAAAATGGTTCAGAATGGATTCATTATTTAAATATCTTAAAATGTTATATTATTATTTCAATGTGGTAAGGTTATCTTTCCTTTATACTTAAGTTATGTGTTATGTTTATGTTATGGTTCTTTGGCATTTTTTATGAAGACGGGTGGTTTCGTGATAAACTAACGGCGAGTGAGCCCGATATAGCTCTCCAAGGCATTAGGTAACTTGAAGGGGTTAAATGCTAAGGATTATCCGAAGAGATTTAGGGAATATATTGTGATGGGTATTAAAAACGTGACCATGAGCGTTACTCCCTACATAAGAATGTTATGAATGCCTCAAGTTACCTTTACATCTTATGATTTCTATGAGTTATTTATAAATCTTATGATTTCATGAGGTATGTTAAAGTGATTATGTTTTATGAGTAAAGTGTGTTTTCATTTATTCTTATGTATACGTGGACTAATGTTTTCTTTCTGTATTCTTATATCCCTTACTGAGATTTTTGTTCTCATCCCATGTTTTTGAAATGTTTTCCTCAGGACTTAAAGTGGAATACGGTCAAGGATGGGATCAAGGAAATTTAACGATGTCTAAAACATGGATCTAGACATGAATCTTTTATTCAAGAGTTTTTATTTTGTGAAAAAAATGGGAACTGAGTAGATGTGTCTACTTGGTAATATTTGAGATGTAATAGTTGTGTCTTAATTCTCTAAAACTCTAAACCTGAAATGATCCTTAATGTGAATTATTCATTTAATTCAAGATTAAGTAAGGTTTAAGGCAGGTTTCTTATAATTATTAACCATGGTTCACCTATTTCTTTTCAGGATGCCTCCACACAGGTAGACAACTAGGGTTCTGAGTATAGTACGCGATGATAGCCCACCGAGCGATGAGGCCTCGGTGTAGGGCCCTTTATTAGTAGGGGAACAAGTGGAGGAACCAGCGGTACCATTGCCCATTGGACCACCGATTCCACTAGCCCAAGAATTGGAGAGTGAACGCCGCAAGAGCGTGTTGCATGAGTTCCAGTGCCAGAGGCCACCTAGGTTTAGGGGTGATATGGACCCACAAGCTGTTGATGATTTGTTGGAGGTTGTGGTGAGTGTCTTTTGACTAGTAGGGACACCAGCTGACCACATGGTGATATTTGCTGCCAGTATTCTACAGGATGCAGCAAGAAGATGGTGGATCCTAATGCTCCAAGTTCATGAAGAGCTGACACTTTTCTGGGTATACATTGAGTGCCTGTTTTGGGCAGAGTTTCTCCCATCTACCCTTCACAGAGTGCACATATAGGAGCATCTTCATCTGCAGTAGGGCAACATGATTGTGGCTTAGTAATCAGTGAGATTCACCAACTTCTAGCACTACATAACTGATATGGTGAAGGACCCATTCTTTCGGGCCCAGCCCTTCAAGAAGAGACTCAGGTGGGAGATCACGGCATCATTGATTTCTCTCCACATCCCGACGTAGGAGGGAGTGTTAGAGAGATCCCTCTTAGTGAAGAGTTTTCTTTCTGAGCAGTCTTCATCATTGAGAACCACCACCGGGCATTGCGTAGTGGAGTATTCTATAGCTGGCAGTAGATAGATGTCACAGAGGTCCAAGAGGACTAGATATACAGGTAGATGACCTTAGGATTCAGGGTCAGTTGTGCGAGGCACCGGAGACAGAGCTAGTCATGTGAGGAGCATGAAGTGTTACACTTGCAGTGGGTTGGGTCACATGGCTCATTAATTGTCAACCATCCTTATAAAGGATTATTAGATGGTCGAAGGACCACCTAGGCATAGATAAAAGCTCGACCGAGGAGGTCCACAGGGAGTAGGCGGACGTGGAAGAGGAGATGGACATGCAGCAAGCAGTGGGTGACGATTCAAAGTGTTACCGCCACCACCACCAGGTGGTCCACCCTAACCATAGGAAGTAGGTGGAAAAGGGCGAGCTCATCTCCAGACAGTTGAGGCATATGACCATGGTGATCTGGAGATGATACGTGGTATGATCTATTTCTACTCTACCATAGTTGTGGTACTTATAGACATTGGTTATAGTCATTATTTTATAGCCACCTCCCTCATTTTAAGCTCATAGATTCTGATGGAGACATTGGCTTAATACATATGGATTGAGACTACTACAAGAGAGGATTCGACGATTATACACCAGTGCCGGTAGTGTGAGCTTACTCTAGTAGGTGAGAGCTTCGGCTGGGGTCTCTTAGTAGCGGCTTTGAGGCCTTACAATGTCATCTTGGGTATCGACTTGTCATCTATTGTCCATGATCCGATTTAATTTATTAGGTGAAAAGTACTGTTTCTCCACATATATTGGACTAGGTTTACCTTCCCCAGTGATAAGGGATCCATGGAATCATAGGGTAGACTTACCTGGAGAAGATTGCAGCCAATCACTTATCAGTTGGCTAGACTTACCCTCGGATCTGTTGATCTGGAATGTCTGAGCCATCCTATAGTGGTGGACCAGTACGCGGATTTCTTCCCTAATGATGTTTCGGGTCAAACTCCTCCCAGAGAGGTGGAATTTTTCATTGAATTTCACCCTTATATGGCACCAATATCTACACCATCATATCTGGTGGCTCCTATGGAGATTCTTGGGTTGTAGGTACAACTAGAGGACTTGCAGGGGAAGGGATTCATCCGGCCTAGTGTTTCTCCTTGGCCATCCCCTATTTTGTTCTCCAAAAAATTGGATAGAAGCTTGAGACTTTGTGTTGACTATCAGTGCCTAAAATAAGTGACTGTGAAGACCAAGTACACACTTTTGAGGATTGACAACCTCTTTGATTAGCTGATGTGAGCACGGTGGTTCATGAAGAGAAACATCAGATCAGGCTATCACCAGCTCAGAGTACGAGACGAGTATGTGCCGAAGATTACTTTCAGATGTGGGTATTTCCACTATGAGATCTTGGTTATGTCATTCGGCAGGAACAATGCTCTAGCAGTGTTCATGGGACTCATGAACAGGATCTTTCATCCATACCTTTATCACTTTGTATTAGTCTTCATCGAAGATATTCTGATCTACTCGGCTACCAAGTAGGAGCATGCATATCATTTGTAGATAGTTTTGGACACACTCTGAGAGCATTATATTTATGGTAAGATCTTGAAGTTCTAGTTCTGGATATTAGAGGGTCATTTTCTAGGACATGTCATCTCTGAGGCTGGAGTTGCGATGGATCCAACAAATATTGAGGTCGTACGTGCTTGGGATCCACCCAGGTGTGTGATGGAGGTATGGAGTTTCATGGGTTTGGATGGATACAATCAGAGGTTTGTGCTAGATTTCTCCAGAATTGCAGCACCTTTATCAGCATTGAAAAAGAAGGGACAACCCTTCATGTGGTTGGAGAGATTATAGTGGATTTTTTAAGAGATGAGGAAGAGGATGACTAGTGCCCCCATCTTGAGGCTTTTGGAGAAAGGCATTGGGCATGTAGTCTACTGCAACGCATCAGGGACCGGGCTCGGATGTGTCCTGATGTAGGAGCGAGTAGTTATTGTATATGGTTCTCAACAGTTGAGACAACACGAGGAGAACTACACTTCCCATGACATGGAGTTAGTAGTAGTGGAATTCACATTTAAGATTTGGTGGAATTACTTGATGGGTGAACGTTTTACAGTCTACTCGGACCACAAGAGTTTCAGGTATATATTCTCTCAGATGGACCTGAACCTGAGACAGTGACATTGTCTTGAGTACCTCTAGAACTGTGACTTTGAGATATTCTATACTCTTGAGAAGGGGAACGTTGTATAATATGCACTCAGCATGAGATCCGGTATACAACAACTATGTGAGGTGATGGAGTAGTTGTCCGCTTTATAGATATCCATCGTGGAATGAGATGGAGAAACATTTCTTTAGTCTCTTATAGTCACACCCCCACTTACTAAGAGAGTCAGGGAGGCACAGCATGGGGACACTGACTACGAGGCATGACGTGCTAAGATATCCACAGGATATGCAATTGATGGATTTTCTGAAGGTGGGGAGCACGTCATCCATTTCAGAGGACTTACCATGGTACGAGTGTTTCTTAGAGAGGAAGTGTTGAGGGAGTTCCACACATCCCCTCTAGGGGTACATCCAATAGTGGTGAAGATGTACCAGGATCTCCAATGACATCACTAGTGGCCAGAAATGAAGAAATTAGTAGCAGATTTTGTCTCTTGGGGCCTCACTTGTCAGCTAGTGAAGGCAGAGCATCAGGTACTAGTAGGCTTAGTTCAGCCTTTAGAGGTCCAAGAGTGGAAGTGGGATGAGATATCCATGGACATCATGACAGTACTTCCACGTACATCCAGGGGTTATGATTCTATCTGGGTGATCGACGACCAACTCACCAAGTTGTCCCACTTCCTACCGATCAGAGAGAAGGGTTCTGTAGAGAACATGGGATGCCTCTATGTGCATGATATTGTGTGGATAAATGGATTACCCTCAAAAATTTCCTCCGATCGTGATGCACGTTTCACTTCCCTGCTATGGAAGTGGTTGCAGGAGGATTTTGGGATGTAGCTTCATTTGAGCACCGCCTTCTATCCTCAGACGGATGGCCAGACTGAGCGGACCATTCAGACCCTCAAGGACATGATGTGTGCTTGCATCCTTGACTTCAGTCGTAGCTGGGAGGATCACTTTCCCTTGGTGGAGTTTTCATACAAGAAAAATTACCACTCCGCCATTGTTATGACACCTTTCAAGACTTTGTATTGTCAAACTTGCAGATCGCCTTTGTGTTGGACTAACCTAGGGGAGTCAGCACTCATTGGAACAGATACGGTACCGGCTACCACAGAGAAAGTTCAGATCATCTAGGAGTGGACGAAGACTACACAGAGCAATCATAAGTCTTATACCGACATGAGAAAAAGTCCTATGGAGTTCGAGGATGGAAACCAAGTCTTTCTATGGGTCTCACCTCGATGAGGTTTGCAGAGATTTGACTGGGATGTAAACTTATCTTCAAGGTTCATCATACCCTTTCAGGTCCTTAGTAGAGAGGGTGAGGTGGATTAACACCTAGCAATTTCCCCTCAGTTGCATGAAATTTTTCATGTATCACTACTGAGAAGATACATACATGATCCTTCGCACATCATTGACTGGGGATAGCTGTACATCGATGATAGCGTGATTTTTTCAATGGTTCCAGTGGAGATTGCGGATCAATAGGAAAGAGTCCTTCGTAGGAGATCAATTACTTTTGTGTGTGTATGTTGGCAGCACATGAACCTCTATAAGATCACATGGGAGTGGGAGGGTTAGATTTGTACTCAGTACCCCCACTTGTTTTCCTAGTTTTTGTAATGTGACTTTCACGAACGTTTAACCCTAAGGTGGGGAGAATGTAAAGACCCAAAAATTACATGTAATTTTTTTTTAATTATATGGGAATTTTAGGAGTACTAAAAATTTTACGGCACGTGATACCGAGACTCGGAGTGCGTGGAATTAATTTCTGAACTTTTTTTTGGTATGTTTAGTAAATGTGTGAGCATGTTTTTGTAACATTTTAACTAGTGCTCGGAATTAAAATTTGAGGGCACCATTGAACTCCCAGTGCCAATATTCATTTAAGGATACTTTCACCTCGATTGTAGTAGGACGAGGGTGAACGTTAGTTTTCATGTTTTTTGTGGAAATAAAAATAAAATAAAGAATAAATTTTATTTTATATATAACCTCCCATTTTAATGCTCGGTGGTGGGGACCACCAGAGCTGGATAACCCCCCCCCCCATTTGAATTTAATGGGGGGGACCACCCGACCCATGAACTCCCACATTAATGACGGAGGTGACTCTTCATTCTCCCCTAATTAATTGTGCCACCTTCCATTAATTTATTATGCCAACATCAACATAATTAATAGAAAACTATAATTAAATTAATAAAACATAATTTAATAAATTGGCTATTTCATTTTGGTGGAATTGGGGTGAATTTTTGGAAAATCAGAGGACATTGGAGAAACACATTTCTCCAATGAAGAATGATTTCTCCAATGAAGAATGTCATCTCCAATAAAGAACTCTGTCAAAGGATCACCAATGTGGAACGTCTTCAAAGATGACTAACCGACATCTGTCTTTCCTCTCTCCCTACCGATGTCAATGAACCTTCAAGGTAGGGTTTTTTATTTGTATACCCCTTAGCCCATTCTTGATGTTCATCATGATTCAGGAATAAACAAGTCACTTTCTACCGTTCTAACGCGGAAGGTTTGGGCCAAACGAACATAGCCTAACCTCTCCACAACCATTGTGAATTTGGATGGTCTTGAAATTATGGCGACGTACCGAGGCAAGTAAAGAAGTATTGAGAATGAATAACAAGACACCGGGATGCACCTAGTGACCTGAGGAACATCACCAGCGACCCATGTCGGTGACCGACACTGGAGGGACTCGGGAACTGCAGACGACACTCCGGCTGGCCGCGACGAATGCGGCGGTGCGACCGCACCATCGAAAAAGGTCTGCGGCTGCGCAAAGGGGAGTCTTCATGCGTCTTCTCCATCCGGCTTGAAAGAGCCATGGCACACAGCTGCGGTGGCGAATGAGGGTGGTTGGCTCTCTGTCGGCCATTGGTGATGGCGCGACGCATGATCATGCTGCATAAAGGAGGCTGGCCATCCAGCCAGCCAGAGAGCCAAATGAGCTGCATAGTGTGGGCCACCCAGTAGGCCAAGCTCGACCTAGTAGGCTGGTTTAGACCTAGGTCTGGACCCTGGTCAGGCTGGGTCGACCCGAACCGATTCGGGTCTGTCCGACTTGGTCAGACCGGACCCGTACAAACTTCGACCCCTTTTCACTCTTTCGACCATAGCTTGAGCTACATGTGTCTATTTGACGAACCATATATGGCACCAAAAACCATAGATCGAGATGGTCCATTTGGTATACCCCATATGATTTTTTGGATAAAGTTGTGGTACGGCCGAGTTAGATCGAACATGAATCCAAACGGTCCCTTGAGACTGAAAGGCTAATAACAGACTGATCGGGCGTCCGATTGATGCACCATCTATTGCGTTGAGACCCCTTTTATGTGGCATTACATTGGGATAATTCATCGTGGGACTTTGTGATAGTTAGAGAATTGACATGTGGGTTGAGGAATAGTCCCTCTCGGAATCAACCGAGCTTAGTGCGAGAACCCTGTAGCTGTCTGTAATATGAGAAAGGGATCATATGTGGGTTTATGTACTGGGATCCAACATGGGTCTATGTTCGAGGGTCCCACTTGGATTCGCACTTGGAAATACATGTGGGACTACTCTAGGACCCTACATGGGTATGATGTACTAGGATCCTATGAGGGTGTTATTATTTAGGATCTTATATGGGTCGGATGACTTAGGATCCTACGTGGTTCTGATGATTTAGAATCCTACGTGGGTATTCCTCTTAACAGAGTAATATGATTTAGTAGTTATATCTAATCATCTTTAATACCATACCTAAGATATACCTGGTGTGAGGTAAATCTTTACCTTTGTGGTGATACCATTGTGGTATTCTTCTATGTGGCCTACCTTTGTGGTACATACCTTCATGGTGATACCTTTGTGGTATTATTCTGTGTGGTGTTACCTTTGTGGTACTTATCTTTGTGGTGTTACCTTTGTGGTATTCCTTTCTTATGTGGAAGATTTGTTTCTGATTTTGAGTTGGGCCTTGTGTGTCTTCATGAATGATATGGTTATACTTGATAACTTAGTTATATGTATGGTCATATACCTAAGTAGGGTTTACTGCTGTTTCTATGCATTGTAGTTTATACTTTGTGGATTCTATGAGACCTTTGAGGGTCTCGAGGTCCCTACTGAGTGTCATTATACTCACACCTTCATGGTCTATGCCTATACCTTGTTTTGTTTGGTGTAGACGACGGAAAACGCTGACTGAGGATGAGAGTACCAGTATTGGAGGAAGCTCGGAGGTGGAAACTAGGAGAGTCGTACCATAGAGACGACCGTTCGAAATCTGTACGTACCCTTCAGGTAGGATCCATGGCAAGAGTTCACCGGATCTGTTTTACTTTACTTGTACTCTTTAGTTTTCTTGTACTTTCTTGTTGGGCTTGTATTCTAGCCCCTTCTTCTTAAAATACAAACTCTTTTTACTATATAGTTTACTTGTTTTTGTAACTTTTTTTGGCTTGGTTGTGTGTGTTTATAGGTTATAAAGGCAATGCCTTCTCGATTTTAGGGAACATGCCTTTGGTCCTAGTCGCCAGCCCCTAGCCAATGGAAGGCAGGCTTGGGGTAGTCATGGCACGGCCCCCCGAGGATGGGTCATGATAATAAAAACTATCATATTTTTATTTTTTATCACATCATATTATTAATTCAACTTATTTTAGGAAACAAAATTTGTTCTAATCATGTTTTCTTCTTAAGGTTTGGATAAAAGTTCCCATGATTCACTTTTCTCAATTGGATCTATCTCTTTATTTATAGTATCAATACAGTCTTGATTCTTCATATATTATTTGATATCGCTTTGATCAAATTGTGAAAACAAATACTTATGTTATACATTGGCTAATTTTTATTTTTTTAGACCTATTTACCTTGATATCCAATGATATTTTGGACCTCAAAGTATATTCTTGTACTAGGCTGATATGTACACACTTGTCCATAAACAGTTGAAATTAATGAATAAATATATTCATGCAGTATAGATTCTACATAATAACTTCATTATTTGAATTTCTCATGTTTTTTTAACATCATCAACAAAATCTTTTCCACCTTTTATATTTATATCTGATTGCAACCCCATACTATCATAATATTTATGTATTTTTACATAGATAGAGTCAAAACTCATTGTATTTTCCTTATTTATATACATCAATCTTCTATAAATATGATGGTATGAAATGAGTATGTAATAAACTCTTCTTTGATAAAACTAACAAAATGTGTCCCCATTGATCTTGAAAATATAAGGGCAACCAAACACCCAGAGTTATTTAAAACTATTAGTTTCTTTCTAATAAATATTATTTATAATCATTTCACTGGGTTTCTTACTGTTGAAATTATTTTTAAAGATGAATTTATATCTAATATCATGTCTCCAATGAATCAACATGTATAATGTTCAATCACAATGATTCAATCCATCTCATCAAATCCAATATTCATTATTTTCACAAATATATTCAATTATTGCACATACAGTTATTTAAGATCATGATGAATTCGATGAATTTCTTGATACTCTTCAAACTTCCCCTTTTTTAATTCAGCGTCATTATAAGTTTCAATTTTCATCATGGAATATCTATATTATTTTAATCACATCCCTTAAAAGTTGTATACATTTTTAGAGCCTCTAATTTGTGTTTAAAGAAAATAATACTTGTAATAAGAATAAAAATATTAATATAGTAAATGAAATGAATCCCTCTATATCTTCTTTTTTATCAAGAGACCACATATGTTAGGATGAATATTATATAATGGAAAATATTTATGTGTATCACTCCTCTTGTATATTGGATTTAAAATATTTCCATTCCATAAAATCAAACAATGCCAATATCATATTCTATCAATATGAGGAATATTACAAATACTACATGTCTTTGTAAAATTTTGAAAACTCCTCTCACACATATATCAAATACTTACACTATAGAACTAAATTTTTTCAATCATGATCAAATACTGAGAATCATATACATCCCCAACATAATAAAATATTTATATTAGTTCATTTTCCACTGGTTACAGCTTTCCCAACTTTAATGTTTATAAAAATAAATCCATCTCATTAGGTATGTACTTTGTTCCCTTTATAAAAAATCTATTACAAACTCAGTATATTTTTTTATTAAATAAATAAATATGGTATTTTTTTTATTTCAATATTTATTTTTGAATAATAATATATTCATTAAATTTTTTTCTAAGTAACTCAACACTTACAAAATTGAAATCCTATTCATTTTAGTATTTCAATTTTCTTAACAATTCCAAATCATTGAACATAAAGGAAGAACACACATACTCCTAAATAAAGTATCGTTCTCCTTTATTATATTCTATTGTATTTTCAAAAACTAATGCCATTTATTTTACTATTTACACCTTCAAAATATGGTTGTGATATTTTTCATACAATGATTATTAGTATTGTACAACTACAATACATTCATTAGCAAGATATACTAGCTGATCACATATTTCAAAAATAGTTTCTAGTATTCAAAATTTATTATAAATTTTTAAATTGTATTTTTGAGGTGTTCATATTCTAATGGTTTGATTCCCCTCAAACATACCTCCAAAACATTTTGATTTCACAACATTATTGATGATTAAAGTACCACATCTTTTTTCTCTTCCCAAAACCTTAATAGTAATTACAATATTAATAGAAATAATATTTTACACTATGACATGCATGATTTTAAGAAATATGTAAATATTTTATATCATATCTCTCAACATAAAACATGGATAATTTTTATAAAGATAATAATTTTTATATTTCTTTTATGTTTTTATTTATCGTAAAAGATAGTTCATTCTAAAAGAAGTATCCAGTTTTAGTATTTTCTTTCATCAATATTTTATTCCACAAAATGTTTTGAAATGTGTACGGCACTTGTATTCTCTTAATACATTATTTTATAGACATTATTATTATTTGAGAATTTTCAAATTTCTTATTAAACTCTGAGGATACTCTTTGGTGATCAATAATTTTTCTTCTTCTTCAGACATTTACTAACTTTTCAATTCAGGTTTTCAATGTTTAAGACTTCTTGTACAACATTAGTGTGCTTTTGTGAAAAAATTGAATTTTTTCTCGTATCGCATTATCATTTCATAAACTTTTATATTTATTTTTTTATTAATCATGTCAATTATACTGATAATTGACCTATGTTATCAACATGTACTTCTCTATTGGTGTTTATTCTTGATATTTTACATGTAAAACTTCTTTATAAAACTTATTTCCTTTTTATAAATATAATATATTTTTAAACGATATTATTTAAATTATATTTTATGAATAAAATTGATCTTAGTTTACACTTCTTATTTAAGGATGTTTATACTTTCAATATTGGTAAAAATATTATCATTCACTTTTATAATATGAAACATTTCAACACCATCATCACAGTAATTTTTAGCCTTAAATTAACAACCATAATCTTTTTTAATTTTAAATAAAACTTATATTTTTTTTATATAAATTCTTATCTTTCCTATTGAATTAGTTATTCATATAATTTACTTTTTCTAATTTTCTATTTACATTCCATTTTCTTCATTGTTATATTCATCCTCCTTTAGCCTTTGATATTTTTCAATGAAATGTATGATGACTCCCTGATTGAAGTACTTCAATAGAAACATATATGTATACTTATCTATTCTATTAATCTACTTTCTCGAAAAAAATCATGATTATATTAAATTTCTTATTTACTTATTCATTGGTTTTATATTCATTATCTTATTTCTCATTACCTTTGATCAAATTTTCAGTCTTTGTATCATCAAAAGTGGAATCCCAATCATTAATTTCATTATTCATCATAGATTTTTATCTTATCAATTAATACATAATAAGTATGTTATAAAAATAACCAAAATATAAAATATTTTCATCTCTATAATCTTCGGATGGTACCATTGATCTGAAATTGTCATGAGTAATTCATAGAATATTTTCTATAATAGTAGAATAATAAAATTCTCTATAAAACATCTCATGGTTATTATAATTTCATTAACCATGTAAAAAAACCAACCAATAGATTCATCATCTCCAATTTTATTATCTTTATACATTAATCTCCTAATTCAAAACTTGGATTTATTAATTTTTTTAATTACTTAATAAATATGTTTCAAATTTCCTCATATTATATTAATCGTCAAGATACATTTAAAACCCCGAAAATAAAATTTAATGAGTGAGAAATATAGAAAAAAATTTGGTCACCCATCATTATCCAATTTCTTTATATATACATGTGTTATGGGAGAACCCTTAGTAAGATGAGTGAATCTATCAGTATTACATTCGATAACTTTATATCCAATGGATACTAAAGAATGTAATATTATTTCATTATAAATATGATAGTTATTATCATCAAATATAGGAGTACCATTACTATTAACTAAGATCTAAATATCCAGGATAGAATTATTCTGATTAAAACTTCAATTAAAATAGATTCAATGATGATACCTTCCCATTGATACAAACTGGAATGAATTTTCAATATCAGTGTAATCATTGAGAGGGGTAAATTAGTTAAATAATATTTTTTATTCATAATAAAAATATATTGCACTTATAGTTAGATATAATAAACTCTATTAAAACATAACAAATAGGAACACACACATGAACACCCAAATTTATTTGTTCTACTACACATTATGTGTAGCTAGTTTGTTATATAATCTTGAAATAGTGGGAGACCAAATGTGCACTAAAAAAATTTAATTTTGGTACATCATGAATTGTGTATCCATCACATGAATATAACTACATTCCCTTAATAGTGAATGTAATTATTGAAAATACAATATAACAAAAAAAATATACTACAATTAAATAAACCTTCAGCAAAAGGTTTTCACACATTTTCATTAGGTTTTATAATTTCTTCAAACATTATTTAGTAAAGGATATTCTTCTTCCTAAAATGTTTCTTGGAAAACAATGAGTATTACTTTAAATATAAACTTATTTATCAAAACATGTCTATTTGGTAACTTATTTTTATATTACCCTCTATCTAGAACTCTTTATCTAGTACAATTTTTCATGTACCGTCTGTCTGTTACCCTGTATCTGTTACCCTATTCGTTTGATACACCTCTCTCTGATACCCTCTATCAGGTATCTTTATATATGGTTCATCGAAAAAAACATATCTGTAACTAATTCTTTCATATTTCACCTCTTCAACAGTAATAACAACTTCAGAGTGTACCTCCTCCCATTTATATCTAAATAATTATAAAATAAAATATTATATAAGAACAAACATAAAATTTGATTTGATCACTCTATATATGAAATCCACCCTCAAAACATTCTTCAATTGAATACCTTTAAATGCTCTAGGTATGTTTATATAAACTATATTAAATGTAACTTACTATTTTCTCAACATAAATGATCTCATGAAAATTTCATCAAATGTCTTATTGATTTAAAAATATAAAAATTATATATTTGCGTAGTCCCAATTTTAAACATTAAAAAATGTTTGTAAATATACTCCAACCTTCATTAAAAACTTATTCATTAGGGAAAATTAATTTATTAAAATAAAAACACAAGATTTTTATATATTATATTAGGTAAAATTTATCTAATGAATTCATTTGGAATCCTCTATTTGATGACTTTTCATGGAAACCCCCATCTAATGATTATACTCCAAACTAAATATCTGTTGAACATACTAGGACAAATATATTCTATAAATTCATTCAAAATATTATATCTAATGACATAACTCATAGAACTACACTTAATAAACTCATAAAAATTATTCATGAGGAATACTATATTATGAAAACGCCATCTAATTATTCAAAAAATACATTCAATATACAAAATTTCCATTTAATTCATTATTTTAAAAATATTTAGTTATAATTGTGGATTATTTATAGTTATAACGTTTTGTATATAAAATAATATAGTAGCATCACATAATAGTCATTTCCTAATAAACTTAATCTAATGACACAATGAAAACATTAAAACCAACCAATTTCCTTTCATCCACCAAATCTTCTCATTCTTATAGACTAATATATCTCTATCTATATTATTCTATCAATAAATGTTAAAATGAAGGATAAAATTTTTCATGTTATTTATATAATAAAAAAACAATTTTTCCTTTTTCCTATCAACTTTCTTCTTTACAATTTTGTATAAAACTCAAAACATTTTGGTCACAACAAGAATTATTATAAAAAGGTCATGTGATATCGATTTACATTTACCATAAATATTATTATTATATAATCCTTATAATTAACCTTTATATTAATGTTATTTAATTCAACTCTTTGAATTGTAATGGTGTTATATTAACACCCCCTCCCCCACCCCGAGACCTTTATTATGTTAAATTAGAATTAATGATTGGTATCATAGCCTGTTTCATTTTAATAATGATCTTTATTTTTTAATTCTAACATAAAAATTATAGAGATAATATTATAAAGTTAACTTCAATGGATAATGGGAATAAACTAAAATTATTGATCGTTCACAAAAATCCAACTCATTTTGATGGAAATTACTAATGATATATGATATTATGATTGAATTACTACATCAGAAATCTCATTATTGATCACTTGACTATAATAATAAAATAATATAAGTTACATAATTGTAACCCTTACACAATTATGGGAATTGATGTTGCTAAATATGTTATAAAATAAAAAAAATTATGAATAGTCTTTATTTTTTTATTAGAATAAATGTTTTTTCATCATGTATCAATTTTAAAAATAGCTCATTAAATTTGAAATGTTACAAATTTCACTCACTATGGATAATATAATGTAATTAAAACTAATTAATAAATTCCTATAGTTAAGTGATAATATTTTAATATGTGTGATAATGAAAGTGTTAATAAAAATCTGCACAAGTTCACTAGTACTCCTAAAGGATTGATTCCCTTAGAGACACTTTGTATAATCAAGAAATTATTGGAAGATATTTGACTGCTCTATATAAGATATGTAATGTGATTAATTTTTTAATATAATAGAGGGAAAACTTCAAATAATATAAATTTGATGAACTCATGGGTTTGTTACATTAATAAAAACTGGAGATGAATAACATAGTTGAAAAGTAGACTTCAATAAAGCAAATATTACATTTATATCAAATATAAATATCTCTAATATATTTTTTCATACAAAATCATTATAATGTGAGAAATAATCTCAAAAAATTACTATATATGTTTATAAAATTATGAAAATAAAATGTTGATTTAAGAAATGGTTAAGAAATGATTAGAAAATAAATAATTTAAGTAATATGGGTAATATTATCACTTTAATAATGTTTATAAACTAAATTTATATGATATTAAAATGAATAGACACAAAAATAGTTCTTCTAAAAAATTGAATAAAGTATGGAAAGAAAATAAATATATGAAAATAGAGAAAATAACTTCCACGGATAGATGGAGTTGAATAGAGGAATTGGATACAAATGATGAAACTGGATGTGAATAAAATAGATATGCTTTTCATGATATCCCAATGTATGATTGGGGAGTGTATTTACCCTCATTAATGATTATTTTATTATTATTTATCCTTACAACCTATTACAGATCAATTAACTGGCCAAAATTAAAAATTATGAAAAGGTGTTATGAATTTTTTATATCTACATAAAATGTCAAGGATAATATACTGGGATTATTTAAAATATCAGAATAAAAGTTAATAGAAATATTATCTTAAATTCATGTATTATTGTTCAAATGAAAAAAATTATAGTGGTTTAAATTTTTCATAAAAATAGAATGGAAATATGAAGAGTGAAATTGTCATTATAAAAAATAAAATTTGTCTACTTTTTTTAATGGTATTGTAATTTATGAAAAGATGATGTAAATGATGAAAACAAATAATGAAATGAGGTATTTTAAGAAAATAAATAATCCAAGTATATTTATTACCTTAACTATTATGTGTTTTATGGGATTTATATATAATGTTACACCCTTGAAATGTGGAACGAAGGTAATTATACTATTAAAAATTCATTGATTTTTCCACAATCATTTGAATATAATAATTCATTTATTTTCATTAATTTATCTTCTATATTCCCTATAAATACATGTTTACATTATGTTAGGCTACCTAATAATTCATATGTTATTAAAATTGGACCCAATATCAAAAGAGTACAAATATAATTTTCTACCCAAATATTTTTTTGGAATCATACTTTATGAGTGTCTGAGATTTATAGTACATGTATTGTAATTTCACTAAATATATGACTTGATATTCACCTAAATTTTTGACATATAAATATTTGGATGGAGTCCCTTTAACAATCAGTGATAATTTGAAATCCAAGTTCAAGGGAATTGGTCAAGTATATCAAACCGTATTATAATATCTAAAGTATTAAAAATTGATTTTCTAAACACATATTAAATAATATTTAATAATTATCTAATGATGGAATGACTATTAAAATTTATGATAATAAATATTAAATTTTTCAAAAATGAATATTTGTTATTTTATGATAATTGTAAGAAAAATATATATTCTATAGATTTCTCTGTATTTGTTAATTTTAATAATTATATATAAATAGATGATACCATATAAAATGTGAGGTTTTATGATGTGATCATTTCATTATTGAAAATGTTTTTATGAAAAAACATGTATAACGGCTAGTTGATTTTAATATTATTATTCATTTCCCTTCCGATTATTTCTTATATTCTAAATAGCATATAAATAGTTCCATGTCTATTAATATTGTTAAAATTATTATATATATCGATCATATAGATTTATAATTATTTTTTCTAATTCATATTTCTAGTTTAAGGGGGAATAAATTTGTTTTTTTGATTGTTGAGGGTTTTAGTATATTTATATGGACTTTTTTTATCTCATAAAATTGAAAATTTGTCTTAATATATTCATTTTTTAAATTGGTTCAAAATCCTAGAGGTTATTTTGATTATTTATTTTAGGAGTGATAATGGGGATTGATTTGTTAAACATGACTTTAAGAAAAAAATTAAAATTTGTTTTTATTTTTATTATTTATCGACTCCTACAACACCACAAAAAAGGATTTTTAGAGGTAGAAATGTACCTATTATAAACTGCTATAGAACTATATTAATTTAATATATTTTACCTAAGTGTTTTTAAATAATTATGTAAATAATTTTGGTTATATTCTAACTATATTTTTATTTATAATTTTTTTAAATAATATTTTTTATGAATTGTTTAAAGGAATGAATACTAATGTGGTTGTTTTAAATTTTTGAGACTAAAATTTTCAATTTAAAAACTAAGGATAAATTATATAAGAATTATTAAAAATGAGAATAAGGAATTTATATAGGTTATTCTATTAAGATTAATTTTTATTGGGTTTATAATAATTTAATAATGGTTATTGAATAATCAATTAATGTTATGATTATTATTGAAAATTTGGGAAAAATCACTTTCTAGATAATTTCCACGAAGAATTTATATATTTTATCTTTGGTTATATATAACTGAAGGATAATTATACAATCATTGAGGGGAATATTAGACCTTATATTTAAAATATTATATCATAGTGGATTTCTAAATATCATATTTTTGATAAATTAAATTGAAATATATTTTCTAGTGTTAAAACATGAAAATATGTCACAAATATATTTGAGAATCCAACTTTTTTTTTTCTGATTATGTTTCTATTAATATTGATTATTCATTGAAATAATGGAAATGAATATATTCTATACATTATAGAATATATCAATTTTATAGGAATTCTTTCAAGATTATAGTTGAACTCCATAAGCGTAAACATTTTATAGAGATGAAATTAATTTTTTGAAATCAATTAGATGTATATTGTAATATTATTATGAATAAAAAAATATTTTTAACATAATGATGTTTCCAATAAGAAATTATATATTTTTATTAATTTATTTGAAAAGTTTCTATAATTAAATATATTATACTCTAGTTAGTTTTTTCTTCAATAAAATGTATTAAATTAATTCTAATGGATGTAAAATGCAATTTTTTATTTTTTTTTATTTTGGAAGAAGTTTATCATAATCAACCAGTTGGTAGTGAAAATTAAAAGCTTCTTTATAATATTAATAAAATGAATTATACTATCTTATTAAATTACCGGGTTATTCATATGATTTAATTAAGTTAATCTTATTGAAAATTTATCTTAATATAGGGAAATTGATCCAAAAATGTTTATTCAAAGGATCTCAAAATATATATTTATTATTAAAATTTATGTTAATAATGTTATTTGTTGATCTTAAAGTTGTTAAATTATAAATATTTTTCTAACATTATGAAAAATTAATTTGATATGAGATTAATGGGAGAAAAAAAATTCTTTTCATGTATTAAAATTAATTAAATATGTTACTGAATATTTTAAAATATATTTAAAAATTATATGGGATTAATTAAGTGGTTTGGTTTTGATTCTTAAATATATTTAAAAATCCATCTGAATGCTAATTTAAAATTTTAAAATTATAAATATATAGAATATAATTATTCAATATTGTTTAGAGGTATAATTAGTAGTTGGTTATATTTTACTACTATTCTACCTAATATCTTTTTAGTGTTTATTTAGGTGAAATATATCAATCTAAACCTATAGAAATTCATTTAAAATATGTTAAAGAAATAATTTGATTTGGTAGAACAACTATATATAATGAATTATTTTATTCTAAATTATAAAATTATATTTTTGTTAATTATTCATGTTTTTATTTAATATGTTGTAGAAATGAATGAAATTATTCTTCAGCTATGTGTAATTTTTTTTTTGAAAAATAGTTTTTTATTATAGTTTAAAGAATGAAAATTTAGTTTCTTTCTCCATTTCTCAAAGTGAATATATTTATATTATAACTTGTTGTTCTCAATAATTATTACTAAAACAAACCATACCATTCATTGGTTTTAATATTAAATAATTCATGTTTATTGTGATAATTAATCAAATATTTCAATTTTAAATTATCATTTATGTAATTATAGAAAAAAATATTGACCAATAATTTCATTTTATAAAAGATAATGTGGATAATGCAGATATTGTTTTATAATATTTTTCATTTAAAAATCAACAAGATAATATTTTTACTAAAACCTTTGAGGTAATGGATTTTTATAAATAATGTTTCAATATTGAATTATAGAATTTTAAATATTATTCACTTATTTTGGAGAATTTTTCACCTAAATTTTTATATTTAAACATGTATTTTATAAATTTAATTTTACATTAATATATTTTTGTTCCAATTTTGTAAAATTTTGAATTGTGTAAACTTTTTATATAATCTCGGTCTATTAAATAATTTTCAAGAATATAGTATTTTTTGTTCTCAAATATTGTTCTTTTTTATTTTTTAAGATTGTTTTTATTTTCTGTTTATGTAATATTAAAAATAATATAAATGATTCTAATAGATGATTATAATATATAACAGTATCATATACATAATTTTCAATTAATTATTTTTTCTTAATATATTTTTTTATAACTATTTGAAATTTTTTTGAAGGGGATGTTGATTAATTCTTTAAATTAATACTTATTTATATTTTATTATATCATATTTTATTTAAATTATTAATTATTTATTTTTTTACTTCTTTAAAATTAATTTTATAACGATTGTATTTACCTTTACGCGAATTTTATAATTTCATGCTTAACATTACATATAATTCTATAAAAACATAAAATATTTTTTATCTTAAATTTAGGTATCCTATTATAGATCAAATTTTCACATCATTTTTTAAATAACTATATGAAATTTATTTTTAGTTACCTATACGAAAATCATAGTTTTTTAGTTCACCATTATGAATCTAAATTTATGAAGCATATATGAATTTATTTGACCATTAAACATGAAATTAATATTACCTTTGTGCCTGAATTTATAATACACTCATGTAAGACATAAAATCAAAAAAACCTTTTCACTAAACCATAGTATAAGCTATTATAGATTTATTTTGTACATATGTAAAATAGAAATCCAGAAATGTGTCTTTTGATAAACCATGGTGTAGTTTATCAAATCATATCAAATTATGTAAAAAATGGATTGAGTATACACACCAAGCCATACTAGTAGTCACTATTAGTTTATTTATTATATTTATATAAAAATATATATCAAATATGGATCTATTGGTGGGTATGGAGCACTCTCACCAATTATTCCATTATTTAGTTATTTCTATGGTTTAATTTTCTATATAATAATATTATTTTAATTATTATTATTCTATTTAAAAAATACATATTAATTTAATGGATGTTATAAGAAATATTTTTGTAATGTTCTTAATAGATTTGGGTGAATATTTAATTAGTTATTTATTCAATACATAAAAATTATATTGTAAAAATTTAAGCATTTTTATAATGAGGGGGAGTCTTTGTTTTATTATTTTTAAAACAATGGTTAATATCAACCATTATATTTATAGATTTTTTACAGTTATTAGTCTAGTGATATTAATATTTAATATTATATATAGTCAGAATCACATTGCTGATAAGTATTTTGTTAATAATACTATAGAATATCTTTTATCCAAGATTTTTTATTTATCATTATTAGATTATTATGGAAATATTTTTATGATATTCACAAAATTAATTTGAATGTGTGATGTTTTTAAAATTCATGTGAATGTTTTATTATTATCTATCGATGATTATTTTTCAAAAAAAATTATATACATATATGATAATTTCATATTATTATTTTTATCTAACTTACTACATTCTCATTATTTAGTTACTTATTCGACTTATTTAAAGAGGTAGAAACTTATTGAAGAGAACGGTATTGAAGAAGAAAGAAACTCAAAATCAAGAGTTAGTGGTTGTGATACATCTATCTATATCAAAATATGTTTCCTAGTTTTTATTCTATATTAGATATTCAAATTATTCTCAATTATTCTTAAATGTTTTTATTCATCATTTTAACAATAAAATCATTCTTTTTTCTCTGTTTATGACTCTTAGATTCTAATGACAACATCCTCAGGTTGTATGTCCATATATCTAAATCTATTTTTGTAAAGGGTTCTGAGAAACCTTTAAAATAAAGTTTTTTCAATTATTATGCATCAACTTGAAAAGGATTGTTGTAATTGGATTACTATTCCCCATACAGAATCATATCCATAGTGGATAACATGCCACTCAAGGAGAACAGGGGTGTGAAGTGTATATACAATTTCAAGTTTAACTGAACTACTATAAAAATTTTGTGTCGTTTATATTTAAATTTAATTATTTTATTAATATTATACAAGAATGATAATTAACATTGATATTATCTTTAATTAATTGAAATAATTTGAATTTTAAACCGGTCTTTTCCTCCCCCATAACTTTTTCAACATAACAAGCACTAAAAAAATTAATGGATTTCCTGTTAATGTGAATTATAGGAAATACTAGTACATATAAGAAAAATTCATAATTACATCACAATATGTAAAATTATTTTTTTTCCCATGATCATACAAAAAAATTGAAATCTTTTTCTTTTATCGGTTAAAAAAATTTAATTTCAAAATATATTTTTATTGAGTAAAACCCTTCCATTAAGATGGAGTAATCATTTCTTATTGGTCCCAATACAGAAAATGTATTTCATGTTAGAAGAATAAATAGTGAGGGGATATAGATACTCATGAGAGGGTCCAAATCCCTTCAACCATTGAATAAATTAAAGGGATTAATGAATAGTTTTAATTTCTCTTATTAGTCTATAATATATGATGTGTTTCAACATAATATTATGCATTCACTAAAGTAGTAATGTAATCCTAATAAAGTTTTTAATAACATTTGAACATAAAGTATTATCCACATTTTCATGTTACCGAGGTTGATGAATATTATATTATTAATGTTGAATTTGAGAAAAGGTTATAAGGTTACTAATAAATGGTTAAAAAGGGTGTCGTTTATGATGGAACAGAGTCTTAGTAAAAATTATTATGGTGATAATTAATGGTTTTTAATTAAATATTATAAATAAGTCTTTCATACATCATGTTAAACATTTATTGTATCTAGATTCATATACCAATGATTTATTGATTGGGGATTAGTATAGTTTCCCACCTATTCACGTTGGTATGGTTTATCTATAGAAACACACAATAACACCCAAATAATTAATGAGATATGAGATTACTTTACAAAGAAAAACATTCATTGAAGTTTCTTCCTAATAGAACATAAGAACTCATATTTTTCAATATTACGAGATATTAGGCTCTTCACACCAATTTGGGGGGAATTATTTGATTCTTTAATTCCCCATTTATATTTAATATATGTTCATGATTACTTCCCAAGCCCCGATATAGGATTAGTAACTCCAATAGAAATGAGTTATTCAAATACATGAATTTATGAGAACAATTTTGCGTATCATAGGTTTTCCATTATTATCTTATCTATTTATGATTCCCCTATTTATATCATATTCAGACACTTTGGATTTTATCATCATCTAGGGATTTGGTTTCTGTTTGGGAATTGGGATTGAACATTCAAGAGGTGTCTGATGTATCGTCTAAGAACAAGAATCAAAACCCATATAGATAATTGGATTTCTATGTTTTGAAAGTTAAACCAATAGATAATTGAGTAAGGATTATTCATATAAGTTTGTTCTAAGATATTTTATTTGGAATATAGAACCATGAATAATGAGATGATATAATTGGACTAATATCTAAAAAAAGGATCATATTGTGGTAATAAGCATCATATTATTAGTATATTAATTGATTTTATCAATGCCCATGTGATTCTGGATCATTGTAAAAAATAGTATATAGTGGAAGATTAGACACATTGAATTAGAGTATAACATAGAGTTATGCGGAACATACACACTGATGTCACCTGGGTGTCTGAATATAATCTATGTGAAGTATATGGATCAACAAGGTAAAATATTATATCCTTGATTGATATAGAGAATGGTCATTATGAAGGTATCCTTCATATCCTCATCATAATAGGAATAAATTTATTCAATGTTCATATATTATTTTACCATTAATGATAATGGAAAATAAATTAATACAAAGGAGGATTGATGGTTTGTAGCCTAGAAATATTATAATTTATTTCATACTTAATCCAAGGAATAATATCAGTTATTAATAAGAGTTTAGAATCACGATTAATTATAAATATAAAGAGTGACATCTCACCTTATGGTTCAAGAGGTAATAGTTGAGGCTTGCAATGAAAATGAGGTCCATGTATGAACTCATTTCTTATCTGATGATAGGTGAGGATGGATAATAGACCCATATGATAATTTATCCCCATGATCTATTTTAATTGAACTATGGATGGAAATACACCTAATTGGATTCTTAAGTCACATATTCATTATGTATCCACAAATATAAGAGGATATTTTATGACTATGAATGGTCTATAAAATATTTTTATATGGATGAAAGTCAATTTTAGAGCATTTAATGAATATGGATACATGAGTACACAATCCTAGTCCTTTATGGACACTCCCCAAATAAAATGGGGTGTTTTTCCAAAGGCTCGTGGATGGTGATTCACATGGGATAAGGGTACATTTTTATGTGTGTCCACCTGATAAAAAAGTATCTATTGGTATATTTCTAATAAGGGTGACATTCCCAAGGGTGTCTGCATGATAAGGATTACATGTCTTGGTGTGTCTTCATAATAAGGTTAACATGTTTAATAGGGTCTATATGTCATGGAATACATGAAAAGGGTTTACCCTATAATCATTAGAATATGTAAAAGGGATTTTCTATGATCAATCTCACAATTACAGAGGATTTCATGTTATCCATTTGACATTTCTATGAGATTTGTAATTTTAATGAAAGATATTGCTAAGGGATTTCACATTACCAATATGACAAGTATAATGGATTTTTTGTGATCAATAAGACATATCAAATTGATTTTTCATGATCAATATGACATGTCCAAGGGATTTCACATGATCTAGAAGCTTTTCCATATGGATATACCGTATATAAAATCTCACATAAGGTTATTTAATGAATGATTCACATATCCACATCGGGATCACATGATCATTATATGACACTTCTAGGATGAAATTTGGGTTTGGATAAGGACTCCAGACTGAGGTTTTACATGGAAAGAGGGTGCATAATTGAGGTTTTTCAGTCTATAATTATATAGTTTTTATATATATCATGTTCATTAAAACCAAATGGTTTCATGTGATCAAGGGACCATGTGTTTGAGGTTGTATGATCATGGGAGGATAATTCCATCTCATGAAAAAATTCTCCCAAAAGAGGGGTTCATCATAATCCCCTTTAAAACATTGTGATGTTGAATGTTTATATTATTATATTTCTCAGGCCAAATGGAATCCTCCTCAGATTGAGTGTTTTCATCTCTATTCTTATATATAGGTTTTGTGATACCAGTTCACATCAATACATTTCCTGATGAAAATAAATCCCCATGCATGTGCCACATAATAGGGTGGATCACATGATGTCCTTAGCTTCATGAGGTTACGTGAAGTGAAGTGGTACAAGTGATGGGGTATTTGAAAGATTAATAATTATGAGATCTTTTAATTAATTGGATAATTTCTTCTATTGAATTTTACCACTCCCCCTTCTTTCCTCTTGATGTGCCTCTTCTCAGCTTCTTCTGTACCTAATTTTCGATATTTTTCCCTTCTCATTTAACCTTTATTTTCTAATATCCCATAATATATTTTCTCTATGTGATGTAGGGGATTATACATGTAAAAAAAATGGTTTTATGAAATATTTTTTTCAAATAAATTTAATTTCATCGATATCCTGTGTTACATGAAACACAGAGTATAAAAGAAGTGTGGTATTCTATTAATAATATTATTTAAACATGACCATTATAACATATCCATATTACATGAATGTTTAAATTGTGATCACATTATTTATAAAAAATTTTAAAAAAAAATTCTGAGATAAATTATACATATTTATATATATATTCTTAATTTTTAGCAGTCAGTATATACATTGAAAATATTTTTTCTCAAAAAATTATTTTTTATTTGTTTTGGTGAAAATTTAATAAAATTGAATTCTTAGAAATTTTGACAATTATTGCAAAAAATTAAATACATAATTATAATTAAAACTTAAAAATATTATTATTATGTTGTTTTAAAATTTTAATAAAAAAATTAATTTTTCAGTAAATAGTGAAAAGTAATTATTGTTAGAAAAGAATTTATTTTTGTTTAAAGCAGTTTAAAATTTTCATACTGTTTAATAATTTCTTAAAATTAAAATTAGTTAAAGTATTTTTTTATTAACCCAATATTTTTCATTTTAATTGAATTCATGTTTACTATTAATACTAAAACATTCAATAGTTATAAAAATTCTCTCATAGAGAACTATTTTTTATTAAATCGAAATGTTAACTTCTAAATTAAATTATTCCAATTATGTGAATGGTATTTAAAAAAATGGATTCCATAATTATAATAATAATAATTAATTTTATAAACTTTTTAAAAATATATTTTTGTCAAAACAAATAATAAAAATAGTAATTATAAACTTTCCTAGTTAAGGTTACAATGAGTTTATTAGTTGGTAATACTAAAAAGATAAGTCCTAGATTGATAAAAAATGTTTACATCCTATTTTATGGTAAAATTTCCACCTTATCTCATCAATGATTCTAAAATAAACTATTCTTTATTCTTTTATAATGATTAAAAAGTGTTAAATAATGTTTTCAAATATTTCATGTGTGCCCTCTCCCCCACTTATAAAATGGATCCCCCTCTCCTCTCCTATTAAATCAACCAAAATGAATTTTCATTAAATATACCTATAATAATTATTACACAATTTTATAATAACATACTATATTCTTTATTTTTTTAGGAAACCCTCTTACTAATTCTTTGGTTATAAAAATTAAGAGGTTCTCTGAAGAATATGTAAATTATTAGACTTTCGTTTTTTGTTTATTTTTTCATCCACATCCTTAAAATATTCTTAAACTATGTTGTTATAATTAATCTATGGTATCCAATATAATGAGATATTATTATTTTAATTTAATAACATATATAAATCTCCTCTTCTATCAAATTGGAAACAAAATTTTTGATTGTGTGTGTGATTGACTACCACCGTATAAACCAATATAATTTAATTCCCATCACCACCCCTCACAGCTAGATATAATGATGTAATTAATATTTATATATGATATTTATGACAAAATTTTACTTTTAGAAATATAATATAACATATATTTTCTTACCTACCAAGCCATTGTAAAATGGTAACAGTGTTAGTGTGTGTGTTAGGACAAATGCCTCCAAGAAGTGATTGGATGAATTTAATTATTTCATTTTGACATAGATATTAATATGCTTATATTTAGAGAAAATATATTATATATATGAAATAAATATCATTATTTAAATTTCTATATTATTTTCCTTTATGTTTTCCATACGTCGATGAAATGGAAATAATGTTCTTGTATATATATAGTCTATCATCTCCATGTGCAGAGAAATTAATTTTCTATATAAAAATTTTATGGATTAATATTAATGAATATATAATTAATATATATTATAATTATATAATTTTTATCATTATGGAGATTATGGATACATAGTCAAATTAAATGTTCAAAAATCACCAAACCAAAACATACAAGAAAACAAGTAGTTTTTTTGCCCGAAGCATGGTCTCAACATTGAATTGTTAACAAATAAGTTATAAATTTATTATGTAAGTAATATATGGTATGATACCTATTATTATGGTTAAAAAATATTTTTATAATAAGACTATAATTATTACAATTCAATATCAAATTTTTATGATGTAATTTCTGGAATAAGGTATGGGGTTTCTGGTCTCTATTTTATTTATAGGATACAGATGTACTATTAACCACATGTTTCTTTCATGTAGTGTATATACTAACCCTTCAGAATTTTATATCATGAATTTAATTATATTCATGATATTAAATTTCATTATTAATATTATTATTTATTCGTTCTTATGAATAAAAGGATACCATTGTTTTAAGAGTTTTCTTATGAAATATAGTTCTTTATGAGGATTACTTTTCATTATTATTTTTATGATTAAATATTATGATCTATCACCCAAGAACATAATGTAATTTATTATCTTATATAATTTTCATGAAAATAATTGTTTTCTTTTCAATTTTCTCTATTTATGAACTCCATATTTAAAAATATTGTTTGTAAGAAAAATTCACTTTATTTCTCTCATCGAACAAAAATCAATTCCCTTGCATTTACATGTTTTCTAAAAATGTTTTAAATATGGTGTTTACTATTGTAAAATTATTTTTTAAATTTATTTATAACCATGACTGAATATTTTTTGAAATTGTTTTAATGTAATATTCATATAATTTTTTGAATGAGTAACTTTGTACATTTACTTAAAATTATAAAGGAATATATATTTTAAAATTTAATACATGTATGATATTTTACATTTTCATGAACACTCAATTTTTTAATGAATAATATATATTTTTCTAATGATATTTTCATATATTATTATTTCAATAAAAATATGTATAATTCTATATTTTAAAAGGTTTTTTTGAAAGTGGAATGGTTATTTTCTAGAAGAAATGTTACAAGCGATCTTTAAAAATCATTTTTCATCTTTGATGAAATCGTATGATAATACATAATACATAATTATAATCTAATCTAATTAAACAATACATATTTATATTATAAATTTTTTATGAATATGATGACAATTTCTTTATAAGTCCCATTTTTTTCATGGGATCCAATATAAGGAATGTTTTATGATATTTTGGACCACATATTTGTGGTTTCCAATAGAATATGGTGGTTATGTTATAAACAAGGATATTTTTTTGTTATTATAAAGGATATTTGTTAAATTATAACCATAGATTATGGATAAATTATAAACATAAATTGTGGTTATTTTATATCATAATAAAATGGTTTCTTTATAACCAAGGATGGGGGTATTTTATAATGGAGGACAATGGTAATGTTACAAACATGTACATGTGATACTTATATCTCAATAAAATTACTTAGGTAAATATTGATATCCTATGTTCTAAATTGGACTCAAATAGGATTGAACTCAGTTTATTAATTTATTTAATCATATTGATAGTATTTATACTGAACCATGACTACTATTATGCTTTGGGGATTAAACTCATTCCACTATGACAGTTTTGGAAATGACTATAAACTACTAAGTGAATCATAATCTATTCAAATATGTATCTCAAAAAAATTAATAGTTTAATGTTATTCAATTATAGATCTTTTTCATTGATGAAATTTTTATTAATGTATTTTAAAAATCTATGATTCATTCCATGACTCATGTTTACGTTCTATGATATACTTGGTATGGTTCTCTAATAATATTCAATTATTCTCACACACTTATGCACAAGTTATATGGATTTCTTTCTTATTTAACCCTATTGAGAATCCAAGGACACACGTTCTAATAATTACTTCTCCCAGGTTATGATGAAGGATATTATGTTCGATGTATCTAAGAAGGGTTCTAGTTATGACGAACATAGTGGGAGATGATTTAGTTCATCTATGAACTAGTTATGTATGAATCCATGTTTCCAATGTCACTATACCTGTAATATTATGGTTTAGATCATTATGGTATGTAATAAATATCCATATATTATGTTTTAATATATATTTATGAGATATTTGGTCTTTTGTAGTTGGTGTCATAGTAATGTTTAGTTAAACAATGGAAACTATGATGAGAAAAACTATGTGAGAACACTTAGGATAAACTATGTATAGGATATAATACAAATTTATGGTAAATGAATGAGTGTTTTCTCCTAGATAAGAATGTTTTTTTGGATAATATAAGTGGATGTGGCATTGTAATAATTATTCCAATGGGTAACAACTCAGAAAACTATATATTTTGTTGGACACAATCATCACCTGGTGCACAACAATGACCTTTTATTCCAACTAAGTTTAACACTCTAGAGGGATATTCATTTGAAATTAAAAAAATGCTTATGAACCATCATGATTAAATATAATTTATTATTACCAAGAATGATATAAGATAATCCTAATGTGTTATAGATTGTAAATAAGGCTTCATGGTTTAGACATATGATAAATGTTTTTTCATGAGTTTTTATTTTAACACTATGATTAGCGATTCCTACATTGTGTTTTATTTTAGTCAATTGATCTAACTCAAAGGAATCATTTTATTGTGGAATGTGATGGAAAATAAATTATTTTATTCCTAAAAAACAAAAAAAATTGTAGATAGAATGAGGAATATTTTTTTCTCACACAACATTCTCAAGATTGAATCATGTTAAACGTCCAAATGACAAAATGATGTAACAAAATTATATTGAGTCATTCATGAGAAAATTTGAACCTTTTTTAGTGGTTCAAATGATCCAATGGTTTCGAAGAAATGAATATTTAGCATTTAAAATATATTTTCTACTCTCCAATATTTTATCCATGCAAATTATTTTGGTTTTATATGATTTTCAAAGAGAATCGGATTAATGGTTGACATATATCAAGAATAAGAGTCAATAATATGAAATTCACTACATGTAATGGTATAAGTTTAATAAAATATTTTTTTAATATGTATATTCCTTATATTCAATATATAATGGTGTACATGGAATTCCTTGTGTTAATTAAGAAGGATTAGGAATCAATTGGTACCTATGAGGTGTATTTTACATGACTTGTGAGGTATGCTTATAGAATTATCATTGAAACTGAATGATAGGATGTTTGATTCTTTAGTGGCTTAAAACGTGTTTTATGAAGGCTATTGGGAATATGAAACTTCATAAGCTATAAATCATTCATTCAATTTTCTATCATGGAGGAAATATAGATTGTAATTACATGTCAATATCATGTTTTGGATAAGAAAAGAATGATCAAATTCAATTAATCCTTAAAAATTATGGTGAAATGATTACGATATTTCCTTCATGATTACATTGTATAAGTGATAATGGTAAAAATCAAAATGGGTGAGGTCAATGTTTTTTGTTTGGAAATTGAGCTTGTCAAGGAATCAATTAATGAGGTGAGGGGAAGAAGTTTATTGATAATTAACATAGATATAATCCTCTATAGAGTAAACCCCCGACACTCTAGTGTTTAAAATGAAATGAGTATGGAAATTTTTCTAAACAGTGACTGAAAGAAATCATTAATGATGATGATTGATGTCAGAAACCTCTTAAGCCGATAGTAAAAGGATAATACCTTACCATAACTATTTCTAATGAGTGATGGAATAATGATAATGAGAATGATACCGTTACCATAAACTCTAGAAAAACTAATCTATTATTTTAATATATATATATATATATATATTCATTTATATTTAAAAAATTTTCTAATTGTATTAGAATTACACTCTAATGATTAAATTTTTAATTAGTAGTGAAAATACCTAATTCTATAATTATCACATCTCAAGTCTATAATTGTTATCTCGATTATGCAGCAAGAATTGTTTTACATAAAACCATGAAATTCTCCCTCAGGATGAATTAGATGTTATCTTAGTCATTGATTTCCTTTCATAACATAAACCCCACATTAATTTACAAGGAATGGAAGTCCCATTTGATTTTCCAAACCAACATATGATCATTTATCAATTTGAAAATAGATATAAACTTTGGATGGATATCACATACATTATATTCTTCTTTATTCTATATCAAAATAAATGTTTATATCATATGTATGGGGGTAAACAGAACATTGATGATATGGCTATTTTATGAGAGTTTGTTGATGTTTCTATATAAGTGTATTTAATTATTCCCCCAAATCTGTCAGTTTATTGTTCAATAGAACTCAAAACTAGTTCAACGCCTATACCAGTGACTCTCAATATAATACCCTTCATTAAGAAATATGAATTTGAGACAAAACTACATGGAATTCTGGGTAAGGGACTCATTCAGAAATTTATGTCACATATTGGTACACATATTCTATTTTTAATTATTAAATATGGATAAATGTGACTTCACATTCATAGATGTGAACTGAACAATATCACATTCAAGAACAAGTGTCATCTACCTAGTGTTTTGGACTTACTTGATGAACATCATGGAGATCAATACTTTTCCAAGATGGATATTAACTATGGATATCATCAGTTTAGGGTAAAGTATGGGGATACAACCATCAAAATTTTCCACATGAGATTTGAACACTATTTGTTACAATTATTCCATTTGGTTATAATAATTTCCCAATTTTCATTAAGGGTTCTATTAATAGAAATTTTAGAGTCTACCTTAATCATTTTTTTAGTATTAATAGATAATATTTTTATATAATCAAAGAGAAATAAATGGAATAAAGATCACATGATAATTTTACAAAAAAAAAACTATGGAAGGATAAAATATATGAAATGTTCACATCATATTAATTTTATCTATAATGGGATTAATTATTTGGTCATATAATCACATGATAGGGTATATTGGTGGATCCCTAAAAAAATATTCTATTGAATATTAGCCTAGAAAAACTACATTAATAGGGTTCTGTTGTTGTCTTGGTTTTGTTGGATATTATCATTGGGTTTTGGATAATTTCTCTCAACTATCAAATACACTAACAAAGTTAACTCGTATGGGAGCCAAGTTCATCTGTATAGATAAATGAAAGTAAAATTCCAAGTAACTAGATAGAATATTATTCAGTATAACTATACTTACATTACCTGATAGAATATAGGGTTTTGTAATCTATAGTGATACTTCTAAGAAGGTATTGGTACGATTTATCATTTAAAATAACACATTAATAGTTTTTTCCTCATTAAAATTGATCGTTCATGATGAAAATTATCTGAATCATGATTTGGAGTTAGTTTTAGTTCTTTTAACATTAATGGTAAGGAAGGCATTAAATTTATGGATAAAAGTGTGATATATATATAATAAACATAAAATTTAAAGCATATGTTCACATGAAAGTATTCAAACATGTTATGAAGAATATTGTTAGATCAAATTAATGAATATGAATGGTTAATACATTACCACACAATGAAAGAGAACAAGTTGGAAGATTCTTTGAGATGAATGGATCGTTTTAGCTTATCAATGATGAGGATCATAAAATATCCAATATTTTTAAATATTCAAATGATGGATACAGAAAACATGAAGTAAGGGGGATAAATATTATGTTTCCCTAATGAGTGTCCATCCATTTATCCAAGTGATTATTAATGATGCATTAAAGAATAATATAAAGCTATTGAAGATGGTAATAAAGGTCTTAGATTTTAATCCTGATTATGATAGAGTAACATGTTTTGGGAAATATGTTTGTGCCCCATAAATACCATTTTTGAATAAGGATATATTAGAGAAGTCTCATAGTACTTCATTATCAATTCATCATATTATTAAGAATTTGTATAGAGATTTCAAATAATATTTATGGTGGCACAAGATAAAGAGTGATATCTCATAGTTTATATATTGGTGCATGGTATGTTAGCAAGTTAAGATATAGAGAAAAAATAATTTTGGGATTTTACAACCATTAAACAAACCAAAAATGAAATGGTAAAACATCCATAAGTACTTTTTCATCTCAATCCCAAAAATTTATAAAGGAAAAAATTTTCATTGGGTTTTAGTTGGTCTCCTAGAATATTCAAGACACTTCATCACTATCAGAGATGATCCTAATTTGGATTCACCTTCATGGATATCCATTAAGTATGTTATAAGGTTGGATGGATTACCACATTCCATTGAATATGATCAGTATCTACGATTTACCCCAATGTTATAGATATTTCTTCTGCATGATATTAAAAAGGAGTTCAGTTTTGAAACTAATTATCATACTCAGATAGATGGTTAGTATAAGAGAACAATTCAAATCCTATATGATATCTTGATATTTTATTCTATGAATTTAAAAAGTTTTTGGGATCATCACCTTCATCTAGTTTAGTTCTCTTACAACAATAGATTTAATTTGATCATTTTTATAGATACATATAAATCCCACAATATATAGAAATTTTAAACTCCATTGTGATGGGATTATATTTTAGAAAGATCAGTATTGCGTCCAATTATAGTGGTAGAAATGGAAGAGATGGTTAGATCCATTTATCAACACTTAAGGGGAGTAAAAAGTTAATAAAAAATAAATGTTTATTATCTTCTATGTGATTAGGAATTTTATGTTATTAAAAATGTATATTTATGAGTTTCTTTATAGAATATGGTTTTGTGCTTTGGAAATAAGTGAATATTATTCCCTATTTATATTGATACCTTTTAAATTATTTATTGTAAAGGGACCATATATTATATATTTTCACTTACACCAAACCATTCTTAGGTTCAAAAACTATTTCAGATATCTCTATTAAATAAATAAATAACTTATCCATCACATGTACTAAACTCATAGGTCTTGCAAATAGAGTAGGAAAATTCATATATGGAAAAACCAATGGATCTTATGGATGAAACAGATAAAGTGATATGAAACAATTCCACTCTCCAAGTCACTGTTTTGTAGTGAAACACTAGCTTGGGGAAGCCATATAGAAACCAGTGGATGTAATGATGTAGAATTATCCTAAGTTGTTTATAATAAAGTGACAAAATTATGAGTGTGTAATTTCTTTTAAGGGGGGTATAATATGAAACCTTAATATTTTATGAAATCTTATTTGATTAAATATTTTTTTCTCTTGGATATCTTTCGTTATATGCAACACTAATTTTTAACGAACTGTGATATACTATTAATATTAGTATTTAAACATCATAATTATAACCAAGATGTAAAACAAGGTGATATGAATAAGAATAATCATATTTAAAAACATAATTATAATGGTTTAAGATAATAGATATTTATTTATAAATAAGTACTTAATTCTTTGTAATGTCTTTATGTTATTTGAAAATATGTTTTCTGAAAAAATATTACTATTATTTTAATAATAAAAAAATTGGTTTCATAAAAAATTATTAAACTTATTTGATGAATTTAAACTCTTTTTTGGAGTCAAATTCTTAAAATTATCTAAGGGTTATTTTCTAAAATTTTGGGAAAATATTATTTTTTTAATGAATATTAAAAAATAATTTTTTTTATTAAAAAAACCCTTTTATATTAAAGAAAATGAAATGATAAATATTTTATAAAAAAATAATTGCTAAATTTTATAAATTATATTATTATTAAACCACGCAATGTAATTTTAATCATATACATATTGAAATTTAATTTTAAAAAATTATATACTTATGAAAAAATTCACTTTTGAAGACTGCCTTTAAGGATAAAACAGGTTCACCAAGGGTTAGACAAAAAATATGTTCGATAATATGAACAGAAAAACATTTATAAATCATATTTTATGGCCATATTTAGACCATATAAAATTTTTTGTTCTATAATGGAACATTTTGGATCCTTTTTCATGTTAAAAATATAGTTACAACTGTTTTTATTCAAAAAATATATTTTTGTCCCCTCCCCCACTTTTAAAGTGTTTCCACATTTAATCTCATATACACCCTTCAAAAAAACATTGATTCATAAAACCAATACCAAAATATCTTCCTTATTTAACTAACCTCATCCCAGAGTCCTTATTTTTATTATAAAATACTCCTATGAAGGATTTGGGAATATACATAACGAGGTTATTTGAAGTCCTTGTAAAATTCATAAGTATGTATTTTTGGTTTATTTTTTATTCCATATCCTATTTTCATAAAATTATTGATAGTATAACAAAAAAAATAATCAACATAATGGGATGTTATTATGTTAATTTGATAACCTATATCCATCTCCACGTCCATTATATTGGGAATGAAACTATCTATCAAGAGTACTGTGGACTATTACCTCACAATATGATGTAATTAATTTTCCAACACCTCTAATAAAGGATGAATATAATTTCAAATGTAAAATATTTTACACTATTACATTTTTTGATAAATTTAATCTCTCTTATATCATACTTTCACCAAACACCGAACCTAAATAAACTCCAAAATATTATTATTTTAATACAACAATTATCTCAAAGTCATTGGAAAGGTTGTAATTAATGAGCATAACTAAATTTTGAATTTTTTTTATAAATTTGAATTAAATGAACTAATTTTTTATTAAATAATCACAAATTAAAAAAATAACCCATTGAACATAAGGGATGAATTTTTATTGAAACAGGTCTTATGCCCATAATGCCATTTTATATTAATAAAATAAATTAATCACAATTATTAAAAGTTATTAACAAAATTTATATGTTGTATATTCAATAAAATGTTTCATAATTCATCTCATATGAAGAATAGGCTTATAATAAGAATAAATAAAATTTTATGCATTAAAATTTTATATTTTTCTAAAAGGTATATTTTTTTCCTTTTAATGATGAATTTTTTTAAAAAGAAATTTTTTCCATTTTTTATTTTCATTTGGAAAAAATAATAAATATATTTGAAATTGGAATATCCAAGTTATCTTAGGGTTATATTTTTTTTATTTTTAGAGGGTTTTCAATTTTTTATAAATGGTGAAATATATTTAATTTAAATTGAAAACTACATTTTTGTCTAATTAATTTATATAGTTAAAAAATATTAAATTGATTTTGATGTATATTTTTTCAATTATACATCATTAAATCCAATATATTTCGTTAGAATCATTTTAACATAGAAATTGGATATAAAAACCACTTTAAAAATATTCTTTCTTATTACGTCTATGAGAAAAATTTTAACTGCCTTTTTTATAATTCGCTAAATTTAGTTTGGTGAAATGGATGACATATTAGGAATCATAATTTCCAAATAATTTAGTATTTCCATTTTAATTTATAGAGATAAAAACGTTATTGTTTAAAAAAATATTCTTTACCATGGTATAGGTAAAAAATGAAACATGTTAATGTTAAAAATGGAAAGGTTAAAAATACCTAAGAACTACAAAATTTAACGGTTTGATATGGTTTTTATTGAACCTAACAATCCTCTGTGATATTATTTTCCTTCCAAATTCATGAAAATTATTTCCACCTCATTGTGTTTGGCATTAAATATAACATACTCTATATATTGATCACTTAAACCCACCTCTCCTCAAGTATAAGTATCAAACCTCACCCCCCTATTTCAACCTATTATCGTTAAAGATCCTAAAATCATAGCCCAACCTCAAATATTAACACTCCCCCACTACAATTTATTCTTCTATCAACAAACTACCAAATCCAATGTCATTAATGTGTCCTCCAAGAGGTAATATCGAAGAGGTAATTTTATCAAAAACCCTCTCTTATTTCCCTTTCTTCTTATAATTCCTCCTAGTATCATTCTTCTGTCAAGAAATAATAACTATAGGATCATGTAAATAATGTAATTTTATTTATTTAATTTAATAAGTTATATCCATATTGTTTATTACGTACACTTATTCAAGGAAATGAACTATTGTCCATGTAATGCTGGTTAATCACCTATATGAGTAATATTATTGTTCATTTTTCATTACCTTTTTCATGTCTGCTCATATAGAAATTATTACGGTTAAATAATGTTTTAATATTTATATTATATCTTATTTAAAGTTCAATTACTAATATATATTCATAATAGTAAATAAAATGAAACTACTCTACAATGTTCCTAAAAAACACCAATACAAACATATCAATTTTCATTAACATTTTATCTAATAAATCATTATAATGTAGGAAATAAATATGATATTTAGGACCACTAATAATTATTGATGTTAATTAATAATATATTATTCTATTTATGTATTTTTAATCCCATTTTACATGAATATCCATAATTTTACACAAATGAACCGATAACGAAACCATAAAATGAACGCACACAAAACCATAAAAATAATGAAATATTATTAATCGATCGGTGGTAAGATGTTATGAAAATATAATATAAGTTATTATTAATATGTGAGGAATTAATAACATTATTTAAACCATTCAATTCATGTTTGATGTAGGCCAATCTAAAAGGAAACAAGAGGTAGGGGTTTCCCATCTCACTTTTTCCTCTGTGAGATATGTGTCTTATTCACCACATACTCCATGCATGTGGTGTATATTCTAAAAAATAATATATAATATCATAAAAATAATTATCTTAATGTTATTAAATTTTTCATTTGATAGGTATTACTTCATTATAGCACACGATTCAACTAATTTAATGTGGTAAGGTAATTCTTAACTCAATTTCTATTTATTTGGTTAAACTATTATTTCCATGACTACTCATTTTGTTATTATGTGTAAAATGAAATTTTTATATATTTTGTTAAATTAGAAATTATTTTATTTTTATTTTTATATAATAAATATAATCAATTCATTTTATTAATTCAAACTTTAATTATATGATATTTTTATGGGGGTTTCGAGCATCACTTATATTTCTGTGAATTTTCTTCCAAATTGACCCTAATTCATTCTTTTTGTGCATATAATGTGAATGAATTAAATATATGATAGATATACTCAAATATATATTTATTTTCATATCCATTTCATGATATCTCTTTTATGGGTTCTATATTTAAAATGTTACTAAATCAGTAAGGAAATTGTTTCTCAATTTTCCCTTCATTGAGACACATGTTGGTTTATGCACCTATATTCAATTATGATGTGTATATTCTTACACTAGAAATTTTTTATCATTAATATAATTATTTTCATTCTATTTTATGTTTCATATAATTTAATTCTCTCTTTGATCATAATTTTGTTTTACTGAAAAACCCAATTTTCATTAAATATTTTCCAAAAATATTTTTATATGATATTTAAATAATTATCAATAAAAATTATTCCAAATATGTCTAAGATGTATTTTATAAGAATAATTTATATGTTTTAATTTTAATTTTCAATTAAAAAAATTTATAAATTTTTTATGATTTAAAAATCAATTTTCAAAATAAAAATGATACTTTTCCATAGAATAATTTCAATTAATCTCTCAAAATAATTTTCTATATAATATAAAATTATTAGATGTTATATATACTTAAATAGATATATTATTCAATTAAATTATCCTTATTCTATTATAGTTTGTTTCTGTTTATACTTATGAACCATATTTCTTCCAATGGGTTATGTTATGATATAAGTTCCAGTTTGATTTATGTTCTTATGTCACAAATATGTATAGTTGTCATTATGTGATGGGTGAGACCAATATCTACCTCTAATCAATTGGGTAATGATTTGATATATCATGAGATATACCTTAATAAAATGGGGATTAAACTCAGTTCCAGAAGGACTGTAATGGGATCTAGAATTGGTTCATTTAAGGAATTTTTCTGTCGTGATAGTCTTGTGATAAAACCAAGAGTACCAAATTTTTTTGGGGGAGTGAACCCATTAAACTATGATATTATTGTAAGGTAGCCATGAAAAATAATGAAATTATTTTCTATGCTTATTTTTTTACACAATTTTGTATTTTATGTCATGTTATCATGTTATGATTCATTTTTTTAATTGTTTTGATTTATTTTATGAATTTTTATTATAATTTTTAACATGAATGGTTTGGTTTTAAAATTTATTGTTCATATTCTTATACCCATATGTTTACATTATGATTCATATTTCCATTTATTACCCATACTGGGCATCTGATTTCACCTTAATCTTATGTTTATTTCTTAAAGGATACAGAAAGGGGTATTAGTTTCAACATGTCGAAAAGTGCTATAGTTAAAAAGGAATAAATGGGAGATAATGTTGGGGTTTTATGAACTAGTTTTTTTTCAAGAATCCGAAAAATAACAAACTCGATCGATTCTAGTGTCATTTTGTAGTAATATAAATATCCATATATATAGATATAATATATATGTTTGAAAAGATAGGGTTTTTGTAGTTTGTATAAGAGAAAATATTTAGTTTACCTTTGGAAACTAGGATGAGAAAAACATAGTAATAATCCTAAAGATCATTCAAGGTTACATTCATAGTGTTTTGGTAATGGTCATGAAAAAATTATATTAAACTGATGGTGTCATATATTGAAATTTTATAATAAACTTTCCTTTATTATGTTGTTTTATGACTATGGTTATAACTTCTCACACAATTCTTTTTTTAGTCAATGGATAGAACACGAAGAACCAATATTAATTTTGAATTAGATGAGAAATTCAGTGGATATTTTCCTAAGAAACTAAATGTTAAGGGAGATGGAATATATAATATTTTTATTATACTCACACAAGAAATGAATAATGATGTTATTATAAATAATAAAAGGAGGGAACAATATTCTTTTGTATCATTAATATAGAAAAATCCACCTTCTCTCAATGGGTCTTCTAATCCACCAGTGGCTATGTAATAGATCAACACTATGACGAAAGTATTTTATATTCGTTAATGATCAAGACATGAAAAATTGTCTGAGATGTCAATTATCTTGATGTTGAAGTAGATAAATGGTGGAATCTTATCAATATTATGAATCAAGAAGATAAAATTGAATAAATATAAAATAATGAGTTTAAGGGGACATACCACATTATATATTACCCCTTATTATTATATAGATGAATAAATAATTTTTTAAAATTACGCTAAAGGATGATTAATTCATTATTACATTTGAGTAAAATTACACAAGGCCTAAAAGGTATTAATCTAGATAAATTATCAGTCCTTCATGTAAAACTGATTGATTTTATCTTGGATTAAAACCATGTCTTTAGATGAAATTATCTATAATAAACCTCAGTTCCAATTTTTTTTTTCAATTTTCACTTGAGGTAGAGACAAAAATCCAAATTACCCATCAATATCCTGTTTTTGATAACTAAATAAAAATGGAAATCAAAGGAAACTCAAAAAACCATGGAGAAAAGAAGATGAGTTTTCTTATATTCCCAAATTTTGGGAAGTTAAATGAATGAATTGTTTTGTGGGGACCGGTAAATGTTTCAAGTGTGTAATGGAAGTTAACTTGGGAATTGGGTGTGGAATTGATGGGAATATGTTAGATAATGATTCTAATGGAGAGAAATATTGACAGAATGCACCCCCACAACTAAATGGTTCAAGTGTAATGAAATGGTAATTGTGTCTATCAATTACCAAATCCATGTGTTAATAATGATTATCAATGTCTGTAACCTCTTATTTCTAAATAAAATGCAATATCTCATGCAATCACCATTGGAAATATAGAGTATGAAAATGAGGTTGTATAATGGTGTAGTTTTGATATATTATAAGTCATTAATAATGTTATGGAAGTAATCTTATGGTACTATGTAATAATAAAACATATAAGGATTGGTCCACTATAGTGTTTACATAAGAATATTAAATGATATGTTGAATAATGATGATGGAATAGATAAATTATTTAATGGTATGGTAATTTTTTTGAAGAACGCATAATTATAGGAATGATAAACCTTAATATGTCCATGATGAAGAGATAATATTAGATAAAGAGTTGTTTTTATTGTGATAAAATAAATAGGATACTATGGATAAACTTGGATCTGATTAGTAAAATGATGATAATGTGGTTCATGGACTGGTTTATGGTATGAGGAAAGAGTTAATTTTTTAATTATTACATACTTTTACTAGGGTTTTGTGGAGATTAAAGTTATTACCATGTTTCAAGAGAATACATGAAATTATATACACATGTTTTTTGTGTGAAAATTATGATCTACGTCATGTTGTTTGGTTGATTAATGATAATTCAATTTTGGAAATTTAGTAACTTATTTAAAAAAAATTGGTTTTAATTTTTTTGAAGGTCAATATTGGTAAAAAAAATTGAATTTTTTTTTTGAAAATTGGATAATGTTTTAGAGATTAATTTATTTCTTAAACATATGAATATTTTTGCATGTTTCATAACATGTGCTAAACATTTCTTTATGATGATATGTAGAGACCTATGGAATGACTTTTCATCCCATTATTGATCTAATTATCACTGGGTCTTCTTGACACTATAAATTCATCATCATTCCATAGATTATTTAATGAAGAGAAATTTGATCAAGGAACATCCAATTAATGATATTTTACTTTTGAGATGAAATCAAGTAAGTATATATTTTTAGATGATTTAAATTGAAATGTTATCCAATTTTCATCATTTATTATGATATCAATGACTTTTTCTGGACCTATTTGGTTTATGGTTTTGTTTTCATTCATAATCTAATGACTATGTTATTTATCCTTCTCTATCATAGAATTATGGTTAGAATAATCTTTTCATTTATGTTTTCATATTATTCTAATATTCTCCCAATCATAAACCTAGTTTTATGGTGATATTCTAATTTTACATTCAATATTTTTAATAAGATGTTTTATTGACCCCTTTTCTTATGTGGGTTCCCCTAAAACGACATTTTCAAATATCCATATTTTATTTTAATGTGAAATATAAAATTTTTGAGAATGAAATTCTCTTAAAATTCATGATTATATCATGATGGTATCTTGTTAATTGTCACTTCCACCAAATATCATTCATTTCCATGATGTTTTCCATGTATCTCATTTGAGTAATTACATACCTGATCTTTCACATGTAAAAGACTGAGAGACCATACCAATGGAAAAATTTAGTTATTATAATGATAAACCATTTTATATTATATATTTTAGTGATAATGCTCTTTGAAACAATATCAGTCATGGGGTTAAAGTATTATGGCGAAACAACCAATTTCAGACAGTTTCATGGTAACCTGATGATGTGATTGGGATAATGTATCCTCATCTATTTAATCCAATGTAATGAATTTAAAGATAGAAATTCATTTAAATAGGGGAAGAATGTAACACCTAATGATTTTACACTACGTCAATTTTTAATAAGTTTAATCTCTTTGATAGCTTACTTTTCACAAAACATTGAGCTTAAAAAAAACAAAATATTATTATTTTAACACAACCATTATCACCTAGCCATTTTAATATAGGGAAAGAATGAGTTTAAATAAATTATGAAAATATTTTTTACACATACATAAAAATTGTGTTCATTTTTTACTAGTAAATTATAAATGAATATGAAAACCAATTGAAAATGAAGGATCTTTTTTTTTATAAAAAGAATTTCTTATGCGCATAATAGGATTTTATATTAATAAATATTATTAAAATATCATAATGAATGTTATTTTTTATATATTCAATAAAATGTTTTTTTAATCTATCCAATATTTTTTAAAGTCTTCAGATAATAATAAATTAAATTTTAACCATAAAAAAGATTCATTGTTTCTAAAAGGTAATTTTGCCGTATTTTAATAACCCACATATTTAAGAAATAAATTTTAACAATTTTATGATTTTAGTTTGATAATAAAATCATTAGTTTTTAAATTATAATTTAAAAAATATCTTAGGATTTTTTTTTTATTTTTCACAGATGATTCATTTTTGAAAAATAGTAAAATATGACGAATTTTAATTAAAACTGCTTTTTTGACTAATTTATTTCTATATATAAATAATATTTTATAGTTTATAAAGTATACTTTGGCCAATTATATATAAATAAATCCAATTTTGGTCAATATGATCATTTTCACAGTGAAATAGGATATAAAAACAATTAGTACTTTGGAACTTTTCACATTAAAAACCCGCTTTCTCATTACATATGTGGGATTAATCGTAAATATTTTTTCTTTTGATAGTACGAAATTATTTTGGTTAAATGGATGAAAAATTTGGAACCATAGGGTAAAAATTATTCTGTTTATTTTCATTTTTAGTCATTAAATATTTACTATGGTAGAAAAATCATTTATCACGATATATGGAAAAATTAAACATCATAAAGTTAAAAAGGTAAAGTCTTAAAATACCTATAAAAATTAAAATTTAATTGTTTTTTTATGTATATTTATACTAGAAACATCATATAAAATATTAATTTCTATAAAATTTTGTGTAAATTAATTCCATTATCATTTTTTTGGCTTTAAATATAAAATATTCAATATTTTAATTACGTAAACCCACTTCTCCTAAAGTATAAATACCACTCCTCAGCTCAACATTTTAACCCATAATCCATTAAAATCATAAACTATATTCCCAAAAATATACTACTCACTGTACCCATGTTAATGTTCTTAAATTATTACCAAAAGAACAAATACATGGTCTCCAAGGGGTCCTCCAAGAAGGTGATATCCAAGAGATGATTTTCTCAAAACAACTATCTTATTTCCTTTTTTTCCTATGTGTCCTTCTCATATCCTATGTCACTAAAGGGATAAGAATTAATGATTAAATAAAATTCTATAATTTTATTTTTCTAATGTAATATATTTTATTCATACCTTATATTACAAGCTACTAGTCAAATAAATGAAACAATTTCCCCGGTAATGATGATTGATCACCTCCATGAGTATTATTTTCATTCTCTTTCCCTTAATGACTTAATGGGTGGTCATAAAAATATTATTATGGTTATATATTTTTTAATAATTATATCATATCCTATTTTAATTTATATAATTAATATATACTCATAATATTAAATAAAATTTGACTAGTTTCTGAGGTTCTAAAAAAAACATCCAATATAAACTAATCATTTATCATTAACAGTTTATCTAATGAATCATCCTCATGTAAGAAATAAAAGTTATATATGGTACTATTAAGACATATTTGAGTTAATTAATAAAATTAAATTACACATATGTATTTTTAATCACATTTTTCAAGAACAATCATAATTTACACAAATGAACTGATTGTGAAGACAGAAAACAAACACACCAAAAATCATGAAAATAATGAAATATTATTGATGAATGGCTGGTAAGATGTTATAAAAAAATAATATATGATATTATAAACATGAATATGGTTACTTAATGACTTAATAATGTTCATTAAACAATTATAATAAATATTCAAGTATGAAAAACTAAAGGGAAGTCTGTGGTAAGGGTTTCTCATCTCACTTTTTCTTCTATGATATATGTACCTTATTCACTGCATACTCTATTTTTGTGGTGTATATACTAAAAATTGATATTTAATATTATAAATATTATTATATTAATTTTATAAAAAAATTTATTGGATAATTATTAATTTATTGGGGTATAAGATTCAATTTATTGTGATGTATTAAGGGAATTATTAATACAATATTCATTCATTTTGTTAAACTATTATTTCATTAATTATGTCATTCTATGATTATGTGTGAAATTAATTCTGAATATAATATGTATTATTTCAACTTATTTTATTTTGATTTATTTTTATTAAATATAATTGACTCATTCAATTAATTCTCACTTCAATGATATGATATTTGTAAAGGAATTTTTAGTCTCATTATAATTTTTTGAGAGACTTTTTCCATTTTCACCACATGTTTATTTTATATGGTTTATAAACTGTCCATGAATGTAATATATTATCAATATAATTAAATTTATGTATATTTTTATATCCATTTAATAATCTCTCTTTTCTGGGGTTTATGTTTCAAAAGTTTCCAAATCGATAAGGTAATTTTGTATTAATTTTTCCTTATTTGAGACAGTTGTTTTGTTTTGAACCTATATTATTTTATGAGGTGTATATAATTCCCTTTGAAAATTTTAATCATGAATATAAATCCATTGATGATATTATATGTTTCATTTAATTTTAATCTCTCTTTGATCAAAATTTTTTTTATTCACAAACTGTGTTTTCTAAAAAAAAATTCAAAAAATTTTTTAAATGATATTTCACAGTATTTTCAAGAAAGGGGATTTCAAAGATATTATAAATGGTTTTTTAAATAACTATTTAAAAATTCTAAATGTTTTATTTGATGAAAAATGTTTTATAATTTTATTATTATTTAAACAGGGTTAATCATAATAGAAAGGATATTTTCCTCAATAATTATTTCAAGTCATCTCTCAAAATTTAATTCCATCAAATATAAAATTATTTGGTGTTACTTATGCTTTACATGGGAAATTATTCCCGTAAATTATACTAATTATTTTATGTTTGATTTATTTTTATATTTATGAAACCTATTTACTTTCAACGGGTTATTCTATTATATAGGATTCCATATGATTTATGTTTATGTGGCACAAAAATGTATGGTTTTCAATATGTGATAGGTGGGACACATATATCCCTCTAGTGCATTAGTTAATGATATTATATCTAATGAGATAGTTATGAATACAAAGGGGATTGAACGTGGTTCAAATATGATATAAATGGGATGTAAAACTGATTTAGTAATGGACATTGTCCACTATGATAGACTTGGGAGTGAACCAAGACTACCAATATTGTTCGGGGAGTCAACGCATTCCACTATAATAGACTGGGAAAAGATCCTTGACTACAAATTAAATGATTTTATACTATTTTTTTCCCACAAATCCATATTTTTCACTCTTTATACTATATTTATTTATGTTTTAGTAATTTTTATGATTTATTATATGAATGAAGATTATTATCTTTGATATGTATGGTTTTATTTCCAAATACTATGTTCATATAATTATACCATTATGTTTAGTTTATAATTTATATTTCCCTTGTTTACCATTATTAGGAATCTAACCTCACCCTTTTCTTATGTTTCATTTCCCTATGATATGAAGAAATGTATTAGGATTGACATATCAAAAAGGGTTCTAGTTGAAATTTAATAATTGGAAGAGAATGTTGATATTTTGTAAACCAGTATTTTTGTTCCCAGGATTCCAAATACATTAAACCCATATGATTCTGCTGTGGTTTTGTGGTCATATGAATATCTATCTATTTGGATATATTATCTATGTATTAAAAGATATGGTCAATATTATAATGATAGATTAAATGTTTTTTGATGATATTTATTAGATTATTATACTTCTATAATTATAATATTACCTATACCTTCTTAATTTACAATTTATTGGAAACTAATAACGTCACTTGTGTGTTTGTGAGGACTACATCTTCCACAAAGAGATGTGATATGTTTTTCAATTTAATTTAAAAATTATTGTAATAAGGATATATTTAGTGAACATATTTGATATATATGACATAAAATTGATTCTATAAAGATTATATATTATTTATCTTTCTTGTGTTCTATAATTTTATAAAATGGAAACAACATTCATGCTTACGTAAGGCATGTTGTCTCTATGAATGGTTTAAATCATTTTATAGCTCTAAAATTTATGGATTACATTATATAAATATATGATAAATATATATGATAACTGTATAATGATTTATATTTGTTAAATTAATTAACCATGATCAATGTAAAAGGGTTGAAAATTTCAATCAAAAAATGACATGAAAAATGATGTAGTTTTTACCCAAAACATGATTTTAATATATAATTTTTTATAAATGTGTAATAAAATGTTATAGGTAATGATTTTATGTTATGACACCTATGATTTTTTAAAAAAAATTTAGTTACAGTAAAAATATATTTTTTATATAATATGTTTTGTTGATAAACCAAGTAGATATTTAAGGTAAGGGATTTCTAGTCCCACTTTTTTCATGGTGATATATGTGACATTCACCACTCTTTTATTTTATGTGTTATATATAATACCCGTTTTAAATGGTATATAATTAATATAATTATTTTCATGATATTTAAATTCGATTTTTATGATTACTATTTCATGGGGTGTATGGTTCAAATGATAAAAAGTTGTAAGGGTTTGATCATACAATCATATTTTTTTTCAATATTGTTTATGATTATGATTCCAGTAATGAAATAATAGGATCTATCTCTCAAGAACATTTTCTACATAATTATTATTTGGTTATTTCATTAAAATGTATTCTTTAATTTCATTTTCATCACTTTTTATACTCAAGAGTTGAAATGGTTATTTTTAAGAAAACGCAACATTTTTTCTCCCCTTGGTAGAAAATCATTTTTCATCGAAGTAAATTTTTTATAAAACTATTTTAAATAAAAATTTTATTATTATCCAATATTTTTTTTAAATGTAATTTCCACCATGTTTTGAATTTTTTAAAAATTGTTTTCAATGTGGACTTTTTGATATATTTTGAATATGATACCATTCACATTCACAGAAAATGTGTAATGAAAAATATTTTTAATTTGTACAACATGAATAGTATATTTTACATTGATGATTAATCAATGTTTTAAGGATTATATTATATGTTTTCTAGAATATTTTTAATGAATTTATTTCCATAATTCTATGTGAAATTACTACTTTTTAAAGGTGATTCTCAAAAGTGAAAAGTTATTTTCCTTATAATATATTCCATGTGACCATTTAAAATGATTTTTATTATATAATTATATCATTTTATGTCACGTAAGACTTACTATAGATATTATCTAAAGATATTATCTTTAATATTTCTATGTATGGTTTATTATTATGATGGAATGATGTTTATGTATTTTTGGGTTATAATATGTTAAATGTTTTATGATCTTATGTCACACATATGATTATATTTCTTTTTTATAGTGTTTTTTTATATCCAAGGTAATACAATATATTATAACTATAAATGGAGCGTAAATAATTACCACATATATTTTTTAGGTTGTAATTGGGGATGGTGGTTATGTTGTAATCACGGATAGTGGTTATGTTATAACCAAGTATAGTGGTCACAATATAACAAATGATGGGTGGGACCTATATCTATTTCCAATTAATTTGGTAATTATTGTTTTCTTAGGAGATTAAGTAGATTTTACTGGATATTAAACCCAATTTAGTAACGTACTTTGTCCACTATTACAGTCCAAAGAGTAATCCTTGTCTACTATAATAGTTTGGGGAGTTTAACCATTCCAGTGTGATAGTTTTTCAGTGATCCTTCAATCCTAATGAAATGATGTTATATGATATTTTTATGAAAAAAAAATATTTCTTACTCCAAATTTATTCTTTCATGTATTGTGTTATTTGATTCCATTAATATGTATTTATTTTGAACTAAAAATATTTATATCATGACCCATATTTATGATAAATGATACATAGGAAATTGTTAAAAAATATATTTTTTTCTATCATAATGTGATTCTCATGTCATATTGATGCATCCCTTGTTTACCCTTACTGATAATTCTATTCCACTCTTTCTTATGATTATCTTCCCTAGGTTATGAAGAATGGTATTACATGTGATTTTTTTAAGAAGAGTGGTGGAAATGAAGAACTTAGTGGGAGATGATGTAGTTATCCTGTGAAATATTTTTATATGTATTCAAGATTATAAAGTCTCTATATATATATGATTATGGAAATATAGTTATGTTATGTAATAATTTTTTTTATTATGATGTGATATATATGTATAAGAATCCTAGTTCATTAGAATATATTAGAAGGGGTCCTAGTTTTTTGTCGATTTTCATAGTGAGTATATTGTCTGTCCCAGCTTGAAGTAATATGAAATATATCTCAAAATCTCTGAAGCTCTTAATTATTTACATACCCATGTAATTCATGGTGGATACTTTATCATATGGTTGTTTTGTGGTGGCTCTTGGTTGAAATAACAATATTGGATCACATGATAGACTTGTATGATGGCTAAAAGGGATTCACATGATAGATACAAGTTATTCACATGATTAGTATCACATTATGAATACATGGTAAAACAATGGATTTTTTTGATCAAAATATATTGCTTGTAAAATTATTAACAACAATTGTTGTATTTAATATGTGAACTTTTAATGATATGGGATTATATGATCTCTTCACATGATCATACAATATTTCCTAAATATAATACCTAAAAACCATGTATGTGTTCATATGATGATGGATATAAATGATTGGATCTCTTTGTGATGATATATATGGTATATTTCAGGAAAATCGATGTTGATGTCAACATATCTTAATGTGATCATCATTTGTTCACATGATGGTTTGGATATTATTTCTTTATGATTAGGTAATCCATAAAACGTCTCACAAAAGCACCATCCAATCACCACCCATTATTGTTGTTGTTCATTTTATGCCAATAGTGAATTTTTATATTCCATCATTTCAAAAATCTCATTCTCATGATGTATTGATGGATTCCCAATCATGTTACACATGATCCTTAAAAAAGTTCATCATCTTTTTACCACTCATAATTGATGATGTCAATCATAGTATTTATATAATAAAATTACAGGAATACATAAATTACACTCTTATATTAAGAATTATCATGAGAGTATTAATATATTAGAACGAGACCTAAATTAGTGTGATATGTTGGATTTTAAATACGAGAGTCTTTTTTAGTGGTCATTGGTTTCCTCGAGCATGCATACACAACCTTTGCATGTCAAAGGTGAAAAATGATGATGTGTCATGATCCAAAAGATTTTGTTAATTCCTTTTGAAGACTTGTATTTTGTGGGTATGATATTATATAGTGAATTGTGTCATTTCATTTTCCTTCCAACAATAGAAATGTACACAATATTAGGAAACATAATAATTATTTCTATTTCATCATCCTCCTATAAATATAGTTGGTTTTATCACATGTATAACTACACATATTCCCTCATGAGACATCCCACACCCTTGAATTTCCCACCCAGGCACCTATAGCTTTCTCAACAAGCACCATAGCCACCCAGTAGGTGATATCGTCACCCATCATCATGTCACAAGGTTGGATAGCTACGTATTATCACGAGAATGGTTGAGGTGACTCCCACATGTTCGTTGGTTGATATGGTAGCAAGGTTAGTCATTATTGGTGAATTTTTTTGTTATGGAGTAAAAAAATTACTAAGAATAAAAACCCAATAAAAATAGTGGAAAAAGATGAAAATATTTTCCCATATTAAATTAATCATAAACCAATATTATCATGAAATCAAATTAAAAACTATTCATCCAAAATATCACCATAAGTTTTCTATGGGCTTCACAATTCTCAAATCTAGAGACAAAAAGTTCATGGCACACATTTATGGGTGTCAAAACACCCCTCAATAAAATTGAATTTATTTAAAACAAAATTAATTCAATACTCAGGTAATGATATATCACTTTTCCACATTATTATATATTATACCAAATTTGATACAATCCTATGAGAGGATTTAACTAGGTTTTTTTATTGAATTTTTTTATGTTTTATTAAGAGGAAATTATTTAACTTGACTGCATGGGTGGATACAATATAATGTGAAAAATTGGATCGTGTAATAGATTTATTAAAATTAGGAAAATCCAAAATTGTAATATAGAAAAATATATTGTAATGGAAAGGATCTTGTGGCTATATCCAATATAAGGGATTGGGATAACACGATGAATCCCATAGGAATGGAAATCAATACATATGTAATTATGTGATAGAATACTCCTATGAAGATATAGATTAGGTATAGGCGAATAAGGTTCATGGATGATGAAATATAAGTTAAAATCTCCTAGGTAGATCTATCTCATATATAGGAGTGGGGATATCATCACTTTTATATAAAATCATGGGTACGTACCCATGTTTCAGTTGGCATGTTTTGGAGAACATTGTGTCATTCCATATTTCAATCCATATAGAGTGGGATACACTTTGTAACATAAGGTTATATATGATATACCATGTCTCGTATAATTTAAAGATATGATAGGAATTTCTATCCTCTAATGGTTCTCATTGAATAAAGACATTCTGTAATTTTTTCTTAGGATAGTGGACTTAGTGAGAATAGTTTCACATTTTATATGACCAGATAATCATTCCAATGATTTTTATATCTCTTACTTTTATCCCTATAATTTTCCTAAGTCATTTATGGAGAGTCTTGGTAGTAATAGACTCATTTTTATTACTATTCCCTTTATGGGATTTTATCCTAAATTTTTTTACACCACTTCCATTTTTGAGTTCCCAATTCTTCGAGGATTACACAGGGTTCCTATTCAGCAACTACAAAATTGAAATTTGACTAGGTATCCCACCAGAGGATTTCAACCATGTGAGCAATATGTCTCTTTCAATTGGTTTTTTATGTATTTAAATTTGGACCGATGATGATCTATTTTTAATTTCATATAGATTAGATGTTTTATTAGTATAGTTTAGGTTCATATAACTCATGCCATGTTTACTTAGAGTTTCGTGTAATATAGATCTAAACATATTTTTTGTAGCTAATGGTCATATATCTCAAACCTTATACTGTTTTAGTTTATATTCATTTAAATTGGGTCTTCTATTGTTTTATTTTAGGGTCATATATCTCATACCATAATTTTCTAGAGTTTAGGATCATATATATCAGACCTTATTTTACTATTGTTTGTGTTCATATAGTTTTGAACTTTTTTTAATTTAGATTCTTAAGACAAGAATGACTAATATTCATGAAGGATTATGACACCATGCATACTTATTGAAATTATAAGAAATGGGTATTCATGAAGGGTTTGTAATCCCTATATCCTTACAAAGGTTATGTAGGATAGATATTCACAATGTGTTTAGACACCGTACATCTTTACTGGAATTATGAAGGAAGGATATTCATAAAGAGTTTGAACAACCAACATCATTACTAAGAAGGGTAAGGTATATGGTGAAGTAATTTTGAAGATGTTGAAACAAATCATATAGTTTTATTATGGGTTTTGTAAACATTCCATCAATGAATTTCAATTTAGGATAATGAAATGGTGGAGATACCCTTTTGATGATTACACAACATCCTAGGAAGTTTAGTACCAATTTGATGTTTCTAGGGCTCTCAATGACTAAAGTGGTCTTCTCCTATGGCTAAGACAACACTGGTTGATGATTTTGTGGAATTATATATATCCAACACATAAATGGTCATTAATATGGATATTATCTCCTTTCTATGGGATTTACAATATTTTTGAAGATTTAAACACATGGACATTGAATTAGGGTATAGAATAATGACTATCTAAAGAGGTTTATAACAACATTTGGGTGGTTTATTTTATGTTTCTGAATAATGGTCCCATGTATCATGTGATATAGGTTAATGTTATGATAACTTATAAAAGGTTCACGAATTATGTATGACATTACATATATGAGAATGGGTATAATAGATAGTAAAACAATGTGTATGATGTTGAGTCATCCAAACTAGTTTTATTACTAGAATTTAAAATCATATCCTATTAATATTTGAGTTAATGTGTAGTCTACATTAGTGGGTAAAAGTTGACCATTTCTAATTGAGTAATCTCGTATCACACACAATTATAAAAATAACTTATGGGTTTTTAGGGGACCACACATCTAGGAACAAAAAAATTATATATTCATAATAAATTGTACATTGTGTTATTCAACAATGAATCCTAGTAAGTCCCATTTGGATTGGTTAGTCCCTGTTACCAATACACTATAGCGATAAACAAAGAGAAAGGACTCCAAACTATGGTTCTCTAGAATAAGTAGTAAAAATCAATGAATTTGTGGGTATTAACTCATACATCAATAAAATGAATGTAATTTATGAAGAACATGATATTCAACAATGGTTCAATGACCCTAAAATTTGTTTCAATGCCTACTAAACATGTTATCATAATGAAGAGATTTGATACATCATTAAAATAGCTTTCTTCTGGACATAGTGGCCCATCATGCACGTATCTGCTTTATCCAGGGTCATAAGATGAGACTTATGAAAAATATTCCATTTTATTTTTGTTCAGTCATTTTCTTAAAAACTAAATATTAAGAGAATAGGTAAAAATCACATTTAATTTTCTTTAAACCACCCTTTAATGGTTTTCATCATGATCTATTTTGTTCCTCTTTTAATGAAATTTAAAGTTTTTTTAATTACACTATATGGGTATAATGTTCATGGCCTTATTAGTTTCACTAAATTTCTTATAGTTAATGATCATGGTATGTGGATATAGTATTGTGGGAGTGATTAATAATAGCTTAATTAGGATTCCAAAGGTTGAAAGTACTCCAGTAACCTATTTAATGGAGGATAAAGGTGAGTTAAATTAAGGATCATGGTTTTTATATATGAGTTATATGTATGGGAGTACATTTTCAAACATTATGGTTGGGACTAGGATATGTGATATGATCATCACTAAATATCCCAAATAATGAGAATCAGTCCACATGTTGTTCATATAAGGAATATCTTCATAGACCATGCTCATATGTAGAGAGGGGTATTTCTCATATACTCTTCCTAAGACTTTAAAACATAGTTGGATAAAGTTTCCTTTATATAGATTAGGCTCAGACATAGGGAAATGTAATTTCCATATCATATCTGTGTATGATAATAAAAAAATAATCCCTAACAGAGAAATATGGATAAGGAATACTTATTATATCTTGAATATAGATCCCTTGTAGGTATTGGGAACCATATAAAATCCATCTATAATCTAATTTAGGACTCATGGGCTAGACTAATTGGGATTTCTTATAGTTATGATAAACTTATGGAATTTTGTTGTTAAAAAAAAAATACATGCCCTAAAATGAGAGGGTAATAGAAGATGATTTTATATCTATTTTGATAATAGGTATGGTTCATATATGTGAAACATTGATGGTATATAAATCAAAATTAATAATTGGTGTATGGGAAGTGTAAATAAATACTTAAGAATATCTGATTAAATAGTTGGTGGAGACTAGTGAGTACTGGTCATCCATTAATATTTCATGAAGCTTATAGAATATACGGCTCCAAATTAGCTCCATGATTTATGGGGTCCCTCTCCTCTAACACCAGAACATCCCTTAGGGAAAAGGTGTTATGAGTTGTTTTATTCACTAGTGAATCTTAGTAGTTTTCCTATAGATTAGCCAGTATTTGTTACCAAAATTCTATAGTGTTGATTCATTAGTACATGGGCTCAACATCTATGGGATTCCAATATAAGTGTAAAAAATAAATGAATTAGTTTTTATGGACTCAAATATAGATTATATTAAGTATTTTGGTTGATTATATAATATTCTTAATGGTTCTAGAACCATAAAGGCCACTCTGACATAAATTAAACACATTTTTATGGGGAAGGGATACAACATGTTCCCCTCTAATAGAAAATCATTAGAGGAAATAATCTATTTAATATGGATAACTCTTATCATGTAGTTTAATACCATGTAAAAAGTACATGGTTTCTTGTATTTTAATAAGATGTATCTCTTTAATGTTTTAAGAGAGTTGTGTCATGTTCTCGAATCTCATGTGATTCATGCTCAGCATGAGAAATAATAAAGTGTTTGGAAGATGATTATACTACAAGATAACACATGATAAGAAATATTTAGGAGCTTTAATATTTGTATATTAGTATGAATACATAAATAGATTTCATTATCATTAAGGAACATAGTCTTATGTAATGAAGATACATGGATAATACTGAAATAGATGATCTGGGTATCTCTAAATATTCCATGAAGTTGGGAATCATGCCACACGAAGCTTGTACACATGGTCCTATATAGATATGAATCTACCATAACTATGGGCTGTTTTATTGTATTTTAGAGTTAAAATTGAGCCTAGAATTAAAGGACCTATGTGTCATTATATATCACATATATACAAGAATAAATCCACATGTAGTTCTTGTAGTAAAAAATGACTACACGGGTTTTACTGACAAGCAGGTAGGGGGAATTTTCTCATCATCTTGATCAGACCTAGAAACCATACAATTCATGGAACATATTTCGTATCCTTGTCAAAATATTTTAGGGTATTATAGGATATACCATATGTCATATAGTTTTATGTCATTTGACTAGGTTTTTTCATACAGTTTAACATCATTATACCCATATGTATGTTTCCATTAGTATAAGTTCATGCAATGAGGACCCCAAAGTTAGGTATTTAATTTTCATTCCATAAGGACATAGGTTTGAAGACATAAATTACTAATACAATATTGATCCCTCTTAAAAATATGAATGAAAATGGAAATAAATCTTGTATATAATTGAATATATCAATATTGATCATTTTATGACTGGTGGTGTGGATGTAAAACCATAAGAGAAATATCTCATGGAGTTAAGAAGGATTATTCCATTGATACAAAAACAACCCATAAGAACATGATATAAGTCCTTATTTTATTTAACTATGAATATTATTGGGGTCCTCTTAGGGATTAAATCATCTCATTAGAACAATAACATATGCATTGTATTAATCTATTGTGAATGCTAGAAGTGTCCCTTTAGTTAAGTCAGTCCTTGTTATTGATATGCCGTAAGTGAAAACCAAAAATATGTTGGATCGAGGTCCATGAAATTATAAAATAATATAAACTCATTAAATAATTATATATATATATATTAAAAGGTATAATAAAGTCATTTTGGTGGGAAAAGGGGTGTTTAAAAGGATTTGTAAAAGGTCATCGTGTTGCCTTAATGTGTTACAGATATAAGAATTTGAGAAAATTCATACTAATTTTTAGATTCTAATAATTTTCCATGTGGTATTATCAATAAGTATTATAGATTTTATTGAAATTGGTTCTTCACAAGTGATACATACCATGAAATGAAATGTCACATAAATGTGATGTTATAGTATTACATTCTAAATGAGTAAAATGGTAGATTATTAATATCGAGATATTTTAAATTTCCTTAAATATATGGGTTATAGGAAGTTTATATCATAACTTTTGAATATATGATTCAATGAGAGTTGGTGCCTTGTGGGTTCATTCCAACAATTAATAATGTTATAAGACTGCAACACACGCTTTTAGGACAATGACTTTTGAATTTAAGGGGCACCACTCCTGTCACGACCCGACCCAACGGGGCTCGAGCCGCGACTCCCCAAGCCCGCCTCCAATAGGCCAGGGGCTGGCAACCAGCGCCGAGTAGGCTATCACACACATGGGAGGCATTAGCCTAAGGTACCTGTACACACGCACCCACAAACATATCCATGCAACAGTGCAGAGATATAGAAACTGGAATGTAAATGCATGCATACACTATCTCACTACTAGAGAGCAACAGAAAAAGTACAAGGGAAAAACAGGGCCCACCAAAAGAAAACTACAAGTGCGTCCAAATTGCTCTGAAGAAGGGGAACGCTGCCATAATCACCCGCCGGAAAGCTCCCTCGGCACAGCTCCGGTGAACACCCCGGTCAACTCAATCACCAAGCTCCGCCTGCTCCGGGTCCTCCTGGGACTCCGTCAAAAGGCATGTGGCCTGCACAAGACACAAACATGTGCGGGCAAAGCCCATGCAGGGGTGAGTATAAGCATACTCAGTAGGCACCCCAAAAACCCAAAACCCAAGGGAGCAACTGAAAGGCAACAGTCCGCTCAACCCAGCCAGAGGGAACCCAGACGAGAGAGAAACACCATCTCGTGACCATCCTCGTCTAAACACAACTAGTCAGCTCATCTCAGCTCAGGTGTATGCCCATACATACACCTTGAACAATCCAGATATACACAGCTCACGCCACAAAGCCACAAGAGGTACCGACCTCATCACCAGCAACTGTCCCAACCAGGAGAGTACACCACACGAACACTGTCATACCAGATGACACTCATCCGAGAGATACACTCCATCAGGATACTCACAAACATCTCAGACGCTCACCCGAGAGACCATGCTCGTCGGATAACATCATTGGGGAAACATCGCTGAAACACCATAACCACAAAATTCCTCGGATAGGGGATCGCCACTAGGGTCCGCTAGGGGATACCAAGACCCACTCCGGTATACATAGCTCACAGATAGGGGATCACTCCCATGGTCCGCTGGGGGATACCACGACCCGATCTGCCATACGTAGTTCTCACAGATAGGGGATCACACCCAGGATCCGCTGGGGGATACCACAACCCGATCTGGCGCTCGACAAAAGCTCAACACTCAGATAGAGGATCATCATCCATATAAAGATGGTCACAACGATACCGGAACCCTATCTGGTATAACTCGCGATGTAGGGGATCGAACCGACGTTGCCGCAACCCTACCGAAACCACACGCAGAGTAGGGGATCGTATAACCAAAGATACTGCAACCCTACCATAAACATCATGATGAGTAGGGGATCATAATCCCGACGATGCCACAACCCTACTATGCACGACCCACTGCGTAGGGGGTCATATGTTCGATGATGCCACAAACCCTACGGGGTTAACCTGCTAGATAGGGGATCGTCGCCTGTAAATAAGCGATCACAGCGATACCAAGAACCCGATCTAGGGTAAAGATGCTAGAGGATCCACTCCGGGCCCACCGGAGGGATACCACAACTCTAACAGTTTAAACATCCCATCGAGAGGATCACAAACCCATACGAAGGTTGTGATACCACACGAACCCTCGTAGGAACGAACCAAGGGAGAACCCTCAACCACTGCTGGTCCAAACATCGCTAACCCGAGCGACTCTCCACAATGCCACACTGCGCACCTCTGAAGCCAAAACCGACGCCACCATCGCGTTCCATGCAGAAAAACATGCAGGATAGGCAGTTTACTCGCCCGAAACAGAGCACCGGTGAAAAAGGCACTATTCACCGTAGCTAGCTCGTGCGGGGCCCACACAACGATCCCGAAACCCATCGAGCGGATCACACCATGACGATCCCCTTGGAAAAACAAGCGGAATCGACTACTCGCTCGTCCAAAACGGAAACCCGGTGAAAAAGGTACTATTCACCGAAGGCCAGCTCGGGTGGGGCCCATGCCTGGATTCCGAAACACATTGAACGGATCGCACCATTGCAATCCTCTCGGAAAAACACACATGATCGACTATTCATCGTCCAAAATCGGACTCCTGGTGCAAAAGCTGCGTTTCCCCGCAAACGCCAAAACCCGGCCTCGTGGGGCCCGCACCCCGTTCTCATACCCAACATCCGGAAACCATCTCAAAAAGTCCGTCGTACCATCAGGGTCTCAACGCCACTGACGGCACGTCAATCGGACGCTCCGGGTAGAAGTTACAACGGCCCGAAGTCGTAAAATAATATTATTTTATACAACGTTTCTAAATCCTGGGCCAGCATCCCGAACCCTTAAACCCTCAAAGTGAGTTCAAAAGGTCCGTCTCGACGCAAGGAGCGCGTCGCCGCAAACGGCTCGCAAATCGGAGTTACGGTTTGCGAGTTACAGGGGTTTAAAGAACCCCCGGAACATTCTAGCCGGACCACCGCAGGGTCGCCGGAAACCACCGCGGCGCCGCCGGACTCCGCCGTGCCGGAGCCGGAAACCACCGCGTCGCCGCCGCGCTGCCGCGGAACTCGCCGGAATCTGCCATGGTTGCCGCGGGTCTCGCCGGAAAACATCCGGGAGCCACCGGGAGCACCCCGGTGATCCAAATTCAGATCCGAAACATGTTTCAGAAAGCTCAGGACCCGAACTATACAAATCTTTTGAAAATTTGAAGAAAAACAACACAAAAACGGGATCTGGGAATGTAATACTCAAACCGCCTACCTCGCGGGCGAAACGCCGACGTTCTGCCTCAGATCCGCGCTCCAGAGCTTCCGCTGCGCGCTCCTGGAACGTCCGCCGTTGAATTCTGAGCTTGTGGGCGCTCTGTTTGCTCGATTTGGCGGAGTGGCGGCGAAGAACGGCGAAGAACGGCGAAGAACGATTAAAGGGGGGGCTGATATTTATATCAGCGGCCTGCCGGGGCCAAACCCGCCTCAGACCCGACGCCCGATGCGAACAAAAGTAAGGTCACCCCTAGGGTAAACGCACCGTTCTGAACGCAACGGCGGTCTCATATTTTCCATCTGAGACACCGTTCAAAAGTTATTCGAGCCGACGCTCGCCCACTAACTTTCTACTTATTTACGGAAACGCCCCTGGTGGCGTTTCTCACCGCAGGCCCGCGCCCGAAAAGTTTACACCCCGCTTAGGGTAAACGACATGTTCCGGACGCAACAGTGTCAACAGATTCCCGTTCTGAGCTACCGTTTAGGAGATATCACACCCCCACCACGTGCATAGTATAAAAATACTTAATATTTTTAGAAAATTAATTTCGGGCACACCGGGCCTCGGAATCGCATGCCGTCTTCGCGCCTAGCTCTGGAATTATTCGTAGAAATATTCCAAAGTCTGACAAGGCCAAAAACCCGAGTCGCTACATCCTCCCCCCCTTAGAAATTTTCATCCCCGAAAAGCCCTAAGCACAAGGAAAGCGACTGGAATCTCAACTGGGTCTCACACACCAGCGAGCTCACCAACAAACAACCACTCAGGGTCTTACCAACGCCCTGAACAAAACTCGAGCAAGAGACAAAAGGAAACAAGGGGTACCCCGATCTATCCGCGGTGCCTCTGGGTCGACTACCTCTAGGGCATGCAGTTGTCCTCGCCCTCGACCACCAGCTCCCTGAGCTTGGCGTGGACCACCTGGGGGTGGGGGTGGTGGCAACTGGTACTGCCTACCACCGCCTCCCGCTGCACCAGCTCCACCGCCACGTCCGCCGCCCTGCGGACCTCCTTGCTCGAGACGCTGCCTCTGCCAAGGCGGCCCATCGACCGGCTCCCTCTCAGCATCACGTTGGGTCAGACAATCTCTAGAAAGATGTCCCCGACCATCGCAAGTGTAACGCCGCCTCTCCTGCGGCTGACCAAAACTGGTCTGCGAGCCCTGAGCCACAGATCTTCCATCCTGGGTCGCCTCCTGAAACGTTGACCACGTCCTGACCCCTGAGTCTATCGTCGGCTACCAGATGCCGATCCGACCGACGAAGTCTCAGCTCTCAAGTGCCCAGCACTAACAGGGGTGTTCTGCTCAGCTAGAAAACTATCCACCACCAACGCTCGCTCCAGCACTCCAGCATAGGTGGGTAGGTACAAAGAAACCACACCTACCCGGATGTCCCTGCGTAGGCCCTGCTCGAAGGTCCGAGCCCTAAAGAACGGGTCTCGAACCATATCCAGGGAGTAGCGCGAAAGGTCTGTAAACCTCGCTGAGTACTCCGAAACAGTCATGCTCTCCTGTCGAAGCTGCAGAAGCTCCTAGATCCGCACTGACCTCAGCGTTACCGGATAGAACTCCTCCCTGAAGAGCCTCTCAAACTCTTCCCATGTGAGCGTCTCCTCATCATGGGACTGCGTCACCAAACTCCACCATCGCCTGGCAGAACCATGTAGAAGGATCACCACTAGGACCTCCATCTGATCTCGAGGTGTCCTCACTAGGCGGAAAACTCGGGTGACTGCCTCAAGCAAGTCATCAGCTGCCTGGGGGTATGGATCACCCCGGAACCTCAGAGGTCTCTGCCTCTGGAACTCATTCAGCGCACTCAGCCTGCGCGCAACCTCATCCTGCACCGCCGGCACAACCAGCTGCTCGATAGGTGGTGGCTCAACTGGCAGACCACCTGGAGGTGCAACCTCAGAACCTGCGCCCTGCTCCACAGCCACTACACAGGGCGGGTCATCAGCACAATCCTGCTGCGGAACCCTCACTGGCAGTCGTCGTGGAGGCATCCTGAATTACATTCAAGACACACCACATTCAAAGAGTATATTTGGAGAGCTGACTCAAGAAGGACAAGGAAAAATCAAAAACCCAGTCCTATATGATGCATGTACCATTATGTCCCCGCGACCAGTGTACGAATGTCCCGAGTCGAAATGCAGGTTATCAGAGTCCTGGTGTATGGATACGTCGGCCGCCGCACCAACACTGGAGTCCATGTCCTGAAAGATGAACTCGAAACACCCTAACACTGCCGCTATGCAACCCAAACCAAACTCACAGCTAGACCAGCTACGATCTGAGATCCCAAAGGTGGAACCTGCTCTGATACCACTCTTTCACGACCCGACCCAATGGGGCTCGAGCCGCGACTCCCGAAGCCCGCCTCCAATAGGCCAGGGGCTGGTGACCAGCGCCGAGTAGGCTATCACACACATGGGAGGCATTAGCCTAAGGTACCTGTACACACGCACCCACAAACATATCAATGCAATAGTGCAGAGATATAGAAACTGGAAAGTAAATGCATGCATACAATATCCCACAACCAGAGAGCAACAACAAAAGTACAAGGGCAAAACAGGGCCCACCAAAAGAAAACTACAAGCGCGTCCAACCTGCTCTGAAGAAGGGGAACGCTGCCACAATCACCCGCTGGAAATCTCCCTCGGCACAGCTCCGGTGAACACCCCGGTCAACTCGCTCACTAAGCTCTTCCAGCTCCGGGTCCTCCTGGGACTCCGTCAAAAGGCATGTGGTCTGCACAAGACACAAACATGTGCGGGCAAAGCCCGTGCAGGGGTGAGTATAAACATACTCAGTAGGCACCCCAAAAACCCAAAACCCAAGGGAGAAACTGAAAGGCAAAAGTCCGCTCAACCCATCCAGAGGGAACCCAGACGAGAGAGAAACTTCATCTCGTGACCATCCTCGGCTAAACATAACTAGTCAGATCAGCTCAGATCAGGTGTATGCCCATACGTACACCTTGAACAATCCAGATACACACAGCTCACACCACAAATCCACAAGAGGTACCGACCTCATCACCAGCAACTGTCCCAACCAGGAGAGTACACCACACGAACACTGTCATACCAGATAAAACTCATCCGAGAGATACACTACATCGGGATACTCGCAAACATCTCAGACGCTCACCCGAGAGACCACGCTCGTCGGATAACATCACTGAGGAAACATCGCTGAAACACCATAACCACCAAACTCCTTGGATAGGGGATCGCCGCTAGGGTCCGCTAGGGGATACCAAGACCCACTCCGGTATACGTAGCTCACAGATAAGGGATCACTCCCAGGGTCCGCTGGGGGATACCACGACCCGATCTGGCATACATAGTTCTCACAGATAGGGGATCACAACCAGGATCTGCTAGGGGATACCTCAACCCGATCTGGCGCTCGACAGAAGCTCAACACTCAGATAGAGGATCATCGTCCATATAAAGATGGTCACGACGATACAGGAACCCTATCTGGTATAACTCGCGATGTAGGGGATCGAACCGACGATGCCGCAACCCTACCGAAACCACACGCTGAGTAAGGGATCGTATAACCAACGATACCGCAACCCTACCATAAGTATCATGCTGAGTAGGGGATCGTAAGCCCGATGATCCCACAACCCTACTGTGCACGACCCACCGCGTAGGGGATCATATGTTCGATGATGCCACAAACCCTACGAGGTTAACCTGCTAGATAGGGGATCGCCGCACGTAAATAAACTGTCACAGCGATACCAAGAACCCGATCTAAGGTAAAGATGCTAGAGGATCCACTCCAGGCCCACCGGAGAGATACCACAACTCTAACAGTTTAAACATCCCATCGATAGGATCACAAACCCATAAGAAGGTTGTGATACCACACGAATCCTCGTAGGAATGAACCAAGGGAGAACCCTCAACCACTGCAGGTCCAAACATCGCTAACCCGAACGACTCTCCACAACGCCACACTGTGCACCTCTGAGGCCAAAACCAAGGCCACCATCGCGTTCCACGCGGAAAACACGCAGGATAGGCTGTTTACTCGCCCGAAACGGAGCACCGGTGAAAAAGGCACTATTCACCGTAGCTAGCTCGTGCGGGGCCCACACAATGATCCCAAAACCCTTCGAGCGGATCACACCACGACGATCCCCTGGGAAAAACAAGCGGAATCGACTACTCGCTCGTCCAAAACGGACACTCGGTGAAAAAGGTACTATTCACCGAAGGCCAGTTCGGGTGGGTCCCACGCCTGGATTCCGAAACTCATCGAACGGATCGCACCATTGCGATCCTCTCGGAAAAATACACAGGATCGACTATTCATCCGCCAAAATCGGACTCCTGGTGCAAAAGCTGAGTTTCCCAGCAAATGCCAAAACTCGGCCTCGTGGGGCCTGCACCCCGTTCTCATACCCAACACCCGGAAACCATCTCAAAAAGTCCGTCGTACCATCAGGGTCTCAACGCCACTGACGGCATGTCAATCGGACGCTCCGGGTAGAAGTTACAACGGCCCGAATTCGTAAAATAATAAAATAATATTATTTTATACGACCTTTCTAACTCCCGGGCCACCATCCCAAACCCTTAAACCCTCAAAGTGAGTTCAAAAGGTCCGTCTCGACGCAAGGAGTGTGTCGCCGCAAACGGCACGCATATCGGAGTTACGGTTTGCGAGTTACAGGGGTTTAAAGAACCCCCTGAACATTCTGGCCGGACCACCGTAGGGTCGCCGGAAACCACCGCGGCGCCGCCGGAATCCGTCGTGCCGAAGCCGGAAACCACCGCGTCGCCGCCGCGCCGCTGCGGAACTCGCCGGAATCCGCCATGGCCGCTGCGGGTCTCGCCGGAAAACTGGGTTTTTCGCCAGAAAACTTCCGGGAGCCACCGGGAGCACCCCGGTGCTCCAAATTCAGATCTGAAACATGTTTCGGAAAGCTCGGGATCCGAAATATACAAATCTTATGAAAATTTGAAAAAAACCAACATAAAAACAGGATCCAGGATTGTAAAACTCAAACCGCCTACCTCGCGGGCGAAACACCGACGTTCTGCCTCAGATCTGCGCTCCAGAGCATCCGCTGCGCGCTCCTGGAACGTCCGCCGTCGAATTCTGAGCCTGTGGGCGCTCCATTTGCTCGATTCAGCGGAGTGGCGGCGAAGAATGGCGAAGAACTATTAAAGGGGGGAGGTGCTGATATTTATATCAGCGGCCCGCCGGCACCAAACCCGCCTCGGACCCGACGCCCGATGCGAACAAAAGTAAGGTCACCCCTAGGGTAAATGCACCGTTCTGAACGCAACAGTGGTCTCAGATTTTCCATCCGAGACTCCGTTCAAAAGTTATTCGAGCCGACGCTCGCCCACTAACTTGCTACTTATTTACGGAAATGCCCCTGGTGGTGTTTCTCACCGTAGGCCCGCGCCCGCAAAGTTTACACCCCGCCTAGGGTAAACGACACATTCCAGACGCAACTATGCCCTCATATTCCCGTTCTGAGCTACCGTTTAGGAGATATAACACTCCCGCCACGTGCATAGTATAAAAATACTTAATATTTTTATAAAATTAATTCCGGGCACACCGGGCCTCGGAATCGCACGTCGTCTTCGCGCCTAGCTCTGGAATTATTCGTAGAAATATTCCAAAGTCTGATAGGGCCAAAAACCCGAGTCGCTACAACTCCACTAGGTCCAACACATTCCCTGAATATAAAATCATGGTAATTGTTTTATTCACCTGTGAATCTATAGCTCACATAGTTTTAATGAATTTGTTTTTATTCAAATAAATTAAATTTTTTCGGTGGTTTGAATTACATGCTATAGAAATTTATTATTTATTAATATGAAACACTATGTTATGATTTTGGTATAAAACACATAGATTATAATCTGGTACTCACAACACTATGTTTGTCTTTTGTTTCATAAAGTTCTTATTTCAATTTATATTGTTTCTTACACGCAAGAGTGAGTACTACCAAATAACAATATAAAATTAATATTATTATTATATTAATATTATATTTTCTAGCAACCCATTGGAATAAAATATGTGAATAAGATTAACTAAATTGTAAAAATATGATATAATTATTTACATAAAATTAATCCTTTTATTATCAATTAGTTAGAAATGAATGTGAAAACTATTTGAAAGTAAATAAATTACAATCCTAAGAAAACATTTTTTCTATGAACAAATGAATTTTGTATCATTAAATTTAAAAAATAACATTATTGAATAATTTTTGATGTAATGTATATATTATGTATTAAATAAATCGTTTAACATTTATCTTATGTATTTTCCATATAAGAGGTAAGAATAAATCTAGTTTTACACATAAAAGGATGTATTTTCCTAAAACGATGTTTTACAAACTTTTGATAAAATATATTTTTTTAACTATTTTTTTACATTTTTATAACATATATTTTACAAATTAAACATCGTCTTTGAAATTATAATATCAAACATTAGCTATGGAAAAAATAATAACTTTTCTAATAAGTTTCATTTTTTGAAATATAGTGAAAAATACCAAATTTTAACTAAAAACTATATTGTCATCATATTTATTTATATATAAATATTATATTTTAAATTTTATTTTAACTATATCTAGATCCATAATATAACAATTAATATAATTTAGGTCATTATAATCAATTTTACAATGAATGTGGAATGACATTTCAAATGTTTGAACGTTTTCACATAAAAAACGTGTGGTTTGTCCCATCAATGGGATTATTTTTTATATAAATTTCATTCGTTTCTATGACAAGAATTTTTAAAATGGGATTAAATAGTATTAATAATAATAATTTATAATTTCTAGTAATTTAAAATTATTTTCTTCCCAAAATGATTACTGAAATAAATTAAAATTAATTATATTTGCTAAGGAAAAAATGAGTTTACTTAGTGGTTAAAAATTAATATTAAGGGTCCAAATGACATAGAAATTATTAAAAAATCCTTTAGATGGACTTATTTAAACCATAAAATCCATTTTATCTAATATGGGCCATTATTTAGTCACTTTATGTAAGGTATACCTCTCAATAGTGTATACTTTTTTGTATTTACTAAAATTTCACTCCTCCTCCACTATAAAAGGGAACTCACCCCTTCAATTATTGACACCTCTCAAGGCATTTGGATCATCCTAACACTAACTAAATAAGATTTCATATCCCAGCTATCATCTTCTAATCCTTAATTTGGCTATAAATCATAACAAGTTGGTTCTTTAGGGAAAACTAAATGTTTCTACTCCAATAAGAGATAATGTTCTTCATTGGGAACTCTTGTTTTATTTCATTATATGACACTTAAATAATTATTATATCAATATTACATAATAAACTCATTATCCTAAATATACTAATATGCTTTTATGTTAATTCTATGACCTAAACCTTCATAAACATCCATTAAATTGAAAATGCAACCACCGTTTATGTGTACTATGAACTACAACCTCATGAATCAATGTTGTTCAATCTACAATTACCACCTCTCAAGGATAGTAATAATGAATGAAATAATATTGTTATATTTAATATATTCGATTAATTAATTTTTTATTTTTATTTAATTATTATATAATGTATACCACTAATCTTTCAATTTTGAGGGAATTTGATACCATCATTTGTGGATGTGTGGACTACCACATCCTAAAAGTGATGTGATTCGTTCAAGATTTACATTTATGGTATTATGTATGGGTTTAATAAAAATATGGGATAAATATGAAATAATTATTATAATTTAAATATAATAAATAAATAATTATTTCTTCTTTAATAAAAAATATAAACATAAAACGGAAACATCATTCATGAATTCGTACGGCCTACCGTATCCACAAACAATGTATTTCATCTCATATTTATATATTTTATAGACTGTTATAAATACATAATTATTATATATTTTTTTATATATTTTTTTACATTATGTAATTAATTAAATATTAATATAATTTATAATATCCAGAATAACAAGTGAAACATATACAAAAACAATGCGGTTTGTACCTAAAACATATCTTTAACATGAAACATTTAATAAACATGTGATATAAAGACATAGTAATATCATGTATGGTTTGTTATGTAAAAATATGTTTCTTTTTTTATTTTTAATAAACATATATTTATTAAAAAGGATGTTTGATAAGGTATGAAGGAAGTCATGAATTAAGGTAAGGGGATTTATAGCCTCACTTTTATTTCTATGAAACTTATTCCATATTCACCATTAATTTCATTTTTGTGTTGTATATATTTCTAATGAATTTATTATGTGGTTATTATCCTGAAATTTATGGATATTTATATAATCCTGTTATTATCTCTTTTTCTAGGGGTTGATAGTTTAATAGTTAACAAATCGGTATGGTAATTTTGTCTCGATTTTCCATCATTGAGACAAAGTTTATGTTATGCACTTATATTATTTTATGAGATGTATAGAAATCCCTTTTAAATTTCTTATCATGAATAAACATATATTACAAATATTTTAAGCTTCATTTAAAGTTATTATCTCATGAGGATTATGATTCAAATTTTCCCAAGTGGTAAGAGTTTATTGCAACAAAATCATTGTTTATTGTGATTGTTTAGGATTTTGATTCCATTAATGAAATATACTGATCCATATCCCAAGAATAATTATTAATTTTCTTACCCTTTTTTTTGTTAATTATATCTTCCAGTAATGGTACCATGTTATCGATCTTTTTTAATTAAGATATCTATAATGATTTTTAATAATGTCTGACTTTATCTCTCTATTCGGGTGGAAATATATATTCTTTCAAAACAAAATTCTATAAAAATATTTTCAAAAATATTATATTATACTCATTTTATCATTAAAAACAATTATTTCCATGTTTTACCTTTTAAATAATTTTTTCTAAAAAATAAATCATCTTTTCATTTTCTGATCTAGTCACTTTTCTAAGCATTTTACAGTAGAAAATTGAATATTCAACATGTATTGATTTATCAACCATCATTAAGGTTAATTAATTTAAGCTTCACATTTAAGTTTATAACCTTACTTTTTTATAATAATTTTTTTCCCTAATATATTTGAAATTCATTTTTTTACATTGTTTTAAAATAAAAGTTTTTCCAAAAAACTTTTCTGTTCAATATATGTTATAAATGATTTTCAAAGATCCCTTAATAAGATTACAATGATATTTTAAAATAAAAATCTTCTCACAAATTTTCAGGTTTAAAAAGAGTTTTAAATAATTTTTAAATATTCATTTATATTTTTCGAATGTTATTTTCATAGAAAATTATTTTAATGATTTCAAATATTCCTTTATTATTATTCAAATATTTTTTAAAACAAAAATGTATTTGAATTGTTTTGTCTTATAAAAGCCATTTTTTCAAAGTGAAATTTATGTTTAACCATAAAATTGTTTTAAAATATTTTTAAAACTTAATTAATGAGTTTTCAAAGTGTTTTTCAATGAAAAATATTTTTAATATTTTTTATGTATTAAAGAAATTTTTTTTAAAGAAAGTTTGTTTTCCATAATAAATGCTCTAAAGTAACTTTAAAAATCCAACTCCAACTAAAATGAAATACATCGATATATTGTTTTTCTTAAATATTTTTATTTTCCAAGGAAACTAGTCTCTTTAATTATTTTAATGTTTTATCTTTAAAATGAAATGGAATTTATGAAAATATTTTCACTTCCATGGTTTAAACCATGATAAAATACTCATGAAATCCACTTACATTAAATGGAAATTAAATAATGAAATGATTATGAAACCAATCTCTTTTCCACATGTTATTATACAATGAAATTTTTATGATACCCATTTATTTTCATGTTTTATGATATGATATTTATGAATCACGTATCTTTTTATGGATCATGATATTAGGAATGTTTTATTATCTTGTGAAACACATATGTATGATTTCATTATGTAACAGGTGAGACCTATATCTCCATCTAATGCATTATGAAATGATTTACTTAGTAGGGGATAAATATGGGAAAAATGTATATGAGCTTGACCCACAATGGTAAATGGTTGTTTCAGGATCCATGATGGTAAAAGAGTGTGTTCTGATTCACAAGGGGAAAGTGGTGTGTCCTGATCCATAGTGGGAAACTGGTGTATACTAATCTGCTATGGAAAAAAGGTGTAACAATATCTAGTATAAACAATTTTTTTTGAATGGAGATGGTGTTGTATCCATACCGGTAGGTGTAGTCACTATGAAGATCCTATAGAAATTTAGGCAATTATACTTGAATTATAGGGAATGGTATTACATGTTTATTTTCCAACCACAATTCAATGTTTTATTCATATCTTATGATTTCATGAATTTTAATTATGAATATATTAATATTCATGTCTTATTAACTTCTAATCCTTATTAGATGACTCCTGATAATAATATTTGATATGATGAGTTTTCTCTTAAAATTTTATTCTCATGTTCTCATACCATTATGCACATGTTATACTTACGTATCTCCCTTATTTACCCCTACTGAGCACGAGAGCTCCTCATTTCTTATGTTTCCTTTCCACAGTTTATGAATAAATGAATTATGTATGATTACTAAATAAGATGATATTTAAGGGAGATTTTTAATATCATTAATTATAATAAAATATTATGTTTCCATGTTTTTGATGACACTACAATATTAAGGTCCTCAAGAATGTACTTTTGAAATGTGAATAATATTCATCTAAAATTATGTAACATCCATATATGTTAATTCTAGGTCATTATATTTGGTATAAAAGAAGATTTTTATTCAAAACTTGGAATCTAGGAAGAGAAACATTTAGTGAGGTATCTATGGATATTTTTAAGGTTATGTATAGGGATACCTCAAAGGATAAATCTATATATGCATAAAAGTTTAATAAAATTTATAATAAATTTTTTTAAATGGGTGATAGAGTAATTTTTGATAAATTATATCCCTTCCAATATACAACAAGTGGAATTAGTAGGGGAATAATTATTATCATTGAAAAAACCATGTAACTGCAATGTGAAAATGAATATTTCAGTTAAGGCATTGGATGAGAATAATGCCCTCCCAAAGATATCATCAGTATCCGAATAAATAATGTTTGAAAAGTAGGAGAATTGTGAAAACCAACTACTTATGGGAAAATTTTAGAAGTAAATATGAAATTTATTAAGAGTAATGGGCTTACTTAAGATGGTGAAGAGACTGTGATCACGATTTGAATGGTTTATTAATTTCAAATAGTCTTGATTATAATCATTTGTCAAATTGAGTAAACATTATTCATATATCATATTTTAGGAACAAATTATCAAGGAATATGATAATGAGTAATTGTTAATGGCTTAGGGAATAGATGTAATGAATGAAGTATTAATGTATTTGAATTCAAGTATTATGATATATGAATCATAATTTATATAAATATTGTTTGCAGATGTTCTTCATTAAGTATTTTTAGTAATATATTAAATGACAAAGATGAACATTAAAAGTTATATATTGGAATGGTTACACTACATGAAGGTAACACTTAAAATTTTCATAGGATGAGAAAATGATATTTAGTATTGATAAATAGATGATAATATGGGTAATGTATGTTAGATTGTATTTATGAACTTATAACCGATAAAGGATATAATAGAAATGTGGTTTATGCTATCATTTATGTATTTTACAGCATTTTTTATCTAATAAACATATCCAATTATCATTGGAATAAGGAATCATGTATGTTTTAAAAAAGGATTAATGTTATTTCATGTTATTACCATGTTTCAACATATTATATGATAATCATATTCACATGTTAAGTATATGAAAAAAATTAATCTTTATGATATATATATAATCAATGTTATGATAAATTTAAAATATTTACTTATCTTATTTATAATGTATTATATTTATTTCTTTCTAAAAGGTTACAATGTTAACCATTTATGGAATGGTTTAAGTTAAAATTTGTTTTTCAGATATTAAAGTATCATCTTTTTATATGAGGATTTATGCATATTATATGACCTATTCTAAATATTTTTTTGTGATGTTAACTAAATTCAGATATGTAGAATTATCATTATATTTATGGATTTAATTATCTGTTAGTTCTTCAGGAATTGAAAATTCACCTTAATTCCCTAGAGTATGATATGATGTGGGAATTGATCAAGGCATAACCAAAGGGTGGGATTGTGTAGATGGAATAGAATGAAATCTATTATATCTACTTGTAAAAAATTATTAATCTCTATCAAGATGATATTGAAATCTAAAAATTTTAATCCTAGTACCTACATTTCCTATGAATCGAATGGTATCATATATCATTGTATATTAATTTATTTACGATCAATTACTTTCTCTCAATCACCTACTTCTACTTATCAATATTCTTTACCACTCTGCCTCAGTATTTGAATGTCATTTTACTCCTCTATGTTCATGTTATTACATGCAAACTATGTTCACCTATGTGGAAACCTTGCTATGAGTTACTTTGGTTAACCATTAGTTTCCCAACATTCTTTTTTGAAGTAGTTTTTATAATTAATTATTATTATGTGGGATTAGTTGAAAGAAACTTTATGATATTAATAAATTAATGAAACTGTTGAATTTTGAGGTTTAAATTCATTTTATAGGGGATAGAATTTAACACTGATTTTTTATGAATTTATTTATATCAAATTACTTAAATTTCTTTGATTGATTTCATTCCATGATACACCAAGTTATTCTTTCCATATAAGCAACACCTAGAAAATATTTTTCATTAAAAAATAAAAAGTTTTTATTTAGGTATACACAAAACTATTTTTTTTATTACACACAATTCTAATTTCCCTTGGACATCTTATGTTACACACAATACAGATTTCTACAAAACTGTATTATTCCATTAATATTGATATGAAAATATTATCGTAGTTACCACATAGTTAATGGAATGGTAGTTAAGAATTTGATTAAATAAATTGTAAAAATATACATTACACATGTATATAAAATTAATCCATTGGATATCAATTAGTTAGAAATGAAATTTAGAACTACATGAAAATAAAGAAATTCCATTTCTAAAATTATATTTTTGGACTAAACACCCATTATATCTCAATAAATAAATTAGAAAAATATTTATGAATTATTTTAATGTTATCTATATATTATATATTCAAATACAATATTTTAAATTCTTCTTATGTACTTTATAGAAAATAGATAATTAAAAAATACAATTCCAGTCATAAAAGGATGTATTTTTCAAAGAGGAAGTCCTTCCACCTTTTAAAGGAATATTTGTATAGAACTTTTTTTTTGACAATTTAATAATTTCTATTTGAAAAAATAAACATTATTTTTGGAATAGTAATATAAAATTTTACTTTGGGTAAATGTTTTATACTTTCCTGAGAGTTTAATTTTTTTATGTATAGAAGAAAATGTCGAGTTCAAACTGTAAACTATTTTTTATTATTTATTTTTATAGTTTTATATTATTTTATATTATTATTAAAATATATTTGAATCAATTATTAATCTATTAATAAAATTTATTTTATTTCAGTAAACATCGAATTAAAATTGTATATAAAAACATTTCAAACATTTCACCATTTTCACATTAAAAACACAATGTTTCATCCCATCAGTCGGACTTTTATTAAAATTAATTTATTTTTGTTCTATGATTTTAATATAGAAATAAAATATTCAGTATTTTTAAAAATAATAGTTTATAAATTATATTTAGGATTAAGTTGTTTTTTTTCAAAAATATTAGTGTGGTCAATTAAAATTACTTATTGAGATTAATGCAAAAAAATATATGGTGGTTATACTTTTTTATTAAGGGGCCACATGACCTAGAAAATTAAAAAAAAAGTATTTTGATGGAGATATTTAAACCATATCTTGCTTTCTATAGACATTGTACCATTATTGTGTCACATAATGTAAGAGAGACCTCTCAATTGTGTTTACCGTTTCATATTTATAAGAATGACACTCACTCCTTCAATTATTCACACTTATAGAGATATTTGGATAATAAAAAACCTACCCAAATAATCAACTAACAACTATATTATCATTAGAGAAGAATCACAATGGAATGAAATAAAACCAAGGTTTCCATTTTGTGAAAACCAAATGGAGTTACCTGAAGAAGAGATAACATTATTCAATGGGAACTTTTTTTGTTTCATAATCCACCCATTCAATTTTACATATATATATTTTATATATTTAAATAAGTATCCAATATAAAAAATTATTTTTTATGTAATTTTTGTGATCTAAACCATCCCATACATCAATCAAATGTGATATGAAATCATCTTTCCTGTGCACGGTGGACTGCAGACTCACAAACTGACATCATTCTCTCTTCCATTACCACCTCTCTTAATTTGGAATAATTATATAAAAATAGTTTTTATAAGATATATATTGTATTTATTAGTTAATTATGATTCATTAATTATTATAAAACACATACATTCATACTTTCCATTTTATGAGAATATGATAACATCGTTTGTCGACATGTGGACAATTGCCTCCTCAAAGCGAAGTGATTCATTCATTTTTATGTGGAATGTATTTAGGATATGTTTAATAAAAATATTTGGTAAATATGTCATAATAATTCTACTTTAATGATTATATATATATCATTTACTTTTATTTCTTTAAAAATATGATAAGAAAATGGAAATAGTGTACAAGCATATGTATAGCCTACCATCACGTTGAACAGTGTATTCCATTTCATATTTCTATGTTATATATATTATTATAAATACATATATAATAAATATATTTGAATTATATATCTTGATTTACATTCTAGAAATTGGTATGCTAGGATATATATATAAAATAATCAATAATAACATCTTAATATATATATATATATATATAAAAGAACGTGGTTATTACTCAAAACATGACTTTAACATGAAATTACTAATAAATAGGAAACAAAAAGTAAAAATAAAATAATTAATGGCATGATGTATAAGAATATTTTTAAGTGGAAGTTTAATACTAAACCTATATTTATTATACAAGATGTTTGAATGGGAATTAATAATGTCAATACTTATGTTTTGGGGATTTCTAGTCTCACTTTTATTTTTGTGAGACTTATTTTATATTCACCAATCATTTCATTTTTGTAGTGAATATAATTTCCATGAAGGTATTATATGATTATTATAATTAAATTTATGTTTATTTCAATATCCATGATAGTTTATAACTTTCTTGGGTTTTTTAATTCAAAACATATGAAATCAGTAAGGCAATGTTGTCTCAATTTTACTTCTTTGAGACCCATGTTATATTATGGAACTAAATTCAATTATACGGTATATGTACTATCCAATTACATGTTTAATCATGAATATAATTATTTTAAATTTATCTTAAGATAAATTTATTTTTATTCTCTCATGGGGGTTATGATTCAATGTTAACAAAGTGGTAAGAGCTTATTTCTACAATCTCATCTTTTATGGGGATTGTTTATGATTTTTCATCCATTAATGAAATATTACGATCCATGTATCAAGAAAACCCATGAAGTTTCTTCTCATATATTTATTCATGACATCTAAAAGTAGTGGTGAAATTCCCCCACTATTATTACATAATAAATTTATGAAACAAATTATGAAAGTCTAACTATAAAAAAATCATGGGGTAGAAATTTTTGCTCTTTAATAACCATGTTATCTAAAATTGAATTCAAAAATTTTATTATATTATCATATGATATTTAAAATAAATATTTACCCAATGATTTTTGTTTTTTAAGTGGTTTTTAAAAAAGAATCTTTGTGTCATTTTTCAATCGGGGTACTTTTCTAAACTTTTTATATCAAAAAAAAAGAATGTTCATCAATCATAGATTTGTCTGTCGTTATGACTGTCATTTTTTTAAAGATTCCGTTTAATGTTTTCAAGATTAATTTGTTTAATAAAACAATTTATATAATTTTATTTAAATTTTCTTTTTTTTTAAATTTAATTAATGAATTATTATTTAAAAAAATCTTGTTGAAGAAGTGTTTTAAATTATTTTCAAAGAATAATTTATATATTTTTTAGGTTTTTTCAATAAAAATGTGTTTTTAAAAAAATTTTAATGAAATGTTTTTTAATTTATTATGAAATATTCCATCAAAAGTTTTTTATGGTTATTTTCAAATAATCGGATTCCAATTATTTCAATGATTCATTTATATGTTTTCAAAAAAAAATCAATGATAATGGTTTTCAAAAAATCAACTTTATAAAGAACATTTTCTTCTCAAAGAAATGATATTTTCCTTAAAAAAATGCATTAAATTATTTTTAATAATACTTATGAGTTTTTGAAGTGGTTTTGAGAGAAAATAATTTTGAAAATGTTTTTTCCCTAAAATCATTTTCAATGAAATTTTATTTTCCATATTAAATGCTCTAAGTGGTCTTTCATCATCCTTATCCAACTGAAAATAAATCATTCGATATAGTTTATTCATTACTAAATATATTATCAAAGCATTACATTATAGTTATTTGTTTGTATGGTTAATATTTAAGATAAATTATATTAATGAAACTTATTTCTCTTCCATGAGTTACACCATGATAAAATTCTTATGAAATCTGCTTCTTTACACTGGTAATTATATGATGGAATGATTATAAAACCTATCACTTTTCCATAGGTAATTATATGATGAGATTTTTATTATACTCATTTTTTTTCTGTTTTATGATAAGATATTTATGAAACCCATCTCTTCTTTATGGTTCATAATATAATTAATGATTTATTATCTTGTCAAACATGTATGTTTTAATTCTTTGTGTGAAGTGTGGGAATTATATATCTCTCCAGTTAAGAGGTTACAGATTTATATATCAGGAGATAACGATGGAAAATTTTTTAATGATCTTGATCCACGATCGGAAATTGGTGAATCCTGATCCACAATGAGATATTGGTGTGTCCTAGTCCACAATAAGAAATGGGTACATCTGTGTACAATGGGAAATGGGGGAATCCTAATCCACAATAGGAAAAAGGTGTAGCCTAATCCACTATAAAAAGTGTTCTATGATTGTGGATAGTGGCGTCTCCCTCATAGTAGGTGTAGTCCCCTTAATGTTCTCATATAAGCTTTGGAAATTATCCTTGACTTAGAGGGGATGATATTACATGTTTATGTGTCTTTAACAAATCTATGTTTTATTCATATGTCATGATTTCATGTATTACAGTCTTGTTTACCTTATGATTCATGTCTTATGAACTTAAAATCCTTATTCCATGACTCATGATTAGGATATATGATAATAAGGTTATGATATCCAAATATTATTCTCATGTCCTTATACACTAATGTCTATGTGATGCTTATTTCTATACATTTTTTACTAATTTGGAACTTATGAGCTCACCCTTTATTAAATTTCATGTCCTCATGGAATGAATAAAGGTGTTATAAAAATGTACTAAAGTGTATGATCATTATGCAAATTATTTTATATATTTCACCAAAATAGAAAATTATTTTCCATGTTTTCAAAGAAAATAAACTATTAGGGTCTTTGGGCATGACTTTTTTAATGTACATTAATATTCATCTAAAATGATGTAATATCCATCTATGTTAACCTCTAGTCACTATAGAATAATTTTCGGTTCCCTTCGAATAATCACATCCTTGTTTCAAATATGAAATTGGGGAGATCTAATGTTATAAGGGATCAAGGCCCATGGGTTCCCAAATAAAGTAAATAATATAAAGGAATTGGATGAAATTAACTCATTTTTAGAAGGTATGATATTTTTTCATTGAGAGTGTAATATTTGATAAGTTTTTATTAATGATAATTGATATTACAACATGTATTTAACAATTTTTCATGATAATGGTATTTAACAAGAAATTATGAAATACAAAATTATATGTCGGGATAATTGGCCTAATGTGAAGAGATTATGTTAAAAAATTTAATTTCTTGAAAAATTTATATTGCCATGTAGTTTTACATAATGGGATTAATATTCGGTTCCCTATATTTTATTAATAATAATCTCAATAATTCTGGTCATATTGATATTCTTGGATCTATATGCTCAACTAGGACATGTTTGGAATGAGGCAAAAGTGCTTACTGGGAAGCTGATAACATAGAAGAGAAGTACATGATATGGATATTTTAGGGTGTTAACATTTTAATATGGAATGTAACCACAAAATTGATCTAAATCATGTGGAGGGATATTGTTAGGGGTGATAAAAATTCTCTTTTTTCCCTAAAATGTAAGATATTATTTTCTTTATTTATCCTAAATGAATGGGAATCAAGAAACATGTTGTTCATATATGTGGTCCATTACATAGATCTGGAATAAAAAATATGAATTAGATATTTAATTTTTATACAGATAAAAATCTCAAGTATATTTAATTTAAAAGGGAAGAGATATCCTTGATTGAGAAATATATAAATCAATCATTTATGAGGTTTTAGTTCTATGATTAAGTATGACATGTGTAATGCTCCGACCCCAGTTACCCAGATTCAGTGATTATTACATAGCATTGACATGATTACAATGGATCAAATGCCAAAAGACCAATCATTTTAGTATCTTTGGAAGTACATGATACATACATAAGATTTAAATTACATTATAAAAAGAAAAACAACAACATTACATCCTTTAAAAAAATTCATATCCCTTAGACTATCCCTGCAGTTCAATCATAATATACTTCATCTCATCCTGAAAAAAATAAAACATAGAAAGGGGTGAGCTTAGGTGCTTAGTATGGATAACAATATAGCGGAATAACTCATAAATAATCATAAATATTTAAGGCAATGTATAAGACAAAAATAGAAGCCTTTTAAACAAAAACATCAGTATAATATGGAAATGATAAATCAAATAATTCCATTTACTTATTCACATGGATATTCTACTAGTTGAATAATCATATGTAATATCAATAGACAGTTTCATAATGATGGGATGCATAATCCCATATATCATAACCACATAGTCAAGGCCTCATCCCATGACTACAAATATGCTTTTGTCAACGCCTTTTTCCAAGACAGTAGTTTGTTTCATTAGACCTACCGATGCATCGAGGAGCTATAGTAGGTTCCACTCGTCACTTACTAAGTCTAATGAATTCCTCATATGAAATTTTTTAAACCAAACATAATCATTCATATTAAAAAATCACAATATGTTAATAAATTAACCACAAACCAATAATGGTATTAAAATAACACATCCACAATCAAAATTATCACAAAAACTTTAATACAATATAAAAGATAACAAATCAACTACAAACAAGTGTAAAATTCATCAAAGGATGTCAACATAGATGAAATAAAAACTATTTGAGATAAATATCTCTCTCTATTTTGAAATCATTTAAAAGTCATATAATTATAAGGAAAAATTTATTTTGAAAATACTCTTATAATCTTGTAAGGGAAGCTTCGAAGGTGTAAAATTGGTGCACCCGCCGTATAAGATAAAAAACATTCTTTCCTTAATTTTGTGGAAATGGTTGTAAAGGTCTTTGTTTGGAAAACGACAGAAATATTAATTAATAAAAAAATTATAAAAATTAAAACAAGGGTATAGATAAATTTAACCCATAGTATAGTAAATATTACAAATGTTTTAAATTCATTTTAAGAAAAAATGATGTGGATGATAAAGCAGTCCTAGTAGATACTCACATATAAAGATCCTCAGATAATGAAGAGATTGTATAATTAACCATTACCTTGTCCTTTTCCATGATTGATGGTAAATTAACCTCCTATAAGATTTTTAAATAGTTGTTATCAAATTATAAAATAACCACATACATAAGTATGATATCATATATGATCTTCTAATGTTTTTTTGTTAATAATATTTCAATAGTATCATCATTTCGAGTGTTAAATGATTTTTTTTCTTAATATTTTTTGATATGTAAGTCATGATTGTTATGGATAGAATGTATTTGTTTCATATCCATAATGATATTAATTCTTAAAAATTATTTTTAATCCTAAAATGAAAATTATTCTTGAATGGTTACGATGGGGAATGAATTTCATTGTGTTCATGGAGATGGTAATCTGTACGTACGGACGAGCGACAATATCATTCTATTAATGGTGAAATCGTATGTAATTGGATAGGATATCATATATACATAATCCTTAACATGTTATATTTATTATTTACATCATTTATACTTATTATTATACCCATCCAAATAATGATGTTTTTTAATAATAGACTACACCACGACGTGGAGACAGTAAGTAGTATGTACGCACGTATGGTGACTTGTCATTCATAGGATGCATAGAATAATGAATATTGTTGAAACATATTTATAATAACACCACAGTATGTATAAGGTACTGGATTTATTATTTTTTTATGGAAAAAATAAAGAAATAGGTACATGAAAAATGAAATAAATTTGAAAGAGGTGGTGAAATTATTACCTCTTCTTCGGGTGTTTCCTTTTGAGTTGATCAAAAGGGATCATTAGGTTTGATTATGATCAAAGGAAGGCCTTTGGGTCTAATTTAGGTTAGTTTTTAGGATATTTGGTAGGGGTTGGCGGAGCCAAATGGCATTAGAGGTGTGATTTTTAGAGAAGGGAAAGTACCCTTTTATAAGAGAGGTGAGGGTCAGTTTAGGAAAATCTTGAAATATTATTTTATTAAATAATAATATTCGGTTTATAATGGAACAAAAATGATTTCTTTCTAGGATATGGTGTTTATGGGTCGAAAAACATTCAACAAATTGGTTTTAGATAGATTTATGCCACCATATTTACCTTATCTTTTAGATTTAACTCTTAGTTAAATAGTTTAACTATTACCATATATTCTTATATTATTATAATAAATGGTTTTTAAACATACTATAAAATTCCAAGAAAACCAAAAGTTGTTCATTATTAATATATCTAACCTTATATATGTCTTTTTTCCAAACCTTATATTTTTAGGAATATTATATCAATTAATTATATTGTATTTGTTTTAAAAACACATTTATGTCAATTTTGACACTATTTGGTATTTTGTTTTTGTGAAATTCATAAAAACTTTATCACTTAGAACAAACTTTATTTAACCAACCATAACATGTTATATTAACATAGAAAATTAGTTTAATCTATCATAAGTCTCATTTTAAATTTATTTGGTTATTTATAATATATATAATTTTAATCTTTCAGTAATAAGGTAATTATTGCATCATCATTGTGTCATAAATAAATTTTATTATTTTATTTATATAAATTATAAATAAAATTACATTATCTAGGAAATATATTTATATTTATAATTAATATTTATAGTCTAATTTAACTTATGTATAATCCTACATTAAAAATGTTTTTGTTATTAAACATTGTGTTTAACACTTTTAACTCTTCTTTAAATAAAATAATAATAAATGTCCTAAACTAGTAAAAGTAGACCAAAAGGGTCATATTTTATTACTAAGGTTTATTTTGGTCGAAATACAATTATCTAATAGATTTAAGATATCTGTTAGGGTAATTATAATATCATTTTTTACCTTTAATTACCCTATTTACATTTAAGCGTGGTAAATAAAAGCCAAAAGTTATTATTCACCAAAAATTATTTTCATCTTATTGAACCATGTTTTCTTACTGCTGTCAACCATTCCTCTCATGTTTTTTGAAATTGAAATCATATAAGTAGAAAAATTACATTTTATGCAATTTTGTAAATGCACCAAAGAGGTGGGTAAATGGTGCTAAAAATTTCAACAAATTTTATATATCTAATATTATTATAAAAAGACTCGAATGAATTAAATTGAACATATATATGTATTATAAATCTATTTTTACCTAATATAAATTTAAATAAAATAACTAATTAATTAAATAAAAAGTCTATTTTAAATAATAACGCAGTGTTTTCCACTATTCATCAAAAATTGAATGTTTTTAGAAAAATACCAAAAATCCTACCTATGCTAATTTTGATATTCTGAATCCAAAAATGATATCCATTTTGAAAAATTAAATTTATAATATTTCAAAAAGTGGGTATTAAAATTCATAACGGAAAGTTTGATTGGTCTTGGTGTGCTAGAACTCGAAGTTGCATGCAACGTAAGTTGCTGTATTATTCAAAGAGAAACATATTCTGGAAGATTGGGGTGTTACATTCTTCCCTCATTCAAATAATTTCACCTTGAAATTTCTAGAATATTACTGTATAATAAGATTCAGTTGGTTCTTCATCATATGTTCCTTGGGTTTACATGTTGTCTCCTTCATCTTATGGTTTCTCCATAGAACTTTTACCAAACGAGTCGTCCACTTTCTCAGCACTTGTTCTTTGGTATCAAGAATCTTGACAGGCTCTTCAAAATAAGATAGATCGGGTTCCGTTTCTATTTCTTCATATGTGAGTACATGCGTTGGGCCAGACATGTATTTTCTTAATAGTGACACATGGAAAACATCCTGAACTTTGGAGAGACTTGGCGGCATTTCCAAATGATAAGCTATAACTCCGATTCATTATAGAATTTTGAAAGGTCTGATGTACCAGGGACTTAATTTACCCTTCTTACTGAAATGTATAACACCCTTCCCTGGAGATACCTTCAAGAAAACCTGATCTCCTATATGAAATTCCAAATCCTTCCTATGGTTATCAGTGTAACTTTTTTCCTACTTTGAGCTGCTTCGATATGGGTTTGGATAACCTTTACCTTTTCCATTGATTCCTCAACAAGTTATGGTCCTAAGAGTTTTCTTCCACCAACATCATCCCAATAAGTTGGTGTGCGACATCTCTTTCCATATAACGCTTTATATGGTGCCATCTGAATACTTGAATGGAAGATATTATTAAAGGAAAATTATACCAGAGGTAAATATTGATCCCACTTACCTTGAATGTCAAGTGATAAAGATCTCAACATGTCTTTTAAGGTTTGAATAGTCTGTTCTGATTGTGTATCAGTTTGAGGGTGGTAGGAAGTGCTCAAACAAAGTTTAGTATCCAAGACCTTCTGAAGACATTTCTAGAATCTTGATGTAAAATATGGATCATCATCAGAAACAATCGATAAGGGTACTCCCTGAAGTCTTAAAAATTCATTAATATATATTCTATATAGATGTTCAAGTGGTAAATCTTTTCTTATAGCAAGAAAATGTGCTGAATTGGTAAGATGGTCAACAATGACCCATATTGAATCATTCCTTATAGGAGTCTTAGGTAGTCCCATGACAATTTCCATCGTAATATCATCCCATTTCCTCTCTGGTATTGGAAGAGTTTTCCTGACTCTTCTAGGATGTTGTATTCCAGCCTTCACCTATTGACAAACCATACATCTTAACACATAATCTGTAATCTCCCTCTTCATATTGATCCACAAAAAATTCTCCTTCAAATCTCAATACATCTCAGTTCTACCATGGTGTATAGAGAAATTGGAGCTATATGAATCATCCAAAAATTCCCTTTTTAGATTAGGTATGCTATGAACATAAAGTATGTTCCCAAATTTCAAAATTCCATCTTCATATACGAAGTCAGTCAATCTCCCATAATTCACAACATTAATTTTATTTTGAAACTCCTCATCATCAATCTGAGAACTTTTTAACCTTTCTAGAAATGATTGATTGGAAACCATTTGAAAACGTATTGATGTTTCACCTTCTAGGATTATTCCCATATCCATCTTTACTATATCCATGTACATAGGATCCCATTAAACTATCATCTTGTCCAAACTCCATGATGATTTCTTCTCAAAGCATCCTCCACCTTATTTGCCTTCCCAGGGTGGTACTGTACATTGAAATCATAATATTTTAGTTGTTCAATCCATCATCTATTCCTGGTTTTGAATTCTTTCTTTGAGAAAATATACATCAATCACTTTTTATCGGTATATATCAAACATTTTTCACTATAGATATAGTGTATTCATATCTTCAATGCAAATATTATAGTTACTAACTCAATATCATGAGTATGATAGTTTTGTTCATGAATTTATATCTGTCGTGATGCATAGGCAATAACTCTATCATTTTGCAGAAGGAAACAACCAAGTCCTTTCTTTGAATCATCACTATAAATAACAAACCCATCATTCTCCGATAGTAGAGTCAAGATATAAGAATTTACTAATATTCTTCTCAGTTATTTAAAACTTTCTTCACACACTTTTGTCCAATAAAAATAACCCCTCTATGTGTGAGCTTGGTTAATGGGTTTTCCAATCAGGTAAAATACTGGACGAAACGCCGATAATAACCTACTAAACCAATAAAACTATGTACCTCAGTTATACTCATTGGTGTTTTCCATTCTTGGATAGACTTGGTCTTTGAATGATTGATAGAGAATATATACTTAGAGAAAATATGCCCAAGAAAAGAAATTTATTGAATCCATAATTCGCACTTTCTAAACTTCCCATATAATTCATTTCTTCTGAGGGTATTCAGAATAGCGCGCAAGTGATTTTCATGATCTTTGTAGATTTTTGAGTATGGAAAGATGTTATCAATAAATACTACTACAAAGACATCAAGATATTCCTTGAAAACTCTATTCATTATATCCATGAAAATATAGGGAGCATTTGTTAGTTCAAAAGGAATTACTGTAAACTCATAATGCCCATACCTAGTATGAAATGTTGTCTTTGGAATGTATTCATTATTCACACACAACTGATGATATCCAGTTTGAAGGTCAATCATTGAAAAATATTGAGCTCCATGAAGTTGATCAAATAAATCATCAATGTGTGATAGGTGATACTTTTTCTTTATTGTTATATAATTTATCTCTCTATATTCAATGCACAACCTCATAGATCCATCTTAATTCTTAACAAAAAGAATAGGGTCTCCCCATGGAGAAACACTTGGGTGAATAAATCCTTTATTACTCAATTCCTATAGTTGTTTATTTAGTTCCACTAATTTTCCAGTGTAAATTCTATAATGAGTCTTTGATATGGCCCTTGAACCTGGAATTAAATCAATGGAAAACTCAATTTCTCATTTTGGAGGATGTAAAGGTAAATCCTCTGGAAACACATCAACAAATTCTTGTACAATTGGTATGTCCCCTATTCAAATATACTTTTCCTCACCCATAGTTATTTCATTCTTTTCTTCCCTAATAATTTAATTCAGTAGAGCTACTTGGGGTGGATCTAAATGAGAATCAGGTGGTGAAATTTTTGCTATAAAGATAAGGTACTCCTTATCATCATCGAAAATTGTAACCTCTTTCTTCTTACAATAAATTTGCGTATAATGGTCTAAAAGCCAATCCATACTAAGGATTATATCAAATTAAATCATGGATATGACGATAAGATCAAAAGATAAAGAATATTTATATGCCCTAATGGGAACTAATTCAAAAAACATTTTTACAATGACACGTCTCTTAAGTTTTTTGACTGAAAACTCCCTTTTTAAATAAAATTAGAAATATCTAATTTTCTTAGCAATCTGGGAAGATATGAAACAATGTGATGATCCTAAATCAAATAAATCATTGGCTAAATATGAGGAAACCATTAAATTACATTCCACTACATCTTTAGGATCTTCAACCTTAGTAGTAGTGATCTCATAATCTTAGTATTGCTTCCTTGGAATTTTCTGAGGTGTGTTTACATGGAACCTAGTACATTTATTTGCATAATACCCCATTTCTCTACAATTTTATAATTCAACATTTATAGCCTCTTTATTTCCCGTGCAATCACGAGCTTGGTGGCCATTTTCATTACACTGGTAACATACTCCCATTCCATTCAGAAAAGTATCGGGGTGTTTCATTCCACATTTACCTCATGATGGAAATTCAACATTTCCCTTTTCCCTAGTATTTCCATTTCCAGAGGGTTCAACAGATCTCTTATTCTCTTGTTTTTCTTTAAAGTTATAAGGCATAGAGAATTCCTTTCCTGTCTTGATAGCATACGAGACACTATCTTCATATGACGTAAAAGATTGTGAGACTAATACTCGATAGAAAAATGGTTTTAACCCATCAAAGAATAAATCAATATTAATCCTTGGGATAGGTATATAATCTACTACATGCCTTGATAACCTTGTAAAGATAGACTCATACTTTGTGACATTCTCATCCTCCTTTTTCCTCAAACTCAGAAATTGTCTTTCCATATCCACTCAATGGTCACGAGGAAATTATTTTTCTAAGAAATGATCTTTAAACTTCCTCCATTCCATATTTTGTAGTTATTCATCCTCTTTTGTGTTTTGAATTAATAACCACCATTGATCTGTATATCTTATGAACTGATAAACTAACACAGAATCTTTTTCCCTTTCGTTACTCCCCAAAGCATGAAATATTTTCTTTAGGGAACTTATCCATTTCTCAGTTACAAATTGATTTTTGGTCTCATTGAATCTGGGAGGTTGTTTCCTCATTAGGTGGTCTAACATTGATCCTCTGCATTGTGGATCAGTGTGATCAATATGGGTAAGGTTATTATTCATAACCTGAGTGAGTTTTCCTAGTATGGTTGCAAGCTGATCAGAACCAGTTGCATCAACAGCTCCACAATAAATATCTTGAGTATGAGGAAAATACCTTCTTGGATTAAGTGAATTGATACGGTTTCCATTCCTTCCACTAGGTTCCATTTCAAAACAATGGCATACACTAGATTAGTTTATGAATATCACTACGTAATTCCAAACTTTTAAAACACTTACCATAAATTGAACGGTTTATGGATATATTCCTTAATTACAAAAATGTTTTCTTTGAGGAGGAATATACTCATAAATCCTTCATTATGGTTTGTAAAGAAAATTTTACTTATCCAAAGAATATCCCTCAGGAGTGTTGTAACTAAAAGTGTAGCAAGGCCCGTCCTCGTGTACCAAGATACCACGGGTCAAGCACAAAACTCCTTGTTGGAGTTTTCACTCATAGGTACATCTGTTCTAGAGCCGTCTCTACCATCTAGTATCTATACAAGGATGCACTTCTTGGAAAAAACGCAATATCTCTACATTAATAAAATTCTAGTATGTTCTTATATAATAATCCACAAATTCAATCTTAAGGTACTGTTCTCTAATAAGATTTTTTCTAAATCTAGTTTCCAATGATTGTAATAAACATCCTCTGATACCAATTATAATTCCCTGACCCCAGATAACTATATTCGGTGCATTATTACATAACATTTTCATTATCAGAAGGGATCAAATCTCAAAAAACCAATCAGTTCCGTAGCCTGGGAAGTACTATATGCATACATAAGTTTTACATTACATTATAAAATGAAAAAAACCACAACAATGTATCCTTTGAACAAATTCTTATCCCTTAAACTATCCCAATTGTTTAGTCATAATATACTTCTTCGCATCCTAGGAAAAACAAAACATATAATGTGGTGAGTTTAGGTGCTCAATAAGGATAACAATATAGTGGAAACTTTCACAAATAATCTTAAACATTTATGGAAATTTATAAGAATAAAACGAAATCCTTTTGAAAATAAAAATCAGTATAATATGGAAATGATAAATAAAATAATTCCATTAACTTATTCACATGTATATTCTACTAGTTGAATAATAACATGTAATATTAGTAGCCAATTTCATAATGATGGAATGCATAATGTCGGACATCATTACCATATAGTCATGGCCTTGTACCAAGACTAAAAATAATATTTTTTTTAATGAATTATTCAAATATACTAGTTTGTCTCATGAGACCTATTGATGCATTGAGGAGATATATAGGGCTCCACCAATTGCTTACTATGTCCAATGCATTCCTCATATGAAATGTTTGAAACATAACATAAATATTCATATTAAAACTAGCATAAAAAATGTTAGTACATTAACCATAAACCCTGAATGGTATAAAAATAACACATACACTTTCAAAAACATCATAAAACATTTAATACAATATTCATGATAATAAATCAACTACAAAAAATTTTAAAATTCATCAATGGATGTTGACATACAAGAAATAAATACTATTTGAGAGAAATATCTCTTTTTATTTTGAAATCACTTAAAAGTCACATAATTGTAAAATAAAAAATTTATTTTGAAAATAATATAATAGACTTATTAGGTAATATTAGAAGGTACAAAATAGATTCAGCAGCTGTATAAGTTAAAAAAACATTATTTCCCTAATTTTGATGAAATGGTCATAAAGGACCTTTTTTAGAAAACGATGGAAAGATTACTTTATAAAAAATTTATTAAAATTAAAAAAAGGGAATAAATGACATTAACCAATAATCTAGGAAATATTAAAAAAAAGTTGAAATACATTTTTAGGAAACAAATATGGAGATGATAAATATGTCACAATAGATACTCATGTGTAAACAACATCGGATAATGAAGAGATTGTAGAATTAATGGTTACCTTGTATTTTTCCTTGATTGAGGGTATGTTAACCTCATTTATGATGGTGAAATAATTTTTATTAAATTATAAAAGAACCATATACATAAATATGATATCATATATGATTTTCTAATATTGTTTTGTTAATAATATTTCAGTATTATCATCATTTCGGGTGTTAACTGATTCATTTTCCTTTATAGGTTTTGTTACGTAATTCATGTTTGTTATGGATAGAATTTATTTGATTCATATCCATAATGATATTAAATTCATAAACATTATTTTTAATCATAAAATTTAAATTATTCTTGAATTGTTATGATGGGTAATGAATATCATCGCCTTTGTGGAGACGGTAATCCATACGTACGCACGAGCGACAATATCATTCTATAGGTGGTGAAATATAATGTAATCGGATGGTATATCATATATACAGAATCTTTAACATCTTATATTTATTATTTAAATAATTTATACTCATTATTATACCCATCCAAATAATGGAGTGTTTGAATAAAAAACTACACCATGACATGGAGACGGTAATCTGTACGTACACATGTATGGTGACTTGTCACTCATAGGATTGATAGAATAATGAATATGGTTGTACCATATTTATAATAACATTATAGTTTGTTTAAGGAAATTTATTTATTATTTTGGTATAGAAATAACAAATAAATAATAAGTGGAAGAAGAAAAGAATTTTGAAAGAGGTGGTGAAATTATTACCTCTTCTTCGGGTGCTTTTTTTAGTTGATAAAAGGGCTCCTTAGGTTGGATCCTGATCAAAGGAATTACTATATGTAGATTTTAGGGTAGTTTTGAGGATATTTTATCATGTTTTTTATGATCCAAATGGATTTTGAGGTGTGATTTTTAGAGAAAGGGAAGTACCCTTTTATAAGAGAGGTGAGGGTCACTTTAAGAAAAGGGTGAAATATTATTTTATTATACAATCATATTCGATTTATAATGGCCCCAAAATTATTTATTTAAAGGATAAGGTGGGTAAGGGTAAACTTATTTTTAACCAATAGGTTTTAGAAAGATATAGGTCAACATATTAACCTTATCTTTTAGATTTAACTCTTAGTTGAATAGTTTAACTTTTACCATGTATTCTTGTATTATTACAATAAATGGTTAATAAACATACTATAAAAAGCCAAGATAACCCCAAGTGGTTCATTATTAATATATATAACCCTATCTATGTTCTTTTTCTGAACCTTATATTTTTATGAATTTTATATAAATTATTAATATAGTATTTGTTTTAAAAATTCCTTTATGTCAATTTTGACACTATTTGGTATTTTGTTTTTGTGAAATTCATAACAACATTATCACTTTGATAAAAATTTATTTAACCAACCCTAAAATTTCTTATTAACCTATAAAATTAGTTTAATTACTCATAAGTCTCAATTTACATTTATTTGGATATTTATAATATCCATTATTTTAATCTTTTAGTAATAAGGTAATTACTACATCATCATTGTATCATAAACAAATTTAATTATTTAATGACTGAGAATTATAAATAAAATACCATTATGTAGGAAATATTTTTATATTTATAATTAATATTTATAGTCAAATATACCTTATGTATAAACCTATATTAAAAATTGATTATTTATTAAACATTGAATTTAACACTTTTATCTCTTCATTAAATAAAATAATAATAAATATCTTAATCTAATACAAGTGGTCCAAAAGGATCATATTTTTTTTCTATGGTTTATTTTTGTCAAAATACACTTATCCAATATAATTAGTACATGTGTTAGTGTAATTATAATATCATTTTTACCTTTAATTACCCTATTTACTTTTAACAGGGGTAAATAAAAGTCAAAAGTTACTATTCACCAAAAAATTATTTTCATCCTATTGAACCAAATTTTACTTACTGATGTCAACCAAGTCTGTAGTATTTTTTAAATTCAATTCATATAAGTGGTAAAATTGTGTTTTATGAAAATTTTCTAATGCACCTAGAAAGTCGGTAAAAGACGGTAAAAAGTTCAATAAAATTTTATATATCTAATGTTATAATAAAATTACTTCAATGAATTACATTTAAAATATATAGGAATAATGTATCTATTTCTACCTAATATAAATTTAAATAAAATAACTAATTATTTAAATAAAAAGTCAGTTTTAAACAATAACGCTGTGTTTTTACTAATCATCAAAAATTGAAAATTTTTCAAAAAATACCTAAAATTCACCCTAAGCTAATTTGGATATTCTGAATCCAAAAATAAAGTCTATTTTGAAAAATAAAATTTACAAAATTTCATAATTTTGGTATGACTATTCATAACGGCTAATTTGATTGGTTGTGGTGTGCTGGAACTCAAAGTTGCGTACAACGCAAGTTATTGTATTATTCAAAGAGGAACATACCATGGAAGCTTGGGGTGATAGAACATGTTTTTACTAATGTAGTGTTATTAGAGATAACTCAACATGATATGGAAAACCAATTCACTGTATAACATTTCATTGAACTTGATATTTTGTAAAAATATATTTAGGTACCATAATGTAATCACTTGTTGTTTGGTTTAAGGTCTTGCAAACATGGACCTGGGAAATTATGCAGTATAATGTATTACAACATGGACATGGGTTATTTTAATGTTTAATATATCTTTCTAGTACTTGTGATGTAGTTTTTTTTAATTTGTCATGGTATTTACTTTTCCAATTTAGTTTATCATAATGTGGTAAAGACATTTTTATGTACAATAACATCAAGCGACTCTCAGATTTTTGTGCAGTTGAACATCATGTTACTTTGATATTTTCAGGTACTATTATATCATGTGACTAGGTCATTGTCATGAAATTTAATTTCATGTTGATAGGAAATTTTTTTGAAATTTAATTTCATTCCACAAGGACATGTTAGGCATAGTACTCCATCTAATAGAACCATATAAGTCGCATCTCTATTTCACCTACTAACCATGACTATGTGTTTCCAATATTTTATGGATAACTATATATATTTAACTCTAGTGTTTCAAGAACTTATCTATATGAATGTGTATTGATAATGGTTTTATGTCATTTTATTTTTTAGATATTACAATATAGAAGTTAGTTATGGTATATTTCATTGTTAATATCCATGTAGTCCATCAATATACCACCATGAAAATTACTATCATGGTACGTGTCAATATATGGTTCATTTGAGGAGTCAATAGACCCTTTTGTTGCTACATAATTGTATTGTATGGCATCTAGGACACAAGAATCTAGTAAGGTTGGAGTATATTCTTCATCCCATGTCACGGTTAGAATATTTTGACCATTAATTTTGGGTTTAGAAGGAATGTATATCTTTTTCCTAGTGAATTATAGAGCAAGACAATGATCATCTATTGTTGTCGGGATGTGATCCTTTTACTGATAAATACATGGAGTCTTCCATTATTATTACGAATGTGATCATGCCTTTATATGTATATCAAAATATGTTGGATAAACCAGATTGAAGCATGGGTCTCAACCTAATTCAAATATGAATTTTTTCCAGATAATCTATTTGAATATGAAAGGTATCTTAATTTTTAGGAATATGAGGCTATCCTTAGTTGATTTCCAAACTTGGTTGATGAACCCTAATCATAATGATGATATTATCCCAGTCATATTCATTAGGATTGTGATTTTGGATTTGTTTGACATGAGTATACAATGTTCTTATGGTAATTTCCAAACTAAGTTGTTGAACCCCAGTTAGCATAGGAATATGTACATGCTACTATACATCATCCTTTATTGGAATATATTGGTGTCAACCTGAATGGGAAAAAGAATTTGTGGTTTTTCCATAGTATCCATCTACTCATTTTGACCATGGAGATATGCTACTTTGGCTACTATGATATGAATATGTTCTTATCCTAGTATTAGTTCCAAAATATATTAGAAACACTCTGTTGCTACCAAAATGTATTACAACATTAGAAAGGTATGATAAGGAAAATAGGCATACTTTTTCTTGACATCCATGTTTTATTGGTAGATATCTTTGATTGAAGTTGTTATATATGCCCAGAATTATCCTCATTGTTCCCTCAGAATAAGTCTATGGGATTATTGAGTGGCGAATGGATATATCCCCACCCAAGGATAATGTCAGGATGTGCTGGAAGAAATTGTTTGAGTCATAAGAGATATGGTCCCAATCACCAATTGAAATTCAATTACATATTTTAAGACCGCTATCATGCAGTTTATTATCATGCATATAAGATGTTTTCATTAAATTTAACTTTATGTGATTTTTATGTGGGTTTAATTTAGTTTAAGATCATGCAATGTGAAAATGGGATGATGTGAATTTTTAATTCTTTCATCCAGTATATTCACCCATGTAGTTTTTCATTATGCAATAAGTATGTTTGTCATGTAGTTTCACATTATATAGAAAGGGTGTTCCCCATGTAGTTTTACATCATACTGTAAGGATGATCTATGTGAATTTTATGGTCAATTGGTAAGGACATTTTCATGTAGTTAAAAATCATGTGTCTATGATATTTTCATATAGTTTAATGTCATTCAACTTGGACGTTGTAATGTAGTCTAATATTCTGTGGCTAGGATATTATTGTAACTTTTAATTTTATTTTACTTTGATGTTTTCATAAAAATTAACATTGTGAATCTAGGATATATGGGTTACATACCATGATAAGACATAATATTTTGGATTTATATATAATGACTCATATTCAGGTTTCATAATTTTTGGGGTTCTCTTACTCTATCAATCCTTCATCTACTTACTTATGGATCCAATTCAAAAATAAAAGTCATCATTCAATTGTATTTCCTATGAAATTATTGTAAGGAATGTATTTTAATTGGTAATTAATGGTAGAATCCCCATGTATCATTGTCATTGGGATCCTAATAAAGAATTATTATAATGAACACATGATGTGTGTTTCTATATTTTTAGTTTTAAAGGAATATACCATTTTAGATTTATTACTAAGATATGGTCATCAATCACTAAGATACATGTACCCTATATTAAACAATAAAACATGTTTATTATATTTATACTTCTCACCTGAATATAGTGGGTATTCCGGTTTTGTTCCATCCAATATCCCCTAATAAATCTTCATATGAATCATATCCTTAATGTTAATAAAACTCACTATTATTAGTATGATATGTCATTGATAGGGTTAGTGATTAGAATGGACTCTCAACTCGACCTTATTTATATTCCTCATTATTGGGAGTTATATCAAATTATTTATGGAATATGATAAATATTTGGATACATATTATGGTTGGAATTACATTTCCTTTTCTTTAATCAAGACATGGATGGCCATTCAACTTCCCTTGGGTCCGGCCTATACCTCTATCAATGTGAAAAAAATTGATGGATTTAGAATCTAGGATGAGTCCCTCGGTATTTATTAATTTAATGGTATATACTAAATTATTTAGGGACATGGATGATAATTATATTTTTAAAATATTGGAGGAATCTGAATCTCCTTTAGAATTTTTGTAAACTAAAAAGGTCGTACGGTGTCCAAAGGATATCCAATTAGGGGGTCGAATATATGGAATTACCCCTGGTCTAGTGGTATGTGGTTTATTAATATATAGAACCCCCAACTCTATGGGATTGTGTGAGGTGGAATTTTTTTTTATTTTTCCTAATGAGGGAGAGTGGAATCTAAAATTCCCCCCATCACTTTCTGATTGGGAACTTTTTGTGTAAGGGGGCCTAGATAGATAGTGTCATTACCTCATTTTAAAGAGTAAATCCTATAATAATTCCCAAAATTCATTTCTGGTGGTCATTTATCTCTCATTGGATTTGAGTGATATATTCTTCTATATAAAATTATTTTTCGTACATAGTAGTATTATTTGATGATGTTGCAACTACACCCTTTCCTTTATAAATTTTCAGTTTATGTATGATGACATGGGGTCTTAATGTGGACCCTGGAGAAAACATCTACTATTTATATTGGGTGTATTCTCTATCGGTATTGCACATTAATTATTTGACATGATTGATAATTACTTTTGATGATTAAGGTAAGGTACCTCTGAGACCATCTTCACTAATGTATTTGGAAATATATGGTCCAACCTACAATTTATCTGATGATGATAGAAGAGTGAAATCATCAACATAGATAGATTTATCATCTAGATTTTGTGAAAATTCTTTTGATCTGGTTGATATAATATTGATGGGTTCTTTGTTGAATATTTCTTAACTTCAACTGTGTATCACATTTTTCAGTTCAATTTCCAATGTACCATTTGTGGGGATGATTCCAACTGTACAAATTTTTGGGACATCGCATGTATTTTAGATTAAAATATGGTTAAAAATAATTAACATTTCTGTTTCCCAATGAGATGGAATTCCCATTGGGATTTCCATACCACTAATGTTATCTGTGATCCTATTTGATTATTCTTCATAGTTATGATATGTGATTGATTTTAGGCAATTTTGGGATATGGTGATGTTCCCCATATTCATTGGTAGTAGCATGGATATGGTCCTACTTCATATTTTCACTAATTTGATACCCCATATGGGCATTCTTATTGGTTACCCCAATTTTGATGGTGGTGGTAGCCATAAATTCCCAGTAAATTGATGTTATTTTTTGATAGAGATAAATATAGTGTATACAATCCCTCATTGATAGATCCATAGTATCTAAGTTGACATTGACGTTTCATTAATCCTCCAAAATGTGATTAGGGAGGAACATGTTATTATTATCTATGGATAAGATCCCTATGTGTTTTAATGTGTAAATAAAGGTCACCTTCTCTTATATTGCCTATTGTTCTATAGAAGACATGTATGGATTCATCCTCTAGAGTATTTCATAATATATCTCAAAATTTGAGATGGATTCTTTGTGGTGGTGCACCAATACCAAGACATTCATAAACTCTAACTTCAGGCTTTGAGATAGTGACATTGTATTTTGAGTCCTCGGTTTCATGGTTTCTTTAGAAAAGGAGGTCCATATTTAGTGTTCTAGCTAGTTATATATAACATTTTTTGGTTTTGTTTCACATATTACCAACTTATACAATGATCATGGAATCAATTGTCATAATAGGATATGACATTTAGTTCATGGTTGATCAATCGCATTCACAATTAAAGGATAGAAAATGTTCATTTTATATGTGGGGTTTTTAACATTATTAAGGGAATCATGTCAGGTTTATCATTTTTTTAGATGGAACATGTGGAACAAAATATCCCTATGGAAACAAGAATATATATCCTTTTTAACCCATTAATGTGGTGAAATGGATAAAATATTCACATTAGTTCACAATTTTTATATATGTGGCACATTCAAAATAAAATTCCCCCCAATAATGGGAAAATTGATCCATTTGTTCCCTTGAATATATTAATATAGTTAATATACTCACATTGTCTTCACCATTTTAGTTTTTCTATAAAACAACAAAAGAAATGGATAGATGATAACTGGAAAATAAATCGTTTTTTACCTAATAATGGATTATCATCGATGAAGGATTCACATCAACTTCACTATTTTATTTGTATCCAAATTCATGGACTGAGGTTTGATTGTGAGGGGATTAGTATTGTTTCATAAGCATTCATTTCATTAGGGATTATCTATATAAAATACCAAAGGATCCCACATCAATAATGATCTATGAGCCTAATTTCCAATGGTAAACATACATTGGGTTTTCTTACCAATGACCCTTACGGTTTTGCATTAGATGAGAGGATGGGAGATTAGGATCATAACACCATTTTTGGGGATTATTACATACTCTGAGACTCTCTTATAGATTTATCATATGTTTTTAAAAAATTATCAAACCTCAATACATGACAAGTTACCCATGTTCGAATGAATTAATCAAAACAATGTGTTTACGAGAACAACATTATCTATCAAAAGTTCACTATTAATATATTACAAATTTATAGTTCTCAATTATATATATATATATATATATTACAGAACTATAGAGTTTGTTTCTATCTAGATAAGGAGTTGGTGTTTTGGACATACGAATAGATCTTCATGAGTCACCCTTTATACCCCTTGATAACATGAATCAGAACACACGTAGTTTATCAAATATCATTACCATGAAAGGGATATAAATAGATGTTTGGTAGGGGAATATGTACATTACTCTACCGTGAGTTATTTCATCAAATATGTGGACCTCTAAAGAATGAGAATATTTTATTGGAATTACATCTAATAGGATTCCCATATTGGGGGAATATGAATGATAATATTAGTACAATCTTTATTGGTATCTAATCCCCCTTGAGTCTGGATTGGTGTGAGAAAAAATATATAGTGGAATATTTGGAACATTGTATAATGGTAAAAGACTATGTTTTGATGGGATTATACATTATTTTCATCTTGATTTAGGATTACAAGACCCATGATGGATATGGATCCTCAGTGAAAGACATGGCATTTTGGTTTTATATAGAGATTAAGAATTAAGAAGGCACCCAACATATCTATCTGGAAATAACAATCATATTCCTTGTAGTTAATACATTCATTTCCCATGAATGGACAAGTAAATTAAATTAATACTCATAATAATTATATCATATGATTTTAGAAATATGGGAATTCCATAAGGGATATCACTAAGGATGCTACCTATGTAGGATTAAACCTGAAAGTGCATCTGATTTTGAAAATGGGATACCTGATAAATTCTATATGAGACATCTCATCCTAGGATTTATAAGGATGTGTCCATATCTTAAACTAATTGTGAGGCTTTTTTATGAACCCGTTTCTCGTATGTTAATAGATGAGGAAGGGTTATTGACTCATAGGATAATTTGGTCACGTGTGATAAGATAATTTAAATATGGAGGTACCTACACCATGGTGGATTTTTATATCTCAATTATTGAAGGTATCGTTGATTTATGAAAGGGGTTACAAGTTCTTGATTGTTATTTAGTATAATCTCTTATATTCCACACATAAATGCAAAGGCCCATCATAATTTTTGGATAATAGAATTGGAGAAACCCCAATGAGATGTACTAGGTTTTATGTAATAGTTATATTCCAGATCTTCCAATATAACATTAAAATCATTAAGCTCTACTAGTTCCATTCTGTAATGTGGGATAGAAACTAGCTTTACACCTAGTACCAACTCATTAAAAAACTAGTTCTCTCCCTCAAGTGGTAGGACATAAAATTTTCAAGGAAAATACACTGAAAATGGACTCACACTAGAGGATAAGAATCCTTTTTTATTCCACCATCATCTAGAGTAGAAACTTATGTTGTGTCCATGACACAATCCCATTTGTACTGAAGTTTTCAAGTATGACCAACCTATATATCCCACTCACCTTGGTAGGAATAGTTTCCTCTTTCTGGATATAAAAAAGATAGATCCTCTCTTGTAACAATCAATATTATCCTATAATAGAACTATATTATCCGTACTAGGAATAAAGTTGAATTATACTATTTCCAACAAAAATAATTCCCAAAATAAATGGTATCCACTAATATTTGGAGAACGCATCTTGTAAAATTTAATATTGTCTGATCGCACTCCTAATAGAGTATCAATGGTTAGAAACCAATCCAAGATCTCCACCTCCAAGTCCAAACCATTTAAAAATTATGTAAATAAAAGGGAATAAGATGATTTTATATCAAAAAAACATATAAAATGGTATATGATACAAGAATCATGCCTATAATAGTTGATGGTCATGAATCCACAATAGCCAGAGTAGTTTTCATTTCTTACAAATGACCATCCCCTCTACCCTAGGATCCAACTTGACTCCCATGATTTATACACTCTTCCTAGTTTTTTCACTCCTACACTAGGGTACCATATCTACTACCTTGAATAAGAGTTTATATGGAACTATATCTACTTGTATAATGAGGATTAGTTGAGTCCTTACCAGACATTAGTGCATGTCATGTTCCCTTAGCACTAATATGATGCTTCACTACCCTACAAAAACTATTTATTTGGCCCAATATACCATAAGAATGAAACTTTTTCATGGGTTATGTACACTGAGACCAATTGTGACCCACCATCACACACTGATAAAAATGCAATAAAACTCATTCCTAAGATAAATTTCTAATTCCCATATTGCTCTGCCCACTGTTTCCCTAGAAAAAATTCATTAAAATGCTCTTTCCAAGTAGAATAAGAGCTCATAGTTTTACCTTTTGAATCAGTATGGCCAGTTCATGGTGATTTTCTCAAATTCCCTTTCATGATGAGTTCCTAAATTATCACATCAACAAAATTACTCTGATGAAACATGTTCACTCATGAACAAGTCTCATATCAAAGACCATCTTAAAAATGTATCACCCTAGATATTTCATCATATTCCAAAGTAGGTGAAAAGCAATGTAGGTTAATGAAATGTTCAGTGTAGTCTAAAACTAACATGCCCCAAGTATCATGTTCTTGATTTCAAGATATTTATCATCACTTAATGTCTCGTGATAGAAATTTCAAATGAACCTCGTCTAAATTTTCTTCTAAGATAACTGCTCTAGAATCCTTCCATATCTAGAATGTCCCACCAATTCTTGGATGGTCCACGAAGCGTATACAGGGAAATCCTCCCAATCCTATAAATGAGTGTATAAATAATAATAAAGATCTTATAGACTAACTCCATCCATAATTTTTCAACCTGAGGACATCCCTCCCTAGTAAACGAAGGAGTATTATTTAGCTAAAATTGTCTCTTCATCTCACACATTAAAATCATGGTCCCAATAGTCCCTCTTGGCATAGATCTCTTAACCCTTGGTAATATTATGGGATTAAGAACATCCAAATTATCCTCATGAGTTGTAGCAATCTCTAATATAGATGCGTTAGGAGAATTCTGATTTCCACTCTCCTAATACACCACACAAAGATGATGAGGAGTAATTTTCTCTAAAAACACACTCCTTAGAAAACTAGATCTGACAAAAAGTTCAATGAAAATAAGTGAAAATAATAGATAACCACTAACTTATGGACTATCTAAACATGTCTTACATGTGTTTTATAATGACATAAAATTTCATTTAATTCATTTCATATATAAAATAGACATCTCAACTCATATTTCATTAGGAAAGTATATATCACATGAAGTTAATATATCCCTATTATGAAAAATACAATCCAATCAATCCATATATTCCAATTTTGATGAATAAATATTCTTAGCACAACATAACATGCCTTGAGTATAAATCTAAAGAACCAATAACATCATAGAATAATAATCTCACACAACATGTGAATTACCCTTAATAAAATGACATCAAATGTAACAATCACACAACATAGAGATGAAAATACCCCTAATCACTCATATTTTCCCACATTCATCGATTAGATACCCCCATGTAGAAGTTATTTACTAATTCCCAACATATCTGTTGGTGGCAAAATGAGTGCAGAGGAAAAAATAAACAAAGATGACACCAATGACAAAGGTTCAATTTATAGAATCACTTTTTTGAATTCGTTCATCATTGCGGACTTCACAAAGCCCCTCATTATAATGGATGGTGCAAAGACTCAACCCCCATTATGATCACCATAGGGTAAAAGAGGCAGGAGATTCCATGGTTATGCCACAATTGACAAAAATCATTGCACCTTAGATGGAACATAATCTCCTCTACGATCCATTGGAAATTAACGGAAGCCTCTGTGAGCACCACAGATGTAATTAAGGAGGTATCTATGTTGAGGAGGGTATGACAATCAAATCCTTAGCTACGACAAACTTGATGAAATCTGATTCCGATTGAAAACTATCATGTGGCTTAGTAATGAGCTTTTAGTGCTCCATGATGCCACTTTTCTATAAATACTTAGCATCCCTCCAACTCAAAGGATGGATACCCCGACCATTCACCTTCTCAGCTCTCAAATCACAAAGTACCCTCTACTCTACGAATCATTGAGATAAATGAGTTCTTCATGGTACTTGAGCATTATAAAATAAATTTCTCGTAGCTCAAATAGAACCCCTCTTCCATTCGGGATGCCCTTGGCAAATCCCATGGACCATCGTTGAGGAAGGAGTTTCCTAATGGGCCTTAGGTCTTCTCAATGCACTCGTTCTTTGATAATTACATTCCATTCACATTTGAAAACCCATGATAAAGCAGGATCATTGTGCTTTTCGAAGTACATCACTTTTCAATTTCATGCTTTGGAAGGAAGCAATGCTCTGCGATGTCCTACTCCATAAAAGAAGTTGAACTTTGTGAAGTACGATTTATATTCATGTATAATACATGCCTAGTATAGTCCACTTCACTTCAAAAATATTACCCCTTCGCGGAGTCTTTCCACTCTGTGGAGCACCAAGGCCTCACAATGTCCCATCCTATGAACCCTTTTTCTTCACAAACCCTTCTCTCGTATGGCCTACCAGGTTTGTACACAGTTATTTGAAGGTCCCTTGGGTGGTGCTTCATATTTCATTGCATAGTCTTATGATTCTTCACATAGGGGAACTAACGACTATTACTTCTTCGCATAGCCACGCTAATATGATCCCCTCAATGGATCACTCTATAAACCCATCTCCATATGGCATTGTTGATGCCTTTTATTCCCCATGTTTGTGTGGGTATCTTTTACGTAAGTCATAGGGGTGAGGAGTGAACCATCATCATCTAAGCTGTGTGACATTAAACATCCAAGAATCATCATCCTCAACACATGAAATTAAATTTTTGCCTCACCCCATCCAATATACATGGGCTTCCCCTTCTTAGACATTTTCCAAGCCCACTGGTCTCAACTGGAGTGATATCTTCCCCTCATGGAATAAGATCCTCCTTGCATGGATTGACATCTGTCCATAGGGAAGGGAAACCATATTGGTGTAATCCCCTATACATTTTTATGGGATGTAGAATCCTTTCTCCTCATCTCTTCTTCTGTGCGCAATGATGAGAGGAGAGATGGTCATAGGGACTTGATACCCTATCCATCTCCCTTCCTTCTTTATCGTCATTGGGCCTCCATCCTAGAGTAAGTCCCAATCTCCATCTATCCTAGGCCGCTAACCAAGCATAAGACCATATTACCTCATTGGGCCATTAACCAAATGTAAAACCCTATTTCCACTTTAGACCACCAAAGACACATAATCCTATCTCTATTCCTCATGGACACATATTTCGTTGGTGATCTTCAGGTCTATGTTACCTCCTTTTTGTCACACTGAGCATGACTCACACGAGCATAGGGTAATAATCAACCATGGAATCCTTCCTGGGTCGCCTTATCCTATAATCCCCAATCCCCACTTTTTGAACTATGGGTAAATTGATCATTTACCTCTACAAGAAAGGTATGTAGGAATCCTCCATGAGATTAAATCCCAACACATATCAATCTCAACCACTTCATGTCGGTTAACCCTAGTCCGGCATGATGTTAAACTATATGCCCCTTTCTTCCCGCATGAAGTTAATCTACACCAATTAAAACTATGTTGGTTCTCATCCATGTCTCTTAGACATGGTACATAGTAATCCTCCCCGAGGTTCAACTCCAAAAACTGGTAAACTAATTCGAACAATGTGGGTTTTAATCTGTGTCTTTTAGACATGGTGCGTAGGAAGCCTCCCTAGGTTTCAACCCCAAATGCTGGTAAACTTTGGTGTCCTGCATGCTAGGACCCACATACTTGTTACATCCCTTAGTGAAATCACACCAAATCACATGCCTCTAACCACACATAATCCCCATTATATTTTCGGGTTTGTTTCCTTTTGGTACACCCTGATTCCATACCCCCACCCTAAACAACGTGGACTTTGATTCCCTACCATAGGGATACGTAGGATGCCTCCCTGTGGTTCAAGACTATCACCTATGTCCCATTCAGGACTCTCCCTCGACCCTTTGAGTTTCAATAATGTTATTCCCCAACCCAGAGTTTCTACATCCTTCGGGTCCCATAAATGTGTTCATTCTAATAAGCTGCCTCATCATGTGTCCCATCACCCAACCAGAATTATGTGGACATTGATTCCCCACCACAGGGATATATAGGAAACATCTATGAGGTTCAAGACCAACATAATTGTTATCATCAGATCAATTTCATCTCATTTATCACCCACTTCATTCAACCTTCCATCATTCATTCTGATTCTTACCCAAGCCTCCAAGTCTCGGTGAGATCATGTCATCCATCCCATCACCGCTCATTATGGTACCATGCAGCTAATAATGCATAATCCCCACAAAATCCATTACCATACAACCAGGATTGTCCCTCTTTCGATGGGAAACTATCCATGCATAAGCCCATACATGTCTCTAGGTTTTTGTTATTTGTGTACACCCCGATTCCATGTCTCTCCCTTTAAACTACGTGGGTTTTTATCCACGTCGTCTACATAGGGTACGTAGGACACCTCCATGAGGTTCAATCCTAGCCAATGGTAAACCCTGGAATCCCCTTTAGAGTACCCAAGAATCCCTTAATCTATATTATTTTGATGTTTTGATCCACTCTCCCAGTAAACCCCTCAGGTTCTCCCTATTAGGGACGTACCAATTAGATCCACTCCTATCAAAGTTCCAATCAGTCTATTCCATCTCTACTAGACATTAAACTCGTGACATACCCTGTTTTAAACATGGGAAGCTACAGAAAATCTTAGGGACATTCCTATGTCATATAATCCCTTGCAATCTATGTGATATTCCTTGGGATTTTGCGCCCTTGAGAATCCCTATCATAAGGGTAAGAAACCCAGACGTATTCGTGTTTCATCTTCCAGACACGCCAGTGAAGTCCAATGTGCAAACTCCCCCAATCAAAGGTTGTTGCCCTGACTTGACCCCTTGGAAAATCCAGTCACAAGAAGTGTAATTTACCAGTTTCCATGAAGATATGACCCTGGGGATGTGATTCATGAACAACATATTAATCTTTAAGGGAAACTCAGACTAGGTAACGAGTTCCGAGGAGGGATCCATGGAAGGAGGAACTGATATCCCATAATCTTGTCTTGATCAAGGAGAAAACAACCCCAAATAAGATATGAATATAACCTGCCATTGTAAAGAAGGAATGCGATGAAACAATCAGTGCACCCTCCACTGACGGATGCTCCCCCCTGCGAAAGTATTTGAAACAGAATTGGTGAACCCTACATGAAGTTCTTCTCTTCAATGTGGGTATTAGTGGAATTTGATGAATTAGTGGATAAGCATGTCACAAGATCAAGATATCTAGTGTCAGGTCCTTCCAAGAAAATAGTGGTCCTGGTGTGAAACTCACCAAGAGATTGGGTTAATTGAATGTTGGACATCGTGGTATGGGGTATTTTTATTGTGAATCCTTCTTACCAATTGTGGGAGGTGGAACAACACTAGGGCACTAGACATCAATTTCCTTATTTCTATGATAATGTTTGAATATTCCTACTTTGTAGGACCCAAACTTCTATGATAAAAAACCGATCACCACCCACCCACCAATGAAGGGGCTGGGGAAACAACAACGTGGCAATCACATGTGACCCCATATCTCCTGCAAAGGCATCCACATCCACAGCTATTGGTAACCCACGCACCATGTCTCCGTCTGAACTCATATAGATGAGGGTGATTAATGACCTCATCCGACAGTATGAGGAAGAAGGGATTATCCCAACTCAGGATATGGAAAAACAGGATCTAGAGGTTTTTGTGCCTCCTCCTCACCACTTCCCCCAAGGGCCACATAGGGAGCCACTACTCCCCACTCCAACCTACAACTATTTTAGGAGCCTCTCCCTGGAATGCTTTGATGAATATCTCCCTTACACTAATGATTTGAGGGATTACTTGGATAGCCCAATTGTGATCCCATCTTAGGTACCGCCAAGGAGGGATCCCACTAGGCCACATCAGTGCCACCACCTGATTCCACAATCCGAGGAGTAGGTGAGTCATACACATGCACCACTAGCCCTATTTCGGTTAACCCAACACCAACGTCGGGTGAAAGTAGAGGAGGGTGCCCACCAAGGGGTGCCATCATCAATGGAGACCATAGCCCGTGACATCATCTACGCATACGATCAATTCCCCATTTATAATATGTTGGGGAAATCATACCCACGACCCAGATCAAGGCCCCAACCACCCCACAGGAAAGTTGGGATGACTCTCTTGGTCACCGACACAGGTAGCTCCCATCGCGGGCCAACCCACGGTGATGACATCCAGCATGGAGGTCCTCCTCATGCCACCACCAATGAGAGAATATTCCATTCCCACTCCCAAGATCGTCATGGAGTTCATCCCCATTCCAATATTAGTCAGATCAAAGGCCCTCCCAACCACACTGACATCCAGCATGGAAGTCTCATTCATGCCTTTGATCCCAAGTATGGAGTTGTTCCTCCTGTCGCAGGTCACTGATGTGTAGATCCTCCTTTCCCAATCAATAACCAATGTGGGGGTCTTCACAATGTTATAAAAAGTTCGGAAGAATGTCCTCTTCATTCTGGAAATCAGAGAAGTGGAGGTTATCCTTTCTTCTTTAGAATCCAATGGGAAGCCCTCCCCCATGTTTAGTTTGACCAGAACAAAGGCCCCCTTGTACCGTCACTACTAAGGGAAGAAAATATGGAGGTATTGGCCTTTATCCCACTATCTCTAGAAGATTCTCTACCCACTACAACACTTCTCGAAAGGATTCTCTTTCTGCAAAATACAATAGACATGAAGGCCCTCCGCCTATTCCCTTTGATATTTGTCTGGGTGCTCCACGCACCCCATATCACATAGGAGGAATTCCTCTCCACCCCACCACCAGTTTGGTTAGACTCTGCCCCCCATTCTAAAAAACTTCCCTATCCTAATGAACCTTTCAGGGGAAGGTGGGGTTGCTGCCCCCAAAGGAAGAACACTAAGAAACTTCAAAACATGATTAAACACGTCTACTTTTAAGATTTCAAGGAGGATTGAAATTCAGAAATGGAACCCTCACCCCAATCATCTGTATCGGGGGCTAGGGAAGGAAAACAATGTATATGCCTCCTCCTTCTGGAAATTGTGGTCTTTCGGATCTCTTCCTCCCTCCAAAGATACATCTAGAAGAAATAATATTTGGGCTCTTTCTAGAGCCTGACCGTTTAGTCCTCCCTATCATCAACATGATCATTCTATACCTCAACTTGAGATCATGGATAGTTATTCTGTAGACCAGTAGAAGATGAGCAATATCATGAACCACCATTAGTAACTAAATCCCCTATGTGGGAAGCTGTGTTCGTTGGTCCGTCTTAATGAGATGTGGTCACATAATAGTTGTATTATTCAGAGGATAGTCCAAGATACGGTGACTTGTTAGCTCTCTATCCATATTCTCCCCGGCCAATCTAATATCTCAACAGCTCACTTCAATGTTGTTATCAATCCCTTAGACACCCCCAGTAGATGAATGGGGCAACCAATGGCGGGATACCGGGTCAGAACTATGGAGCTTGTGGGACATACTTTCATCAGATCATTTCTTAGAGATGTTATGGCCAATTGAAACTATGAACTTCAGAGCGTTAGAATCGCTCACCCAGTAGGAGGTTGCCTGCTTTCACCAAACCCTCTAGGAGACACACTTTATTATTCATCAATATTAAGTGAATTACCCTATGAGTCAGGAGCACTATGAAGATATTGGACAGTAATGCCACGATGTCGACATGGCTGCGCTCCCTGTGGCCTAGAACACTAAGTCGCACGGTCTCCATCAGACCCTCCTGCAGTGATGTGTTCCATGTTTTAAAGTGCACCAAAAAATTATCGAGGAGTATTCTCCCCATGTACAGATCCACGGTTGGTGTATGTATGCATCCCTTCATCTTATATCTATCTGGAACCATCCCTACATGTCCGGCGATACTGAGGATATGCCTTCTAGTGCAGTCCTGATTAACATGGCTGACATATCAGATGTAGAGAATGAGATATATATCCTTGAAGAGAAATTACCCTCTGGGGGAGTACCACACCTATTGAATCCATTGAGAAGGGTTACTCGCCCGAAAAAAAATTATCGGGTATTCCCATACCCACCGAGTCATTATCCCTTGGTCAGAATACCAATAAGAGAAAAGAGAATCGTGGAGTCATCAAACCCTCTGACACATTTGGTTCAGTGAAAAAGATGGAAGATGGTCTTAAAAGGTCCACGTTGCATCAACAGATCACGGAACAAAAAAGGATGGTCGGTGAACTTCTCATTGAATCTGTTGTAGAGAGGCGACTAGACTATGGTAACCCTCGACCGGGGAAGTAGTGTCATGTACACACTCCCCCCCAGTAAGTTACCTCTAGGTGACCCTGATCATCCTACCCACAAGTATAGTGTAGAAGCTAGATTTTATTGTAAGAGGGTGTGATATGCATCACCAAATCCACCAATATGGCATGATAACTATCCTTGAGACCCAGCTTATGTTTCTCCAGCCAATATGCAGGTCATTCCCTCAGGCAGTCCCATAGGTCATCCCATGGTCCACTCTAGAGCTGTTGGGCATGCTTAACATGTTGAAGAACCTTCCCATGAACTGGGGATCAGGGACCCTATCCATGACATGAATCCCTACCTAGATGATCTGATGGAAGTTCTCATTTCCCACCTTGAAGCCTTGGAAACTTGATAGGTGGAAATTTTGCTTGATGGAAAGTCGTATACTTCATGGGTGAATGATATTCCACCACCCCCTACTTTTGGAAACACTACCATTTCCCCTTTAATGGGACAGGCCATCTTCTACCGCATATGGCCCAATTCATCTCTAGGTTTGAACCCATGTTGGGAACTCTATCAGGTTGGAGGCCTCCATACTCCGATGTTTCGTACAAAAATGGGAAGGGACCATGTTTTTCTGGTACAAAAAGCTACCCATTAGGTCAGTAGCATGCTGAAAGGATCTTTATAGGAATTTTCTTTACCAGTTTTTCTCTAAAACCTAGAAGACGATTATTTCATACCTCATCAAGTTCAAGAAAAGGCCTGGTGAGCACGCTGTAAACTTTGTCACCTTGTGTAAAGGCCTTACTCCCTTGATATGTCGTTGACTTACGAACAACAACTAACAATGTGTGTAGGAATGTTAATACAAAACTGGTCCCCTCTCTCATCACGTGGAACTAACCAAGGGGATTTTGGGATTTTTATTACAAATCTCATCATCCAGATGAAGCCTTGCAGTAGGCCAAACATGCGTGCTTGTTGCCTCCTGTAGTTCTCGTGAGAAGAGACATTAAGGACGATCCCTTCGTGGTAGCCCAAATAGAGGCCCCCAGGAAGCTGGAGTTATTACCAGTGGATCCACCTCCATAACCTCACCACGACCCACCAACTCATGTGCAGGCTCCAACCCTGCAGCTCCCACCGTCGAATTGGACAGCACCCGTACGTAACGCGCCACCACCACCTAGGAGAGATAACTAGGTTCCACCTCTAGAAAATCTCCTATATACCCTCATCAAGGATAAGATCCCAGATCCCCCTTTCCATACAGATGGAACTGGACCTACTCATTTAATGAGGCTCGGGTCCACAATTATTTTTGGAGTGCCTTTGAATAGGGAATGATACGGTTACCAGAATGCAGAAGGGAAGAAGAGGCAGATCTCACTGATTGCCACAATTACTACCCCTATCACAATATCTTAGGACACACCCTCAAGCAGTGCTATGTGTTTAAATACTAGCTTCAAGACCAAGTTGATAAAAACATAGTCAGGTTAGTCTCATCCCTGGCACAGGTGGCATGTGTATTTATACATCCTAATGGTGATAGTGATAGTTGAGGTGAGTGGGAGGTGGTACCTAACCAGAGGTCTCAAAAATATATAGATTGGATGGATCGTAAGGTAGTCACCCATGCTCATGGTATTATCTATTCATATCATAATCTAACCGAGCCTTCAGGAGTCGCCACACCACCCGAAGAAACTACTTTTATGTCGACATCTCCATCTTCCTCTTCCCATAAGGGAATGAATCAGCGACGCAAGGGAAAAGAAATTCCCCCACCGATGTCATCATCATCCCATAATCTCAGTGATTTCATTCCCCAAAAGTTTCATAATTTCCCTAGAATCAATCCAATGATGGAGGATTCTTCAATTAAGGACCAATGGTACTCTTCGGTTAACACAGTGGAGCTGGTAAACCCCTACATGATTTTCAATGATGAGGAGCACCAGAAAGATCCTCCCAATGTCCCCATCCATCGCCATCATCGATAGAGCCATGGTTATATGAGTGTTTGAAATTCCATGATCAGTTTTCCCAATAGGGTAGTTTATTCCACGAAAACTAGACAACTAGACCAGCATAGAACTCAGGATGCACAACCTTCTCATCTTGTTTCACGAGATCTGCCTTCACTGAGGTTTGTGCAACTTGATCTAGTGGATCCACCATGGCTATGATATGATCAGCAAAATTATTTTTTTGATTTTTCTTAGTCATCTATCCCCTATCTGGTAGTTTCTCCACTCATTTCTACTATTGAGAAGTGGGACATCCCTAGCCCCAGTCAGCCGTTGGTTCAGCCTGAAGGGCCTGTCATACCTCCTTCCACAGAAAAACCTCTTTTTAGTTGAATTTCATGCATGGAACATAATTATATATCCTTAATAATAATTCTATAATTCCTAAACATATCTCTATCCCCAAGGCTCTTCTCTTATCAGTTGATATGCTTGAATCCCTCACCGAGGCTTTAAGAAGACCCCACTAGTTTGAGATAGAGGTTGCAGCTGCAAAATCTTTCCATGCTGAGGCAATCAAGCATGAAAAATGTCAGTCTATTATCTCTTTCTCTAGAGAATATGAAGGCTCTCCCATATAGGGGCACTTATTCCCACTATAACTCACAGGAATTTCAATGGCGTGGAGGTTTTTCATTGTCTGGTCGACATAGGCTCTGAGATTAACCTTATCCCGACATAGACACTCAGAACTTTGGGGATATTAGAGGATGATCTAAGTCCCTCTAACTAAAAAATTCATGGTTAGATAGTACATAACAGACACGGGTTTTCAAGTTTCTCCTTAAGACCTGTTTTGGTGGCCTGGTTTACAGCACTGAGTTTATGGTTATCTCACAAAACACCCCTACAACCCATTGATGGGTAGGCCATGGATACACCTACACATGGTTGTCCCTTCTTCATATCATAAGTTCCTTAAGTACTCCCTTAACGGCTGAGTAGGTGTACTCCAAAGGGATGTATCTCCCTTTGCCTCTTGTGAAGCTTGCTACATAGATTCTGACTATTACAAGAGTATGGACATGAAGATTCAGGCTAACTTGGATGAACATGCTACAATTGTGACCGACCCGTGGATAGAACTGGATGATGCCTACATTTTTCTAATCCACCAATTGGAGGCCATGACACTAGATTTGGGGAAATGTTTTTTTGTTTCTAGAATAAGGAGTAATCACATTCCCAATTCTAAGGGATGCTTGAATATCACCTAATATTCCTATACAAATCAGACTTAGTTGATCCCAAATCCCCCTACTCTCATATGTTATTGGGATGTCCAACCCATAGAAATGACAATACATCATAGTTTCTTGTTTATCTTTGCTGGGATAAAGTGGATCAATATGATGTGCCACTATTGCTTTGATATCATCCAGTGTGTCCCCTTAGGTCGAAGTCCAAATTGCATTGGGTCAACAACTTTCATCGCCTAGGTCTCAGCAATACAGAAGTTCCCTAATGTGATGTCCACTACCACTCAGGTTGGAAACAGTGTCCCATCATGATATTTTAACTCGGAAGAATCACATATCACCGATGATCCCTCATTCGTTAGTGAGGAATTAGATTTGGAGGATTCTCCTCCCTCATTCAAAGAAGGTGTCTCCCCCACGGTAGACGAATCGGTACAGGTGAACCTCAGTAAGGAGATGAATCTGAAACTCACATTGACCACTACCACTATGCCTGTCAAAGAGCTGAAATGATAGATGGAATTCCGGAAGTAGGATCATGATGTGTTTTTCTGGAGTTATGAAGAGATACCAGGACTAGATCTTTATATCATTATCCACTACCTCGATCTTCCAGCAAATCATAGTGGGTTCAAACAGCCTCCTAGAAGGATTCACCCTTCTCACGATGTCGCGGTCGAGACTGAGGTTGATAAGCTCATCAAAGACAGCTTTTTTCAAGGAGGTTCAATTCTCCATATGGTTAGCCTGCATTGAGCCTACTCAGAAGAAGAAGAGACAGATCAGATTCTGAATCAACTTCTGGGATCATACTATCACTTCCCAGAGGTTGACAATAACCTTCCTATGATAGAACTGTTAATTGATTCCACCATAGGGTTCTAGGATATCTCCTTCATGGATGGGTATTTTGGGTATATCTAAATTCGGATATCCCATAAGGATGAATATTCTATGGCCTGCATGGCCTTATAAGGTACTTTCTGCTACCATGTAATTCCCTTCGGTCTAAAAAATGCAGGTTCTACCTATCAGCATTCCATGCATCGCATATTTAAGCTGATCCGTGGGACATTGGTGGAATGCTACATGGACGATCTGGTGGTCAAATCTCACCAACATCCGGAAAATATCAAAGATCTCAAAAAAGTGTTTGGTTTCCTCTATTCTCTCCACTTTAAGATGAACCCATTTATGTGTGTCTTTAGGGTCACCTACAGAATGTTATTTTGCTAATTTTTCAGATATAGAGGCATTGATATTGATTCATGTGATGCTCATGTAAGCTCTTCTGTGATATTCATTCCTGTTGTCCGAATGTTGTACCTACAATGAGGCAGAGTACCAGGCACTCATCACAGGTCTCAACCAGGACCTTTAGATTGACGTTCAACACTTGTATGTGATGGGGGACTCTAAAATACTAAGATCAATGGTGACTATGTTGTCAGGAAGCTAGAGCTTGTACCACTGTTAGAACGTACCTGCCAGCTGATGGCCCAGTTCTTATCTCGGCTAGAAGTTACTCGTGGACCTTAGTCCCAGAATAGTCAATATGATGCCTTATACAACCTATAAACATCTCATTTAGAGCATGAAAAAGATTATTTGAGTATCCATGTGGTCCATCAGACAGTTATTGCTCTTTTCCCTTCGGACAACGATGAAAGCCCACAGGTAAGCCACCTTACTACCAGTGCCTCTACTTCTGGACCCCCAGGTCCCCTTGACATGGTGGTATAAGTGAATTCTGACTCAAGGAACCCCTTTATAGAGTATCTACAACAATGTATTACCCCAACAGATCGAGCCGAGCATGAATGAATCTGACGACGCGCATTGCAGTTCACCGTACAGAGTGGTCCTGATCTTGAGAAAATCCTCTAAAAATGTGGGTTTGATGGGGTTGACCTCTATTTCATTCAAAGAGGTGATATTTCTTAGGTCATGCTGGAGGTTTCTTCTGGTTCCTATGGGGCTCATCAGATAGGGCCAAAAACTCTCTCACCATATTTGTAGATTGGGGAATTTTTGGCCCGCCCTGATCCATGACTGTATTGTGTTTTCTATGAGGTTCCATGAATGAAAAATCCATGCTATTTTTCTTCATCATCCACCAAATACTCTTCACACTACCATGCAATATTGTCCCTTTATGGTATAGGGACTCGATGTCGTGGGACCATATCCACCGTTGACAGCTCACCATGCAGGTTCATCATGACTTCTTCGGATTTGCATTCCAAGTGGGTAGATCCAGTTACTCTCATAAAAGTCAATGACCATTCTATCGTTTAATTTTCGAACTCCAATATCATCTGCAGATTCAAAGGCCCTCATGATGTCCTCACAAAAAATGGTACCAACTTCCAGGAATCCAGATTGAAGAATTTGTATGCCAATTACAACATCCATTCAAACCATACATCCCGCTATCATGCTTAAGCAAATAGGTAGATTGAGGCTTTCAAAAAACCTTCTCTAATATATTATAGATGATAGTTGGTCAAAATAAGAAGAGTTGGCTAGAAAAACTCTACAACATTCTCTGGGATTATCAGATGAAGTCTTGTAATTCCACTCAGGTGCCACCATATTTCTTGGTGTACAAAATGGAGGCAGTCATGTCCAGTGAGATTCAGTTTCCTGCAATACATAAAGCTATCTACGATTAAAAGACACTAGATAAAGTATTCAAAATCTATCTGGATGAAATGGAAGCACCTGATGGGATCAGGATTTGTGCCCTTCACAATATAGAGAGGCATCAGAACATGATATTCAAAACTTTCAACAAGAATGTTTGCCTCTGATCTTTCTTATAAGGTGAAGTGGTGTTGTCCTAAGAACACCAATGATACCTAGTCGAAAACCACCAAAACTAGAGCCGAAATGGAAATGACCTCACATCATTCACAAGGTTTTTCTCAATGGTGTGTACTCCCTAGTTACAATGGATGGTGAGCTTATTACTCCTCCCACCAATTCTAAATTTGTCAAGTAGTATTTTTCTTACATAGTCCCACATGACTCTAAATTGTTATATCTTCACTAAATGACATTAAAATGTGTGATCCATCCAAGATGAAGGAAATAAAACTACCTAGCACTCATCCCACATGACAATAAACTAAACTAGTCCTAGTTCTACAACATTAAACTCAGATCTCCCCGCATAATGTTGAACTACACAGAATCTCAAGAACTGTGTATGGGTTGATTCCCATCCTCATGGGATACGTAGGAATGATCTGACATTTTTTCCATAAGCCCAACCCCAAACACCATGATCTCCCCTGGGGTCAAAACACATAGTGTGGTGAGGTCCTCGATTAGCTTCATTCACATCATGTTTATCATGACTGCACCATGTATTCCCCTCCATGGAGATCTCCACTCCCCACATCCCTGATGCATGATGTTAAACTGGACAGGAATATTAACGATTCATGTGTCCCCTTTATTTTTGTCTTCATCGACATTCACATTTGAAAGGACCCCCAAACAGTATTAATGCTCATACTTATGGGCCACCTACCATTATGGGCCAATGTCCTTCGAGAGTTTGAGCAAAATATCGATACAAGTCCCGTGTTTTGACTGTGGCCAGCGGTCAATGCTCATTTGTTGTTCCCATTTTATGTCACGTGACATGGATTATGTGTTTCAAACAAGGTCAATAACCATCCTCCATTGTTATCTCCACCCCTAGATATCCCAAATACTGGGTTCAGGGATTCATTTTATGCGGATATCCCTTCGAATATTAATATGCATCAAGTATGAATGTTGGTATGGTTGGGATCGACCCTGCCTGATCTCTTCCCTTCATTCTTGAACCCTTATATACTGGGGATAACCCGACACCATTCCTTGTTTCTGACACTAAGCATTTATCACTGGGGGTTAAGAGATTTGGCTAGGGAATACCTACATTAAAGGTCATGTAATCTTTTGGATTGAGCTTTAAGAAATTAAACTAAGATATCCCCACGTCCTTTTTGTATGATGTTAAACTGCACAACACTTTGAGAACTATGATTGGCTGAATTCCAATCCCCATGGGAGATGTAGGAACACCGGGACTTCTCTTCTGTGGCCCAACCTTAGATCACTATATATTTTTGGCCTCCTGACCCTAGTATTCATTTAGGATTGTGCAGTGTGGTATGGACTCCATGTCCTCATTCACATCGGAGTTATTTTAGACATTCCACACATATCCCCTTAAGACATCCCTCCTTCAGCCATCATCCTTTCCACAATACATTAAACATCACGGGTACCATCATGCCTTATGAAACCCATAATTTGGGTTTTCATCATCTTTCACATCCAAAAGGACCCCCAAATGGCATGCATGATAGGCATTAGTTCTCTCCAACCATCTTGAGCCCACATCCCCAAAATTTGGAATGAAATTTTGACATGAATCGCACGTTGAAAATATGGTCAACATTCAATGCTCAATTTTTTGTTCCTCTTCTAGGTGACATGAGATGGATAATTTGTTGTAAACATGGTCATCAGTTATCCTCAATCCTTGTTGCTATTTTTTGGTCTCCCAAATGACCAGCATGGTGATTCACCCTTTCCGCCTATCTGTCTCACGCACATGAAATTAAACTGGGATTATACAGTCGGATCTATATGACCATAAAATAATATCTACCACGCCCTTAACACATTACGTGAAACTGAATGACATTTTTAAGAACTATGTATGGCTTGATTCCCATCCTCATGGGATACGTTCTAATGCCTAAACATTTAATTTTTGGGTCTATCCCAGGTTCATCTATTCATTCTCTTAGCCACATGGCTTGAGTTATCTCTGAGAATTATGAATTGTGTGGCGTATGTGGTCTTGTATCCTCATTCACTTCAGGTCACTAGACACACCATGAACATTCTTCTCCAAGATTCCCAATCCCTATATCCTCATTGCATGATGTTAAACTACATTTCCCTTTCATAACTACGAATGTCTTGATTCCGATCCTCATGGGATATGTAGGATGTCACGAACCAACCCGGTTCGACCCCGAACCGGTCACCCGAGTCGGTCCGCGACATGGCCCGAGAGGCGTTCCTGATCCTCCCGAGCTGGCGACAAGCGCCAGGGCATCACAGAGTACACATGGGAACGATTTCGCCCAATAAAACTTTCTAAGAAGCAGAAATAAACAAACAACAATAAAATGAAACAGCCAAAAACATAACTAACCTGACCACGAACCCAACTCCTCGCGGCCCCGAGAGTCGATCGTCAAACTACCACCAACTCTCGTCCACGGCGAGCAAGCTCGAGTCAAACCTACGACAGAAACTAAAAACAAGAAAACACTATAGGTGTGAGTATTAAAACTCAGTAGGCTAGCCCGATAAATCTATTCCCAAAGCACTACCATTAAAAGAAGAATTTACCAACTTCTAGTTTGGACTACATTATAGAAAATATAGGTTTTCATAAACACACACTTTCCATTTTGAAAACAAGTAACAGTCCATTGCCCTTTTTAATTTAGAAGAAGATTAATGTTGAAAGGGACAGGTGAATTGCATTTTTAAAACATTTTGCGAACAATTAGAAAACCAAACTTTAGTTGTTAGTCAAAAATAAAATCGCACACAACACACACACTAAGGGCAATGGGAAAAAGTGGCACACAAGGGTCGGCATCCAAACTCGACCTCTCAATCATCTTCCATATACAAATACACACTACAAGAGACATGGGTCGAAACTAGGAGATCGTGAACAAACCAGAACGTACTATACATCTGACTCATCCTGAAGGCATGCCGTAACTCGATGACGTCATAACGCCCTAACGCCCGGAATAGCCCTGCATGGCCTAACCGAGGGGCCCAATCCCCATAGTAGCAATAACTCAGTATTCCCCTGCTATGGGGCCACTAGCCAGTGCGTGAACTAAACTAGTGCAGCAATCGTTCTCAGAAAATTCACTCAATACGCCAGGTTCCCATGTCAACACATATAATAAATGAAGAGTGCGTCCACAATGTAAAACTAGTCACGATGCACAAGCATCACATACTCAGCTCACCAAATCAACCAACACAAAAGATCACTCCAGAAAGGCTTTTCAAAACATTAATTTCATTAAAAGTACCAAACGGGCCTCATGTACTTATTCAAAACCCAATCAATTCCAAAAAAAGAAGAATCAGACGTCGTCACGTTTAAAACTAGAAAACACATTTAAAATATCATTTAGTTAAACCAAATCACCATTTTAATTCTGAAGCGCAACATAAGGGACAAAGGGGAATTTTCACTATTGCACAACAACTAATCATGAAAAATCTTTCATTACAATGCTAAGAAATAAACAGTTCCAATTCCAGCAAATAACTACTCTAAACATAATATTTTAATACTACTTCCAATTTGATGAAAATTAAATAAATGACAAGAAATAGGTAAATTCTAAATTCAAAGGAATGTGCAGTGGGAACCTACCTCAACTCGCTACCCAATCACAATGACGCGACACGCCTCTCACTGGCGAACAAGAAACGCATGTCGACAGTTCCGATATAACGGGATTACCTCGCCAACGCGCTACAACAAAAGTAAAACATTTAAAAACACTTAAACACTAAATTAAAATAACTCTAATGAATAAACAATGAAAACCCATCCCGATGCATTTTCAAAACATAACTTGCAGCATCTGCATTATTTACTAAACCGCCTCAATGTTTATAAAACAGTTCCAAAGAATAACATATAGAAAACCACTTTTCACACCCATGTGTCATTTTGAGACAATTCACACACCAAGTTACCCACAAAACACAATCTCCACCTCATTTATAAGTCAACAAATCATTAAAACATTTTATAAAACAATTATAAGTAACAAGGGGAGACTTTCGTATCAAGAACACGCCCAGAGACAACTTCAACAAACCAAAGCACACCAAAACACCACTTGCACAATTAAAATCACAAATTGCACAATTTAATAAAATTGTTAAACAATATATAACTAATTTCCATCAAAACGAACCTCATTTCATAAGATAAAATTCATTCCAACGATAAAAAAATGTCTTATTAACAAACAATAATGGTGCAAACAACACGCAATCGAAGGAATCTAAATTTAAAGAATATATTCCATGAGTTACTACCTCAATTGACGATAAAATTCTGCAAATTGGTGCAAAACCCCATTTTCACCTCAATCGCACCCAACTCGACGCAATCTAAAAAGGACCCGACGAGTAAGGACTTGACCATGAAAGTTGAACCCTAACCATGGATGAACTAAGCATCAAATGAGGAGGAAAAAAAATTACCAACTAGGAAGGCCGGATGGCGGTCGACGGGTGGAGGCCGGGAGAGGGAAGCTGGACGGGAGACGGGACGGGAGGCCGGAGAAGGGAGGCGCGACCGGAGGGAGCGCCGCCGGAGGAGGGATGCTGGACGGGAGGCGGAGTGAGGAGGCGCGGCCGGAGGGAGCGTGCTGCTGGGGTGGCTCGGCCGATGGAGCAGGGCGGGCGAAGGGAGGTCGGCGGCTGGAATCGGAGGAGGCCGGCGGAGGGAAGAAGTGCGGCGGCCAGCGATGGGGAGAGCAGGGGACCGGGTTGCGCACAGCGAGGGAGGGGAGCGACGGGAAAGGGGAGAGCGTAGGGTTAGAGGAGAGGAAGGAAAGAGGGAAGGAAAAAAGGAGGAGAAAAAAAAAAGAAAAAGAAAAGAAAAGAATAAGAAAAATGATAATAAAAAAAAGGAAAATAAAATTAAAACAAAACAAAATAAAACAATTTAAATTAATAATTATACTAATAATAAATTTGTTAATTAATTATAATGGCAATAGTTATTATAAATATACATACACATATTTACATATAACTAAACATATATAAAACATGTGAACATATATATAAACCTATATAAATACATATATATATATATATAAATACATAAACATATTGATAATAATAATATTAATAATAGTAATTATTATTATAATTACAAACATATATACATATATATATAAACCCACATGAAAAAATTTATTAACATACATATATGAATATACATGACATATTATAACCATATATGCATATATGTACTCATATGCATAAACACATTTACGCATAAACCTATAATGTTAATAAATATATATGCATCAGCATACGTGTATATATACACATATATACATACATATATGCATATTACGTTAAAAATAATAATAATAATATATGAACATATATACCCATATACATACACATATATAATCATATATATATGTATATATATATATTAATCCACTCAACTAGCGAATTTAATAACGTTAAAACTAAAAGACGATGGGGTACGCGTGCACCGTACGGTACCCAAGTGGACTGCAAACGGGCTGCGCAACACAACCGTATGGTGTTCGCGCATTATCCCAAACCATAAACTCATCCAAACATTAAAATTTTCAACCGGGACTCGCCCGCACACATGCAAAAACACCCGACACCATGATAAATAAAATAAATAAAGTAAAATAAAAACAGGTGTGACAATTCTCCCCACCATAAAGCTTTCCGCCCCCGGAAAGCCATAATAAGTTCAAAACCCCAAATGAAAACCGACATTACTTTACAATTTAAAGAAATATCAAAAGAACGACAACAAAGAGATTCTGAAACACTCCCAAAAAGGGGAGTGATAAACCAAAAGAGCCCATATAATATGAACGAATTACCCGCTAAGTGTCACCCGCCCCCAAAAGTGTGACCACCTCCAGTTGATCGCTTCAAAGGACAAAGAACTTTAACAATAGTAGATCCAGACCAAACATACACCCACCTTAACACCATTCAACAGAACTCAACCAATTTCTTCATCCCCAATTCATCCTTACAACACAACTTCCGGAACAACGCCAATTAAAACACGACGACTCTTTTGAAACTAACAAACAGGTCAAAACCACATCCAACGCGTACCTCTTAAAACCTTACTCCAATATGACATCGGAACTCTCATGCCCCAACTCCTTACCAAAAGAAGAAAAGAAAAAGAGTTTTGTTGTTCCATATAAGACCAACCACAGCCCAACCAAAACCTAGAACCAAACTGAGTGATTGACACGGGAGGTCCGAACGGACTCCCCACCATAAGAAACAAGCTAAACTGAATTTAGCGAGACCTGTGATGGGTATCCACACCATCAGAATTAAGTCAGTTCCTGGAATAGGACCAGAACGCCATCACCTGAGACAAAAATCATGATCACTATAATTTTAAACATGGGGAGGTCGAATGGACTCCCCACCATAAAGCTTTCGAGAATAGAAGAACAGGAGGACCTCCCGGCATTATCACCAGCCATCACTGCCCACGGGTGGGAGGGGGGGCTGTCCAACACACCACCCCCACCTGGAAAGCATAAAGCGAGAAACTCTTAATAAATGAGAGCAACGACATGACCAGACCGTTATTAAATATAAACTAGGCATAATGAGGAAAATGATTCTGACTACGCGCACTTACTGAGAACAACACCCTGTTGCAAGACTTCACCTTTCGTTGGAGTTCCCCCCCCCCCCCCCCCCCGACTACGCGCTAGATTCACTCCAAGGCCTATGGCTGGAGCTCTGATGAATGAAGCATCTTCCGGCTTCGCAGTCAGGTTTATGAAACCCTAGAAGCATCACACAAGAACCAGATCTTTTAACAATCACACATCTATAAGATCAATGGTTTAAAAGAGTTCAGCCACAACCATTATTTTGACTGAAAGAAAAGAACACCACCAAACAGTAAAGGTAACGACTACTACATCCAAGAAACATTACAAGAAGAAAACATCAAGCTCATCCACCAACATCTCCCTACTCCTACTGATGGGCTGAAGTGACCTTCGACGATCCAGGTCTGGCTTTAGCGTGCTTCTTGGAAACACCTCGGCAAAATCGCTTCATGTGACCCATACGTCCACAGGTGTGGCAGGGTCTTGGAGCACTTGGACATGTCGGCCTTTTGTGACCCTGCCTACCACACTGGTGGCAGATCACAACATTGCGCTGTGAAGAAGATGACTAAAGGTCTGAAGGCCTCTTAATTCCTCTACCAGCACCACCAGCATCAGGTCGCTTCTTACTCTTCTTACTATCACCATCTAAAATGCTTCCCAAAGCTGGAGGATTCACCACCTCGAGTCCTCCTACTAGCCCAGCTTCAGCAAGAAAGGCTTTCTTGATAACATCCGAGAAGGTGGTCAGGTTGAGCTCTTCCACTCTCGATCGCAGCTCAGGTCGGAGTCCAAACTCAAATTGTCGAGCCTTCCCGGGATCATTCGCAACAAACCACTGATCATACGGAACTAGGTCTACAAAGTGTCGATATAACTCCAGTACCGATTCAACGCCCTGCTGGAGACAACACAACTCCATCCTCTTCCTCAGCTTCGTCAACTCAGAGAAGTGTTGTTGGATGAACGATGACTTGAAAAACTCCCATGTCAAATCATCCCCAGGCTTGTTCCGAGACATGGGCTTCCACCATTTCCAGGTTGGACCTTCAAGCATGAAGGTAGCCAACTTCACCTTTAATGACTCAGGTAGACCAATGGAACTGAACTTCCTTTCAATCTTCTGCAACCACTCCTATGCCTAAAGAGGCCCTTCTTGTCCATAAAAGAGAGGAGGGTTCAACTTCTGAAACTCCAAAACATAATCGATGGGCTGACCAACTGGAGGATTAACTAAGGATGCACCACCTGAAGCTGCACATTGAGCATCCATCGAGCCTTCGTGGGGGCGAACACTACGGAACAAAGAAACGAGGAACTTGATCAAAACATAACCAATACCATTTGAAATTCAACATTACTCAATGAGTTTCAAAATGAAGGAAAAACCCATTCACTAAAGGGGAAACTAGTAATGATGGTTGACTCGACCATATGGTTGGCGGCCATACGTCAGCCGTACCATCGTCACTGAGAGCATTGTAGGGTGAAGTCTCCGGCTCCACAAGGCTTGCCAGGCCCTGTGAGCTCACGAAGCTACTTTCCCAACTCCCTTTTCATTTCCCAACATAAAACAATCCAGAAGACCCAAAAGACAGTAACAACCCAAACATCTCATGGTAACTCGAGGTTTAGAACGAGCAAGGGTTCATGACGTCCTTCCTGTTCCAACGCCTCGAGTTCGAGAAACTTTACTCCCTTTACCATGACAACTCCAAATAGCAATGGGCGCTCTGAAAAACAAGGTCTGCTCAGGAGCCAACCTCCTTTGATACCATTTTGTCATGAACCAACCCGGTTCGACCCCGAACCGGTCACCCGAGTCGGTCCGCGACATGGCCCGAGAGGCGTTCCCGATCCTCCCGAGCTGGCGACAAGCGCCAGGGCATCACAGAGTACACATGGGAACGATTTCGCCCAATAAAACTTACTAAGAAGCAGAAATAAACAAACGACAATAAAATGAAACAGCCAAAAACATAACTAACCTGACCACAAACCCAACTCCTCGCGACCCCGAGAGTCGATCGTCAAACTACCACCAACTCTCGTCCACGGCGAGCAAGCTCGAGTCAAACCTGCAACAGAAACTAAAAACAAGAAAACACTATAGGCGTGAGTATTAAAACTCAGTAGGCTAGCCCGATAAATCTATTCCCAAAGCACTACCATTAAAAGAAGAATTTACCAACTTCTAGTTTGGACTACATTATAGAAAATATATGTTTTCAGACACACAAAAATTCCATTTTGAAAACAAGTAACAGTCCATTGCCCTTTTTAATTTAGAAGAAGTTTAATGTTGAAAGGGACAGGTGAATTGCATTTTTAAAAAATTTTGCGAACAATTAGAAAACCAAACATTAGTTGTTAGTCAAAAATAAAATCGCACACAACACACACACTAAGGGCAACGGGAAAAAGTGGCACACAAGGGTCGGCATCCAAACTCGACCTCTCAATCATCTGCCATATACAAATAGACACTAAAAGAGACATGGGTCGAACCTAGGAGATCGTGAACAAACTAGAACGTACTATACATCTGACTCATCCTGAAGGCATGCCCTAACTCGATGACGTCATAATGCCCTAATGCCCGGCATAGCCCTGCATGGACTAACCGAGGGGTCCAATCCCCATAGCAGTAATAACTCAGTATTCCCCTGCTATGGGGCCACTAGCCAGTGCGTGATCTAAACTAGTGCAGCAATCGTTCTCAGAAAATTCACTCAATACGCCAGGTTCCCATGTCAACACATATAATAAAAGAAGAGTGCGTCCACAATATAAAACTAGTCACGATGCACAAGCATCACATACTCAGCTCACCAAATCAACCAACACAAAAGATCACTCCCGAAAGACTTTTCAAAACATTAATTTCATTAAAAGTACCAAACAGGCCTCATGTACTTATTCAATACCCAATCAATTCCAAAAAAAGAAGAATCAGACATCGTCACGTTTAAAACTAGAAAACACATTTAAAAACTCATTTAGTTAAACCAAATCACCATTTTAATTTTGAAGCGCAACATAAGGGACAAAGGGGCATTTTCACTATTGCACAACAACTAATCAAGAAAAATCTTTCATTACAATGCTAAGAAATAAACAGTTCCAATTCCAGCAAATAACTACTCTAAACATAATATTTTAATACTACTTCCAATTTGATGAAAATTAAATAAATGACAAGAAATAGGTAAATTCTAAATTCAAAGGCAAGTGCAGTGGGAACCTACCTCAACTCACTACCCAATCACAATGACGCGACACGCCTCTCACTGGAGAATAAGAAACGCATGTCGACAGTTCCGATATAACGTGATTACCTCGCCAGCGCGCTACAACAAAAGTAAAACATTTAAAAACACTTAAACACTAAATTAAAATAACTCTAATGAGTAAACAATGAAAAACCATCCCGGTGCATTTTCAAAACATAACTTGCAGCATCTGCATTATTTACTAAACCGCCTCAAAGTTTATAAAACAGTTCCAAAGAATAACATATAGAAAACCACTTTTCACACCCACGCGTCATTTTGAGACAATTCACACACCAAGGTACCCACAAAACACAATCTCCACCTCATTTATAAGTCAACAAATCATTAAAACATTTTATAAAACAATTATAAGTAACAAGGGGAGAATTTCGTATCAAGAACACGCCCAGAGACAACTTCAACAATCAAAAGCACACCAAAACACCATTTGCACAATTAAAATCACAAATTGCTCAATTTAATAAAATTGTTAAACAATATATAACTAATTTCCATCAAAACGAACCTCATTTCATAAGATAAAATTCATTCCAATGATAAAAAATGTCTAATTAACAAACAAGAATGGTGCAAACAACACGCAATCGAAGGAATCTAAATTTAAAGAATATATGCCATGAGTTACTACCTCAATTGACGACAAAATTCTGCAAATTGGTGAAAAACACCATTTGCACCTCAATCACACCCAACTCGACGCAATCTAAAAAGGACCCGACGAGTAAGGACTTGACCATGAAAATTGAACCTTAACCACGGATGAACTAAGCATCAAACGAGGAGGGAAAAAAAATTACCAACTAGGAGGCCGGCTGGCGGTCGACGGGTGGAGGCCGGGAGAGGGAAGCTGGACGGGAGACGGGACGGGAGGCCAGAGAAGGGAGGCGCGACCGGAGGGAGCGCTGCAGGAGGAGGGACGCCGGACGGGAGGCGGAGTGAGGAGGCGCGGCCGGAGGGAGCGTGCTGTTGGGGCGGCTCGGCCGATGGAGCAGGGCGGGCGAAGGGAGGTCGGCAGCTGGAATCGGAGGAGGCCGGCGGAGGGAAGGCCGGTGGAGGGAAGAAGTGTGGCGGCCAGCGATGGGGAGAGCAGGGGAACGGGTTGCGCACAGCGAGGGAGGGGAGCGACGGGAAAGGGGAGAGCATAGGTTTAGATGAGAGGAAAGAAAGAGGGAAGGAAAAAGGAGGAGAAAAAAAAAGAAAAATAAAAGAAAAGAAAAGAATAAGAAAAATGATAATAAAAAAGGAAAATAAAATTAAAACAAATCAAAATAAAACAATTTAAATTAATAATTATACTAATAATAAATTTGTTAATTAATTATAATGGTAATAGTTATTATAAATATACATACACATATTTACATATAACTAAACATATATAAAACATGTGAACATATATATGAACCTATATAAATACATATATATATATAAATACATAAACATATTGATAATAATAATATTAATAATAGTAATTATTATTATAATTACAAACATATATACATATATATATAAACCCACATGAACAAATTTATTAACATACATATATGAATATACATGACATATTATAACCATATATGCATATATGTACTCATATGCATAAACACATTTACGCATAAACATATAATGTTAATAAATATATATGCATCAGCATACGTGTATATATACACATATATACATACATATATGCATATTATGTTAAAAATAATAATAATAATATATGAACATATATACCCATATACATACACATATATAATCATATATATATATATATGTATATATATATATTAATCCACTCAACAAGAGAATTTAATAACGTTAAAACTAAAAGACGGCGGGGTACGCGCACACCGTACGGTACCCAAGTGGACTGCAAACGGGCTGCGCAACACAACTGTATAGTGTTCGCGCATTATCCCAAACCATAAACTCATCCAAACATTAAAATTTTCAACCGGGACTCGCCCGCACACATGCAAAAACACCTGATGCCATGATAAATAAAATAAATAAAGTAAAATAAAAACAGGTGTGACATAGGAATTCCTGGGCATTTTGTCTGAGGTCCCAGTTCTGTTTCTTAAGAACCTCATCTTCCTTCTGGACCCTTGGCCTATTTTCTTTGGGAGGGGGTATGTGATGTGGTATGGACTCATGATCTCATTCACGTCATTTTTGCAATAGCCATTCCACATACCCCCCTCTTGATAGCACCCCATCCCCTATCCTCAACTCATATTCTTGAGTCATCTACTCTAAAATTGGGCCCCTCAACCCTCTTTGGAAATTCACCAACGTTCCTAAAAGAACTCTAATTTAAGACCAAGAGTGTTGAATTTTACATAGACATTTTTTCACCCATTTCCATGCTTCGCATTTCCCTTTAGTTGGGCTTTCATCATATTTCACATTCGAAAGGACCCCCAAATGGCATAGATGCTAGGCCTATGTGCTCTCCTACCATTTTGGGCCAATGTCCCTAAGGATTTCGAAAGACAATTTGACACAAATCCTATGTTGTGAATATGGTCAGTGATTGATGCTCAATTGTTTGTTTCTATTTCAGGTAACACAATATGGATGTTCTAATTTAAACATGATCAATATCCATCCTCCCTCGTCACACCAACCCCATTATTCCCAAAATATTGGTTTCATGATTCACATCCTTTTTAACTCTATCATGAAAAAGTGGAATCTTGACACTCTTGGTGATATCACTTAGTGTGTGTTTACACATTAAGAGGACAAATCCATAGTGTGGGATCATTCAAGGCTCCATTCCATTTCCCCACCTCTGTATTTCACATTCTTTGAAGACCTTATCCGCCCTTGTTTCCCATATCGAGAATAGATCACGTGGGATTAGGGATTTGGTTAAGGTTTACACCCACTTGGAAGAGTCTTGAATCTTATAGTCTGAGCTCTATGACCATAAAATAAGGTCTTCCCTCATCCTTATCGCAAGATTTTAAATTGCACGACATCTTCTAGAACTAGGTATGGGTTGATTTCCATCCCTATTGGATAAATATGAACATCCAGACATTTTTCTTTCAGTCTAGTCCCATATCCTCAGATATTTTTTCCCTTTTCCAAGGATTTCTTCTCTAGATTTATGCACGGTGTGGTGTGGACCTTGTCCTCATCCAAGTCGGGTATGCTTTATCACCCCTTGCACATTCCATCTAAAACCTCATCCTTCTGTATGTGTCCATGAAATATGACCTCAAACTATGATTCCTGGTCCCACATGACTTTAAAATGTAGTGTCTTTGTTGCATGATGTTAAAATGTGTGGGATGGTCCTATCATACAACCCTATACTATGAAACTACCATCCTAAACACACAACAAAAAATGACACCGCATTGTGATGTCCTTGCTCGAGGGAACATCATTTTTGGTATCGATCATCCACCATGCCATTTTTGAAGGCTTATATATGGCATGACTAATGTAGCGATGCCTGGATTCTCTATCCTAGGTTGTTTGTTTCACAAAAAAAAGACATCCACCCTAAAGAACAAACAAGATCCATCAAATGAAGCTTATTTTGGTGCATGGGAAAGACCTGCATGATAGTATTGCCTCTGGAATTTTGTACCAACCATGCCATATCTAGAACTATGTATGGATTGATTCCAATCCTCATGGGATACATATGAATTCCCATACATTTTGCCTTTGGGTCCTGCCCTAGGTATCTAAAATCCTACTTTCTTTCAGGGGCCCCTTGACCCAAACTCTTTCTGAGGCATGTGATGTGGTAGTGACTCTATTTCCTCATTCAATATGAGTTTTGAAACAACCACACCAGGTGTCTCCCTTTTCTCTTCCCAAGCTGGTCTGAGTTCTATGACCATAAACTAGGATCTTCTTGTGAGAACTATGTTTATCTTGATTCCAATCATCATGGGATATGTAGGAACACCCAAATCATTAGTCTCCAGGTCCATCCCCAGAAATGTCCCACAAGATTGAAGGAATCTTTGGTCCTCATCTTCAATGGGTTTTTCTACTTTTCCACCATGCACACATTCTATTAAACCATGTCCCCTTTATATGGTCCACTCTATGATCATAAACTAGAAGTTTGCATCCCCAAGACCTTTTTCCTTCGAAGGGGATTTTACTCCCCCTATTTGATACTTCTCATTGGCATACTCAAATTCTCCATGGAAAATATACCAATGTGCGGAATTTACACATTAACATTCCCTCATCTCATGTCCATGCTCCATGATCCCTTTATTTGGATCCCTATCCTCTTCCATGTCTGAAGGGACCACCTTTACAAACTGGTCTCAAGCCACTTTGGTTCATCTACCATCTTGGGCCAACATCCCAGAAGGCCTTGGTCAACATTTTGAAACATGCCCCATTTTTCAATCATGGTCATTGATGGACCATCATTTCTCTATCCCCAATGTTAGGATAACGTGAAATAGATGTCCTGTCTCGAAAATGGTCAACAATTATCCTCTATCTTCATGCCACCATCATTGCGATACAGATCTCGGGCACCACGATTAACATATTTCCACTCCCTTATGTTCATGTGGAATTCCAACACACTCAGTTTGACCCCTATTCATATCTATGTGCATTGATTAGGTATGTCAGTAATATTGGGACGTCATTCTCCAATCATTCCATTGGTCTTAATGTGCGCTTCCCTATACCCGAAAAATACCCTCACTACTCCTTGTTTCCCACATCAAGTTCATATCCCTCAATCTTAGTGGTATTGGTAGGATGTTTAATGGTGTAGCCGAACTACACGTTAATTGCATCCTTTATGATGTTAAACTACAATCTTATATAACTATTTTCGGCTTGATTCCCATCCTCATGGAATACATAAGAATTCCATAGCACTTTCCCTCAGGTCCATCCCCATGATAGGTCACCTCAAGTCTATTGTATAAGTAATAACACTAGTAAAACATGTTATGGTATGGTATTAGGTTCACATTCAAGATGGGATATGTATCGCACCACACATTTCCTTTCTTGGTGGCCACACCCACAATGTATGACTTTAAACAACGATTCCTCGATAAATACTTTTAGGATGCCCCATGATATTTATGAGATTCTTTAACTTATCCACCATAATGGATTTCCCTCAACAGTTTTTTTCTCTCACAACACATTTCTTTGAAACTATGTACAACTTGATTCCCAAACCCATGGGATATGTAGGAACACCTTGTCATTTCACCTTGGGTGCAGCCCAAAAATTATCCTTTTCATCCACTTGGACAGAGATCTATATTGGAGGCATGTGATGTGTCGTGGGATTCCATCTTCCCTCATTCACGTTAGGTTTACAGTTACCACATCATATGCCCTTTCAAAGATCTCATTCATCTTGTATCTTTATTGCATAGCGATAAATTGCATGGGTCTTGTAGAATTACGCATGGATTGATTCCTTCCCAAGCAGGATACATAGTGACATCTGGATGTCTAGTTTCCATATCCAACCACGTGATTTTAAAAACTTTAATATTCTTATCCTAGCCTCTTCCCCCGTTTTAGGACCATTAATTAACTGTAACCTCACCGTACAACGTTAAACTACGTGTTTGTCATTAGCATTGGCATGATGTAAAATTGTGGGTTTCTCTAGGCTCTCGCATGATATATCCTTTTAAGAAATTAATATGATCCTTGATCAGACCGATGTGCTCACCTACTATGTTTTCATAATGGTGGTATGATTTCAAGAGTGTTGGACTCCATTCAAAAAACCCATCACTCCACCCTTCATGCTTTGTTTTCCCTTAATTTGTATCCAAGTCCTCTTTCACGTATAATGGAACCACTTAACGGTATGTATTCTCAACCTATGTCTCACCTACATTCCTATTCCATAATTTCGGAAGACTAATCGATGATATATTGAGTTAGGACCTGTGTTTCGAACATGTCCAGCAGTCATCCCTCATTTGTTATCCCCATTTTAGGATAACAAAATAGGGAGATTGTGTTTTGAACATGGTCAAGAGTTATCCTTCATTGTCATTCCATACCTTCAATGTTATGAATTTTGGGTATTGTGATTCACGCATTCCACTCCCCTCTATTCCAATCAATTAAAACACCCCTAGAATTACCACTCTCAAGAACTAGAGCACAATTGGAAAATGTAAATTCGACTGTTCTATGTATTTCAATCTCTAGTTAGGCCTCCCTCATTCCCATATATAAGGATCGGTTATTCAGACCCCAGATGCTCAGAGCCTGGTTGGAATTCCCATATTCAAGTGGAATAATGATGTGGTCAGCCCTTCTTTCTCACTTCAAGGACTACCAACATGAGCTTAGGGATCGATCACTTTATATTTCATAAATATGATGTGAATGAAGAAAACTGAAACAAATAACTAATACCATGCATGAAACCAACATAAACAAGAAAACCATGAAAATATATTTAAGAGTTCACACAAATTACATCACCCAGGGATTGGCCCCTCCAATAGATGGGTTGACCTCTTCAATGGACCGTCCCAACTCTACCACTCTATGGCTTGTAGCATCTAGGATTCGTTGTTTCATGTTAAGCTCCATGTCTTCCTCAATGAAAATTGTGTATAGTGAATCACCCTCAATCTAGGCCTAATCCTTGTCAGCTTTCATAATAGTCATCTCTTTTGAGGCTCACTTCATATGTTATTCATCCTCTTCCAACTATGCCTTCACCGGTGATATCAGCCTCAATTGTGAGTCAAAGAAAGATAAATACTCATTCTCCCACACCCTCAACTATTGGATCTTATGCTTAGCCTCTTGGACTGTCTTTATATTCACAGACTTCCTCTGTTTCCATCCCACACTGATTCCACAATCATGCTCTCATATTTTCTCTTCCATAAAGTATCAGATAAGCATGTGGGGACACTAGTAATCCGCTCCTCAAGTGAAATTTACATGTATCTAGGAACGAATCCTCCCCATCTAGTATACACATTGTACTTGGTGGGTCTCCACAATGAAGCGCTTGATCAGATTCCATGACCAGCAATAGACGACCATGCTATCATCTTCATAGGAATTTGTTTCATCCCTATCCTTGGGTCGGTGTGTTAATATGTGGGGAATGTCTCTAGGAAAACATCATTGGGATCATCATCTGGTGTGTTGTTGGGTAGGTTAGACCCCAAGTCATCAGATTGATCCCCATCGTCGAATTCCACCAGGTTGATTTTAGGTTCAGCCCTATGAAAGGTCCCACAAGTGATCTGGAGTGCTACACCGTGGTCAGTATGGGAATCCTCTTCCACGACCACTAAAATCCCCCTAGAAAAGGAAGTTCCAGGAACCCCAACCATCCTCTCCATTAAGGCCCATTCCATTTGAAGAACTATGAATGTGATAATACACAAACGTCTGTTGGCCTAATTCAATGGATGGCAATTACAAATTCTGTGAAAATGACTTACAAAGATCAAATATAAAGTCTCTCCCCTGATCTGTTTCCATTGGAATCCCAAGGTTTGGCACCCCATATATGTTTGGTATAACAACCCTTCTTTTTATTACACACTTAAACCTGATTTATTACATAAAGTCCTCAATTAATTCAACATAAAAGATCAAGAGTTCTACTGTCATTATGGCTTAAAGACATTACATAACACCTTAGAACATAAAACATACAACATCTTTATTGAAAACATCATTTACATGACCACTACATTCCCTCGTACTTAGCATTTCATGGGATAACCTGAGGACATGCATAAGAAAAAGGTGAGATATAAATCCAAGTAAGGAAATAAACATGGAATAACATAAGGAATAAAATACATGTTAGAAAATTGGCATATCAATGGAACACAAGAGAAACATGAACATAAAGGCATGATAAAGCATGATAATCATAACATGGAAATTTGGAAAAAACTCTTAACATGGAATTATCATGAGCAAAGGCTCGTCGCACATGGAGTATGAGTAAACCCATATTCCACATGAAGCATGAGTAAAACATAATTACACTTAAATTATCACGATTCAACACCCATTTCACATGATGTATCATGGTACTATACTTTACTCAATGCATTGGAGCATTATCAGGGCGTACCCTTCTTAAACATTTCATTTCATGCAAAAGTGTGTCACGTGGATCATAAAACAAAACATTATCATTTATTACATGATATAGGAGTGTATAATTCATACATGAAACTAGTTAAACAATAAGTTAATATGAATAAAGTTTAATACCCTTGATATAGAAATGGGTATGGTATTCACTACAAAATGACATTGGCTTGGAAAATCACGGTGAAATTTTGGCAGCGTAATGGCATGACATAAGAACTCATAAAAATGGTTGGTGAGAGATAAAGTGGTGTCTAATCATATTTAATAGAAATGAAAAGTAATGGGTCATATATATACATGTATAAACAATTTTAATGGAATTTATATTCATGATACAAAATAATTGTTTGAATGTAAATGAGGAGAGAGAAATTCTTTTTAAAATTTCAGCATAGTAATGGGTGTTCATGGGAGGAATTTAATGAGACATAAAGGGGTCTCTCGTCATTAAAACATAAATAGGGCAGTATGGGGGAGGTGAGAAATCATACGCCAACATTTTTAATTGAAAACAAAATGGAAAAACCACTTAATGAAAATTGGACAAAATGAGAAAGGAAGAAATCCCTTAGTTAGAGGTGTGATCCCAAAGGCTTGGGAGAGGCCTGAGAGAGGACTATTGGGAGATTGGGGCACCTTTGGAAGATTATAGAGAGAGTAGGGAAGGTGTTTTTCTAACTCCAAAGGATTTTAGTGAAGAGGAAGTGGGAGCTTGGGTGGGTTTATATGGGAATGGAGAGGGAATTCTTTATTATTTTGATTTGGGACACCTCACATTAAACTAATCAAAACCACAAACCAGTGCATGGTTTTTGCCCATGGTTTTTTACAAAGGGAATTGGAAGAAAATATTTTATAATTCCAATGGTATAACATCATAAAATAATATGGTTGCTTATGTGGAGGTGAGTCACACTCTTAAGGAAAATAATTTAAAAAGGAGAAATGTTTTATATGTCTTGAAGGGTCCACTAAATCTATGTAAAATAAATAAAACAAACCCAAAATCACATTATTTTAATGTTAAAACATATATTCGCTGATCATAATGTTTATATTATTTTATTATATCACTATTGGATCATTATGATGTCATAAAATACATTATATATTTAAATGGTATTTAATTTTTACCCAAAAATTAGACTGTCTTAGAAAATTATGAAAAATTCACCATTAGATAATTTCAACGTCATGATTCCAAAAAATAATATTCATTTATATAAATAATTTTCTAATTATGTGAATTTCTACTTGTAAAATAAAAATTGATAATTAAGGAAAATTCATGGGTTCTAACAAAAATTGTTTTCAGACCTTAATAAAAATTAAATCACATACATAAAATTAGACGATAATTTATATCTAATAAAGAGTAATTATATGATAATAATAAAAATAATATTTTATTAAATAATATTTAATTCAAAAATCCATTAATTCATCAAAATACTTTTCATAGTTGATTATTAACTAAAAAGTACTATTTGTTCTTTAAAAACTATTTACAAAGTAACAATAATAAAATGAATGAACATTATTTATACAAAAATAATATACTTAGTCTTAATTATAGGGTCTTGTTACATAACACCTTATAACACCCGCATAAGATCGAAGGGTAAGGAGTGTGATGGTGACAGACTCTTAGGGTGAGTCTGATAACATCGCTCAGGTCGTAATCTCTGTTATCTTCCACTTCTCTTGTAGTCGGTTCCACTCAAGATTAATGCATTCAAGCTTAGATTGGGCTTGGTCAAGAGAAAAGACCAATGACACCACCTCCTTTCCAAGCTCTGACAAATGGGCTTCGAACAGGGTAAGTCTACTAGATGAGGCCATCACTTCCTTTTTCTAAGTAAATTGGATTTGTTAATGTAGTATATTTATACTAATCATGTGATCGATGTTCAATGTCTATATTAGCAACAATGACAATTCATAGAGGTATTTTAAAATCAAAAAAAAATAAAACCAAAGAATTTCACATTATATATAACTATTATAAGACATTTAATTACATCAAGAGTAATTTCCATTAAGGAAAGATTGGGTCATTACAGTTGGGAAATATTAAGACTCTAGGAGAACCACCCTAGGTGTTGTAGCCACACTAGGAATAGTAATCTTCGTCGTCACAGGTGCAGATCCCGAAGCTGCATCTGCTATTGCATGGGTGCGGGTTTTACATATGAGTCCATCTTACATAGGTCAAATGATAGTTGAGAAGGGATTAGCATCCTAAATAAGGATCATAGGAAAATGGTTTACTATTTCTAATAAGAGCCTCCAAAAACTCTTCCAACTCCATGTTTGAGTGGGTGACCTCACCTTCATATAGTGGACTCCCTCTACTGGCATCTTCCCCCCAAGAGGGCTCTTCTGATTCATTTGGTAGGGGGAAGCACTCCCTCAATTCAGTTGTAGAAAACTGCAGAGAGGTTGTTTGACCAAGAAGCACATTAACTTGATCTGTCATTGGATATGGAGCACCCCGAGAGTGCATGAAGCCCTCTATCTTGGTGATGTACTACTCCCCTTCCACATGAGATACCGCAAAGTCATCCCCGGTGTGACCAATCCCCGAAAAAGCCATCCCATGATGGTTATATATTTCCACATCTGTGAAGGTTTACAGAATTGTCTGTTAACATGCCATATATCCCAGGACTCCAGGAAAACAGTGTCCTCCGGCATTTTATATATGGTTCAACCGCTTCCCTGGAGCCTGAGTTGGTATCCTACAGAACCCATGGGTGGCCTCCCCTTGGGATGACATTGTTCTAATGCGACCATCGGGTCTGCCGCTATCGCCAGCCTCTCGATTGGTGTAGGCCTCACCGATATAGTATCCCTACCACCATCGGATGCTCTTGCCACTTTCTGGACCCTACCTCAAGTTAGAGGAGGTACCTCATCACTGGCACGGATAGTCTAACACATCAACATCTCTCCTAGGTAGGTTTCCCCCCAACTTTTGGCATAATCCTTCACAATCCCATAGACAACTATTGGCAGAGGTAGCTCATTTTTCTTCATCCCATCCTCCTATGTGAACACAAGCCACATATGCCTCAACACAAATGGATGGTCCTTGTGGAATACACCCAAGTAGCCCCATGGGGCCAGCCTCTATATGCCGCAGAACTACCTTGCAAAATGGTGGTGGGTGTACGGCTCACAAAGAGGTTCACGATTGACCCGTGCCACTATGAATCCACCCCAAAAGGCCAAGAGATATGACTGATGCTCTTCCATCCCCTAGCCTTTATCAGTGAACACGCCTTTTGGAAATGGTAATAGATGGATGTTTAACGCAACCACCTTCTAGACTCATTTCAGCACCAGCGGCAGCGTCGGCATGGTTGGAAAACTCCCCATCTCATTAAAAATATCCATTCGGAAATTTTACCCTAGAGGGGAAATGGGGTTCGGGTATTCATAGGTGCTCATATGCACTGTTATCCACCCATACAAATGATGGAGTGACCTTCACACCCTATGTTTCTTTTTCCCCTCACTAATATGCCACAGTACTTTGTACATCATATCCCGCATCGGGATACCCAGATTGATATGTTCCCCCATATCTAACATGGACGCCATAATAAACGTGCTCGTTCATACACCCATGTTTGTACCCCTTACTAGAAATATCAAGCCTCAAATGAGAGTCAAGATGAATGTATCCAACCAAAACATTGGTTGTTACTCAGTGCTGACATTGAATCACCATGTCTTTCACTGGCTATCCTCTATGAGTCATCAGTACGAGTGCTCTTTATTGCACCGGGCCCCCTTTGGGTGAGTGGGAGGCCTCATAGGAAGCTTCCCATAAAGAGGGTAATTTTGGAACTTCCTAAACCACAACTTAAAGTGGACATCCCATACCAGATGCTTGTCCTCTCCTAGAACCAGGTCTATCAATACCTTTTCAAGTGGCAGAATCTACTTTGAGTCCTATAATGTATTGGGGGTTGGGAGGAACTCATCACAAAATTCCCCCAATATCAGAATCCCTGAGTGTTTTTGAAGGTCCTAAATGTTGATACCGACCTCCTTATGGTGAAGGTGAAAGGTGTTGTTCCTCAATGACCACATGCTAAATATTTTTGGCATCAGTTTCTTTGGCTGGTAGATTTGTAATTGGGAGGCCCATACTGACTCATACAAGCCCACTCGCCTCATCCCCTCTCCAAAATCCTAAAAGGAGGCATAGACCTAGTATGTCCATGCCCATTCATCTATAAAATTTCCTTCTTGGTGCATATCCCACTCATTTGTCCACCCCTTCTCGAGGTTCCCTAAGGTCACCTTCAAAATGGTATAATATTGCGTAGGATTCACCTATGGTTGCAACACCTCCCCAATAACATTGTTAACATAGTTGTACAATAATTCCACATTGATGGTCATATGATCTTCCCAATTATGATCGTCGGCCCCCTGAACCACTGGCGCAGACACAGTGTACTCATTAAAAAATAGGTTGGCTAATCTATGCTTTCTTCAGTAATGAAAACATCATTCCTCAGACCATATCAATATAGAGGTATCTTATTTCATAGGGGTTATTTCTTATGAATTTCATAATGTATCGCCACTAGGGACTCATGGTCTGAATGGATCCACACATATTCCTCAATACCTAGGTTATCCTCCGTTTCATCCCTCCGGGGAGCATTTGCATGGACCCCCTGTAATATTCTTGGTGATCCATTCTGTCTCAAAATTGTATAATTTTTTTTCCTGGATAGCATATATTGATAGCTGAGTTAGATCTCAGAGACATGTCGCAAATCCCTACCACAGGTCCTGTTCTCACAATCCATAGAGGGAACAATTGCGATGTCAAAATAATCGCTATGCACCATAGTGTAAGGAGTGACCAATTTGAAAAGAATGGTTGATAAACATATGGAGCTTCATAAATCAAGATCCAAACATGAAAAATAGAGATAAATAAGGAAAAAAGACGGGTTCCCTTACGTATTTATAGGCAACAACCTTCGAGCTTCATGGCACACCTGGTCGTGGTGAGCTTCAAAGCATTCTTAGCCCCCACATCACCTGTCTGCATAGCGACTCTTCTTCGTGATCTTACTTTTATATTTGCCTAATTTTCGGAAATCTAAAATCATACTTTGACCATCATTTTCTCCTCAGCTCCAAATCTGAGGGGGGGGGGGAATTTTGGAACAATAATTTTTATAGAGGAAAAAATATGAATGATCAGACCAAAGCCAAAGGGTCTTATTCATGAAGTTCCTTCATGAATGCCTTTTTCATTGTGGCCTTCATGGAAACCCTCATCACTGTGGCCAGTGAAAAGTTTTGGCACCCTCTACACTCGCCGTAGAGTAAAATAGGTGGGATACTTCATAGTTATGATGCAATTGATGGAAATATTTTCACCATGGAGGAAAAATGATCACCTTCTCAGTATATTAGAGATTGATTGAAGCCTCTACAAGTACCACAGAATGAATTAATGAGGCCTCTGCACTGAGGAGGGGACGATGGTCGACTTCGAAAATAAAACAAACTTAACACAATTAAGTTCTAATCGCAATGTTCCATTTGGCATCATACAAAGCTTTCAGCGATCTGTGCCACCTCTTGCCTATAAATATTAGGCTTCCCTTAGAAAAAAAGGACGAATACCCAACATTTCACCTTCTTAGCTATAAAAACGCGAATCACCCTCTTCTTTGTAAAGAATTGTGAAAATTGAGTTCTTCAAGGTATTTGAGCTTTGAAAAATTCCATTCCCTTATCTCAAATGCAACCCCTCTTCTAGAAGGGATGCCCTTCACGAGTCCCATGGGCCTTTTCAAAAGAAAGAGCATCCTAACAGGACTCAGGTCTCCACAAATCACTCATGATTTAACAAGTACCTTCCATGAACATGTGGCTCCGATGTTAAGGAACGATCAATGTGATTCACGAAGTATAACTCTTTGCAATGTTGCAATTTTTAAGGAACCCATGCTCCGTGAAGTCCTACTCCATGAAAGAAATTTCACTTTTCAAAGCATTATTTATATGAATGTATAATCCATGCTTAGGCTAGGCCACTCCACTTCACAAAGAATACCCCTATGCAGAGTTTTTCCACTTTTTGGAGTAGCAGATCATCACAAGGTCCCTTAATATGAACGCCTTTTCTTTACAAACCCTTCTCCCATAGGGGCCTCCATGTTTGTATGAAGTGATTTCAGGGTCCCTTAGGAGGTGCTTCATATTGTGCTGCTGAGCCTCGTGACTCTTTGCATAGGCACAATAACATCAATTTCTTCTTCTCATAGCCACACTAATGTGATCCCCTCAATGGATCACCCCATAACCCTGGCTATACATTGAATTTTTTATTCTTTTACTTCTCAATTTGTGGCTGGGTATCAGTTATGTAAGTCCTAGGGGTGAGGAGTGAACCCTCATCATCTGAGCTGTAGGATGTTAAACTGCCAAGTACCATCATCCTCAGCACATGACGTTAAATTGTGGCCTTTCCACAATAAAAATACATGTGGTTCCCTATCTCAGACATTTTCCATGCCCACTGGTCTCCATAAGAGGGAGTTCATCCTCACATGGAACGATATCTTCCTTTCAGGGAACGACGTCTGTCTGTGGGAAAGAGAAACCCTCTTGGTGTAAGCCCCTAGCCTTTTCTGTAAGAGGCACAATCCTTGCTCCTCCTCTCTTCTTTCATGCATGTAGACCATAGGAGTGGTGGGAAAATGGACTCGATACTGTGTCCCTCTCCCTTTGGGATTTATCGCCATCGGGCCACCATCCCAGAGTAAGTCCTAATCTCCATCTCCTTGGGCTGCTAACCAAGGGTAATCCCATATTACTTATTTGGTCTGCTAACCAAGTGTAAGCACCTATTTCTTCTTTGGGTCACTAAACACACATAATCCTCGCCCTATTCCTCAGGGATGCACCTTTTGCAACATGATCATCTGCTCTCTGATTCCCTTGTTTCTCACACAATTCATGACTCACCTGGAATTAGAGTAATCATTGATCATGGAATCATTCCTGGGTCACCTTATCATGTAATCCCCATGACCCTATCATTCACTATGTGCACATTGATCTTTTCCCTCTCTAGAAAAGTTATTTAGGAAGACTCCCTATGGTTCGAGCCCAACACCTATAGATCCTTACCACTTCATGTCAGTTCACCCTCATCCCTAATGATGTTAAAATATATGCACCATTCTTCCTAAAAGACCATAAACTGCACCTATTCAAACTTTGTGGGTTTTGATCCTTGTCCCCTTGACATGGTATGTAGGAATCCTCCCTATGTATCAACCCCAGACACTGGTAAACCTATTCGAACTATGTGGTTTTTGATCCGTGTCTCATAGACATAGTACATAAGAAGCCTCCCCGAGGATCAACCCCAAATGCTGGTAAACTTTGGTGTCCCCCTTGCTGGGACCTGTACCCTTGTTTTGTACCTTAGTGACATCCAACCAACTCTTGGGATGCTAACCATGCGTAATCCCTAGTAGTTCAGCTGGTCGTTGTCCTTTCTTTACACCTCGATTCTATGACCCCACTCTGAACTATGTGGCCTTTGATTACCTAACACGGTGATATGTAGGAAACCACCATGAGGTTCAATACCATCACCCATGTCCCATCCTAGACTCTCCCTTGACCCATTGAGTTTTAGGAAGCTCATTCCCCAACCTGAAGGTTCTACATCTTTTGGGTACCATCCATGAATCCATTAGCACGGGCTGCCTCATCTGGTGTCCCGTTGCCCCACCGAACTACGCGGACATTGATTCCCCACCATAAGGATATATAAGAAGAATTTATAAGGTTCAACCCCAACATAACTATTATCTTCACATCGGTTCCATCTCATTCATCAACCACTTCATTCAACCTTCCATCAGCCATCCTGATTCTTACTAGAGCCGCCACTTCATAGTGAGATAATGCCATCCCTCCCATCACCGCTCTTCCCGGTGCCCAGGCTGCTAACCATGCATAATCTCCAAACAATCCATAACCGTACAACCATGATTTTACCTCTTGAGATTTACTGCTATCCATGCGTAAGCCGCAACATGTCTATGGGTCGTTTTCCTATGTGTACACCCTGATTCCATGTCTCTCCCTTAGATCTACATGGATTTTGATCCTTTTTTTCTATAAATGTTTCGTAGGAAACCTCCCTAAGGTTCAATCCAAGCCAACAGTAAACCCTAGAATCCCCTTTATCAGAACCCAAGCATCCTCATATCCATTTTTATTGAATGTTTTGATCCACTCACCCAAGTAATACCCTCAGTTTCTCCCTCTTGGGGATGTATCGATCTGATCTACTCCTATCAGAATTACAATCAGTCTGATCCATCTTTGATGGACGTCAATATCATGGCATACCCTATAGTAAACATGGGAATATGAGGAAAACCATAGGAACATTCCTATGGAAAATAATTCCCTGCATTCAACATGTGATGCCTCGTGATTCTGTGCCCTCGAGAAGCCATATCATAAGGTGAAGGAACCCATATGCATCAGTGTTTTAGAATGCAGACACACCAGTGATGTACAACATGACTACTCCCCTGACTGAAGGATGCTTCCCTTACATGACCCCATAGAAGGTCCTAACAGAAGAAATGTAATTAATTGGCATCCATGCATATATGGAACCAGAGAAGAGTTTCATGTACAACGTCTTAATATTTATGGGAGACTTGGACTAGGAAACAGGTTTCGAGGGGGGATCCACTGAAAGATGAAATGACATCCCATCATCCTATTTTGGTTAAGGAGAAAACATCCCTAAATAAGAAATGGATGTCACCCACCTTTGGAAAGCAGGAATGCGGGGTGACAATTAGTGAATCCTCCATGGACGAATGGACACCCCAGCGAAAGAATCAGAAACAAAATACTTCTCTCATTTATATGACTCCCAAATAGTAATGAAATTGAAAATGAACTTGGTGGGCTATGATATCACTTTCAAACATCCCAGGATTTGGAACTCTCTCACAAGGATGAACTGGGTAGCTTATGAAACCTCAATTGTGCCTCCTCATATGCCAGATGCTACTGACTAGTAGTATGGTTGTGATATGTTTAGTGGGGTGACTATAAACCCTAGATTTAGATATTACTAAATAGTGAGAAATATTTGATAAAATTAAATAAATATTAGAGTGTGTAAGAAATAGAAACAAAATGATAAAGTGGAAACTAACTAATAAATAAAATCAATAATCCTATAAATAATTATAGAATAATTTAATGACATTCTAGAATGTAACTAAATTTCATGATATAAGTAATAAAAATAAAATACTATAAGACTCAGAATACCTCAGTCCTGAACCCCATGTCATTCTCATCTCCAAAATCCAAGCCATCCGGTAAGAAACCTATCAACATATAGGTCAGTTTACTTTTCCAAAACATCATCTATGTAATCTCTCTTGTTCCAAATGGAATCTTGAATTGGGTGTGAGTATAACTCAGTAGGTCGATACCATATCATCTAAATATAATCAGTCTGATAAAAATGGTAAGAAATAATGCAATAAACAAGAGTATTAATTAATTGAAAAAATAACTTAATACAACATAAACCTTATTTCGGTCTATGCTGGTACATCTATGAGCATGTCTCAAAACCATGAAGACCATTACCATATAACTATGGTAAGACATAAACATCCTCATTTCCATGTCTGATTGTTTTTATACATGTGTTACAACCATGCCAAACACAAAATTATAACCATTCTATAAATCATATTAATAATGTTCAAAACCTCAATATATGCATTCAATATTCAATTTGGGTCTAGCCCACTATAAAATCATTTGAGCATTTCAACTGGGCCAAGACCTCTATATCATCATTTATGTATTTTAACTAGGAGAATCCCTCTATATATATATTTTAGCATCACTACTAGGCCAATCCCACTATATTATCATTTTAGTATATTAATTGGGTCAAGCCTTTTATATCATAATTCCATTATGTGTCATTGGGCATAAACCTGTATAATAATTTCAACATATAATCATAACACAAGTCCTAGTAACAATGATATCACAATATTACTTCATATGGATCTGTGATTAACTATAGAAATTACCATGTAACACTCATTTGAAAATTTCATATATCATGTTTTCATAACCACTAACATGTTAGTTATCTAAATAAGAAATAAAATAAAACGTGAATCAGTACAAAGAAATCACCCATAATCCATGCCATGATAAACACACATTAGTCCAATAAATAATTCATTTATATTCTAGGGTTTTCTAACCTGAAGGTTAGGCACTAGTTTTCTCAATAACCAATTGGATCTAAAGTAACACTAAGGAATTTTTCACTTTAATCATTCAATTTATTTTTCCCATGATATTCTAGTGAAATTATTACATTTCACATACTTCACAGTTATCAAACCATAAGGTTATGATTTATACCCTCTACCTTTAACAAGTGATGAAACAATGCTTTCAATAGAAAAAAATCTTGAGGAAGATGGTGTGGAATATTGTGAGAAGGATCCTACATAAAAAATGATCAAAATAAAATCCAACAATAGACACTATAAAGTGGTTTACACAATAATGTCTAGAGTAACAAGAGAGTGAATGGGGAACTTGACCAAAACCACTTACAAGGAATCAAATGCATTATCAGAATGTCTAGAACTATGGTTGTCATTCCAAGATCACCTTGAGGGTTTCCATATGTTGATTAGATAAAATATGCATGTGAAATAATGAAAAAATCATTAACACGACATAATTTAGAAATCTAGGTTTGTGAATTACATGATGTGTAATATTGTTACATTTCATGTAATTATTTTTAATGGGATGCATAAAAAATCACATCTCTTCATATTATAATTTAAAATCACCCAAATTTTACATGAAGTCTAATCCATTTACATTTTTTATGTTTTTCTATAGATGGTTTTCAAGCCCATTTTCAATACAAAATTGCCTAACCCTGTTTAATGCTTCTCAATATACTAGAAACCCATAGTAACACTTTACCTATATATCCAAACTCCATTAATTCCAAAAAGAATCACTAAAATTTATTTCCTTTCCCCCAAAAAGGATATATGTCTATAAAAAAGACTCATTTGGAAATTCACAAATGAAAAAAATAGAGAAATACATACCTAGAAAAAGATAGTATCTTACACCGGTGACCATCTTGGAATTGAAAATATCATATATCATGTAAAAAAAATTACGCAACCCATTATTCTCGAGCCTCTATTATACTGTGTAATCCATAAATCTCATCCTAGAATTCCTTTTTTATGTACAGAATGGAATCCAAAGATCTCATCCCAGAATTCCCACCATCATAGTGGCATATATCCTATTTAATAAAATATCTAATAATTTTTTTCACATCATTTTAGAAATATATTTTACTTAGAATATAAGTAGATCATCCCATCATTCCCATTCATTAGTTAATCCAAAACATAACCATGTATTTAATTTAATATGATCAGTCCCAAATATGTTGTCATGAAAACTCCGATTACATTTTATTTCAAAACAATAATTTGAATTTTAATTAACAAGGTTCTTTAACACCACAAATAAGAAAAAAAATTATCAATAAACTATAAATTAATCATTTAAAACATTTAAAAGAACCACTCTTTTTAACTAAATATAAGCGGTTATAAAGAACATCCTAGGCCCCACACTTTACTTATATGGTCTATTTTGAAGTATAACACACCTCTTGGATATATGTTTAATATAAAACAATAATTAAATAACATTAGAAAAACCTATATGGGTGTTTAAATCTATGATTAGAATTATCGATGCTCAGTTCATAGTATTTAAGAATATATAATTTTTTGGAAAAAATTAAATAAATTTTGGTTTTAGTTTAAATATAAGGATAACCGAAATGAATAAAAAATATAAAATAATATAAAATTGTTAAAGCTTAAGGGATAGCTAAAATACTATATATGTTATGTTAGAGGAAATCAAATACTCAATAATTTTCTTCTGATTTGATCAAAAATGTTATAAAATTTTAAATGATAAAAAATAACTAAAATAGGTAATATATGCCTTAAATATCAAGAAATCACATGGGATCATATTTACATAAGAGAAGAGGATTGTGGAAACCTATAAATTCCATGATGCTTAAATCAATTCAAATAGATCTCAAAATAGTGGAATGCTAAGGGGGTCATCATAGCTCGATGAAGCAGATGATGGGATAATGTCGTAATAGAGATGAGAAAATTATATTGATCTTTAAGGGTTAAAAGGGTAAATACTATCATTTACATGTAAAAATTTGTTATAGAACCACTATTTTTTTATTGGGATTCCAGTTGCTCAATCAGCCTATATGAATCCCACCCACTAGCTAGTGGCCTCGGGCAAGCTAGTCGCGCCACCACAACCAAAAATATTCATGCCAATTCCTCCTATTGGTACTCCTATACACCTACTTCATCCCACAAACCCCCTTGGTCACATCTTTAAGGATAATAATGAGGGTTTTCTGAAGAAAAAAATATTATAATCATAACAGATAGGTGGGATGATATAATATCTCCACCATAAGACTTCTCATCCCCAAGATGCTCCATAAAATTTTACTAGCCTTCATGGTGAAAAACTATGGCCACCAGGTTTTCAAACCCACTTCACACTCCTAAGCTTAATCCAATACGCACTTATGTTTCCAAAACACATGGACCATTTGAATAGACATACACTAAATTATCATCTCTCAATTACAAATAATATGATTACTATTCTCATTAAAGATGCATCCGCCTCAAAATAAATATCATCAACATAAAAATCCTTAAATGGAAAATAAATTTATTTCTCTTATTGAGATTTGTGGGAAACATCCTATATGAAAATAAACTACTATGAGGAGGCTAGTTAGTATGCCACTAGTCTAACACTTTCCATATTCTCATCTGGCCCCCAAGTACTTGGGAACTAGTTTTCCATATCTCTATATGGGATAATTTCTCAATCAATATGACACAATTATGAATGTTTAATCCCTTATCAAAAAATTGATAATCCGACAATGTTGTTCCCATAAGAATTCACTTTTCTCTGTGTCTTATACATTCTCATAAGAATCATATGGACATTCAATATCATCTCCTACATATGGTATGGTCCAAGAATTAATTAGATGTTGACCTATAGATAGGATAGGGGTGAATGAAATGACCTACCATATAAAGATTCATAATGTTCCATCTGAATGGTCTCATGGTATCTAATATTATGTTTGAGTTTTACTAAGGCCATGTGGATCTCTTAGGAGACCCTAAAATCAAGGACACATTACCTCCCGATACCCGTCGGGATCTATATAGTTTCTTTTGTTTACCTATCAATCTGAGGGTGATGGGAAGTGCTCAAAAAAACATTCTTACCTAGTGATTTATTACCCCTACTGAAAGTGAGATATTAATTTAGAATCACCATTGATGACTATGCTATGTGGTACTGCATGTAATCACACAACCTCATAGGAAAAAAATTCACATGTTATTCATTAATAAGGTCACTTGGAAACTTATGAAATGCTTGATAAGAAGTCCACAAATACCCACACCCCATTATTCCCCTTGTGTGTCCTTATAAGACTAGTCACAAAATCATTCCTAATATTATCTCACATAAATTCAAGGATGGGAAATGAATGATGGAGTAAATCGATCCACTAGTGATCACCATTCACCTAATGATAAGTGGAGACCATCATAATAAAACCCTCTATCTCTTTTCCAATTCCAAGCCACCAATATTGTATCCATATTTCACAAATAAAATTTGGTTATCCCAGGGTACAATGCACACTAAAAACCATGAGACACCCACATTAATTATTTTTATATTCTTGTAGGAACCCAGTTATTCCTATGAAAATTATGATCAAATATTCATTAATGAACTAGTTAGGCGCTAACTATGTATCATAATTATTTTCCCTGAATGATAATCACTATGAATCTAATAACTACATTTTCCGAATCTAATTCAAAGGCGATGGAACAATTGATAAGTATGTTATGGAGTGTTTACCCTAATACTCCCTCACCACCAAATGCATCCCTGTGAATAAATTCGTTATTTAAACCTCAATTCCAGTCTCACAAAAAAACATGAACATTCATTTTCTATCTTAAGATATCAAGAGCTGTGTTTCTCTATCTATGGGTGTTGGCCCTCTCTAAAGAAATAATGTTATAATTATTCCACACACCTTAATTATCTAATGTTAAAATCCCACTATTAGAATATATTGTTTAAAATTTTATGGTCTATAAATACTATAAACCTCTCCCTTATTAGATAATTTCTCTATCATTTTAAAGAAGGCATTGTTTCTTGCATCAGAATGTTACATGTCTAATTTTTTTATTCATTTGGTCTCAACTATCGATACCCATAATCCATAACATGGCCTCCCTACATTATAACTACTCCAATTCCAAACCCAAATAAATAATAAAATACAAAATACTCCTTATTGGGCTCAGTCATGGTCGTGATCGTTTTCATGGTATGTCTTTTCATTGACTCGTGAAATTCATCCACATGTGGGTCAAACTATAAAAACTATATCTGATCATAGTTAAGAAATTCCAAGGAACTATTATTTATGAGATTTTTGGAACATATATCATATAATATTGTCCCAATCCTAATATGTTATATATAAACAAATTTCTCCCTCAATAGAAACCATAGATCTAACCTTCATTAGTTCAACAGAAACTCCAAAATTAGAGATAATATTCCCCATAAATTGATCATTTTCTATAAATAAATTAATCATAGTTATATTAAAATGAAGTTGATTCTAACTAATAATTCTCAACAAAACCTCTAAATGTTGTGTGTGTACCTCCATTGACATAGAGTATTCATGGAAATCAATAATGAGAACAACCATGATTGAATCCAAAAATGGGTGATATTCCAAATTCACTATGTACATAAACTTTGAAAGTGAATTTATTAGGTTTAGAAATATAATATAGTACTCATATGAACCATATCTACTTCTAAAATATTTTTTTGGTATGTCTTACGGTCTCACTATGACCAAGTGTTATCCAAATCCTAACTCTCTCATATATCCAAACAAGTCGTTTATCCTATGAAGTGGGTACTAATTATTTACCATAATTTGGTTAAAATTACTATAATCAACACATAACCATATGTAACCATAATCCTTTTCACCAAAAATGACTAGGGAACCCAAATGGTAGGTACTTTCTTGGTGAACCCCTTAGATTCCATTTCCACTCTCTATATGCTATATTCAGGTAGTTGTGAAGGATCTATCTTATTATGTGAAAAGGATGCATGCTCCAACGACATTCAGAAGATCTGTCATGAACATTATTCCCATAATAGGGGAATTTCCATGAATTCAACCTAAAACACATCCTTTAACTAATATATCATGGTATGTAATATGTTATATAAAATCTATTCTTCATCAAGAACCATAATGGAAACATCAGTGGTGACTCAATCAGATGATTCCAATTTGATCCTACATGACATACATGTTTTCCCTAGCCATCAACATGTACATGATGATGACTATAAGAATACATGAACACCACCCACATATTATTTATTTCAATTAATATTATTATAGAACCAACCAATCCATTCTGAGAATCAGGTCATAACCAATCATCTCTAAGATAAAAATATAACATAATAACTAGTAACATGTTATTTCCAAGGAAAACAAAAAAAATAATGGATATCATCTGACTTCAGTCCTAATAGAGTTTTGATGGTCATAATTCTATATATTCAATCTATGTTCATTACCAATCCTTCCAAAATATGAGCTGATATAATAGAGTGGGAATATCTGATATCAAATGAAGAATAAGCTATTGTATAGTTTACTAATATTGTATCTCAGACTGAAGATGGTATAATATTATTGTATGCAGGAGTAAGCTATACTATAGGTAACTAGCCTAAACATCATCCATGATATCTATCTTGAAATCCATATCCAACACTTCTCTATAAGAATTATTTCTCCTAAAACTATGCTCTATGTTATTTTCCACTTCCTAAATGGTTTATAGAGCACAAACTACTCACCTAAAAATTAGTTGTACGAATCCTAGTGCCATACACTATTCTGAAGCCCTAATTCTTAATAAAAATTTCACTATCCTGTAGAACCTATAATGGTAACCAATATTCCCACAGTTTCCATTCCCCTAATACCTGATTACACTGATGATGAATGGGTTTTCTTTAACAACACTTGGTAAACTACAATGAATTACCTCCCTAGATTATATGTCAACTAAATCCATAAATATTCCCTTAAAAATAGCATATTTCAATTCTATATGGAAAAATATCATTCTTTATAGATTCCATAAAGCCTTAGAAATTTCTCTTGTATTAGTTTTACATAGAAATAAGCACTAGGTTACGAAATATAGATAGTTTATTAATCTATAAATCATTCACCTATACATGAATATCATACCTAAACCTATTATTAAAAATCCTTAGGTAGAATCATCCTCTATTAGTGTTAGTGAAAAGGAAATCAAGTCTATATAGCGGTCAACAAAACCCATAATAGAAAAACATTCCTAATTTAGGTGTAATAATTCATTGGACCTGTCATCCCTCTTTATCTCTAAGATGAATAGAAAAAATAATCATCCTTCAATGTCCTTAATGTTCATTACCATGTTCTACTCATCCTAGAAAAAGAAGTCCCACTATCACCTCATTGATCCCCATAACATATATACTACCATATTTTCCTTCTTATTCAAATGTGTCTTATGATTTGTGAAGATTTTTTGAATGGTATTAATCTAATAATTGGATTCTAGGAGACCACCATCCCAAATGAACATCAGGGGATGATGGTGTTAAAATACCCTGCTAAATTATATCCTAGAAAGAATACTGAGAGGAGTTTCCCTCACTATCACCTGTACTGCTCATATTAAAAATTCTTAGAGATGGTCATATGTGACTACTTATAGCACCACAAATGGACCTAAATTTAAAACCTCATGGTTTTTATCATCCCCTACCTCCTAATAATCTTCATGATTCCTACATGGTGGCATTAAATATAAAATCCAAACACACATCTAGTACAAACACACTAAAGGAGTTCTTTAAATGATCAGGGTAAAGCTGTAGTTTATTCACAGATAGGGGCTACATTACATAGAAGAGAAGGCAACAAAAAATGTGGGGATCTACTAAAATATACTATAACATGATACCTTGCTGATAAACACATGGGAACATACCATTGAGGATCACTCTGAGGGAAAACACTATATAATTTATTGATATTATTGTTTAAGGGAAATAAAAATTCAAAAAACCATTTGAGTCTATACCCCACAAATTACCAACCACCTATAACCTAGTCTCTCTTCCTATCCCTATAATTATATTCTATTGTCTAGTCAAAAAAGTAAGATCAATGTCTCTTATATAGTAAATTAATTCCCCATTTCAATTTTTCTTCATCATTTTTAGTAGTTTTCCAAACATGGAATAGTAAAATAGTGTTTCAACCTTAATATATAAATCAAACCGCTTTTTATTAGTGATTGAGACCCCACTCACTATATCTAATAAATTATTTAAAAATTATATTATTCAAAGTAAAACATTTAAAAATATATTTTACAAATCTTCTACATATAGTACCAACATGAATATAAATGAAACCCAATATAAATTGGTGTAGGCAAATTAAATAACCGATCATGGTATAATTATAGAATAAATAATTTTGTAGAAAAATTATCATTTCATAAATTCTTATGTTCCCAAATGATGTGTGAAATCATGCCTCTTTCCATAATAATCCACTTGTAAAAGGAACATAAATAAATAATATCACATCCAAATTAACCACATGTGGTGAAAATCGGTCAACTATAAAACTAAAAAGAAAGAACATCAATCTGGATGCTTAGGACTGGGATTTATACCCATAAATGGATTAAAAAATCCTAGGAAAGATCTCATTATCAATCCCTAAGACATGCATTTCTTATATTTACCAACCCCAAATCATAATACTAAATAGATTTTGGACATCGTTTTGTAATAACGAAACCTGATAGCCACTAAACCAGTACTCCTAGACAGTGTTCCACATGACCTCAATGATAGATCCCTATATCATAGAGGTTATAAACTGGTAGAGAGGAACGTGAGGTCAATATATAGAGTCTATTCCTCCGTGATCTTAATGTGAAAAAAGATCTACAATAGGATTTAACATCCATCTATAAATATATCAATCAATCAAGGAATAAATTTGGAAACTGGTAAATTGAAAATCCATTCTATATTGAATTTTTTTTATTCCCGACATTGACTCATAAATGTCATTTTCATACATATACATGTCCATAAACAACCAGAACAAAAAAAAAATAAGAACAGCTATTAAAAACACCAAAAATTTAATGTAATAGCCAAATACCAGTATCTAAGATACAACCCACACCAAACCATGTGTTGTCCATTGTGTTCTTACCCTTGTCCATCCCCATATCCATGAAGTATTCTTGTGCTCCAGCCTAGGTCCCAAGAAGGGTTTGATTATGAATATGTAGGTCACCACTAATGTATCCAAAAATAATATCTTGTTTGAGCCAATATAATGCTTTTTTTGTAGGTAATGAGTATGAAAGATAATATAATTAAATAAATAAAATAAAAACCCTTGATCCACTGTATCCATGATAACAATCAGGTTGATCCTACCAACTTTGGTCAGTTCTGGATGCCTCTATGCATTGACCAATGATTGAACCAACCATGGTCACCACATGAAATACATGCCATCATCTAAGTATTCAAAATATCTTTATTAATTAAAAACAATTACTTATCACACAATTTCCCATAATTTGGTATCATTAGAAACATAAAAATCTAATCCTAACATTCCTAACTCATGTACGAAATGGAATCTGAGGATCTCAAATCTAAATTTAATCTTATGTAGTGATATATTTGATATAAAATAAGAATATCACATCTCAATGTCACTATTCATTTACAATCATATTTCAATGAGAAATTTCAGAGTATATCCCTCTATTCCTATTAATTTAGTACAGTAATATTATAATAATGAATTATATTTGTCTATTTTCAGTCTAAAAGACAAAGTTAGTAAAACTTCCATTAAATTTTATTTCAATTCTATAATTTTATTTTTAATTATAAATGGGTCTCAAACACCCCACTTAATAAATTTTTTATCAAAAACATTTCAATTACTCATTTCAGACATTTATATGAAGCATTCATGTTTAAATGAAAAGGGGGAGGTCCCAATGAACAACTTAGGCTCCCTCAATTTTCACCCCTGGTCTATTATCAAGACTAATACATCTCTTGGATTGTAACAACCTGAGATTTTATGAAAAATATTCTTTTAACTTCATTAATTCCTTGTGTTTTATGCTACACCAGGATTATCTTGTGCTATACGCAACACCGTATTAGCTTGAAGTATACGCAACACTATTCATGGATCGTGTTACACAAAATTTTGATAATAGTTATTCTACGCAACATCGAGTATATATATATATATATATATATTAAATGTATAAATGAAATATGGTTGGATTCTGTTATATGAAACAATGAAGGATTCTTGCACAACATGCAACCCTGACTTGGCTTGCATTATACGTAATCACGACCTTCCTCAATAGCGTGTGTTGTACGCAATACCGAGTTTTACTAAACAACGATATATTATTATAATATTATTATGAACTAGACTTTATAAATATTATTAACTATATTTTTAATTTTATAACATTATTATTCATCTTACACATTTTCTAGAACATGGTATAAGATCAAAATAAATTTTTCGGGTAAAATAATTATTTTTCAGTTTTGCCGCCTTTTGATGGTGCACCCACTTTAAATCTAGTTTTGACATGTTTATAAGTTCAATTTTACTAAATAAAATTATTATTTGAAATCATGATATAAAGATTTACCTTGGATAAAATTTTCATATTATTCTGATAACTTACATATTTTGATGAATAGAAAAACACGTTATATTTTAATTAAAAACCACTTTTTTCATCGTAATAACATATGTGGTTAAATTATAATATTTAATGGTTTTAAAGTATAAATAGAATATATTTTTACCATTTAATATAATTTATTTCATTATAATTTATTTTACATTGAATTCGTAGGTTAAATCAATTCAATCTTTTGCAATGTTTTAAACAAAAACCCGTTTTTATTCGACAACGACATTAATTTTAATTTAATTTCTACAACTAATTTGTATTGAATTTGAAAAAATGGATTCCATATTTTGAATCATTAGTTCCAAATTATGTTAATAGGCTACTTTTTATTTTTGGGAATTATAAATAGTAACTACGGTAAATTTTATTTACCCTAGTTAAAGGTAAATCATGTAATTAAGGGTAAATATAATATTATAAAATTACGTTAACACATGAAAAAATTCTATTGGATGGCTAAAAGAAGACCCATATCACCTAAGGGTCTGATTAGATTCATTTTATGGACTTTTGACTATGAAAATAATTTAATTATTACTAAAACCAAAGAAAGTGACAACATGTCACTCTCTTAAATCTTATAAGTATAGTAATTTTAATTTAGTGATAAACATCAGAAAACTTCGAACATGAATAGTATCTAGCAATATAATAAAATTATCTACATCATGATAATTTATTTAGAATTTTTAGGGAATAAATAATTATCATTAATCGTGATACATTAATTATTTATTAAGTACAAAATTAGTATTATAGTTTTTATTGAAATAATAATACCAATTAAAAAGCCCAAAAACCTGACCGAAACTTATTGGTAGTGTATATATACACCTTAATCATCCAATAACCTAATATATAACCGTTTGGAGTCTTATAAAAGTGATTATGACACTTATATTATTTTATTTTAAATGATGCCAAAGTTGTCACCTTCATAATTTAATAAATATAACAATTTAAATATTTTGATTTTACGATGATAAATTCGAGTAAAAGATTAATTATGAAATATAATATATTTATCTTCATTATAGGATTTTATTTTTAATTTTTATGCAACAAATAAGTATACTAAATAATTATAAAAAATGTTGTAGCAGTTATTTTATTAAGAGATAAACCAAATAAATGGTTTTAAAAATAATCAAATAAATATTATATGAACTATTTAATGTTCTCCACTAATTTTCTAGATACACATGACCTTTTATGAATCTTTTAAAGCTTTTATTTCGAACAAATATTTTGTATATATTTTATTTAAATTAAAATAAATTAATACTGTCAAAATTGACACTATTGTTATTTTATAAAAATAACATATTATAAAATTGTTTAAAAATCACAAAAATATTTAAAAATTATAAATTTAACTTTATATGGTATATAATGTTATAATGTATCCAATTATGAAAAATTCACAACAAATAAGTAATTATTTGTTATAATTTTAAATTTAGAATGTTATTACCACAAATAAAATTAAATTGATTAAATAAGGATAAATCAAGTTGATAATGTTGAAAATAAATTCCTAACACATCTAAATTTTATTTTTTGATGCTATTACAACCCTATATTATCTAATATTATAATATGAGTCATTTTTTGAGGTTTTTAATTGGGATAAGATTTATTATAAATTAATATTTTTAAGATTTCCAAAGGTGCCCCTCTCCTCCCTTATAAAAGGGCACCTCCTCCCTCCCCTCCTCACACCAATTTGAGCCTTCAAGCTCAGCCATCCCCTGCCAAATAATCTTCTCCACTTCCCTAGAAACATCCTTGAGGTCCTGGTATTCTTCAAGACCAATTTTAGTTCCATAAGTAGAGGTCTCAAAGAGGCTCTTCAAAGAAGAGGAGGTTTTGATACATACGAAGCATATCAGACATAAGGTAAGGGATAATTTTGCAAATCTCATTTTTATTTGAGATTGATTATTCGTCAGTATTTACTGGGGTTATTTCTATCATCCATGTTCATGTTTTATAAAAGTGTTTTCATGTATGTTCAAAGTCCTTTTTACCCATTTTTGACTTTTACCCCATCGTATGTAAGGAATCTTTCTTTTGTTTACGTTACGAGGTACTTTTTGACTTTTCCAGTAAAAGTACGAGAAGAATGTTTTTTTTAACTTATACGGAATGAATGGATTTTTACAGTTTTATAAAGCCTTATTTTAATGAAGCTTACTCCAAAAGATTTCATGACTATTTTCAAGAAAATATTTTTCTTTTAAAATTGCATGACATTTTGTGAAAAGGGAATGATTTTGAAGAAGAAATGATATTTTCCTCAAGAATTCATTTCAAGTGTTTTATCAAAACCATTTTTCAACTAAGATGACATTATTTCATATGTGTATGATTAAAGTATAATGTATCTATGATTTACATGGTTTCAATTTTCTTATGATGAAATATCCATTTGTTTTATATGGATTATGTTATGATGAGATGATGTTTATGAAACCCATTTTATTCTTTGGGTTATGATGAATGTTTTATGTTTATTTTGTGGCACAAGTAAGAATGATTTCATTATGAGATGGGTGGGACCTATATCTCCATCCAATGCATTGGGTAAATATTTATATCTCATGAGATCGACATGGCTGGAACGGAAAGTTAAACTGGTTTAGTAATACAGGACCGGAACGAGGAGTGAACTCGATTCAGAAAGGGACTTTGTCCACTAAGATGGTCTTGGCAGTAATGCCTTGGCTATTATGGAAATCATATCATGTTCTTATTGGTTTCCACAATTACATGTTTTATTCCCATGCTATTTTATCATTCTTAATGTTTCTTTAGGATCTCTGCCTTACGTACTTCCATGTTTTATGTCATTGCTCAAGCTTTTGATGTTTAAACATTATGTTCATGTTTTTAAGTTCAAATTTATATGGTATTTTTTATTATATACATGCTTACCCTTACTAAGCATTTGAGCTCACCCTTTTTATGTTTTCTTTTCCCCAGGATATAAAGAATTTTTTTAGGTAAGAAAAAAAGGGGAAGATCTTTACTGGGAGATGTTGAAGATCTTTCACCACGATTAGAAGATTTTATTCCGAGTTTCCAAAGACACTAAACTATTACAATTTTTGTGTGTCTATTTCTATTATGTATAAAGTATTCCGCAAAAGTAATGTAATTTCCATGTATGTCAAGCTTCAGGTCTCTACAGTTGGTATCAGAGGGAGGTTTAGTCAACCATTTCAAACTAGGATGCGAGAACTTTAGTGATATCCCTAGAGATATGTCTAAGGTATGTCTAAGTACGTCCCTAAGGTTATGTATACATAGAGGTTATAGTCCTAGAATTGCTCTAACGATCTTAGAATTTAACATAATATGTTAGATATTGAGGGTAGTTCCCCTTTACTATGTTGTTTTCCCTAGAATGATTTTTGCCTCTCACACTATTCTTTTTGGGTTTTAGAAAATGGATGGAAATAGGAAGATTCGCAATAATAGAGGATATGACGGACAATGGAATGATGTTTTTCATGAGCAACCAAATGAAACGGGATTTGGAAGTCCAAAAATCATTATTATGCCGAATCAGAAATCTCATAATATGATCAATAAACTCAATTTTGGTAAGTTTCATGACTCGTCTAATAAGAGAAATATGGAGTTTCATGGTGATCATAGAGGAAAGAAAGTTCAATTTCCCCTATGTAAATAATGTTTGAATAGGCATCAAGGAGAATGTTTCAAAGGAACTGGAAGATGGTTTGGGTGTGAAATAGAACGACATAAAGCCAGTAAGTGCAAAGGAAAAGATTCAGTTAACACCATGGATGAGGATAATGTTATTTCTACGACATCAACAATTGTTAAATGTTTTAAATGTGGAATGTACGGGCATTATGCGAACCAATTCCCTAAGGGAAAGTCTCATGAAGAGAATCAGTATGGTCGTATGGGTAGTATTTATGTTGATGATGATGAAGAGACTACAAATGATATGTGAGATGAAATAATTGTTGAAGCTCGGTCAATGGTCTAAGAAGGTAGTGGAATGATTACATGTTTATCAAGTGTAATGTTGTATAAGTAATCTCATGGTACTATGGAATAAAGAGACATCTAAGGATTGTTACACTGTTGCCTTTCCTTAAGTTTTGAAAGTGTATGATGAATGGTACCAGTAACCATGAAAGGTTATTCAGATATTTTTGGAATGTAGATGATATGCGCATAATGAAGGGATAAGGATAAAATTAAATGTCTGATAGTATTCCTGAGCTCATGACTGATAGAAGGAGAAGGATATATCATGGTTTGAGAATATATAATTTTTGGATTTTGGTATGTGGAAAGAGTTAACTTTTGATAGAATTTATGTTTTCACTAAGGCTTAATGGGTATTCATTTTTCAAGAGAATACATGATTAAGGTATTCACATGATTGGAATGTGACCAACAAGATATATGGGGGATAAATGATGGTTGTTTGATGACATTTCAAGTAATCGTTTTCTTTATACTATGAGCTTGGACCGAAGTATTTTAGATAATGATTGGAATGGATTATGTTGGACATAAGTTAGTATTGTTTAAGGATAGAAATTTTTTCTATATTATTGATGGGATGTTATGGTAAGGTAGTTTTACAAAAAGGACAACCTGCAGGACGGGCAACAGCCCATCGCGTCGGACAAGGTTGTGGGAATCGAACCCACAACCGATGTGCGACTGGCCTTTATCGCCTACCACTGGCCTACAGGAAGTCCATGGTTAGTAAAAAGTAGTTTTATTATGTTAAGCAGTATGATATATGATGTATAAGTCCATTTTAGGAACCATATATGATTAATTTTACTATAGATCGACTTATGTATATTTAATAACTTTTCCTAACCTTTTTTTTGAGACAGATGGAATGACCTGTCATTCTATCAAATGATCTTCTAACACATCACGAATGACAAATTCAACTTCATTTCTTTAAGGGATGATGTGGAAATTGTTCAATTCATCAACAATAGTGAGATTGCACCAAAATCATGTTAGTATTTCTTTTAATTCATCAACTTTAGGGAAATGATCCTGAAAACAAAAAATGTTGTCCTAGTGACCTTATATCCGATGAATCAGATGGTACCTTAGATCATCACAAATCCATGGCTTTGTGATTGTTGGCTATTTAATAGCCATGTTCTCTACCACTCTCCATCAGAACTTGATGGTTATATTTTTCTTCCATATCCATATTTTCACCTATGTTCTCCTACGTGGAAACCCAGTGATGCGTTAATTTGGGAAACTGTTACATTTCATACTTTAGTTTTTAAATCCATGTTTTGGTATTCCGTTTTACGATGTGGGTTTCTATTAAACAAACATTCGAGTAGTAAACCATTTATTACCCCGATTAATTTTGAGGCCGAAATTCATTTTAAGGGGGGTGGAATGTTACACCCCGAGATTTTATGAAAAATGTTATTTCAACTTCATTAATGTATTGTGTTTTATGCTACACCGAGATTACCTTGCGCTATATAAAACACTGTATTAGCTTTTAATATACGCAACACTATTCTTGGATCGTGTTACACACAATTTTGATAATAGTTATTCTACGCAACATTGAGTATATATATATATATTCAATGTATAAATAAAATATGGTTGGATTTTGTTATACAAAACAATGAAATATTCTTGCACAACACGCAACCCTGACTTGGCTTGCATTACACGCAATCGCAACCTTCCTCGATAGCGTGTGTTGTACGCAATACAAGGTTTTACTAAACAACGATATATTATTATAATATTATTATGAACTAGCCCTTATGAATATTATTAAATAAATTTCAAATTTTATAACATTATTATTCATCTTACACATTTTCTATAACATGGTATAAGAACGAAATAAATATTTCGGGTAAAATAAGTATTTTTCAAAAAATGCAGTTTTGCCGCCTTTTGATGGTGCACCCACTTTAAATTTAGTTTTTGACATTTTTATAAGTTAAATTTTAAAAAATAAAATTATTCATTGGAATCAGGATATAAAATTTTACATAGGATAAATTTTTCATATTATTCTGATAACTTTCATATTTTGATGAATAGTAAAAACACCCTATATTTTAATTAAAATCAACGTTTTTCATCATAATAACTTATGTGGTTAAATTATAATATTTAATGGTTTTAAAGTATAAAAATAATATATTTTTATCATTTAATATAATTTATTTCTTTATCATTGATTTTACATTGAATTTGTATGTTAAATCAATTCAATCTTTTGCAATGTTTTAAACAAAAACCAGTTTTTATTCGACAACGGGATTAATTTTAATTTAATTTCTACAAATTATTTGAATTGAATTTGAAAAAATGGATTCCATATTTTCAATCATTGGGTCCAAATTATGTTAATAGGCTACTTTTTATTTTTGGGAATTATGATTAGTAACTACGGTAAATTTTAATTCTCCTAGTTAAAGGTAAATCGGGTAATTAAGCTTAAATATAATATTATAAAATTACCCTAACACATGCCAAAATTCTATTGTATGGATAAAGGTAGACCCATATCACCTAAGAGTCGGATTAGATTCATTTTATGGACTTTTGACTATGAAAATAATTTAATTATTATTAAAACCAAATAAAGTGACAACATGTCACTCTCTTAAATCTTATAAGTATACTAATTTTAATTTAGTGATAAACATCATAAAACTTTGAAAATGAATAGTCTCCAGAAATCTAATAGAATTATCTACATCATGATAATTTATTTATAATTTTTAGGGATTAAATAATTGTCATTAATGGTGATACATTAATTATTTATTAAGTGAACAATCAGTAATATAGTATTTATTGAAATAATAATACCCATTAAAAGTTCCAAAAACCTGACCAAAAATTATTGGTAGTGTATATATACACCTTAATCATCCAATTACCTAATATATAACCGTTTGTAGTCTTATAAAAGTGATTATGACACTTATATTATATTATTTTAAATGATGCCAAAGTTGTCACCTTTATAATTTAATAAATATAACAATTTAAATATTGTGATTTTAATATGATAAATTATAGTAAAAGTTTTATTGTGAAAGGTAATAGATTTATCTTAATTATAGGATTTTATTTTTAATTTTTATGCAACAAATATGTATATTAAATAATTATACAATGTTGTTGTAGTAATTATTTTATTAAGAGATAAACCAAATAAATGGTTTTAAAAATAATAAAATAAATATTATATGAACTATTTAATGTTCTCCAATAATTTTATAGATACATATTACCTTTTATGAATCTATTAAAGCTTTTAGTTCGAACATATCTTCTGTATATATTTTATTTAAATTCAAATAATTGAATAGTGTCAAAATTGACACTATTGTTATTTTCTAAAAATAACTTATTATAAAATTGTTTAAAAATCACAAAAAAATGTAAAAATTTTAAATTTAAATTTATATGGTAAAAAATGTTATAAAGTATCCAATTATGGAAAATTCACAACAAATAAGTAATTATTTGTTATAATTTAAAATTTAGAATGTTATTACCACAAATAAAATTATATTGATTAAATAAGGATAAATCAAGTTGATAATATTGAAAATAAATTCCTAACATGTCTAAATTTTATTGGTTGATGAGATTACAACCCTATCTCATCTAATATTCTAATATGTGTCATTTTTGGAGGTTTTTATATGGGGTTAGATTTATGATAAAATAATATTTTTAAGATTTCCAAAGGTGCCCCTCTCCTCCCTTATAAAAGGGCACCTCCTCCCTCCATTCCTCACACCAATTTGAGCCTTCAAGCTCGGACAACCCCTGCCAAATTCACTTCTCCACTTCACTAAAAACATCCTAGAGGTCCTAGTATTCTTTAAGACCAATTTTAGTTCCCTAAGTGGAGGTCTCAAAGAGGTGCTTCAACGAATAGGAGGTTCGGATACATACGAAGCATATTGGACATAAGGTATGGGATAATTTTTCAAATCTCATTTTTATCGAAGATTTCATATTCATCAGTATTTATTTGGGTTATTTCTATCATCCATGTCCATGTTTTATAAAAGTGTTTTCATGTATGTTTAAATTCCTTTTTACCCATTTTTGACTTTTACCCCATGGTATGTAAGGAATCTTTCTTTTGTTTACGTTACGAGGTACTTTTTGACTTTTCTGGTAAATGTACGAGAAGAATGTTTTTTTAACTTATAAGGCACGAACATATTTTTACAGTTTTATAAAGCCTTATTTTCATGAAGCTTACTCCAAAAGATTTCATGACTATTTTCAACAAAATCCTTTTCTTTGAAAATTGCATGACATTTTGTGAAAAGGGAATGATTTTGAAGAAGAAAGGATATTTTCCTCAAGAATTCATTTCATGTTTTTTATCAAATCCATTTTTCAACTAACATGACATTATTTTATATGTGTATGATTCAAGTATAATGTCTCTATGATTTACATGGTTTCAATTTTCTTATGATGAAATATCCATTTGTTTTATATGGATTATGTGATGATGGGATGATGTTTATGAAACCCATTTTATTCTTTGGGTTATGGTGATTGTTTTAAGTTTATCTTGTGGCACAGGTAAAAATGATTTCATTATGAGATGGGTGGGACCTATATCTCCCTCCAATGCATTGGGTAAATATTTATATGTCATGATATAGACATGGCTGGAACGGCAAGTTAAACCGGTTCAGTAATATAGGACTGGAACGAGGAGTGAACTCGATTCAGAGAGGGACTTTGTCCACTAAGATGGTCTTGGAAGAAATGCCTTGGCTATTATGGAAAATCATATCATGTGCTTAATGGTTTCCACAATTAAATGTTTTATTCCCATGTTATTTTATCATTCTTAATGTTTCTTTATGATCTATGCCTTACGTACTTCCATGTTTTATGTCTTTTCTAAAGATTTGGATGTTTAAACATTATGTTCATGTTTTTAAGTTCAAATGTATATATTATGTTTTATTCTATCCATGATTACCCTTACTGAGCATTTGATCTCACCCCTTTTATGTTTTCTTTTTTCCCTAGGATATAAAGAAAGGTTTAAGTAAGAAAAAAAAGGGGAAGATCTTTACTGGGAGATGTTGAAGATCTTTCACCACGATTAGAAGATTTTATTCCGAGTTTCTAAAGACACTAAACTGTTACGATCCTTGTGTTTCTGTTTTTGTTATGTATTAAGTATTATTAAAAAGTAATGTAATGTCCATGTACGTCAAGATTTGGGTCTCTACAGTTGGTATCAGAGGGAGGTTTAGTCATCCTTTGGAAACTAGGATGCGATAACTTTAGTGATATCCCTAGAGATATGTCTAAGGTATGTCTAAAGATGTCCCTAAGGTTAAGTAAACATATAGGTTATAGTCCTAGAATTGCACTAAAAATCTTATAATTTGACCTAATATGTTATATATTGGGGGTACTTCCTCTTTACTATGTTGTTTTCCCTAGCATGAGTTTTGACTCTCACACTATTCTTTTTGGGTTTTAGAAAATGGCTAGAAATAGGAAGATTCAAAATAATGGAGGATATGACGGACAATGGAATGATGTTCTTCATGAGCAACCAAATGAAACGGGATTTGGAAGTCCAAACATCATTATTATACCGAATCATCAATCTCATAATATGATCAATAAACTCAAATTTGGTAAGTTTCCTGACTCGTCTAATAAGAGAAATATAGAGTTTCATGGTGATCATAGAGGAAAGAAAGTTCCCTTTCCCCTATGTAAAACATGTGGGAAGAGGCATCAAGGAGAATGTTTCAAAGGAACAGGAATATGGTTTGGGTGTGGAAAAGAATGACATAATGCCAGTAAGTGCAAAGGAAAAGGTTTAGTTAACACCATGGATGAGGATAATGGTATTTGTAGGACATCAACATTGGTTAAATGTTTCAAATGTGGAATGTATGGGCATTATGAAAACCAATGACCTAAGGGAAAGTCTCATGAAGAGAATAAGTAGGGTCGTATGGGTAGTATTTATGATGATTATGATGAAGAGACTACAGATGATATGTGAGATGAAAGAATTGTTGAAGCTCAGTCAAAGGTTTAAGAAGGAAGTGGAATGATTTCATGTTTATCAAGTGTAATGTTGTATAATTAATCTCATGGTACTTTGGAATAAAGAGACATCTAAGGATTGTTACAATGTTGTATTTCCTTAAGTTTTGAAAGTGTATGATGAATGGCACTAGTAACCATGAAAGGTTATTCAGATATTTTTGGAAAGTAGATGATATGCGCATAATGAAGGGATAAGGATAAAATTAAATGTTTGATAGTATCCATGATCTCATGACTGATATAAGGAGAAGGTTATATCATGGTTTGAGAATATAGAATTTTTAGATTTTGGTATGTGGAAAGAGTTAACTTTTGAAAGAATTTATGTTTTCACTAAGGTTTAATGGGTATTCATTTTTCAAGAGAATACATGATTAAGGTATTCACATGATTGGAATGTGACCAACAAGATATATGGGGGATAAATGATGGTTGGTTGATGACATTTCAAGTAATCTTTTTCTTTATACTATGAGCTTGGACCGAAGTATTTTAGATAAATATTGGAATGGATTATGTTGGACATAAGTTAGTATTGTTTAAGGATAGAAATTTTTTCAGTATTATTGATGGGATGTTATGGTAATGTAGTTTTAGAAAAATTTCAACCTACAGGACGGGCAACAGCCCATCGCGTCGGACAAGGCTGTGGGAATCAAACCCACAACCGAAGTGCAGCTGGCCTTTATCGCCTACCATTGGCCTATAGAAAGTCCATATTTAGTAAAAACTAGTTTTATTATATTAATCAGTATGATATATGAAGTATAACTCAATTTTAGGAACCGTATATGATTAATCTCACTATAGATCGACTTATGTATATTTATTAAGTTTTCCTAAACTTTTGTTTGAGACAGTTGGAATGAACTGTCATTCTATCACATGATCTGCTAACACATCACAAATAACAAATTCAACTTTATTTATTTAAGGGATGAAGTGGAAATTGTTCAATTCATGAACAATAGTGATATAATACCAAAATCATGTAAGTATTTCTTTTAATTCATCAACTTTAGGGAAATGATCTTGAAAACCAAAAATTTTGTCCTAGTGACCTTATATCCGATGAATCAGATGGTACCTTAGATCATCACAAATCTATGGCTTTGTGATTGTTGGCTATTTCATAGCCATGTTCTCTACCATTCTCCATCAGAACTTGATGGTTAGATTTTTCTTCCATATCCATATTTTCACTTATGTTCTTCAACGTTGAAACCCAGTGTTGAGTTAATTTGGGTAACCGTTACATTTCATACATTAGTTTTTAAAGCCATGTTTTGGTATTCCTTTTTACGATGTGGGTTTTTATTAAACAAACTTTCGAGTAGTAAACCATTTATAACCCCGACGAATTTCGAGGGTGAAATTCATTTTAAGGGGGGTAGAATGTAACACCCTGAGATTTTATGAAAAATATTCTTTTAGCTTCATTAATGTCTTGTTTTTTATGCTATACCAAGATTACCTTGCACTATACGCAACACCGTGTTAGCTTGCAGTATACGCAACACTATTCTTGGATCGTGTTACACACAATTTTGATAATAGTTATTATACAGAACATTGAGTATATATATATATATATATTCAATTTATAAATGAAATATGGTTGGATTCTGTTATATGAAACAACGAAGGATTCATGCACAATACGAAACCCTGACTGGGCTTGCATTACACGCAATCACGACCTTCCTCGATAGCGTGTGTTGTACGCAATATCGGGTTTTACTAAACAACGATATATTATTATAATATTATTATGAACTAGCCGTTATGAATATAATTAACTAAATTTTGAATTTTATAACATTATTATTCATCTTACACATTTTCTACAACATGGTATAAGAACAAAATAAATTTTTCGGGTAAAATAAGTATTTTTAAAAAAATGTAGTTTTGCCGCCTTTTGATGGCACACCCACTTTAAATCTAATTTTGGACATGTTTATAAGTTTAATTTTACAGAATAAAATTATTCTTTGGAATCAGGATATAAAATTTTACCTTGGATAAATTTTTCATATTATTCTGATAACTTTCATATTTTGATGAATAGTAAAAACACGCTATATTTTAATTAAAAAAACTTTTTTCATCGTAATAACTTATGTGGTTAAATTATAATATTGAATGGTTTTAAAGTATAAATAGAATATATTTTTACCATTTCATATAATGTATTTCATTAGCATTGATTTTACATTGAATTCGTAGGTTAAATCAATTCAATCTTTTGCAATGTTTTAAACAAAAACCCGTTTTCATTCGACAACGGGATTAATTTTAATTTAATTTATGCAAGTTATTTGTATTTAATTTGAAAAAATGGATTCCATATTTGAAATTATTGGGTCTAAATTATGTTAATAGGCTACTTTTTATTTTTGGTAATTATGAATAGTAACTACGGTAAATTTTATTTACCATAATTAAAGGTAAATCAAGTAATTAAGGGTAAATATAATATTATAAAATTACCCTAACACATGAAAAAATTCTACTGGATGGATAAAGGTATACCCATATCACCTAAGGGTCAGATTAGATTCCTTTTATGGACTTTTGACTATGAAAATAATTTAATTATTATTAAAACCAAAGAAAGTCACAACATGTCACTCTCTTAAATCTTATAAGTATAATAATTTTAATTTAGTGATAAACATCATAAAACTTCTAACATGAATAGTCTCCAGAACTCTAATTAAATTATCTACATCATGATAATTTATTTAGAATTTTTAGGGATTAAATAATTGTCATTAATGGTGATACATTAATTATTTATTAAGTGAAAAATCAGTAATATAGTTTTTATTGAAATAATAATACCCATTAAAAGGCCCAAAGACCTGACCAAAAATTATTGGTAGTGTATATATACACTTTAATCATCCATTAACCTAATATATAACCGTTTGGAGTCTTATAAAAGTGATTATGACACTTATATTATTTTATTTTAAATGATTCCAAAGTTGTCACCTTCATAGTTTAATAAATATAAAAATTTAAATATTTTGATTTTAAGATGATAAATTCGAGTAACAGTTTTATTGTGAAAGGTAATAGATTTATCTTCATTATAGGATTTTATTTTTAATTTTTATGCAGCAAATAAGTATATAAAATAATTATACAAAAATGTTGTAGTAATTATTTTATTAAGAGATATACCAAATAAATGGTTTTAAAAATAAGAAAATAAATATTATATGAACTATTTAATGTTCTCCACTAATTTTATAGATACATATGACCTATTATAAATCTATTAATGCTTTTAGTTCGAACATATCTTCTGAATATATTTCATTTAAATTCAAATAAACGAATAGTGTCAAAATTTACACTATTGTTATTTTATAAAAATAAAATATTATAAAATTGTTAAAAAATCACAAAAATATTTAAAAATTATAAATTTAAATTTATATGATAGAAAATGTTATAAAGTATCCAATTATGTATAATTCACAACAAATAAGTAATTATTTGTTATAATTTAAAATTTAGAATGTTATTACCACAAATAAAATAAAATTGATTAAATAAGGATAAATCAAGTTGATAATGATGAAAATAAATTCCTAACATGTCTAAATTTTATAGGTTGACGAGATTACAAACCTATATTATATAATATTCGAATATGAGTCATTTTTAGAGGTTTCTAAGTGGGTTTAGATTTATTATAAATTAATATTTTTAAGATTTCCAAAGGTGACCATCTCCTCCCTTATGAAAGGGAACCTCCTCCCTCCATTCCTCACACCAATTTGAGCCTTCAGGCTCAGAAAACCCCAGCCAAATTCTCTTTTCCACTTCCCTAGAAACATCCTAGAGGTCCTGGTCTTCTTCAAAGGCCAATTTTAGTGCCCTAAGTGGAGGTCTAAAAGAGGTGCTTCAAAGAAGAGGAGGTTCAGATACATACGAAGCATATCAGACATAAGGTAAGGGATAATTTTGCAAGTCTAATTTTTATCCTAGATTGCTTATTCATCATTATTTACTGGGGTTATTTCTATCATCCATTTCCATGTTTTATAAAAGTGTTTTCATGTATGTTTGAAGTCCTTTTTACCCATTTTTACTTTTACCCCATGTTATGTAAGGAATCTTTCTTTTGTTTACGTTACGAGGTACTTTTTGACTTTTCCGATAAACGTATGAGAAGAATGTTTTTTAACTTATTTGGAAGTGACATATTTTTTCAGTTTTATAAAGCCTTATTTTCAAGAAGCTTACTCCAAATTATTTGATGACTATTTTCAACAAAATCTTTTTCTTTTAAAATTGCATGACATTTTGTGATAAGGGAATGATTTTGAAGAAAAAAGTATATTTTCTTCAAGAATTCATTTCAAGTGTTTTATGAAAACCATTTTTCAACAAAGATGACATTATTTCATATGTGTTTGATTTAAGTATAATGTCTCTATGATTTACATGGTTTCAATTTTCTTATGATGAAATATCCATTTGTTTTATATGGATTATGTGATAATGGGATGATGTTTAGGAAACCCATTTTATTCTTTGGGTTATGATGAATGTTTTATGTTTATTTTGTGGCAAAAGTAAGATTGATTTTATTATGAGATGGGTGGGACCTATATCTCCCTCCATTGAATTGGGTAAAGATTTATATCTCATGAGATAGACATGGCTGGAACAGAAAGTTAAACTGGTTCAGTAATACAGGACTGGAACGAGGATTGAACTCGATTCAGAAAGGGACTTCGTCCACTAAGATGGTCTTGGTAGTAATGCCTTGGATAATATGGAAATCATATCATGTGCTTAATGGTTTCCACAATTACAAGTTTTATTCCCATGCTATTTTATCATTCATAATGTATCTTTATGATCTATGCCTTACGTACTTCCATGTTTTATGTCATTGCTCAAGATTTTGATGTTTAAACATTATGTTCATGTTTTTAAGTTCCAATGTATATAGTATGTTTTATTCTATCCATGCTTAACCTTACTGATCATTTGATCTCACCCCTTTTATGTTTTATTTTCCCCAGGATATAAAGAAAGGTTTTAGGTAAGAAAAGGGGTAAGATCTTTACTAGTAGATGTTGAAGATCTTTCACCGCGATTAGAAGATTTTATTCTGAGTTTCCAGAGACACTAAACTATTACGATCCTTGTGTGTCTGTTACTGTTATGTATTAATTATTCCGCAAAAGTAATGTAATGTCCATGTACGTCAATCTTCGGGTCTCTACATGGATTTAAAATTAATATTAAACAATAAATACATAACCAACACTAACCCAAAATTGATGAAAAAATACCCTATCAAATCTTCTATGGTTTGTTCACAGTCTTTATAAGAATATAGATCTAATATAGTGGAATATTTCACTGAATGATTTTTTATTTTAGAAGTATGGTAAACCATCATAATGACACAATTATAATATAATATAAAATGATGAAACCTCAAGGGATACAACAAAGAAAAAACCTTAAGATAGATGATATTGTTGAGTTAATTATTATGCTCTGATTTGAGTAGAAAAAAATATTAAAAACTAGAACTATAACAATTATCTAAAAATATGACATATTAACCTTTGAAAATGAGAACTCACATGGAAAAATATTTAAATAATAATGAATTAAGGTGAGAACATAATCTTACCATGGGGATTCAATTACATAATATAGATCTCTATATAGATGAGGATCTAAAGTGATATTCTATTCATGGGGAAGACGGTGGTGGTAGATCAATGGTGGTATACAATAGAAATTGAGAGGGGAAATTTTGGGTGATTTTTAAGGGATAATTTTTTTGAAAAATAAAATTCTACCCTTTCAAAAAACATATTCCATACCAGATGGTGAACTGGTGGGATTCCAATATGTATGATGTTCTACACGGACCCTGCTTGCATACCAGTGGAACTCTATCCCTAAGACTGTAGGCCAAAGCCTCCTCTAAAGCCTCCTGTAAAACTTATGGATCCCATAAAGCCCCTTGTAATCCTATTTAATTAAATAAATAATTGTTTTAAGATTGAAAATTAATGATTTTTTTTACTTAATAGAGATGTGGGATCTTACATAGAATAAAAAATTTCAATATTGAGCACTAATTGGAGGAGTTAAAGATCTATTTTATTTTTTTCCAAGGTAAGGAAATTTATTAGGTTCTACTAGAATTCATTTAGGATTTTATCTCCATTTAATAAGGGATCATTATTATATATTAGAATGGGATAGGAGTAATGGAAATACTTCAATTATCCCATGATCATTTCATAGATTATGATTCTTGACTGTGGGGATTATTAGAGATTATGTTCCTAATTATTCTATATCACTCCATTTACAACGCCTATATATATAAATGTTTGTAAGAAGGTTCTGGTAATCTAGAGGATGCATGAATAGCAGAGTTCCTCTTATGATAGTTTTCATCAACATGTATTGAGGAGTAGTGAAAAAGATATAGGGGCTTATACATTAGATCAATTAACGTTCTGGCTAATGTGGGGTCAAAACCATCCCCATCCATCTCATTTATCTATAGTTTAATGTTCTCATGTATCCATTCGGATATATGTGGTATTGTGCTTTCATTTTGTAGGTTATCGAGATCAAAAATATCTATTACTAAAAATTTCTAGTTCTCATCATGGAATAGGCAGTTCGATAATTTATCATCCGTATAAGCATTTACCTCTATGTTTATATTAGTATATGGGACAACATCCTTTACTATTAGAAAAATATAATTCAGCATCAGAGTTTTGACATTAATTTTTTTAAAACTAACCATAAATGAGATGTGGGAATCCATTAATGCAAACATAAAAACAGATTAATGGTACATGGTCGTTAGAATGACTTTTAACATCATCTCTATTTAAAAATAGGTATAAACAAAATTTTGAAGACCATTTAACATCAGTTTTGTATGAAACCAAAATTAAAATATTTTAAGAAATATAATATCAAAGTCATTTTTTTGACATAGTCTATCTAAAATCATTACCCTATCAACTCACTACAGCACCCAATAATTCTCAATCATCGAAATTCATTTGATTTTAAACATGTTTTTTCACTATTTATCATCAATCTTCACATTTTTCTTTCTTCTATGAACCTTATCATTATTTGATCCATAGAAACTCTAATTTTCTTGACTCATGACCACACTCAAATTTTTCTCTACACAAATTTCTATACCTTGTTTCAGAAATCATTTATCTTCAATCATTTAGTGTTTACCCTTTTTTAACCATAATTAAGTGAATTAATTATAATTGTATAACAATTTTACATTATCTACCAAAAACAATTATGTACTTTTTTTAATATTAATTTAATTAGTTGTTCATTAAAAAAAATACATTCATCTATTCTTTTTTATGCGTATTGTAAAAAATTTAATTTTTTTTCAATTATTTTTAATTTTTAAAATTTTTGATGATTATAAATTACACTTGATTGTAAATATTTTCAGGTGGTAGCTATTTTTATTTATAAATGATTAGATTTTTTAAAAAATTCATTTTAGTTTAATTTTTGTCGAAATCATTTATTTTTTCAATTTTTTATATTATAATTTTTTTTACGTTATATTTTCTTATAATTGATAAATTTTTTACAATTTTAAAATTTTAAGTTCTTTCTTAATTATTAAGAATTCATGATTCTTTAAAAAGTTATATTATTATATTTTTTTGAATATTATTAATGTTTTATATGTATTAATATATTCAAATAATATATTTGGACATTTTGGTCATTACTATATTCTAATTAGATAAGTCCATGAGAAACTTGAAATGAATATGATAAAGGGTTTGGAGGTTTCTTGTAATTTTCTAAATGAAATCTTGAAAAAAATAATGTGATTTTATGTCCATATATTAGGTGATTGGATAGGAATAAATTAGGGAATAGAGAAGTCAATGGACATCTAAATATATATTCTTTTATTTTCAAATAAACATGTAGTATTTCAAATAGTTAAATATCAATCAATATATGTTCTAATAGTGATAATGATATTCAATGTTAGATATAGTATTTCTATGAAAAATTAATTCATGATGGTGGTGTTTAAACATTTGAAAAAAAGTGCTAAAAATCTATAAAAAGATGATGATAGAACCTAAATATAAGTTATAATAAATTAAAAATGTTATAAAATATGCTGATATTAGTGAAATTGAAAACATGTATTGTTTGAAGTGATAAAGGAATCACCGATTTACTTGAACTTTTAAATGGAATACTTCTTGAAGGGAATAATCTTCAAGATTATAATTATGATGGAAAAATATTATATCGTATAGTATTTGAGTATCATAACATATTTTATTTCCATATTGATTGTGTTCTATAAAGGAATGAATATTTATATTTATTAGAATTCCCGAAATATGTGAAATCATGATATAAAATTGGGGGAAAATCCTTTTACGATTCATTATCAAGGACAAGCCCCAAACCACAAACACAAAAAAATTAGTATCGTCCAATGATTCTTAATTTCGAGTGTCTCTTTCAAAATTCAAATGATAAATAGAGGATAAGGTGACATAAAGATGAGAGCATCTCTGATAGAAAACTACACGACATAGTTGATTGACCACAATGGAAAAAATTTTATCAAAAAAATATGATTTTGAAAATGAAGTTAGAAATATTTGAATGGGTTTATGAAAAGATAGAATGAATTGATATATGAGTATTAGTAGATAAAATAGTTCAATGATCATTATATTTTTTATCTAAAACATATCCTCATAGATAAATATGAAGATGAAATATTTGATGAAGAGATTGATTATTTATAGAATAAAAACAACTTCAAAGTGATATTTATTTCTATCTATCACCATTGATTGATGATTCTAAATTTTAATTAGATATAGATGAAATATTTTTATATTCATTGTATTCATATTTCTATTGTTTTGTTCAAAAAAATTTACATCATCATTTATTATGACTATTTTCATTATATTCTTGGTTTTTAGTTATATTTTTGTTATTTTATGTATTTGTTATTATTTTCATCCTATTATAACCAATTACTTTATTCCATATAACCTTTATTTATTTCTAAAAAATTGAGGTATAAAAAATTAAACATTTGTAGATGGAAAATCTAAAATTCAATTTTTTGTATTATATTATCACCAATAAATTTTTTAATTATTACAACTATTTAATTTTATAAAAATTCAGGTATACATACTATTGATAGAGTGGAATAAATCATTATGAATGATATGAAATGTGATAATGGAACCATGTTATGATTATATAAGTGATGAGATAAATTCATCCTACCAACCTTGATCCTACACCTCAACATTCAGACCCAACTATTTAATGTGAGATGCATATTGGTGATCCCCATGTGTATATTATATCATACAAAATTATACCTTATCCTGGGCATTATTTATGTCATCATTTTATGCATTAAGTTTAGGTTTGAGTAGTGTTACATGATATTATAGATCCAACTACTCTAGAATTGGTGAATATTGGGCAGGTGTCCATAGTTGGAGAGAGTATTAGTCATTTGTTACATTGGCTGGTAAATCATTTCCATCAGTTGAAATATGATATATTAATTTTTCCATTTTTATTTATAAATAAATTTCTAATTATATATATTACTTTCTTAAACATATTTAATATAAAAGTATATGAAGTTAATGAAATCACTATAAAGGAATGGAATTTTTTTTGTTCCTGCACTATCAGATACTTCTTTTGAAGATGATAGGATTATAAATATATCACATTTTTTTTCTATATTTTATAATTATTATAGATTTCATATGAGTGATGAAATATTTAGGATTTATTATATGTTAAAAATAATTAAAACCAATATAATGGATATTTTAAAGGATGAGGAGTGTATTGTTTAATTGTTGTAGTTGTTTTCTATGTAACTAAATTTCAATTGTGAATTTCATTTCATTATGTATCATATGTTATATTGACATAATTAATTATATTTCTAATAAAGTATATCTACACTAATTCATCAAATATTATTATACTTCTATTTATGGTTATTTTGATCCAAAATACATATTAACAACTTTTCAATACCAAAAAACGGAATCCAGAATTGAATATATATCTTGAATATAAAAAAACTCATAAAATACATGTTATTTATTTAAATTTATCGATTGGTATGAACACATATATAAATATTAATGAATATTAATTATACTATTATTAATTTAAAATGTTTTATATTTTAGTTTACATTGTATATTATGCTTATTTTTCACAAAATAATTAAAAGTATATTGGTTATTCTATTTATTTGGTGTTGTTCGATGAAGATTTTGATAGATTTTAAAGAAGTAATTCTTATTGAAGTAATTTGGTTATTTAATATTAATATTTAAATTTAACTTACATTTTTATAATTTATATCGAAAATTACAACAAGATTTGGATTGAGTTTAATAGTTCGTACTTTTTAATAGTGAAACTAGAAATAATTTAATATGTGAATGTTTAGGTGCATAGATTTTATATAAATGAATAAATGTTTTTTATTTCGTATCATGTGATTCTATTTTCAAAATATTGTATTATATCTATAGTTTTATTATCAATTAGGGAATATTAAATTTGGATATTATGTTTTTCTATTTATTTATGAGATAATTATCATTCAAACAATAAAATATTTAGATAAGATTAGTTTTAGTAAAAAAAATTATAATTTTAAAATATATGTTATTTTTAAATTGATAACACATAATATTGAAATTTTCATGATTTTTCTCTGTATATATAAAAAAATTCAAACACCATCTATGTTTATTTATAGACAACATTATAAGTTTTACTAATCTGAAGAATTAGTTTAATTTAGATATATATTTGTAAAAAACGTTCATAAATTCCATAAAAAGGAATTTTAATCCTTATTCAGTTATAATTATTTTTTATGTTATTTTGTGCTAAATGTTATTTTTAAAAATCTATAATTTTCTATTTGTAAACAATTTTTTAAAAAATTCAATTTTCAATATCATTTATTTAAAATACTATCATCAAAATACTTCCTGGAAGGGATTAACACGTAATTTTTTGAAAAATCATCATGGAATTTTGAGTATGAAGGATTTACACATTAGTTTAAATTAAAAACAATGTTGAAATAATTTTATATTTTTTCTTTTAGAAGTATTTTTGAATTAATTTTTAATAAATACAATGCTAAATGCCTTCTATATTTCTTCATTTAAAAGGGTACTGAATTAAATATTCTTAAAAAAACATTTAATGTCTAACTCTCTATGTCACATGTATTACCATAAATTTATAACCAATATTTAATGGGGGAAACCTTATTATAATTGTTCTTTTTACACTTTTTATTATGTACCATTTACAAGAGATAGATAAAGTAGAGGTTATCCTCATGATGTTCCCTAACATCAAGGAGATTGGGTTAAGAATATATCCTGTGAGGTATAGGAGATATATGTGGAAACTTATAAAATGTTCATATATTTGAAATAGGCAGTCCATATATAATTGGTGTCAACTTATGTATGTTATTTTCCTTTTCTAATTCAAGGTTGTCACATTCTTTTATTCAACTAACCTTGGTCGAAGACTTTTGATTTAGGGTGGAAAATATTCCAGTTCCAATGTAGTTTAGTACACTATTTAATGGTCAATAATGTATGCCTAATATATGATAGAGTTGTGACCTAAGGTTGTTGTGACATCGTTTAGTTGGGGATTTATTATATTTGTAGATATAGTCGAATGATGTAATCATTGGCATTGATTGGTTGCATTTTGTGGGTTCTATAATACATTTTTTAATAGACTCATAATCTAGGATAAGGAGGTCCAATGTGTGATGTTTTCCGAAGATAAATTTTATCATATTAAGCATAGGTATATTGAATAATTATTTTCATAGATATTAGTTTAGTTATTATATTGGTTAAAGTCTCAAGTTGTTGAGTTTCCTATACGTTTTAGGGAGTTTCAACATTTTTTCCCCGACGTGGTACCCCTTCAATGGAAAATACATTTTGAAAAATATATGCAACCTAATACCACTATAATTTTAATAGACCCATACTATATAAAACCATTTGATCTATATTAGTAAATGATCCTTATTTAATATTTTATGTAGATGTGTTTCATACAACCCAGTATTTAATAGTGGGTGCTCTTATATGGTTTCTTAAGAAGGAATATTTTAGTTTGAAGTAATTTTTAATCAACCATAAGGCGATTAAATAAATGATACTGAATTAGTATTCACTACTGAGTATTGATGATAAGTTCAACCAGTTGATGGGATCCATCTGGTTTTCATATACTAACATGTTACTTGGTTATCATTAAATGAAGGTGAAGAATGAGGATATTCCAAAGTCTATAATCATATGTCTTTGTGGGAACTTCATGTTTATAGTTGTGTTATTTTTTATCATAAAAAACTCAATTTCATTTATTATACTCATTAACATCATCTTTACTAAGTTAATAAACCATTTTTGGTAGTTTTAATCAATGAAACACTCATGTACATGAAGTTAATGGGGGAGTATGTTGAGTATATTTGGTAAATTTTGAAATCCATTCAGCACCATTACCTCTATGGTATGCTGTTAAAGATTCATTTTTCTTTATTTGGGGAGTATTTTCATGTAATTTGTTTATCCAAACATTGAGTATATGTTTATCAATCTAGATTTTTGTGGTTGTTTCATGGTAAGACCAAAATATTGTAGTCAAATTTCATAGTTTCCTCAATCTCATAGGATACATTATGAGGTAAATTCCTTATATAACATAGTTTATAGCCCCTTTAATAGAATTATATAGGAAGGATTGGTATTTTATATGGACTAGTCTATCTTATGTGGCTTTCATCAACCTAAAAGAGTATTTGATCTGTGATCCCATCCATTTGTTTCTAGTCATGGTGTTTTTTTAATGTTTTATGTGATTCTTCCTATAGATGATTGTTTTTGTATCTTTATGCATCCAAGGGTATATATTTTATATTAGTATATTAATTTAAATACCCACATGAATAAATATTCCACAAATGATCTCTGGATGGCTATAGTGGTTCTTCTTTTTTGAATACCCAGAGAAATTAACTCATTTATAAGTGCACTATGTTCTTCGTAGATAAAAATAGTGTGAGATATATATTCTCATAGTGGGATCTAAATCAGTTTCAGTTGAGTTCTATGGAATTATTACTGGACTATGTTGTCAAGAACACTTCCACACTAAGTAATGGAAATTTAGTTTCATATGAGATAAGAAGGTAATCCAAATGAGATTTTTTTCAAGAGTATTGAGATTCATGTAGAGTGATGGATGATATTTTGTTTAAAAATATTGATGTAAAGGAGGATAGAGGTTGAGTTTTCATGTATAGTAATATAGTATAGTTTTCCTTGATGAAGAAAGTAGATGATTCATAAAGGAGAGGATCAGAGTTATAGATGAGGTGAGATCATGTCATTGATAGTGATAATCCTAAGAGATGATTGGAGGATTACTGACATTAGGTGTAATTTCAGGGTATATTCTTTATTACATTAGTGGTTCTTGAGAATTTTATATATGAGTTTAATAGCTCACTGATAGTTTTTCATCCCATTATATCCAAGATATATTATTCCGTGAGGAAGTGGATATGGTCTCCATGGATGAAGTGGTCAGTAGTAGAGTTCATATCGGAATGTTTTCTCTACCTACAAGTGATGCAATAGAATTTTTTTCTGGGTGGTTTTTTTGGTTCCATTCGGTATCCCCTAGTGGATATAAGATAATAATTTAATGGATTTAATAACTGGTTTTCCACAATCCTAATAATATTATGATGTTATTTGGGTAATTTTGGTTTAATTAATGAATTCATCACATCTCTTAGAGAACATTGATTTTGGAGTCAAGGATGATCTAGGGAGGTTTTATTAGGATAACATAGTGAGGAATCATAGAGCACCTAGGATCATCATCTTTGATTCGGATCCTTATTTAACCTACCTACTCTGGGAAGGTCTTAATCATTATTTTGTATCATTGTTTGACAATAACCATTCATTTCACCATCATATGAATGTGTTGAAAAATTGTAACATTCTAATATAGGAGGATATTTTCTATACATGTGTGTTATATTTTAGTGGATAATGGGTGAAGTATATACCATTTTTTGAGATTGGATATAATAACATCTACTAGTATTCTATTTGAATGGATCCACTTGATGTTTCTTAGGATTGAACATATTGATATATTTTTTTCTCTAATACTTTTTATGATTCAATGTTCCTTGGACTAGATATGTTGAAGACAGTGAATCATAATACTTAAATGATTGTGAATTAGATAATGGTTTCTTAGGAACGCCAATTTTTTTATCAATGAAGGTGACAACATAAGTTTTATTTTTGAGATCATGTATTCTTAAATGTGCCCCCTCATGGAGGATAGTATTGGCTTGGTCAAGGGAATAAGATTTATCCTCATTTTATTGTCCCATTTTTGGTGTTAGGGAAAATTTGTGATGTAGACTGTCGGTTACCACTCTCTTAATAGATGGATTATAGAAAAAATATTTACCATGAGTTTTAGATTCACTAAAATATTCTCAAGGAATAACATGTTATTGATTATGAAGAGTTTCACTTTTAGAATAAAATAACCCTCATGGAGTGGATATTAGAGAACAAGTATTTCTAGTATAAGTCACAACATGGGTGATTTACTCCTCTTGTTTAATTTTTTAAAGACATGGTGGTTTGAATAATATACTTGGGAATGAGTGTAACAGTCTTGTGCTCAATATCTCATGCTATATTAAGCCTTTATTTATTTATTTATGATATTTTTTTGACATGTTATTGACTTTTTAGAGATTATATGATTATGTGATATTTTTTGTGCTATTGTTTATCTCATATGCTACCATGTTCCTTAGTGTTGGATAATCCTTGTTTGAGTGTTATCTTTTAGAGAGTGTTGGGCTTGAATGTTACTATTTTATATTTCATGTCTAGTTATGATGATCATGGATATGATTCATTTGATTGGTATCACTTATCTTTTTATAGGTTTTGTTAAACCCTTTTATTTTTCTTTCTCAAAAATATGGGGGACTCTAGGGATTTCTAGTTTTATATCTAGTTGGGAAGATTTCATATTATAATAAATTTATTTTTAAGTTTATTTTTCAATTGCCAATTTAAATATATAATTCTTGATTAAATTCTATAATTGTATATTTAATAAACATTTTTTAGTCGATCAAATTTTTTTAATGATGATTTGTATTTTTTTAAGTGATATTTGGTTAAGTTTGGAAATAAACCTTATAGTTAAGTAGTTTTTCATATTCATAAACTATAGGAGTCATTTTAGTTCAATATGATTCCATCATTCCTTCATAAGATTAATTTTATTTCTCAAATTCAATTTCGTAAGATTGAAATATTATTCCTATAAAAGTCATTATATTTATTATGAGACATTTTTCTATTTCAATATGGCTCATGTAATTTTTATAAGTGTCATTTTAAATTTCATAAGATTAATTTTTATTTTTATAAATATCATTAAAATTCTATATTATTCACAAATGTTTTCTGAAAAACCATCCAGTATGTCCAAATAGTTTTTTTCCTTAGCCACAAAATGAAACTTACGATTCATATTTAGTAATTTTTCCAATTTCATAAGAGTAATTTCTCCCAAATATCATATTGGATCCTTTAAAAAAACTTTTTATTTCTATGTTTTGTATGTAGTCATATTTTTTACATTAAATGAAATTTTAAATATTAAAATTATTAAATATTTGATAGTAGAAAAAAATACCACTTCCTCAGAAAATTTAAACCACGATTTTAGGATATCTGAATATTATGAAAGAAGATATAGTTAAAATTTATAGTTTTAAGGGGGGGTTAAGGGGAGATTTAACTGATATTTAGAAAATAATACCAAGGAGAATGAACACATGATTAAGCTTCTTTAATTTCAAATCTAGAATGTAAAACTCATTTGATTAATCTTGTATTCTCAATCTAAGACATCAATATCCCCACCTCTTGAGTTTACTCAGTCCCTGTGATCAATTCAGATTCCTTTTATATGAGATCTAATCAAATGAACATATTTTTTACTATGTCAGTGCCTTTTTGGTAAATCATTGAAGTTATAGTCATGGTATAAGAGTTAGTAACTCTTTTTTTAATGTGTGAATCATTTAATTTTGATGATTTTGTTTCATTTTTTAAAATTTTGTGAAACAACTTAATAAGGATAAAATATTTAATATTAAAATAAAGGGGAATACTGTGTCATATTAACCTTGTCTAATTTCATTATTTTTGACTAAATGGCTATTGATATAGTTAATATGTTTTTGGTAGGTATCTTGGAATTATAAATTTATGAAACTAATTAAATACTAGGTTAACATATGCTAAATTATAGAACATTAATGATGGTAACAAATATAATATTTTAAAATTAATTGAAATAATTGTTTTATAATATGATGGTACAAAATGAATTATCTAAAAAATAATGATTTAAATGTTATAACTTTTTATATTATGTTTTTGGTTTTAACATGGTTTATTGATTTTTCTTTTTATCCATTTCATTGTTTTGTGTGGGTATAGTTAGGAATTTATGTGACTTTTTAAGAATTTTCGTTTGTTCAATCATGGAAGAAATGAAAATTTCTAACTATTGTTTTGAAATTTTTGTGTTGTTATATGGTTTGAATTGTAGTGAAGACAGTAATATCTAATAGAGAGAGTTATTTATCATAGTTTATTGGGTGTATATTTTTTTGGTGTGGTGGAATTATAGGTCCTTCATAGAATGTAATAAGTTGAAAAAAAATTCATTTATGAATGTGTGTAAGGAATTAAATGATTTGAATATTTTTATAAAATATTATATGAATAACAAGAATAGGTAAAAGGATGATATAAAGTTGGTGTTAGATTATGAATTGATTTTTTTTTATATATTATTAATGAATGGTATTATGAACTCAATATATTTATTAAAATTAAAATTAAAATTTATTAAGTAAATTATTAAATAATATTTTATATTTTTCGTTACAGCTATTATATAGGTAACTAAGCGTCTAGTTGATGTAGTAACTGTGGAAACCATTCTTGAGAGTAGTTTTTAGGTAATTATTGGTGATTATGGGTGTTGTGGGTTTTTATATGAAACCCAAAGGTTTCAATTATGTTATCCACTATGATATATATAAATATAGTATTTTATTATGATTACATACCCTCCCCACCTGATATGAATTACCTTACCAATGACTAAATTTATTAAGTAATGACTGTTTCTCCTAACATCCATGTTGCTGAGGGAATATATCATTAGCTACATTATCCCCCTAACTCTCTTTTTAAGGTCATTATGTATGGGATGTGATGGTAAAAAAATGAAATTATGATTCGTGTGTTGAATATGGGATGATTATGTTCTATGTAATGGGGGTCAATCAAGGCAGGATAAGGGAATTAAGTTGATGTTTTTTATATTCAAGATACTTTGTTGTGAGAGAAGATTGATTCATAGTATTTATGAGTATATATGGATTGATACTATGAATTTTTTGTATATGTGGTATGATGTTGATCTATGATATATGGATGTTATTGTGATGATATGATTATATGAAATACATCAGAGAGTCAGGATGTTTGTTGTTGGAGCATATGTTTGAAAAACTAGTGGTAAAATTATGATGGATAACCACATTATATATAATTTATTTTTATGTTATAATATATAGATGTGATATTTAATGATCGATCCTTGGTGTGATTGGGTTGTAGCAGAAATAGTATAGTTTTTTTTTCATTCAGATATTTAGTCAAGAAGGTATTAGTATGTTTCAACACCATTATCATGAGTTGTCATGAAATGTTTCATACCTAGTATATTAATATCCTAAACCTCTATATATAATTATTTTATTGGTTTCTAAGATTTATTTTGTGACTAATATGGTATGTTCTATCTTGGGGTTCAAGAATACTAGGTTTGGTGGATGACGAAAATGTTTTTCCAGCTATGGTTTTCAGGAAAATCAGTCATTGGTGACTGATATATAAAGACACACTTTTCCCCATCTATTAAACTACCATGTTGCAACCCCATCTTGTACCCTAACCTCTTCTTACCCAAGCACCACCTCACTCACTCATTACCTCTAATTATTGGTTCTATTATAGGTCATTTTTCCACAACTAGTCTTTTTTGTCTAAATTCATAACCTTTTAGTCACTCATCCAATCTTTATCTTCATTATCATTGCTCATTATCTCACCAATGTAACAAATTAATCTCTCCTTCCATACTTATGTGTCCTTGTTGTTTCTATACATATTCCATTTCAACCAAAGGCATCTATAGATCACCTCCATTATCGTTTTTTACCAGAGCCTCCAACTAGCTATCAAAAATCATCACTATGACTATCTCATATGTTTTTACATTTTATGAATTCATCACAACATTTCATAACCATTTTCACACTACACCCCCCCCCCCACTATACTTGCCTCATTTCACATTCCCTCCCCTTTCATCCTAATCTCCCCCTCTCCCCCATCAGTGCTAACTTCAGCACATACCCCCCCCCCCAATTACTCATCATCGTGAAGACAATATCTTCAGTGTTTCTTAAAAATAAATTAATAATATGAAATAAACCTTAATTGGTAGTAGAATGACTATTTTATACCCATTTACAAATATATTTAAAAGAAACTGTAATGTGGTCTCATTTTTTTGAAATCCCTTTTTTTTTGCCTCTTTTAGCAATCATTGTTGACTTTATTTCTAAAATTATTAAGGATTGTTGTTGGAGTTTCCAAATAATATTTTATTTTAGTATTTTATTTTAGGGAGACTCACATGAGAGGAATTCTCATGATTTTTTATTGTGGGATATTGGTCTTATTTATAATATAGATTTTATCATATTGGGAAATATGGTGATCGAATAATGTTAAAAATATAGCAAAAAGGTAATTCATAAGAGAAATTAATTTTATTCCCTTCTCTGGTATCGAAAAAATATATAGTAGATTTACAACTATCTAAAAATATGTAGTGTGAAAATAAAGTTCAAAAAAATTAATTATTAACATGGAAATAACAAAAGGATAAACTTGTGGGTCCTAATCAAGAATAAAATAATCAACTATAATTATAAATTATATTATAAAAATTAAATGAAATTGATAGGATCTAAAAGTTAGAAACTATTGAATTATTTCGCATGGAGAAATAAAATGTAGTCTAAAATCATCCTGATAAAAAATACATATTTTGATAATGTAATCCAAATAAAATCATACAATGCTTCTTATAGGATCACTTTCTGAATGATGGTGTAGAATAAAAATAGAAAGATCAGAATAAATCCAAACTTAGATGTAATAAAAACTGACTATAATATATTCCTTAGTTATAAATTTGAAAGTTGGTTAAAACCATATTCATAAGAGAGAGTATTGATAGAGTGATAGAGCTTCACTATGAAAAAGACATACTCTTATACAAAAATTGTTAACTATTTTTATTATATCAATTTTTTGTTTCCTTATTTTAAAAATGATAATTATGGGTCTCCACTCAAGGAGTACTACCCCTAATTAAATCCCCCTTGAACTCAATTGGGAATCACTACCAACCCTTCAACTAGATGTAATGTCTCAAATTTTCCCCTTTAAAAACTATTTGTCAACATGCATGACCCATTTTCACATTTGTTAATATTCTTCAGTTGTTAATTTTTAGTGGCATTTACATCTCTAATATAATAATCCTTAACATCGATATGTTTCAATCCTCCCTGAAAAGTTAGATTCATTCAAAAACAAATAGTATTATTTATATAAAAAAATATACTTATGTATATTATAATTGATCTCTTGAATAAAATTCTTCATCCATAATAATTATTTTCATGCTTTGTAACTACAATAATCTCAAAATTGGTGGTTTATAAAACAACATATCCCTATAATCAAGTCTAACTAGATAAAAAATCCCATGTAAAACTAATGAAATATCCTGGACTCTACTTCTTAAAATCTATATCTCTTCAAATATATATATTTATAAATCCAAAAATAATTAGTTTCCCATATACACTGTATTTTAGTACACTTGTAAATTTTCAATAATTTATTCTTAATATATGATAGATTTCTGATCTAAGTTTGGGGTGATAATGGTTAGTTGGAGATTTTTTCTTATTGTAGATATAGTCAAACGATGCTATCATTGGCATTGATTGGTTGCATATTGTGGGTTCTAAATCCATTTTTTGGGACTAGGATCATAATATAGGATAAGGAGGACCTATTTGTGATGTTTTATAAAGATAAATACTACTATATCAAGCCTAGTTATTTAGAATAATCAATTTCATAAATTTTAGCATTGTTATTATATTTGTTAAAGTTGCAAGTGGTTGAGATTCCTAGACTTTTCAGGGAGTTACATGATTTTTTTCTCTGAAGTGGTACCCCTTTAATAGGATATATATTTTGAAAATTAGATGCAACCTAGTAAAACTATAATTTTAATGGACCCATAATATATAAAACCTTTTGATATATATTAGTAAATGATCCTGGTTGAATATTTTATGTAAAAGATTTTCATACAACCCATTATTTAATCAGTGGGTGCTCTTATGTGGTTTTACAAGAAGGAAGATATTGGTTTGAGGTAATTTTTAATCATCCATATGTGAGTAAATAAATTATTCTGATTTGGTATCCACTTCTAAGTATTAATGATAAGTTCAACCAGTTGAAGGGATGCATCTGGTTTTAAAATATTGACATGTAATCTGGTTTTCATTAAATAAAGGAGAAGATTGAGGATATTCCAAAGTCCGTAATCAAATGTATTTATGGTAAATTCATGTTTTTAGTTATGTTATATGTTATCATAAAAAATCAATTATATTTATTGGAATCATTTAAATCATGATTCATGAGTTACTAAACCATTTTTGATAGTGTTAATCAATGAAACACTCTTGTATATGATGTTAATGGGGTATCATGATGTGCATATTTTCTAAATTTTGAAATCCATTCAGCATAATTAACTCTAGGGTATGTTGTTAAAGTTTAATTTTTCTTTATGTGGGGTGTATTTTCATGTAATTTATTTATCCACACTAGGATTATGTGTCAATCAATCGAGATTGATGTGGTTGTTTCATGGTAAGACCAAAATAATGTAGTCAATGTTCATAGTTTCCTTAATCTCATAAGATAATTTATGAGGTTAATTATTTAGATAACATATTTTATAGCCCATTTAAAAGCATTCTCTAGGAAGCTACAGGTTTTTAAATGTACAATTCTATCTTATGTGGATTTCATCTACCTGAAAGAGTAGTTGATCAGTGATCCCATCAATTGGTTTCCAGTCAGGGTGTGTTTTTTAATGTTTTATGTGATACTTACCATAGACTATTTTTTATGTCTTTATGCATCCAAGGGTGTAGATTTTATAGTAGTATATTTATTAAAGTACCCTCAAGTATAAATATGACACCAATGATCTTGGGATGGTTTTAGTGGTTATTCTTTTTTTAATCCCAAGAGAAATTACCTCATTTATAAGATCTCTATGTTCTCCGTAGAGCACAATAGTTTCAGATATATATTCTCTTAGTGGGAACTAAATGTTTTTCAGTTTAGGTAAATTGAATTATAACTGGACTAAGGTTTTAAGAAAACTTCTAAACGAAGGAATGGAAATTTAGTTTCATATGATATTAGAAGGGAATACTAGGAAGATGTTTTTCAAGAGTATTGAGATTCATATAGATTGATGGATGAGATTTTGTTTAAAAATATTGATGTAATTGAGGAAAGAGGTTGAGGATTCATTTATAGTAATATAGTATAGTATTCCTTGATGAAGCAAGTAGATGAGTATTAATGGAGAGGATCAGAGGTAGATATGATGTGAGATCAGGTCATTGATGGTGACAATCCTAAGAGATTATTGGAGGATTACTAAAGTTAGGAGTTATTTATAGGTATATTATTTATTCCCTTTGTGGCTCTTGAGAAGTTTATCTATGAGATTCATAGCTCACCCATAGTAGTGAATCCCATTATATCCAAGATATATTATTCCTTGAGGAGATGGATATGGTATCCATGGATGATGTGGTCGGTAGTTGAGTTCGTATTGAAATGTTTTCGCTACCTACAAGTGAATCCATAGAATTGTTTTCTTGGTGGTTTTTTTGTTTCCATTTGATATCCCCTAGTTCATGTAGGATAATATTTTAATGGATTTAATAACTAGTTTTCTTCAATACTAATGAGATTATGATGTTATTTGGGTAATTTTGGTTCTATTAATGAAGTCATCGCATCCCCTAGAGATCATAGATTTTGGAGTCAAGGATGATCCGGGGAGGTGTTATAGAGATAACATAGTGAGGAATCATAGAGCACCTAGGATCATCATCTCTGATTCGGATCCTCATTTAACCTACCTACTCTGCGAAGGTCTTAATTATTATTTTGTATCATAGTTTGACAATAACAATTCATTTCACCATCATATTAATCTGTAGAAAAATCATAACATTCTAATACGGGAGGATATTTTCTATACATGTGTCTTATATTTTAGTGGATCATGGGTGAAGTATACACCATTTTCGGATATTGGATACAATAACATCAACTAGTATTCCATTTGAATGGATCCACATGATGATTATTATGATTTACCATATTGATATCTATTTATTCATAACAATGTTTATGATTCAATGTTCCTTATACTAGATGTGTTAAGGAGAGTGAAATATAATACTTAAATGATTGTGAATTAGATAAAGGTTCCCTAGGAACTCCCAAAAAATTTATTTATGGGTTTAGGTGACCTATGAAGTTTGAGTTTTGAGATCACGTATTATTTAATGTTCCCCTCATCAAGGTGGGTGTTTTTTTGGCCAAGAGAATAAGATTTATCCGCATTTTATTATCTTGTTTTAGGTGTTAGAGACAATTTTGGATGTGGCATGTTAGTTACCACTCCCTTTTAGATGGATTATAGATATAATATTTACCACGAGTTTTAGCTTCACTAAAATATTATGAAGGAATTCCATGTTATTGATTGTGAAGAGTTCTATGTTGAGAATGAAATGACCATCATGGAGTAGATAGTAGAGAGTTAGGATTTTTAGTATAATTTAATACACGGGTGATTTACTCATCTTGTTTATGTTTTTTTAAAGACATGGTGGGTTAAAGAATATACTTTGGAATTAGAGTAACAGTCTTGTGCTTGATATCTCATGCTATATTTATCCTTGTTTTGATTTATTTATGTTATTTTTTTACTTTTTAATTACATTTTAAAGATTATGTGATTATGTGATAATTTTCGTGATATTTTTTATCTCATATGCTACCATGTTCCTTAGTGTTGGATTGTCTCGGTTTGAGTGGTATCTCTTAGAGAGTGTTGAGTATGGAGGTTATTGTTTTCTATTTCATGTTTGGTTTTTATGATCATGGATATGATTCATTTGACTAGTATCTCAAATATTTTAATTGGTTTTGATAAACCCTTCAATTTTAATTTCTTAGAAATATGGGGGAATCTATGGTTTTTCTCGTTTTATATCTGGTTGGGAAGAGTTCATATTATAATAAATTTAATTTTTATGGTGATTTTTCAATAAACAATTTAAATATGTAATTCATTTTTAAATTATATAATTGTAGGTCTAATCTGCATTTTTTAGTAGATCAGATTTTTTTAAATTTGATTTATATTTTTGGTTTTTAAATGATATTTGTATATGTTTGGAAATGAACCTTATAGTTAAGAATTTTTTCAAATTATTGGACTATAAGAGTCATTTTAGTTTAATATGATTCAATCATTTCTTCATAATATTAATTTTATATCTCAGATTTAATTTTGTAAGAGTGAAATATTATTTCTACAAAATTCATTATTTTTATTATGAGACATTTTTCTATTTTTAAATGGCTTATGTGATTTTTATAAGTGTCGTTTTAAATTTCATAATATTAATTTTTATTTTTATAAAAATCCTTAAAATTCTATATTATTCACTATATTTTTCTGAAAAATTATCCAGTATATCCTAATAGTAATTTTCTTAGCTACAAAATTACACTTATAATTTAGAATTAGTATGTTTTCCAATTTCATAGGATTAATTTCCACGAAATATCAGATTAATTCCAATAAAAAATTTCTCATCTCTCAGTTTTGGATGTAATTATATTTTTTATTTAAAATGAAATTTTAAATTATAATATTATTAAAAAATTTATAGTTGAAAAAAAATCCCACTTCCCGGGAAGTTTTAAACCATGATTTTATGATATATTAATTTTATAAAAGTATATATAGTTAAAATTTATAATTTTAAGGGGGGTTAAGGGGGAGTTAATTTACTTGTAGAAAAGAAAACCAAGGAGAACCATCACACGATGAAGCTTCTTTAATTTCAAAATTAGAACGTACCACTCATTTTGTTAGACTTTTTTCTCAGTCAAAGACATTAATATCCCCACCTCTTGAGTTTACTCTATCCCTATGATCAATTCAAATTATTTTTATTTGAGATCAAATCTTGTAAGCATATTCTGTCTTATGTCCGTGCCTTTTTGGTAAATCATTGAAGTTTTAATCCTGGTATAAGAGTTAATAACTCTCTTTTGTTAATGTGTGAATCATTTAATTTTCATGATTTTGTTTTATTTTTAAAAATGATGTAAAATAATCTAATAAGACTAAAATATTTAATATTAAAATAAAATAGAAGAAGGTGTCATATGAACCTTGTCTAATTTTGTTATTTTTTCACTAAATGGCTATTGATAAAGTTTATATGTTTTTGGTAGGTAACATGGAATTATAAATTTATTAATATGATTAAATACTAGGATAACATAGTGTAAATTATATAACATAAATGAAGGTAAAAAATAGGGTCTTTTAAAAATAATTGAAATAAGTGTTTTTTATTGTGATGGTACTTAATGAATTATCTAAAAAATAATGATTTAAATGTTATATCTTTTTATGTTATGATTCTGGTTTTACCATTGTTTATTAAATTTTTTAGGAATTTATTTGATTTGTGTGGGTCTAGTTAAGAATTTTTGTGGCCTTATTATCCATTTTCATAGGTTGAATCATGGATTCAATGAATATATCTGACTATTTTTGTGAAATTTTTGTGTCGGTATATGGTTTTAATAGTAGCGTGGAATCTAATTTCTTTTGGAGAGCATTATTTATCCTAGTTTATTGGGTGCGTAGTTATTTTGTGGGGTGGAATTACAGGTCCCTCATATCATGGAATATGTAAAAAAACAAATTCATTTCTGTATTTTGGGAAGGAATTAAATGATTCAAATATGTTTTATAAAATATTCTATGAAGAAAAAGAATAGGTAAAAGGATGAGATAAAGTTAGTGTTGGATTATGAATTGATTTTTGTTATATATAATTAGTGAGTGGTATTATAAACTCAATATAGTTGTTATATGAAAATTTAAAAATTCTTATGTAAATGATTAAATAAGATTTTATATTTTTCATTACAGCTATTATATAGGGAACTAAGGGTCTCGTCGATGTAGTAATAGTGGAAACCATTATTGAGAGTAGTTTTTAGGTAATTGTTGGTGATTATGAGTGTTGTGGTTTTTTTTTGAAGCCCAAAGGTTTCTATTAAGTGATTCTCTATGATATATATATATATAGTATTTTCCTATGATTACATACCCACCCCATATAATATGAATTACCATACCAATGTCTAAATGTTTTATGTTGTGACTGATTCACCAAACATCCAAGTTACTAAGGGAATAGTTCATTAGCTACTTTATCCCCCTAACTGTCTTTTTTTAGGTCATTGTGTATGGGATGTAATGGTTAAAACGTGAAATTTTGATTCGTATGTTACGTATGTGATGATTATGTTCAATTTATTGGGGTCAATCAAGGTAGGATAAGAAAATTAAGTTGATGTCCATTATATTCACGATACATTGTTGTGAGTGAAAATTTATTCATAGTCTTTATGAGTATATATAAAATGATAATATGAATTATGTGGATATGTGGTATGATGTGGATAAATGATATGTTAATGTTATTATGACGATATGATTATATGAAATTCACCAAAGAGTCGGAATGTTTTTTGTTGGAGCATGAGTTTGAAAATCTAGTGGTAAAATAGAGATGGTTAACCTCTTTATATATAATTTTTTTTTATTTTCTTATACATGGATGTGATATTTTGTGATCTATACATGGTGTGATTGGGTTATAGAAAAAATATTTTAGTGTTTTTTCAATCTGATATTTAGTCAAGAAAGAATCAGTGTGTTTCATCACCATTATCAGGAGTGGTCATGAAAAGTATTATTCAAAGTATATTAATATCCCCACCCTCTATATATAACAATATTATTGGTTTGTAAGAGTTATTTTATGAATAATATGGTATGTTCTATCTTATTGTACATGAATACTTGGTTTGGAGGAGGATGGAAATGTGGGGCCACCTATGGTTTTCAGGAAAATTGGCCATTGGTGACTGATAGATGAAGCCACCATTTTTCCCCGTTTATTAAAATACCTAGCTACAACCCCATCTCTAACACTAGCCTCATCTTACCCAAGCACCACCTCACTCACTCATTGTCTCTGATGATTGGGGCTATTCTATGATATCTTTCGTCCACCATTCTTTATTGTCTCAACCCATAACCTTTTTGTCACTCATCAAATCGTCATCGTCGTTATCGTTACTCAATATCTCACCAATGTAACCAGTTACTATCTCATTCCCAACCAATGTGTCCTGATTTTTTCCGTACATATTCATATTCAACCAAAGGATTATCTAAATGTACTCCATCATCGTTTTGTACCCGAGTCTTCTACTAGCTATCATAAATTTCCACTATGATTATCTCATATGTTTTAACTTTCTAAGAATTCATCACAACATCTCATGATAATTTTCACACTACCCCACTTCCACCATCCCTACATCATTTAATATGTCCTCCCATTCCATCCTAATCTTTCCGTCACCTCCATCAGTTCTCACATTAGGACATACCCCCCATTACTCATCATCGTGTAGACAATATCTTCTATGTTTCGTTTAAATAAAATAAAATAATATGGAATAAACCATAATTGGTAGTAGAAGGTATATTTTTTACCCATTTACCAGTACATTCAAAAAAACTATAAAGTGGTATCATTTGTTTTGAAATCCCCTTTAGTTTCCTCTTTTATCAATCTTTATTGCCTATTTTTATAAAATTATTAATGATTGTTATTAGAGTTGTCACATAATATTTTGTTTTGGTATTTTATTTTTGGGAAACTCACTTTAAAGGAATTATTGTGATTATTTTACTGTGGGATATTGGTCTTATTTATGATATAGATTTTATCATATAGGGAAATATGGAGAACAAATAATGTTAAAAATATAGAAAAAAGAGAATTCATAAGAGAAATTAATTTTATTCCCTTATTTGTAAACAAAAAATAGTAGATTCACATCTAACTAAAAATATGTGTATGAAAAAATAACGGTCAAAACCATTAATTATTCACATAGAAATTCAAAAGGGATAAACATGTGGGACCTCGTCAAGAATAAAATAATTCACTATAATTATAAAGTGTATTTTAAAATTTCAAAGAAATGGGAAGGATCTAAAAGGTGGAACCTATTTAATTATATCATAGGGAGAAATAAAATTTAGTCTAAAATCATCCTAATACTAAGAACATATATTGATAATGTAATCCAAATAAAATTTGACTCTGTTCCTTAGAGGATAACTTTTAGAATGATAGTCTAGAATAAAAATAGGAAGATCAGAATAAATCCCACCAGATATGAAATAAAAACATAGTATAATATTTTTATTAGTAATAAATTTTAAAGTTGGTTAAAACCATATTCATAAGAGAGAGTATCGATAGGGAGATAGGACCTCACTTTGAAAAAGAAATCCTCTTATCCCAAAAAAGTTAACAGTTTTTATTATATCAATGTTTTGTTTCCTTTTTTAAAAAATGATAATTATGGGCCTCCACTCGAGGACTACCCCTAATAAAATCCCCCTATAACTCAATTTTGAATCACTACAAACCCTTCAATTAGTTGGAATGTATCAAATTTTCGTCTTTAAAAATTATTTGTCAATATTCCTTACACATTTTCTCATTTTTTAATATTCTTGAGTAGTTACATTTGAGTGTCATCGACATCTCAGATCTAATAATCCTTAACATCAATATGTTTAAATATTACCTAAAAAAATAGATTCATTCCAAAACAAATTGTATAATTTATATCAAAAAAAATTATAATTATTTTTATTAAAATTGATCTCTTTAATAAAATTATTCATCTATAATAATTATTATCATGATTTTTAGCTATAATTATCTCAGAACTGGTGGTTTATAAAACAAAATATCACTGCAATCAAGACTAATAATATAAAAAATCCCATGTAAAAGTAACCAAATATCCTGAAGTCCACTTCCTAAAATATTTATCTCCTAAAATATATATATTTATACATTAAGAAATAATGTGTTCCCCATATCCAATGTAGTTTACTACACTAGTTAATGGTCATTAAAGTATGCATAATATATGCTAGAGTTGTGAACTAAGGTTTCGATGACATAGGTTAGTTGGGGATTTCTTCTATTTATAGACATAGTCATATGATGTTATCATTGGCATTGATTGGTTGCATTTTGTGGGTTCTATAATCCATTTTTTCAAAGTATACTCAGAATAGATGATACAGAGGTCCAATGTGTGATGTTTTATAAAGAAAAATAGTATCATATCGAGCATAGTTATTTAGAATAATTATTATCATATATATTATCATTGTTATTATATTTGTTAAAGTGGTAAGTGGTTGAGTTTCCTAGATTTTTAGTGAGTTTTATCATTTTTTCCCTGAAGTGGTACCCCTTCAATGGGTTATATATTTTTAAAAATAAATGCAACCTAGTACCACTATAATTTTAATGGATCCATACTATATAAAACCATTTGATCTATATTAGTAAATGATCCTGTTTGAATATTTTATATAGAAGAGTTTCATACAACCCAGTATTAAATCAGTGGGTTCTCTTATGTGGTTTTCCTAGAAGGAAGATATTAGTTTGATGTAATTTTTAATCAACCATAAGTGGAGTAAATAAATGATACTGAATTGGTATCTTCTTCTATGTATTGATGATAAGTTCAACCCGTTTAAGGGATCCATCTGTTTTTCAAATACTGACATGTGATTTGGTTATCATTAAATGAAGGTGAAGAATGAGTATATTCCAAAGTCTATAGAAATGTGTTTATGGAAACTTCATGTTTTTTAGTTATGTTATTTGTTATCATAAACAACTATATTTTATTTGTTGGACTCATGAACATCATGTTTTTTGAGTTACTAATCCATTTTTGGTAGTGTTAATCAATGAAACACTCATGTACATGAAGTTAATAGGGGAGCATGTTTTGCATATTTGCTAAATTTTGAAATCTATTCAGCACCATTACCTTTATGGTATGTTGTTAATGTTTTTTTTTTTTTATGTGGGGATTATTTTCATGTAATTGTTTTTATCCAAACTAGAAGTATATGTTTATAAATCGAGATTGATGTGGTTGTTTTATGGTAAGACCAAAATAATGTAGTCAAAGTTCATAGTTTCCTTAATGTAATAGGATTATTTATGAGGTTAATTCCTTAGATAACATAGTTTATATCCCCTTTAAAATAATTCTCTAGGAATTAGTAGGTTTTTATATGGACTAGTATATCTTATGTAGGTTTCATCTACCTGAATGGGTAGTTGATTATTGATCCCATCCATTGGTTTCCAGTCACGGTGAGTTTTTTAATATTTTATGTGATACTTCCCATATAAGATTTTTTTTGTGTCTTTATGTATCCAAGGGTATAGATTTTATAGTATAATATTTATTTAAATACCCACAAGAATAAATATTTTATGAATGATCTCGGTTTTCCAATATTGGTTCTTATTTTTTTGAATCCCAAGAGAAATTACCTCATTTATAGGAGCTCTATGTTCTTAGTAGATCACTATTGTTTGGGATATATATTCTCTTAGTGGGATCTAAATCTTTTTCAGTTTAGGTAAATGGAATTATTACTATACTATGTTTTAAGAACACTTCCACACTAAGGAATGTGAATTTAGTTTCATATGAGAGTATAAGGGAATCATAGGGATGTGTTTTTCAAGTTTATTGAGATTCCTGTAGAGTGATGAATGGGATTTTGTTTAAAAAATTTGATGTAATGGAGGTTTGAGTTAGAGGTTTAATGTATAGTAATACAATATTGTATTCCTTGATGATTTACGTTGATGAGTATTAATGGGGAGGATAACAGGTATAGGTTATGTGAGATCATGTCATTGATAGTGACAACCTAAAGAGATGATTGGAGGATTCTAGACGTTAGGTGTTATTTCAGGGTATATTCTTTATTCCATTAGTGGTTCCTGATATTTTTATCTATGAGTTTCATAGCTTACACATAGTAGTGTATCCCATTAAATCCAAGATATTATTACTTGAGTATATGGATATGGTATCAATGGATGAAGTGGTCAGTAGTATATTTCATATAACAATGTTTTCTCTACCTACAAGTGAAGCCATAGAATTTTTTTCTAGGTGTTTTTTATTTCCATTGGATATCCCCTAGTTCCTATAGGATAATATTTTAATGGGTTTAATAACTGGTTTTACTCAATACTAGTAAGATAATGATGTTATTTGGGTAATTTTGGTTTGATTAATGAGGTCATCACATCTCCTAGAGATCATATATTTTGGAGTCAAGGATGGTCAAGGGAGCTGTTATAGGGATAACATAGTGAGGAATCATAGAGAACCGAGGACGATCGTCTCTGATTGGGATCCTCATTTAAACTACCTACTCTGGGATGTTCTTAATCATTATTTTGTATCATAGTTTGACAATAACCATTCATTTTACTATCATATAAATGTGTATACAAAGCGTAACATTATAATGTCGGGGGATTTTTTATACATGTGTCTTATATTTTAGTGGATCATGGGTGATGTATATACCATTTGTTGATATTTGATACAATAACATCAAATAGTATTCCATTTGAATAGATCCACTTGATTTTTCATAGGATTGACCATATTGATATCTATTATTCTCTAAAAATTTTATGATTCAATGTTCCTTGGAATAGATGTGTTTAAGAGAGTGATATATAATAATTAAATGATTGTGAATTAGATAATGGTTTCTTATGAACGCCAAAAAAATTATTTAGTAGTGTAGGTGACCTCTGAAGTTTGATTTATGAGATTAGGTATTATTAAATGTGCCCCCTCGTCGAGGTCGGTATTGGTTTGGCCAAGGGAATAAGATTTATCCTAATTATATTGCCCCATTTTAGGTGTTAGGGACAATTTGTGATGTTTTGTAATGGTTACGACTCCCTTTATAGATAGATTAGAGACACAACATTTACCTTGAGTTTTAACTTCACTAAAATATTCTCAAGGAATAACATGTGATTGATTATGAAGATTTTCATGTTGAGAATGAAAGGACCTTTAAGGAGTGGATACTAGAGAGTTATGATTTCTATTATAAGTCTCTACATGGGTGATTTACACCTTTTATTTTTTTAAAGACATGGTGAGTTAATGAATATACTTTGGAATGAGAGTAACAGTCTTTTTCTCAATATCTCATGCTATATTTATCCTTGTTTTGATTTAATTATGATATTTTTTTGACATGTTATTGAATTTTTAGATATTATAAGATTATGTGATAATTTTTTTGATATTTTTTATCTCATATTGTACCATGTTTCTTAGTGTTGGATTGTCTCTATTTGAGTGGTATCTCCTAGAGAGTGTTGGGCTTCTAGGTTACTATTTTCTATTTCATGTTTGGTTTTGATGATCATGAATATAATTCATCTGATTGGTATCTTTTATATTTGAATATATATTGCTTAACCCTTCAATTTTAATTTCTCAGAAATATGGGGGACTCTAGGGTTTTTCTAGTTTTATATATGGTTCGGAAGAGTTCATATTAAAATAAATTTATTTTTAATATTATTTTTCAATTGAATATTTAAATATATAAATGTTTATTAAATTCTATAATTCTTGGTCTAATATGCATTATTTAGTGGATCAAATTTTCTTAAATTTGATTTGTATTTTTTGTTTTTAAATGATATTTGGATAAGTTTGGAAATGAACCTTGTAGTTAATAAGATTATCAAATTCCTGAACAATAAGAGTCATTTTATTTTAATATGATTCAATCATTCCTTCATGAGATTAATTTTATTTCTCAAATTCAATTATGTAAGAGTGAAATATTATTTCTATAAAATTCAGTATATTTATTATGAGACATTTTTCTATTTCTATATGGCTAATGTGATTTTTATAAGGGTCATTTTATACTTTTTAATATTAATTTTGATTTTCATAAAAATCCATAAAATTGAATATTATTCACTATCATTGTATGAAAAACTATCCATTATAACCTAAGAGTAATTTTCTTTGCCATAAAATGACACTTATGATTTAGAGTTAGTATGTTTTCCAATTTAATAGGAGTAATTTCCACCAAATATCAGATTGGTTCCCTTGAAAAAATTTAATTTCTCAGTTTTGGATGTAATCATATTTTTTTTTATTTAAAATAAAATTTTAAAAATTAATATTTTTAAAAAATTTATTGTTGAAAACAAAAATCCCACTTCCTGAGAACTTTTAAACCATGTTTTTTTTATATATGAATATTATAACGTAGATATAGTTAAAATTTATAGGTTTATGGGTGGTTAAGGGGAGAGATTGCTGACTTTTAGAAAAGAATAGCAAGGAGAATTGACACATAATTAAGCTACATTAATTTAAAATTTAGAAAGTACCACTAATTTAATTATTCTTGTATTCCCAATCTAAGACATTAATATCCCCACCTCTTGTGTTTACTCAGTCCCTATGATCAATTCAAATTACTTTTATATGAGATCAAATCAAGTTAACATATTTTTTCTTATGTTAGTCCCTTTTTGCGTAATCATTATAGTTCTAGTCATGGTATTGGAGTTAATAACTCTATTTTGTTAATGTGTGAATAATTTAATTTTCAAGGTTTTGTTTCATTTATAAAAATGTTGTGAAACAACCATATAATGATAAAATAATGAATATTAAAATAAAGGGGAAGATTGTGTCATTTGAACCTTGTCTAATTTCTTTATTTCATACCTAAATGGTTATTGATATAGTTTATATGTTTTTGGTAGGTGACTTGGAATTATAAATTTATTAATATGATTAAATTCTAGGATAAAATATCATAAATTATAGAACATTAATGAAGGTAACAAATAGGATCATTGAAAAATAATTGAAATAAGTGTTTTTTATTATTATGGTACTAAATGAATTATCTAAAATATATGATTTAACTGTTATAACTCTTTATGTTATGTTTATTGTTTTACTATATTTTATTGATTTTTTTTATCCATTTCTTTCATTCATGTGGGTCTAGTTATGAATTTGTGTGGCCTTATTAGGCATTTTCATAGGTTTAATCGTGGATTCAATGATTATATCTAACTATTTTTGTGCAATGTTTGTGTTGTTATAGGGTTTTAATAGCAGTATGGAAAGTAATTTCTTTTATATAGCATTATTTATCCCAGTTTATGGGGTGCATATTTATTTTGTGGGGTGGAATTACAGGTCCCTCATAACATGGAATATGTTGAAGAAAACAAATTCATTTCTCGATGTTGGGAAGAAATTAAATGATTTGAAGAATTTTTAGAAAATATTATATGAATGACAAGAATATGTAAATGGATAATATAAAGTTGGTGTTGGGTTATGAATTTATTTTTTATATATAATTAATGAATTGTATTATGAACTCAATGTAGTTGTTAAAAGAAAATTTATAATTTCTAATGTAAATGATTAAATGTGATTTTAAATTTTTCATTATAACTATTATATATGAAACTAAGGGTCTAGTAGATATAGTAACTATGGAAAACTTTCTTGAGAGTAGTTTATAGGTAATTGTTGGTGATTATGGGTATTTTAGGTTTTTTGTGAAACCCAATGGTTTCAATTTTGTGATTATATATGATATATATATAGTATTTTCTTATTATTATATACCCAACCCACATGATATGAATTACCTTACCAATGTATATATGTTTAATGTTATGAATGTTTCTCAAAACATCCAAGTTACGGAGGGAATAGATCATTGGATACTTTATCCCCCTCACTCTCTTGTTGAGGTAATTATGTATGGGATGTGATGGTCATAACATGAATGTATGATTTGTGTGTTCAGGATGGGATGATTATGTTTTATGTATTGGGGGTTGATCATGTTAGGATAAAGGAATTAAGTTGACGTCCTTTATATTCACTATACTTTGCTGTGAGAGAAAATTCATTCATAGTATTTATAAGTATATGTGGAATGATACGATGAATTTTTTGGATATGTGGTTTGATGTGGATCTATGATATGTGGATGTTATTAAGATGATATGATTATATAAAATACATCAGAGAGTTGGGATGTTTGTTGTTGGAGCATGAGTTTGAAAAAATAGTGGTAAATGGAGGTGGTTAACCTATTTATATATAATTTATTTTTATTTTATTATATATGGATGAGATATCTAGTGATAAATCCATTGTATGATTCGATTGTAGTAGAAATAATATAGTTTTTGTTCATTCTGATTTTTATTCAAGAAGGAATCATTATGTTTCTTCACCATTTTTCATGAGTGGTCATAAAACTTTTCATGCCGATTATATTAATATCCTCACCCTCTATATATAAAAATTTTATTGGTTTATTATAGGTATTTTGTGACTAATATGGTATTTTTTATCTTGGAGTCGAAGAATAATAGGTTTGGAGGAGGATGGAAATGATGGGCCACCTATGGTTTTCAGGAAAATTGGTCATTGGTGACTGACATATAAAGACACACTTTTTTCCCCATCTATTAAAATACATAGGTACAAACCCATCTCAAACCCTAGACTCATCTTACCAAAGCACCACCTCACTCACACATTTTCTCTGTTGACTTCTGCTGTTATAGGCCATCTTTCCTCTATCGGTTATTGTTGTCTCAACTGATAAACTTTTAGTCACACATTAAATCATCTTTGTAATTATATTTGATCATTCTCTCACCAATGTAACCACATACTCTCAATTATCCTACCTATGTGTCCTTGTTGTTTCCTTACATATTCCTACTCAACCAAAGGTTTCTATAGATCACCTATATCATCTTTCTATACCCGAGTCTCTTACTAGCTATCACAAATCACCACTATGATTATCTCTTATGTTTTTACTTTCTAAGAATCCATTAAAACATTTCATGACCATTTTCACACTACCCCACCCCCACTATCCTTTCCTCATTTCACATGCCCTCCCCTTTCATCCTAATCTCCCCCTCTCCAACATCAATGCTCACTTCAGAACATACCCCCCCCCCCAAATTACTCATCATCGTGAAGACAATATCGTTAGAGTTTTCTGTAATAAAATAAAATTATATGGAATAAACAATAATTGGTAGTATAAGGACTATTTTTTACCCATTTACCACCACGTTCAATAGAAACAGTAAAGTGGTCTCATTTGTTTTGAAATCCCCTTTAATTGCCTCTTTTAGCAATCTTTAATGCCTGTTTTTATAGAATTATTAGGGATTGTTGTTGGAGTTTCCACATAATATTTTATTTTATTATTTTATTTTAGGGACACTCACTTAAAATTAATTATCATGATTTTTTATTTTATGATATTGGACTTATTTATGATATATTTTTTATTATATTGGGAAATATGGTGATCATCAAATGTTAAAAAATATAGAAAAAAGAGAATTTATAATAGAAATTAATTTTATTCCCATATCTGAAATAAAAAAAAATACTATATTCACAACTAACTAAAAATATGTGTATGGATAAAAAACGTTCAAACCCATAAATCATTAACAATGAAATCCCAAAAGGATAAACTTATGGGACCTCATCAAGAATAAAATAATCCACTATAGTTATAAAGTATATTATAGAAACTAAATGAAATTGACAGGATCAAAAAGTTAGAACCTATTGAATTGTATCACATGGAGAAATAAAATGTATTCTAAAATCATCCTGATAAGAAAATAATATCATGATAATGTAATATAAATAAAATATGACTATGTTTCTTAGAGGATCACATTATAAATGATGGTGTAGAATAAAAATATAATGGTCAAAATAAATCCCACCCTAGATGAAATAAATATTGACTATAATATTTTCATTAATAATAAAATTAAATGTTGGTTAAAACCATAGTCATAAGAGAGAGTATCGATGGAGAGATAGAGACTCATTTTGAAAAAAGATATCCTCTTATCAAAAAAATGTTAATTGTTTATATTATATCAATTTTTTGTTTACTTTTTTTAAAAATGATAATTATGGGTCTCTATTCGAGGAGGACTCTGCCTAATTAAATCCCCCTCTAACTCAATTGGGAATCACTACCAACACTTAGATTAGTTGGAAAGTCTCAAATTTTCCTCTTTAAAAATTACTTTTCAACATGCCTGACCCATTTTCACCTTTTTTTATATTCTTTAGTTGTAACTTTTGACTGTCATTGACATCTTTGAATCTAAAGATCCTTAACAAAGATATGATTCAAACTTCCCTGAAAAGTTAGATTCCTTCCAAAACAAATAGTATTATTTATATCAATAAAGTTATACTTATCCTGATTAAAATTGATCTCTTGAATTAAATTCTTCATCCATAATAATTATTTTCATGCATTTTTCCTAAAATTATCTCACAATTGGTGGTTTATAAAAGAAAATATCACTACAATCTAGACTATAAAGATAAATAATCCCATGTTAAAGTAACCAAATATCCATAAGTCTACATCATAAATTCTATATCTCTTGAAATATATATATTTGTAAATCCAAAAATAATTTGTTTCCCATATCCAAGACACAATGACATATCATAAGTACCATGAATATATGAAAAATATATTTCACCAATATAATATGATTTTATTCGAGATTTCATTGAAAATGAAGGACCACACCAACTTTTTGAGCTATATTAGGCCCACTGGATATTGTTGCCTATATCAAGAAACCAATAATAGATAAATATGGTATGTGCTGAAACCCCTCTCTCTCATTGTCATTTAAAGGTGACGGAATATAAATTAAATTAAAATACAATTAAAGTGAAGTGAAATACACTTTGTCTTTTTCCATACAAAATCTCTAAAGCACCTTATCAATCTATCTCTCCTGAGATAACCAAAATTTATTTCCCTTACTATCATGAAATTTCATCAAGATAATAACTAGTAACATGATCCCTAATTAATTCATCAAAAATGAAATAAAAATATCCTTCTTCAATCTATGAATTCTAGAATCATCAAATCAAATAATGATCATATCATCCTCATATATAAATATTAAAATAAAATGATCATCAGAAAATATTAGCATAAAATTACAATGATCTAAATAGTTATTCATGAATCTATAATGAAAATTTATAGATTCTATAATTTTATACAAATTCCTTAAATATTGATTTGGAATATAAAAACTCTTCTTTCACATACGTACATAATTCTTTTTACCCTTTTCAACAAAACCCATTGGCTAAATCATATAAATCTCCTCTAAATTGTGGTGGATGAAAGTTCTCGTCACATCTATCTGCTCAATATTTAGATCCAAAATTACATCCAAACAATGAATAACCATATTATAAAAAGATTTTATAATATGTGAAAAAATATTATCAAAACCAACACTATTATCTTGAAAAAAGCTTTTAAATACTATCATTAGCATGTATCACTGAACATAACTGGATAATTAATTTTTAATTTGATAAATCCACTAATTTGGAAAGGATCTCATAACAGTTGGTAACCTCACTGACTATAAAGTTTGTTTTTCATGAAATGACCTGATATCATCATCTATTAATGTATCTAATTTGTCCATATGATAACTTATAATCAGCTCATCAAATGATCCATGTTCTATCCCATCTATGAGGAGTTCATACTCATCAGGTGAATATAAAATATATATGGAATGATGTCAATAAAATTTCTAAAGTGGAAATGTAGGTTCATTAATAAACATTGGAACCTTATCACCACAAATAATAATCTCACTAGAAGAATTAACTCTAACATTTTCACTCTAAAAATTAATTTACGAATCAACATGATCATAAGAATAAAAAACATAAGGTAAATATTTCTTTGAAAGGGCTCAAGACTAATAAAACAAAAAAATATAGATATGTTGAATTCTATACCATATCAATATATATAATTTTCTAAACCTCCAAAAAATATTGAATCATTAATTTTTAAAATTTTATTCAATTTATTATCATAAATCATATAACCAAATATTATCATGTATGTAGCCAATAAAAATACTCTATCATAAGTTACCATCCTGATTAGAACTCTTATCTATACAAACCTGAATAAAACCCTTATAGAAAAAAAGTAAGTTACAATAAATGATCTCTTTTACAAAAGAATACTTGTTAGGATTGTTAGTCTATATAGAAACTATGGGTGATTAATATATATATCAATAAAAAACTAAGCCCAAAAAAATATAGGAATATTTTTTTCTAAAAATAAACATCAATATCTTTCTAAAAATTTATTTTTCATCTTACCATCAAAACCATTAATATGAGATTACATAGGTGGCATATTTTTATTCCAAATATATTTATGAATGCACTACTAAACAAAACTAAAACAATACTCACTCTCATTGTTAGTATGAATAAATTTTGGATTCTTAATAGTTTCCCACTGAACTATAACCTAAAATTTATTAAAATCACACAGTGACATAATTTGTTCAATCGAAAAATAAAACCAAATAATACATGTGTAGTCAACAATAAACACTAAAAATAAATACTACCATTGAATCTTTTAGATATTAATGGGAAAATTTGTTAGAATGTATGAATTCAAGTACTTGTGACTTCTTATGTAATGGATGACTTTTGAAACTGACCATGATCTATTTTTCAACCATAAAGTGATAGAATGTGTCATATTTAACATACATCAAACAAGGAATAAAATTTTTCTTGTACAAAAAAGTATGCCCCTTCTCACTAATTTATTTGACTAACTAATTACATAACTATGAAGAAACACTACACATAAGAACACAAAAGGTATCACAATAAATAGAAGATCTAATATAGAACATGACTAACTTTATCTTGCCTCAAGGCACTATCAATGTAACCATAGAAATAATCATTTTATGATCAAAAAAAGTACTAATAAAACTATCATCGTCAATAATTCTTCTAGAAATGTGATAACAAAAAACCTCAAGATCTTGTTGAAAATTCTTCAAATTTTTCTTATCTCATGTCTTTGTCTCTAAAAAAATCATGCCTACAAGATCAACATTACCATCATTTCCCATATTTAAAATGCCTGAAGTACCTATATTTTAAGACATAATTAAATACTTCCTTTATTCCATGTGAAATTGTATTCCACTATAAAAAACCTAGCAATAACCAATAGAATAAATAATGATGGAGACATAAAAAATAAAATTATCCCCCCATGTTGAATTAGTGACACAATCAACAATATATCTATTTTATGTTTATAATATTCTTCACTTTCTCATTTTCTTCTAATATAAAATAACCTTAACATATCCTTTATTACCATAGTGATAAAACATAAACACCTTCTACTTCGATCTGGATTTTCATATACCTTTTATTTTACCTTTTTTTATGTACCTGATTCCTTTATGGACTTCTCCTCATGTTATCTATGAAGGAAATCACTAATGAAGATATTTTTTGAGTACATTTCCTACCATTTAAATTTTATAAATATCACTTAACTATGATGTATCTCACAAATCCTTTGTGAGGAGAACCATATATTTTTACACTAATATTATTTCATGAATTGTGTTAAGTATTTTGAATCAAAAAATATAAAACCACATCTTCAATGTTAATATGCATAACAGAGAAATGGTAAAAAAAATCTTGAAATTTACTCACATTATTAGAAATAGATATATCATCTTTCTACCTCAAATTCAACACTTTTTTGAGAAAAGAGAACTTATTTTTCCACATGTTGGAAACATATATGGTCTCAATAATCTCTCAAAATATTATATAATGATATATATAATAATTATGGATCATCAATTTTTCTTCAAATCCCAATATAAATGACACTACAAACCATCTCATTCTTAAACACACATTCCACGTCACACCTTTTTTATACGTTCTCGATAGGAAACCCATGTATATTTATTTTCTTGAAAAAAAAGATTATCCTTCAGTTTTTATTTCGACAAATGATAATTTATTTCAATCAATAAAATCATCTTAAAATAATTTTCATCAATTATTTATCTAAATAAAAATCATACCTTTGATAATATATGTTAGGATATTTTGCGAGTGATGAACGTAAAAAATAATAAAAAATGTGAATACACAAGAGAAATAAATTTTATTTTCCTTATCGTAAATAATGTTAAGTTAAAGAAGATGAAATATTGATAAAGAATATCAGTATGGAAAAATAACTATTGACACAAGAGATTCTGAACATGGAAACCAAAATAGGGAAAAACCATGGGACCTATCCCAGAAAAGAAGAATCCACTACAAACATAGAGCACAAAATAGAGAATCCTAGAATAATTGACGAAATATTAAAGGTAATACGCAATGGAATAAGATGAATGGTAGAAGATAGATGAATTCTAAATGAATCTTAAAAATAATAACACAAACTAATAAATAATTCCAAATAATATCTGACAGTGTAGATCGAAAAAGCATCATCTGAATGAAATGTGTAAAATAAAAACACAAATATTGGAATAAATCATACATTAGATGAAAAATAATCTAAACAGATGACCACCCATTATTACAAATCAAAAATGTGACTAAAATCCTATCCATAAGAGATAGTTATGATAGAAAGATTTAGCTGCTACTTTAAATTAATCATTCAACTCTGCCAAAACATTACCAATTTTTATCATGCATATTTTTGGTTTTGTATTTTTTGAATAACCATGTGAGGTCACTAAAAGAGAATAACCCCCCCATAAAATATTATCAGTTTTATTATATTTTATGGTATTTATATTGGTAATATCTCTCATTTTTGTTACTTATACCCTAAAAGCTAGTCATAGATAGGGAACAATTGTAGAAAATACTTGATGATCACACATTCTATAATGATAGGCCTAGGAGGGGGTATCAATTAGCATGAGTGATGATCTGTAGCATGTCAAAAAAAGCCAATTATAGAGTAGTCTCCCATGACATAGAAGATCCGTTTAGGGATCATTTTGGTGATAATGAATATATCTTTCTCTACTAGTTTCTTGAATGCTGATAAGATTGCAATTAAAACCATTTTAACATTGAATATAATTTCCCCCCATTTATATTCATTAAATGTTTTTTAATTAATAATAAAATAACACTTTATCCCTTGCGAAAATATTCTATATCAAATCTAAGAAAATATTACATGGTGTGTTTTTATTTTCAAGATATTTTATAGCAGTCTGAGTATATTTTCACAACCAATTTTTTTGAATCATTAAATAAAAATCCCTCAAAATTATAATCAAAAACAAAATTATAAAATATCATTCATTCATTTCATGCCAGTTGTATTCACTGAAATAATTTGTTGAGTTTAACATTTTAATATTAATATTTATATGATTTAAATATAAATATAAAATGATAAATAAAATATTATTTAAAGAATGATGGTTTTTAATTATTCATCATGTTTTTATTGAACCATGTTAAAAACCAAAAAAATCATATATATTTTATATATTAAATATGAAACAAATTAAGAATAAAAATATCATGCTTGGATGAATAATGAGATAATATCTAATGAGTTTGATAAATAGATATCCCTAGATAATAAAAAAAATTATTATCTGCCTATTAGGGAGTACACAATCCTATGAATCTTGATCTTAGTTAGAGGACTCTTGAATATTGGAAGAGATGAGTGCATCTTTACAAATGGTGATGAACAAGCTGCAGGAAGGAAGAGATTTTGAGCAGGTTTATATAAAATCAGATGTTTCAATATGAGTAATTACATCATATATATAGTCATCCCCAAAATGTTTTATCTAATTCAAGGAATTATCTATATTTAATATATATATATAGTCCCAAAATCATTAATTTGTTGAATCATATTCAAGAAATATTCAATTATTTTAATCTCTAATAGATTATTATCAATAAATCCACAATAAAGATAAATTACCTTAAATCAAATATTCTATCTATTTATTTCAAACCATTTTCAACATAAAATAGTGCAGACTTGTTTATACCTGGGATCAAAATCCCACAAAGAAGTGTGTCAATCATGTCTCCATTTTCCACATTTATTGAACAAATTCATTGGGATTCCCCTTTTATTGAGTAATTATTCCTTACCCATTTTCATGAATCCACCACCATATTTTTCTTCCTCACCCACCACCACTCCCCCCTTCATCAATTTTCATATCACCATCTTTTAAAAAAATGGAAACTCACTATCTGGATTCCCCTCTTTCTCTTTGTTCCCTACAACTATATTCTCTTTCCTACCTTCTCTTGAAGAGAATAGTTCCCCCTTTAAATATATTTTTATGTGAGTCTCAACAAATCCCTTTTTCACATGTTTTGGTAGTTTATAATCTCCAATACACTCTCATATTCTCGAGACAGCTCTAAAAAATCCTCTCTATATAAAAATCTGACCCATATGAATTATTTCTCAAGATATGTTTTTTAATAATTAATCATATTATTAATAATTAATAATTAGTAATATAAATAATAATAGATAAAAAAATAATTAATAATTAACAATTAATATATTATTAATAATTAATAATTAATATGATAATTATTATATTAAAATAATAAAAAATTAACAGTAACTAAAAAGTATTTATATTTGAATCAATTAATAACTAGTATATTATTAATTATTTAAAATAAAAATATATTAATTATTAATTATATTATTAATTACTATTTATTTATTATTTATATATTTACGATAATAAGTAGTAATTAATTTATTTTATTTTATTTTATTATTTTATTACTTTTTTATTTATATTATTAATTTTTAATTGATAATAATTTATTAATAACAATTAATTATTTATATTCTTACTTTTTATTATAAAATAATTATTATATTATTAATTATCTATGAATAATAAAATATTAATTATTAATGATTAATTAATAATTACAAACATTATTATGTTTTGTTGTATATATTAACAGTTTTTTAATATTAATACTTTTTTAATATTTATTTATTCATTATATTCTTAGTTAAGTTTATATTGTAATAATTACATTATTAATTATCAGTTAATAAAAAAACTTACATTAATTATTTATTGTTTCTTATGTTATTATTTAATATTATTTATATTATTTATTGTTAATTATAATAAAGAAATTAATTATTATAATTTTTAATAATAAGTAATAATTAATATATTATTAATAAGTAATAAAATAATTAATTGATAATAATGAATACTATTAATTAATATTTTTCATGTTAATTATTAATTATAATAATTATATTATAACTAAATATTATTTGTATTAATGATATTTCAATTTAATTAGTTGTATTAATAGTTAAATTTTATAATTTCAGTATCATTATTTATATATATTAATATTTTAATGTAAGAAAAAAAAATCAACTACCATATGAAAAATCGATTAGAGGTGTCAAGTTCTCTTCCCTTGTAAAAGGGATTCATATGTTGATTTTTTAGTTTTACATTAGTTTTTCGTTAATGGTGTTAATTTCAAAAAAATGTGTATTTTAAATAATGTTCACAATTTATTTATATATATATATATATAACAAAAAAATAAAAAAAAAACATTATTTTCAATACATTGTGTACATTTATATATATATTTGAATTTATATATATATATATATAATAAAATATAAATAAAAAATGATCCAACTCATTCACTAAAAACATACAAATAAATAAAAATAAAAAATGAAAAAAAATTATTTTTGAAAATAATCATAAGTGTATGCAAGCATATATGTGTTTGGGGTTATATACATATAAAAATAATATGACATAAATCCCTCAAAACAGAAATAATATATATGTGTGTGTATATATATTATATTTAAAATTTAAAAAATAAGCACAAGTAATATGATGAATTCAACATAAACCCAATTCAAAATAAATGAAATTCAGAAATCTCAACTTATTTATATGGTTGGCATGATATAATTACATAAAAAATTAATCCTCAAAAACACATGCAAACATAATGAAAAAAATGTAATAAAAAAATAAAAGCAAATATGTCCACCATTATAAAGATAACTAAGTGGAAAAATATTTTAAATATATTTATTTATTAATTATGTGTAGGATCATTTTTAAGAAATGGGTGTCCATAAAACCAAGCCATTGGCACCCTATCCTTATTTTAATTTTTTTTTAATTTTTTATTGTTTTTTTGAAATATATATATATATATATATACAAACACTATATATGAATACTATTTTTAAATTTTAAATTTTTCTTATGTTGTGTTAGCATATATATATATATAACTATTATGAATTATCATTTCTGGAATTCGTAATATCTATATTTATGAGGATGCCTCATTTCCCAAACCCCTATCAACGGAAAACATTAATTTGTTTCACCACCATTTTGAATTCCATCCACAATATATTTCGAATAATATAATGTAAAGATCTCCCTCTTGGTGATATACACTATATTCATTCTTATCATTTATTTCTATTATTCTCTACTAATTGGATAGTTTTCTCCATATCCATTTTAAATCATCAATGTTTCATTTTCCTCATCATCTATTCACCTTCAATTTACATTTTCATATATATTATTTAGAGCTTCATTGTTTCAAAATGTTTTAGATCCATTTTATAACACAATTCTTGAAATACAGTTCTAATATGGGTAAAAGTCTATAAAAAATGGAAGAAAATAAATTTAATGGAGAATTTTGCAAAGCAATGTTTTATCCATCAGTATATTTATGAAAAAAAACTATCTTTTCTTGTATTTTGGATGTTGAGAGACATCAGGATTTGGAATTCCGTAGTGGGATGATTAAATCTAGTAATCACTAATGTCCTAAAGACCATTCCAAAGCCAAAATATTCATTTTCCAACTCTTATATTGATATTTAATGAATAACTAACATTTTATAAATGATATCTAGTGAAATTTAAAGACATCAATGAGTGGTATAATCTCCTTTAACTAGTGACCTTTCAATGATCATGGAATGAATGGAGTCCTCTTTGATTACAAGTAATTAATCGAGTTAGTGAATAAAACTCTGCCATATTCAAAATAATAGCTCGATTATAATTATGTAAATATAATATCATAGAGATAGTTATTCTAGAAATAATTTACTCTACATACCATTCTATCAATTTCATTATAAAACAACAATATCTGGAGAGGTATTTAAAAATATTTTGAGTTACCAACTTTCTATCTTGTTGTGGAACAAAACAATGAACTTAAGGTGAGAAATCATGAATCACAACCAATAGTCATTGTTCCATTCCCTAAAGTGGATTAAACTAATTATAATCAAGTTCATGGAAAAATTGATAGAGATTCGGATAAAGAAAATCATCTACTCAATGTGTTCATACACGAAATGAAAACAGTAAACGGGGCCACTATTAGTGGGAAAATAAGGGACAACCATAGCTAAAGAAAAGATAGTATTATAAAAATGAATGGCATTGATGTGGCATGAAGGGGAACTGGTCTCATACTAATCGTGACCCAAAACATCTTGTTGGTATTTATTAAAATTAAACAAATAAAAATTATATGATTCTAAATTATGATTATAGGATTATAAATTATGATAATCGTGATCAATTTTTAATTCCTGAAGTTGTTATGGTAATTGATAAAATGTAAATACTCTTGACGGAGATGCATTTTTTATAATATTTTTTTGACGAATGTTTCATTTTTACATTCATTTATTTTGTGCATGTATTATTTAATTTAATTATAAATGAATTTTATAAAATTTTCCATTGTGATTAATCACCATTATGCGGAATTTTTCCTTATTGATAATGACACAACACACCTAATTTTTAAATTTTATAAATGTTTCATCATCCTCTAAATGGGTGGAGATCATGTAACTATATTAATTAGATATAGAAAATTAGTTAAAATCTCTAGAAATCAAATTAATAAAACCTTTTGGTATACATATACTAATAAATAATTCATTTGTTTCTACTAAATATCATTAAAATATATTAATTTTTATGGATATTCATGAGAATAAATATCCCACCATTAATATAGATGAAGAAAGTCATAAATACCTCTATATAATAATTATTAATCATTTAAATAACATAATTATAGAAAATGTAAATGGATTCCATTCATTTTTTAGTAAATTTATATTTTTAAAATTGAGGAAAATATCATAAATTAGAGGATTACAAACAATGATACATTTATTATATGGATTGACCATTTCTACTGTAATGATAAGTATTTACGTGGAAAATTTTTAAATATACTAATGGCCATCAATTGGATGATAAAATAATAATTACACCTAAAAATTTCACATTCATTTATTACTCTTAATGAAAATTGATCACCAAACCATCACTAAAAAATTGGGACTAAATCCCTTATGTTTTTTAAACATATTCCTAGAAACATATGTGGTATGATTTATCCACCATATAGACCATTTATATTTTTTATGATCACGATTAACACATCAAATATATGGAATCTTTTGTTTTTATTATCAACTATAAACATATAATTATTTATACTACATGCCCAAATAATAATTTTTATGTCACATTTCCTAGATTATTAAATCAATCATATTAGGCTTGATATTCCAAATGAGTGTTCATCAACTGATTTAAATGATTTGTGTATTTCACTGTTATTAATTGCTAGAAATCATGCATCTGGTGTTTACACTCAAAATAGTATAGTGGAATTGTTTATAAAGTAGTTACAACCTATCTCTTGAAAACTACTTATGAAAATTAAATTTTCTACTTAAGAATCGGCACATGAGAATTTTTATGCATACTAACTAATTATAACTTGCATATCAAGATGTCATGAATATTCCCATTTTTAATTATCTTGTTTACATGAACCAAATGTCCCATAATTAATAATACTTTATAATATCATATATATTCATGTAGCACCCCATAATTTTAAAAAAATGGGACACCAAAGACTATTGAGGATTTATGTTGGATTTGAATATCCTTCAATTATTAAGTATCTTGATACAATGAATAGAGACATATTCATATAGAGATTTTATTGAAGTCATTTTTATGAAAATATAATAACAACATTAAAATGGGATAATCAATCGACATTAAAATAAATATCCTGGAAAATAACTTCATCATTACACTTGAACCAATTAAAAATATCAGTGAACCAGATGTATAAAAGAATATTGGTTTCAAAATTTTATAAAATCGTTCTCTATATGAATTAAATGATTAAAAATGGATAAATAAATCATCTCTTTTGACTAAAGATTCTATAATAAGAGTAAATTTCCCTAAATGAAAATATAATAGTGTTACCAATAATTATTTTAATCTAATCATGATGTGTGGGAGGAAAATTGATTCAAAAATATATATCAAAATAAAAGGAATTTTTTTGTTGAAATAAAGGAACATAAGGATAATTTAAATTTAGATTATCATGAAATTCCCCATGGTATTAATGTACCCAAAGTAATTGATCAAGATAAATGGGAAATTTAATTAAACTTTCTTAATTCTAGAATATGTTTCAATATATAAGAGACCATTGTTTATAACACATTTTCAAATAATTTCACACCAGAAATTTATAATTGGGGCCAAGAAATAAAAATGATTTATCAATGACATGATAGAATGGATTGGGATCAATGTAAATAAGGTATTCAACCAGAATTAGACTCACTTGGTAAATTTGAGGACTTCCAGTTGATTATGATAATCTTTGAATGGATTAAACCTATCGGTTAAAAATGGTTATTTTCAAGGAAGAGAAATGAAAATAATAAAATTATAAGATATAAAATCATTATTTTTAACTCAATGATTCACCCAATGACCTAGAATTGATTATGATGAAACAAAATCTCCTAAAATTGATGTGATAACCTTTCGATAGCCCATAATATCTATTATAAATGGGTATCTTTAATTAAACTGAATACTTTTTTGTGAACATCATACCATTAAGGTAATATTAATAATGATGTTTATATGAAAATACTAGAAGAACTCAAAATGATAGAAAAATATACCATATCCCAATATCATTATTCAGTTGGGATGAATAAGTAATTATATAGTTTAAATATTTCAGTTTGTATAATGTATATCTTTCAGGGTGAATATTTTATGAATGAAGGTTTTTAAAATGATTAAATTTTTAAATCTATATTTATTATTATGATTTGATCTAAATTTTTCATCACTGTAGTATACATTTATGATTTGAATATCATTAGAACCCCTGATAGACATTTTAATTTTAATAAAAAATAGAATATTGGGTTGGAAAATAAAATATTTTTAAGGAAAAAGGTCTTCCTTGGATTGTATATTTATCATAATGAAGATGAGATTTTTTTCATTCATCCTGATATATTGAAAATGTCCTCTAAATATTTATTATAGAAATGTCGCACCCATTATTTACACTAATGGTCGCACAATCTCCTAAAAGTCATAATGAAATTTTCAATCCATGATTGGATAATGGATATCCTTTTGGTCCAGACATAACAAACCTAAGATCCATTAGAGTACTAATATATCTTATAAATATTAAAAGTATAGATATATATTTTTTATAAAATTTGTTTTAAATATTTAGATCTTCTCCAACATTTTGACCTTAGAATGGTATAAAATATATATTAACATACCTTTAAGGATATAATGATCTTGGATTATATTATTCAAAACGTTCAGAGAAAAATTAATTTGTTATACCGATACAGGACACTTATTTCATCTATATAATGAATCATCTCAAACTGGATATTAATTACAACACAGTGGGAATCTGTTTAGTTTCCTAAATTTCCCAAAGGCCTCATTTATTTTTTCAATTTTTATAATCCCCATTTTAAGGGTCTAGGGGGAACCCTTACATGGATCATGGGATTCATGAAATTACATGACCTGAATGTCTTGGAATAATCATCCCAAACAAGGACAACATAGAATTTCCCCTCCCTAATGTCTATATCATGGTCCTCTCTCCATCATCACATGGTTGTTTTTCTAGTTTTCCTATTTCTAGATGAATTGTTCTAGCACCAATTGAAATAGACATACCCCCTCATTATTTTAATCCATAATTTATGCTTTGGTAAAATCACATGCTTTGAACCCTCATCTGGAGCATGTTCCTTATAGTTTTTCTAGTTTATTCTTCACCTCATGTGTTATAATAGACTTTAGGTTTTCTGAAGGCCTTGAGGTGTCCCAAAAACATTATTATCCCAAAGTCCTTAGGTGGCCCGAAGGCCTTGAAGGACTCTAGGACAAAACAAGTTGCCCTAAGGCTGAAATAAATGAATAGTTTAAACTGCTACAATACTGAATAATACCTTCTTTTGTATCTTCTATAGTACCTTATATAGTATCTTCTATAGTAAAAATACTGTTACCCTGAAATATGCCTCTTCCCTAATTTTATCCATGATCTTATGAATACACATGAAGAGTCCTCACCAATCGGGTTGAGGATCATGTGAAAAACATGTGTAATAATGACTCTCACCTCCCATTGTGGGACCCACTAGCACTATAATGTGCCACAAATTCCCCAACTATGTAATATCTTTAAATCACTATGTATATAATATGAACTGGGGTTGGTCTATTAATATATATTGAACAGAACATATCTCACTAAAATTGTATTTTACTTATAATCTTCAAATGAATGTTGATATTGGAATCCAATAAATAAGATATTGTAACAATATTGTGGATTTACTCCTAAAGTCATTTCCAAACTCATGTTCTGATAACTTTTTTTATAAAATGGGGATTTTAAGAATGAATGGTCTAATAGTAATTGATGAGTGGAAATGTAACTATTGTACTCCTTTTTTTCATTAGTTATTTTTTTCCATTGTATTTTCATGATATGGTTGTTAATAAAAGAACACTATGGGGACTCAATGTTGATTATAATATATTTTATTATTAAATATTTTTTCACTGGAACTGTTTTTTATTCATGATGTATTTAATTATGTATCTTGGAATTATAACATATATTGAAGGGAGTGTAATAAATTATTATGTATAACTATAATTATTGGTATCCATTTTCCTTCCCCATTAATCAATGTTTTCAAAATGATACTTCATTATAACCTATTGTCTTCCACCCAAGTCTAGAAGACATAATTAATTAATTTTTTCATTAAGATAAAATTGAATAATCAAATTAGGGGGATTTGGGAACATTTCACTATCTTTCCCTTCATTGTGGTTTTCCTAATGGGGTTTCCTAATAATGTTCTTAATGATTTGTCATCACATGGTATCTAACTATGTTTACATCACATATTCATTACATGGATTTTGGGTAATGTTATTTGGGGTTCAATGTAATTATAACATCCAAGGGGAGTGTTACGAATAACCATTTTGGATATCATAATTTTCATATTTATAAGGACACCTCATTTCCAAAACCCTTTATAATTGGTCACTTTAATGGGATTCATCGCCCTTTGGAATACCAACCTTTGTATATGTTTGAATAAAATTATATTAAGATCTCACTCTTGGTTATATACATTGTGTTCTTTCTTATCTTACATTTCATTTATTCTCTTGTCATTTAATTATTTCTGTCATCTCCATTTAGAATATTTTATATTATTTTATGCACACCATCTTTTCACCTTGAATTTCCATTTTCCAACAATTTATGAAAATCATTGTTGCTTCAATCATTTCCCAATCTATTTCAATATAATAACAAAGCATTAAATATTAGTTAAAATAATTCTTTTTATTTTAAATCATCCACCGTTATATAATTCCAAAATATCAACCCATGACTCCCTTTTATAGGGGAAGAGACCATGACAACACTTATTAATTTTCAATGTGGGATTCAATTTCTCCTTATACATTACAGTAATAATATATTTCTAATAACATATAAATAATAAAATATAATCAAAAATACATATAATTATGATAAATTATAATTAATATAATTAATAAAAGGTAATAACATATTTAATACAATTATAAAATTATATGAAAAATAATAATTTGAAATATATTCATTTATTAATTAAAAATATTCATTATTGATTATTAATTATATTATTACTTATAAATAATATATTAACTATTATCTGGGGAAATGTCTCAGGCACTCATTGAAACAACATATATTTTTGTAATCGGTATGAAAATTTCAATTGTAGGTGAAATTGTGGAAAGCATAAAAAAATATCAAATTTTTAGAATGGTGGTGGAAAAATTAATTCAAGGATAAGAGAATAAATAAAATAAAAAGCAATAAATAATTAAATGTATATCACTAAGAGGGTGATCGTACCATTATATTATTCACATATATATAAATATATATATATATATATGAGGGAATTATAAAGTGTGATGAAATGAAATAATATTACCTATAATAAGGTGTTTTGGAAATGAGTTGTACTAGTAAAGATAGAAATTATGACATCCATAGTTGATAATTCATTACACCCCCACTTTGATATAATAATTTCATGGAATCGTATATAACATTCCTTAAAAATCCTATGATAAAAATAAGTGAAGTCAAAAGTAGATAGATTTCATGTCATGTAGCCTCATTCAAAAAATTATATTGAAAACCCCATGGGAAAATCCTAATGAACAGAAACATAGAACAATATTCCAAAACCCTATATTAGATTATTCAATTTTTTCTTCATTAAAAATTATTTAACTGTGTCTTCAATGAATTGGTGGCAGACCATAGGTCATAATGAACAGTCGTGTTAAAAACATTAACTCATTGGGAAGACCAATAGTGGACAATAATATAGATATCAATACTTATGTTTAACACTCCAATATATATCTGTAATGGTTTATGGTTTCCTCCATAATGAAAAAATCAATGATAAATCTTTTAGGGGAAAATTCATTGATTAAGTAAAAAGAGAAAAATAAATATCAAGTTCCTATAGTGTTGTATTATTAGAAAAACCTTATCAAGAAACCATAATGGGAAATATATAACCAAAGGAAAAGAGTACAATAGTCACATTTTCCACTCATAAAGTCATAATAGACTCTTTAGTCACTGATTCCTGGTTTTATAAATAAATTTCTTACAAGTTGTGATCAGTAATTCCTTTTTAAATAAATATCCATGATTATTACAAAAACTAATTTTCAGGATATCAATCTCACCATTCTTTTGATGAACATGATTGAAAAATAATTTATGTAAGATATTTTTTTCTATATTTTTCAATATAACTACTCATTAATTGATCTACACATGAAACATTTTCTTCATTTAATATATTTGGAATGTTATCATACAAATATAATCCATGATTAAATTTGATATGATGAATAGTAAATCTCATTCAAATAGATTATAAATATACTTCATGAATTGAAATAAAATCATCATTATTAGAGAAAGTAATAAATATTTTATGTTGATTAAAATTAAAATAAATATAAGTTCTATCATATTTAATTAAACATTTGGTATAATATCTCCCTTTATGTGGACTAGATAAATATACAATATTATAATTACCAATAAATTTTCTCCCAGATCTTTTGGAATAAAATAATCCTTAATCATTATATCTTTGAACGAATCTTCATATCTATTTGATACCATACTATTTTATACTAGTAGAAGAATACTAATGACATTTAAATAAATTTATATAAAATGATATATATGATATTAAATTATTTACATGATACATTATTTACCCAATGGAAATCAGTTACGGGACATCTCGACCAAAAAATTCCCTATTATCCTCTAAATTCCAAAAATATATTTTCCTATATCAATAGATAGTACTACAATTTTTCTACTTAAAAGGTGTGGTTTTTTTATATAAAATATTTATATGAACTTTATAATATATCCTTACTATATAATAAAAAACTATCTTCATAATGTTAAATTTTTAGTTTTAGATAGAACATTATCCTTCAATTGTATTTTATTTCAAATTCTACTATTAGATATTCAACTACCTTAAAATGTAAATACAGTGTTCTGATAACATTCAAATAATAAATGTATACTGAAATGATCCAAATTTTAATCCAGACATCATAAAGAAGGAACAAGAAAAAATTTAGTCATTTTTATAATTTTTTCATCAAATGTTTACTATTATTCATGTACCACATTTTACCTGATAGCTTTAATACATTAAATTATTTATTCTTATCGACTAAATAAAGATTTCTAGATCTAGTAATTTTTATGATATTTTGAATCAATTTTATATTTTCTAGTAAATATATTTATTAATATTACCATAAATATGTCTTGTAAAAAAATCCATTAGGCATGGTTAAAACAACTCATTTATAGAAAATGATTTGAGGCATTAAAAGGCTATCGCATCTATAATAAGAGATTATGTTTCATCATAATCTATCTTGGGATTTTATGTGAAGGATTTTGCATAAATTCATGCTTTACATCTTATAAAATTGAATATTTTAATTTAAATATTTTTTAAATACCCATTTTTCAGCAACATGACTAATCTCATAAGGTGTTTTCACAATAAATACAATTACATCACATTTAGTATGTGATTATAATTTAGATTTGATCACATGTTTCCATTAATTTCAATCCAGTCTATCGTAAAATTCATTAACTATTTTTTGTTTTTAATTCTAGCCAATAATTTCAAATGCTAAATTAGTTGAATGTTAATCATAAAACATTAACTATACTCAGTTCCAAAAACTTCCAATGTTGATAAAAATTATTTAAATTTTATCTTGATCGAGATTAATTACTTCAGATTTATTTTTTCCTATGGAATTTCATGACCAATTAATTTTACATTATCCTCGAGTTCATCAATTTTAACAAAATGGGATTATTCTATTTCCATTGATGAGTATTTTTGTATCTTGATATATGTAGTCTCCAACTGCTCAAGAATTTATAAGAATAATTGTTATTAATAACATTATATTATCCATCATATAAATTTACACATATGTGAGCATTGTTATCAGGTATATGTAATTTATTTACCCATTTTAAATCATTTAATTAATATAGAAATTGAATTTATATGTTTTTTAAATTTATAATATTTTGGACATAAAGTTAAATAATATTTTTATGAGAATATATTTTTAATAATGATGTTATTTTGTATAACATTTTGTTTAATGGTTATTGATTTTCCCATTTTAATTTACTGTGATCTTTTTGGCAAAATGAAAATCAAAAAATCATGATGAGAATACATTTACTTTGATTATATAATGATACATAATAATAAATGAATGTTCCAATAATATATAAATCCAAAATATTTTTTGGGGTCTTATCTTTGATCATTGTAGGGGCACTAGAGGTACATATACCACAAGAGAAAAATGGTATTATTCTAAATGATTCATCTTAGTAATTTTGGATTGTGAACTTTAGATATATGATTTTCAATACAGAGTCCAAGTGACATATAATAATCAATAAAATCACTTGATGGGTATTTAATAGAATTATATAGCTAGAAATGCATGATTTAATTACTTGGGAATTGTTCAATTAACATTAATATTTTAGCAAGAAATTTCCATAACAATTGGTTGCGAGTTGATAGTAAACACACATGACACCATCTAGTTGACACATCAATCATGAAACTATAATATATGATTGTTCAACATGGTTCATGAATCAAAAAACATATGTCATCACAAATCCATTCATAAAATATAGGGTATGAAATTCTAATTTTCAGTGGTGATGGTCTTATGTTCAATTTTCCATCAAACCATAGAGTGCTTGAGAAATCATAAGGTGTTAGAACACTTTTATCATCATCGGGATGGAAAACAGTATATATAGTGATTTCCTCATCATTATGGATCTTATATGGCCAATAAATAATACCCTAATATAATAGTATCATGGTGGGTAAACATCTAGTTTACTACATTTTCCTCAATTTTACATATATTAACATAATATAATCACTAGGGTAGATTTTTCTGTTTTTTTAATATTAAATTTTTATCATTATTAATTATTATTATATTACATTATTCAATAAAATATTTCTCCATATTCTCTATGTAATATAAACATTAAAATTTTCAATGATATATAAGGGGAAAAGTATTATTTATTAGTATATGTGTACCATAATGTTTGAATTTCTTCTATTTTAGAACATTAAATTAATTTTAAACTATCTGTTAATGTAATTTTCTGATCACTTCTAATTTTAAGGTTGATGGAATATTTATAAAATTTAAAAAATTTGTGTGTCTTGGAGATATCAAAAAAAATCTCCCTAAATATAATTTCACATTATAAATATCATCAGTATCATCTGGGTTTAGAAAATAATTTGATATATTATAATTTTAAATGATAGCATTATGTTTCAATACCTAGTCAGAAAAATATTCTTCAACACACTTTTAATTTAATATGATTTAATATGGGTAAATATCACAAATATTCATCTTAATATGATAGGTATGCGACCAGTTCCCCTTCGTGCCATCACTATAAAAAACACTCTTATTCATCATTATTGGTTTTCTATAGATTTGGTTGTTATTTGTTTTCTAACTTCTTGTAATTTCCATTACTCTTTTAATCTAGTCTATGAACACCTCGAACAGATGAATTTCCTTAAACTCTTCCCCATCAATTCATTCCAAGCCCTCGATTATAAGTTGTTAGATTTAAATAAGGAATGGAGATACCGATGTTTTTTAGAATTCATTGTGTCTCCAAGAGTTAATTGATTTGTTCTAGGTAAAGAATGCAAGAGAGTACCACTAAGTAGTTTGTACTGTCCTTCACATGAATTGTTAATTCAAAATTATGTTCATGGAGTGGAAATGAAGTATGTTATTTCAAGAATATGAATTCCATTGATATTATCTCGACAAAATTTTGAATGTGATTCTATTTTAATCATGGTGGAGTTATAGTAATAGGATGATTTAATGTCTTGAAATTAAAGATCACTCAACTCATACCTCGATCAGGGCAGAATCACCATTTAAAATTGAGCATATTATGTAATGGCACGGGTTTTTGGAGTTCCATTACTTAGTAAAAATATGATTTTTGGTGTGTTTTGGGTGGTCTGGGAGGCCATCCCAACTTCTCGGTGAAGTTTGACCCACGGTAGGCCTACCTGTAGCATTAGCATACCAGTAGCAGGCCTACCGGTAGCTTGGTCTATCGGTAGCCTCAGCCTACCGGTAGCTCGTCCTAATGGTAGCTCGGTCTACTGGTAGCTCGGCCTACAGGTAGCTCGGTCTACCGGTTGCTGCAGCCTATAGGTAGCTTGGTCTAACGGTAGCTGCAGCCTACCGGTAGCGTGGTCTATCGGTAGCTCCAGCCTACCGGTAGCTCAGTCTACCGGTATCTGTAGCCTACCGGTAGCTCGACTACCGGTAGCTTTCACCCACCAGTAGCTCTCGGCTACCGATAGCTCTTGCCCACCCCCATGGGTTTTTCTAGTGACGCCTTCCTTTTGTGCAAATTGGGTTTAAAACCCTATTTTGACCCCTTTAAGCTTGTTTCAAAGCCCAGTAATTCCCATAAATGTCTTTTGATTAAATATTTAATGAATTAACCTGGTGTGTGCATCGGTTTAAACCGCGGGGACCCATTAATGAAGTGTGGGGTTTCTCAACTCCGTGGTCAACCCACGACCTCGTGCCTTAGGTGGTTTCGAGTCCCTTTCACGATATCTTGACGGCCTGGGGCGTGCTGTATCTCACCCTTTATAACTTAAGGGTTCTCCCTAGGTTTCTTTTCTCGATCACCTTGTTCTAGGAGTACCCTTCTTTCAGACGAACTGCTTTTCGTTCGGACGAACCACATCGCTATCCGTGAAGTTCCACACCCGGGCTTAACGTCGATCTTTGATAACAAGTAGGGAATTTATCCTTCTTCTCTCCTTTTGTGTATCATGCGGGTTGGGAATGCTTTGGCTTCTATAAAAGAGAATTGACCAAACCTTAATGAAGATAATGAATGGAATCTAAGGAATGAATGGGGGGGTTGTGATCGATGATGCTGCTTTGTTTTATGATCTTGTTTTCTGAATTGTGTGGGCTTACGCCTAATGAAAATCATGGTCGTTGGTGGTCTTTCTCTGTGTGCTAACGAACCCATAATGTTTAATTGGTTTTTATTGTGGCTGTGAACCCTCTCCATGTAAAGGAATTTGGTTACTTACGTAAATCCAGGTAAATAAATTTAAAATAACCAGAATCAACCCTTTACTATGATAACCCTGGTTAATGTATAGCGGATTTGAAATCATGGAGTGTGTTAAATCGTTTAAATCCGAAAATACCGGCATGGGCCTATTTTTCTTTGGTTGTAGTGGTTTTTTTAATTTTCAATCACGGCAGATTGTTGGGTGATGTGGGTGGGGATGGGATCCCCTGTGGTTATGCTTTTGGTGGTTATGAATTTAAGGTCGGGTGGTTACCTTGATTATATCACGAATTTGGGAGGGATCCTCTGTTGTTGAAAAACTGTTGGCTCCTAGATCTAGGGGACATGCTGCTATAACATGGGGTTTTTTCTTTGGTTCTAGTACTTTAAGTGATCTCACTTATCCCTTGTGTTGTGGATTTACAAGATAATTGGGTGTGGATGCTTAAATTGACGTTTTACTGGATCATTCCTTGGCTTGTGCTTATGCTTTCTAGTTTCTGAAGTGGGTGAAGAAAATTATTTAAACATTATTACTGAACATGTAAACCAGGATGGGACAAATGGGTTTTGGTTTGGTGTGAGTTGTGACATGGACATGGTACTATTTGTGTTCTCTAGGTAGGCTGAAGAAAAACCTAAAATTGGGGTGAGTGCTTGTTACCAATACATATACTTGTATTTTTATGTTTCTTATTTGTGCCCCACCCAAGTTGAGCACTTAGTTCCGAACACCCCATTTCATGGGGGAGGGTGTTTTTCCTAACACTTCTATTAGTGTCTGGTTATTAGATCATTTCTGCTCCCTTTCCCGGATAGCCCAAGTATATTCGGGTAGGCTGTGATGTCCTGAGGTCCATTATTAGCCCAAGAACCATCGGGCGGGGTAGTGTAGTGGTTATGGCCCAGGTGTATGCGGGCAGGTTGTTTCCAAAGTGTCTTCGGGATGAGGCCCAGGTGTCTTCGGGCATGGCAGTGGATCTTCTAGCCTAGGTGTCTTCGGGTGTGACAGTAGTTGTTCTGGCCTAGGTGTTTGCAAGCGTGGTTACGTATGATAGTTGTGGCCCATGTGTGTGCGGGCGGGTTTTGGCAGGGGAACTACATGCGGTTGTGGCCCAGGTGTGTGTAGGCGGGGTTTGACAGTGGGACTACGTGAGGTTATGGCCCAGGTGTGTGCGGGTGGGGTGTGGAAGTGGTACTACGATGAGAATGGCGGGATTTGTTTAATGCGTAGGATGTCTACAATAACTAGCGGGAAAGTGGCATGGGGTACCCAAACATCGATGTGATGTTACTATACTTTAATTGACTTGCATTATTTAGGGAGTGTTCCTTGGTGAGGCTTGGGTGGTTAGTTTCCTTATTAGATGATTGGTTATCTCTTTTCTCACAGGGAATTAGTATGCCTCCCCACTTGTGCACGAGAGCTTTAGGTTTTTCATTACTGAGTATACTTGTATGCTCACCCTACGTATATAAAACTGATTTCAGGTTTTCATGAGGACTTCGGGGATCGCGCGGGACCATATTAGCACATGACCTTTGGGATAGTTGCAGTTGTTGTTTTCTACTTTCTTTGTTACTTTACCTTTGTAGTCACTTGTACTCTGTGGTATATACTTTTGGAACATGAATATGGGAATGGTTGTTTTGGGTTTTCTTTCACTTTCAATTTGGTGTTGTTGGGTTCCATCATCTTATCTCCAGATCATATTAAAAGAAAAAGGGTAATGCCTTCTGTTATTGTGTGATATTATACAATTGGTGCTAGTCGTCACTTTGGGACCTATTGAAGGTGGGTCTCGGGGGTCATTATCTCTCCATCATCTTGAATAAGGAAGGGTCTTGCAATCTGATGTCCTTTCCCTCATCTTGGTGAAGGCGGGTTGTGAAGGAATGGTATCAGAGGCTATAGTTGAGAGATAGGATGGTGTCTGGAGTTAGGCACAGTGAGGATTGCATGGGATGGTAGGGAAACAGTGTTGGGTGACCTTGGTGCGTGAATTAGGCCAGGGAAGACCGACTAGGGCATGGGATTTTAGGGCCCCCCGTGATCCGATGCAAGGACTATGGACCTACCGAACGACCAGGTATGGCCACACTGATTGTAGGGTAGAGAGAACCTAGGAAAGGTACATGCATTATAATGACTTGTGTTATCATGTTTCTGGGGTGTTTTGGGAATTTTAAATAAATAAAAAGTTTAAGAAATTTTAAGAAGGATATTCTATACTACTTGGGCTTAGGAATTCATTGTTTACCTTATAATTATGGAACCTAGGAGACGACCACGTGTGGTGCTGGCGATCGAGGCCCCAGAGACTACCTTGGCTGATCGGAAGAGAGCTGATTGAGAGGAAGAGGACGACCAGTGGTAGAATACATTTCGGTCCTTCCAGTGATAGACCCTCAAGAAGTGTGAGGGCAGCACCTCTGACATGAAGGCGGAGGGCTAGCTAGAGGAGCTACTGATAGCCTTCGGCTTGATCTGGGCTCCGACAGAGTACTAGGTTCTTCTGGCCGTCATCCAGATGTGGGGAGCAGCGCGTCCATGGTGGACGCTTTACCTAGGGGAAAGGAGAGAGGCTGAGGTGGTATGGGATGATTTCGAGAAGGAGTTCCGGGCGGAATTCCTCTCTTCTACGATGAAGGTGGAGAAGAGGCATGAGTTACTCTCCCTCCAGCAGGGGAGTATGTCAGTAAGGGAGCTGGGAATCAAGTTCAAGGACCTCATACATTTTTCCTTGGACCTCTTTCATAACGAGGAGTCTCAGGTGAGACGTTTAGAGGAGGCACTCCGACCCTCCCTCCAGTATGTTGTTTCCCCCTTTACCCTGTCGACGTACTTGGAGGTCCAAAAGAAGGCCGAAGTGGTGGAAAGGATGCACACTCTGGGAGCTGTGTCATGAGAGGGGATCCAGCTGAGACTATCGAAGGGGAAGGCCGTCAGCACCAGGACTCTAGAGTCAGGACCCTCCACGTTCCGACCAGCAGGGAGCAGGGAGCAGTAGTTTCAGTTCTGGTCCCCCAGTCCTCGCCCTTTTCCTTCGGGCCCAGGACCGAGGTGCTTCATCTGTGGGAGCAATGGACATCTCCAGAACCAGTACCCTAACCGAGTTCAGTATGGCGGTCGCAGATAGCCCCAGCACCCACCCCAGCAGCTGCTTCCATCCAGGCCTTTCCAGCAGCAGCAGTAGGAGGGGCAGCGATCTCCTGCTTCTCTGAGGGCAGACTTTGCAGGAGGAGTTCGACCTCAGGGCGCTCTTCAAGGACCTCGACCCGGGCATGGTCGATGAGGTGGTTGACATCCGAGAGGTAGAGGAGCTGGGCGTGGGCAGCTACACACCGCGGAGGTTGCTGTTCCAGCAGGACCGGAAGTTGTTCAAGGTACGATCAGTTTGTTTATCACTCTTGCTTATGCCTTGTTCAATACCGAAGCTTCACACTTCTTCGTTGCACCCAGTCTAGTCGGTGCCTTGGGACTAGATTCCGAGAGACATCCAGTGCCCCTGGTGCTGAGAACACCTGTCGGAGGTCAGACCTACTTGTTATATGCTTGTCGAGGATGCAGACTGATGATAGGGCCACATCAGTCGGTCAGGGATCTTCTTGTACTGTAGATACAACCATACGATGTCATCCTAGGCACCGACTGGATATTCTATGTGTGTTCCATAGTTGACTGCTTTCGAGGAAGGGTTATGTTCTCAGACATGGGCGGTCGGCATGTTACTTTCACCAATGAGCGAAGCATTCAGAAGGGCAGCATGCGAGAGGAACCCCTCCTCTCCTTGTTAGCTGAGCTGTCAGTGTAGTCAGTGGCTGCTGAGATGGTGGAGGTGCCAGGGATCTTCTGCAAGTTTATGGACATCTTACCCGAGGAGTTAACGACACTACCCCCTCGACGTGATATTGAGTTCGGGATAGACCTGCAGCCTGGTGCTTGTCCGATTTCAATGGCCCCATACCGGATGGCACCTTCAGAGCTACGGGAGTTTCAGATTCAGATTGATGATCTAATGAAGATGGGGACATCCTGAAGACAGCGTTCAGGTGCAGATATGGACACTTCGAGTTTGTAGTCATGCCCTTCGGAGTTTAGAAGGCCCGGATGTGTTCATGGGGCTTATGAACTTCGTCTTCCGGGAGTACCTGGATCAGTTAGTAGTTGTGTTCATCGACGATATCTTGAACTACTCGAGATCAGAGGAGAACCACGCAGAGCACCTGAGGACGGTTTTGGAGGTCCTCTGACAGCACCATCTCTATAGGAAGTTGTCAAAATTCATGTTCTGGACGCGAGAAGTGCACTTCCTTGGGCACATATTGTCCGAGCAGGTGGGTAGTGGTGGACCCATCAAATGTTGAAGCAGTTGTTTCTTGGGCAGCACCCAAGAATGTAGAAGAAGTTCATAGTTTCCTTGGGCTAGAAGGTTACTACCGGAGGTTCGTACCCAACTTCTCCCGAGTTGCAGCCCCTTTGACAACATTGACCTAAAAGGATCAGGTTTTCATGTGGGGTGAGTAGTGCGAGGCATCCTTCAGCTATCTGAAGAAGAATCAGTTCAGTGCCACAGTGCTCAAACTACCAGAAGAAGGTGCGGCGTATGAGGTGTTCTGTAATGCCTCCGAGAAAGGCCTCGGATGTGTGTTGATGCAGCAGCAAGGAGTGATCTCTCATGGGTCAAGGAAGATAAGCCCTCATGAGTGTAATTATGCCACCCATGACCTAGATAAAGCAGTTTTCATTTTTTGCGCTAAAGTTATGATGGCATTACATCATTGGGGAATGCATTGTGGTCTTCATAGATCACAAAAGTTTGAGGTATATCTTCTCCCAGTGGGACCTAAACTTGCGGCAGCGAAGGGGGATGGAGTTCCTCCAGGATTACGATTTCTACATTTCCTATACTTCTGGAAAAGGAAATGTAGTGGCCGACTCCTTGAGCAGGAGGTCACAGAAGGATGTCGTCCAAGAGTCGGCAGACACCTGTAAGGAAATGGAGGAGTTGGTTGCCTTACACCTGGATGCGAGGATGGATGGTGGTATAGGTTGCCTATATCAGATGACAGTGCAGTCTTCTCTATTTCAGCAAGTGGAGGAGTCTCAGTGGGGATACCTAGAGTGTGAAATGATGTGTGGCCGAGTTGACTAGAGAAATGCTCCGGAAGGATGGATGGAGGATGGTCAAAACTAGATGTTTTTCCAAGGGAAGCTGTTGGATCCAGAGGCGATGCACGGTAGGGTTCACAGTGAGTTCCACAACTCACCCCTAGCGGTACACCCAGGAGTTTCCAAGATGTACCAGGGCCTGAGGAGACAGTTCTGGTGGCCTGGAGTAAAGCGAGCAGTGGTAGAGTTTGTGGCCAAGTGCCTAGTGTGTCATCAGGTGAAGGCTGAACACCGTGTTCCAGGTGGCCTGCTGCAGTCTCTTGATGACCCCTAGTGGAAATTTGAAAACATCCTGATGGATTTCGTCACTGGACTACCGAAGGTTCCAGGGGGATATGATGTCATCTGGGTAGTAGTGGACTGGTTGATGAAATCTGCTCACTTTCTGGCGATTAAGGAGTCGAGTGCAGTGGATTCTTTGGCACAAAAGTACGTGGATGAGGTGGTGTGGTTGCATGGAGTTCCAACATCCATAGTCTCAGATAGGGATGCACGGTTTACCTCGTGAGTCTGGAGGGTATTATAGCATGCTTTTGGCACCCAGCTACATCTTATCACTACTTTCCATCCCCAGACAGATGGGCAGATAAAGCGCACTATCCAGACCATTGAGGATATGTTGCGGGAATGCGTTCTAGACTTAGGAGGATCATGGGTGCGACACTTTCCTCTGGTACAGTTCTCCAACAATAATAACTATCACTCTACCATTGGTATGGCCCAGTTTGTAGCTTTGTATGGGAATCCATGACGCTCACCTGTGTATTGGACCGAAGTCGGAGAGGCGGGCATCCTTGGCCTGAAGGTGGTGAAGAGCACGACGGAGAAGGTTCAGCTTATATGGGAAAGGATGAAGGCGGACGAGGATCGACAGAAGTTGTATGCTGATACCAGGAGGAGGACCGTGGAGTTTTAGGTTATAGACCACGTGTTCTTGGATATCTCCCCTTGGCGTGGACAACGGAGGTTCACCAAGGGGAGTAAGCTTTCTCCCAGGTTCATCGAACCCTTCTATGTGTTGCGGCGGGTCGGCGAGGTGGCTTATCAGCTAGAATTACCACCGCCGCTACTGGGGGTACATGATGTCTTCTATGTGTCTTAGCTCTGTCGTTATCCATACAAAGATTCACACATCCTCGACTGGGGGGAGCTAGACATCGAGGATGACATGAACATCGCGAAAAGACCAGTGATGATCAAGGATTGTGAGGAGAGGGTGCTTCTTGGGCGAACCATTCCCTTGGTTCGTGTGTTATAGAGACATGGTGGGCTTGAGGAGAGTACGTGGGAGAGGGAAGCACAGATGCCTGCCCAGTACCCAGAATTGTTTTGAGTTTGTGATGTTCTGTTTATACTTGTTGTATAGGATCGTTTTACCTTGTTGACTATGAAATATGTGGTTTTATTCCTCTCTGAATGTGATTGAAAAGTCCTAGCTGTGGGGAGGGGAGGATCAGACCCCTAATCAAGACGCATTAAGGTGGATGCGATTAAACTCGTGAGGGAGAGTCAGTATTGCCCAAAGAGGATAGTATCTTGAGAAGGGGGAAGAGACTCCCCAACCCACAGACTGGGCAGTCTGACATGGTATTTTGCTTGGTTCTTAAGATTAAGGTGTTTTTTGTTAACATTGGGGTTCGCTCCTAAGAGGTATCTTTCGAGGAGGTTGTTCAGACCCTCCCTTTCCTTGTGGGTTGTTTTGATTCTCAGGGGAAATAATAGTTTGAGAGGTATCTGATGTAATGGCCCGGGTTGTTGGAGGACCATTACATAGTAAAAATCTGATGCTTGGGGTGTTTTGGGTGGTCTGGGAGTCCATCCCAACTTCTCGGTGAAGTTTTACTCATGGTAGGCCTACCGGTAGCCTTAGCCTACCTGTAGCAGGCCTACTGGTAGATCAGTCTACTTGTAGCCGCACCCTATCGGTAGCACGGCCTACAGGTAGCTCAGTCTACCGGTAGCTACAACCTACTGGTAGCTCGGTCTACCGGTAGCTGTAGCCTATCGGTAGCTCGAATACCGGTGGCTATCAGCCACTGCTAGCTCTTGGCTACCGGTGGCTCTTGCCTACCCCCACGGGTTTTTCCATTGACGCCTTACTTTTGCACAAATTGGGTTTAAAACCCTATTTTGTCCCCAGAAGCCTGTTTTTTAGCCCAGTAACGCCCATAAATGTCATTTGATTAAATATTTAATGAATTAACCTAGTGTGTGCGTCAGTTTAAACCGTGAGGATCCATTAATGACATGTGTGTTGTCTCAACCGCATGGTCAATCCACAACCCTATGCATTACGTGGTTTCAAGTCCCTTTTCTCCATATCTTGATGGCCCATGGCGTGCTGTATCTCACCCTTTATAACCTAAGGGTTCTCCCTATGTTTCTTTTCACGATCACCCTGTTCTAGGAGTACCCTTCGTTCAGACGACCCGCTTTTCGTTTGGACGAGCAGCATCACTATCTGTGAAGTTCCACACCCGGGATTAGCGTCGATCGTTGATAACAAGTAGGGAATTTCTACTTCATCTTTCTTTTTGTGTATCATGATGTGGTGGGCATGCATTTGCTTCTGTAGAATAAGATTGACCAAACCTTAATGAAGAAAATGAACGAACTCTAAGGAATGAATGGGGGGATGTGATCGATGATGCTTCTTTGTTTTATGATCTTGTTTTTTGAATTGTGCGGGCTTACGCCTAGAAAAAATCATGGTCGTTGGTGGTCTTTCTCTATGCACTAATGAACCCTTAATGTTTAATTGTTTTTTATTGTGGCTATGAACCCTCTAATTGTAAAGGAATTTGGTTAATTATGTAAATCTGGCTAAATAAATTTAAAAGAACCAGGATCAACCCTTTACTGTGATAACCCCGGTTAAAGTACAACAGAATTCAAATCATGGAGTGTGTTAAATCGTTTAAATCTGAAAATACTGGAATGGGCCTATTTTTCATTGGTGGTAGTGGTTTTTTTGTTTTTCATTCATGTCCGATTGCTGGGTGATGTGGGTGGGGATGGGATCCCATGTGGTTATGCTTTCGGTGGTTATGAATTTATGGTCGGGTGGTTACCTTGATTATATGACAAATTAGTGAGGGATCCTATGTTGTTGAGAAACCATTGGCTCCTGGATCTTTGGGACATGGGGCTATAACTTGGGGTTTTTTTCTTTGGTTACAATACTTTGAGGGATCTCACTTATCCCATGTGTTGTGGCTTTACAAGATAACCGGGTGTGGATGCTTAAATTGATGTTTTCCTGGATCTTTCCTTGGCATGTGCTTATGCTTTGTAGTTGCCCAAGTAGGTGCAGAAATGTATTTAAACATTATTACTGAACATGTAAACCATGATGGGACAAATGGGTTTTGGTTTGGTGTGAGTTGTGACTTGGACATGGTACTGTTTGTGTTCTTTAGGTAGGCTGAATAAAAACCAAAACTTGGGGTGAGTTCTTGTTACCTATACATATAATTTTTGTTTTTTGTTTCTTATTCGCGCCCACCCAAGTTGAGCAGTTAGTGTCGAACACCCCCGTTTCATGGGGGAGGGTGTTTTTCCAAACACTTCTATTAGTGGCTGGTTATTAGCTCCTTTCTACTCCCTCTCCCGGATAGCCCAAGTATCTTCGGGCAGCCTGTGATGGCCTGAGGTCCATTATTAGCCCAACAACCTTTTAGGTGGGGTAGTGTGGTGGTTATGTCCTAGGTGTATGTGGGCAGGTGGTTTCCCAAGTGTCTTTGGGATTAAGCCCAGGTGTGTTCGGGCGTGGTAGTGGATCTTCTAGACCAGGTGTCTTCAGGTGTGACGGTGGTTGTTCTGGCCTCGGTGTTTGCAGGCGTGGTTACATATGACAGTTGTGGCCCATGTGTGTGCGGGTGGGGTTTGGCAGTGGGACTACGTGTGTTTGTGTCCTAGGTGTGTGTGGGTGGGGTTTGGCAGTGGGACTGCATGAGGTTCTGGCCCATGTGTGTGCGGGCGGGGTGTGGTAGTGGGACTGCAGTGAGAATGGCGAGATTGGTTCGATGCGGAGGATGTCTACAATAACTAGTGGGAAAGTGGCATGCGGTACCCAAACATCGATGTGTTATTACTATACATTACTTAATTTGCGATATTTGGGGAGTGTGCCTTGGTGAGGCTTGGGTGGTTAGTTTCCTTGTTAGGTGCTTGGTTATCTCTTTTCTCATAGGGCATTAGTATGCCTCCCCACTTGTGCACGAGAGCTTTAGGTTTTTCCCTACTGAGTATACTTGTAGGCTCACCCTATGTATATAAAACTGCTTTCAGGTTTCCATGAGGACATTGGGGATCGCGTGGGACCATAGTAGCGCAGGACCTTTGGGATAGTTGTAGTTGTTGTTTTCTTCTTTATTTGGTACTTTACCTTTGTAGTCACTTTTACTTTGTAGTGTTTAATTTTGGAACATGCATATGGGAATGGTTGTTTTGTGTTTTCTTGCACTTTCAGTTTGGTGTTGTTGGTTTCCATCATCTTATCTCCCGATCCTATTGAAAGAAAATGGGTAATGCCTCCCATTTAGTGTGTGATATTATACCCTTGGTGCTAGTGGCCACTCCGGGACATATTGAAGGCGGGTCTCGGGGGTCATTATCTCTCCTTCAACTTGAAGAAGGAAGGGTCTGGCAATCTGCTATCCTTTCCCTCATCTTGGTGAAGACGGTTCGTGACATATTACACTTTTAGATCTTTATATAAAACCATAGTATCCTTCACTATCATTTACTCAATCATTAAATATTTATCTAGGAGTTGATGAATGAATGTTAGGGTTTAGAAAAAGTCTTGAGAAGAAGAATGATTTATATCTTTAATCATGTCACCAAGGCCTTATCCATGAAGATGTATCTCAGTATACAAAATCCAAGAAATTTTTTTTTTAGAAATATAATAATGTTCAAAACATATCTTTATAGTATTATTCATTGAAAAAAATTATTATTTGATTAACATTTTATCCTAGGTAGAATAGTCATGATAATAACAATTTGTGAAGCAGATCATGAACTAATGGGATCATTGAATATTTTCATAATAGAAATGAAAACATCGATCAGAGTAATAGTGATGAAAATGTAAACCAACACCAAATATTTGGAATAATGATGGAAAATTTAACTCAATGACAAGGCAATAAATTTAATAAATGATAAGAAATAACAGAATGTATAATGCCAAGTGGGTAATGTTTCCATTACATTATACACACAAATATATTGGCATAAATTTCAAAGGTTGAAAAAACGCATTAATGTTAACCATTATCAAGGGTTTGGGAAATGTAGTGTCCTCATAAATATAGACATTATGGCCTTTATAAAAGTTATTTCATAACATATTACCTACTATTACTTAAAACTTAAAATTAATAATAAATACTATAATTACAAATAAGTAATAATGTTTGAAACATTTAATTTTTAATATTATATTAACAATTAATAATTTATTTACTATATTATAATAATAAGTAATAATATAATTTTAGTAAATTTTTAATAAATATTCAATAATAAATCAAATTATAATAAGTAATAATTTAATAATTAATTAATAATTAATATATTTTTAATAATTAAATATAAATAATATTAATAATACATGGTAATAATATTATTAAACCAAATTATATTAATTAGTAATTATTTATTTTTATCAATATATAAATAGATAATAATTAATAATTATTAATGTAATTTTAAATTAAAAAACAATATATTATTGAATAATATTATTTTAAATTATTAATATTAAATTAATTACAAATTTATTATTATATTATTGCTTGTTTATTATTATTTATTTCTTATTATGGTAATAAAATAATTATATTATTAACTATTAATTATTAATAATATATTACTTGTTACATTTATTTTTACATATTATTATTTATACTATTAAATAATAATTATAAATTATTAATAGTATATTAATTATTTCTATAAAATATTGATTATATTATTACTTGTTATTATTTATATTATTAATGTTTAATTTTTAGTAATATATTAATTATTATTTTTTATTAATTATATTATTACCTATTATTATATATAATATTATTATGCATCTATAAATAATACATTAATTATAAGTTATTATTTAAATTATTTTTTATTATTCATTATTTAATTAATATTTAATTACTAAAATCCAATTATTTATTACTTATTACTGATATTATTCATTACTAATTATTAATAGCAGCTTATAATGTCAAATTACTCTTTGTATCTCCCTTCATGATCTCATGGTCAGTAAGTAAATCGACCATAATGAGTTTCAATCTAGACTGAAATTTTAATGTGAAAGATGTTTTTATTGGTACTTCAAAGGTGGGTGATGCACATCATTGGTTGGTGAATTTGAAGTCATATCCCTTGAATTACATCATTGATTAACTATCATAGGATGCTTATGTGAATCAAATTTTTGCATAAGAAAATATTGTTCATTAACATTTCTTCTCTGATTATAGGGATAAAACCTAGTTATTTGGAAATCATATTAGATGAAAATCCATGTTTACCATTTTTAAGGATAATAGTAATGTCTTCAAGGATCAATTAAAATATTGCCAATCTATTATACTTCCATGTATGATTATCTCATTCCATGAAAAAACATAAAATGTTGATAGTTTACTAAAGAAATTCTTCATAATATATGGATTTTGTGGCCAAAGATTTACTTTAATGAGAAAATTGTTTTTTCCTAAGCATTTCTACCTCCAATTAACTCAATACTATATCTTGGGGTTTTGGTATTGTTACAATCAAATTTGGAATCCTAAAAATTTATGATTGGGATCAATTATTTTTCATAATGTTGGTTAGTAATTTTTCTCCTCAAACATTATTTATATTTCCTATCCTCATATTGTTTTTCTAAGATCTCCATATTTTTTATGATATAGCCTCAATAATTTTAGTTACCATAATGTTTAAAAATAAGACTAAAAGGGACTGATATGTGAATTTCTAGTTGATATTGGTTGAAATTGATCTTTATTCTCCTTTATCTGAAACTATTATATTAGTTACTGAGAAACGTAATCTTTATCTCTCTATTTTATTTGAAAAGATTACAGCCTTCTATGTTAATTATAAATTAATTGGACATAAAGCCAATAAATTTCATAGAAAACTATTATTTATAAATTGTAACATTGTTGGGAACATAGTTTAAAATTTTACTTTTAAATTTAATAGTCAAAGTGATACCTCTAGTAATTCTAAAGAAGATTTGGATTTGGGGCAAAAAATACAAGAGAATATTGTTCTAGTTGAACATAATATATTGCTAATATTATAAAGGAATTTGATAATGATGGATCCTCTGTAGATAAGAAAAGGATCCATGGGTTAAATGGTAATTTGAGTGAATACTTTATGATAGTAGAATCCCCATTTCTAAAGGATTTAATCAGGATATGATGATGGTTAGGGAAATTTTGGCCACACATGAGAAAGAGAATATGATGGATAATTAGTGGTTTTCTATGTAGGATTACTCTAAAACATATATTTTCGAAGAAGAGATTATTTTTAATTATGGTATCTATAAGGGTATAATATCTATATCATTTTTGGGTTATCATCCCATTCATCCAAAGTAGAAGTATGAAGTAGTAGTCAATTCTTTTGGAAATGATATGGTTTATAAGATTAAGGATTGAGCCTCCATAAATACTGATGCAACTACAAAAAACATAGAAATTTTTCTTCTCTTTAGGAACTCCCATAGTATTTCCCACAAAAGGTGAGCTCGATATTGGGTGACACTTTTAAGGAACAAATATCACTACTGATGGAATCCATTTACAATATGGATATTGTTGTCTTAGAGTTTGGTGAATTTTTTTATCCCATTAACCATCATCTACCTCTGATTAAGACTTTAAACATGGATAATCATGTCAGAAAAATTAAGAATATGTGTTCTCAAGTGGGAACCAAGTTTCTTGTAGGAACCTTTTTTGTCTACAAACTAATTTTTTTTCCTAAACATGCTAATCACCCTATTGAAGAAAAAATAGGATTGAAAAAATATTGATATGAATGATACTAATCCATGTGGTATATATGATTAGGGGGTTTCCATTAGGGATCTTGCACAACCCTCTAATGCAAGATGTGATAAACATGGAACTCAAATAGTTCATGATGTAGCCTATCATGAGGATGATCAAATAGTCACTTCCAAGAGTTATCCAATCGTGCTAATAAAATATGTATTCTTTTATATTCTTTATTCTCACACCACACCAAAATTTTGTGCCTTCTCTCTTGTGTGTGTCAAGAAGAGTCGAGGGTTTCAAATAATGTGGATCATCTTGAGCGGACTATAATTGTTACTCTTATATGAAGCATTCCCTTAAACTACATTTTAAGGCTCTTGGGGGGGATGAAACAAGAAGATAATGGGATAGATAACTCCTCCATATAATTAGATTGTTATATATGTAAATTGTGGTTAATATATTGGATATCATGAGAAGCTATTTCTTAAAGGTCTATTGCAAAATCCTAGGGAATTGAAAACTAAGGCAGTGAAACTCAAGGATTCTTGACCTCCTGAGCCCAAAATATACCAAACGTTTTGAATTATTTGTAAAAGGGAGTTGTGTGTTCGTCTTAGGAAAGGTGTTGAATGGACCACTGATGGGTTCTGGCCCTCATAAAAGGTTGATAAGGGTATATTTTAATAGTTCTATTATAAATAAATAAGGGTTCTACAACAAGCATGTCAAGGTGGGTCTCGATAGAGTGGAGGAAAGAACAATAAAAGATGCCACTGTTATTTCAGATGTTGAATGGGCAATTTCCTCTAGAATTTGATTTCATTGTCTCTATAGTTTTTTATCGTGGCCTAGACACGATGTTTATTCATTACACCTACTTATACTTGCGCTTTACCTTTTTTTGATAATTTTTCAAGGTGTGGAATATCCTAGCAACACATGCTCTCACCTCTCTTATTCATTATTAATAATATATTAATTATTAGTTATATTATAACATATTATTTTTTATAGTATTCAATATTATTCATTAATAATATATTGATTAGAATTTTTCTTATTAATTAATAATTAATATATTTTTAATAAATAATGATATATTTATTAAATAATGATGAATATTAGAATGATATAATTATACTATTAATTATTAATTTCATATTAATTTTTCATTATGTTAATTTTGTTTTTAGTTTTTATAATTTATATTAATAATATTTTTTTTTAAATTGATTTAGTTTTTCAATATATTTAATTATTTATGAATTAATTTTCATAATATATTATTATTGTAGTGTATTGAATGTGAGATCATATCCCACATGGAAAATCAATAAGGGATATCAAGCTCTCTTCTACTATAAATGGGAGTCCTAGTTGGGGTTTTCGATTATTTTTTGGAATTATATGAATCTACCAATTTTGAATAAAAATCAATATTTTTAATTATTTTTAATCTTATTATATATATACATATAACTAAAATGAAAAACAAATCCTATGAAAAAACTAATCTAATTTTTTTCCCACAAACACATATACAAGCATGCATTCCCACACCCACATGGATACACATGGAGGCATGAATTCACATGTGCATACATGCATGCACACAGACTCCAACCTATAACCACAGACATCCACATATGAATTCATGTGTTCATATCCACCCATAGAGTAAAATCCCCATATTTTATATATATGTATATATATATACATAATTTTATGTTATTTTTGAAATATATAATTATTTTATAATTTAACTGATTTTATGAATATTTTTTTATATAAATAATAATCATATATAATTATTTAATAAAATAATAAATAAGACATCATAAATTTAGAAAAAAATAAATGCCTTTTTATTTAATCATAGTGGAAATATATAATCTATAGAGTTACATTCACTATAACAACTACATCAAGAACTACAGATGGGATAATAATATGTGGAAAACCATAATCACGAATAGTGGGGATCATATTCTAAATTGAATTAAAAAACATATAAAATATTTTTTTAATGAAAAAATAAGAAAATAAATGAACTTTTTAAGGAAATTAAGAGAGTGAAATTGTGACATCTCGAACCCAGTTCACTCCTGAGTAACTAAGACTAGTCATATATATAACCTCAAGCTCTCCTCCCCATATGCTAGAGGATTCCAACTAATAGCGAGGGACTAGGCAGTGATAGTATGGAGACTAAACCCCCTGGTTATAGTGGATTACAGTAGATATAACAGATGGTTAGATAAATGAAGAAATATAATGAATTTGTACTAAGAAATAATCATATGCATCCAAGTAGAAAATAATCATCAAAAGCTATAAACTATAACATATAAAAAAGAATATGTAATTCCAATCCTATAAAAATGAAAAACATAAATACATGGTAGTAGGCCATCTGTACCATAAATATTATACAATAGAATCAAAAAAGTTAAAAACTATGTAAGAATCATGAGCTATACCTTGTAAATTATCTACCAGGATCCCATCCTAAAGAAATAATTTCAAGTTTCTAAAGACAGATGCCTCCCCTTGTCCACACCTGTGATCATATAATTTTCTCAGGTGCCAGCGGTGGCTCAGATAGTATGTGAGATAAATCATAGTAGTCTAGCACTAAAGTAAACTATAAAAATCTATTAAGTGTATATAATCTGAAATAGAGTTCATGTATATGAAAATAAATCAATGAGAGTAACAACACAAACCTACTTCAGACTTAGATGGTGTGTGAACCCATAACCATTTAACTAATTATGATTCAATTTATAATAAAGAGATTATATTTACAATGTATTATCAGTACTGTAATAGATGATGATGATAATTATAGAGGATCCAAGGTTCAACAAATGAATCCTTGACCTCAGTGGTTGAGCCAACTAATAGTAGAAACTCATGCAGTCTGGAAATATGGCCATATGTGTAATTGAAGGAAAAAACCCATGTAATTCCACTATAAATGATTATAATATTTTCCATGGATCATTTCTATAGTAATCCTTAGTGGTGATAACTGGGAAAAATGGGGTAAATCCATGGCACCACATGTCTAAAGACAACACGTATAATATAAGGATTGCTTCCAAGGAATTTAAATATCCGGAGAAATGTTAATCGATTCATTGGTACAATGCCTATTCATTCACATAATAACACAGAGTCCATATTCTATAGTGGGTATTCCAAATGAAAATCACCTCCCTCTATCATAATGGTTTCCTCTAAATTCTCAAGGAATTCCCATAGGAATAAAAGGTTGGCTCTAGTATAACCACTACTATAATGATAAATGATGTCCAAATCAATAGGCACCTCATAATGATTCTATCTATATCATATTTAATCACAGCCATGTAATTATCATTCAATTTAATCATTAAATAGGTTCAATCCATAACATTTTATTAAACATGAGAAGATGAATAAGTGACATGAAACTAATTACCAATTCAATTTATAATTTAACAAGGCTAAGTGATATATATAAATATATACATCCCATCACATTCATTTAAAAATTATCAATTGTGTATCATCCCTTACCTTATCAAGGTCATGTAAAACTCAACTAAACAGTGTCATGGAGAAACCTAACCTGGGTTACAAAAGGAATAACATTGAATGCACCATATATGGGGCAATTAATGTTGGGTTTCTAACCTTCAATGATGTAAAATGATGCTAATAGGGCTATCAGAAAAAAAACCAAATTAAATTAAGGAGGATGAATTTAAAGGCCAACGCTTGGAAAAGCTAGGGTGTAGAGAACATAAAAAATTTATAGTCTGTGAGACAATAAGAAATGAGTCATAAAACTCATCAATTCTACTTGTAGTAGATACCTCATTCAGTATCGGCCCTTAGTTTGACATGGATTGAAATAAATTGTAAGAACAAAAAAACACCCACAAAATAGGGAATATGAGACAACATCAAAATATCACTGTGGATAAGAATACGAACACTGAATGAATCATATGGATTGAATCACATATCAAGATGAACCTAATTAGAAAAACAGATCTCTATTGTGTGGTATGACAGAATAGTTATCAATGAACCTAGGATGAAGGGGTTTAAGAGCTCTTCATTGGAGAAAATGAGAGTTGTTGTCCATTGGCGGATGATATAAGAGTATGGAGTGGGGACTCGAGTCACCATCACTTTCCAATTCCACCCTCATCCAACAAGTTGTCGCTACCCATGCTACCGCCAGGACACACATTGGTAGAAGCATAGAAACACCAGCACACCTAACTATCTGCCAGACCATCTCCAATCGTAGAACCTTTGAGTCGCATTCACCCTTAGTCACTTCCAACCCCTCACTGATCTACCTCTACTGTCTCACCACTAGGAACCCTTCCCTGATGAACCTCCACCGGGGGAGTTGCCACAAGTGGGATTCACCACATATACACAATATTTATACACCCTCCTAACACATTTACCCTTCCTTCTCTCCTCGTGCCACCACCAGCCTTTGTTGAGCATATCAACTAAAAAACTATCACAGAAACTATTTCCGTTCACCCAGATGAAGAACAAGAAATCAAATTAAAGAATCAAAATACATGAATTCAATAAAAATCATATCATGTGAGATCTTGAAACCCAAAAACCATTATCTAACCCACTAATTGTTACTTCTCCACTCCTAAGGCCAGACACACCTCGCACAACGCACCATCGCAAGGATGAACCGCCTCATCCACGAAACATGTCACCCACCAGAGAAGAGCCTGATCTACCACTAGAAGATAATTGTCTCTATTGTCTTGCTTCAAAGTTATATCACCACTGCTCAAATATCACCAACAACATCCTTAATCTAGCACCATCTTGTCCCCATGCGAGATCTGCATCGAAACCCCATGGATTGTTACCCATCTTTGTACAGAATCGACCCCCTCCTTCTCCCTTGTTTGAGCGAACCACCCCCTCCCTTCTTTTTGTTTCATATTTATAGTATAATAATAATACTAATAATAATAACAGATATTATATATATATGTATATATTAATAATAATAAGTATACACATGTTTATATGTGTATGTGTGTGTGTGTGTGTTTATACATATTATATAATTAAATTACATTATATATATTAGTAAATATAAATCAAAAAATAATAATTTAATGTATTTATTTAATAATAATTATTATAAGATTTTTTTAGTTTATATATTATAATAAATATTTTTTTTAGAAATAGTTTTATATTTTCATAATAAATATTTATTTTAAATATGGAAGCTTTTAATATAAAAAATGTGTATATATTTATAATTTTATTTAAGACTAATAAAATTAATTAATGTATATTTACATAATATTACTATGTAATATATTTTTACATTTATTTTTTGTAGCTATTTTTTTCTTCAATTTATTTTACCTTTCATTGAATCAGGTAGGAGGGGATCACGTTACCTGGATCAGGGTTGGCCATTCTGTTTGAAGGGATTCTGTTTCATTCACCAATGAGCAGGAGGTGACACGATGAATGTGCCATATGGAGTAGAGATAGGCCACCCCTGGGAAATGATAGGAGCTGGAAAGGAGAGGAATACTCTAGGCGAAGAGAGAATGTGTGTCACATCGAGAGCATAATAGAAGCAAGATATTATGAGGAATTATTTTTAATATAATTAGTATTTTTCTAGAGAACCATATAGTTCACCACTACCATATGTTCCATGGGGATTCATGATCCAACTGATCCCAACCAACATGAAAAGATCATCCATTCCACCACAACCATTCAACCAGGGTGACACAACGAAAGGTTCACAACATCGATCAAGGAGCATACTCGGTGCAGAAGGGAAATAGGTTTTGAGTTGGGGAAAGAACCCAACTAGACTAGAAGGGCTTCTTCTCACTTTTTTCATTACTCTGTTTCACTATGATAAGTTGAATCTAATTAATTATATATTTTCAGATACTTCAATTATGGATTTCTAAGTAGTTTAGGGGGTTAGATCAGATCGATTGAACTATTCCCAATTCAACTATTTTTGAAATCCGGTTAATCACTAGAGTGATGAATTAGTTCATCCAGTAATTTAATTTTATCATTATTATGGTAATTCTTTCACTCTACCTTGATTATCGAGAGGTTAAGGGTAGATAATCCTTTCTCCATTGAGACCACATCTAAAGTACACTACAAAAAATGGATTATACCAATACATATTTATTGATAGATGATATATCTATTGGTAAAAATGAGAAATTACAATAGATATTATGTTCTATAAGTATTAATTTTAATACCAAAACTTCTCTTTAAAAACATATTTATCTGTTGATATTGATCATTCAATACCAACATATCATTTACCAATAGTTGAATCTATTTATTTATCATACTAATAGAAACATTTCCTTTATTAACACATGAATCTGTTATTAATAATGATATTACCAAAAAATAATTTTCCAAAAATAAGAAATGTTACATGAAACCATTAAATAACAAAAAATATATTTTATCAATAACTAATCAAGAGAAAAAAAGTGTTTGTGTGTTTGTGTGTGTGTGTGTATTATTTTTATTATTAGTGTAAATATTTAAGTAATGGTGTTTTTTAAAAATTCTCTTAATTGATTTTAATTTTCAATATTCATGAAATATTAAATGTTTTTATATTTTTTAATATTTATTATTCATTTTTCATGAAATATAATCATTTTTAATATGTTTCAATATTATTTATTCAATAAACATTTAAACACGTTTTATAAAAAAATCAACAAAACTAAAACCCTAATCTTCTTTAAGGAATCATCATCCCCTGTTTTGTGTTCGACCACACATATAGTTACCACGCCTCACATCCCACCGCCCAGGCCCGACCTACCACCCATCATCTCTTCTTGCACCGCATCGCCCCTATCTCCCCTTGCATCCTACTCCTTCTTTTTTTCTCTCTTCAATCGTGTTCGATAACACATTCTTCTTCTTACTCGTGATGCTATGACGGGTCGATCCCGTAGAGTGATTTTGGTACTATTTAGGTTTATTGTGTTGTTCTCTCATTAGGATTTCTTCCCCATAATTTCATATTGAACCTCAAATAGATTTTATATTCCTTTTATCTGTTTCGATTTGGGGTATTTTGATTTACACATCAACAGGTTATGATTTCCATGATTCGAATACTGTTTTGATCGCAAGATCTCAAAGATGGAATTCATTAAGGGAATATGAAGTTGTTATCTACAGTGGCCTGGCGAGGTCTTGAAGGTGATCCCCCCAGCCCAGAGCGAGATTTTTCTATCTATATTGATCTAACGGGTACCCGAATCTTCAGTGTTCTCATTCTCCTTGGCAGCGAAGGGTGGTAAGGTTCATCACTTCTTTTGAGTGTCTATTATTTTGTTTTGCATAATGTATTTAGCGGGGATATGTGATGGAGTTGGTGTTTTTTTGAGGTTCAGTTTTTTTAGTCTCATGTGGCTGTTGAATGAGAAGATTCGAACAGACTATATAATGGTGTACATGTTCATGATTTTCCTAGTCTGGTTTCAATTTGTTTTAAATTTCAAGGTTTCATTACTTTTTTTGGAATGCATGATGTTGTATGACGTGTATTGTGGTAGTTATAATACCTCCATAAAAGGAAATCCCTCCTCTACAATAGCAAAAGAAACATGGTAAGTAAGTCGTCAATGCCATGTTCCACAAAAAACTCACTGAATCATCTACTAATGCTGAGAAAGAGTATTGTGATCTAGATTTTCTCAAGGAAATATTTGTAGAATGATCTTCCATGGTCTCTGGAAGCTCTATATTTGGTGACTATAAATGGATTTCAGTAGTGTTTTAACCCAGAATGGTTGGATTTTGGGTTGGATATTATCCCATCGTTCATTATGCTCAAGCTCCTCATCTATGTTGTTTTTCATGTGGATATATACCATGGTGATGGAACTACAACGCACACTGACTTTAATAGCTCGGTTAAGGTCCATATGTTGGATAGTCCATTTATCTTCCCAAGATTCCATGATAAGAAGGGGTGCATGGATGGCTATAGGAGACCAGGTAGCCCAACTTCACCCCCTCATCACTTGCCAATATTTCTTCTTTGATAGATCTTATGTTGTTTTTCATTCGGAACACCATGATATGACTGATTAGTTTGGTTATTGATATAAATTTGAATAAGGTAAATAGATATATTAATGTGGCTGGGTTGCGATGTTTTCATAAAATTTTATATAGTACTTATATTTGGTGATGTTCTAGTTGTTTTTAAAGTATTCATTATATGTATATCTGAATTGATGAGAATGTGTCGCGTAAAAATGATCCTTTTTAGGGAATATTCATGGAAATTAACTTGTTATACATTGATTCTGAGCTTTTTCTTCTAGTCTATATATCAGTGGAATGATTTTTATAATACATTTGTAATATTATGTATGTACGATGTTGGTATTAATACTTTGAACTATTGTTTTTGTTAGAATGCTATTAGAGATCAGATTTGAAGAATGAAACACTTGATAGATTGAGTTCCCCTTCAAGATATCACTCAAGGGAGAGCTATTATATAAGGCATAGTGAATAGCATATTGAAGTTTATTAGGTTAGAATTCATGAGTGCATTCTTTCCCTTTTGAATGTTTTCTTCGACTAAATTTTTTATATCTTTAGTAAACTTTTCTGGGTCATATAATTAGTAGTTTTTAATTAAATTTACATTTTTTTATTTGGGAAAACCAGATAAATTTCTTACTCTTATTTCAACATTTAATTTTTTCATGTTCTTTTCCATATTGTACATAATGAGATTCTTGTACAAAATATCAAATTTGATGTTGTATTTTTATTATTATTAAACATTTGCATGAATTACACTTATATTTTATAAATGATAATAAAAAATAATAGGAAAAAAATAATCTGGTTGACTGTTGAGTCTGTTCTTTTATAGGTATGTCATTATCATGATTAAGACATGTGGACTTAGTATTTTCAAATGTTTATCAAATGTAGGCTGAGATTTTATATTGACAATGGAATTGATCCTGTATAAGTTTTATTTTCTTTACATTGGAGCTTTGACAATTATACTATGTGACTCTTTTATGTGAGCACATATACATGTGGTATGGGGAGAGGCTTCATCGTCACCTTCATGAGAAGCCCTTACTGAATAATGGAGTGTAGTTCCAACAGTTGTATTTATCCTTTTTGTAATAAGTAGAGTCTTCTAAACTGAATCATTTTATTTCTTTTTATGTCATGGATTGAAAGTGGAAGTCCAATTGATATGAAGTGTTATGATAGGTATGCACAAAATTGATAAATTGGCTTGAAGGACTCATCTGGCTGTGGCGATGAACCCAACTGGCCAATTTCATAGGTATTCCATAACATTTTTCCAGATAAATCCTTTATTCCCATGATCTTTTCTGTTGTACATGAACTCACATTTTTGGGTTCACTACTTTTGATTCCAGACATGTTGGTGCATCTATAGATCATCTCATCAGGATATGTTGGACCACATGAGTAGGTAGTGTTATGACTTCTTTTCAATAATTATTTAACTTAAGTTCAAGGAAGGGTTTTCTAAATTTTATTATGTTAATTAATACCTTCTATTACTAGATCAAACAAATTTTAAAGTTAGATCAAGATCCTTGAAGTTCAGGAAAAACATTTATGTAAAACATGATTTTAGTTTACTAATTTGGAATTTTACTGGTTATATTTTTACTCATTGACTTATCTATCTTTTATTAATGGTATTCATAAATCAAAATAATTTCTAAATCCTTTATTGTTTTGTTAGGTAGAGTGGCATCATGGTGATGGATGAAGTGTACAACCAATGCATTTTAACATTTCTCATACTTCTTCCTTGATAATAAGAATGATTTGGTGAGGAATAATCCATTACTCGTCCTGGGGAATATATGTATGAGTGTATGGTGCACACTGGATCTTGGTGTCGCATGTATGAGATTATGTTGGCTTACTGTCATGGATGAGTTGTTTTCAACTCGCTAGTCCTAGGGTATGGGTGTGTTGTTAGTGCTCACTGGTCACTGTTGTGGTAGGATGGGTTGCTGGCGAAGGGGAGGGGTGGGATGTGTGTTTTTGGGGTGTGTGATGGATCCTATTGGGGAATGAATTCTATATCACTAATTTTGTATTAAATTCCATTATTAATATAATTATTTTTTTTATTTTTAAATATGTGTCAAAATCATCATCTCTTTAATAATTAAATAATATTTGTTATAAATGATAAACTAATAAATATAGTATTTACTTTAATTAGAAATAAAAATTTATAATTTTTATTCAAATGAAATTTATAAATAGATATTATATGTTGGTAATATTTTTACCAACAGAATAGTAGTACGTGTTTCTAAACATTTTAACCAACATATATATTATTTGTTTGTATTATTATAATTGTAACATAATGATTTTATCTATCACAAAAACATTTATCGACAGAGTTTTTAATGACAATATAGTGACTGGGACATATATATTGGTAAAACTTTGTACCAACGGAAAATGTACTTTTACCAATAGATACACCCATGTTGGAAAAAGTGAAATAATGTGTAGTGGTACTACACTACAAATGGTTGCTGTAATCCATTTTCCTTGATGAAACATCGTGTTCTTTGGTTCTATTAGAAATAATTGTTCTCAAGAGAGATCATTGGTGAGTGTGATTTATATAATGAAAATTAGGCATTTCAAATATTTATACATAATCGCATTCCATCTTATATTGATAATATTCAAGAGTAGTGACATTTTAGTCGATCTATTTTAGCCAGTTCATGTAACTCAATTTTTGATAGTCTTTTTCTCTTAACTAGCTTCCCCTACACCATTCCATTTCCCCTTTTTCATTGCATTTTCTACTATTTAATTATTATTTTTGTGGATTGATTTCTTTCTTATTGGCACAATCACTAATCCTTTCCATGTGGTTTGAAAACCTTATTAATAATACACGAGTAGTAATTATGGTTTAAAAATTTTAAATTTGAATGAGTTCAATGACCACATTATAAAATTGCATCACTATTTATTAGGAAGGCATGTGTGACCAATTCAAAAATAATATATAAAAAAATTGAAAACAAAAAATCTAAAAAAAATAAAAAAACATAAAAACTATATACAAATAATCAGAAAATTATCACTGAAACTGGATGAACACTAGTGCTTATAAAACAAAACTCATAACTACACTATCTAAAATCAAATCAAACTATTTTATTCTTAGAAAAAAATTGAAATGGGACATTTGGAAAATATTTTATGGAGAGATGATAATCAAAATATGAATGTTACACAACCCATAGTTCATGCCCCTAACATACCAAGACTCTAGGAGATCCAAATTATAAATATATCTTGAAATACCTCATTCATAATATTATCCATTAGGTTTAGGAATTATGAGATCAAACAATATCATATCTTTCATTTTCCCTCTTTCAATGGACTCCAAATAGATGGATCACTTGAGTTTATTATAAAATATTATGGATTTGTCCAAATATTGCCTTTGCGACAGGCAAGTGATGATGAGTTGAGGTTGTGATTATTTCCACTATACATTATGGATAGTGTAAGTAAATGATTCTATAATGTGGATGAAGTAATTTTTGAAACATAGGATGATCTCTTCAATTCCTTTGTATAAAAATTTTACCCCAAGAACACCACCATTAAAGTGATTCCTAAGATCATAGGATTGTTTAAAATTGGGGAGATTATTTTGATGGGGCATGGATGGGTTTAGAATTAATCTTAAGATAACTACCAATCACCAGTCATCTCCCCACCTAATAATGCAAAAATTTTAAAATTCTCTAACCCATTTTAACCGAAACATATGTGACCAATCTTGTGTGTTGATTTATATAACTCTACTATAGATTAAAAACCTCTTTAGAAAACTCACTCATAATTCTAAACAGAAGTTCCCGAGGAATAGAGTTATTCATTGTGATGAAAAAACTGAAACAATTTTTTTATGAAAGGGTTTTTAGGGTGCAGTACTACCATTGAAGGATGTTCGATCACTATCAAGGATGTTTCCCCAATATTGATCTCCTTGTGTAACCACATGAGAATGCTCAATTCATTGATAATAATGTTTGAAATAAAGGGTAAAATGATCCATTTTCAAACCAATGAATTGTTTGTTTAAAAAATCTCCCCAATCACTCTTGCATAGAAAAATGTGTGATGAAACAACCCACTACCCAAAATTTCCAACCATATCCCAAATAGTTTTTCCAAAATCAATATGGGCTCGAGTCATCTAATTCTCTAGGGGAATTAATGTAACCACCAAATATTTTATCAATGAAAATATATTTCTTATTATTATGTCATATATTATAAATCACATTAAATCACATAAAGAACACAATATAAACTATTTAAATGGATAATGGATGAAATTATATTTATTTCTAGAAGTTAAGGAAATTATACCGATTCAATAGTAATTTGACCATTAGAATAGTGATGTTCCCCATATAAATAGTAAAGGGGCCAATAGAATAGTTACCTTACCTATGAATGTATAAATAAAAGCTAGGTATGTTATAAATGAAAATATGACGTAATTATATCATAGTTTAAGAAAATAAATGATTTGAAAATTATTAATTATGTGATAGTATATTATAAGATAAACATATTTAATTACAACATTATGGTAAATTTTAAATTTTAAATGAAAATTTATTTTCAAAAAATTTATTGAATAATTAATATTATTTTATCATATTATTATAATATAATTTTATGATACCTAATTTAAATGTTAAAATAGTTATAAAATTAGTTATAATTTAAAAATCTGTATTTTTTGAGTAAATGATGATTTTAATTAAAAATAAATTTCTTATATTTTTAAATTATTTTCATAAAATGTTGTTCATTTTTTTATTCTCAATATTTATAAATGGTTAGGGTAAATTTTTGGTATTTTTCTAAAATACTATAATTTTAGGTGAATAGTAAATACAGTAATTTAAGGTATATATACATTATTCCTTGACTCATGGATTATTGAAGCTCCATTGGTTCAAAATAACATGATATAATTACTATATTTATTCACAATAATCCTAATTATTTCTTTCCTTGAGAAATAATAATAAAATAATGAATAAAATAATTAGAAAACACCCCTCCTAAAATATAAATACCACCATCACCACCTCTTCTCCTCGCACCTTCAAAGATTTCATCCATATCTGAATTCTTCCAAACACTCTTCAGAAACTTCTCCCCCATTTCCAAGAGCTCGTGTTCTCATCAAAAGTCCAAATCGTTTTTCCTAAGGAGGCTCCCAAAGAGGATAAATTCAAGAGATAAATTCATCTATTCTTTTCTTTTAATATCTTTTTAAGTTCTTTCTTTTCTTATTATATAATTAAATCACCTCATAAAAATGGAATCATAACTCTAGTACCATACATTTTCCTAAATTTTATTATCCTTATAGAATAATACATCATTAATTCTTTCCCCTCTTCTTTTTTTTAAATGAAAACATCATATGTGATGTGTTAATTTATCACATTCATGGATGACATGTTTTTGGTTTTTATTACCATCTTAAAGGATGCTCATGAAACCATTTTTATTGTTGATATATATTAAAATATATTTATTATATGTTATTTACGGTTCTAGAACCTTTATATTTATATGATATTAAATAATTGAACAAAATGTGTTCGTTATGATTGAAAAAGTGCTAAAATAAATCCAAATGATTATCATTAACAAGTTATCTAATGATTCATACTAATTTATGGAAATAAAATAATGTAGTTACAATTATGGTTGTTCATTAATAACATATAATTTCAATTAATTATAATTTTACCCATTCTACATGAACCTCTATATTCATATACAAGCAAACCAATTTTGAAAACTATGAAAACGAACATTCTCAAATGATGAAATTGATCACTATAACTCATCAAAAAGGTCATAAATGAAATTAATAAAATTATACTAAGTCAAAAACATGTAGAAAATGTTTTTTACTTATTAATAAATGAATATAGTTCTATTATTTATGACATTAAGATCAAGTACATAACTATTTAGTATATTAGTTAAGGGATCCTTTCTAAACATTTATATTTCCTTCGAGTTACATTTTCTCTCTATTTTCCAAATCTAACTCATATTGATTTATATTTAACTCTTATAAATTATTTTTATTTGTTCCAAAATCGTTTTTATAGATCATATCATCTTTCTTTGATGGGTAAATACATGTTTTAATTAGGTTCCCTTCTCAAATTATTCTGAAGAGAAAACCCAATTCAAGGGGAACTTCTTGATTTATTACATATTTTAATGTAAAATCCATAATATGTTTTAATCCACCATTATTTTTCTAAAATCACTCATTTTATCATGAAAATACATCTTGGTTCATTTCCATTTTTATACAAACAATTATTCCTTTTCCATTTTAATGATTCTTTAACATTTTCCTTAAACCGCACTAAAATATTTTAATTCTAAAGCTTATTAAACACTATTTTATAATATATTCTAATTAGTTTGGCATCAATTATTATTATATATTCTTATTTTTTCTTATTTATGTCCATTAATGATTTAAATCCTTCTTTCATGGACACTATTAGGATATTCCGTTTTATTATGCCTTTTGATATGATTATGATACCCAATTCTTAATATGTGTAACCCTTATGTTTATGTTTGATTACTTATATATAATTATTCATGTATAGAACATATTAATGAACATTTTATGATTGTCACTCACATATAACTCTCCAATTCCTTAGGTAAAGTTTAGTCTCATGATACATCATGTTCAATGGTCTCGGTCGTTAGCCTTAACTCGTGTGCAATGTGCAATGGTCTTGGTGGTTAGCTTTGGCTCGTACACCTCCATGTTCAATTAGACTTGACTCATTCTAAATTCATGTTTTTTGTTTCTGCCGTATTACTATGATTCCATGATTATATGATTCCATGATCTATATTTTGTGGTTTCATATGATTAATCATGTTTCATGCCTTTTTATAACCTTATGTTATGCCTTCCAACCCCCGTGATAAGATTTAATTTAATTTTTACTTCATTACTGGGATTTTTATATCATACTTTGTTCCTGTATTTCCCCAGGTTATACTATGTATATTTAAGGACAAAATGAATTTAGGATCCCTTTATGAATATTAAATAAAATATGTTCATATTTTAGAGTCATCATGTTTAATTATGTACCTAATCTCCAAGACATGAGACAACACGATCCGTGTATTGTAATTTGATGTTTAAGTATGCTTAAATTCATATATTTATATGTGTAAAAGGATAGTGTCTCTATAGTTGTTATCAGATATTGGTTGAGTTATTTTCGGAGATAAGGAATATAATACATTAGTAAGAACCAAAGAGATAACAATAAGTATGAGAAAATATCCCTAAATATTTGTTAGTATTTAGTAAGTGGTTTATAAAGAAAATACATCCATTTTTGGATATTGCAAGTGGATTTGGTTTTTGGAAAATACATACCTAGGATTAAAAACTCCGATAAGGTGTTCCGGGCCTGACTCAGGGTAACCCAGTACACGACAATATGCCTTAATTCGCACTTGGTTTGACACTCTAGTGGGTATGCTTTAATTAGTTCACAATCTCACTACAAACCTTTATTAAGGGAACAAAAAAATTCCATAAGAATTTATTTTAAGAAATAGATCATGGATATCCTAGATTTAATCTTAGGGAATCATAGGTTAAGATATATTTTTCCTTTATAAATTTATCCTTTTATGTTCAATGATTACTTTTATTATGTTTATTTCATAATTATTCAAGCCCCTAATTGTTCTTTCTTTTTCATAGATAATGGAACGGAATAGAAGAACTCGTGAAAATAATCAATGTGATAGAAAATGCCAAGATTTTTATAATGATATGTAAAATATTATGGGAACGGGTTCTCAAATATTCATGAAAGTACTTTCTAAACTGGATCAAGTTATGAATAATACCTTTAATCGCTTGGAAACCCCTCCTTATCTTAATAGAGATAAATTTTCCATATAATCCTTCATGTGGAAACATCATCCCATGTTTAGTGGATATTTCGATCATCTCATCACAGAATAATGGATTAAATCCATGGAAAATATATTCTTTATCCTCCAGTGATCAGAATAACATAATATTGTTGCTGGAGGTCTATAGTTTTGATGGGTATATTGATCAGTGGTGGATACTGATAAAAGAAATGATGTCCATGTAGGAAATTGATTCCATGTAATGTGAAGATTTAATAAAAATATTTATCAATAAATATTTTCATGAACCCTCTATCTGAAGATAGAAAGAGAATTCATCAAACTGAAGTAGAAGGAAGACAACTCTATTGATTAATACAAGGAAAGCTTCATAAGTATTGAAAAAAAAATCCATTGGCTTTGTCATGAGCATTGATGTTAAGGTGGATCATTTATTGAGCAGACTAAATCCATGTCTATGAAATTTTTTGGCAATTCTATCTTTGATAAGAATGGAGAGATTGTCTCTTGAGACCTTAAGGGTGTAATAGAGATCCAAGCCTCTCTATCATATTGTGGGTCCCATGAGAGAAATATTAAAATGGAGTTTATTATGGGTGGATAAGAAAATAAATTCCATGATGGAAAGAAAACCCAATATCCCACATGTCAAAATTGTGGGAAGAATAATCCTCAGAACAATCTAAAGGGAACTAGGTAATGCTTCAAATGTAGAGAATATGGTGTTTGGATAATGATAGTCAAATGGATTTGGTGATTCCCAATAATCTGGATGAAGAAGGGATGGTATAGATAATCACTTTAACTATAGTGAAGTGTTACAACTATAAGGAATATGTGAATTATGTAAACTCTTTATCTAAGCCAAGGGTTATTGGAGGAAGTAAACAATAACCAACTCCAAGGTAGTAAGGAAACTAATATTCTATCATTAATGATAATGTAGAACCTGAAAGTGATGTGGTGATAGGTATACTAATTATTCATTCATTAATAGTGAATGTTCTATTTGATTTTGGTTCTACACATTCATTCATGTCTTTGATGTTTAGTAGAAATATTCAAACACCAACTCAAAATTTTGGAAGTTGAGTTATCTTTGAGAACAAAATTTTGTGAAATTATTGCTTCCAATGATTATAAATACACCCTAATAAATTTTTATGGATTGAACCTCCTATAAAATTTCATCATACTCCATTTGGTGGAGTTTGATGCTATTTTGGTCATGGATTGGCTATCTTTATATAAATCAAATATCAACTATCAGGAGAGGGAGATTACACTTCACATCCTTAAATAATCCTCTAATTTTATACAATTGTAATGATGATTTTGAATCTATTTCAGAATCATTATCTCAAGTGTTGATATTACCTCCTTATAAGAAATCATATCTAGCTCAAATTATTGAGACAAAGAGGAGAATCATGCTCGAATATGTGAACATTGTGAAGGAATACACTGATGTGTTCCCTGAAGAGTTTCTTGGTCTTCCTATTAATTAATAAGTTGAGTTCTCAATATAATTGATTCCTAGATATTTTCTTATCAAAGACACCTTATTGAATTGACATCCTTGAGTTGCAAGAAATGAAGAAGTATTTACAGGAGATTCTGGACAAGTGTTTTATAAGACAAAGTGCTTCACCATGGGGTGCACTAGTCCTATTTTTTAGGAGGATGTATGGACTAACAATCTTCTACATTTATTACCATGATCTCAACAAAATCATGATATATAAAATTTATCCCCTCTCATGTATTTATTACTTGGTCGATCTAGTACGTGGGGAGAGTTATTTCTCCAAGGCAGTCCTTCGGTTGGGATATCACCAATTAAAGGTGATGAATAATGATATTCCCAACACTACCTTTTGAATGAGGTATAGACACTATGAATTCATAGTGATTCCATTTGGACTCAATAATGATCCAAAAAAATATAATGTAGTTAATGAATAAAGTCTTTAGAGATTAACATTAAAAATATCTGGTAGTCCCTATTGATGATATTCTAATATACTCCAAAAGAAATAAAGTGAAATTGAATACTGTATTGAAGACTTTGAGAAGGGAGAAAAATTATGAAATGTACAATAAATGTTATTTATAGATGGAATAATTATCATTATTGGTTCATGATATATGTAGAAAAGGAATATCTATAGACCCTTCCAAGATAAAGGAAATCGAAGAGTGTCCCAAGACAATGTCTATAACATAGATCAATAGTTTTCTTGGTCAAGAAAGATATTATAGATGATTTGTAAAGAAATTCTCAAAATATTAAAACCCACTAACCAAGCTGACTCAGAATGGATTGAAGTTTTTCTAGACCAGTGAATGTGAAGAAAACTTCAAAGAGTTGAAGAAGAATCTTATCACAACACCACTACTCACACTTCCAAAAAGTGGGGATCTATTTTTGGTTTACATTGATGCTTTAGATAATGGATTAGGAGGTGTAATGATGAAAAATGATAAAGTGACAGTATATGACACAAGGAATCATAAAATTCATGAGAAAAAATATCCCACGTATGATCTAGCATTGGCAGTTTTGATATTGGCATTGAAAATATAGTGGCATTATCTCTATGCGGAGAAGTGTGAGATATATACTGATCACAAAATTCTCAAATATATATTCACGTAAAAGGAGATTAATATGGACCAATGAATATTGTTAGATATCATAAAGGATTATGACTTCTCAATCCACTATCATCCTGGTATGGAAAATAAGGTGGAGTATGCATTAAGTAGAAAATATATTGTTTATTTATCAGTGATGAGAATTGAGAATTATCCAATCCTATTATATTTGAAATGGATAGATATGGGAATCATTAGTGAAGGAACAACATAAATCCTTTCTCAAATAATTTCTCAACCATCCCTTATAGAAAAAATAATGGATGCTCCAAGGAATGATGTGGAAATCCATAAGAAGGTGGAAGCTTTGAGAAAGGGGAAATCCTTAGAGTTTAAAATTGATGAGGATGGATTTTTAATATTTGGGTCATAACTATGTGTTCCATCCTATCCAGAAATAAAGAAGGATCATATTAATGACACACATAGATCAACATTCTCTATTCACCCAGAGTGCACAAAGATTTATTATGATCTTTGATAGAACTATTGGTGGGACAAAATGAAGAAGGATATCGTTGAATATACATCAAAGTGACTGATATGTCAGAATTTGAAGGCTAAAAGAAAAAATTATATGGGGATAATGCAACCAATACCCATAACTACATGAACGTGGGAGAACCTTACCATGGTCATTTTCAATGGACTTCAAAATACATCCAAGGGAAACAATGCTATCTGGGTTGTAGTGGATCTTCATATAAAGACAACTCACATTATTGTAATTTGAGAGGACTTCTCACTAGATCAACTTGAATGAATATACCGTAAAATTATTGGTAAGGCTATATAGAGTACCACTATCGATTATATCTGATTTTGATCCAGATTCACCTCCATGTTCTAGAAAAGTCACCAACATGCTCTAATAACATAGCTGAACTTTAGTATGCCCAATCATCCTCAAATTGATGGCCAATCTGAGCGAACTATTCTGACACTGGAAGATAAGGTGAGAGCATGTTCTATGGAATTTAGAGGATAATGAAACCAACATCTTCCACTGGTCGAATTCTCCTACAACAACAGTTTCTAATCAAGCATCCAAATGGATCCATACAAATCTATTTACATGAAAAGATGTATAACTCTGACATGTTTGGATTAGGTTTGTGAATGTAACCTTTTGGGACTTGAAATGGGTGAAGAAATGGTGGAAAATGTGAAAACCATTTAGAAGCACATCAAGGAAGCCCAAAGTCAACAAAATATCTACACATGCAATCATTTATGAGTCCTTTAGATTAAATTTGGAGACATGGTATTCCTCTGTATATCTCCATGGAAGAGGATTATGAGATTTAGGAGGAAAGGAAAGCTATGTCTCAGGAACATTAGACCCTTCAATATCCTTGATTGTGTTAGAGAAATAACCAATCGAATGACACTTCTTCCTTCGGTTTATCAAATACACGATGTATTTAATGTATTCCTCTTGAAGAAGTATATACTGGATCCTTCACATGTACTAAATTTAAAGGTGGTATAGTTGGAATGTGGTCTCTCATACAAGGAGCATCCATTGATGATATTAGATCCTAGAGATAATGTTCTACACAACAAGGCTAATCACTAGTCGCAGTACTTTGGTGGAACCATAATTAGGAAGAGGCGACATTGAATCCCAAGGAAGTGATGAAGGAGAAGTACCCACACCAGTATTCAGTATAGAAAGTAAAACACAATTTAGATGGTGAAATTTCATAATGGGGAATAATGTAACAACCCAAAATTTTATCAATGGAAATACCTTTATTATAGTTATTTCATATACTATACATCACATTAAATCACATAAAGATCACAATATCATCCTTATAAGTGATGAATAAATAAAATAAGAAGTGCATTTAGAAGTTAAGGAACTTATATCGATGAAACAGTAACATGACCTTTAGAATAGCAGTGTCAACCTTATGAATAGTAAAGTTACCAATATAATAGTAAACTTAACTAAAAAAAGTATAAATAAAAATTGGTCATCTTATAAATGAATATATAATGTAATTATATCATATTTTAAGTAAATAAATATTTTAGTAATTATTAAATAAGTGTTGGTATTTTATAAGCCATAAATATTTAATTACAATTATATTATTAATTTTATAATTTAAATGAATATTTATTGTCATAAAATTTATTTATAAATGAATATATTATTTACATATGATTATAAGATAATATTATGAGACCTTATTTAATTTTTTAATGTGTTATAAAATTAGTTATAATTTTAAAATCTATATTTTTCTGAGTAAATGATGATTTTAATTAAAAAAATTCTCATATATTGATATATATTTTCATATAATGTGGTTATTTTTTGAATTCTACACATTAAAAATGGTTAAGGTTTACTTTTGGTATTTTCTAAAATACATGAATTTTTGGCGAATAGTAAAAAATTGAAATTTATAGTATATATACATTATAAGTTAAATACACTATTTTTTAGTTAAAGATGATTCAAGACCCATTAGTTATAACTCATATGATCTAATTACTATATTTAGTCACCATAAATATCAATATTTCTTAACTTTGAGTAAATAATAAAATAATGAATAAAGTAATGAGAAAACCCCTCTCTTCTCCACTATGAATACTACATGAAACCACCTCTTATCCTCACACCTTCCAAGATTTTATACTTTCCCAAATTCTTCCAAATACACATAAAAAACATATCCCCCATTTCCAGGAGATTTTGTTCTCATCAAATGACCAAAAATGTTTCCTTAAAGAGGCTCTCAAGGAGGATAAATTAAAGAGGTGAATTCCTATTTTCATTTCATTTATTTTCTTTTCGAGTTATTTCTTTTATCATTAAATATATACCTCACCTAATCAAAATTGAATTATAACTATAGTAACATAAATATATTTAAATGTTAATTTTTATGGAATAATCCATCATCAATTCATTAACCTCTCTCTTTGTTCAAAAAAATGAAAACATCATCTATGATGTGTTAATTTATCACATTCAAGGATGAAAAGTTTTAAATTTATATTACTATTATCATGGCTGGTAATGAAACCATTTTATGGTTTATAATGATTATAATATGTGTATTATATCTTATTTAATTCTCTGTAACCGTTATATTTTATTGATATTAAATAATAGAACAAAACTTTTTTGATGTGATCAAAAACTTGTTAAAATTAATCCAAAAGATTATCATTAACATGTTTTATAATGATTCATCCTCATATATGGAAACAAAATAACATATAATTCTAATTACACTTATTTTTTTTTATAAATGACATAAATTTTTAATTCTAGATAATCATACCTACAATGACCATTAACTTTTCAGAATACTTAATACATTATACAAATAGACACCCAATGATCATACTAGTCTTGTGCCTTTGGAAACATGGAATCATAAACAATGATACATAAATGAGATAAATCATATCCCACTGGGGTTTTCTTGACTAAAACCCTTCTTAGACACATCAAAAATAATATGTATCTTTATAACATGGGGAATAAAACATATAAAAGGGGAGAACGCTGATTCTTAGTAAAGGTAAAAAAGGAAGATATATAAAAATAATCATGAGCATAGGGGTATGAGAAAATGATCATGAAAATCGAAGATCATACCCTGCATATCAAATATCATAAACATGAGTTATGGGATAAGTATTGGCCATTCATTGGACATGAATCATAAGGAAATAAACATCACAGTCCGTGAAATAAAAACTATGGAATAAGACATAGATTGCTTGTAATGTAAATAATAATATAAAATATTATGTCAAGGCTAACTATAAATATATTTATAAAATGATAGGCTTGGGATAAGACCTATTTACTTACTTTGGGATTGGGATAAAACCCCCTGTACCCTCCTACTTTTAGGCTTGGGCTACAAACTATGTAAATTCTCATTTTTGAGCTTGGGCTATAACCCATACACTGTTTTGTTTTCGGACTTGGGATACAACCTATGTACCTTCTTGTTTTTAGGATTGGGATAAAACCTATATACCCTATTACATTTAGGATTGGGATAAAACCCATGTACCTTCATGTTTTTAGGATGGGGATACAACCCATGTATCTTCTTATTTTAAGCTTGGGCTACAACCCATGTACCTTCTTGTTTTCTGGCTTGGAATACAACCCATGTACCTTATTGTTTATAGGCTTGGGATACAACCCATGTAACTTATTTTTCTTGGTCTTGGGATACAAATTTTTTACCCTTTGATCTCATATAAGACATATCATTACCCAATTCATTAGAGGGACAAATTGGTCCCATCCATCTCATAATAGAATCACTAATACTTATTCCATAAGATAATAAAATTGTAATCATATAATGACCTATAAAAAGATATATATTTTATAAAAATAAAATCATAACCTATGAAATGAAATGGGTATCATTAAAATTTCATCGCGTCATAACCTATGAAAAGATATAGGTTTCATAATCACTTCACGAAATCATAAACCATGAAAATAATTGGGTTTCAAAAGCCTAAAATACGTGAATATAAAACTGGTTTCTTAAGGATTATTCCATCACACCATAAGCCATTCATGAAAAATTATGAATGGAAACATTGTATAATTTCTTATAATGGTGTGAGTACATAAATGTTTGTTACCTTATATGGAAAATAACATATAAGGTTATTTTAAATAAATTTCATGGGGTAAAAATCCATTATTTTTTATAAAAGGATATTTAAAACCTAAAACCTTTTGAAACCCATTTTCCTTAAAAACATATAAAATAAGTTTGAATAATTTAAAAAAATCATTCAAAAAATCATTCAAAAAATCATTTAAAAAATAGTATTTAAAATTATCCTTTTAAACATGAACATAAATCTTCAATGATTCGACGGTGGGTAAATTTGTACATGTCATATGAGGTAAAAAGAACATTCCTTTTTCACAGTAAAAACATTAGAAAAATACCACATTCTAAAATTTACAAGAATATTATTTTAAAAACATTAGTAAAATAAAAAATTGTAAAAATTTATTAAATATTTTATGGTAATAGTAGAATATTCTTGGAAAACCAATTTTGGAGAACATTATCTTAAGGAATATATATTTTCAGCCGAAGAGAGGGTAAAGTTGGTCTTTCTTAAAGAACATTTTCTTATCTATATTATGTACCATAGAGATGAAAAAATGGTTCCAATACATGAATATATCATAAATAACCTAAGGATAATAATAGTTGTGAGTTAACTTAAGAGATAAATTATAATATTTCATCAATGGAGCCATAAATGTAAACAATCTTGAAAAGTGATGAGATTATTTCAATAAAATCATAGTACTTGGTAACTTTAGACAATGATCCCTATTTAATAAAATGGAACTAAATGAAGCATTAAAAATCAGGAATGGAATAATATCAATGTTATAACATTTCAATGTAATTATATACACCTCATGGAAAAATATAAGTGCATAACATGACATGTGACTCAAGGATGAGAAATTGTGACAAAATTACTTTATCAATTTTCTAAATTTTGAAACATAAACCCTGTGAGATAAATATCATGAAATTTATATGTAAATTTAATTATAATAATAATATAATATATCCATGGGTAGTATAAAAACCACACAAAATATAATGGTTGTTATGTAAAGCATGTTTCTCATGGAAATACAATGTGAGATGAAATTATCTTGCCTTGGGTCTTTACTCTCATCGTGCTCATTCAAACCATATTAAAAATAAATATAAACTTGTTATAAATCATATAAAAACCATATTATTATATATAAAACTATAATATGGTTTTATTAATACCTTATATTAACTAATTTTTAACAATCCTATTTCAAGGTTTCACTTTGGGCAATATTTTCTTTGTTCTTCACACATGTCTTAATTTGTTATATATTTGGTCCTTATACTATTTTTGTGATTTCAAGAATGTAAACCATGATATAAATATAATTTATACTCATTATATTTGTGTAATAATGATCTATATAATATATAATTATTAAATTAAATACATCGTTCATTTAAATGGTAAGTTGCACGTATCTATGAACAATTTTTTAGTTTTTATTTTTTTATTGAAAGAAATAAAGAAAATGGAATATATTTATACATGTACATAATATAATTATTATAAAAGAATTATTAAATAATATATACTATATAAGTTCACTAAACCCATTATTAATACATTCTATGTAGTGTGTGGATGAATCACATCAATTTGAGGGGCAGTAGTCCACATTTCCTCAAACGAAATTATCATATTTACGCTGAAAGGAATGTAAAAATATACATGATATAAAAATAAAAAATAATATTAATGACATGAAAAATATATTATATGAAATATATAAACTTATTTTCCATCATATTTTCCAATATTATAGGAGTTAAAGAAAAAATTACCAATCATAATTTAGTGAAGTGGCAGTTCGTCGTACACATAAACAATATGTTCGTTTCCCATTAAGTGGAATTGTGTGTATGTTTAGGTATATTACTTGAAATAAAAACATACTAGTATATTTAAGATAAATTTGAAGTTATATAATCTTGTAATAATGATATTTTAAGAGATGGAGAAAGAAAATAAAAGAAACGAGATTGAGAGAAGTTATTACCTCTTAATCGGGTAACTCCATTTGGTTTGTGCCAATTCTTTGGATTGGTTTCAGCCCATGGGAATGATTCTAAGACTAATGTAGGGATGTTGGAAAGTGGATTTTGTAGATAATGGCTGAGCCTATGTGGTTTCATATGTGTGAAGAAGACAGGCATTTTGTGGCCTTTTATAGGGAAGTGAAAGGGCACACTTTGGAATTTTGAAAACAAGTTAGGCGTACCCATGTTTTTACCTAATAAGTTATAATAACCTAGAAAATAGGGAATAGAAGATTAATGGTCGAAATATTTCCATTAAAACGAGTTTGGACAAATTTCTATGTCTTTTGGGTCTTATATTTAGGGATTGATACTTTGTTAACTTAATTTTTCTCTTAGTCATTGAAATTAATTTTAATCACTTTCACTAATATTTTTTGTAAAAAACAATGTTGACCATATTATAAATTTTAAATAATTATTATTCCCAATATGGAATATATTTTTTTAATTATAATCCCAGGATTAGTAGAAATTATTTTAAAAATAATCCCACTAACGGTACGACACACTGGTTTTTAAATTAAAAACATCCAAACGTTTGCTATGTTTTTATATGCAAGTATAAATCGAAATTGATATTAATGAACTAAATTGTATTAATTTATTAAATTATTACATATGTAAACTTTTATACCAATTTAAAATATAAATTATACCTATAAATAAATTATATTAAAAATATATTTTGAATTAATATCCTATATTTTTCACTATTCATCAAAAAATGAAATTTTTAAAAAAATACCAAACATTTTCCCTAAGATAATTTTGAAATACCAAATAAAAAAATAATTTATTTTAACAAATTAAATTTATAAATTTATTGAAAATTATGTTTATTATTTTTTATAGAAGGACATTTAAAGCAGTTCATTTGAAAAAATGGTACCTTTAAACATATAAGGACATTACAAAAAAATATGTCTTCCATTATCAATCTAAATTATTTATATAAAAAATTCTATAAAATATTTTAAAAATATTTATTAATAATTATATAACAATTTTTACTGTCTCTATTTTAATTATAACATTTAAATAAATATAATTATAAAATTATTTTTTGTAGAAACACTAGTGTTGCGTTTAAGACAAGCTTACCTCAATGTTCTGTGTTGGGAAAGCTAAAATTTATTTTGCGTGTAATGCAGGATTAACAAGGTGTTGTGTATAACACTAGATAAAAAAATTTAATCTAAAAAAACTATTTTTTGTGTTTCTTGAAATGAAAAATATCAATGATATTAAATTAATCTGAAAAAAATAATTTACAAAATCTCACGGTGTTACATTCTACTCCACATAAAATGAATTTCACCCTCAATAAAATTATGGGTTATCAAAGGTTTAATATTTGAAATTTATACTCATAAAAACCCACATCATAAAAATAGACAGTATAACTTCACTTAAAAAGGATTGTTGGAACCATAACAGTGACCCAAGGTAACATAAAAATAGGTTTCCACATAACAGAACATAGGTGGGATGTGAAAACATGGATATTGAATTGAAATATAACTATCATGTTCTGATAGAGAGTAATAGATATCATGGTTATAGATAGTTAATAGTAAAAAATCCATAAATCTTCTATGAATTAAAGGATCATCTCTTCCATTGGAAACAAAGGTACAAGGACAAAATTTTATTTAATGTTCATTTTTATAAATTTGAATAATTTTCATGAAATGATATACCTTCATGTTTTAGGAAAACTGTACCCATTATAGTTCGTTTATCTATTTAACCTTTTTCTATTAAAAGCATGGTTAATTTTACATTTATAATGTACTAATAGATCATGAGATCCATGATATTAAATCCAATTGTTCATCAGTTATAATCAACACAAAGTAGATTGACCAGGCTATCCAATATACAGAAATACTCATATAGAGAGATAAAAATTTATTATTACCAACATCATCTGAAGTTTAACATAAAATATCCATAAATTTCTAACATCATAACACTTCCAAAAGATGAAAAGTAAATTATTTATAAATAAATTCATGAAACCATCGTAACATTGTTCCCCCATATATCAAAAAGTACCACATGGTTGTCCCATTCTAAACATGTGAATACCCTCATCTAAAATCTTATTGAAACATGGTAATAACCTAAATTACCATAAATCCTTTTGGATAAAATTAATTCTTCCTTATTGAAATGATTATTAGAAAAATTATTTAAATACAATAAGTAATAAACATCATCCTTGATGATATAGACCACTTGGTCAATAATGATTTACAGGGTAATCCTTAATGTACAATTTACATATTCATATCCAACATATCTTTGTCCAAAAATAATAATCTCAATGTCCGAAACAAATTAAGGGTTACCTTCACTTAATCGAAATATCGTGTTTCCATGTATTAAATTTTATATTTCTTCATCACCATTAAACATATTCTTTTCAACCAACAATACAAACTTATACTAAATATACATATATATTTCAAGATTTATGTCACAAAATCTTGGAATGCTAAATCATAAATACATCATTAATCATGATTCATCAACTTATTAATTAATACCTCTTCCCATTGAATATGACATATGAATCATGTCATAAGGTTTATCAACCTCAATCTGATCATGATTATTATGTTTAATGTTAACAATACCAGAAGAACATCACATACCTTTCACATGTCATTTGTAGTATCTTCATCATCAGTATAAAAACCATTGCATTTACCACCTTACTTGTTATCTTCACGATACTTCCACATAGGACATAAATTTTCATAATTCCCATAATTTCCACATTTAAAGCATTCATCAATTGATAATACCTTAGCAAGTCCAACATTCTCATCCATTAAATTAACTGATATTTTAATTTTTCCTTTTATGTAACATGCTTTTGAAACTTCTTTTCCATAGTCAAAACATATTCTTATTACTCTATGACATTCGATTAGGTAATTCATTACACATTTAGGACACAAAGGACTCTGGATCTTCTTTCCTCCATGGTCTCTATTACCCAAACTCATTGTGAACTCCTTCTTTATCTTCCTTGGTGGGTCCAAGATTTGGTTAAGGTAAACAATGTTGATCACATTCCTTGAAACTGATTATGTATAATCAAAACATCCTTTACTCTATTGATCATCCCAGTTGACTTCTAATTAGAAAAATCTCCATCACATTCAATGTTAATCAAATTCCTTCTGGTTCCCTTTATTGACTAATACAAGAGGCATAGTTTTGGAATTACTTATCGTATCAGAAAACAATATATTCATGAAATGAATTACTTTTAGGATGCCTAAAACATGAAAAATTCATTTTTCTATGACACCCTAGGTTTATCCTCAGTAATTCATAGAGAACTTATATTTAAATTTTTCATGATGGTTTAGGAAGAGTTTCTGAATTTCCATAGCATATCCCCTGAGAGTGTCAAACCAGGTGTACAAAAAGAACTATTGTATTTTGCTAGATTACCCAAGGCAAGGACAGAATGTCTTGTCATATTTTTTACCCCTATGTACATTTGTGCTAGATTCACATCAACTTTTATTATCCAGATAGGGATTTATTTCTAGGAATACCCACACTCAATCCTTTACCAAAATCCTAGTACATTTTATTATGATTTTTCTTTATCCTTATACTTATCCTCAGAAATGTCCTTATAGTTATCACTAAGGTTTTCAAATCAATGATTCAAAAGGTTAACTAAACCTTTGTTGTGATACTATCTATAAAGAACTGTATATTTTATTCATTAACATTACATAACTTTTTCTTAATACTTAAAACATTATACAAATAGACACCCAAATACCGTACTAGTCTCATGCCATTGGAAACATAGAAATATAAACATTGGTACAAAAATGAGCTAAAACATCTCCCAATAGGTTCTTCTTAACAACCACCCTTATTAATAACAACAAAAAAATACATATCTTCATAACCCAAGGAAAAGAAACATAAAACACGGTGAGAACAAATACTCAATTATGGTAAACAATGGAGATATGTAATAATAATAATGAGCATAAGGGAATGAGAACATGATCATGAAAATATAAGATCATAGCCTATGTATCAAATATCATAAACATGACTTATGGGATTAATATTGGATGTTTATAATACATGAATAATAAATAGATAAACAACATGAGGCATGAAATCATAACTGAGGAATAAAATATAGAATATGTGGCATGTATAAAAGAATAAAAAATCTTATGTCAATGCTACTTACCTAGACGTTTATAACATGTTAGAATTTTTCTATGAACTATGTAAATACACTGGTCTTGGTATAAAAACCCATGTACCTTATTTATTTTAATCTTGTGAAAAATTCCATTTACCATATTTCTTTTGGAATCAGGATAAAACTCATGTACCATATTGGTTCTGGGATTGGTCTTTAAATTGTGTACCTTTTTATTTTCAGGCATGGGATATAATTCAAGTACCCTATTACATTTATTATTGGGCTATAAAACATGTACCTTATTGTTTTTATTCTTGGTATACAACCCATATTAATTCTTGTTTTGAGGCATGGGCTATAACCCATTTACCTTCTTATTTTAGGGCATGGGCTATAACCCATGTACATTCTTGTTTTTTGGATCAGGATATAGACCATGTCCCTTTTTTTGATCTTGGGATACTACCCGTGTAACCTTTAATCTCATATGAAACTTATCATTAAGTAATTAATTGGAGGTAGATACATCTCCCACCCATATCATAATAAAATCATTCATACATGTGCCACAAGTTAATAAATCATTCATAATATGACGACCTGTAAAAAGTGATAGGTTTTATAAAAATAAATTCATAAACCATGTAATGAAATGAATATCATTAACATTTCATCACTACATAACCTAAGAAAATAGATAGGTTTCATAATCACTTCATGAAATAATAACCCATGAAAAGAAGCTAGTTTCAAAATCATAAAACTCATGGATGTGAAATGGGTGTCTTAAGCATCATTCCATCAAAACAGAAACCATTAAAGAGATAATATGAATGGAACATGTTGATCTTTTCCATGAATAGAATGAGTAACATAAATTGATGTTATCATTGATGTAAAATAACATGGAAGGATATTTTGAAAAATTTTCTTGGGGTAAATAACCTTTCTTCTTTGAAAAATGATCTTCAAAACATAAAAATTATTGAATTTTTTTTTCATAAAACTTATAAAAGAAGATTTAAAAATGTTTTAAAACCATTTCTGTGAAAATGTAAATTCATTTTTTTAAAAAAAATTAATCTTTTATCCATGAAAATAAATCTTCAAATAATTGATGGTGGGTAAATCTGTACATGTCTTATGAGGTCAAAAACAACATTCCTTTCACATGGTAAAAAAGTTAGAAAAATTAATCATTCCGAAAGTCATAAGATTGTTCCTTTGAAATAATTAGTAAAATAAAAAAATGGAAAAAAATGTATTAAATATTTTAGGATAATATTAGAGTATTATTTGAATCATTTTTTATAAAACATTGTTTTTATGTAACATAGATTTCCGGCAGAATTGGGTAAAGTTGGGATTTCTAACAACGCTTTATATAAAATATTTTGTACGAAAGAGTGGGAAAATGTTACCATTACATGAAAACATCATTAATAACTAAATTAGAATAAAATTACAGAGTTTTATTAAGATATGTATCGTAATAGTTCAACAAAATAATCATAAACATAAACAATCTTGAAAAGTGATAAGATTGTTTCAATAAGCTCTTACTACATGGTAACTTCAGAACATTATATCTATTTAATAAAATTAAATTAAATGAAACTTAATGTCATGAAAAGAATAATATTAATGATATATCATTTAAAAGGTATTATATACACCTCATGAAAAAATAGGTTCATAATAGGGCATGTGACTCAAGGAAGGAAAATTATGACCAAATTACTCTATCGATTTGGAAACTTTTCAAACCAAACACCATGAGTGAAATATCATAAAATAGATATTTAAATAAACATATATTTTTTAATAATAATAATATAATAAATCCATAATAAGTATGCACGCCACAAAAAATGAATGGGTGGTGAGAAAATCATGTATCCCATGGAAATAAAAAGTGAGATGCAATTCCATTACTGTTTGTCTTGACTCTCAACGTACATGTTCAAACCACCTCTATAATGAATATAGATTTTTTATAAATATTTTAATGAACCATAATATTATATCTAATACCATGTATGGTTTGATTATGACCTTATATTACCTTCCTTTAAACAATATTATGTTAAGGTTTCACTTCGGGTAATATTTGCTTTGATCTTTGCCTATGTCATAATTTGTTATATCTTTAGTCCTTATACTTATATAATTATTTAAATAATGTAAATTTGTAACACCCCAAGCTTCCACTGTACGTTTCCCTTCGAATAATGCAATAGCGTGTGTTGTACGCAACCTCGAGCTCTAACACACACCACAACTAATTAAACTAGCCGTTGTAAATATTAATACCTACTTTTTGAAATTTTAAAAATTTTATTTATCAAAATGGACTTCATTTTTGGATTCGGAATATTTAAATTAGCCTATGTTGAATTTTTGGTATTTTTCTGAGAACTTCTCAATTTTTATGAATAGTGAAAAATACTTAAAACAACTTTTTTAATCAAAATAATTTATAGTGATAAATTATAATATTTAGTGGCTTTAAATTATAATTAGAATATATTTTTACCATTTTATCCAATGGTGGTCATTAGAATTAATTTAACATTGAAATTGGACATAAACAATTGCCAAACTTTTGATATAAATTGTTTCTTAAAAACACGCTATTTGTTGTAACAGCGGGAGTTAATTATAAAATTAATTAATACAACTTATATGTTTGGAATTTTGTAAAATAGACATCATTTTTGAATTTGGAATATCAATTATGTCTTAGGGTGAAATTTTGGCCTTATTCTGAAAAACTTCAATTTTTGATGAATAGTGAAACCACTAAGTGGTTGTTAAAAACTGATTTTTCGTTAAAATGAAATATTACCACTTCTGTGATTTGATTTTCAAAAATCCGACATACATGGTTGTCATTAAGAATTAAAATGTGGTTCAATGAGATTAAAATAATTTTTTGGTGAATAGTAACTTTTAAGTTCTTAATTGCGATTAGAGGTAATTAATGTAGTTTAAGGTACAAATAATGTTTTAATAATATGAGATGAGCATGACACTTGTCCTACTCCTATTGGATGAGTCATGGCCGACCCATACAACCCATGGGTCAACTTAGGGACCCCATGGAGCCACTTTAGTTGGAAAATGACATTAATATATATTTATTTAATGTTAAAATTAAATTGACACAAACATGAGTTATTTTACTAAAACAGTTTTTAAGTGGGGTTACACAAGTCCACATTTTGACTATAAATATTCATTAGAAAGCTAAAAAGATTTCCTACATCATAGTATTTTTTTTATAATTTTTATACATTAAATAAATTAAATTATTTATGACATCATTATGATGCAGCGATGACCTCATTATTTAACGATTTAAATAAAATGATAAGATAATGCAAAATCCAAGGCTTACACTTGTCCAAAGCCTATTGGATGTGGAGATTTATAAACCTTATCACCTTAGCCTCGAATTATATAAGTGTGGGACCTTTATAATCCGAAAAGCATAGTGAAATAATGTAACATTTCAATCTTTCCAAAAGTTCCCCTCCTCTCCTCTTGTAAAAGGCCCCCACCTCTACCACCTTATTCACACTTCTAAGCCTTTTGGTTCGGCCAACCCCTGCCCAAATACTCTCCAAACTTCTCTACCTTCATCCTAGAAGCTTTAATTTAGTCAGAAAGACATCCTAAGGAGTCCTTTTGATCAAATCAAAAGGAAGAACCCGAATAAGAGGTAACATTTTCATCACCCTCTTTCAAGTTTCTTTCTTCTTCCACTCCCTCTTTGTTTATTATTTCAATTCTAAAATTATAACTCCAGTATCTTCTATATACTGTGATGTTATTATAAATATGGAACAACCATATTCAGTATTCTACCCATCATTTGAATGACATGTCACCATACGTGAGTACGTACGGCTTACCGTCTCCACGTCGTGGTGTAATTGTTATTCAATATATTATTATTTATGGGTATAATAAGGATATGTAATTCATGTAAATAATAAATATAACATGATAATTATTCTGTATATATGATATAATATACAATTATATATTATTTTAATATCAAAATAATGATATCGTCGCTCGTGCGTACGTACGGACTACCGTCTCCACGAATGCGATGAGATTCATTCTCCGTCGTATCCATTCAAGTATAATTATCATTTTATGATTTAAAAATAATGTTTAAGGACATGATATCATTCTGGATATGAATAAGATACAACCTATCCATGAAAAACACGACTTACGTAACAAAACATATAAAAGAAAACGAGTAAGTTAACACCCGAAACAACGATAAATCTAAGATATTGTTAACAAAGCAATGTTAAAAGATCATATATGATACCATATGAATGTATATGATTCTTGTATAATTTAATAACAATTATTTCACCATTATACAGGAGTTTAACCTACCCCAAACAAGGAAAAGTACAAGCTAAGGGTTTACTTCACAACCTCTTCATTATCCAAGGTTGTTTATACATAATTATCTACTGGGACCTCGTTATCATCCAAATCCATGTTTCTTAAAAATTTCTTTCAAAACATTTTTACTATTAAATGGAAAATGGGTTAAAGTCATTTATACCCTTATACGTTTTTGAAAGGAATCTTACCATCGTTTTCCAAACAATGTACTTTTTGACCTTTTTGACAAATATAAGGTAAGAATGTTTTTTTTACTTATACGACGGGTGTGACTATTTTCCGCCATTATAACTTCGTCGAAGCTTCCCTAACAAGCTTATAAGAATATCTTCAAAGTAAATGTATTATTTTATAATTATGGGGATTTTAAATGATTTCAAAAAGGAGATATATTTCTCTCAAATAGCTTTGATTTCATCTATGTCAACATCCTTTGATGGGTTTTAAGTTTAATTGAAATTGATTTGTGATACAAAACATCCATTGAACATTTTGTGAAATATTTGATTGTGGATGTGTTATTTTTATACCATCCATAGTTTATGGAGAAATTGTTGACATTTCGTATGCTAGTTTTAATACGAATATTTATGTTATGTTTAAACCTATTCATATGAGGAATGTATTGGACTTAATATGTGACGGGTGGAGCCCGCTATAGCTCCTCGATGCATCGGTAGGTCTCATGAGACAACTAGACGTGGAATTGGCCGAGGCCCTTTCCCAATTTGATTTATGGTTTTGGCCGAGGCCTTAATCATTTTAGACGTCTTGGCCAAGGCCTTGACAAAATGTTTCAGAATGTCCAGCATTATACATTCCCTCATTATGAAAGTGGTTATTGTTATTGCATGTGATTATTCGACCAGTAGAATATCCATGTCAAGAAGTGAATGGAATTATCTCATTTTACTTTTTCCATATTATGTTGAAGTTCATGTTTAAAAGGCTTTTGTTTTATTTATAAATTGCCTTAATTGTTCATGATTATTTATGAAATCTTCCGCATTATTGTTATCCTTACTGAGCATCTGAGCTCACCCCTTTCAATGTTTAAATATTTTCCAGGATGTGAAGAAGTGTATTATGACTTACTTGCAAGGATATTCAGTGAAGATATGAGTGTGGACAATGAAGACCTTGTTATTGTAGTTTGTTTATTTTTGATGTAATGAAAGACTTATGAATGTATCTAGTGTTTCCAAGGCTACTAAACTAATCGGTCTTTCGAGACTTGATCTTTTGTGATCATGCCAATGTTACGAAGTAATGCACCGACTCTGGGTAGCTGGGGTCGGGGCGTTACAGTTGGTATCAAAGGCAGTTTAGTACTAACCTTGGAAGCTAGATTTAGATAAACTCTGATTAGAGCACATATCCCGAAGATAGACATTGAGGATTAGTATAGAAGAACTTCCTAGAATTTTGGTATTGTAGAGATGTTGTGAGTTTTCCGAGCAATACATCCCTGTCTGGATACGATCAGGTAGAGGTGGCTCTGGCACAGATGTACCTAGGGGTAAAACCCGAAAACACCGCTTTGAGCTAGACTCGAACGGGAACTGGTGCACGACAACGGGCCTTGCTGCACTCTTGGTTACGACACTCCCGGGGGATATGCTTTGTATAATTCCCATTTTCTTTACAAACCACTATGAAGGGTTACGAGTATATACTTCCTCAAAGAAAACATTTTTATAATTATGGATTATATCCATAATTAGTTCAATTTATGTTAAGTGTTTTACAAGTATGGAATTATGTATTTTGATTCATGAACTAATCTAGTTTATGCCATTATTTAGAAATGGCGCCTAGTGGAAGGAATGGAAACCGTATCAATGCACGCACTCCGTGTAGGGATTTCCCTCCTGCTCAGGATAATTATGGTGGAGCTAGTGATACAACTGGTGCTGATCAGCTTCTCACCGTACTGGGACAACTCACGCAGGTTATGAATAACAACCTTACTCGTATGGAGAACCCTGATCCGCAACGTGGAGGGTCAATGCTAGACCGTTTCATGAGGCAAAAACCGCCAACATTCAATGGGAGTACAAATCCTATAGTATCTAAGTAATGGATAAATTCCTTAGAGAAAATATTCCATGCCTTGGGGAGTAGTGAAAGGGAGAATGTTGTCATGGCAGTTTACCGCCTCACTGGAGATGCCGATCAATGGTGGTCACTAATTCAAAACACAAAGGAAGATGATGAATTAACAAACATGGAATGGCAGGAGTTCAAAGAGCTGTTCTTAGAAAAATACTTTCCTCGAGACCATCGAGCGGATATGGAAAGGCAATTTCTGAGTCTGAGGCAGAAGGAGGATGAGAATGTCGCAAAGTATGAGGCTAACTTTACAAGGTTAGCAAGGTATGCTGCAGATTACATACGTAACCCAAGAAGTAAGACTGATCGTTTCTTTGATGGGTTGAAACCATTTCTCCGTCGAGATTTAGTATCACAAACCTTCTCTTCATACGAAGGTATTGTCTCGTGCGCTATCAAGACGGAAAAGGAATTCTCCAAGTCTTATGACTTTAAATCAAAGCATGATAAGAAGAGATCCGCTGAAAACTTTGGGAAAGGAAATAAGGAAACAGGGAAGAAGGGTAGAAATGAATTTCCACCCTGTGATAATTGTGGTAGGAAGCACCCTGGTGCCTGTCTAAAAGGAAAAGGAGTATGTTACAAGTGTGGTGAAAAAGGCCACCAAGCTCATGAATGCAAGGGAAAGAAAGAGACTGTCAACGTGTAATGTTATAATTGTAGAGAGAAGGGACATTATGCAAATGAATGTCCTAAGCGTCAGGGGAACTTACCTCAGAAGAGGCCAAGGGATCAAGGCCAGGCTTATGCTATCACTACTGCCGAGGTGGAAGCTCCGAAAGACATGGTGGCAGGTAATTTAATGGTTTCCTCAAGTTTAGCAAATGCATTATTTGATTCTGGATCATCGCATTGTTTCATATCTTCCCAGTTTGCTAAGAAAATTAGATATTTCCAATTTGATTTAACAAGGGAGTTGTCAGTCAAAACCCCTAAGGGAAGTATTGTTGCAACAAAGTTTTGTCGATTAGTTCCCATTAGAGCACCTAAATGTTATTTACCTGCTGATCTCATCGTCATACCCATGATTGAATTTGATATAATCCTCGGTATGGATTGGCTTTCGAACCATGATGAAAAAATTTATTGTAAGAGGAAAGAGGTTACGATTCCTGATGATGATGATAAGGAACACCTTATCTTTAGAGCAGAATCATCGCCACATAATTCTTATCTAGATCCACCCCCAGTAGCTCAACTAAATTCAATTATTGGGGAGTAAGAGAAGGAAATTACTGAGGATGAGGAAAGGAATATTCAAATAGAGGATGTACCTATTGTGAGAGAATATGTTGATGTGTTTCCGGAAGATTTACCTGGACATCCTCCAGAACGAGAAGTTGAGTTTTCCATTGATTTAATTCCTGGATCAAGGCCCATATCGAAGACCCCTTATAGAATGGCCACTGTGGAATTAGTTGAACTAAAGAAACAACTAGAGGAATTGAGTAATAAGGGATTTATTTGCCCTAGTGTTTCTCCTTGGGGAGCCCCTGTTCTTTATGTTAAGAAGAAAGATGGATCTATGAGGTTGTGCATTGATTATAGGGAGATCAATGCTATAACAATAAAGAATAAGTATCCCCTACCTTGCATTGATGATTTGTTTGACCAACTGCATGGAGCTCAATACTTTTCAAAGATTGACCTTCGGTCTGGATACCATCAGTTGTGTGTGAAGAAGGAAGATGTTCCAAAGACAGCATTTCGAACAAGGTACGGGCATTACGAGTTTACAGTAATTCCTTTTGGATTGACTAATGCACCCTCTGTTTTCATGGATCTAATGAATAGAGTTTTCAAGGAATATCTTGATGACTTTTTAGTGGTATTTATTGATGATATCTTGGTATACTCCAAAAGCCATGAAGATCATGAAAATCACTTACGCATTATCCTGAAGACTCTTAGAAGACATGAATTATATGGGAAATTTAGCAAGTGTGAATTCTGGCTTCATGAGATTTCTTTTCTTGGCCATATTGTCTCTAAGGATGGAATTTCCGTTGATCCTTCTAAAACCAAGGCAATCCAAGAATGGCCAGCACCGACAAGTATAACTGAGGTATGCAGTTTTATTGGTTTAGCAGGTTATTATCGACGTTTCGTCCAGAATTTTGCCAGATTGGCTAACCCAGTGACAAAGCTCACACGTAAAGGGATTAAATTTGTCTGGACAAAAGAGTGTGAAGAATGTTTTGAAGAACTAAAGAGAAGATTAGTCAATGCCCCTGTATTGACTCCACCATCGGGGAATGATGGGTTTGTTATTTATAGTGATGCATCGAAGAAAGGACTCGGTTGTGTCCCTATGCAGAATGATAAGGTCATTGCCTATGCATCACGACAGCTAAAAATTCATGAGAAAAACTATCATACTCATGATCTTGAGTTAGCAGCTGTGATATTTGCTTTAAAGATATGGAGACATTACCTTTATGGTGAAAAATGTGAGATTTATACTGATCACAAGAGTTTGAAGTATATTTTCACACAAAAAGAACTCAACATGAGGCAAAGGCGATGGCTTGAACTACTCAAGGATTATGATTGCACGATACATTACCACCCGGGGAAGGCAAACAAGGTGGCAGATTCTTTGAGTAGAAAAGACCATGGAGTTTTGAATGTGATGAGAATTGAAAGGGATCCAATTTTCTTGGATCTAGTGAATATGGACATGGGAATAACTAGGGAAGGTGAAACATCAATGCTTTTTCAAATGGTTGCCAAACCATCATTACTAGAAAGGATTAAGAGTTCTCAGACCAATGATGAAGAATTTCAGAAGAATATTAAAGGTGTGAATGATGGAAGATTGAGGGACTTTGTGTATAAGGATGGAATTTTGAAATTCGGGAAGAGACTTTGTGTTCCTGATATACCTGATCTAAAAAGGGAATTTCTGGATGATGCTCATAGTTCAAACTTCTCTATACACCCTGGGAGCACCAAAATGTATAGAGATTTGAAGGAACATTTTTGGTGGGACAATATGAAGAGGGAGATTGCTGATTTTGTGTCGAGGTGTATGGTTTGTCAACAAGTGAAAGCTGGAAGGCAACATCCTGGGGGAGTATTGCAACCTCTTCCCATACCTGAGTGGAAATGGGATAATATTACGATGGACTTTGTCATGGGACTACCAAAGACTCCTAGAAGGAATGATGCAATATGGGTCATTGTTGATCGACTTACTAAGTCAGCACATTTTCTGGCTATACGGGAGGATCTACCACTTGAACGTCTAGCAAGACTATATATTAATGAAGTTGTAAGACTTCATGGAGTACCCCTATCGATTGTTTTTGATCGTGATCCTCGTTTTACTTCACGATTATGGAAAAGTCTTCAAAAGGCCTTGGATACTGAACTTCGTTTGAGCACTGCCTATCACCCTCAAACAGATGGACAATCAGAACGGACTATTCCAAACCTTAGAAGACATGTTGATATCATGCTCTCTTGACTTTCAGGGTATGTGGGATCAATATTTACCACTGGTAGAATTTTCCTATAACAATAGCTTCCATTCGAGTATTCAGATGGCACCATATGAAGCGTTATACGGAAAGAGATGTCGTACACCAACCTGTTGGGATGACGTTGGTGAAAGAAAACTTGTAGGTCCAGAACTGGTGGAGGAAACGGTGGAAAAGGTGAAAGTAATCCAAAATCACATCAATGCAGCTCAAAGTAGGCAGAACAGCTATGCCGATAATCGAAGAAAGGATTTGGAATTTCAAGTCGGTGATCATGTTTTCCTGAAGGTATCTCCATGGAAGGGAGTCATACGTTTTGGTAAGAAAGGTAAATTGAGTCCCAGGTACATCGGACCTTTCGAAATTCTAGAACGATTTGGGGCTATAGCTTACCGTTTGGCAATGCCGCCAAGTCTCTCCAAAGTTCACGATGTGTTCCACGTATCTATGTTGAGGAAATACATGCCTGACCCAATGCATGTACTCACCTATGAGGAATTAAAACTGGAACCCGATCTTTCCTATTGTGAAGATCCCGTCAGGATTCTTGATGTGAGGGAGCAGGTGCTGAGAAACCGGACGACTCGTCTGGTGAAGGTTTTGTGGAGAAATCATAAAATGGAAGAGGAAACGTGGGAACCTGGGGAATTCATGATGAAAACCCACCCGAGTCTTTTTATGCAGTAATACCCTAGAAATTGCGAGGACGCAATTATTTGAAGGAGGGGAGAATGTAACACCCCAGGCTTCCACTGTACGTTTCCCTTCGAATAATGCAATAGCGTGTGTTGTACGCAACCTCGAGCTCTAACACACACCACAACTAATTAAACTATCCGTTGTGAATATTAATACCTACTTTTTGAAATTTTATAAATTTTATTTATCAAAATGGACTTCATTTTTGGATTCGGAATATTGAAATTAGCCTATGTTGAATTTTTGGTATTTTTCTGAGAACTTCTAAATTTTTATGAACAGTGAAAAATACTTAAAACAACTTTTTTAATCAAAATAATTTATAGTGATAAATTATAATATTTAGTGGTTTTAAAGTATAATTAGAATATATTTTTACCATTTTATCCAATGGTGGTCATTAGAATTAATTTAACATTGAAATTGGACATAAACAATTGCCAAACTTTTGATATAAATTGTTTCTTAAAAACACGCTATTTGTTGTAACAGCGGGAATTAATTATAAAATTAATTAATACAACTTATATGTTTGGAATTTTGTAAAATAGAAATCATTTTTGAATTTGGAATATCAATTATGGCTTAGGGTGAGATTTTGGCCTTATTCTGAAAAACTTCAATTTTTGATGAATAGTGAAACCACTAAGTGGTTGTTAAAAACTGATTTTTCGTTAAAATGAATTATTACCACTTCTGTGATATGATTTTCAAAAATCCGACATACATGGTTGTCATTAAGAAGTAAAATGTGGTTCAATGAGATTAAAATAATTTTTTTGGTGAATAGTAACTTTTAAGTTCTTAATCGCGATTAGAGGTCATTAATGTAGTTTAAGGTACAAATAATGTTTTAATAATATGAGATGAGCATGACACTTGTCCTACTCCTATTGGATGAGTCATGGCCGACCAAGACAACCCATGGGTCAACTTGGGGACCCCATGGAGCCACTTTAGTTGGAAAATGACATTAATATATATATATTTAATGTTAAAATTAAATTGACACAAACATGAGTTATTTTACTAAAACAGTTTTTAAGTGGGGTTACAGAAGTCCACATTTTGACTATAAATATTAATTAGAAAGCTAAAAAGATTTCCTATATCATAGTATTTTTTTATAATTTTTAGACATTAAATAAATTAAATTATTTATGACATCATTATGATGCAGCGATGACCTCATTATTTAACGATTTAAATAAAATGAGAAGATAATGCAAAATCCAAGGCTTACACTTGTCCAAAGCCTATTGGATGAGTATATTTAGAAACCTTATCACCTTAGCCTCGAATTATATAAGTTTGGGACCTTTAGAATCCGAAAAGCATTGTGAAATAATGTAACATTTCAATATTTCCAAAAGTGCCCCTCCTCTCCTCTTATAAAAGGCCCCCACCTCTACCACCTTATTCACACTTCCAAGCCTTTTGGATCGGCCAACCCCTGCCCAAATACTCTACCAACTTCTCTCCCTTCATCCTAGAATCTTTACTTTAGTCAGAAAGACATCCTAAGGAGTCCTTTTGATCAAATCAAAAGGAAGAACCCGAAGAAGAGGTAACATTTTCATCAGCCTCTTTCAAGTTTCTTTCTTATTCCACTCCCTCTTTGTTTATTATTTCAATTATAAAATTATAACTCCACTATATTCTATATACTTTGATGTTATTATAAATATGGAACAACCATATTCAGTATTATACCCATCATTTGAATGACATGTCACCATACGTGCGTACGTACGGCTTACCGTCTCCACGTCGTGGTGTAATTGTTATTAAATATATTATTATTTAGATGGGTATAATAATGATATGTAATTCATGTAAATAATAAATATAACATGATAATGATTCTGTATATATGATATAATATCCAATTATATATTATTTTAATATCAAAATAATGATATCGTCGCTCGTGCGTACGTACGGACTATCGTCTCCACGAATGCGATGAGATTCATTCTCCGTCGTATCCATTCAAGTATAATTATCATTTGATGATTTAAAAATAATGTTTAAGGACATGATATCATTCTTGATATGAATAATATACAACCTATCCATGAAAAACACGACTTACGTAACAAAACATATAAAAGAAAACGAGTAAGTTAACACCCGAAACAACGATAAATCTAAGATATTGTTAACAAAGCAATGTTAAAAGATCATATATGATACCATATGAATGTATATGATTCTTGTATAATTTAATAACAATTATTTCACCATTATACATGAGGTTAACCTACCCCAACCAAGGAAAAGTACAAGGTAAGGGTTTACTTCACAACCTCTTCATTATCCAAGGTTGTTTATACATAATTATCTACTGGGACCTCGTTATCATCCAAATCCATGTTTCTTAAAAATGTCTTTCAAAACATTTTTACTATTAAATGGAAAATGGGTTAAAGTCATTTATACCCTTATACGTTTTTGAAAGGAATCTTACCGTCGTTTTCCAAACAATGTACTTTTTGACCTTTCTGACAAATATAAGGTAAGAATGTTTTTTTTACTTATACGACGGGTGGGACTATTTTCCGCCATTATAACTTCGTCGAAGCATCCCTAAAAAGCTTATAAGAATATCTTCAAAGTAAATGTATTATTTTATAATTCTGGGGCTTTTAAATGATTTCAAAAAGGAGATATATTTCTCTCAAATAGCTTTGATTTCATCTATGTCAACATCCTTTGATGGGTTCTAAGTTTAATTGAAATTGATTTGTGATACAAAACTTCCATTGAACATTTTGTGAAATATTTTATTGTGGATGTGTTATTTTTATACCATCCATAGTTTATGGAGAAATTGTTGACATTTCGTATTCTTGTTTTAATACGAATATTTATGTTATGTTTAAACCTATTCATATGAGGAATGTATTGGACTTAATATGTGATGGGTGGAGCCCACTATAGCTCCTCGATGCATCGGTAGGTCTCATGAGACAACTAGACGTGGAATTGGCCAAGGCCCTTTCCCAATTTGATTTATGGTTTTGGCCGAGGCCTTAATCATTTTAGACGTCTTGGCCGAGGCCTTGACAAAATGTTTCAGAATGTCCGGCATTATACATTCCCTCATTATGAAAGTGGTTATTGTTATTGCATGTGATTATTCGACCAGCAGAATATCCATGTCAAGAAGTGAATGGCATTATCTAATTTTACTTTTTCCATATTATTTTTAAGTTCATGTTTAAAAGGCTTTTCTTTTATTTATACATTGCCTTAATTGTTAATGATTATTTTTGAAAGCTTCCGCATTATTGTTATCCTTACTGAGCATCTGAGCTCACCCCTTTCAATGTTTAAATATTTTCCAGGATGTGAAGAAGTGTATTATGACTGACTTGCAAGGATAGTCAGTGAAGATATGAGTGTGGACTATGAATACCTTGTTATTGTAGTTTGTTTATTTTTGATGTAATGAAAGACTTATGAATGTATCTAGTGTTTCCAAGGCTACTAAACTAATCGGTCTTTCGAGACTTGATCTTTTGTGATCATGCCAATGTTACGAAGTAATGCACCGACTCTGGGTAGCTGGGGTCGGGGAGTTACAAAATTATGGTATAAATATAATTTATATTCATTATATTTGTATTATAATAATCTATAAAATATATAAGTATAAAATTGAATACATCATTCATGGAGATGGTAAGTCGTATATATGAATGAGAATTGTTTCAGTATTTATTGTCTTATTGAAAAAAAGAAAGAAATGATATATATATATATATATTTATATAACATAATTATTATAATATAATTATTATATCATATAATTCATATAATTTCACTAAATCCATCATTAATACATTCCAAGTAGTGTGTGAATAAATCACATCACTTTGAGGGGGCGGTAGTCCACACATCCTAAAACGAAATTATCATATTTACATTAAATGGAAAGTAAAAATATATATGTGTTGTAAAATTAATATAAAAGAATAAATTAATAATAAATATAATATTTTAAATATGTAAACATAGTGTTCATCATCATCTCCACCATGAGAGGTGTTAAAATAAAATTGATCAAACATCGTTTAGTGAGGCGGTAGTTCACCGTACACATAAACAGTAAGTTTGTTACCCATTATATGGAAGTGTGTGTAAGATTAGGTAAAAACCATATATTAAAACCATCCTAGTATATTTAATATACTGGTGTTTGAACACAATAATGAAATAAATATAGTGGAGAGATGGTGTTACCTATTAATCGGGTAACTCCTATTGGTTTGTGTCAAAAGGATTCCTTCGATTGCTTTATGTACAAGGGGAAGATTATAAAAGAAGGTAAGATATGTTTGGAAGTGTATTGGAAAGATATAGGCAATACAATGTAGATTTATTGGTTTAAATAATAGATAGAGGTGGTGGCCATTTATAGGGACGGGAAATGAAACAATTGGAATTTTTTAAAACAAGTTAGGTATTCCAATGTTTTTACCTATAAAAATGCATAAAAACCCATAAAACTCTATAATGGAAGGTTCATGGATGGATAATGGCCATAAAATTGGTTTTTCAAAAGTTTTTGGGTAATTTTAGATCTTAAATTTACGGTTTAGTATGTTGTTAACCTAATTTTTTTTATAATGATTGTAATTAATATCAATAACTTTTACTAATATTTTTGGTCAAAAACATTGTTGAACTTATTATAAATTATAAATTACTTGATTCCAAATGTAGAATATATTTATAAAAATTATAATCACACAAGTGGCATAAATTAAACTAAAAATAATCCCACTGATGGGACGACACTACGATTTCTTGAAGTAAAAACATTCAAAACTTTGTTAACTTTTTATACACAAGATTAAATAGAAATTAAAATCAATAACCTAAATTGTATTACTTGATTAAAATATTATCTAATTAAAATTTGAAACAAATTTAAAATATAAATTTTCCTTAAAAATGAATTAGATGGAAAATTAGTTTTGAATTAAAATATGGTATTTTTACTATTCATCAAAAAATGAAGTATTTCAGAAATATCCCTAATATTCTCCTTAATCTAATTTTGACATCCTAAATTAGAAAAATGAACATTGTTTTATTGAATTGAATTTATAAATGTTTCTAAAATTAATTTTAATATTTTCCACAAAAGGACATTATAAGAATTTCATTTGAGAAAATAGTATTTTAAAATATATATGGACTTCACCAAAAATATATCTCTTCCATTATCAATCTGTTTTATTTATATAAAATAATTATAAAAAATATTTGAAAAGTAGTTATTACTATTCAAATAACATTGTTTAATGGATAGCTTATAATTATCTTTTTTAAATAATTATAATAGTATAATGATGTTTCGTAGGAGCACTCGTGTTGTGTGTAATTCCTGCTAACCATGATGTTCCATGTAGGGAATTATAAAATTTACTTTTTTGTGTAGTGCATGATTACATTGATGTTTCATATAAAAAAAATTCAAACATAGTGACATAATATAAAATTAACTATTTTCAAGTGTTGTGTGAAATGAAAAATATCAAAAAGATTAAATTAATCTGGAAAATACTCACAAAATCTTAGGGTGTTATAATACCCATTATAAATGAACTTCCATTCTCATAGACAAGCGAACCGATAATGAAATCTAGGAAACTGAACACTATCAAATGAGAAAATTAAACACTATAAGTCATTAATATGGGTATAAATGGACATAATAAAATTATACTTAATAAATTACACATAAGAAATATTCTAGAAATTTTAATTAATGAATATAATATGATTATTTATGTTATTAAGATCATGTTCAGAAGTATTTCTGCCCTAATGGTTGGGATCCTTTCTAAACCTCTATATTTCCTTCGGGTAACATTTTCTCTCTATCTACCCACTATAATTCTTATTTTTTATTAATTTTATTCTTTGAAATTCCATGTATGTGTTATAAAATAAAATATCAAGATAATATCATCATTCTTTAATGGGGTAATATATGTTTTAATAAGGTTCCCTTGTCAAGTCATTTCGAAGAGAAAACTCGATTCAAGGGGAACTTCTCGATTTATTACCCATTTTCAAGTGCACCATATAATCTTTATTATGCTACCATTATTTTTATAAAATCACTCATTTTATCATGAGACTATATCTTGGTTTATTCTTGGTTTTAGACAAACAATTATGACTTTTTTGTTATAAAAAATATTTAATATTTTCCTTAAATCTAAATAAAATGTTTTATTTATAAAGTTTCTTAAATGATGTTTGTTTATGTATTCTCTTCAGTTTGATATCAATTATCATGATATATTCCTATCTACCTTTATTAATGTCCATGTATGGTTTAAATCCTTCCTTTCATGGACAAATGTCACGACCCGACCCTACTCAGGCTCGAGCCGCAACTACCCCAAGCCCGCCTCCATAGGCCAGGGGTTGGCGACAAGCGCCAAAGGCTAAACAACTTGGGGAGTCCTTTGCCTAAGTACCTGTACACACACACACAACCCGCTCAATGCATAAGTGTAGAGTAAACAGACAAGTAAAGTAACAACTACTATAAACAAACCAACAAGGTCCATCGACCTCTTAATAGTACAAAGAGAGCGTTGAAGGTAAACTGAAAAGAAAAGGAACAACACGCACCCAACCAGAAAATGACACAACCTAGAAATAGGTAAACAAAGTTAAAATAGCTGGGAGAGTGCCACACTTGGAACCCGACTACGACTACTACACACAGTCCAAGCTACTGAACTCCTAATCTCCTCTGTAGTCACGAGCAACCTGTCCGTCGTCTGCAAGGGCACACCAAGTGCGGTAAAAGCCCAAGAAGGGGTGAGTATAAAAAATACAGAGTAGGATACCCCTAAGGCTTGAGGGAGCAATAAAGGAGGTAATAAAGAGGTGAGTAGTAGATCGATTAGGGAATAGTAAAGGAGAATGACAGAGAGTTCCATAAAGAGTACATTAAAGTAACATCTCAACCCAACAAGAGAAATGGAGTAGACTCGTCCAAACACAATGAGCTAGAAATGGTGAGAAGATGAAACTTCTCATCGAGTCTTCACTACCTATAGTAGGAGAGTAGACTCATATAACCATGAGAAGATAGAAACGGAAAGCACGTGGCATACCCCACGCGTCTTTGCCTCTCCTGGAAGGAGCGTATCCAAACCCAAGGAGTGGGTATTGGAACAAGGTATATACATATCCATATGCTCAATCAAGAAACCCAAACAAGATCGTAAGGGGATCTCTATCTCATAGCTCATACCAAGAAAATGAGTATCCAACAGTCCTAGAAGTAAACACCATCGATGCCTATCATCCCTCTCGTCAGCCCTGAATTGCAAGTCAAGGGAATCAAATCACCGCTCCTTGACACTATCCTCTTTGGGCGGCAATAAATCGATCACACAGTTTTAGGCCACATCTCAAGGATGTGTCTTGGTGGGGAAAGCTTCCCTCATACTTGAGAGTTTTGGGGAAATTCAAACCACACCCCTTCACTATCACACAGTCGAGAGGTCTTCTCAAAGTCAAAGTAGTCACATCACTGACCCGTACAACCAAGGGTCCCACTCTGATAGTCATGGAGAAAACCCACAGACTAGTCTAGTTGAAAGGATTGAGTTTTAAAGAGTCATAAAGCGACGCACTACCCGGCCCCACTGGAAGGTAATCCCTAAGAAGTTTTTGGGTAACCCACTGCCCAATCTCTGCTGGAGGGTAAACCCTAAGAGGTCGTCGGGTAACCCACATCCCAATCTCTACTGGAGGGTAAATCCTAAGAGGTAGTCGGGTAACCCACTGCCCAGACTCTACTGGAGGGTAAACCCTAAGAGGTCGTCAGGTAACCCACTGCCCAGTCTCTGCTAGAGGGTAAAACCTAAGAGGTCGTCGGGTAACCCACTGCCCAGTCTCTGCTGGAGGGTAAACCCTAAGAGGTCGTCGGGTAACCCACTGCACAATCTCTGCTGGAGGGTAAAACCTATGATGTCTATGGGCGACCCACTACCCATCCCCGATATAGGAAAAACTCGGAACTTCTCTTGTATCCCTACTGGATGATAAAACACTATAAAATGGAACACAAAGCACATGGGAAACACGTCATAGTAGATCGCGAAAGTAAGATATGATCTTGATACTTCTCTAGGGAGTCAGGGCTCACTGGGGCTCCCTAACCTACTGGAAACAACCTCCTGGGTAGAGGATCGGTGCTTGTGTAATGTATTGGTCACTCCAAATCCAAAAAAACTCTACTTGGGAGCATGGAGGGACGTGATACTAAAATCCCACATGGATAAAGGAAAAATGGGAACCCAAACAACTCCGCTGATCAAACCGTCGAGAATAGAACCAGGGGGAAACCCACTCAACCCTGCAAGTTGAAAGTATTGAGAACAACATGACCCTCTACGTCGTGAGAGGTCAAAGGTACGTAAAGTAGAACATGATGCACATATGGGTCCCACATGACGTGTGGCCCCAACTCATCTCCAAACCAAGAACAAACTTCCTTGGGTACAAACCACAACATTCACCTCTAGGCATTCCCGCATACTCCCAGAGTATACCACATTTCCATCCCAAAGGCTATCGTGCACACGACTCTCAACGTCAACACAAAAAGGTGTAAACGTAACTTCGCCAACCTACTTCCTCCCCAGCCCTAGAATGTCCAACCACATCTATTTAAGAATTTACTTCACTCTCCCAATAGTGAACAAGATCACCCACCAAGGGTTCTCTACAAACACTGCACGAAGAACCACCACCGGAGCACCTTTCATGCTTCAACATTTAATGAGATCTCAAATGAGGCTCCTGAAATCCAAACGGATCATACCGTTGTAATCCTCACGGAAAAACACACGAGATATACTATCTACTTGCCTCCAACGGATATCCTACGTAAAAGTTGTCTGACACCACTTTACGGCCGAATGACACCTCGTGGTCTCGTGCCCCGGTCCGAAAAACAGTCATGCGCATCGCACCATTGCAATTCTCTCGAGAAAACACATCAAATTGACTGCTTACTTACTTTTAATGGATATTCGGAGAAAAGGATGCATCTTTCCATACTGTACATGAGCGGTACTACGTGGGACACGTATCCCGGTCCTGAAGAGCTACGAACGGATCACACCATTGCAATCCTCTTAGAAAAGTACACAATATCACCTATTTACTTGTCCAAAATGGACACCTGGTGATGGAGATAAAATTCACCATCAACTCCAAACACGGCCCTCGTAGGTCCCACACCACCGTCTTGAATTTAAGCGGGCGGATTACACCACTGCAATGCTCTCAGAAAAACACCCTGAAATGACTACACATTCATCCCAAATGTACGTCCGATGAAAAAGTTATAAAACATTGCACACAGCTCAAACGACGGCCCATGTGGGCCATGCCTCAACTCTGAATTAAGTATCAAATATTGGACTCAAAAATACCATCTTGTTGTCGGGACTACATAGCCGTAGACGACGTGTCAAACAGACACTGTATGAGATACTTATGGATGAACTAATAATTGATATCAATAATAATAATAATTATTATTATTATTATTATTATTTTCATTATTATTATTATTATTTTAAATACATCAAAATCAAATAAGGTGGAGTGCATGTGCCTCTACCACTTTAACTATCACGTGGGTCAGGACCCTCCCCCAATTTCCAATTCCTTCTTTTTTATATTTCTTTTTTATTTATTTTATTCAGTTAATCATTCTCCCTCCCTCCAATCTAACCTATCTTCCCATCATTCTCCCGTCAAACACAGCCCCGCTCTGTGGGTCTCTGCCTGAGTCATCTACGGCATCCGTTCACAACCCCGCCGGCCTCACCTTGCCACTCCGCTGCACCATTCCGACGTATGCTCGTCGTCACCTGGCCACGCCGATCAAGCCTACTACCGTTTTCACCTCGTCGTTCAGCCACCATCGTATGCCCCAGCACCTTCCTGCCACCTCTGCTACACTAACCACCAGACTGATCCTACAACACACGACAACCGCTATTCCGGTTCGGCGTGCAGCCTACTGTCTCAGCTCCGCCATTATGATGCATGCCTGCCGGCTCCTCCGCGGGAACTGTCTGATCTCACCAGAGAACACCCAACAACCTTGAATTTTTGTCGGACAACTGCGGACACCTCAGGACATTAAAATTAAATCCGAAACAAGCGTCGGAAATCTCAGAACAAGTACTACGCAAATATGATATTCTCTTGGTAAAACAACAACAATTAGACACATATTTATGAATTCAAATGAGGTGCAGGAAAATAAAACAAAAATGCACGATCCTATCTTGTTGGGTGTAACCCGTAGCTTCACGTGCGATCCGCCGGAAGTCACGACACATTGGAGAGGTGGTGGAGATGGGAAGATCGAGGGTTGTGCTCCTTGGTTGAGCCTTCTTCTGCCAATAAGTGGAAATGAAGGAGAGGGGATGGGTTATTTTTAAATAAATAAAATTAATTAAAAAGTTTAATTAATTTAAACCCCCAAATTGACCCGTATCCGAAACATTTGATGGGGTCATGGTTAAGACTCCCCTAGGTTAGACACAACCTCCTGAGAAAAACGGCAGTCTCGGAATTTTATTCCGAACTTCCATTTGTATGATATAAAACTCAACGCCCGATGCTGCTAAATTATGAAAATGCCCCTACGGCCATTTTTCACACGAGGCCCGTGCCTGCGAAAATTACACCCCTCCTAGGGTAAACGACACGCTTCGGACTCAAAGGTGCCCTCGGTTTTCCCTTAAAAGCTAATTTTTTGGATTTATTTCATTTATTTGGTGAGCCTAGTGCGAACGCACAAAAAATTTAATTACGGCCACACCAGGGCTCGGAATCGTACGCCGTCTAAAGGCGCTGGTCTAGAATATCATGAAGAAAATTCCAAAGTCATTTATAGAAAAAACCATGTTCTTAAATCATTCCCTAATTCAAGCTTTTTTTCCTCGAAAAAAAAACTACTGAAAAACTCTGTGTACTAAGCCCACACCTGGCTCTCCCGTATATAGAAGAACATTTGCACAGTCCCACGTCACCGCATAAGAACCAAGGATTGATCCGTTCAGGTGAGGTTTTCCCTCACCGATGACATGCATATGAGCATGCACACTTCTTCTCACGTGAGTCACGTGGGATATGTTATGCACCCAAACCAGCCTTTGGATTTAGGGAAAGGTGGTAGGGATCCTCACCATCCCTTCGCACAAGCTCAAACGTCCCGAAGGACCTCGGGGGTAGCTCACTTACCCGATCGCACCTCTACATCACATGTCATGAATGGAATCACTATTTAGGCCTGGAACATGTCCCAGTGATTCCATCCTTCAGAATATCCATATGGTGAAACACTCAAGAATATCTGGTTATGAAAGATCCCACAGTCGATCTCCCACGACCCAGAGTCTCTTACATGCTCGAAGAGCGATGGATTCGACACCATCGACTAAAGAGGAAGGTTCCATGACATCTAATCTACTAACATAGGGTTACACCGACACCTCGTGTCACCCTGGTAACAACTAAAGAATGGAGTAGGAAGAAAAAGAGAACTTCATGAACAAATTCTATCAATTCTACTGCAAAAAGTAGAAGAGCTGTAGAGAATACCTCTTATCTCCTCATGTGTTGCAGGATGGTAGATATCCAAAGCTCCCAGTTGCCCACAGTCCCAATTTTCAGCTCCCAAATCCTGATGTGGACCACCTAGTTGTAGTGGGAAGACCTCGTAAGGTCTTCCTCCACTTCCATCTCCTCTCGCTCCTCTTCTAGCACCACCTCTCTGGGAACCACTCCGACCTCAGCACTGCCTCTGTCGTGCTGGTGCACCTGCTGCCTGCCCGAAGTTCTCAGCATAGCTGGTCGGGCAGTCCCATGCCAAGTGACATTGCCCATCGCAAGCACAGCATCGACGCTCTCTGGGATGCCCTGGTGCCCTCCGACGCCTCTATGGTGTACGACCATGGCCCAGAGTTTACTCATGGAAGGGTCTCCTCGGCAGAGCCCCTGTGCTTTGCTGCCATAGTGGTTCATGACCACGTCTCCAAAACCGGCAGGTGGAAGGCCACCTGCGTCGAGGTTTTGTCAGCAGACGCCTATTAGCTGTGGCAGAAGTCTTGGATATGTCGTGCCTACTTCCACCACCAACTATAAAGAGTGATAGGAAGCTCTCTGTCACTAGTTCCTACTCTAGCACCTCAGTATAAGAAAGAATAAACTAGGGTACAATGATAGCATGAATCTCTCTGCGGAGACCGTTCTCGAACATCTATTCTCAAAAGGTTCTTTCATGGACCATGTCCGAGTAAAAGCGTGCACGGTCTGCAAACCTGGACGCGTACTTAGTCACTGTCATCCCACCCTACTGAAACTACAGGAGATCCTGAATTCGAATGAAGAGTAAGAATGAGGGGTAAAACTCCTCACCAAACAGAAGCTAAAAGTTGCCCCATGAAAGTGATGACTCATCTGGTAACTGAGTCGCCAGGCTCCACCAACGCCCAACTGCTCTGTGAAAAAGGTTGACGGCCAAAGACACCATCAGATCTGCCGGTGTTTGCGCAAGCCTGAAGAGGAAAACCACTGTCTCTAGCCAAACCTCTGCTACCTGAGGGTTTGGCTCACCACTAAAACTCAGTGGTATATGCTGCTGGAACTCACAGAGCATGCTCAACCTGCACTAAATCTCTATCTGCTCTGCTGAAGCTGTCTATTGCTCACTAGGTGGGGGTGCTACTACCGGACCACCCAGAGAAAGGGACTTGCATGATGGGTCCAGGACTGAGGCCTCATAACTCACAGGGTCGTTATCATGAACCAAAGCTGGTATCCTGGTAGGCTGTCTTCATGGAAATATCCTGGATGTTATCAATGAGTACTGTAGTCAGATGAGCATATAGTTATATAACAGTAGCAACAATGGGGAGATGAAATAAGAAGGAAAGTCAAAGACTCAATCCTATATGATTCACAAACCAAATTTCCCTACAACGAGTGTCTCAGCATGATGTGTTGACATGCGGGTTATCAGGGTCTTGGTGAATGGCTACGTCGGTCGCCACACCATCACTGGATTCCCTGGCATTAGAGCTTCTCTTGAGACACATTGACACTTTTTCCCTAATATCTCAACCCATTCCTTTTTAGGGATTCCTGACCATTGTCCCAAGGAACGAACCACCTCTATACCACTTTTTCACGACCCGAACCTACTTGGGCTCGAGCCGCAACTACCCCAAGCCCGCCTCCATAGTCCAGGGTCTAGTAACAAGTGTCGAAGGCTAAACAACTCGGGGAGGCCTTTTCCTAAGTACCTGTACACACACACACAACCCAATCAATGCAGAAGTGCATAGTAAAAGGAAAAGTAAAGTACGAAATTCTATAAACAACCCAACAAGGTGCATCGACCTCTTAACAGTACAAAGAGAGTGCTGAAGGTAAATTGAAAAGAAAAGGAAAAACACATGACCAACCAGAAAAGTGCCACAACCCGGACACATGTAATCAAAAGTAAAACTAATGGGAGAGTCACACGCCTAGAACCTGACTACGAAAAATGCACATGGTCCATGCTCCCAAACTCCTAAGCTCCTCTGTAGTCACGAGCAACTTGTCCATCGTCTGCAAGATCACACCAAGTGCAGGCAAAGCCCAAGCAGGGATGAGTATAAAAAATACTCAGTAGGATACCCCGAAGGCTCGAGGGAGAAAAAAAGGAGGAACTGAAGAGGTGATAATTTGATCGAATAGGGAATAGTAAAGGAGAATGATAGAGATTTCAGTAAAGAGTACAATAAAGTAATAGCTCAACCCAACAAGAGAAAGGGAGTGGAATCGTCCAAACACAAGGAGCTAGAAACAGTGAGAAGATGAAACTTGTCATCGAGTCTTTGATAACTATAGTAGGAGAGTAGACTCATAAAACCATGAGAATCTACACACAAAAATCACATGGCATACCCCACACATATTCACCTCTCCTGGAAGGAGAGTAACCAAACCCAAGGAGTGGGTACTGGAACTAGGTATATACATATCCATATGCTCAATCAAGAAACCCAAACAATATCATAAGGGGATCTCCTTCCAGTAGATCTGCCCAAGAAAATGAGTAGCCAACAGTCCCAGAAGTAAACACCATCGATTCCTAACATCCATCTTGTCAGTTCTGAACTGCATGTCAAGGGACTCAAATCACCGCACCTTGACACTATTCGCTTTGGGTGGCACTGACTCACCTGCACGGTTTTAGGTCGCGTCTCAAGGACGTGTCTTGGTGGGGATAGTGCCCCTCGTACTTCAGAGTTCTTGGGAAAGTCAAACCACACATTTTCACTTTCACACAGTCGAGAGGTCTTCTCAAAGTCAATGTTGTCACATCACTGACCCGTAAAACCAACAGTACCACTCTGGTAGTCACAGAGAAAAGCCATAGACTAGCCTAGTAGAATGGATTAAGTCTGAAAGAGTCGTTGAGTGACCCACTGCCCAGCCCCGATGGAGGGTAAACCCTAAGAAGTCGTTGGGTAACCCACCGCCCAGTCTCTGCTGCAGGGTAAACCCTAAGAGGTCATCGGGTAACCCACTACCCAGTCTCTCCTGTAAGGTAAACCCTAAGTGGTCGTTGGGTAACCCACTTCCCAGTCTCTGCTGGAGGGTAAACCCTAGGAGGTCGTCGGGTAACCAAATACCCAGTCAATGCTGGAGGGTAAACCCTAAGAGGTCGTCGGGTAACCCACTGCCATGTCTATGCTGGAGGGTAAGCCCTAAGAGGTCGTCAGGTTACCCCCTGCCCAGTCTCTGCTGGAGGGTAAACCCTAAGAGGACGATGGGAAACCCACTGGCCTGCCCTGCTGGAGGGTAAACCCAGAACTACTCCGGCCATCCCTACTGAATGATACAACACTCGAAAATGGAACACGGAGCACATGAGAAACACATCATGGTAGATCACAGAAGGAATATATGATCTCGATACTCCTCTAGGGAGTCAGGGTTCACTGGGGCTCCGTACCATACTAGAAACAACCTCTTGGGTAGAGGATCGGTGCCCGCGTAAGGTGTTGGTCACACCAAATCCACAAAAACTCTACCAGGGAGCATGAAGGGACGTGATACTGAAAGTCCACATGGCTAAAGGAAAAATGGGAACCCAAACAACTTCTCCGATCAAATTATCAAGAGTAGAACCAGGGGAAACCCACTCAACCCTACTGGTCGAAATTATTGAGAACAGGAGGACCCTTTACATCATGAGAGGTCAAAGGTATGTAAAGTAGAACACGAAATGCATATGGTGCCCACATGACGTGTGGCCCCAACTCACCTCCACACTATGCACAAACATCCTTGGGTATAAACCACAACATGCTCCTTTATACATTCCCGTATACTCTCAGACTATACCACATTTCCAGCCCAAAGGCTATCGTGCACACGACTCTCAACGTTAATGCAAAAAGGCGTAATCATAACGTCGCTAAACTACATCCTCCACGGACCTAGCATGGCCAACCACATCTCCTTAAGCATTTAATTCATTCTCCCATGAGTGAACGAGATCACCAGCCAAGGGTTCTCTACAAACACCACATGAAGAACTGCCACCAGAGCACCTTTCATGCTTCCACATTTACTGAGATCTTGAATGAGGCTCCTGACATCCAAATGGATCAAACAATTGTAATCCTTGAGGAAAAACATGCAAGATAGACTATATACTCACCTCTAATGGATATCTGATGTAAAATGTTTCTAACACCGCTTTATGCCCGAACGACGCCATGTGGTCCCGCACCCCAGTCCCAAAAATAGTCGGGTGCATCACACCATTGTGATTCCCTCGATAAAACACATCAAACTGATTGCTTACTTACGTGGAAAGGATATCCAGACAAAAATTTGTGTCTCACCATACCGCACATGAGCGGTACTATGTGGGACCCACATCCCTATCCCGATGCGCTACGAATGGATCGCGTTGCTGCGATCCTCTCAGAAAAGTACACAAGATCTCCTATTTACATGTCCTAAACGAATACCGGGTGAAGAAGATAAAATTCACCGTCAACTACCAACACGACCCTCATGGGGCCCACACCACCATCTTTCATTTAGGTGGGTGGATTTCACCAATACAATTCTCTCAGAAAAACACCCTGAAACAACTACTCATTCATCCCAAATGGATGACCGATGAAAAATTTATAAAATGTTCCACACACCTCAAACGGTGTCCCATGCAGGACATGCCTCAACTCCGAATTATGTATCCAATATTGGAATCAAAAAGACCATCTCGTTTTTGGGACTACGCAGTCGCAGACGACGTGTCAAACGGACACTGTATGAGATACTTATGGACGATCTAATAATTGATATCCAAAATAATAATAATAATATTTATTATTATTATTATTATTATTATTATTTTAAATCCATCAAAATCAAATAAGGGGGGCGCATCTGCCTCCCCCACTTTAACTCTCACGTGGGTCAAGACCCTCCCCCAATTTCCAATACCTTCTTTTTTATATTTCCTTTCTATTTATTTTGTTCCGTTAATCATTCTCCCTCCCTCCAATCTAACTTATCTTCTCATCTTTCTCCCATCAAACACAGCCCCGCTCTGTGGGTCTCCGCCTAAGTAATCTATGGCCTCCGTTCACAACCCCACCGACCTAACCATTCCACTCCACTGCACCATTTCGACACAGACCCATCGTCACCCAGCCATGAAGATCAATCCTACTACCATTGTCACCTCACCGTTTAGCCACCGTTGTACGCCCCAGCGCCTTCTGGCCACCTCCGCTACACCGACTTCCGACCTGATCCCACGGCACATGACAACCGCTATCCCAGTTTGGTGCATAGCCTACCATCTCTGCTCTGCCATTATGATGCATGCCCACTGGATCCTCTGCCGGAACTAGCCGAACTCGCTGGAAAACACCCAACAACCTTGAATTTTTGTTGGACAACTGCGGACACCTCGGGACTCGAAATTTCAATCCGAAACAAGAATTGGAAGGCATAGAACAATTACTATAAAAATATGGGATTATATTGGTAAAAAAACAGAAATTCAATTCATATTTATGAATTGAATGGTCGTGCGGGAAAATAAAACAAAAACACACGATCCTACCTTGTTGGGCGTAGCCCGTATCTTCACATGCAATCCGCCGAAAGTCGCAACACCATGGAGAGGAGGTGGAATGGGGATCTTGATGGGAGAGCTCCTTGCATGAGCCTTATTCTGCAAGGAGGTGAAAATGAAGGGGAGGGGATGGGTTATGTTTAAATAAAGAAAATTAATTAAACAGTTTAATTAATTTAAACCCCCAAATTGACCCGCATCCAAAACTCTTGACGGGGTTGAGGTTAATCCTCCCCTAGGGTAAAAACCACCTATCGAGCACAACAGAGGTCTTGGAATTTTATTCCGAGCTTCCATTTGTAATATATAAAACTCAATGCCTGATACCGCTAAATTACAAAAACGTTCATGGGTCCATTTTTACATGTGGCCCGCGCCCGTGAAAATTACACCCCTCCTAGGGTAAATGACACGCTCCGGACTCAACGGTGCCCTCGTTTTTCCTATCAGAGCTACCGTTTAGGGATTATTTTATTTATTTGGCATTGACAATGCGAACACACTTAAAATTTAATTCCGGCGACACTGGGGCTTGGAATCGTACGTCGTCTGAAGGCGCTGCACTGGAATAATATCAAGAAAATTCCAAAGTCGTTTATAGCAAAAACTGGGTTCTTACCACTAAATTTTAATATTCCCTTATGATAGGACTTTTGATATGATTATGATACCAAATTCATACCATGGGTAACCATTATATTTTTTTTTGATTCCCTATGTATGATTCTACATGTGATAATAAAATTTATGAACATGTAAGGATGGGTGCACCTTGATATCTCTCCAATGCACTGGGTAATGTTTAGTCTCATGAGACACCATGTGCAATGATATTGGTGGATATCCTTGACTCATGCTCCTCCATGTGCAATGATCCTTGACTCAGGCTATCATTATGTTTTATGGTGCTTCCATATTACTATGATTCTATTATTATATGATTCCATGTTCTATATGTTATGATTCCATACTTTTAATCATGTTCTATGCCTTTTTATATCATTATTTTGTTCCTTCTAACCAATGCGCTAAGCTTTATTTTACTCTTTATTTCCTTGTTGGGCTTTTTAGATCATCCATTTATTAATGTATATTCCCATTATATCCTATGAGGATTTAAGAGATTAATAGAAATTAAGAGATATTTATAAATATTAAATAAAATATGTTCTCATTTTGAAACCATGATATATATTTATGTACCTAATCTATAAGACACTAGACATCACAATCCTTTGATTGTAGTTTTATTTTTAAGTATGATTAAAATCTTGTATTGACATGTGTAAAATTATAGGGTTTCTATAATTAAGGGGTCTTGTAGTAGGTACTTGGTAATATATTTTCATTGAGGGATTATATTCACACTATGATGCATAGCTTGGATCATCAAAAGAGTCAAGTGGCTATAGATCTAGTTGTAAAGGACAAGGGAAATCCTTCCAACACTAAAATTTATAATCCATGAGAGAATGTAATAGCTTTCACATTCATAACATTACTTAAAACCCAATAGGAAGTAATGTGATGCCCTAAGGAATACATGAATGAAGAAAGAGCTGAATTTGAGAATGAAAACCTGGAAAACTCTCAATTTAAAAATCCTAAAATCTTTGTCCATAATGTAGAGAATGTTGAATACACAAATAAAAAATCAAAAGAACTATGTAAAATAACATGGTAATTGATTAATGAAAGAATGAATAAATATGGTTTTCAGGAGCAAGTGAATTTTTTTTTTAAACAATATGCCTCTCCCATTCTCTTCCCTGAAAGAGTGATAAATAATGATAAACATGACTACATGTGGTTCTTGAAAAAGATACAAACCTTCATTAAAAACCATGAAATTATAGAATCCTTAGATAAAATCCATTTATATCTTACATTAACCAATATATTTTTGGATAATAATAAATATTAAAAGAAGTTGGATAACATCAATCTCAATGAGGAATGTAGTGCGGTTATGTAGAGGATGTTTCCTCCAATGTCTAAGGATACTAGAAGGTCTATTATTAAAGCCAAATATGAGGATGTGGGAAATTGATTTTTTCTATATTAGAGTGAGTATTATCAATATTTATTAAATCTTATTCAAAAAAATGTGAATTATGGATTTCTGACCAAATATTGTTTCTCTTCAACTCGATGACAGGTCACACACTAATCCATATGGAAGGGTGGATGACTTATTAATTAGTGTTCGAAAGATTACAATTATGAAATGTTTTTTTATTCTTGATATGTAATTTTATTACATGTCCCAAATATTATTAGGAACACCATTATTTTCTATTATAGTTGATATCATTGATATTTCAAAAGTAAAATAAGTTTCCCTCTATGTTATGGATAATGTGTATGAAATTTTGAGGTTTGATATGACCTACTTGATATTATTAAGAATCAATATTTAAAACCTTAGGTAAAATCTAACTATGGTTCCACCCCCCTTGGGTCTATAGAAATAAGGATTCCCCATCCCATTTAACGTTTTACATAAGCTTCTTCTCCTTCCCAAAACCCAGCTGTTTGTGGAGAAATTATTTCCCTAAGACCCTTTAAGTAGTATGAGACACAACTTCATCTCGAACCATCTCATCCTATTTATGAATATTTTACTCTTTAGTAGAATTTTTGGAATTTCCTTAATCTAGGCAGTGTCCTAGTTTAATTCCTACTGTCAAACAAGACTATTATCATTATGAACAAAACTTTTTCCCTAAAAACATATTACATACTAATTTTGATACTTTGTGAAATGTATCCCAACCATAACATTAATGGTTCAATTCATATGAGTCTTATATGGAAATTTGGAAATGTCTTTTGGAATCTAGGTATGATTAATTCAATGGGAGTATTCAATGTTTTATTATCTACAGGATATTTTAGATTTATTTTCTGAAAATACCGAGGGTGTATCTCTTGAATTTTCTATTGTTTCTGGGATTTTTCCAGAATCTAAGTGGGGGTAGGGGCTAGAGAAGAATTCATGACTATTTAGATGATTTTTATCGGTTTCCATTAAACATTATTAGAGTTGAGAATGTGTATTTTAGAGTCCACACTGAGTTGGAAAATATGTTACCTACGATTTTCTTGGATGAATTTTGGAGAATGATTATTTCTACTAAAGATTGAAATTTCATGAGAGATATTGTTGTTAATTCCTTTGACAATAGTGATGTCCAAACTATTAATAATTGATAAACATTGAATGATCATGGATAAAAATATTTAGGAGAATAAAATAATACTGGATACTTTAAACTAGCGTTGTATTGGACAAAACCCCTGAGTTTTCTTTTTTTTTCTCTTTATATTTCTATTTGAATAATTGATCCTTTCAAGGATATATATCTCTCTAAATTGGTGAATCATTTTTGTTTGAGTATAATTTTAATATTCTTATGTTTTTATCATCATATTTAAAAATATTGGTCACAAGCTACCAGGATGTTATGGTGGTATGTGTTTAGTGGTATTGGTGAGCTGTAATAAATTTTAAGAGTGGTAGACTCATTTGGAACATCAATGAAAAAGGAATATTCTAATTGAAAAACATAAGATAAAACATCCCTTAACTCAAAATATAGTCAAATTCAAATTCTATTATAATTGTAATGTCATATTTAAATCTATATATCTTGTAGGAACATCATATTTCCCACTATATGACTATTTCATTGATTTGAGGGATGTTACACATTTGTTTTTCAAAATTTCATAGCGCTTCTACATACCTCATGAGTAGTTGTTTCACTAATTTATATTTTTTTGTAATAGTACTATTTAAATATAAAAATTTTATTTTTGTTCAATATTATATGATGTATCCTTTTTTCTCACTTATACATTTTCATATAACCATTGAACACAATAATGATTTTATATTCATACTTTATTGTCTAATCCATTGAAAATTATTCATGAATTCACTTATAGAACGATTTTTTTTTAAAATCATTTTATTTCTTTGAATTTATGGTGGTAGGTGGTATGGTTCATGTCTATATTCTTGTTACTATTAACTTTTTTTTTTTGAGGAAAAAAAACTATTGAACTTCCCAATCACCCCTCAAAACATAATCTATTTTCTAATGCATTACTGAATATTTTAGAATTAAAACAATTTACCTCTATTTCCCATCTTGAGATTCAAGAATGGGTATATTTTTGTGTTTTATGTGAGGGTGAAGGTTCTTAATTAAGGTAAACCAATATTTACTGATAACACATCAAATAAACCATATATTCTTTGAATTGCCTCTCAGTAAAATGGTAAATGTTTATATATTTTTTAGAATTATAATAAAATTAAAAAACAAACAGAAAACAAAAACTCAAAACTAAAAAAATTCCATTATTTACCTCCTAGGGAAAACATGTTCACTTTAAACGTTTTCCCTATTATTTCAATTGTTATAATTTAGTGATTGCTAAGGGATTTCATCTACGGTTATTATGGGAATTTAATTGAACATTATGGAAAGGGATTGTAATGAGACATATTTTATGGAATTTAGATTATAACATTAGAAAACATGAAATTTAAACTCAAACCTGGGTGAATTGACATTTTAAAAAATCCCCTCATTGAGGCTACTCAAATAATAATTATTTAATTCCTTTCTAAATAGAGTAAAATGTAAAATTGAGGTCCCATAGTGAATTTTTGAGACTTTTGGAACTTGGTGTGTGTAGGACCTCTCTATATATAATAAGTGCTTCTTAATAGTTCTTTGAAAACATACGTCTCTAGGAAAAATTAAAAAAGAACTAAATTTCCAAGAAATCGAAAATGAGTTTATAAAGATATGGGGAGTTTTATACTCAAATAATGTAGGGACCAATGGACTTGATTTATAATAATTTTAGTTGAATCAAATAATTGAGGAAAAAAAATTTCATTGATTTTTAAAAAACCATGGGAGAGTGATAGGATTAGGTGTCTTTTTTAAAATCTAATTTTATCTTCTTTCCAACCTGTTTTGTTCTTATAAATGGTACTCAATTATGAAATGTAAGTGAGATAGTGAGTAACATTAAAATATTAAGCTTGATGATTTCAGGAAATGAATGAATTTTATATTTTCTTTAGTTTAGGAATATTAAATTAAAATAGGAAGGAAAATCATTTTTTATAAGTTTGTTTAATTAAATAAATAGTTAGAATTTTCCATGAGAGATTAAGTGTTAGGTAATTTTTTGTGTAATTTATTACATTCACTTTGAAACATCCTTTTGTATTTTATTTGTTTTCTTATTATATAATATAGTATTTTTTAATCAACTTAAAATATTTTTTTTATTAAGTTGTTAAAATAATTATTTTTTGGGAAAGTTATAATTTATTGATTAATTTAGTCAATTATTATCATTTAATATCAATTATTTAGTTTTGTTTTAACATCAATTTTTTTATATTTTTTTTAAACAATAATTTGTCATTTTAATTCATTTAATTATTTCATTATTTCATTTTTTTCTATTTTTAAATAACTACATTAGTTTTTTTCGTCTATTTGATTATTTATTTTAGTAATTACTTTCTAAATTAAATAAATATTAAGCTAAGTAATTAAAATTTATATTTTTCTAATTTATTTAGTATCACTTATTTTTAAATTTTTTGATTTATTAAGGAGTCATGATTCTAATTAAATACACTATTTTTTTAATTCATTAATTCATTCATTCAACATTTTAGTTTGAAAATAATTATCCTATATTTTTTATAGTATTTATTTATTTAATAAATTCCTTCATTTATATTTTCAGTTTTAAAATTTTTATTTATTGAATGAGTTTCCACAAGAGAATCCACCACAACTAATCCACTGCCATGAGGTGATTCTTTGAGGTCCAGTCACTTCTAGCTCATATAGAGTCATCATTAGAAGCAGAGACCTAAGTCACCCCAAAAATAATGGGTGGTGACTCATGTCACCGCCACATTCCAATTCCATTGTTTTCCAGAAAGCTACAGCTACCCCTACTACTTTTAGGGAACTCACCGCCAAAAACAGAGATACGGTAACACAATTGACCCTCCACAATACTAGCCCCGATGTCAGCCCCTTTGATCCACCATCACCCATAGTCCCTTCCATCCCCTCACTGACTAGCCATCATAGACCTACCACAATCATCCAAATTTATTCACCATCTACCATAACTTTTATACTTATTCTAATCCCCAAGACACCACCACTATCCATTGATAATATCATCCAAAAAACAACCATAGAATCTAGAACCATTCACCCATATAAAGAACAATAAATCAAATTAATGACTCAAAATATCCAAATCCAACCCAAACAAGATCGAGTTAGATCTTGAAACCCAAACACCATAATTGAACCCATAATTCATTGTTGCAGCTCACTTGAAACAAGCCAGACCTCACACTATGCACTACCTCAATAATGAACTATTGTGGACACAAACCACCTCACCACTAGACAAGAGCTCGAGGCCACTACTGGAAGGTGGCCACAGCCGAAACCTCCCTTGTGTTATGTTTTTGGCCAAGCGCTGCCACTGGAAGTTCCCCCGCTACAGCTAAAGTTGTTGTTGTCATCTCCCCCTGTTGAAGCCGCATCAAACCCTCATGTACCCTCCCTCACATTCCACAAAATTGAGCACACTCATTCACCCATGTTCATGTGAACAGCCACACCTTCTTTTTTTCATTTTTTATTTTTATATTTAATTACATAAATAATAATTATATATATATATATATATTTATAATAATATGTATATAATTTTTAATATATATATATTTATTTATTTTTTTACATATAATATAATTAAATTACAGGATATATATAATTGAAAATATAGATAAATAAATCAATATTTATATGTATTTAGTTATTTAATAATAATAATTATATTTATATGTTAGTTAATATTTATAGATAAATGTTTTTTGTTTCTAAATAGTTTTATATTTTTATAATAAATATATATATATTTATAGTAAATGTTTGTTAATATAAAAATAATTGTATATATTGATTTATTTATTTGAAGAATAATATAATTAAGTAATATAAATTTATATAATATAATTAAGTAATATATTTTGACATTTTATTTTTGAAGATGCATTTTGCTTCATTTTATTATATTTTTCAATGAATATGGTAAGAGGGGATAATTTTTATTGTCTTGGTGGTTCATCATTCTACTTGAGGGAGTTTTGTTTTAGTCGCCAATGAAGAGGAAGTGGCATGGTGATTGTTCCATGCAGTGGTGGAGAGGCCATCCATGAGCACTCAATGTAGCTAAAAAGGAGAAGAACACTTCATAAGAAGAGAAAAAGGTGGGACATCCAGATACTTCAAGTAGCAGGAGACTAAGATATACCATTTTTTATTTCAAAAAGCTCTTTCCAGATAAACATATACTTACCCACCTTAATCCATTTATAAGAGATTCAAGAAACATAAATTCCCACCCCACATGATCATATTATCAATTCCTCTATTCCCCTTCACTAATGAGGACACAAATAAAGAAGCATAAGATCATGTAGGGAGCATACTCAGAGCAGGAGGGAAGTAGTGATTGAGTTAGGGAAGGAAGATGAGAAGACCAGAATGGATTCTTATATATTTGTTATTTACCCTGTTTTTCTATGTTGAGTTGATTCTAGTGAATTATATATTTACTAATTCTTTCATAAAGTATTTCTAATTAGTTTATGGGGGTTGGATCTGATGGATTTAATTGGTATATATTCATATTTTCATGCAATAAAACTAATCACTTGAGGGATTAGGTGTTCCATATAGTAGATTATTTTTCTCATCCATATGATAATTCTTTCACTCTACCCAAAGTAATGAGGGATTAAGGGTTGAGTATACTATTTTTTAAGGGACAAAAGTCGAAGAAAAAAACTAAAAATGATGCGGTAAGATCTTTATCATGAGGAAGCTTCATTTTCATTGGTTCTATAATAAATAATTTTTTCCATGTGAGATCACCGATGAGGGTGATTCATCTAACGACAGTTAGATATTTCATTCCTCCTCACACAGCCTTAGTACTATTGTGATTTGTTCCATTAAAGACCATTGAAATTTTAGTTGATCTATTCTTGTTTGGTTACCCTTACTAAATTTCTAATTTTTTTTCTCTCCATTTGTTTCCCCTAAACCATTCCTTTTCACCTTATTCATTCCATTTTTTTACTATTTCCTTTTTTATGTTTTTTTTATTTTTCTGGCTAGCACAATACTAATGTCCTTCATAGTGCTTCAACACCCTTCTTACCACTTTAATAGTAGTAGTTAGGTTTCGTAATTTAAAATTTCTTTAGTTTAGTGAACTCATGGTTATTTGCCAAACTGTGCACCAACCACGCGCTATGAACTACCTGAAAAAGGGAGTCACATAGTTCATTCACCTGATTTGAGAACTCTTATCGAAACCACACTATATAACTGTGTTAAAAACTCACTAGTAGAATACTAACCTATACCAACGGTTTGGAGAACCGTTGCGAAGTAAGCCGTTGGGATAGGTCTATACCAATAGTTTTCCCAAAACCGTTGGTATAGACCTATCCCAACGGTTTTCAAAACCTTTGGTATAGGTAATATGAAAATCTATTCCAACGGTTATACAACCGTTGGTATATGTATTTCAAAAAAAACATGTGGTGGGATTTGATCCCACAACCCCCCGTTTATAATTGAACGCCCTAACCACTAACCTAACATAACTTTTATAAACATAACTTCATAAATATATATATGTATTATCATAATTATTTAAAATTTATATTTATATAATGTTCTCGGGTAGTAGACCTGGAAGAAATCAAAGAATCTATCCCAATGGTTCTCAAAACCGTTGGGATAGGTTGAGTTTTCCCAAAGGTTCTCCCAAACCGTTGGGAAAGGGGGGGGGGGTCCTTCCCAACGGTTCTCCCAAACCATTGGGAAAGGGGTGTTTTGAGGCCCCTTTCCCAACGGTTCTCCCAAACCATTGGGAAATACCCCCCTTTCCCAACGGTTTGGGAGAACCGTTGGGAAAGGGTGTATATAAGTGTTGGGAAAGATCCGATTTCCAGTAGTGACTATAGATCTTCTGGACAAGCATGCAGCCTAGTTCACACAATTAAGAAAAGTTGTGTGCCCACTTTTTCACTCTGAACCACCCTGTATGGCTAGAAGAAACCTTGAGAACTGGGAAAAACAGTTTCAACTAACTGTGTGGCCCAACTCCTTCTTCCAATGGTTGAGATTATGGGCTCCAAAAAATTTAAAGACACATTTTTTTACTCAATTTCCTCATAATAAATTCATATTATGCTAGAAATAAATAATTATTACTAAATGAAAGGAATATTAATCTCAAGGAAAACCCAGGTTCTTACAATATTCCCACTTAACAGAACTCAACCCCAAGTATCACTTCAAAGGGTGATAGAACTCTGCTTGGGAGAAATTTCATCCACTGAGCACAAATGTTGGCCTCTCTCTCCCAAGTCTCAAAATATACATTGATATAATTTTATAGAACCCATAAAAAAGGACAGACCATCCTATAATATCATTCATGATCTAATCAATGATGTGTATTCTATGCACCTAAATAGAAGCATCAAAATCAAATTAGACATTATATAGATAAAATGTATGAGATGGGTCGGCTTGGTAATAGTGAAGCTGTGAAACATGGAAGAGGTCATGTATGGAATGGTACCATTGATGTAATATAAGTTGATTGACTATCAAAATCACTATATCCAATATCTGAAAAGGTACAAAAAAATGAGGATACATCTTCCCTTCCCTTTATGTTTTAGTGATACATGTAAAAAAATATGATACCTGAACTCGAACTACAATGGTCCTCAATGGTGATCAAAAAAGATTTATTTCTAGAATAATTAGTTGACATATTTATTATAATCAAATAAACCTACTTTGAAGACTCCTAAACAAGATAATAACTGAGTATCACTGCCTCTCCATCCTAAAACTAGCACAAGGGTGAACAAAATATCCTCTTATATATGTCCTCGTACAAATCAATCTTAATCATTTTAAAAAATATGTTATTGTATAAAAACTCAATGATAGGGATATAATTCTCACAATAACTACATAAATTAAGGATCAATGATGGGGTAATGTCCTCCGATACTTTTATCATCTGTTTTGAGTAACCATCAATCTGAGTGAAAAAATATGTTCTTTAAAGCACTTGTGAACCTAATGATCTTTGTAACCCTTTCTATAACCAAAATTTGAAATGAGATTCAAATAGTGAAAATATAGTATGAGTGACATTATTTATATGTATAATATATTGTACATATATCCATCAAATCTCATCAACTGAGAAAGTCACCCTAATGAGAAGGAATTGGGATACCATCGACAATCAATCAACAACAACCCAAATAGTGTCACTACCTCAATCTATACATGGTATGATAACCATAAAATCCATAGTGACATCATCCCATTTATATTATGAGATTGGAAATTTCTAGAAAAATTTAGTTGGCCACGTGTGCTCCGCCTTCACTTGCTGTCAAGTGGAACACCTAGTGATAAAACCTAAAATTTGGCATTTCAGCCTTGGAAAATAATACTAGAGAAACATATCATGATACATATTTGATAAACCAGGCTGAACTACCCACTAAGAATCAAGAGAATATCACCTAAATTTCTATATCATGTAATAAATCTCCCAGATATGCTGATGTATATGTAGGAAGAAGACTCTTTCAATTGAAAAATTTAGAGGTGAGTCCTCTCTAGAAATTGTTTCTTCTTGGACTAACCCCTCAGGGTCTGAAAACCGCCTTATCTTCAGCATATCAATGATTTAAGAGGTAACTGATAATGCTAAAATAAAATTGTTCTCATCAATCTCTTGAAAATATAGATAGATCATAGAATATAGGGTCATTAACATTCGTAACGCCCCGACCCCAATCACTCAGAGTCAGTGCATTATTACATAACATTATCATAATCACAAGGGATCAAATCTTGAAAGGCAGATAAGTTTAGTATCCTTGGAAGTACTAGACACATTCATAAGTTTTACATTACATTATAAAATAAAAAATAACATTAACATTTTCTCCATTGACCACATTCATATCCTTTAGACTATCCCTACAAATCAGTCCTAATATAATTCTTCGCATCCTTGGAAAAAAATAAAACATAGAAAAGGGTGACCTCAGATGCTCAGTAAGGATAACAATATAGCAAGAACTTTCATAAAAAAGGATAAAAATTTAAGGTAAGGAATAATAATGAAAAAAGACTTTTAAACTTAATCTTTAGCATAATATAAAAAAGATAAAATAAAATAATTCAATTTACTTATTCACATGGATATTCTACTAGTCTAATAATCACATGTAGTATCAATATCCAATTTCATAATGATGGAATGCATAAATCTGGACTTCATAACCACATAGTCAAGGCCTCGTGCCAAGAATACAAATAAGATTTTTTCAAGGCCTTTTTCCAAGACACTAGTTTGTCTCATGAGACCTACTGATGCATCAAGGAGCTGTAGTGAGCTCCACTTGTCACTTAATAAGTCTAATGCATTCCTCATATGAAAAGGATTAAACATAACATAAACAATCGTATTAAAACTAGCATATGTAAAGTCTATAATTTATCGATAAACCATGAATGGTGTAAAAATAATACATCCACAGTAAATAAATCACAAAGCCATTAATACAAAATGGAATATTTGTATCATAATAAATCAACATCAAATAATCTTAAAATCCATCAAAGGATGTTGACATAGATGAAATTAAAACATTTTTAGAGAAATATCTCTTTATATTTTGAAATCATTTAATAGTCATATAATTATAAAAGAAAACATTTATCTTAAAAATATTCTTATAAGTGTCACGACCCGTCCCCCAGGGCCCGTTTCGTAACTACCCCAAGCCCGCCTTCCATAGGCCAAGGGCTGGAGACTAGCACCAAAGGCGTAAATACCTATAACTGGGAAGGCATTTCCTTTATGAAATGTAAACCCACACACAACCAGAGTACAAGCAGAAGCAAACACTATGTAAGCAATATAACGAGTGTGCTGAAAGTACAAAGGGGGCCGGAAATACAAGCCCAACAGTAAAGTACAATAAAAAGACAAAACATCAGGAAGGTTTCAAGCTGCTCCTAGATCATCCATCGAGGTCCCTACCTGAAGGGTAGGAGCAGATGGCCAACTTGGCTCTCCACGTCCATCTACCACCTCCGGGTACTGTCTTGTCGTGAAGTCCACCTTCGGGTACCATCTCGTTGTCAAGTTCACCTCCGGGTACTGTCTCATCATGAAGTCCACCTCCGGGTACCGTCTCATCATCAGGTCCACCTCCGGGTACCATCTAGCTCTACAGGCCTCATCCATGATCAATGATGTCCACCATCTATAACCAACACAACTTAGTGCGGGCGAAGCCCGTGCAGGGGTGAGTATACGATACACAGTAGGGACCTCGAGACCCCCGATGGTCTCCCTGAATCCACAAAGGATAAACCACAAAGAAAAGATACAATCATGAAGTATCATCCAACACTACTTAAGTATATTCCCATACATATTCCTAAGTCATCAAATCCAATTGAACTCCAACTCATGAGGTCAAGTACAATCCAGTCCACTCAGGAATGTAAAACATAATCCACAGAGGAAAGTACGACCCAATCCACATAGGAAAGCATAATCCAATCCACACAGTATATCAAGTCAATCACATTGAAGATATTGATTGAAAGTCAAGACTCATCTCACACAGGTATACTACTCATTATGTGGGGTGGAGATGATTACATGTAGCCTCTGAATCATCTCCTCTGCTGAACCCACGTAGGATCCAAGCTTATTAGTCTTCGCTGCCGAACCCACAGAGGATCCAATTTTAGTTGTCATCGCTGCCGAACCCACGGAGGATCCAAGTATAGTAGTCATCGTCGTCAAACCCATGGAGGATCCCAGCACGGTAGCCGAACCCATGGAGGATCCTAGTACAATAGTCATCCTCATCGAACCCACAGAGGATCCCAGTATGGTAGTCATCCTCGTTGAACCCACGGATGATCCCAATCCAGTAGTCGTCCTCGCCGAACCCACAGAGGATCCCAGTACGGTAGTCGTCCTCATTGAACCCACAGAGGATCCATTCTGACAGTCGTTCTCTTCGAACCCACAGAGGATCCCATTACGGTAGTCATCCTCGTCGAACCCAGAGAGGATCTAGTACAATCATCGTCGTCGTCACAGTCGCAGCCATCTCTAGAGTTCCCGCACACAGCATGCTCGTTTCAGGGAGGGTCCGCTCTCGAGCCAAGGGGGTCGATACATCAACTGACATGTAGTCCAGAGTTGATGTATCCCAAATTTCTGTCTCGACAATAGGAACTCAACGCGACAGACGACGCGTCAATCGGACGCCCGGTCTGAGAGTTATTGGCTTTTTCGTCCCAGGGGCCCGGTTGGTTTTTAAATCAAAACCAACCCAACCATACTCCAACTACGTCCAAAAATCGAGCGGAGTAAGTCAAAAGAACCTAATCACTAAAAGGAATCCAACAAAGCTGACGGCACGTCAATTGGACGTCCGGAGCTCAAGTTATAAGCGTTTCCGCACTGAGGGCCCGGTTGGTTTTGTGTTCGAACCAACATGGTCGTACCCAAAGATATCTAAAACCTTGAGTGTAATATACCGAAACGACCGTCTCGATCCGAGAATCGCATATCAACTAACGGTGCATCGATCAGAGGTTCGTAGCCCATGTTATGGGCCTTCAAAAGAGGCTGTCCAAATTTAGGTGGTTCTGCGCCCGGACCGACCCGACCCAAGACCATTGGGTCGGCCCGAACGGGGTTGACCCGACCTGAGTCCGGGTCCAGCCCAATAGGGCATGGCTCGTCCCGGCTGGTGCGGCCGAGCCCTGCTGGCATGGCCCGGTCCGATGCGGCCGGTCCAGCCTGGGCGGCTCGGCACTGGCCGAGCGGACGCAGAAAGGAGCGTCGCCCCCTTGATTGAAAAACGACCCCCATGGGGGGACCACCTCTTTTCCAAATGGGAGTTACGACCCCCGGCTTTCCGAAACGGCCGGCCGAGTTGGTCGGCCGGTGTGCCGCCGCGGGACCCCCGCGGGTGCCGCCTTCCATGCGCCGACAGTTCCGGGAGCCACTCCCTGCACCGCCGCGGCCTTAAGCCCCGACCTTGTCTGACCGGCGGGGCGCGACGGCGCCGTGCCCCTCCGCCGCGACCCCGCTCCGTCTGCGGCCTCTTCGTGGTTCCCCGGTGCGGCACGACGGCGCTGCGCCCCTCTGCCACGGCCCATCTCCGGCTGCGGCTTCTTTCGGCCTCAACGGTGCAGCGCGACGACGTCGCGGTCCTTCGCTGCGTTCCTCCTCGTTCCCGTGTGGTGCTGTTGCACCGTGCCGCCATCTTTTGTGCCGCAATGAGTACCACAACAAAGGGGGAGGAGGGTTGGCCGTGTTTGTCTGGTCCGGACCCCTCCTGTTAATTCGATAACAAGTGGCAAAGAATTTACCGTTCGATGGAAAATAATATTCACGAACAAAACCAAACCCCTACCTCGAAGAAGGTGTTCGTCAGTGTCGTGGTAGACGACATCGCGGTAGACTGACGTCGTTCCGTCAACTTCGGGAAGGATGAAGCCGAGGGTGGCATTGGAGTTCTTCGTTCTTCGTTAGAGTAAGAGGAAAACTCTCCAAGTGCTGGGCGTCGTGCTTTGCTGCTAGCATTTCGCCACTTGAAGAAGCCGTCCATAACTCCTCCCCCTGACCCCCTTTAAATAGGAGTAGTGGGTTCGTCGTTGGCACACAAGTCATAAATGGGGGATTTATGACATAGGGCCCCCCTCAATTAATCCGCTGCGATTGAATATTAAAAACAGAGGAAGGATCCTCATTAATTAAACACGTTGGCATTTAATTAAAGAAAGGGAGGGAAGGTTCCTCATAAACTGGAGGGGTTGACATGTATTAAAGAGGGAGAGGGTGTTTAATGGGGTGATAGGAATTTTAAGGAGGTTGGGGCTCATGTGGTCCCCACCCCACTTGTAACACCCGAGATTTTTATGAGTAATATTTTGTTTTTATGTTATCAAAGGAATATTTCACTACACACTAGCTTGGCTTACTTTACACGCAATCACGACCTTCCTCGATAGCTTGCGTCGTACGCAATGCTGAGTTTCACTAAACAACGATATGCTATTAAAATATTATTAAAACTAGCAGTTATGAATAGTAATAACCACCTTTTGAAATTTTATAAATTTTATTTTTAAAAATGGACTTCATTTTTGGATTCGGAATACCGAAATTAACCTAGGGTGAAATTTTGGTATTTTTCTGAAAATTTCAATTTTTGATGAATAGTGAAACCACTGAGTTTTAGGTTAAAAACTGAATTTTGCATAAAACTTAATTTTACCACTTCTGTGAATGGAATTTCGAAAATCCGACAGACACGGTTGATATCAGTAAGTAAAATGTGGTTCAATGAGATAAAAATAATTTTTTGGTGAATAGTAACTTTTTACTATTTTTACCGCGGTTAATAGTAAATAGGGTAACTAAGGGTAAATATGATATTACTATTACCATAAAAAATGTCCTAATTCTATTGGATAAGTTTAATTCGACCAAAAACAAACTTAGGAATAAAATATGGCAATTTAGGCCCACTTGGATTAGATTAGGACATTTATTATTAATGTATTTAAAGAAGGGATAAAATAGTTAAAATCAAAGTTTAATAAGTAAATAATTTTTAATATGGAGTTATACATAAGATAAATTCGACTATAAATATTCATTAGAAATCTAATAAGATTTCCTACATAATGGTATTTTATTTATAATTTTTAGACATTAAATAATCTAATTTATTTATGACACAATGATGATGCAGTAATTATCTTATTAATGAAATATTGACATAATTGATGTTATAAACACCAAAATAAATGTAATTTGAGACTTTTTATGAATCCCACTGATTTTATAGGTTACTATGATATATTATTGTTGATTTAATCAACTTTGTTTGAACATACAATTCTGTTATGACTTTCACAAAAATCATATATCAAATAGTGTCAAAATTGACACAAAATAGTTTTTAAATCAAATATTATATTATTAATAGTTATTTTATTCATAAAAATCTAAGGTTCGGCAAAATGACTTAGATAAGAAAATATATATTAATAATAAACAATTTCGGGTTCTTTTGGCATGTTATAGTAAGTTTATTAACCATATAGTGTAAGAAAACAAAAAGGCACGGTAAAAGTTAAATTATTTAACTTAGAATTAAATCTAATTGATAAGGTTAAAATAATAACCTAAACTTGTCTAAATCCTATTGGTTGATCGTATTTCGACCCATACCCACTTTAGCTTCGAAATAAGACCCTTTGTAACCATTATAAACCGATTTTGACTTTAATATAAAATAATATTTTGAGATATTCCTAAGGTGCGCCTCTCCTCTCTTATAAAAGGGCACCTCCTCCCCCTCCTCCTCACACCAATTTGAGCACTCAAACTCGGCCAAACCCTGCCAAAATCCCTTCTCCACTTCCATATAATAATCCTAGAGGTCCTGGTCTTTTTCAGAGACCAATCTTTGTTTCCTTAGTGGAGGATTCAAAGAGACGTTCCAAAGAACAGGAGCTTCGGACACTTACAAAGCAAGTCGGACCTAAGGTAAGGGGAAATATCACAATCTCATTTTTATCCGAGATTTTTTATACTTTGGTATTTACTGGGGTGTATTTTATCATCCACATCCATGTTCCCTCAATATTTAATATTGTTTCCATCCACTTACAATAGTTTAAATCCAATTTTACCCTTTGGTGAGTTTTTAGTAAAGAATATGAAAGGAATCTTTTGTCGTTTTTTCATACGAGGTACTTTTTGACTTTTTCGACAAAAGTACAAAGAATGTTTTTTTTAAATTATACGGCATGAATGGATTTTTAAAAAATTATTTCCAAGAAGCATCCTTTACAAGTTTTCAAATTTATTTTTAATCAACTTCTTTTAGTTTAGAATTTTATGACATTTTAAGAAATGAAAAGTGTTTTTGAAGTAGAAAGGATACTTTCCTCAAGAATGGAGTTCAAATGTTTTATCAAAATTATTTTCCATCTAAGATAATATAGGGTTCTGTTATTATCCCTATTATTACATTGATTTGATTATGTTTTGAGATAATTATTTTTATGAAGTTATTTACCTTATATGGTTTGTTTTATGATGTCATGATGTTTCAAAAATCCCATTTTTGTTACATGTGTTATGCGATGATGTATGATTTCTGATTATGTGGAACACATATGAAAGGATTCATTATAAGATGGGTGGGACCTATATCTCCCTCTAATGCATTGGGTAAAGATTTATATCTCTTGAGATAGACATGGCTAGAACGGAAGGTTATTTTGGTTCAGTGATACAGGACTGAAACGAGGAGTGAACTCGGTTCAGAAATGGACTTTGTCAACTAAGATTGTCTTGGAAATGAGTCATGACTAACAAGAAATGATTTTCCATGATTATGTGTGCATGCCACAAGGTTTCATGTTTTATGTTATTATTATGAGGATCTCATTTTCACTTCTATGATTTATTCCATGTTAAGATATTATGATCTCTTTTGCAGGTTATTAAGTAGAATATGCTAAAAGGGACCCTAGATATGATGAAATAAATGGGAGACATTGTAGAAGATTTATGAACCAGTTGTTTATGTTTCCCAGTTTCTAAAGACACTATACCTATACGGTCCTTTGTGGTTTTGTCATATGTTGTAATAAGTGTGCTTCAATTTTGAAGTATTAACAATGTATGTAAAGTATGGGTCGTTATAGTTGGTATCAGAGGAAAGGTATAGTCAACCTTTAGAAATTAGGATGTGAAAGCCTTAGTAAGAACCCTAAGGATAAGTCTAAGCATAGAACACAATCTTAGTGTTTTAGAAATGGCCATGAATAACCTAGGATAAGACCTTAATCATGAAAATTTTATTCTTGAATTATGTGGTTTTCCTATTATAATTAGTGTTGCTCACACTATTCTTCTTGGTTTTAGTCAATGGCTGGAACCCGAAGGAACCATGTTAATGCGGAATGCGATGGGAAATGCAATGATTGTCCCCCTGAGCAACCAAACGATATGGGAGCTGGAATGAAAAATCTTGTAGCCATGCTCAAACAACTTTCTCAAGCTATGAATCATGCAGGACTTCCAAACGAGCAAAGGAAGGAGCAACATTCTGTTGAATCCTTCATGAGGCAGCGTCCACCTTCTTTCAGCGGGTCTACTAATCCATTAGTTGCTGAACAATGGATTAGTACTACTGAAAAGTTATTTTCTGTTCTTCAATGTTCTGAACATGATAAATTCATCCTAGCAGTGTATCGTTTGGAAGGAGATGCTGATCAATGGTGGAATCTTATTAAGAATACGAGGCAAAGGGATGAAATTGAGTCCATGGAATGGGACGAGTTAAAGAACTTATTTTTCAATAAGTACTTCCCTCGTATTCTCCAAACAAAGATGGAGAAAGAGTTTCTTGAACTGAAGCAAAGGGATGATGAATCTGTTGGTACCTATGAAGAAAATTTTACAAGACTTGCAATGTACGCTTCTGGTATTATTATCCAACCTGAGAGTAAGATCGATCGATTCTTTAGTGGCTTAAAACCAAGTCTTCGAAGGGCGTTAGCCATAAGGGACTTCAATAGCTACGACGAAATCGTTCGATGTGCTCTCAAAGTCGAGATGGAGATTGGAGTAACCCATCAGTCATATGGGTTTGATAAGAAGAGGAAAATGGAATTCAAAGGAAAATCTAAAGAGCACACTGAAAAGAAGATGAGCTTTCCCTTATGCTCAAAGTGTGGAAAGAAACATGGAGGGAGTTGTCTTAAATGGACAAGTAAATGTTTCAAATGTGAAAAGGAAGGTCATCGGGCATTTGAATGCCGCGATAATGGGAAGAAGATGTCTAATGATTCAAACAAAGGAATGGATACACAGAATGAACCTACTACACTTCAATGTTTCAAGTGCAAGGAGATGGGGCATTATGCCAATCAATGCCCAAATCCAAGGGTTGATGATGATGGTCGACGTCAAAAAAATCATAAGGCTAAAGACAAAGGAAAGTCACATGCAATTTCTATCAGCGATGTGGAGTACGATAACGAAGTGGTGAAAGGTACACTTACCATCCACTCTAAAGTAGAAAATGTTTTATTTGATTCTGGATCCACCCACTCTTTTATTTCTAAAGAATTTTCTAAGGGCATCATCGTATTACCTCAACAATTAGATGTTGAGTTAGCTGTGACAACACCTAATGGCACAACAGTCGCATCAAAAGTTTATAATTCTTCTCCGATAGAAGTTTGTGGGAAAGTGCTTCCTGCAAATCTGGTGATCCTTCCTATAGTGGAATTCGATGCGATTCTTTTCATGGATTGGCTTTCTTTATACGGAGCCCATATCAATTGCCAAAGAAGGGAAGTCACATTTCATATTCCAGATCAATCTATGATCGTCTATCAATGCAAGGATGAACATAACCTTCCAGTGGAAATTTCTTCCATTTTATGGGTATTGATTCCACTAAATGAAGGTTATTTATCTCAAATGGTTGGTGAGAAACTCACAATTGAGAATATGCCCATCGTACGGGAGTTTGATGATGTCTTTCTGGAGGAAATACCGGGTCTTCCACCAAATTGTGAAGTTGAGTTTTCAATAGAACTCGTACCAGGTGCTTTGCCTATTTAAAAGACACCTTATAGAATGGCCCCAATTGAGTTGCAGGAATTGAAGAAGCAACTCCAAGAGAATCTTGATAAGGGATTCATACACCCTAGTTCGCCACCTTGGGGAGCACCTGTTCTATTTGTTAAGAAGAAATATGGATCAATGAGACTCTGCATTGATTATCGAGAACTTAACAAGATCACTATCAAGAACAAATATCCTCTCCCATGCATTGATGACTTATTTGACCAACTACGCGGAGCTCAATACTTTTCCAAGATTGATCTTCATTCAGGGTATCATCAATTAAGGGTCAAAAGGGAGGATATACAAAAGACGGCTTTCCGTACAAGGTATGGACACTATGAATTTATAGTGATGCCATTTTGTCTTACTAATTCCCCTTCTATCTTCATGGATCTAATGAATAGAGACTTTAGAGACTATCTTGATCAATTTGTGGTAGTCTTTATGGACGATATTCTTGTCTATTCAAAGAGCAATGAAGATCATGAAGATCACTTGAGAATTATATTGAAGTCCCCGAGAAAGGAGAAGCTTTATTCCAAATTTACCAAGTGTGAATTTTGGCTTCAAAAAGTTGCATTTTTGGGTCACATAATTTCAAAAGAGGGGATATCTGTGGATCCAGCAAAAACAGAGGTTATCGAAAGATGGTCAAGACCAACAACAGTAACTGAGATCCGAAGTTTTCTTGGTTTGGCCGGATATTATCGACTTTTTGTAAAAGATTTTTCACAATTATCTAATCCACTCACCAAGTTGACTCGAAAAGGAGTTAAGTTTGTTTGGACAGAGGAATGTGAAGATAATTTCAAGGAGTTGAAAAGAAGGTTATCCAGTGCACCTGTGCTCACACTGCCTTGTAGTGGAGAAAGGTTTGTGATCTATAGTGATGCATCCAAGAAGGGATTGGGGTGTGTTATTATGCAAAATGATATGGTGATAGCTTATGCCTCACGACAGTTGAAAATCCATGAGCAAAATTACCCAACACATGATTTGGAGTTGGCTGCGGTAATCTTTGCATTAAAGATTTGGAGGAATTACCTTTATGGTGAAAGGTGTGATATTTATACTGATCATAAAATTTTAAAGTATATTTTCACACAAAAGGAGCTGAATATGCGTCAAAGAAGATGGTTGGAACTGATTAAGGATTATGACTGCTCAATCCATTACCACCCTGGGAAAGCCAACAAGGTGGCAGATGCATTAAGTCGACAAGACCATGCTAGTTTATCCATGATGAGGATCACAAAAGATCCAATATTTATGGATTTACAAAGGATGGATCTTGGAATTATAATGGAAGGGGAAAAATCTTATCTTTCTCAAATGAATGTTCAACTATCTATACATGTGAAGATTAAAGAGGCACATAAAGAAGATATCGAGTTACAAAAGAAGGTGAGAGATGTTCCTGAATTCAACATTGATTGTGATGGGATAATAATGTTTAGGAATCAGGTTTGTGTTCCTCCCATCCCCGAATTAAAGAAGGAGCTGCTGGATGAGGATCATAGTTCTTCATTCTCTATTCATCCTGGAAGCACAACGATGTATAGGGACCTGAAAGAGTACTTCTGGTGGGATGGAATGAAAAGAGATGTTGCTGAATATGTCTCTCGATGCTTGGTTTGTCAACAAGTTAAAGCTGAGAGACAGAAGTCTAAGGGGATGTTACAACCATTACCCATACCCGAATGGAAATGGGAAAACATCACTATGGACTTTGTCACAGGACTTCCTAAAACATCCAAAATAAATAATGTTATCTGGGTCATAGTTGATCATCTTACAAAGTCTGCACACTTCATTGCTATTAGAGAGGATTTCTCTATAGATCAGCTTTCCAGGATATATGTAAAGGAAGTGGTAATATTGCATGGAGTACCACTTTCTATTATATTTGATCAGGATCCGAGATTTACCTCGAAGTTCTGGCGAAGTCTTCAACATACTCTGGATACAGAGTTGAGTTTCAGCACTGCTTATCATCCCCAGACAGACGGTCAGACTGAGAGAAAAATTCAAACCCTAGAAGATATGTTGAGAGCTTTCTCTATGAATTCCAAAGGAGGTTGGGATCAACACCTACCTTTGGTGGAATTTTCTTATAATAATATCTTTCACTCCAGTATTCAGATGGCTTTTTATGAAGCTCTCTATGGAAAGAAATGCAGGACTCCAACTTGCTGGGATGAAGTTGGGGAAAGAAAGCTATTAGGACCTGATCTCGTTGATGAAATGGTAGAAAAGGTCAGATCTATTCAACAACACATAAGAGCATCTCAGAGTCGACAGAAAAGTTATGCCGACAACCGAAGAAAATACCTAGAGTTTGAAGTGGGTGATAAAGTGTTCTTATGAATATCTCCCTCGAAGAGGGTTATGAGATTTGGAACGAAGGGGAAGTTGAGCCCTAGATATATCGGTCCTTTTGAAATACTGGATCGTGTTGGAAAGGTTGCTTACCGATTGGCGCTTCAACCGAATCTCTCTCAAGTTCACGATGTGTTCCATGTATCTCTCCTGAGAAAGTACATACCTGATCCTTCACATGTACTCAGCTCAGAAGTTGTACTGCTGGAGCAAGATCTTTCTTATGAAGAATAACCGATAGAGATTCTAGATCATAGCGAAAAAGTCCTACGAAACAAGACCACTCGATTGGTGAAAGTTTTATGGAGGAACCACCAACTTGAAGAAGCTACATGGGAGCTTGAGGATATGATGAGGGAAAAGTATCCTCATCTGTTTGTTATTAAGTGAAAAATTTCGAGGGCGAAATTCATTTTAAGGGGGGTAGAATGTAACACCCGAGATTTTTATGAGTAATATTTTTTTTTATGTTATCAAAGGATTCTTTCACTACACACTAGCTTGTCTTACTTTACATGCAATCGCGACCTTCCTCGACAGCTTGCGTAGTACGCAATACTGAGTTTCACTAAACAACGATATGCTATTAAAATATTATTAAAACTAGATGTTATGAATAGTAATAACCACTTTTTGAAATTTTATAAATTTTATTTTTCAAAATGGACTTCATTTTTGGATTCGGAATACCGAAATTAGCCTAGGGTGAAATTTTGGTATTTTTCTGAAAACATTCAATTTTTGATGAATAGTGAAACCACTAAGTGGTAGGTTAAAAACTGAATTTTGCATAAAACTTAATTTTACCGCTTCTGTGAATGGAATTTCGAAAATCCGACAGACACGGTTGATATCAGTAAGTAAAATGTGGTTCAATGAGATAAAAATAATTTTTTGGTGAATATTAACTTTTTACTTTTTTTACCGTGGTTAATAGTAAATAGGGTAACTAAGGGTAAATATGATATTACTATTACCCTAACTCATGTCCTAATTCTATTGGATAAGTTTAATTCGACCAAAAACAAACTTAGGAATAAAATATGACCATTTAGGCCCACTTTAATTAGATTAGGACATTTATTATTAATTTATTTAAGTAAGGGATAAAATAGTTAAAATCAATGTTTAATAAGTAAATCATTTTTAATATGGGGTTATACATAAGATAAATTCGACTATAAATATTCATTAGAAAGATAAAAAGATTTTCTACATAATTTTATTTTATTTATAATTTTTATACATTAGATAATTTAATTTATTTATGACACAATGATGATGCAGTAATTATCTTATTAATGAAATATTGACATAATTGATGTTATAAACACCAAAATAAATGTAATTTGAGACTTTTAATGAATCCCACTAACTTTCTAGGTTACTATGATATATTAGTGTTTATTTAATAAACTTGGTTCGAAAATATAATTCTTTTATGACTTTCTCAAAAATCATATATCAAATAGTGTCAAAATTGACACAAAATAGTTTTTAAATCAAATATTATATTATTAATTGTTATTTTATTCCAAAAAATCTAAGGTTCGGCCAAATGACTTAGATAAGGATATATATATTAATAATAAACAATTTGGGGTTCTTTTGGCATGTTATAGTAAGTGTATTAACCATATAGTGTAAGAAAACAAAAAGACACGGTAAAAGTTAAATTATTTAACTTAGAATTAAATCTAATTGATAAGGTTAAAAAAATAACCTAAACTTGTCTAAATCCTATTGGTTGATAGGATTTCGACCCATCCCCACTTTAGCTTTGAAATAAGTCCCTTTGGAACCATTATAAACCGATTTTGACTTTAATATAAAATACTATTTTGAGATATTCCTAAGGTGCCCCTCTCCTCTCTTATAAAAGGGCACCTCCTCCCCCTCCTCCTCACACCAATTTGAGCACTCAAGCTCGGCCAACCCCTGCCAAAATCCCTTCTCCACTTACCTAGAATAATCCTAGAGGTCCTGGTCTTCTTCAGAGACCAATCTTAGTTTCCTAAGTGGAGGATTCAAAGAGGTGTTCCAAAGAAGAGGAGGTTCGGACACTTACAAAGCAAGTCGGACCTAAGGTAAGGGGAAATATCACAATCACATTTTTATTCGAGATTGTTTATACTTTGGTATTTACTGGGGTGTATTTTATCATCCACATCCATGTTCCCTCAATATTTAATATTGTTTCCATCCACTTATAATAGTTTAAATCTAATTTTACCCTTTGGTGAGTTTTTAGAAAAGAATATGAAAGGAATCTTTTGTTGTTTTTTCATACGAGGTACTTTTTGACATTTATGACAAAAGGATGAAGAATGTTTTTTTTAACATATACGGCATGAATGGATTTTTAAAACAGTATTTCCAAGAAGCTTCCTTTACAAGTTTTCAAGTTTATTTTTAATCAACTTCTTTTAGTTTAGAATTATATGACATTTTAAGAAAGGAAAAGTGTTTTTGAAGTAAAAAGGATATTTTCCTCAAGAATGGAGTTCACATGTTTTATCAAAATTATTTTCCATCGAAGATAATATAGGGTTCTATTTTTATCCCTATTATTACATTGATTTGATTATGTTGTGAGAAAATTATTTTTATGAAGTCATTTACCTAATATGGTTTGTTTTATGATGTCATGATGTTTCAAGAATCCCATTTTTGTTACATGTGTTATGCGATGATGTATGATTTATGATTATGTGGCACACATAAGAAAGGATTCATTATAAGATCGGTGGGACCTATATCTCCCTCCAATGCATTGGGTAAAGATTTATATCTCATGAGATAGACAAGGCTGGAACGGAAGGTTATTTCGGTTCAGTGATACAGGACTGAAACGAGGGGTGAACTCGGTTCAGAAATGGACTTTGTCCGCTAAGGTAGTCTTGGAAATGAGTCATGACTAACAATAAATGATTTTCCATGATTATGTGTGCATGCCACAAGGTTTCATGTTTTATGTTATGATTATGAGGATCTCATTTTCACTTCTATGATTTATTCGATGTTAAGATATTATGATCTCTTTTGCAGGTTATGATTTTCAAAAAGATATGATATGATTTTTATTTCCTTTATTTTCCCTTGCTGAGAATTTGAGCTCACCCTTTTATGTTTTTATTTTCCCCAGGTCAGAAAGATGGATATTAAGTAGAATATTCTAAAAGGGACCCTAGATATGATGAAATAAATGGGAGACATTGTAGAAGATTTATGAACCAGTTGTTTATGTTTCCCAGTTTCTAAAGACACTATACCTATACGGTCCTTTGTGGTTTTGTCATATGTTGTAATAAGTGTGCTTCAATTTTGAAGTATTAATAATGTATGTAAAGTATGGGGAGTTATACCACTTCCTCACAACTTCCTTTCCCATAACTCATAAACTAGTAGAGGCGTAATAAAAATATAATTGTAAAACAATTATATTTTTATTCCTCGCATTTTTAACATCTCATCCCAAGAAAACGCGACTCTAGAAAAAGTATTCCTAAGAAATTACCAGCACAGCGGATTCATCGGTACCCTTGGATTTCAATTCTATGAACCGGATCAAAAGTTTGAAAACTCGCTCGTTCATTCACTCAACTTACCCGAGCTAAACTTCATAAAATTATTCTGGGCACATCGGGCCTCAGAATCAGGCGCCGTCAAAAACTGCGTACTCGTAGAATTCCAAATAAAATTAAGAAAAAATTTCCCTTGAAATTTATCTATATTTACAATAAGCTTGTATGAGAATATTTGACGATGTTACAATGACAGAAAATATCCGCACCCGCCTTATAAGTTAAAAAAAGATATTCTTACCTTAATTTTGTTGAAAAGGTCATAAAGTACCTTATTTGGAAAATTATGAAAAGATTTAATTCAAAACATATATGGTCAAATAAGGGTATAAATGAATTTAACCCATATTCTAGTAAATATTAAAAATGTTTTGAATTAAAGTTTTAAGAAATCACGAATTTGGATGATAAAGAGGCCCCATTAGATACTTATGTATTAACAACCTCACATAAGTAAAGAGAATGTAGAATTAACCGTTACCTTGTACTTTTCCATGGTCTAGGGTACATTAAAATTCTGTATAATAGTTAAATCATTATTATGAACTTATTCAAGAAGTATATACATAAATATGATATCATATATAATCCTCTAATATTTATTTGGTAATAATATTCTAGTGGTATCATCATTTCAGGTGTTAACTGATTCGTTTTCCTATAAATGATTTGTTACATAAGCCATGTCTGTTATGGATAAGATGTATTTGATTCATATAAAAAATTATATTATGTTACTAAAAATTATTTTTAATCATAAAATGAAAATTTATCTAGAATGATTAGGATGGGGAATAAATCTCATCGCGTTCGTGGAGACGGTAATTTGTACGTATGGACGAGCAACAATATCATTATATTGATGGTTAAATCATATGTAATTGGATGGTATATCATATGTATAGAATACTTAACATGTTATATTTATTATTTACATCAATAATACTCATTATTATTCCCAACCAAATAATTATGTTTTTGAATAACAAACTACACCACGACGTGGAGACGGTAAGCCGTACGTACGCACATATGATGACTTAGTCATTCATTCGATGGATAGAATAATGAATATAGTTGTTCCATATTTATAATAAAATCTCAGTATGTAAAAGATACAGGATTTATTATTTTCATAGGGAAACAACAAATAAGTATGAAGTGGAATAAGAAAAGAACTTGAAAGAGGGTAGTGAAATTATTACCTCTTCTTTGGGTGTTTCCTTTTGACTTCATCAAAAGAGCTCCCTAGGTTTTCATTCTGATAAAAGTAAGGCCTCTTGGTAGAAGGGATGATAGTTTAGAGGATATTTTCTTAGGGGTCGGCTGAGCTAAATGGATTTGTAGGTGTGATTTTGTGATAAGGGGAAGTACCCTTTTATAACAATGGTTTGGGTCACTTTAGGAAAAGCTTGAAATATTATTTTATAATAAAATCATTTTTGATTTCAAATGGATCCAAAATTATTTATTTAAAGGATAAGGTTGGTATGGGTCGAAAACCTCTCAACCAATATGTTTTATACTGGTTTAGGTCACCATATTAATATTATCTTTTAGATTTAACTCTTAGTTAAATAGTTTGTCATTTACCATGTCTCTTTGTATTTTAATATTATCTGGTTAATAAACATACCATAACAAGCCATTAGAACCCCATCATGTTCATTATTAATATATATAACTTTATCTAAGTCTTTTGGTCGAATTTAGTGTTTTAAGAATATTATATCAATTAATACTATAGTATTTGTTTTAAAAACTAAATTCTGTCAATTTTGACACTATTTGTTTTTTAATTTTTTTGAAAGCGATAAAAACATTATCAATTCAAATGAAATTTATTTAATAAACCCTAACACGCAATATTAACCTACAAGATTAGTGTAATTCATCATAAGTCTCAATTGAAATTTATATGGATATTTATAATATCAGTTATTTTAATCATTCATTAATAAGGTAATTACTGCATCATCATTGTGTCATACTTAAATTTAATTATTTAATGTCTAAAAATTACAAATAAAATACCATTATGTAGTAAATATTTATATATTTATAATGAATATTTATAGTCTAATTTATCTTATGAATAACCTGATATTAAAAATGTTTTAGATATTAAACTTTGAATTTAACACTTTTAACTATTCTTTAAATAAAATAATAATAAATGTCCTAATTTATACAAGTGGACCAAAGGGGATAAAATTTTATTAATAAGGTTGTTTCTGGTCGAATGAAACTTATCTAATAGAATTAGGACATGTGTTAGGGTAATTATGATATCATTTTTACCCATAATTAACCTATTTACTTTTAACCGTGGTAAATAAAAGGCAAAAGTTACTATTCACCAAAAAAATATTTTCATCCTACAGAACCACATTTTACTTATTGATTTCAACCGTTTCTCTCAGAGTCTCAAAATTCAACTCATATAAGGGGTAAAATTATGTTTTATGCAAATTTGTAAATGCTCCTAGAAGGTGGGTAAAATAATGTAAAATGTTCAATAAAGTTTTATATATCTAAACATATTATTAAATGCCTCCAATGAATTAAATTGAACATATATAGGTATTATTAATCTATTTTTACCGAAAATAAATTAAATTAAAATAACTAATTACTTAAATAAAAAGTCGGTTTTAAACAATAATGTAGTATTTTTACTTTTCATCAAAAAAATTGGATGTTTTTAAAAAAATAACAAAAATTCACCCAAAGCTAATTTCGATATTCTAAATTAAAAAATGAATTCCATATTAAAAAATAAAATTTATAAAATTTCAAAAAGTGTGTATTACTATTCCTAATGGCTAGTTTGATTGGTCGTGGTGTGTTAAAACTCCATGTTGTGTACAATGCATGCTACTGCATTATTTAAAGGGAAACATATCGTGGAAGCTTGGGGTGTTACATTCTCCCCCCATTAAAATAATTTCATCTTTGATATTTCTACAATATTACTGCATAAAAGTATTCAGGTGGTTCTTCATGAAAAGTTCCTCGAGTTCCAATGTTTCCTCTTCTATCTTATGGTTTCTCCATAGAACTTTCACCAGAGGAGTCATCCGGTTTCTCAACACCTGTTCTCAGGTATCAAGAATTCTGATAGGCTCTTTGCAATAAGACAAATTGGGTTTCAGTTCTATTTCTTCATAGATGAGTTCATGCATTGGGTCAGGCATGTATTTTCTCAACAGTGATACGTGGAACACATCACAACCTTTCGAGATATTTGGAGGCATTTTCAAATGGTAAGCTACCAGTACAATTCGTTCTAGAATTTCGAATGAACCGATGTACTTGGGACTCAATTTACCCTTCTTACTGAAACGTATAACACCCTTCCTTGGAGATACCTTCAAGAAAACATGGTCTCCTACTTGAAATTCCAAATCATTCCTTTGGTTATCAGTATAGCTCTTTTTCTTACTTTGGACTGCTTTGATGTGGGTTTGGATAATATTTACTTTTTCTATTGTTTCCGTAACAAGTTTGGTGACTAAGAGTTTTCCTTCACCAACATCATCACAATAAGTTGGTGTGCGACATCTCATTCCTTATAATGCTTCATATGGTTCCATCTGAATACTTGAATGGAAGCTATTATTATAGAAAAATTAAACCAAAGTTAAATATTGATCCCACATACCTAGAAAGTCAAGTTGGAAAGATCTCAACAAGTCTTCTAATGTTTGAATAGTCCATTCTGGTTTTCCATCAATTTGAGGGTGGTAGGAAGTGCTCAAAGGAAGTTCAGTATCCGGGGCCTTCTGAAAAATTCCCAGAATCTTGATATAAAATAGGGATCACAATCAGAAACAATTGATAGGGGTACTCCATGAAGTCTTACAACTTCATTAATATATAATCTTGCAAGACGTTCAAGTGGTAAATCTTCTGTTATAGAAAGAAAATGTGAGTACATGGTAAAACAATCAACAATGATCTATATTTCATTATTCCCTCTAGTAATATTTGGTAGTCCCATGAGAACGTTCATCATAATATCATACCATTTCCTTGTAGGTATGGTAGAGGTTGCATGAATCCTCTTGGATGTTGTCTTCCAGCTTTCACATGTTGACAAACCATAAATTGTGACACATAATCAGCAATATCTCTCTTCATGTTGTCCCACCAAAAATGTTACTTAAAATATCTATACATCTTGGTGATCCCAAGTTGTATAGAGATATTGGATCAATTAGCATCATTTAACATTTACATTTTTAGATCAGTTATATCGGGAACACAACGTCTCTTCCTAAATTTCAAAATTCTAGCTCTATATATGAAGTCACTCAATCTCCCATCATTTACAGCTTTAATATTCTTTTGAAACTCATCATCATCAGTCTAGGAAATTTTTAACCTCTCTATTAAAGATGGTTTTGGAAACCATTTCAAAAAGTATTGATTTTTTACCTTTCATGGTTATTCCCATATTCTTCTTTACAATATATATGAAAATAGGTTCCCTTTAAAATCTCATCTTGTTTAAAACTCCATGATTCTTTCTGCTCAAAGAATCTTCCACCTTATTTTCCTACCATGGGTGGTAGTTTATATTTTAATCATAATCCTTGAGTAGTTTAATCTATCTTTTTTCCTCATTTTTAGTTATTTCTGTGAGAAAATATACTTCAAACTCTTGTGATCAGTATAAATCTCCCATTTTTCACCATAGAGATAGTGTATCCATATTTTCAGAGCAAATATTACAGATGCTTAGACAAGATCATGAGTGAGAGAGTATTGGTCATGAATTTTTAGTTGTTTTGATGCATAGGAAAACACTCAATCATTCTGCATAGGGACACAACCAAGTCCTTTCTCTGATGCATCACTATAAATAACAAACCCATCGTTATCGGATGGTACAGTCATGATAGAAGAATTGACTAATCTTCTCTTCAATTCTTCAAAATATTATTCATACTCTTTTGTACAAACAAATTTAACCCCTTTACATGTGATCTTGGTTAATGGGTAAGTCAACCGGGAAAATTCTGGATGAAAAGTCGATAATAACTTGTTAAACCAATAAAACTATGTACCTCGGTTATACTCACCGACACTATCCATTATTGGATTGCCTTAGTCTTTGAAGGATCAATAGAGATTCCATCCTTAAAGAAAATATGGCCATGAAAAGAAATATATTGAAACTAGAATTCACTCTTTCTAAACATCCCATATAATTCATTTCTTCTGAGGGTTTTCAGAATAGTGCACATGTGATTTTCATGATCTTCATAAATTTTTGAGTATAACAAGATATCATCAATAAGTACCACTAACAAGTCATCATTGTATTCCATGAAAACTATATTCATTAGATCAATGAATATAGAGAGTGAATTACTTAATCCAAAAGGCATTACTGTAAATTCATATTGTACGTAACTTGTTTGAAATGCTGTTTTCGGAATGTCTTCCTTCATCACACAGAACTGATGATATCTAGATCAAAGTTCAATCTTAGAAAAATATTGAGCTTCATCAAGATAGTTGAATAAATCATCGATGTGAGGTAAGGGATTCATTTTCATTATTGTTATAGCATTGATCTCCCTATATTCAATGCACAACCTCATATATCTATCTTTATTCATAACAAAAAGGATAGTGGCACCCCAGGGAGAAACGCTAGGTAAAATAAATCCTTTATTACTCAATTCCTCTAGTTTTTTATTTAGTTAAACTAATTCTACAGGGGCCATTCTATAAGGGTTCTTCGATATGGGCCTTGCACATGGAATTAAATCAATGGAAAACTCAATTTCTCATTCTAGAGGATGTCCAGGTAAATCCTCTAGAAACACATCAACATATTCTTTCACAATAGGTACATCCTCTATTTGAACATTCTTTACCTCATTCATAGTTATTTCATTCTCTTATTCCCAAATAATTGAATTTAGTAGAGCTTTTGGGGGTGGATCTAGATAATAATTAGGTGGTGAAGTTCATTCTCTAAAGATAAAGTACTCCTTATCATCATAAAAAATTGTAACCTATTTCTTCTTTTAATATATTTTCACATCATGGACTAAATTCCAATCCATTAGGAGAATAATATCAAATTAAATCATGGGTATGATGGTGATATCAGTAGATAAATAATGTTTACATGCCTTAATGGGAACTGGTTCACAAAACATAGTTGTAATGATACTTCCCTTAAGAGTTTTGACTGACAACTCCATTGTTAAATAAAATTTGAAATATCTAATTTCCCTAGAAAACTAGGAAGATATGAAACAATGCGATGATCCAAAATCAAATAATGCATTGGCTAAACATGAGGAAACTATTAAATTACCTACCACCACGTCTTTCGGAGCTTCAACCTCAGCAGTAGTGATCATATAAGATTGTACTTGCTCCCTTGGAATTTTCTAAGGTAAAATACCATTGTGCTTAGGACCTTATTTTTCATAATGCCCCTTTTCTCTAAAATTGTAGTATTCAACATTGGCATCCCCTTTCTTCCCCTTACAATCACGAGCTTGGTGGCCTTTTTAACCACACATGTGACAGAATCCGATTCCCTCCAGGAATGTACCAGGGTGTTTCTTCCCACATTTACTACAGGATGGATATTCAGCTTTTCCTTCTTCCCCTTATTTCCATTTCCAAAGTGTTTAGAAGATCTCTTATTCTCTTTCTTTGCTTTAAATTCATAAGACTTAGAGAGTTCTTTTTCTATCTTGATAACACATGAGACAATATCTTCATATGATGAGAAGTATTATGAGACTAATGATTTAATAATAAATGGTTTTAACCCATTAAATAATTTACCAATCTTACACTTTGGGTTAACTATATAATTTGTGGCATGCCTTGCTAACCTTGTCAAGTTAGCCTCATACTTTGCAACATTCTTATCCTCCTTTTTCCTCAAACTCAGAAATTTTCTTTCCATATCCTCTCGATTGTCACAAGGAAAGTATTTTTCTAAGAAAATATCTTTAAAATCTATCAATACCATATTTTATACTTCTTCATCTTGCTTTTTGTTTTGGATTATTGATCACCATTGATCTGTATCTCCCGTGAGGTGATAAACATCCATTACAACTTTTTCCCTTTCACTACACCCCAAATCATGAAATATTTTCACTAAGGAACGTATCCATTGCTTAGATACTAATGGATTTGTACTCCTATTGAATGTTGGTGGTTGTTTGCTCATGAAGAGGTCTAACATAGATCCTCCACGTTTTGGATCTGGGTGCTTCATACAGGTAAGGTTATTATTCATAACCTGAGTGTGTTGTCCCAGTATAGTGATAAGATGATCAGCACCAATTGCATCACCAGACCCACTATAATTATCTTGAGTATGAGAGAATTAAATACATGGATTACATGTGTTGATATAGATTTCATTCCTTCCACTAGGTTTTATTACTAAATAACGACATACAATAGATTTGTTTATGAATCACAATATATAATCATGAACTTTTAAAACACTTAACATGAATTGAACAGTTTATGGATATAACCCATAATCACAAAAAATGTTTTCTTTAAGGAGGTATATACTCATAAATCTTTCATAATGGTTTGTAAAGAAAATGTGAATTATCATAAGTATATACTCGGGGAGTTTCGTAACCAAGAGTGCAGCAAAGCCTGTTGTCGTCTACCAGGATACACTGAGTCAAGCCTGAAACTCATTGTCGGAGTTTTCACTCCTAGATACATTTGTGCTAGAGACGCCTCTATCTACTCGTATCCAGACATGGATGTATTTCTGGGAACATACATGAAATCTCTACATTACCAAAATTCTAGGAAGATATTCTATACTAATCCTCAAAGTCTATTATAGGGTAATGTTCTCTAATCAGAAATATCTAAATCTATTTTCCAAGGTTTTTACTAAACTTCCTATGATACAAACATTAACACCCCGACACCAGTTAACATGAGTCAGTGAATTATTACATAACATTGGTATGATCACAGGGGATTAAACCCTGAAATACCGATCAGTTTAGTAGCCTCGGAAGTACTAGATACATTCATATGTTTTACATTAAATTATAAAATGAAAAAAACATTAACATTGTCTCCATTGAACACATTCATATCCCTTAGACTATCCCTACAGGTTATTCATAATCTACTTTTTCACATCATGGGAAAAAATAAAACATAGAAAGTGGTGAGCTCAGATGTTCAATAAAGATAACAATATAGCAGAAACATTCCAAAATAAGAATAACCATTTAAGTCAATGTTTAAGAATAAAACTATACATTTTAAACATAAACATCAGCATAATATGGAAAAGATAAATCAAATAATTCCATTTTCTTATTCACATGGATATTCTACATGTCGAATAATAACATGTAATATAATTATCCAATTTCATAATGATAGAATGCATAATTCCAGAATTCATAACCACATAGTTGAGGCATCGTGCCAAGAATACAAATAATATTTTTTAAAGGACTTGTGCCAAGATACTAGATTGTCTCATGAGACCTTCTGATTCATCGAGGAGCTATAACGGGCTCTACCTTTCACTTACTAAGTCTAATGCAATCATCATATGAAAAGATTTAAACATAACAAAAATATTCATATTAAAACTAGCATACGAAATGTCAATAAACTATCCATAAACCACGAATGGTGTAAAAATAACACATCCATAGTTAAACATATCACAAAACATTCATTACAATATTGAAGATTTTTATCTTAATAAACCAGCTTCAAACAAGCTTAAAATCAATCAAAGGATGTTGACATAGATGAAATAAAGACTTTTTTAAAGAAATATCTCTTTCTATTTTGAAATAATTGAAAAGTAATAAAATTGTAAAAGAAAAAATTTATTTTGAATATACTTTTATAATATTGTATGGGAAGCTTTAAATATTTTATAATAGAAGAAAATAGCTGCACCTGTCGTATAAGTTAATAAAAGACATTCTTACCTGAATTTTGTCAAAAAGGCCATAAAGTACCGCGTTTGGAAAATGACAGAAAGATTTCTTTCAAAAAATTTATGTTCAAATAAGGGTATAAATTACATTAACCCATTGTCTAGTAAATGGTAAAAATGTTTTGAATTATATTTTTAAGAAAACACGGATGTGGATGATAAAGAGGTCCCAGTAGATACTTACATATTAACAACCTTGGATAAGTAAATAGATTGTAGAATTAACCCTTACCATGTACTTTTTCTTGTTCAATGGTAAGTTAAACTCCTGTATAATAGTTAAATAATTGTTATTAAACTATAAAAAACCATATACATAAATATGATATCATATATGGTCCTCTAATATTGCTTTGTTAATAATATTTCAGTACTATCATTATTTCGGGTGTTAACTGATTCATTTTCCTTTATATGATTGGTCACGTAAGAAATGTTGATTATGGATAGGATGTATTCAATTCATATCCAGAATTATATTAAGTTATTAAACATTATTTTTAGTCATAAAATGAAAATTATTCTTGAATGATTAGGATGGGGGAATGAATCTCATCGCGTTCGTGGAGACGGTAATTCATACGTACAGATGAGCGACAATATCATTATATTGATGATGAAATAATATGTAATTGGATGGTATATAATATATAAATAATAATTAACATGTTATATTTATAATTTACATCAATTATACTCATTATTATACCCATCCAAATAATTAAGTGTTTGAATAAAAAACCACACCACGACGTGGAGACGGTAAGCCGTACGTACACAGGTATGGTGACTTTGTCATTCATAGGATGGATTGAATAATTAATATAGTTGTTACATATTTATAATAACATCACATTATGTATAAGATACTAGTGTTATTATTTTGTTATGGAAACAACAAAGAAAGAGGATGTTTAAGTAGAAAAGAACATGAAAGAGGGTGATGAAATTATTACCTCTTATTCGAGTGCTTCCTTTTGAGTTGAACAAAAGGGCTCATATGGTTGGATTTATGATAAAATTAAGGACTCTAGGTTGAATAGAAGATAGTTTATAGTATATTTGGGTAGGGGTTGGCTGATCCAAATGACTTTGGAGGTGTTATTTTTAGATAAGGAGAAGTACCATTTTATAAGAGAGGTGAGGGCCACTTTAAGAAATGCTTGAAATATAATTTTATAATAAAATAATTTTTGGTTTATAATGGCTTTAAAATGATTTATTTCAAAGATATAGTAGTAATGGGTCTAAAAACTCTCAACCAATAGGTTTTAGACAGGTTTAGGTCACCATATTAACCTTATCTTTTAGATTTAACTCTTAGTTAAATAGTTTGACATTTACCATGTCACTTTGTATTTTTATATTACATGGTTAATAAAATTACTATAATAAGCCAAGAGAACCACAAGTGGTTCATTATTAATATATATAACCTTATATAAGTCCTTTTTCCAAGCCTTATATTTTTAGAAATATTATATGAATTAATTATATATTATATGTTTTAAAAACTCAATTATGTCAATTTTGACACTATTTAGTATTTGATTGTTTTAAATGCCATAAAAACTTTATCACATCAAATAAAATATATTTAATCAACCCAAAAATGTCATATTAACGTATAAAATTATTTTAATTCCTCATAAGTTTCAATTTACATTTATTTGGATATTTATAATATCAATTATTTTAATCTTTCATTAATAAGATAATTACTGCATCATCATTGTGTAACAAATAAGTTTAATTATTTAAAATCTAAAAATTATTAATAAAATACCATTATGTAGGAAATATTTTTATCTTTATAATTAATTTTTATAGTAAAATTTATCTTATGTATAACCCTATATTAAAAATGGTTTAGTTATTAAACATTGAATTTAACACTTTTAACCCGTCTTTAAATAAAATAATAATAAGTATCCTAATCTAATATAAGTGGACCAAATGGAATCATATATTATTAATAAGGTTGTTTTTGGTCTAATTAAAATTATTTAATTCAATTAGGACATGTGTTAGGGTAATTATGATATCATTTATACCCTTAATTACCCTATTTAATTTTAACTGTAGTAAATAAAAGGAAAACGTTATTATTCCAAAAAAATTATTTTCATCTTATTGAACCACATTTTAATTATTTATGTCAACCTTGTCTCTTGTAATTTTGAAAGTCAACTCACAGAAGCGGTAAAATTATTTTTTATGCAAATTTGTAAATGCTCCTAGAAGGTGGTTAAAAGACGGTAAAAAGTTCAACAAATTTTATATATCTAAACTTATTATAAAATTAATCCAATGAATTAAAATGAACATATATAGGTTTTATTTATCTTTTTTTACCTAAAATAAATTAATATAAAATAACTAATAACTTAAATAAAAAGTCAGTTTTAAACAATAACGCACTGTTTTTCACTATTCATCAAAAACTGAAAGTTTTCAGAAAAATACCAAAAATTCACCCTATGCTAATAACGGTCTTCTGAATTCAAAAATGCAGTCCATATTGAAACATAAAATTTATAAAATTTCAAAAAGTGGGTATTACTATTCATAATGGCTAGTTCGATTGGTCGTGATGTGTTAAAACTCTAAGTTGCGTATAACGCAAGCTACTACATTATTCAAAGGGAAACGTACCACGGAATCTTGGGGTGTTAAAATTTCATTAATCCCTATCTTTTTGAATGGATTATACCTATTCCTTCTGGATAAATGAATCAACTACCGCATTTATCTTCCTAGGAATATAGGAATGTTCAATGTCAAATAACCAAATGTATTAGACCAATATTCACTATATGAAATTTAAATCACATTGTGTAAATAAAAATTTGAGGATCCTGTTTTCTGTATACACCAAAAAGTGTATACCTATCAGATAAGTCCTATAAAAACCCCAGGAATGAAAAAACGATGTAATATCAAGGTCATGTTTTGGGTAATTATGTACATGAGGTCTCAACTGGTCAGGCCCATACACAAAAACACTACCCTCTTAAATTATTACTGCACCAAGACAGATACCTGGAACATCACCTACCATAGTATAGCCTCTATTAGGCTCTAGAAGAATCAAAATAGTTGCTAAATTATGGCTTCCTGTCATCTCCCAAGTGGCCTTCTAGCACACTTCACACAACAATAACATTTTACCCTTCTTAGTCAGACCGGTAAGAGGTGAAACAAGGCATGAGAAGTTCTATATGAAATTCCTATAATATCAATCCATCCCTAAGAAACAATATATATATAACATGGTATTAGGATACTCTAAGTAAAACACCTCGTTCAACTTCTCTAGATCTTCTAACACTCTGGATTAAGAGATAACAAGACCCATGAAGTAATTTTTTTTACCTTGATGTGGAAATTAGTGATCCATTCATATAACTGATTCTATCTCAGTGTATCAATAATGATATAAATATGTTTAGGACGGTTGTCTTGAGTACGATACTACACGAATATATCTTCTGTGAAAACCATGAAAAAAGAAATCTAGATAAGGGTTAAAAACCATATTCCTCAAATCCATAAAAGTAGTGGTCACATTCGAAAAACTGAATGTCCTAGAAAGGTTCCCATATAAACCATACTTAATTGTTAAATCCATAAGAAGTATGTCTGGAGGACTAACTCACATCCAATGATATCTTGATCTCATGTCAATATTCAAAAACTCAATAGCTAATTAGAGCTTGTGGAAGATATAATCTATTCAAGGAAAAGGATATCAGTTCTTAAATATCACTATGACAAAACTAGGTTTATCCAGTGCTACGTCTATAACAACTCTTGAGAAAATAACTATTAATAACCCCCCTTTTCAGCACTATATAAAGCATTGTTAATGGGGTTTTTAAATAGTCCTCTTTTAGCGTTGTTAAAGGGGTTCTTTAACAGTGCTAAATAAAGAAATGTTAAAGGGGTACCTTTAGCAGTGCTTGTAAAAAATCACTCATAAAGGTCCCCTGTTATCAATGATACAGTAAAAGAGATGATAATTCGTGGGATGTTATTAGATCTTTTAAAAAACAACAGATAAATGAGGGCATTTATCTATGCTATAAAAATAACGCACAAAAAGTCCATCCATTTTCAGTGCATTTTTAAAATCTTTGATAAAGGTTCTCCCTTGATCAATTATTTTTTCTATAACTAATAAAGGGTATATTTCATAAAAATTATATTTCATTAAAACCAATAAATTAATATATAAATATATTTATATTGATATAAATATAATATATATATTTTTTAAATTTTTTTTAGATAAGGTTAAACATTCATTTATATTTAATATATTAAATATTTAGTGAAAATGTATTATAAAATAATTACAAAATAGTATCAATTAATAATTTTCTAATTATTATCGTGTAATCATAATTCATAATAATTTGAATATAAGAAAATGAAAAAATTAATAAAGGATCTAAAATAAGTTAAAATTATAAATCAATGATCGAAGAACCATACAATTTCATTCGTGTGTCCATTTGGGATCTACCTCGTATCAAATCAACGATTGTGACAAGATATATTCCTTAGTGACCAATGGAATGATGGACACATTTGTTAATGACAAAAAAGGCATAAAAGGCCTCAAAAACTGAGTTTTTATTTGGGGTACCCCAATTTTTTAAAATATGATGGTATTTCAACGTCATTTATGGAGGTATTTTGAACTTTTTAGTGGGGAACTGATTTATTCCCAAGGAATACATTTTTTATTGATATTAAGGTTTTGGAATTTTATCATTTTTCATAATATAGTCTTATTTTTAATTAAATATTTTCATATTGTCTTATATTTATTTATAATAAATCACTTCTATAAATACATATATCAAAATATTTATTTTGAAATTTATTTTTAATTATAAAAAATAAATATTTATTATTCCATTGTTAATTAACAAATTATCCATTTTATGTACCTTATAAAAATGGAATAATATGTATATATAATCAGTATATATACATATGTTTGTGTATTAATAAAAACACACACACAAACAGATATATATATATATATATATAATATAATATATATAAATTAATATTAATATATAATATATCAAAATAAATATAATTATATATATATCATGCATTTTAAAATATACACAAATAAACTTAAATGTAATAAAATATACAATAAAACATGCAAGGAATAGTGTTAAAGAGAATCCAGTCACAATAGTGATGTCATGGGATCAAATCCAGGAATGAACAGATATTTGGGATATTCATGTAGTGATAATGAAGGAGGTGGGTGTGTGATATAATATGGGGAGTGGAAATCACAGAGAAAGGGGTGTTTGGGGTGTGTAAAAATTTATTATTTTTTCTAAAAAAATTAACAACCCCAAAAAGCAATTTTGGAGACACAATTAAACAGTGTTAAAAAGTGCTAATAAAGGGTTCCTTTATCAATGATTATTTTAGCTCTGTTAATGGTGACCTTAAGAGTGATTTTTTAGAACTATTAAAGTTCATATTTTAACATCTATCTCAATATTAGTACTATTGATGCACTAATAAACGCCTTCTACTAGTTCTTTTAAAGGATTGGTTTGAATTAGTGTGTAATCTGGTTCAATCTCTAGTAATACATGCATTGAATAAGTGTCCCACACAACTTCTTGGATGAATGTATAGGTGAACCCCAAGTTGAAGTATCAGGTTAGATAAAACCATTAGATTATAAATCCTCCAATGGAATTTTCATGCACCTAGAGCCAAGTAGGTGACATCCTGTATGGAGGAATAGATACTAGAGTCTTCCTTCAAAAGATCTTGATTGTAAACTATACATATCTTCCATGAGGTATTCTACATATGTAGTTTGCGAGAGGACCAGTTTGGGATATGCCTAATACTAAGAAGGGGGGGTCAGTGTTGGGGACTTTTTAAACCAATTTAAACTTTTTATCCTTGTACCTATTAACCTATTGGGATATTTAATCTCTTATTCTATTTTCACTATTTAATGAAATAATATGAATGCTTTACAAATTTTCACATGATTTTTTTCCAAGGTTCACCACTCAATAAGAGCAGCTACGTCCTTGCAGTGTATGGTAATGAACATTGCACAAATTATCCAATATAATTTATTAACCGTTATAGTGGGTTGGCTAGGAAAATAATCCTCTAGCCATTGTGTCTCCCTATAATTGAAGGGGGGAAGGAAATAATCACTTCCCAGTGTTTTTCCATACACTCGGAGGGGGGAAGGGAAACAATCCTCTTTCAACTTGAAACAAGTATGATATACCCTTACACTCACTGGTTCTTTATACTGCTAGTGTAGACAGTCTCTTATAGCCTCTATATGGTTCTTTATACTTCCTCTGAAGATAGTCTTCTCTCTGTTAAAAAAGTTTGCAACCCTAAAATAATCTTCCACATATTTAGACCTGTTGGATGCCACAAATGCTACTTTGTTATTCCATAACATCTTCTTCTCCTTATTACTTACTTATAATCATTCAAGAACCCAACCAATTCTTTCTCTACAACAATCCTATAATATGTAAACTCTTCTTCTTTTACATATTCAATGAAAAACAAGCTGTACTAAAACCTGCCCTTCTTCACACTTTCTCTTCCATTGCAAAACTAACTGTGCTGAACTCTTCTTGTTCTTGAAAGAATTAGAAGTTATCTTTCTGATTGTTAAATCAATGAAGACTATCTCAACATAGCATCATCATAGTTGAACAGAATCTGTTAAGAACATCTATCAAAACTCACAGCTTGAGCACATATCATTACTTACGTGCCACTATGCTTGCACGCCTCCATGGTTATACACCACCAACTAGTTGGGCGCCACAATTGTGCACAACTCACTACATGCGCGCCACTTTGGGTTTAAACACAACACACTTGTTACACACAACTTCCTACTTGTGCACCTCTTACAACATGCATGCCACTTCTACTTGCACGCCACTCTTCTTGTGGTCTACTCTACTTGTGTTCCTCCCTACTTGCACTCCACTCTACTTATGTGCTTTATGAATAACTCTTGACTTGTGTGACACTTAATCTTGCACGCCACTTTGTACTACATGCACGATCAGAGCTCAAATTTTCTATTAAGTGGTGAGATTAGAAAATAAAGGAGGTTAATCATCTATTTATAGACATTTTGGTGACTCACTACGGGAAAAATGAGCAATTGCGACGGGTTATTTGCGACGGGAATAGATCCCGTCGCAAATAGTCCTGTTAAAAAGTTATTTGCGACGGGGGTATTTACCCGTCACAAATAAGGAGGCTTTTGCGACGGGATTGCTTTCCCCGTCGCAAAAGAACTGGCGCGCGTTGCGCGCCAAATCGCGGGAACACTATTTGCGACGGGGGAATATTCCCATCGCAAATAACCGGCGGCGGTAAAAGGTATTTGCGACGGGAATATTCCCCCGTCGGAAATAGTATGTCGGCAGGTGGTTAATTGCGACGGGACCCGTCGCAAATAACTATTTACCCGTTGACCGTAATAAATGTCGGCTAAGGTATTTGCGACGGGACCCGTCGCAAATAATACTATTTGCGACGGGAATCCCGTCGCAAATATTCTAACCTATAAATACCCCCATCCGTTTTTTTTCAAAACATTCTCAAATTCCATCTTCTTCTTCTCTCAAAGTTATATTTCTAAAGTTCAGTTTTTCTTCAGTTTAATTTTTTTTCTCCGGAGCTGATATTAATGTTTTGAAGAACAATCAGAGCAGATCAATTTTCAAGGTATATATGTTCAATTTAATTTAATATTTATTTTTAATTTTTTATTAGTTTCAATTATTCTTAATTAGTTGTTATTTAATTATGTTTATATTGTTTTATTACTTAATAAATTTAAATTATTAGTATTGTTCATAGTTAATGGTAATTAGGAATAATTAGTAATAATTTTTAATAATTAAGAATAAATATTAATAATTAGTAATAAATACCAATAATTAGGGATAATAACATTATTACATTATTAGTCTATTTTATTATTAATATTAAAATAATATAATTTTTTATATATATACAGTTCTCTTTTCATCTGTGTGTTTGCTGTCTTCACATGTATTATTTGTATGTGGAGATAGAAAACGCACAGATGAAAGGAGAATTGTATATAAATTAGAAAATTATATTATTTTAATATTAATAATAAAATATACTAATAATGTTATTATTTGTAATTATTGGTAATTATTCCTAATTATTAGTAATTATTCATTTAATTACTAATAATTAGGAACAATTACCAATAATTATCAATAATTAGGAATAATTACTAATAATTACCAATAATTAGTAATAATTACCAATAATTAGTAATAATTACCAATAATTAGTAATAATTACCAATAATTAGTAATAATTACCAATAATTAGTAATAATTACCAATAATTAGTAATAAATACCAATAATTAGTAATAATTACCAATAATTAGTAATAATTACCAATAAGTAGTAATAATTATCAATAATTACCAATAATTAGTAATAATTAGTATTAATTACAAATAATTAGTATTAATTACCAATAATTAGTATTAATTACCAATAATTAGTATTAATTACAAATAATTAGTAATAATTACCAATAATTAGTAATAATTACCAATAATTAGTAATAATTACCAATATTTAGTAATAATTACCAATAATTAGGAATAAGTACCGGTAAATAGTAATAAATAGTAATAATTAGTAATAATTAGGAATAATTACCAATAATTAGTAATAATTCGTAATAATTACCAATAATTAGTAATAATTAGTAATAATTAGTAATAATTACCAATAATTAGTAATAATTACCAATAATTAGTAATAATTAGTAATAATTGCCAATAATTAGTAATAATTAGTAATAATTAGTAATAATTAGTAATAATTAGTAAAAATTAGGAATAATTACTAATAATTAGTAATAATTAGTAATAATTAGTATTAATTACCAATAATTAGTAAAAATTACCAATAATTAGTAATAATTACCAATAATTACCAATAATTGCCAATATTTATCAATAATTACCAATATTTACCAATATTTATCAATAATTACCAATAATTACCAATAATTACCAATGATTAGTAATAATTATCAATAATTACCCATAATTGGTAATAATTAATAATAATTACCAATAATTAGTAATAATTGGTAATAATTAATAATAATTACCAATAATTAGTAATAATTATTAATAATTAGTAATAATTAAGAATAATTACCAATAATCAGTAATAATTACCAATAATTAGTAATAATTACCAATAATTAGTAATAATTACCAATAATTAGTAATAATTAACAATAATTACCAATAATTAGTAATAACTAGTAATAATTAGTAATAATTAGTAATAATTAGTATTAATTGCCAATAATTAGTAATAATTAGTAATAATTAGTATAAATTACCAATAATTAGTAATAATTACCAAAAATTAGTAATAATTACCAATAATTTGTAATAATTAGTAATAATTAGCAATAATTACCAATAATTAGTAATAATTACCAATAATTAACAATAATTACCAATAATTACCAATTATTAGTATTTATTACCAATAATTAGTATTAATTACCAATAATTAGTAATAATTACCAATAATTAGAAACAATTACCAATAATTATCAATAATTAGGAATAATTAGTAATAATTACCAATAATTAGTAATAATTACCAATAATTAGTAATAATTACCAATAATTAGTAATAATTACCAATAATTAGTAATAATTACCAATAATTAGTAATAATTACCAATAAGTAGTAATAATTATCAATAATTACCAATAAGTACTAATAATTATCAATAATTACCAATAAGTAGTAATAATTAGTATTAATTACCAATAATTAGTATTAATTACCAATAATTCGTATTAATTACCAATAATTAGTATTAATTACCAATAATTAGTATTAATTACCAATAATTAGTAATAATTACCAATAATTAGTAATAATTAGTAATAATTACCAATAATTAGTAATAATTACCAATAATTAAAAATAATTACCAATAATTAGTAATAATTACCAATAATTAGTAATAATTACCAATAATTAGTAATAATTAGTAATAATTAGTAATAATTACCAATAATTCGTAATAATTTCCAATAATTAGTAATAATTACCAATAATTAGTAATAATTACCAATCATTAGTAATAATTAACAATAATTACCAATAATTAGTAATAATTAGTAGTAATTAACAATAATTAGTAACAATTAGTATTAATTACCAATAATTAGTATTAATTACCAATAATTAGTAATAATTACCAATAATTAGTAATAATTACCAATAATTAGTAATAATTAGTAATAATTAGCAATAATTACCAATAATTAGTAATAATTACCAATAATTAACAATAATTATCAATAATTACCAATAATTAGTAATAATTACCAATAATTAGTAATAATTACCAATAATTAGTATTTATTACCAATAATTAGTAATAATTACCAATAATTAGTATTAATTACCAATAATTAGTAAAAATTACCAATAATTAGTAATAATTACCAATAATTAGTAATAATTACCAATAATTAGTAATAATTACCAATAATTAGTAATAATTACCAATAATTAGTAATAATTACCAATAATTAGTAATAATTAACAATAATTAGTAATAATTACCAATAATTAGTATTAATTGCCAATAATTAGTATTAATTACCATTAATTAGTATTAATTACCAATAATTAGTAATAATTACCAATAATTAGTAATAATTACCAATAATTAGTAATAATTAGTAATAATTACCAATAATTAGTAATAATTAGTAATAATTACCAATAATTAGTAATAATTAGTAATAATTACCAATAATTAGTACATTATTTGTATATTTTATTATTAATATTAAAATAATATAAGTTTCTATATTATATACAATTCTCTTTTCATCTGTGTGTTTTCTGTCTCCACATGTAAAATTCGCATTCTTTTTCAAAATTATCAACCTACTCGCCAATGGAGAGGTGAAAGTGAATGCAAATATTACATGTGGAGACAGAATGTTAAACACACAGATGAAAGGAGAATTGTATATAATATAAAAAATTATGTTATTTTAATATTAATAATAAAATATACTAATAATGTAATAATGTTATTATTATATAATTAATGTTTATGAAAAAATTATATAAGTATTATTAAAATAATAAAAAATCAATATAATATTAAAATTATCAATATTTGTAACATGTTTTTCTTTATTCTCAATATATTCAATCTTTACTTGAGTGTTTTTTCTAACAAATTATTCAAAACCAGTAATGCTTTTATATTTTATAGATAAATATGGAACAACGAGGTCGTCAACAATCATTATTAGGTGACCGCATATGGATAAATCAACGTAGAAATCCAAACGGTTATGGTTTAAATCCAGTATATGTTGTGGGTGTGGAGACTTTTTTATCATTTGCGGCATCAAATTCAGAATTTGTTTCAGAAGGCAAAATAAAATTCCCTTGCAGAAAATTTGCATTGAGAACGTTTGACACGTTTGACAAAGTGGAAGAACATCTCTTGCGTTTTGGTTTTCAACCAGATTATGTTTTTTGGTATCAACACGGTGAACGCAGTTCCAGAGCAGGTGATACCAACTTGATTCCGGATCCATCCCAGTTTCAAGATTTAGTACATGATGTTGCAGGTTCATCTGTTCAACATACAGAAACTCCAGCTGATATAGCTTCAAATCCTGAGTTGGCACCGTCTGAATTTTATGAGTTGTTGAAATCTGATGAGGATGCATTATATCCTGGTTGCAAGATGAGAAAATTAGAAGCAGTTGCAAAATTTATGGCTATCAAATCAGATAACGGAATGACAAACACCTGTTTTGACCAGATATTTTCTTTGCTGAAAACACTGTTACCAGAAGGAAATGTTTTACCTGCAAATTACTATGATAGTAAGAGGCTGGTTCGAAATTTGGGACTTACTTGTCAGAAGATTCATGCATGTTCAAATGACTGCATTTTATATTCTGGGGAAAATGAGTCGTTGGATAGTTGTCCTACATGTGGGCAACTGATATATAAAGAAGGACAACACGGGAAGTCTGGTTTGATTCCTGTAAAACAGTTGAGATATTTTCCGCTTACATCCAGACTTCAGCATTTATTCATGTCTAAGAATACAGCGACAATGATGTCATGGCATAACGAGAATATTTCAACCGATAAAAGCTTTAATCATCCAGCCGATGGTGATTCATGGAAACATTTTGATAGAGTGCATCCATCCTTTGCCTTAGAAGCTAGAAATGTTCGACTGGGCCTTTCCACTGATGGTTTCTGTCCGTTTGGATCTTATGGTAGTCAATATTCATGTTGGCCAGTTTTTTTAACTCCGTACAATTTACCTCCATGGATGTTGATGAAGGATACATATATCTTTTTTACTTTACTAATTCCAGGACATCCGAAGAAAAATATTGATGTTTATTTGAAGCCATTGATTGATGAATTAAATTTATTGTGGAGTACTGGTGTCAGTACATATGATGTTGCAACGAAACAGAATTTCATACTGAGAGCAGCATTGATGTGGACAATAAGTGACTTCCCGGCTTATGGGATGTTATCTGGCTGGAGTACACATGGTCAGAAATCATGTCCTTACTGTATGGGAGAGAACAAAGCATTTATGCTCATTCATGGAATAAAACCATGTTATTTTGACTGTCATCGCAGATTTCTTCCAGCTGATCATCCTTTTCGCAGAAACAGATCTCATTTCAGAAAAGGAACAGTTGAAAGGGATGGACCTCCAAAAATGCTACCAGGTTCGGAGTTAAAATCAGTTGTATTTTCATTACCCCCCATCACTTTTGATCCCACAATAAACCAACAAAAAATTTCTGGTTTTGGGAAAGAACACAATTGGATTAAACGTAGCATATTTTGGGATTTGCCATATTGGTCTGATCTGTTGGTCCTACACATGTTAGATGTCATGCATATTGAGAAGAACTGTTTTGATAATTTGTTTCATACAGTTTTGGATACGCCAGGAAAGAGCAAAGACAATGTAAATGCACGTTTATATCTTGCCCAAATTTACAGGTGTCCAGAATTGGAACTATTTGAGAATGTCAGAACAGAAAGGTTACTGAAATCAAAAGCAGCTTATACACTGTCTAAAGAAAACCGTTTATTATTTTGTCAGTGGATTTCAGATTTGAGACTTCCAGATGGTTGTGCTTCTAATTTGGGTAGATGTGTAAAGAATGGTCATATTACTGGATTAAAAAGTCATGATTGTCATGTTATAATGGAGAGACTTATACCCATTGGATTAAGAGGTCTGTTGAATTCTGTGATTTGGGATTCCATAAAAGACATGTCTCATTTTTTTTCGGGAAATTTGTGCGGCTACGGCAGATTATGGTGCTCTAGGAAAACATGAAAAAGATGTTGTTGTAATTATATGTAAACTGGAAAAAATATTTCCGCCGTCTTTCTCCGACTCAATGGAACATTTGATGTTACATTTTCCATATGAAGAAAAATGTGGAGGTCCGGTACAGTTTCGATGGATGTACCCATTTGAAAGATGCATGCAAAAATTGAAAAGAAAAGTACGTAACAAAGCATCTGTTGAAGGATCTATTGCAGAAGCTTATTTGCAAGAGGAAATATCTTTTTTCTGCTCCCATTATTTTGAATCTGAGTATCCTTCAAAACACAACCGAATGGGATGGAACGAGAGGAATATTTATGAAATCGACAATCAATTATCTATTTTCAACCAGTCAGAGCTTGGTTTCGGTGGAGTTTATGAACGCTGGCTTTCAGATGATGAACATTAGAGAGCTCATACGTATGTTCTGCTCAACTGTGAAGAGATGACATTAGTTGTACTGTAAGTGTTTATATCACTTATTCTATCATTTATGTTACAGTAAATAACTTTGGTTTTTATAGGTTGTATGATAATCATATCAAGAAACAAATTCCACAAATTACAGCAGCTTCTCTCGAAAAACGTCGACTGAAAAATTTCTCTCAGTGGTTTCAAAAACTGGTAACATAAATTCTTTATCTTTTAGCAACTCATTCAATGTATAGTTTACTATATTGATAATTATTTCACAAATTTTCAAGTGTCTCGACATGCTGATAAAATTGACAAACGATTGTGTGTATTGAGTAACCCACCTTCCAAACTTGTTAAAACTTATAATGCATATGTGGTGAATGGATTTCGATTCCACACACATGCATATGGGGAATCGAAAAAAACAATGAACAGTGGAGTTAGCTTGAGAGGATCTCATCATCGAGAAAATGAAGTTGACTTTTATGGCATACTTGATGAAATCATTGAACTCTGTTATCTTGGACAACATTACATAACCATGTTCAAATGTCGGTGGTTGGATACAGAGAGAGGCGTGCGTGTTCATCTGACTCATGGAATCATCGATATTAAATGTAAAAGTGTTCTCGCAGTAAATGAAACATTCTTATTGGCTCAACAGGCATATCAAGTTTATTACGCAAAGTAATGTGCAACATCAAGAGAATTAACTGATTGGTGGAGTGTAATAAAAATCAAAATTCGAGTCAATCAGTTTAGTCAATGTGAATGTGCTTTCACTGATGTGCAAAGAATTGAAGTTTTTCAAGAGACTACTCAAAATCAATCTTTTTTACAAAGAGACATGAGTATCGATGACGACACCCCACATTTAAGAGTCGGTGATGATGATGATGTTAATGATGTCACATATGAATTTGAAATGGTAAGAGATGAAGCAACTATAACTCGAATGGATATCGATGATGTTGAGGAGGAATATGAAGATGACATTGAAATATATGAAGATGATGATAAAGATGAACACTGATAGCATTTCATGGTATTTATATACAATCATAATATGTATATATGTATATATAATAGTAATTATCAATTATTTGCTAACATTAATATTTTCTGTTTCAGATGGACGACACCACATTTCGTGAGTTGGCGGATGCTGACCTGACTTTCGATGCGGATGAGTTGCTGACAGATGACCCTCGGCCTGCAGGCGCTCCAGGGAGTACGCGGAGGGGGCGCGGTCTTGCACGATTGATGATTCCTGACCCCGTCCCCGACCGACGTCCACATCTTGGGTTTGATCCACATACACGGAGGTGTGATAACCTGTGTATTTGACTAAGATTTCATTAATCTATTCACATAATAAATGTTTATTATTTTTTCAGTTTTCCGCATATAGCAGTCGGACAGGGCAGCGCTATTTTGAACAACTATTTCTCTCAGTCGTGGACCACATGGGAGTAGATTCCCATTGATGTGTAGCAGGCCATGTTCGTCCATTGGTTGGTACGTACGTAAATAAATAATTTTTATTTTGAAAATTATTTCATTTCTAACTTGATATTTTGATTTATTTGTAGGGTTTATGGTATCCGATCGAGGATACCATGTGTGACGCCATCCACGAGGCATGGGAGGTGGCCATGCGTGATCGCCTTCGTCAATTTTTGCACAATTTAAGAAAAGCTGCGATGAAGAAAGAAGGAGTGTCATATTTTGACGAGTCATGTAGAGCACACCGACCAGAGTATATTTCATCCCATGTATGGGATGGATTATGTGCGCACTGGTTGAGTGGTGCCTTTTAGAGGAGATCATCGGTGGGGAGGCAGAATCGGGGGAGACATGAGGTGACTCATCGAGCTGGGAGTCGTTCTTTCATTACTCATAGACAGCATCTGGTACGTACATTATTTATAAATATTTTATATAACTATAAATATTAACAGTTTATTTTTTATTCTTATAGGCTGTCGAGCACCCCGATATTACAGAGTACGACGTATATCAGAGGATGTATAGTGATCCTGCTACTGGGGAGCTCAGAGGTGATCGTCAGCATCACATCATGGTCAGTATTATTTGTTTTCAAGTTTAAAAATTAACTGCCTATAATATATTCACAATTTCAATTTTAAATTGCAACTATAGGAGTCATATGAGGCCGTAGCGTCACAGGCCCGACCTGAGAGTCAGGCCGAGTCATCAGATCAGACCATTGCCCGTCAGTTTGATGAAGCGGCATGGATGCAGGCCACCCAGTATGCCTTCGAGAAGGGCCAGGTAGTTGGTATCGTCTCTCGACTGACTCCCGGAGATTATTATGGCAGTGTTGCGATGTCGGCGTCGAGCTCGAGAGGAGCTCGTGCATCTTCTTATACTACATAGTATGAGGATCAGTTGCGATCTCAGACTGCACAGATAGAGAGTCTCCGACAGGAGTAGGAGCAGATGCGTCAGCAGCATGAGGAGGAGCGTCGACGCTAGCAGCAGCTGTACGAGGAGCAGGCGAGTCGGTGGCAGCAGCAGCATCAGGAGCAGATGGAGTACATGCGCCGACTCACTCATTCTTTAGGGATGGAGTTTCCTCCACCACCATCTGCAAATCCCCCACCTCCCCCCCCTCCTTCAGATTAGAGATTGTACTTATGTTATAAAATTTGTGAAATCAAATTATTATTTTTTTTCTATTCGTAGTTTCTGTCTCATTATAAAATATTAATAATATTATATTTTTAAATAACAATATTAATATGAATAATAATATTATTTATAATTTATAATATTAAATTTTATATATATATTAAAATTTTATAATATTATAATTTAATTATATTTTTTGTAATACTTGAATTATTTTAATATTTGAATGTAAAATAATTCTATTATTTTTATATTAATTAAAATAAATTATTAATATTTTTTTTATTTATGAATTATAATTATAATATTATTATATTAATTAAATCATTTATTAATATTCTATTATTTTTTATTTGTGAATTATAATTCTATTATTATTATATTAATTAAAATAATTTATTAATAATTTATTATTTTTATTTTTTTTATAGTATTTGGGACGGGATACTATTCCCGTCGTAAATACTAGTATTATTAATAGTTTTTTATTTTTTTTTAAATATTTTTTGCGACGGGATACTATGCCCGTCGCAAATACTAGTATTATTAATAGTTTTTTATTTTTTTAAAAAATAGTTTTTGCGACGGGCCCGTCGCAAAAACTATTTTAAAAGTTTTTTACAAAAATACGGAGTACCATTTGCGACGGGGAGAATGACCGTCGCAAAAAACGGCTTTAGCGACGGGCCCGTCGCAAATAAGTGTTGTTGCGACGCCGTTTTCAGCAACGAGCTATTTGCGACGGGCCCCGGTCGCAAAAATCCATTTGCGACGGGATCCCGTCACAAATGCCCCGTCGCAAATGCCCGTTTTTCTAGTAGTGACTTGCGCACCACATACACATTCACACCATTCCTACTTACACGTCTCTCCATCACTTGCAGTCCACTTCATCACTTGCGTGACACTCCATCAATTGTGAACCACTTTCTTTCTCTTGTCATATTTTGATATGATAATGTTGAAATATGACTTTCACAGAACATAGACATTGACTTTCACAGAACATAGACATGCACGCCACTTACTTTCTCTCCAAACATGAGCTCTATTTATACTTGCACACCACATTTATTCCTTTTACAAGAAAACACTTCATTATTATCCATATCCTTCATAAGCCTTTCATCACAAATTCTCTAAAATTATGATATTTGTGATATACAAATAAGCAAATCATCATCATAGTTTTGTCCATTCTCATCGTTCCATTCCCATGAACTACATAATGTCTTCTCTGGATCTTCAACAATCATCCTTCTTTCTTCTTATACTCTTTGGAATATGAAATCCAAAGTACTTATTCATCCTACATTCAACTCCTCATTTACTTTTTGTACTGTTAATTCCAAATAACTCCAATCATATCTCTTCATCCAAAAGTGGAGGCTTGAGGCTTCTTCAAACACCTTCAATGTTATAGATATTGTAACACCTTTGATACATGTATTTGGAACTTTAAGAACATTAAAATGATCATCTAATTTCAAGGAAATGTGTAATTAATGACCATTGTAGAATTCCAATCCCTTCCACACTCTCTTCTTCTTCAACCATCATTCTCTACATCATGAAAATCATATGATTATTTTCTACAAGTAATCTCTTTAATTGTTTTCATGAAATTGTGAAGCATTTCATGGTCTTATTCAAATACTCATTCTTAATAAATCATCCTCATATGGATGATACTTTACCATTCTTCATTTTTGTAAACAATGTGTTGCCTTTGGCATATGTTCTTTGAAATTAGGATCAGTTCATCAATCATCTGAATTAAATTAATCTTCTTGGAAAATTGCTGAAGTAAGACATCCAATGCTATGATTCCCTAACAATTCTCTAGGAAACCCCACTTCACCCAATATCCCCTAACTTTTTAGTCCTTCATATCTTTCTTCATTTTGACCAGTATTTAAAATTGTTGAGAACAAATTCAATCTTCATACCAAGGTGGTCCCAATAATCTCTCCCTTTGTATTCTGTTGTCAATACGTTAAAGTCTCCTCAAATGAATGTGTCATTGTCAAAATAAGAATCTTTTATCTCCCCTTTACTTTTCAAACATTCATTTCACTTTATCTTCCCCTTATTAACATGAAATAAAAAGGTTCATGGTATAGAGGCTATCAGTTCTTAGGAAGTGTGCCATAAATCATTTCCCTCTAAGTCTACTTGAGAAAAGCTCAATATAGAAAACAAGAGGATTTTATATAGACAAAACAGCTATCTGTTATCCACTGATCATGATACCTCATGAGAATATATCTCATACACTTGTATTTAATGGTTTTTCAATTTCATTATAGGTTGAATATATTTAATGTGATATGAAATAATCTACCTGAAATTCCTGCACTCACTTCAACAAATGGATAAAAAACATTCAAGTGTAATTGGTAGGATAAGTGTCCTTGGGGCACATTAATTCTTCTTATGTCACTAATTGACTTAGTTACTCCGCATTTATAAAAATATCTTTATTTTGAGTAACCAAGGACAAGAGATTAAGGAAAAACATATATTTTCCAATGACATGATATTCATGCAATTTCTAGAGTAATTGAATTTGATACCTACTATCCCTGATACTGATTGAAATAATAACTCTAGAAGCTTCTTCATATGTCTCCCACTTAAGGGAACACCCCTCATAATCTTCATCAATGGAGATCCTTCATCATATTAATGTCTTAATATCAATTTTAAAATCTTCCTTGGATGATAACTTCTTCATCTTTGCTATCAAGAGTTGATAGCAATCACTGCTTCTCATGTTCTCTCCCGAGATCTTACTTCACCTTTAATTCCCCGTATTTTTAGAAAAAATACAATACACACAGATTTAAGGGAATATAGTGGATTCTCCTTAAATATTTAATGTTATTAGGAAGTATGGGGTGATTTTATCAACCATGATGCTGTATTTTCTCTACTCCTCACACTTTCACATATAATCATCAATTCTGACTGTGCTTCTGTGGATCTTAATAATTCTTCTATTTATTTTTTTGTGAATCTAATTTTTCCGGATCTTTCCAAGAATTAGGATCTACTAGTGAAATTTTAATCCTTTTGATAAATTATTCTTGGGAAGGAATAAGTTCAATGAAAATTTTAACATTATGACTAGCCTTAATGAACCCCACACATAGATCTTCCTAAACATGAGAGTTGCATTTTGTTTGAAACCTCTTATTCACCATTTCTTCATCATGTGGAATATTCTTATTAATTATTTAACTACCCTTAGCCCATGCATCTTCATCCTTTCTAATTATTTTCAAATATTTAGGATAGATAACAAATATGTATTTAATAATTATGGCAGCATGTTTCTAATTTCCACATAGCTTCTTTAGAGTTTCATCCTTCTTGATTGTTATTTTGGATGCACTACCCATCATCTTCAAGGATTTATAATCTAAGGACTTCTCAGTTTTCCTCCTTGTAATATTCTTGTGAGCATTTTCTTTTGCATCATACTTATGATTAACTCCTAATATAGATTCTTCATTATATTCTAGATTCTGTTTAATTCTATTCTAATTTGATTTGAATACACTCTGAGATAAACAAACTCCATTCTTGTGACCACTCCCATTGCATACATCACAGATGTTGTCCAGAATTTCAAATCTATTTGCATTATACAGATGCTTATGGATATCTAGATGTTTCTTCTTCTTTTATATCATTCCCCCTTGATATGGGCTTTATCTGTTCTTTTACATTTAAGGGATTGTACCAACAATCTAGTGCACAGTTCCCAATTATGTTGCACCACCAACATTGACCCACAATTCCTGACTTATTGATATCTTCTATATCAGACTGCTGTGACTTCTTCTTGATGTGTAGTTCTTTATTTGGGGAACCATCTTCAATATTATTCTTCACATCCACCCTATCCATGGTGGTAGGAATCTCATCACCTTTCCTCATCCATACTTGTTTAGAGTTTTTCTTCCAATCAATACTTTTTATAGAAACAGTTTTAGAAACATTATTACATGTTGGCATGGATGATACCTTCAATTTCTAAGATTATTGTGATATATCAATGAGTGAATCCATGATCTTATTACCACATGTTGGAGGTATTTTGACAGTATAATCCTTCAGTGAGCATTGAGTACTAGAAACAATTGTTTCTTTCTTTTGTGGAGACTCAATTTGTGTCTTCTCAAGATTGGTCAACTGATCTTCCAACACTAGACATCTCAAATTGAGGATGATTTTTTGGTCTTCAATCATAGTCTTCTTATCATCACAAGATTTCTTCAATCTTTCAACTTCCTCTACATAAATCTTTAATATATTTTTTTCTAATAATGAATCAATTTCCATGATCTTCCTAAAATTTTCGTCCAACTATAACTTATTGACATTATTTCCCCTTTTCAGATCATCTTTAAGTCCATGGATCTTCTCCTCCAGAGTCTTATTGACTCACTCTTTATGCTAAACTTCTTTTAGCCATTTTGAGGAACATATTTTAAATTTCCTCTATGTTTCTTCAAACTCTCCAACCTATCTGGAGGGATTTAGACATTCAATAATTTTTTCTTGATAGCCCTTCTGAAAAACAACATTTTCTTCTTCCACAAGGGTGAAATCTTCCTGCATATATTGAAATACTCCCCAAAAAATGGATTCACTTTCTTATGAAATATCTTTCAAAATATCTTTTAATCTTTCAATTGATAATTCTTGAGAGGTTGTAGATTGATCATCACCGCTTGTGCTAACATTTTAATCTTGAGAATATTTTTAAAATGTACTAACACATATCTCTTGATCCGTAAATGTTGGATGTTTTTCCATATTCTTGGTGAAAACAGTATCCACCATCTCGTTAGTATCCATTTATGATATTTACTCATTTTCAGCAAAGCATGGTGATACACATACTTCCTCTTATTTAGATAATAGGTACATCTTCTTTAGCTTTCTCTTCTTCCTCTTTTTCATGTTTATCATGGTTTTGGTAGATATAGAATTATGCTAAGAGATAAATGACTCTTCATCAAAACTTTAAATCATTTTTTACTCAGGAAAGAAACTCAAGTCTTCAAAAGATAATATCTTCAATGTAGAGAATTCAACAGAGTTGAACCTCCCCCTGATACCAATTGAGATGACCAATTTGGGATATGCCTAACAATGAGGGGGGGTTAATTAGTGTTGGGAACTTTTTAAACCAATTTAAACCTTTTCTCCCCATACCTCTTGACCTATTAGGATCTTGATTCTCTTATTCTATTTTCAATGTTTCATGAAATAATATGAAAGCAGTAAAAATATACACACGATATTTTTAAAAGGTTCACCACGCAATAAGAGCAGCTACATCCTTTCCATGTATGGTATTGACTAGTGCATGAATTATCCACTATAATGTAGTAACCATTACAGTGGGTTGTCCAGGAAAACAATCCTCTTTCCAGTGTTGGTACCTAAACTTAATGGAGGTAATGAACTAATCTCTTCCCAATGTTTCTCCCTACACTCGGAGGAGGGAAGGGATACAATCTTTGTCCAACTTGAAACAAGTAGGATATACCCTTACACACAGTGGTTATTTATACTGATAGTGTAGACAGTCTCTCTACGCCTCTAGCTGGTTCTTTATACTGCCTCTGAAGGAAGTCTTCTCTCTATTAAAAGTGTTTGCAACACCAAAAGAATCTTCCACCTATTGAGACTTGTTGGATTCTACAGTGCTACTTTGTTCTTACACAACCTTATTTTTCTCCTTGATACTAACATATCATCATGAATGTATCCAACCTCTTCTTTCTCTACAAAAAACCTGTATGCTACACACTCTTCTTCTTCTACTTCTTCAATACAAAACTAGCTACACTGAAACATCCTCTTCTTCACACATTCAATTTTAGTGCCAAACCAACTATGTTGAACTCTTCTTCTTAATCTTTCTAGAATAGCATTTTATCTTGATGATTGTTAAATCAATGAATTACAACTCAATATAGAACCATCAAAGATAACCATAAGATGGTAAAAAAATCTAGCACAACTCACAACTTGTGCGCTAATCCCTACTTGGGCGCCACCATGCTTGTGTGCCTCCATGCTTAGGCTCCACCAACTACTTTCATGCCACAATTGTGCACAAATCACAACATGCGCACCACTTTTGGTTTAGAAACAACCAAATTGTTGAAAAAAAACATCCTTCTTGTGTACCTCTTACAACTTGTATGCACTTCTTTTTGCACGCCACTCTACATGAGTGCCTCCCTACTTGCGCACCACTCTACTTGCGTACTTTAGGAATAACTCCCGACTTGGGCGACACTTCATCTTGCGTTCCAATTTCTACTACTTTCATGATCAGAGATCAAATTTTCTATTAATTGTTGAACTTAGAAAAATGAAGAGGAAAGTCTTCAATTTATAGACATTTTTGTGACTTGCATGCCACATAAACTTGCATGTCGTTCCTACTTACGTGCCGCTCCATCACTTACACACTGCTCCATCACTTGTGTGCTGCTCTTTCACAAGAATTCCAAATTATTTTCTTTGTCATATATTGATATTATGATGTTCAAACATGACTTGCACACAACATACACTAGATTTCCACTTATACTTTCGTTGCACACTTACGTGCCATTTATAATTACACTCCACTTTCATTCCTTTTCCAAAAACACTTCTTTACTCTCCCTATCCTTCATTCGGATTTCATCACAAGTTCTCCAAACTTATGATATTTTTGAAATACAAATTAGAAAATCATCATCATAGTTTGGGCCATTCTCATAGTTCCAAGCCCATGCACTACTTACTGTCTTCTCTTCATTTTCAACAATCATCCTTATTTATTCATATACTCTTTGGAATATAAATTCCATTGTACATATTCATCCCCACTTCAATTCCTAAATTCATTTTTGGAGTGTCAATTCCAAATAACTCTAATCATATCTATTCATCAAAAGGGGAGGATTGTGGATTCTTCAAACACCTTAAATTTTGTAGAAAATGTACCACCTTTGATTCCTAATTTTGGAACATTAAGAACAATGAAAAGATCATATGATTTCAAGGAAATGTGTAATTCATGACCATCATAGAATTTCATGCCCTTCTACACTCTCTCATATTCTTCATCCTTTATTCTCTACTTCATGCAAATCATATGATTCATTTCTTCAAGTAATCTCCTTCATGGTTCTCATGAAATTGTGAAGCATTTCATGGTATTATTCAAATCATCATTCTTCTTCAATCATCCTTTGGTGGATGATACATCACAATTATTCATTATTGTAATCAATGTTTCTCCTTTGACATAAGTTCTTTGAACTTAGGATAAATTCAAGAATCATCTAAATTAAATTAATCTTCTTGGATAATTGCTCAGGTATGACATCTAATGATATGATTCCATAAAAATTCTCTCGGAAACCACACTTCAGCCAATATCCATTAACTTTTTAATCCTTCTTCATCTCCTTCATCACTATGACTAGTATTTACAACTATTGATAACAAATAAAATCTTTATACACAAGGTGGTCCCAACAGTTTGATAAGAAATCCCTAAAACAATTGACCACATGAGGAAAATATATTAGATGCATCATCTGATCATCGAAGAAATGAATGGAAATCTAGGCCCTCACTCCTCCCAACCAGAGATGCTCTTGTCCAACAATATGGGGAAATACATTACACACACCCTTGTGAAAAAATATATTTACTTATTATTATTTTAACGATATACTATAGTGATATTAGTCTATATACGTGTAATAGGGAACCGACCAATATAATCCAAGAATGATGCCATAACCTATCATATTGAGGATGAAAATGTTCCATAAGAAATGAAAACTACCTACCTCAATGGGGAAGTCATTTCATTGGCCTATGCCTTCTGAACAGACATCCAACATCATACTTTGGGTCATCACCCCATAAAAGTATTGTATTTCCTACTCGAGACATTCCATGCTCGATAAGAAGATAAACATGTGTTATACACCCTTACTGAATAAATCATACATGATATTCGAGGATATTATAATATGAACTCATATAGTAGAAGTTCCTACACTCTAATCATGGGGTATTAGGTATAAATCTTGTGACTATCATGATCCAGAACCCTATGATATAGCTTGACTACCATAAGTATGATTTCTTTGTTGGTACCGATTATCAAGAAACATGAATATCTCATCCATGACCTCCTCCTATACATATTCATATGGTACTACTCAAGCTTCCATCATGTCACGGTGTAATTGATCCATCCCATGAAAGTCGATCGGGTGCAGGCCCTCTCCCTCTAAAAATAGGAAAAAATGTCTTGAAATACCATTAAAGATGATTCATACAGTGCATTCATATGTCTAAAGTGGGTCTCTATAACACTTAGGCTTCACATGACCCTATTTCCCACACTAATGGCATATAATGAAGCATCTAGTGAATAAAATCTAGATTCCACTACACTGACAGGAAATCTCAAGGTTATTCTTCTTACTACTGGAAGAACTACTACCATATCTCGACATTGAACCTTTTTTTATAGTACTACCGTATACTCTTTGGTTGTTCTCAGAAATAAGATCATAGTTCATGATCTCAATAAAAATGTATATATGTGGAAAACATTCACCAATGATAAAATGGTATACTTTAGCACATACTCTAACCGTCACACTCGAGATAACTCATCACGTACCCGAATAGGAGAAAATCATTACAACATAGTGAAACTCAAATAGTTGTCCATTACAGACACAACACCCTAATCCCGGTTTATGTACTCCCTTTCCCAACTAGATCTTAACATCTATGGGAAAAAATAATCATATAAGGTAGTCTGGAAGACCGCTCAGACCATTCCCTAATAATGAAAATACTGAGTAATCACATCCCACCAGTGCTTGGTCGAATCATGAAACATATAGTGGGAGAGAATTAAAATCCTCTCTAGAGGAGTTTGTAGATGATCAATGATAGATAATATGGTCCCTATCAATCACTCACCATCTTGAGGACCACCATCCCCAGAGAAGATGGGAGCATACCGCTGCTAGAACTCACAAGTCAGATTATACATCATAGATGTAGGTTATAGAGCAAACAATATAGAATTCATTAAATATAAGAAACCCTCTATAAAATTACGATCATTTCTTAGTTTGTAAATAGCATCTTGTGCATCTGGTGGTACTACTAGAGGTATCACTACTAGATTAGGGCCCAACACCTCTAGAACGTGGTTGTTTCCACCCTCCTGGAACACAAAGGGAGGGTGTCATCATTTTATAGATCTAAAAATTATAAGAACATGACTTTTATCATAAAACTAAACCGGATTGAATAACCAAAATTAAAGGAACATTTGAAAATGGTTCACTACCTATGGTATAATATCCCAACTACCCACTTTGAAGGCTAGGGTACTAGTATGTGTTTCAATTTTTTTATAGGGGTTCTAGTATATGGAGGGCCAATTGAAATTTAAGTAGTGAAACCCCCTTTAAATTACACTTTTATTTATCATTTATAGGAAACCATTTAATTTTTTAATTCAATGTTTACATTGTCACGACCCAATACTAGTTGACCCAGAATTGGTCCCCCGAGTAGGTCCACGATATGTCCCGAAGGGAGTTTTAAATCCCCACTGGCTGACAACTAGTGCCAGGAATCAAAATATGCATTTGTGAACAATTTATCCCATAAAAATGAAATATAGATAAACAAAAATAAACTAGAAAAAATAGAAAAACAACCCTAACCATAGAAAATAAAAATGAATATAATCAGCTAGACATACCTCCAAGTAACCCCATGGTTCACCACCAAATATCGAACCACGCTCTCCTAAGAGTGATCCGATACTTGAACTGAAAAATGAAAATTAAAGCATGTGGGGGAACTGATATTCTCAGTAGGAAAGCCAAGGAAAAACAAAACCATATTCCATTTCCATAAAAACCCTATCATTCTATTTTGATAATGATTCATATTTAAATAAGGTCTTTCAGTCTTTTCAAAACTCAGAAACAAGTTTAATTTTATTTATATAAATTAATTCTCTTCCACTATATTTTCAAAATAAATTATAATCGTGGATTTAAATTTCATAATTATTAGTGATAAATGTAGATTAGAATATATTTTTCACAATGGGGCATCAAGGAGTAACAGAAAAGAAAATCACATCACAAGAATTATGACACAAACGGCCCCCATGGGAAATCCCTATAGGTAACTAGCCTGAATGGCCTAAAGGCCTTCATTTTTTATTTATTTTTGATAACCCCTGTTCCAAGGGATTAGGGGGAACCCTTTCAAGGACTGTAGTCTTAGTGATTACATAACCCAAAGGCATAAGATACATTACATGACCTGAAGGTCTTAGGGAATTCAACCAAACTATAACTACAAGGATCTTCTCCTCCCTCGCATATGCATCTTGATGGTAGATCTCCACCTTCATATGGCCATATAACAAAGCTTCATGTGAAATCATAGGCTGGTTTCAATGGAATAGTCATACCCTCTCATTCTTCCAAATCTATTGGTTCTTCTCTTGTGAGTGCGCCTGCTCTGAATCCTCATCTGGGGATGCTCCTTTTTTATTTTGTCTATCTGCGGATACTGCATGCGGCATGAACGGATTGAGGTGGCCCAAAATACCAACTGAACTTAAGGCATGGGTGGAAAAAAGGCCTTAAGGACCCCAAGCTCAATCTAGTGGCACAAGGTGAATATTTTCAGCTTCTATAGTACCGAACAATACCTACTACAGTAACTATTATAGTACTCGCACAGTTCCTCTTCATTGCCTGTTATAGTAACCCTGAAATATGCCTCTTCCTGGTTTCAAACCTTTTTCTCATGAATTAACTTAGGGATACCTCACCAATTATGCTGAGGCTCATGTGACTCTATAGGTAACTAGCACATGTGGGATCCTAGAGACCTCTTACCTCAGAGAAAATGTGGAATAAGATCCACAACGATCTATATTCTTATGCATGAGCCACTAGCAGTGAACACACAAATAACCTAGTGGTCTCCAATGAAGAAAAGTATTTAGTTTGTGTTGTAATGTCAATCCTTCTAGATGAAACTGAGATGAACCACTTATATATCATATAGAATACTATTCCTATTCCACCCACAAAGGAACCTGTTTTTCCCCTTATGCTCAAGTTAAAGATTATATTCACACATAGAAATATATTAACACAAAATCCAAACATTTCATTAAAATCACCCTTCTTTACAAAACACCCACTTTCCATTTTAATCATGCCATGGAAAATACCCTTTTTAGGTACATCTGTCATCACTTGTAAGATACCCAAATTCCCTTTTAATAATTATAAGAAAATAAACCATAAGAACTAACCAAATCAATGGGCCAAGCCCTTTCCTAAAACAAATCATACTTGAAAACCATTTTCCAAATAATTTTTCCACCATACACACATTTCAAAATTTATACTCAAATGCACAGAAGTATAACATTCCCCAAAATGATTTATTTTACAATTAAAAACCCAGTTTAGACATACGAAAATTAAATTCCCTTAAAAATATATTTCTCACCATCTGAACAATAGATGAAACCCAATTTAGAATCATTACATTAAATCACACACAAAAACATAGACATTTCCTTTATTAAAAATCCATTCCCAATCCAAAATCACCCAAACAACTTTGAAAACACCCACCACAATATACAATCAAACCAAAAAATGCACTCATAAACTTAAAAAAAACATGTTAAATTATTATAGAGGTGTTAGGGAATAGAACCACCTACCATTTATATATATATATATAGTGCTCATACATTTTATATAAAAAACATGGAAATAAATTCAAAGGAACATCAAGAAATAATGTAAATTATAATGAAAGGTCAAGGCATGGGGAAACCTACCTCAAGGTTGAACCAAGCCGTCTACTTCATCTTTTGGGGGTTTTAACTAAAAGTTGCTACTCCCCCACAAAGCATATGCATCTTCACATATGTTCAAGGACACCTAGCCCCTATTAATACATTATCATGGCTAATGAAAAAGTCCAAGAGAATCCTTATAGGTATGCTTATATGCATATATCAGTCTCCACTCAAATGTGTTTACATTTTTATATATACACATAGGAACACCTTTCCACATGCATGTAAATTTATTTCCATGGATGTAGATACACATAATGAGGGAAACTACATGTATATATCTACCTACCTATGCACACACAGGTGATTCGCCCTTGGATTGGTGACTTGAAACCGCACTAAACAGTCTAACACACTACACATATATTTTAATAAATGAGTAAAAATATTTACAAAACACTTCAAAATTATCCCCACAAAATGTTATACCAAAAACACACCCGATTCCATATCAAAATGCCATTTTAAAACTAACTAAACTTCATAACCATGAAAAAACAAGAATCTCACAATTCAAACAATTTAAATAAACCATTTACACATTTTATAAAACAACCCAATGAAACACCACAAGGCCTTACACTAAAAACATACCCAAACCCCCTTTTAGGAATCAGACACACACTAAAAACCATTCCAAAAATCATTCGCATCACTTACATAATTAAAATAACTAATTGAATGATTTATAAATTGACATAAATTATACAACACAAGTTATACATAAAAACAATCAATTTCATAAAAAATGATACTTTAAATTTAAATGCATAAGAAACCTTTTCAAAAACAAATTTTACACCTCACATATTAATCATGTAAAACATTAAATTAACTAAACAAGAAAAATTATCAGAAAAATAATTTTTATAGACTGAACCACCTACCCCAAGTGTTTAAAACTCCAAAAATTGGTGTGAAACTCCAATCACACCACAATCGCACCATGGGGAACCAAAATTGAACCCTAATTCAAGAATTTAAAACAAAAGACTGAAGATTAAACCATAAAATCACCACTCAACAAGATGGAAAACCAAAACCCCAAATTGAAGAAGAATTTGACGTAGAAGGGATGCCTAAGAGAAGTGATTACGTAGTTGGGGGGGGGTTCTACTGGATGAGGACCTGCTAGGGGCTGCAGCTGAGAGGGTTTGTGCGTCGCGTAGGGAGGGAGGCTGAATGTGGTTCGCGTGAGGGAGGAGCGATGGCATCGATACAGGAAAGGAGAGGGAGGAGGGAATCTATGGTGTCCATCCAAGAAGAGAAGGGCCACACATAGGTGATGAGGAGAGTGGGTAGCGCCTGGTCGTGTACCTAGGGCTTCTAGAGAGGGGGGCATGCAAGGGGTGAGGAGGAGACCCCTTATGGGTCTAAAAAATCAAACTAAACAAATAAAAAGAGATAAAATTAATCTTAATAATAATAATAATAAGATTAGAAACATTAAAAATTATAATAATATTCAAACACTAATAATAATAATAATACTCTTAATACTAATAATATTATTATTTAAACAATTCTTTAATTTTTATTTTATTTAAAACATAGGAAGGCATCACAGTTACTTGGGGTGAAGCCAATGGGTTCCCAAACCATGCTTGGTCATGCACCAGTTACTGCCAAGCCCAAAATGCCCATTTCTAAATAACAACCCAAAAATTTGAATGGGGTCTCAAACTGCTCAAAAACAAAATAAAATAATACCAACGATGAATAAAATAATTATAATAGAATAATGTTGGGTCGGGGTGTGACATACATTTTATGTCATAAGTGAGTATATAAATAATAAAATGATCAATTAAATGGATAATAATTAATAGTTTATGAAGGACCACACAGTTTATAAATTAATATTTACACCTATGTAATTGCTACCATTCTCCCTTACATTCAGTATCAGAATGCAATGGGTAAGATATTGATGGCTTGACTTCAATGAATTACCCTTTCCAATTTATGAGGGCCCATACAACTTATAAATTTAAAATTTTAGTCATGTAATCATTGAAAAATATTATCTCATGTAACCAAGGTTACATACATTACATGGGTCAAATATGGCTATTTAATATTTCCCCATCAATTTATCAAAGAAAAAACTATTTAGGTTGATGCCAACAATTTAAGAAACTAATTTTATTTACCAATAGAAGATGTTAGAAGAACAATAATATTTAACAAAAATGGACCACTGATCAATCATATGAAAAAAAGGATATAAAATAATTAAAACATATCACCACAATATTTTATTGTATGTCTCTACATAAATAATATTAGTTTCTTTGATAGCTTATCTTTCTCACAATAGCCAACTTTAACGAATGAATTATTATAACCTAGATGTTAAAATGGTGAGAATGAATATTATTAAACACATTATGAAATTTCTATATTATAAATTCAATAAAATGTTTTTACATTCAGCCAAAAAAAATTTATATTCATATTATAAGAATTTTTCCAGTTTTATGCATTAGAAGGGATAATTTTAATAATGGTAGTTTTATGGCCTTTTAATGGGACACTCGTATTAAAATTAAATTTTTATAATTTTATAAATTAAATTGGTCAAGATAAACTTCATTTTTGAAATCATCATATGAAAATTTATTTGGGATATTATTTTTTGTATTTTTTTAATAACTTTTTTTAATGAATAGTATACAAATACAACATTTTAATTGAAAAAAACATTTTCATTTAAAAAATATATAGTGTTAAAATATATTTTTGAATTGTTTAAAAGAATAATTATGTTTTCCAGAGTGGATACTCAAGAGGGGGGTGAATTGAGTTCCAATTAAAATTTTTGATAAAAATATTTCTCTTAAAATCCCCCTATAAAAAAGATAAACTGTAGTGAATTTATCCATAGTGTAAATGTTCAATTAGATTCTCAAAGATTGATTTGGTCTCTGTTAATTTTATCTGAAGATTAACCTGACTTTTGAAACTAACTTACTGCTTCACAATAAATATAAACACTTGATAATTTAACTATCAAAGTAAATTTAAAACAATTTATGTTTCCAAGTAGTTAGCAGCAGAATATGAAATATATAGTATACTTATGACTTAAACTAAAATGCACAGCAGACGTAACCAAGAGGTTCAGTCTCAAGCTGAGACTTAGTCCTCTCAACAATTTATATGAATTGATCCACACCCTGGATAGGGGTAAATAACAGTTTAGAAACTGTTCAGGTTCAAGGACCTCTACCGCAGTTCTACGTGGGAAAACAAACAACAGCTCGCAGTTGTCCAAGTCTTACTCGAACTCTACCTCAAACCAATGTGGGGTACAAGGGAGTTATAGAGTTTGAATGAGGATTTTAGAATCCTCCAGCATAGCTCAGGAGACAGTGTGTGTATAAAATAAACAGGATACACACACTGCTCAAAATGTAGATGAAAGAATCACTAAAGTAAGTGTGAATGAGTTTAGAAAAGCTTTAGTGATTGGAAGTGCAGCTCTAGACTCGTTTTATTGGTCAGAAAAGCTTCTGAGTCCTTCTCAAGTTATTGTTCTGAAAAACAGAGTGTCGTTTTCTTCCTTGGTTCTAGGTTCATCTTATCAGCCTGAGTGCATGAAGTGTTTGTTGTAGTTCTTCACTCAAGATTCAGATTGTGTTCACCTTTAGAGAAGAATTGCTTCATGTCTGTCCAGTGCTCTTGGAGTATGGATGTAGCCTTGTGTGAATTCACCACGTTTGAATGATGTTGAGCCCTTTTTCTTTTTCACCCTTCATGTTTAGTTCCTTGATTCTCGCTGTATGTACACCCCGTGTTCACTACTTTTCAGCTAGGTCTTTATCTTCCCTTTTATAGCTTTCAGCTCCTCCAAATGGGAATGATTACCTTTTGCATGGGTACTAGGTACGGTTCCCTGACATGGAAACTGAAATCATTAAATAAAATTTACTGCATTAAGAACATCAAATATAACTGTTAGCTTAATAAATAAATAGCATTGAGAGTATAGAGTTGACTGGTTGGTCAATCATTAGTAGCCTCCTATTGGTAGATGTGTATGGTGGACTTTGTGTAACAGTGACCTTCCATCAGATTCTCTTTGAACTTGTATCGGTAGCTCATTACTTTGTATCAGTAACTTTTTACTCTATATCAGTAACTTTTGGTATCGGTAGATCTATATACTGGTGACTTCATTCTATCGGTAGCTCAATTCTGTATTGGTAACTCTGTATATTGGTCGCTCTTGGTCTATCGGTAGACTAAGGTCTATCGGTAGCTCTGGTCTATCGATAGACGTAGGTCTATCGGTAGCTCTAGTCTATCGGTAGACTAAGGTCTTTCAGTAGACTAAGTACCGGTAGCTCTGTATCAGTAGTTATATGAAGATTAGTGACTAACACATATTTGTTTTATGCAAAACATATCTGATTGGGTTAGAATTACTTCAGAACTTATATAAACAGAGATAAGTATTGACCAACAAATTTCAATGAGTATTTTAAAATTAATATCAGATAGAATATAGATTGAACTAATTAGAATATAGATAAAAATTAATTGGGATTATCAAAGTATATGAAATCATAGTTGGGATTATCAAAACAGGCGAGGTCAACAATCTCCCCCTTTTTGATAATCATAACTTATGCTATTATAGTTTTTTTAAACTAGTTGAATCAGAAGATATATCATTAAATGAAATTGTCTCAGAGAAAACTATATAATTTATTATAGGTATAATTAAATGCAATAATATCAGAGGGGAAAAGCATAGACTCCCCCTTTGATACTATTTCTCCCTCTTTGAGACTTTGATAATATTTCTCCCCCTTTGTGATAATCAAAAAGTGGAAAACAATAAAAAAATAGGAACAAAATGAGAAAGAAAAGAAATATAGTTGGATTATATGTTGAAAAAAGGTACATAGACAAAAAAACACAAAGGAGTCCAATCAAACATATTATCCACCTATTCAATCCACATCCTCAATGTGAGATGTGCCCTTTGGATCAAAAGAGGATTCAGACTGTGTGGATGCGGGTGAAGGATTAGGAATTCCAGAAATGATCACAGAAGGTTGATCCATAGAAACTATGTCTGGCCTGTACTGAGGAGTTATTTGAGTGATCATAGGTGTAAGGCTTCAAATGGCTTGGGCTGGAGTCATCTGAATAGGAGAAGTAGTAGAGTCTGAGGCAGGTAAAGCAGGAGGTACAATCATTGGCCTAACATCGACATGTAGGAACGACATCAAAAGATTTCTGAAATCCATAATTATTCCTCCTCCACTATCCATAGAAGATATGAAATCATCCTTGTTCTCCGTGAATTTTTCCAAGGCTGGAGTCAATTCCCTTAGTTTTCTAACTTGTTCTTTAAAGGCTTGATTGAAAGAAGGTAACATCAGGTTTTGCAACAGAAGTTTGAAGTGATTGTTGAGTTGATGCATGGTGTAAACCTTTTGGAAATAGGAGTCCACATTTTCTTTCACTTCTTTCTAAGAGGCAGAAGATTCTCTCATATAGTCCTGTACTATCTTCGTTATTTCTCTAGATGAATCTCTAGTAGAGATCACAACTTTGCTCAGGTCGGATGAGTCCACAGAGCCACTGGTTTAAGCTGAGCCAAGCTCCTCCTTCATCATAGCTCGAATCTGATTCAAATCCACTGAGGGTTTAGAAGTAACAGAACCAACAGAGAAAGATACAGTTTCCTTGAAATTTTTGGTCAAACCACTAATAAGATTTTGGACTTGGGAATCATGGGTTTTAACATGATCTTTTATGGAGGTTTTAAAACCTTCAAACACTGAAACCATCTGGCTTACAACACTTTGGAAATAGGCTAAGTCCTTTTCTGCTTGAGATTTTGAACTCATGTAAGAGTCCAAAGAGATAACAGATTTCTTTAGAGATTCAACATCGGCTTCTACTCTAGAAACTTGAGTCTGTCAGTCTGTAACTTCTTCCACTATTTCTGCCACAAAGGTTGAAAAATCACAACTGAGAGAAAGTTCAAAAGATTTTTCAAAAATAATCATCTCTTCAACAAAGAAGTGCTCCAACTCAGCAACAGAAGCACTAAAGGACTCTTTCATATCATCCTTTAAGGATTCAAGATTATCCCTGGTGATCATATCAGTAGGAGCAATTACAATAGGTGATCTTTCGGAGGCTAAACTAGCTACTGAGTCAGTCATAATCGATTGGATTGATGAAACCTGTGAAGTTTCCATCTTCCTTGTCTCTTCCATAAAATTTTCCTTAAGCTTTTTCTTCAAAATATCCAGGTCATGCATTCTGACTACACCTTCAGGTAGCAACTCAGACTCAATATCATAAATTATTTTTGGTCTATTTAGAGATGCCTCATTATCAGAATCAGGATAGTCTATTCTGCAAACCACAAAACCTGGGTCTTCTAGCCAGTCCTCAATATCAACATCCACTTACACACTTCCAAACATGGTTTGATTCTCCCCCTCAAAGGGTTCATTCTCTTGTATATCAAGGGCATTCTCAGCGGGTCTTTCTTCCTAAGGAGAATCTTCTATTATCAAATATTTCTCTTCAACTGCTGGAGGGTCCTATGGATTATGTACAACTTCATCAATTCCTCCCACTACATCCTTAGTAGGGAAAGCTGAGCTTCTAATTAATGGACTCAGACTTAAATATACAGAATCAGAGGCATCCGATTCATTCTTCTTTTCTTCTTTATGCTCAGGGGATGGATGGTCTTCCTCATTAGGAGGTGGCTCTTCTTCTACTAGAGTTTCATTTCTCAAAGATACAACTTCAAAAACTGGACTTGGAGGCAAGTCCAAATCTCTTATATTATCCATATAAGTTTCTTCTTCTTCAGTATCAACACTGTACTCAGATTCATCTTCATCAGGTCCTAGACCTGGATCCCTCACATCCTTAGGTCTTGAAGGATGATCTGCATGATTAAATTTATCATATACCTTCTGGTCATCATTAACCCACTCTCCTCTCCATGGGTTCCAATTTATCTTCATGTATTTTCAAATAGTGGCTGTGATACAAAAATTATTCCTTACTACCACTGTCTCATCTTGAGACTCAACGTTTCCTTTCACTTTGATCATCACAGAGATCAACTTGGCAAAGAATAGGGCATTAGTCTTTGATTTTGGCCTTGTCATGTCTTCAATTTGAATCATCAACAATCTGCACAGATTTAATTTTACACAATGTCTCAAGAGATACAGGAGATAGATATACTGATATCTTAAATTCGCAAAGTCTCCTCTCCTTGGTATTAAGACATTCTGAACAAATTTGAACATAAATCTGTTCTCTCCATCCATTTCAGCAGCCACTACTTGTCTTTGATTTCCATCACCGGTGAGCTCCTCAAAGGCAGTCTCATAATCGAATATATCACTTGTAGGTGGTATAGATTTTGAGAAATATCCAGATACACATTCATAAGGAACCTTCAGGCATTCAGCCCACTCAACAGATGAAAAAGACACCTCCTTTCCATTCACAAAATATGTCACTCGATTTTCATCTTCTGATTTCCCAAATCTTACAAACTCATAATTTTTTTTCACTAGATTTGGATAGTAGGGGCCATTGTTGTTCGAAAATCAATCTACCCACTTTTGATCTTCCAGCACTTCGAGCACTAACAAATTTCTAGGAAGCAACCATTCCACGCACAACTCTTTTTCAATCACAATAACTCTATTCTGCAAATGAGGATTCACTGGTCGCCTACCTGACCTAGTTCTACCAACACTACCACTTGCTTCTGGCTTGGAGTTCTTCTTATTTGCTTTTGGGTCATCAGTGCCATCTATGATGGTAGGAAGTTTGGTTTTTTCCATCACTGGTTCGAGAGATTTAAGGTTTTCGAGAGATTCGAGAGCTAAGGTTTGAGGGTAAGGGTTTGAGGCTCACTGGATTGAGAAGTAACTAGGACTTAGTTTTTATCAGTTAAGAATCAATAAATAAATAAATAAAATAAAATAAAATAAAAACGATTCAGATTCTGGTGGTAGACAGAAGTTTAAAACAGTGCACTCATCGGTAGGGTTTATCGGTGAGAATTCCTACCAATGAGGTCCATCGGTGAGGTTTCATCGGTGAGGTTACATCGATGAGGTATCATCGGTGAGGTCTCATCAGGGAGGTCACATCGGTGAGGTATCATCTGTGAGGTTATATCGGTGAGGTATCATCAGTGAAGTTACATCGGTGATATATCATCGATGAGGTTAATCATTCCCAACTCATGCCTAATGTAACTTAACCTATCCTAACATAATGTTTTGGTAGAAATTTCATCCAATTGATATTCAATACCTATAAATTCAAGAGTAATACCTCCCTTTTGGTAATGATCTCTCAAGAAATGGTGCCTTACATCAATGTGTTTGGTCCTTGAGTGAGATACATGATTCATCAAAATGTTTATTCCACTAGTGTTTTCACTGTTGATAGAAATATGCTTAAAATCATATCTATAGTCCAAAAGAGTGTGTTTCATCCACAGAATTTGTGTGCAACAACTACCACCAGCTATATACTCAGCTTCGGTAGTGGACGAAGCTACAAAATTTTGATTCTCACTACACCAAGATACTAACGATTTTCCAAATAAATGACATGTTCCAGATGTGATTTTTCTATCCAACTTGCAACCAGCAAAGTCAGAATCTGAATAAATCATTAACTCAAAGGATTGTCCTTTTGGGTAAAACAAAGCTAAGTTTATAGAATGTTTAATATACTTAAATATTATTTTAATAGCAAGTAAATGAGATTCTTTTGTATTAGCATGAAATCTTGCACACATACACACACTAAACATTATATCTGGTCGACTAGCAGTAAGGTAAAGTAAGCTTCCAATCATACCTTTGTAATTGGTTTGATCCACTGGTTTCCCAGCTTCATCTGCATCCAATTTATAGACTTTACTCATAGGAGCATCACTTTCCTTAATACTATCCAAACTAAAATGATTTAAAAGATCCTTTGTATATTTAATTTGATTCAAAATAATACCATTTTCATTTTGAAAAACTTGAAATCCAATAAAATATTTATGTTCTCCCATTAAACTCATTTCAAATTCATTTTGAATAATCATTGAAAAATCAGTATATAAGGAATGTTTAGAAGATCCAAAAATAATATCATCAACATAGATTTTTACTATCAAAACATATTTAGAAACTCTTTTAATAAAAAGAGTTGGATCAATAATCCCTTTAGTAAAAAATTTTTAAAAAAGAAAATTACTAAGTCTATCATACTAAGCTTTTGGAGGTTGTTTTAAACCATATAAATCTTTAGAAAGTTTGAAAACTTGATTTGAAAAATGAGGATTAGTAAATCCAGGTGGTTTTTCAAAATAAAACATCTCTAATTATAAAGCCATTTAGAAAAGCACTTTTGAAATCCATTTGATATAACTTGAAATCCAGATGAGCAGTATAGGAATGTAAGATCCTAATAGCTTCTAATCAAGATACAGGGGAAAAGGTTTCCTTATATTCTATACCTTCCTCTTGACTATATCCTTGTGAAACTAACCTAGCTTTGTTTCTAACTATATTTCCAGATTCATAAACTTTGTTTCTAAAAACCCATTTAGTGCCTATTGTCAAAGTGTCTTTGGGTCTGTCAACTAATTCCGAGACTTTGTTTCTTTCAAATTGATTTAACTCTTCTTGCATATACATTACCCAAAATTCATCATTGATTGCATCATTTACATTTTTAGGTTTTAGCTATGAATGAAAAACTTGATGTTCAACCTGGTTTCTTAGTGAAGCTCTAGTCTGTGTCCCACTATCAAGATTACCAACAATATCATCTAAAGGATGATTCTTTAGAATCCTAGTTGATCTAGTAAAGGTAGGACTATAAATTTCAGGTTCATCTATAGGTTCGAGTTCAACAGAAGAAGATTCTGGAATATTTCTAGAACAGGATATTTTTACAGTAGGTTCTTTAGTATTATCATTAAGGTCCAGAACAGTCAAATCTTGTTTAAGATTTTCAAGAGAGGTTTTAGGCTCATGAGGATTAGTTTCATCAAACTTGATGTGAACAGATTCATCCACACATTTGGTTCATTTATTAAAGAATCTATAGGATTTTCTAGTTAAAGAATAACTATGAAAAATTCCTTCATCACTCTTAGAAGAAAACCTGTCCAGATTATCCTTTGTATTGTGAATAAAAACTTTTCAGCCAAAGACTCTAAAGTAAATAACTTTGGGTTTTAAATTATTCCATAGTTTATATGGGGTATTCTTGAGAACAGGTCTAATTAATACTCTATTAATAATATAATAAGCTGTATTCATAGCTTCAACCCAAAAGTAAATAGGCAGGTCATACTCATTAAGCATGGTTCTTGCAATTTCTTGAAGAGTTCTTCTTCTTCTTTCGACTACACCATTCTGCTGAGGTGTCCTAGGAGCAGAAAAGTTATGACTACAGCCATTGTGTGAACAATAATATTCAAACTCATGATTTTCAAACTCACGGCCATGATCACTTCTAAGGGTTTTAATATTAATTCCACTAAGGTTTTCTACAGACTTCAAGTATTTAACAAAGTAAGAACAAGCTTCACTTTTGTGAGCTAATAAGTATACACAAGAATATCTAGAAAAGTCATCTACTAAGACATAGACATAGTGCTTCCCATTTAAACTAGAAACTCTTGAAGGTCCAAACAAGTCCTTGTGAACCAACTCGAGAGGTTGAGAAGTTGAATCTTGTTTCTTTGATTTAAAAGAAACTTTATGGTGTTTTCCCTTTTGACAGGGATTACAAACTTTGTCATTTGTGAATTCAAGTTTGGGTAGGTCTCAAACTAAGTTCTTCAAAGTCAATTTTCTAAGTGAATAGATGTGACAGTGTCCTAATATTCTGTTCCAAATCCATGACTCTATATGAAAATAATTTAAACAAGTAACATTTTGTTTGGCCAAAGAATTTAAATCATCAATATAAACATTTTTATTTCTCAAATAAGAAAATACTAAAACACTTTTAGAGTTAAAAACATTACATGAATCATTTTCAAACGTAACATTAAATCCATCATCACATAACTGAGAAATACTCAAAAGATTATATTTAAGTCCATCAACAAATAAATCTTTAGAAATCAAAACTGAATCAGTGTTACCAATCTGGCCTAGGCCGATGATTTTTTCTTTAGAATTATCACCAAAGGTGACATGGCCTCCATCAACATTGATTAAAATCTTGAAGCATGAGTAATCTCCAGAAATATGTATTGAACATCCACTATAAAAATACCATAAATTCTTGTGAGAACTCTTCAAACAGTTTTCCTACAAAATAGATTTAGATGGAAAATGATTTTGGTGCCCAGATCTTCTTGGGTCTAGAAAGGTTAGCAATCAAAGCTTTAGGTACCAAAATATGTCTTATGGGTATCATATAATTTACAGATTCAATATATTTTTAAAGATAAAATTTATTTGATCTATAACCATATGAATAACTAGTTGAAGCATATGAATTTCCAGAACTGGAACTAGCAGAATTTTGTTCAGATTTAGGAATAAATCGATTTTTGGTAAAATGTCTCTTTCCAGGTTAGTATCCCAAACCAATAGTGTATTTTGGTGCAACTTTCTTTCCTAACATTTGAGTTAGAGTATCTTTTTAAATTGGAAATTTTTCTATGTCCTTTCTAAGTTTATAATTATACATTTTCAATTCAATATTTCCCTTTAACAGTTGAGCATTCTTTTTCTTCTCTATATCAAAGGCAAATTTAACATTGGAAGTGAGAGCATGCTGTTTCTTTAATGACTTATATTTGTCCTTAAGTTCATTAAATGTTTCTTCTAGCATGTTACAATATTCAAACAATTCATCCTTATACATATCTTCATAATCAGAATGAGATTCTGCATCATCTCCAAAATAATAGGAATTCAAAACAGGAGTATCTAAGCTTACCTCAAATGTGTTGGTCATGAAACACATGTTAGAATGATTCTTTTCAGAATCAGAAACTTCAGATTCACTTGTGTTGTCTTCTGAAGCACTCCAAGCAGCTTTCATAGCTTTATTGTACTTATTGTCTTTATAATCATGTTTCTTTTTGAATTTTAATTTTGGACAACTAGCCTTGATGTGTCCTTTCCTTTTGCATTCATAGTAGACTATATCATCTTCCTTATCATATTTTTTCTAGTCCTTACACTTAACTCTATTGTCATACTTACCTTTGTAGTTTGATTTTATGAAGAATTTATTTTTCCTATAGAACTTCTTAAATCTCTTGTCTATTTGATCCATTTCAGCATCACTATCGGATTCTGAATCTTCACATGTTGAACATTCAGTTTGTATTTTAACTTTGTCTTTTTCCTTTATCTTTGAAGCAATTGACCTGAAAGATATGGATTTTCTTTTAGGTTCATCATCTTCCTCCTTATTCAACATGAGTTATTCCTCATACATCATTAATTTACCAAAAATATCTTTAACAGGGAGAGCACCAATGTCACATGATTCTCTGATTGAAACAGAAGTGCCCCTCCATCGTCCTGGTAGACATCTCAAGATTCTCACGATTTGTTCATTTGCTGGAACAACCATTCTAAGAGAGCTCATAGTATTGAAAATCTCATTGAACCTGAGATACATATCAGAAATAGGTTCATCAGTCTTCATTTTAAAATTATCATATTTAATAGTATATGTATTTAATCTCATTTATTTAACATTGGTTGTTCCTTCATGAGAAACACTCAAAGTATCTGATATTTCATAGGCAGTTTTGCAAGTTGATATTCTGTTAAACTCTTCATCTCCTAAAGCACAATATAGGGCATTCATAGCTTTACAATTATTATTGTAAGTAGTCATTGTAGGTTCATCCCAAGTAGTTATTTCAGTTTCTAGAATTTTATATTGTGACTCTATAGCAGTCCAGATATCAAAACCCATACATTCTAAATGAATTTTCATCTTAAGTTTCCACTGGGCATAGTTGGTACCATTGAAGAAGGGTGGCTGGTTAGTAGTAGCACCGTCTAGTATATTATCTATAACTAGATTTTAGAGAATATATTAAAGAGATAAAATTTAGAACTAATAGAAATTTAAGATCATTAAAGATGAAACTAAAATCATAGTTGAAAAACATAATGTTTTGAAAACATTGACAAAACAAAAATAAATTGATACCAAATGTTGGTCGGAGTGGATACTCAAGAGGGGGGGAATTGAGTTCCAATTAAAATTTCTGTTAAAAATATTTCTCTTAAAATCTCCCTATAAAAAAAGTTAAACTGTAGTGAATTTATACAGAGTGTAAATGTTCAATTAGTTTCTCGAAGATTGATTAGGTCTCAGTTAATTTAATCTTAATATTAACTTGACTTTTGAAACTAACTTACTAGTTCACAATAAATATAAAAACTTGCTAATTTAACTATTAAAGTAACTTTAAAACAAATTATATTTCAAAGTAGTTAGTAGAGGAATATGAAATATATAGTATACTTATGAATTAAACTAAAAATCACAACATATGTAACCAAGAGGTTAGGTCTCAAGCTGAGACTTAGTCCTATAAAAAATTTATATAAATTGATCCACACCCTGGATAGGGGTAAACAACAGTTCAGAAATGGTTCAAGTTGAAGGACCTCTACCACAGTTCTACGTGGGAAAACAAACAACAGCTCACAGCTGTCCTGGTCTTACTCGACCTCTACTACCAACCATAGTGGGATACAAGGGAGTTATAGAGTTTGAATATGGATTTTAGAATCCTCCATCTTAGCTCAGGAGACAGTGTGTGTGTAAAATAAACAGCACACACACACTACTCAAAATGTAGATGAAAGAATCACTAATATAAGTGTGAATGAGTTTATAAAAGCTTTAGTGTTTGGAAGTGCAGCTCTGGACTTGTTTGATTGGTCTGAAAAGCTTCTAAGTTCTTCTATGGTTCTTGTTCTGAAAAATAGAGTACCATTTTCTTCCTTGGTTCCAGGTTCAGCTTATCAGCCTGAGTGCGTGAAGTGTTTGTTGTAGTTCTTCACTCAAGATGCAGCTTGCGTTCTCCTCTAAAGAATAATTTCTTCATGTATGTCCAGTGCTCTTGGAGTATGGATGTAGCCTTGTGTGAATACACTATGATTGAATGATGTTGAGCCCTTTTTATTTTTCACCCTTCATGATTAGTTCCTTGATTCTCATTGTATGCACACCCCATGTTCACTACATTTCAGCTAGGTCTTTATCTTCCCTTTTATAGATTTCAGCTATTGCAAATACGAATTATTACCTTTTTCATGGGTACTAGGTACGGTTCCCTGAAATCGCAATAGAAATCATTAAATAACATTAACTGCATTAAGAACATAAAATGTAACCATTAGCTTAATAAATAAATATTATTGAGAGTATAGAGTTGACTGGTTGGTCAATCATTAGTAGCCTCCTTTTGGTAGATGTGTACGATGGAATTTTTGTAACAGTGACCTTCCATCGGTAGCTCTTCGAACTTGTATCAGTAGCTCTTTACTCTGTATTGGTAACTTCTTACTCTGTATCGGTAACTTTTGGTATCGATAGATCTATATACCGGTGACTTCATTCTATCAGTAGCTTAATTCTGTATTGGTAACTCTATATATCGGTCGCTCTTGGTCTATCAGTAGACTAAGGTCTATCGGTAGCTCTGGTATATCGGTAGACTAAGGACTATCGGTAGCTCAGGTCTATCGGTAGACTTATTCACATCAATAGCTCCATGTATCAGTGACTCTGGCTATCTGTAGACTAAGGTCTATTGGTAGACTAAGCACCAGTTGATCTGTATCAGTAGCTATATGCAGATCAATGTCTAACACTTATCTGTTTTATGAAAAACATATCTGATTAGGTTAGAATTACTTCAAAACTTATATAAACAGAGATAAGCATTGATGAACATATTTCATGGAGTATTTTAATATTAATATAAGATATATTATAGATTGAGTGAATTAGAATATAGATAAACATTAATTGGGATTATCAAAGTATGTGAAATCATAGTTGGGATTATCAAAACAGGTGAGGTCAACAAATTAGATAAATTTAAAATCATATAATCCAATTCGGGTCATCTTATTCTACCTCACATTGAATTTGGATAAAAAACATTTCAATATTTTGAATATTTTTACTTCAATAACTTTTTTTTCTCACCTCGCCAACATGATTAATTTTAAACTAATTTAATCCTATTATTTGTTTTGAATTTTGATCAATGAATTTCATATTTTGGAATCAGAATTTATGAAGTTAATAAATATTTATCTTTTATTTTTTACAATATTAATAGTAAATTTAGTAATTTTTATTATCACTATTATTGGTAAATCTTATAATTAAAAGTAAAATTGCTATTATAAATATTAGGAAGTTACCCTAATACCTGTAATAATTTGATTGGATGATTTATATTCGACCAAAATCATAATTGGGTCGATTTTATGGCCTCTTGGAGCCCCTTGTATGACTTTAATCCTTTTTTAGTATTTTATTTTAAGAATAGTAAAATATTTCATGCTCATGTTTTTAATAAGTATTTTATTTTTAATATGTGGTTATTAAGAACATATATTCTTCTATAAATAGTTATTTGAAATATAAAATGTTTATATTTATCATGATTATTTATTTCTAATTTCTATGAAATAAATAATTACCATAATGGATTACACAATGATTATGTCAAAATTGATTACATAATTAGAATATCAAATTAATGATTATAAAAATATTTAAATATATATAACATAGATAACCATTTTCAAACAGTAATTTTCTATATAACTTTGACATGATATTTATATTAAAAAATATTTGGTTCAAATATAACTTTTTAATATATTTTTGTTAAATTTAATGTAATTAAAAGTGTCTAAATTGAAATTAATATAATATTCAAATAAATAATATTTAATTAAATAATATAAAATTTATAAAAATATAAAATTTATAAAAATATAAAATCTATCCAACTAATTTTGATAAGGTTAAAAATTTTATCCATGATTAATTTTTTGTTATTTAATCATTTTAGAGTAAAAATATTGACCCTTAAGGAGTAAAAACACATTTTTTCATGGTAAGAGTTAAAGAGATTAAATTAGGGCTATACCCAAAATATAAGGGTAATAATGTGAAATAAACATGTCTAAAAATGTTTGGTTGATAGAATATACACCCATACTCATTTATGATTATAAATAAGTCAATTTTGATCTATTTTGAATTGATAACTAACTTAATTTAACTAAATATTTTTAGATTTTTCAAAAGTTCCCCTTACTTCAATTATAAAATAGTGCCTATTAATCACTTATTCGCACCACACTTCAATTTCTAGATTGAAAAAATCCTAAACATTTCACTTCCTATAATCCATATAATTTTTTTTGAGATATTTGTATTCCCAAAAATACCATCCCAAGATTCCTTAAGATAATATGTAAATAAAGTCTAATAAAGAATAGGTATTCATTTTTACCAACTCGTTAATGTTCATTTCTTCCCATAATTCCTCTTAATGTGTTGTTTCTATTATAAAATAATAAATATAGTATCATATATATGTTGATATGTTATTATGATTATGAAACAACCATATTCTGGATTTTATCTATTCTGTGAAAAAAGTAATCATTGCATGTGAGAATGTACGGATTACTATCTTTATACTGTGGTGTAATATGTTATCCATCACAAATTTAGTTGGATGAAAATAATGATAGAAATAATAGATATATATGGTAATTATGACACAATATTCATTTTGTAAAACTAATATATAATCCACTTCCTTACCCTTTCTACCATATAGAAATGACATCATCGCCTGCGTGTATGTGCGACTTACGATCTCCATGAAGTGTTGTGATTCATTTTGTAAGATCAACATTAAATAGTTATTAAAAAAATTTATTTAATAAATAAATATTATATTTTTGACATTTATATTATTCTAGAGAGCTGTATCTACATTATATTCAAGTGAATTGGGACGTTTAAGACAAAACAAGCATGAGAAAAATGGGAAATTAACACCTGAAACAATGAAATGAATAAAATATTAATATTAAAATAGTGGTAAAATTTTATAAGGGATCATATATTATATAATAATAGTAATTTTTATTCTATTTTAAATTAATAATATGTTAAAAACCACTGTATAATATTTTTGTTCATGTATGGAGGAATTGAGACCTAAGGTAAGGGTTTAATTCACAATCTCATCATTAATCATTATTTTTTCTGATTAAGCCTCTATTAGGGAAAATTTTTATTCTATGTTCATATTTTCTAAAGATAGTTTCAAATTTATTTTTTACTATTGTCCTATAAAAGGGGAAATTCTTTTTAACCATTTTCAAATTCTTATAAAAATGTTTAAAAGGTTTCTTTTTTCATTTTTCAAACCAGGTACTTTATGAATTATTCAAAAGAATACGGAAAGAATTTTTTTAAACTTATGAGGTATGAAAGTAATTTTCCACCATTATGATGCCTTTAATGATTTTAAGCTTTCTTTACCAGTTTAAAAGGTTATTTTCAAATGAAATTTTTTCATTTACAATCATTTATCTTTTTAAAATAAATTATATTGATATAAAAAAGGTATTTATCTCAATAATTTTAAATGGTTTTATTAGATTATTTTCATCTATGTCACCACCCATTCATGATTCCTATTCTTAATTGATTTATATCTATTGTGATATCATTTACCATATTTTATTATATGTTTTATGATAAGTTTTACTATATGACCCTAGAAAACGTCAAGGTAGGTCATTTTAAAAAAATATTGGTTTCAATATATTGTTTTTGGTCAATGAAATGATTATTGAGAGTGTGAGGGGAATCAATGGTGTTATGGGGGTTAAGTACACGTAGTGAAGGGAATCTAAGTCAACCAATGCAAGGCACAAAGATGGCACACAATTTTTAAACCATGTGGGTCTCCCTAGGTCACTATTAAACCCAACTTCACTTGAGAATTGGTTGACATTGGTTTTCACATGGTTTGGAAAACTATGTAGATAAACTGTGTTCCCCTTTAAAATTAGAAAAAATTATAGTTTTTCCATATCATTATTTTAAGACCCTCAACCAAATTTCTCCCCCATTTCCTCCCTTGAAACCCTAGTGATGAATAAGAACCCTCTAGATCTCCCAAGGATTGATCTCCCCCAATTCGAGGCCATTTATAGCACTATAGTTTTGGATTCTAGCTACGAGTAAGTCTAGTCCTCTCATTTATTCTCTTTTACATATTAGGGTTTGTTTCTTTGGTGATCTTCTTACAAATCCTTAAAACCATCTTTTTACGATGGAACCTAGGTTGCGGCTTCAAAGGGATTTTGGATCTAGATCTAAGGCAACAATTAATAGTGTTTTCATTGTCGGGTTCATGTTTGGTGGTATACAAGTTATATCCCATGGTTTTTATATAGGTATGTTCATATTAGATGGTGTTCTAGTTTTCCCTTTGTTGTGTTCCTTGTTAAATTAGTGATATTTAGTAAAATGGGTGTCTAAATGAAAAATTCAACCCCTCATGATCCTCATGGGATGCATAAAGGATGACTTGGCCGATTTAGGGCCACCCAAGGTGTGTTCCAACCTTCTCAAACATGCTAAATAGAAAAATTAAGTGTGAAATCCACTTGTGTTTTAGTATATCCCAAAATGACATGTAAACTGGTTAATATGATGATTTGAAAGGGAATGTGAAATGTTCTTTCTAGTTTTGGAATATGGATAATGGATAGTATGGAATGACATAGAGATGGGTTAACAGGGGATTAATGTGAATGTGCCAAATGGATTATGTGTTGTACTCAAAATTCATAAGGGGTGTTAATATAGGGAAACTATGAATGGATTACGTGAGTGAACATATGAAAATAGTTCAATATGATAAATGGGTTAATTTATGGGAATTTATAAATATTTTTAATGAGTTTAGGCATAAGTAATTATAATTTCCCTAAATGAAATGTAATTTAAATAGAAAAGTTTTAATTGGTTATGGATAATATTTATTCCCATGATGATTTCTTTGAACTATGATTTTTATTTGTGTTGTCTGTGATATGATATATATGGTGAGTGGATATATATATATATATATATATATAAGCATGTGGAAATTGATTGGGGGTTGGATAAAGGATTGAGGCTCCTCCCATCGGTTGGGTTGGAATGATGCTTTAACCCCACCCATGAATACATGGGTTAGAGAGTCAGACAGATGGTCTATGACCCTAATGGTTTCATTCAATGACACTACATGGACTAAGGCTCCAAGGTAAGTGAAATTTAATTATTTTTAAACATTTCTTTTTAGTGAGATAGGTACTTTACATAATAATTTATGAATAAATAATAATTCCTTAAATGTATATGGACATGATTTTAAAGCCTACCCCATGGAACAAATTATGATATGAGTGTAGTAAGAAGATGATGTAAATGATTAAATTAGACTAATGTAGAATTAATTATGGTAAAAATGGTCAGTTAATGTAACTCTTATTGTATTTTATTTACTTATCAATTATTTTTTCCATGCATGCACAATATTTTTAGTCTGGAAATTTTGTATACACTGTTGGTGGTGTCCTACTGAATTTTAATCACACCCTTCTCAGGTCGACGCTATGTACCTAATATGATTTAATTCCTTTAGGTCTAGATAACAGAAAGTTCCCCATGCTTGTGTGTTGATTCGGGATTCACATGTTCATAGATGGGGTTTTTGACATGGAGTACGGAATTTTTCGAGGATTAGAATTTTTATCATTATTTATGGGTTTGTTCACTTCAATTTGTTTGCATGACATGTCATATTTACTATTTTCTATGGTTATAGCCAGTTTTTGGGAGATGGTTGTTTATTAATGTTCATTGATTTCTAAATGTTGTTTCCACTATTTATATTACAGTTTGATGTGAATTAATTTAGTAAAGAGGGTATAATCTACCCATAAGACTTATTTATAACCTCTATACTACTTATAATACTTTGGCGTATGGTGAGGTGTGCATGAGGTCACGTAGAGACACAGCTCGTGGCACCATTTAGTGGATCCTAGGATGGGGATGTTATAAAGTGGCATCAGAGGGGTCTTTTATATGACATACTATTTGGCGATGGTTGAAAGGAGGTTAGGTTAGTGTTAGGACATGGTAATGGGATCATGCCTAGGAGTAGCTAACCCAACTATGATGGAAAACCCAATTCATCCATGGTGGGAATTTTTGTTCATGTTCTGCATTGTTACAATTGATGATATTTCAAAATTTTCTGATTTACTAATTGTGTGTGGTGGCAGTTTTATGATACATTGATCATGGATGAAATGACACATTATTTTTCATTAATTCATCATTATTGGACCCTAAGTATTTAAGTGATATTCATTATGATAGGTACACTCACGGGACATACATGTGGGTCCTAAATGGTCAAATGCATTTGACCAAATTGATCAACTTGCAGAAACATGTGTCTTATAAAATGGTGTAAATGGGTAAAAGTGAAATAACATGTTGTATAATGGTTAAATAATTATTCTTAATTAAGGGTTATAAGTGAACCAAAATGTTGGCCGTGAAATGATGATGAATAAGAATTGTGCATAAAAGAAAGATTTTCATTGAAAGTATGGAATTAGTTTTGAAGTGGTTTCAAATGTAAATCTATAAATGTTTAAGTTGGTTTACCTATTTTAGTCACAACCCTTGGTTGGGATAGTCAATGGTAGTGTTAGGAATGTGATGATCACCTTGTGGATAGTGTATTTAATGGGTTGTTTATGGACAGTAGAGAGCCTTCTTTTATTCAAACTATTAATGCCATGTGTTTTGTGTTATGAGGTGTGTGTTTATCATTGTAGGGAAATCCCACCATGAAAACATTTTCCAAGTGAGAAATAATAATATTTCAATGAGAATGATCTTCTAGAAGTTGATAAAGAAAACCTAGAAACTTTAAGAAATATGATAAAAGAGTGGTTCCATTAGAAAATCACTCATTTTATATAGATGATGGAAAGGGACCCTGGGCAGGTTGTGCCAAGCACAGTTGGTATAATAATGGAATTTTAGTTACAACACCCTCCAACATTTCTTGAAGAGGGGGGACATGAGGATATAGAATACTAGATAAAATCTATTCAAATGATATTAGATCACTTGGATACTCTTATATGGATGAGGGTCAAGAAAGATACTTATATGTTGTGGGGAATAGAAAAATTTTGGTGGGATGTTTTGGTTTATACCCAACAAGATGATAGTATTGGTTGGAAATATTTTTCAGGAATGTTTTTGGAACACTACAATACTGAAGCCTTGAGGCATGAAAAGGTTGTGGTGTTTATGAGGTTGAACCACGAATCTATGAAAGTCATGGAATATGAAATTCATTTCACTAACATTCAAATTTTTGTTATAGCCTTGCCAGGGGTTAAAGTAGCCACACAAATATGTTTTCAATATGGAATCATGTAAGAGATCGTGTCACAAGTCAACATATTTATTTTGAATATTTCTTCTAAAATGGTGTATCAAGAGCTTATATTAGAGGGAAACTTCAAGGAGTCTTATATAATTTTACATTCAACTCCATTTGGTCAAACTAGTGCTATGAATTATGATAGTAAGAAGTGACTCCTTGATTGTTTTAAACAAGGTGGTGGTAGATAGGGAATCTAGAAAAAGGATATATCCCCTCGTGTTAGTGATCAAGTTTGCTGATATCATTGTGGTAGGTTGGGGCACATGCGTAGTCAGTTTTCCCAACAACCACCTGAGTGTCGAGAATGTTTCATATTGGGGCATGTTCAAAGGTTCTATAAGAACCCATCGTAGTAGGGAAATGATGGAGGGCTGAGGAAAGTGTGGAGTATAGGAAGCATGTTGGATACCCCATATCAGTATGGTAGTTGGAGTCTCATGGGTTGTATCGATAGGGGTGGGGGTGTCACGAACCAACCCGGGTCGAGCCTGAACCGGTTACCCGAGCCGGCCTGTGGCATCGCCTGAAGGGCATTCCCGATCCCCATGGGCTGGATACAAATGTCGGGCATCAAAATTTAATTGTCAGGAATGATTTGGCCCATGAACAAAAGATAAACAGATAAACAAACAGATGATAAAGATAAGAACTGGTAGCAGAAAGACAATAAAGTCGAACATACCTCCTTGGGACCTCCTAGGTCACCACCCAACTCAAAACCATGTTGCCCCAACATTGAGCAACTGAACCAGAAACATGTATGAGAAAATGAACCTACAACTGGAAGATATAATAGGTGTGAGCATCGAGATGCTCAATAGGGATGCCAAGAATAAATCACTGAATCCAACAATTCTCTTTCCCAAAAATGTCCACTGACATAAGTTTGAAATATAGATATGAAAGTAGGGTTTTCACATTTTAAAATATGCAACATTTTTTTCTCATTTAAAAACCCAACACACTCTACACACCATTCCCAAGATCATTTGTCATTTTTTAAATGGAATCCTAAATAGAAAAATACCAAAGTTAGGCTAGAGTAAAACAAGTAAAAGTGTAACTGAAAATAAACCAGTGCAATGAAAAATAAATAAGAAATGTAAATAATTCAGCAACCATGGGTGATCATGAATATCCCTAGAAGACCCCTGGACGTACTCGGTTTTAGAACCACCTGCCGACGTATGGTGAAGCTCCTAAGTCTATAAAAAACTGGTCGACCTAACTGACCAATCCAGTGGAAAATCCCGCCTGGCCTAACAACAAATCCAGGGGGTACCAAACCATTTAATCGGGGTTGGTCAGCAACCATCACTCGATCATCTAAAAGACGCCCAGGACCCCATAGTGGTTATAATAATACTGTGTAAGTAGGAAGGCCCTCGCACATGTGACTCATCTCACGACACTTCCCTACCCCAAACACGGACGCTTCATATGCGTTCGCCCACAAAGGGTTACCCTAGATAAGAGAACCCCATATATTTATATATATGAATACATTTCAAACATACAAAGTGCCAACCGGGCCATCACATCATTCAGTTATCAAAACTAGTTTATTAAACACTTGGAGTTGTAAATTGGGCCTCTAGTTTTACATAGTCAAATGCCTTTATGAAAACATTGCACAAGATCTTCTATAATGACTCTAAACACCACTTTAGAATTTTAAAAAAACAAACGGGCATATACTCATGGATTTCTGTTCAATCCAATTTAAATAACCGCAGGCAGAGGCCCACAACATTTTGAAAACAAGAACCGCTTATAAAACCATGGATTCGAGAAAAATACCAATTTAAAGAGACGCAAAATCATTTCTACAAAAAAACTATGTTCCATAAAACTAACAAACATAGGAAAAACAAGTTCCATAAAATGTTTCTACAAGAAAACACCCCTCAAGAGGTCCAACAGTACCATTTGCAGATAAAGGCAGTTAGTTCCAACCAAGTTGGCAAGGTATAAAAAGTGCATAAATAAAGAAGCATCCAAAAATCCATATTTGATCAAACCTTTAAATAGGAACAACACGGTCATAGGATAACTATAAACAAAATAGAGGTGAGAAACATAATCAAAGATTTAATTAAGAGAACACAACATTAAATGGATTAAAACTGGGAGCAAGGGCATGGAAACACCTACACATAACTAAGAGAATATTTCAAAGCAGTGTTTAACACTTTTAACAATCGAATAAACACTACAATGAATAAAATATCAGGATGGTAAGGTGTGAATAACATCTTTAAGTCAAATGAAATCATGTAAGTGCCTTTGGAAAGATTCGGAAAGATATAAAAGTTGGAAACACCTACCTCGAACAAAGGTCACGTCAAGCTTTCTAACCCAAGAAGAAGCTCGATCGCACGCACACACATCCATATATACATACATACATATATATATATATATATATCCTTAAACTGATTCATGTGTTCCCCACACCATGAGGGAACACGCACACAGATGATATATATATCTATACATTTCCATACATGGGAATATGCGTTCTCACCTTCGAAACAAAACGCAACTCCCTACGATAAAACCTCGAGACTCAAAAACACCACAAATCCATAAAATAAAATTAATCCAAACAAAGCAATCAAGATAAAATTCAAAACACAACCCTACAAAAATCAAAAGGTTCACAAGTAAAACCCAAACCACACATTAACCTTTTTTTATAAAACAAAACTAAGGGTAACACCTCCAAAATCGTATCAATTTATTTTAAAAGATCATATCACAATTTATCAACACCCCAAGTGCATAAACACATAAAAATAATTAATGAATCATGGTAATGTCCAATTTTTAAACTATTTATTAATGCTAAAGCATCACAAAAATATATACGAGAAAACCATAGCGAAGCGAATTACATTTAAAAAATCGTCAAAATAATATTTGTCACCTAAACAAGAAAATCATCGCAGACGCAAGAAGACGTATACCAGGAACTAACTCAAAAGATATTTTTAACAACTTCAAAAATACTCAAGAACAATATAACATACTAATTAAGGGCATAACAAAGCTTCAAAACCAAACGACGGGCATAAAACTATACCCTGGATGTTGGCAGCGGACCGAAATGCAGTCAATCTACTTTGCCTTCGACGGCAGATGTTGGAACACGCAAGAACAAGACCTAAGGAGATATTCGCATACCCTATTCAAGAAAGAACACAACAATCTCATGATATCCTAACCGCAGGGTTTCGATTAAATCCAAACTGAGTACCAAAACAGAAACAAATCGTCAAAGTGATGATATAGAAGGGGTCTAAGGACCATACCTCACTGAATCGTTGGAGAAACACAAAGAAATCGGAAGAAAGATCAAGGAATTAGGGAGATCCGAGGAAGGGGGTCACATGCCATAGAAACTTAATCGAGGGCCCGTGCGCGCCTGCTGCAGGTCACCGTAAAGAAGAGGTTGCGACCTTGATAAACTCTGGTCATGGGGTGCTGTAGGGAGGCCAAGCTGTGGAGACCCGTCGCTCCAAAGGGAGGAGGTCACGAGGGTGGTGTGATGCTGCAAATAGGGGGGAAATAGGAGAGATGCGCCTGATTGGAAATAGGGAGAAGAGGATAGATGTGCGTGGAAGGGTAGAAAAAAAACAGGGCAGCAAGATTGGAATAAGAGGGGAGAGGATAGGTGCGTAGAAGGATAAAAGAGAATGGAAAAGGGGGCAGCATGATTGGAATTAGGGGGGAGAGGAGAGATTTGCGTGAGGGAATTGAGGGGAGAGGATAAATGCGTGAGGGGGGAAATGGGGGTAGTGTGATAGGAATTTAGGGGGGATTAGGGGAGGCATGTGAGATGATAAATGAATGAAAAAATCCTGATTGGTATGAGAGAGAGAAAAAAGAAAGTAGGTTAAAAACCTTAAAAAAATAACAATAACAAAAAATAAAATAAAATAAAAATAATAAGGATAATAATAATAATGATAATAAATAAATAAACTATAACCAAACCAATAATAATAATAATAATAATAATTCTAATAGAAATTTTATAAAAATAATATTAATATCAATTTAATGATGATATTTTTATTATTATCTTTAAAAATAAACTTATCATGGTGGTTTAAACATTTATAAAATTTAGTTATCTCATGTATTGACAACCGCGCATTCACTAGGGTCGAACACACGGGCACTGCTAACGGTGCGGCTACCGCGCACTGGTCTGACACACACCAAAACTATTAAACAATAAAAATTTTAGACTGGCGCTCAACTTACTCCTTGAATAAGCTAACCGAAGTCAAGAAATACTAAAATAAAATTATAATAAAAAGGTTCGGGGTGTGACAATTCTCCCCCCACAAAACTTTCTGCCCCCAGAAAGTCACCAAGCCAACAGTTAATTTAACTCGAGTCCATGCCCAGACAAAATCAAGGAAAAACTGTGAATCCTAGGATGACCTTACTCTCAACAGGTCACACCTGACCAATTCAAGAGAAAAATGAAGCCCGAGGTTGAGGGGAGAACACGAGAGGGTTCTCCCCACCATGAGAATTCACTAATACAAAAACCATGAAACCCAAACACACCACCCTCGAGGGGGGCCAACACTCCCAAACTGAACCCATTTAATTTCTCCACATGGACCGAACAACACTCAGAGACATAAACAGAATGCTTTCTATGAAATGACCCAACACCCCGATTATACAAAATTTAACTCATCCCCTCACACACCGACCGAATAAAATCCTTACCGCAACCAGAGACTAGGGAATTCGTAGCCTGAACTCAGAATGGCCCTTGAAACACCGCCAATTAATTTCAAAAAACCAAACACCCCCCTAATGAACATCACTGAGACCCAAATCAAAATTAGAACGACCCATTTATTCGCTGGCCCAACACCCTTCAAGGAAATCTGAACGATTTGGAGACACACCGAGACCAGATAAGACCGCATAAACTGCGGTAGAAAAAGTTCATCACATCACCACAACCATGATGAGAATAATGGTGATAAGAACAGAACAAGGAACCTTTGGATATTTCCCTCACAAAGCTGAAAACATTACTCGGACCGAGGTTTCACACAACCTCGGCAACTCCTGACTGTGCGTGAGCTTCACCCCACGACCTGTGGCTGGGGCCCTGACGGCTGAAGCATCTCCTGCCTCACAGTCAGCCATTTTCATCTTCTGATCTCTAACTCCTTCTGTTCGATGATTCAAACAATCACGATGGTCATACATTATCAAAGGAATGCAACATGACGACATAGAATGTTCGGACAGGCCATACTGGTGGCACACAAGAGAGCGGTCTGACGAACTAGGAGCCGGTACCGATGAGGATGGTTTCTTAGAGGCAGGTTCAACTGGCCCACACCCCTTTCTAGGTGGGGAACCTTTAAGGAAATCGACCATCATTAATCACACCCAAAACTCCAACGACGATGAGACATCCCCCCTTACTAGTCTAGATCTGGACCCTCAAATATACCTGAGACGATACGAACCTTATCACCCCCCGGAGTTCCCCACTACCCAAAGACACACACTATCTCCATGGACCATACAACTTCCTCTAATGGACTTTGACTACTTCGTTAGACAGGCAACACATGAAAGGAACCGGGAACTGGACATAGCTAATTAACAACATTAGGAGCCTTTTTGGGCAGCATGCTCATAACATGAAAAACATCATCGAAACCAACATCATGCCAAAACTCAATCAAAGAAACAACACAAGACAAGGAAAACAGGCTCATAAGCCAAACATATACAAATAAAAGCATAAATAACTTTTCAAAAACCGTTATTTCTTTAAAATTTTAAAACTCACCTATGGAACCTCATGAACCGTCACATGTGCATTCATTCAATATCGCTCACATCATCTATGAAAAAGTTCCCCCGCGCACTCTCTGTACATACTCACGCATGTGTGACCCTTCATAAGGAGTTCCAAGGTTCAAACACTTCTTTTTTCCTTACCAAATCCAAACACATACCATGTTTTTACAAACCAATACACTTTCTCATTGAAAACCCGATTTACTAATTTCAAATCCAATTTGGAAGAAACCCCTTTTTTCATTTAGAAATCACTTTCATTTTCAACACAGACACAAATCGACCGAGTTCAAAATGAAACACAACCAATCATAAACCATCCGAATGAGGGACTAGTGTTTCTGCCTAACCTAGCGACGTGGTGGTGAGCCATGCCCCGAGTAAGACATAACTCTAAGAGGACCTTAAATCGGGCACTTGGACTCCACATGGGTCACCACCCCACGTGAGGACGCAATGTGAACTGATTCGCTCCCATTTTCATCCCTCAATCCAAAATAACCAAAGACAAAAGACTCAAATCCCAGACTACCCATGGTAACTCAGGTCTCGTCGTGAGCGGTGGTGATCAGGCATCGACCCATAACCTACCTTCTGAGCCTCGACAGTCCTAATATCCTTCTACCAGACACCCCAAATAACAAGGGCCTACTTTGATACCATTTTTTCATGAAGCAACCTGGGTCGACCCTAAACCGGTCACTCGAGCCGGCCTACAGCATGGCCCGAAGGGTGTTCCCGATCCCCATGAGATGGCAACCAGTGTCAGGCATCAAAATTTAACTGTTGGGAACGACTTGGCCCACGAAAGAAATATAAACAGATAAACGAACTAACGATAAAGATAAGAACTGGCAGTAGAAAGAAAATAAAGTCGAACATACCTCCTTGTGACCTCCTAGGTCACCACCCAACTCAACACCATGCTGCTCCAACATTGGGAAACTGAACCAGAAACCTGTACGAGAAACTAAACCTGCAACTGGAAGATATAATAGGCGTGAGCGCCGAGATAATCAGTAGGAATGCCAAGAATAAGTCACTGAATCCAACAATTCTCTTTCCCAAAACAGTCCACTGACACAAGTTTGAAATACAGATATGAAAGTAGGGTTTTCACATTTTAAAATATTCAACATGTTGTTCTAATTTAAAAACCCAACACACGCTACACACCATTTCCAAAATCATTTGTCATTTTATAAATGGAATCCTAAACAGAAAAATACCAAATCTGGGATAGAGTAAAACAAGTAAAAGTGTAACAGAAAATAAACTAGTGCAATGAAAAGTAAACAATAAATGTAAATAATTCAGAAACCATGGGTGATCCTAAACATCCCTAGAAGACCCATGGACGTACTCGGTTTCGGAACCACCTACCGGCGTATGGTGAAGCTCCTAAGTCTATAACTAACTGGCCGCCCTAACTGACCAATCCATTGGAAAAGCCCGCCTAGCCTAACAACAAATCTAGGAGGTACCAACCCATCTAATCGTGGTTGGTCAACAACCATCACTCGATAATCTAAAATATTCCCAAGAACCCATAGTGGTTATAATAATACTATGTAAGTAGGAAGGCACTCGTACACGTGACTCATCTCACAACACTTGCCTACCCCAAACATGGACGCTTCCTGTGCATTCTCCCACAAAGGGTTACCCTAGATAGGATCACCCCATATATTTATATATAAGAATACATGTCAAACATACAAAGTGACAACTGGGCCGTCACATCATTCTGTTATCAAAACCAGTTTATTAAACACATGGAGTTTTAAATTGGGCCTCTAGTTTTACATAATCAAATTCCTTTATGAAAAAATTGCACAAAATCTTCTAAAACGGCTCTAAACACCACTTTAGTATTCAAAAAAACAAACGGTAATATACTGATGGATTTCTTTTTAAACCAATTTAAAGAACCGCATGCAGAGGACCACATCATTTTGGAAACAAGGACCACTTATAAAACCAAGGATTCGAGAAAATTACCAATTTAAAGAGACGTGAAATCATTTATACAAAAATAGTAAGTTCCACAAAACTAACAAACATTGGAAAAACAAGTTCCATAAAATGTTTCTACAATCAAACACCACTCAAGAGGTCCAATAGTATCATTTGAAGATAAAGGAAGTTAGTTCCAACCAAGTTGGCATGGTATAAAAGTGCATAAGTAAAGAAGTATCCAAAAATCCATTTTTGATCAAACCTTTCAACAGAAAAAACATGGTCATAGGTTAACTATAAAGAGAATAGAGTTCAGAAACATAATCTAATATTTAATTAAGAGAACACAACATTAAATGGATTAAAACTGGGAGCAAGGGCATGGGAACACCTACACATAACTAAGGGACTATTTCAAAGTAGTTTTTAACACTTTTAACAATAGAATAAACACTACAACGAATAAAATATTAGAATGATGAGTTGTGAATAAAAACTATAAATCAAATGAAATCATGAAAGTGCCTTTGGAAAGCATTGGAAAGAGAGAAAAGATGGAAACTTCTACCTCGAACAAAGGTCACGTCAAGCTTTCTAACCCAAGGAGAAGCTCGATCTCACGCATGCACTTCCATATATATATATATATATATCCTTAAACTGATGCATGTTTTCCCCACACCATGAGGGATCACACACACAAAAGATATATATATCTATACATATCCATACCTGGGAATATGTGTGTGCTGCTTCGAAACCAACAACAACTCCCTAAAATAAAACCTCGGGACTCAAAAACACAAAAAATCTCTAAAATAAAATTAATCCAAACAAAGAAATCAAGATAAAATTCAAAACCCAACCCTAAAAAAGTCACAAGGTTCACAAGTAAAACCCAAACTACACTTTAACCATTTTTTTATAAAACAAAACTATGGGAAACACCCCCAAAATCGTATCAATTTATTTTAAAATCTCATATCACAATTTATGAACACCCCAAGTGCATAAAAACATTAACATAACTAATGAATCATGATAATGAACAATTTTTAAACAATTTATCAATGGTAAAGCATCACAAAAATCTAGACTAAAAAACCATAGCGATGCGAATTACATTTTAAAAATTTTCAAAATAATATTTGTCACTTAAACAAGAAAATCATCGCAGACGCAAGAAGACGTAAACCATGAACTAACTCAAAACATATTTTTAACAACTTAGAAAATACTCAAGAACAATATAGAAAACTAATTAAGGGCATAAAAATGCTGTGAAACAAATAAACGGGCATAAAACTATACCCTGGATGTTGGCGGTGGACCGAAATGGAGTCAATCTGCTTCGCCTTCGGCGGAGGATGTTGGAACACGCAAGAACAAGACCTAAGGAGGTATTCGCATACCCTATTCAAGAAAGAACACACCAATATCATGATATCCCAACTGTAGGGTTTCGATTAAATCCAATCTGAGATCTAAAATAGAAACGAATCGTCAATGCGATGAAAGAGAAGGGGTCTAAGGACCATACCTCACTGAATCATTAGAGGAACACAAAGAAATCAGAAGAAAGATCAAGGAATGAGGTAGATCTGAGGAAGGGGGTCACATTACATAGAAACTCAATCGAGGGATCATGCGCACCTGCTTCGGGTCACATTCAAGAAGAGGTTGCGACCTTGATAAACTCCATCCACGGGGTGTTGTAGGGAGGCCAGGTCGTGGAGACCCGTCGCGCCAAAGGGAGGAGGTCACGAGGGGGTGGGGAGGGGGGGTAACCCTGCAAATAGGGGGAAATGGGAGAGATGCGCCTGATTGGAAATAGGGGGAAGAGGATAGATGTGCGTGGAAGGGTAGAAAAAAACAGGGAAGCGAGATTGGAATAAGAGGGGAGAGGATAGGTGCGTGGAAGGATAAAAGAGAAAGGAAAATGGGGCAGCGTGATTGGAATTAGGGGGGAGAGGAGAGATGTGCGTGAGGGAATTGAGGGGAGAGGATAGATGCGTGAGGGGAGAAAATGGGGTTAGCGTGATAGGAATTTAGGGGGGATAAGGGGAGGCACATGAGAGGATAACAATAAGAAGCATGATTGGTATGATAGAGAAAAAAATAAAGTATGTTAAAATCCTTAAAAAATAACAATAACAAAAAATAAAATAAAATAAAAATAATAAGGATAATAATAATAAAGATAATAGATAAATAAAATAAACCAAACCAATAATAATAATAATAATTCTAATAGAAATTTTATAAGAATAATATTAATATCAATTTAATGATGATATTATTATTATTATCTGCAAAAATAAACTTATCTTGGCTGTTTAAACATTTATAAAATTTAGTTATCTCATGTATTGACAACCACGCATTCACCAGGGTCGAATGCACAGGCACTGCTAACGGTGCGATTACTGTGCACTGGTCTGACACACACCAAAACTAATAAACAATAAAAATTTTAGACTGGCGGTCAACTTGCTCCTTGACGAAGCTAACCGAAGTCAAGAAATACTAAAATAAAATTTTAATAAAAAGGGTCGGGGTGTGACAGTGGGTGTGGTACCTCCAGGAGAGATCACCCATAATAGTAGGTTAATGCAGTTCTGGGTACTCATATTAGAACCCAGGGTAGAGGGAAAGGTCAGTTTCAAATAGTTAAGTCTACACATTGAGGTGGTGGGGATGGACCATCTACTGTTCTTGGTACAATTCTTGTTACTTACACAATTTATAGTTCTTTATTTGATATGGGTTCCTCGCATTCTTTTATTTCTTTATAGTTGGTTGACATGTTGGGTCTAACAATGGAATGTTCTAGTGAGATTATTTCAATTGACACACCATTAGGGGTGAGAACTGAGGATATAATATAATGTATGTGTTGTTCCTTGGAGGTTGGGGTGCCATTTTTGTAATACCCCAAAATTCCACGGTACGTTTCCCTTTGAATAATGGAGTAGCTTGCGTTGAATGCAACTTAATGTTTTAACACACCAGGACCAATTGAACTAGACATTATGAATATTAATACCCAATTTAAGATATTTTATAATTTTGTTTCAATATGGACTTCATTTTTTAATTCATAATATCAAAATTAGCTTAGGGTGAATTTTTTATATTTTTCTGAAGACATTCAATTTTTTATGAATAGTGAAAAACACTGCGTTATTGTTCAAAACCGTCTTTTTATTTATGTAATTAGTTATTTTATTTTAATTTATTTTATGTCAAAATAGATACATGATACCTATATATGTTAAATTTAATTTATTGGAGTCATTTTATAATACGTTTAGATATATAAAATTTTATTGAACCTTTTACCGTCTTTTACCCACCTTTTATGAGCATTTACAAATTTGCATAAAACATAATTTTAAAACTTTTGTTAGTTTAATTTAAAAACTCCAAGAGATATGGTTTCATCAGTAAGAAAATTTTGGTTCAATAAGATGGAAATAATTTTTGGTGAATAGTAACTTTTGACTTTCATTTACCACGATTAAAAGTAAATAGGGTAGTTAAGGTTTAAATTGATATAATAATTACTTTAACACATGTAATAATTCTATTAGATAAGTGCAACTCGACCAAAAAAACCATAGTAATAAAATATGATCTCCTTTGGTCCACCTGGATTAGATTAGGAAATTTATTATTATTTTATTTAAAGAAGAGTTAAAAGTCTTAAATTCAAAGTTTAATAACTAAAACATATTTAATGTAAAGTTATACATAAGATAATTTTGACTATAAATATTAATTAAAAGTTTAAATAGATTTCCTAAATAATGGTATTTTATTTATAATATTTAGATATTATATAATTCAATTTATTTATGACACAATGATGATGCAGTAATTACATTATTAATGAAAGATTAAAATAATTGATATTATAAATATCCAAATAAATGTAAATTGAAACTTATGATGAATTACACAAATTTTATAGGATAATATGACATGTTAGGGTTGATTAAATAAATTTTATTTGAAGTGAAAAAGTTTTTATGGCTATCAAAATATTCAAATACTAAATAGTGTCAAAATTGACATAATTGAGTTATTAAAAAAATTCTATATTATTTATAGATATAGTATTCCAAAAAAACAAAGGTTCATACAAAGGACTTATATAAGGTTATATATATTAATAATTAATCTCTTGTAGTTCCCTTGGCTTGTTATACTAAGTTTATTAACCATATAATATAAAAATACAAAGAGATATGGTAAATGTCAAACTTTTTAAATAAGAGTCAATTCCTAATGATAAAGTTAATATGGTGACCTAAACCGGTAGAAAACCTATTTGTTGAATGTTTTTCATCCCAAACCTAACTTAACCTCTAAATTAATCATTTTTTATCCATTATAAACTAATAATTGTTTTATTATAAAATACTATTTCAAGCTTTTCCTAAAGTGACCCTCACATCTCTTATAAAAGGGTACTTCCCCTTCTCTTAATTAGACACCTACAAATCCATTTGGATCGGTCAAAAACTACCCTAATATCCTATCAATTGCCTCAATTATACCTAGAGGCCTTACTTTGATCAGAAATCCAACCTAAGGATCCATTTTGATCAACTCAAAAGGAAACACCCGAAGAAGAGGTAATAATTTTACCACCCTCTTTCAAGTTCTTTTCTTCTTCCACTTCCTATTTCATTGTTGTTTATATACCAAAATAATAACCCCAAGATCTTCTACATATTGGTATGTTATTATAAATATGGAACAACTATTTTCACTATTCTATCCATCCTATGAATGACAAAGTCACCATACGTGCGTACATACGGCTTACCGTCTCCACATCGTGGTGTAGTTAGTTATTCAAACACTCAATTATTTAGACGAGTATAATAATGAGTATAATTGATGTAAATAATAAATATAACATGTTAATTATTCTGTATATATGATATACCATCCAATTACATATGATTTCACCATCAATATAACGATATTGTTACTCATGCGTACGTACGGATTACCGTCTCCACGAACGGATGAGATTAATTACCCATCATAATAATTCAAAAATAATTTTCATTTTATGATTAAAAATAATGTTTAAGTACATAATATAATTATGGATATGAATTAAATACAAACTATGCATAACAAACATGGCTTACGTAACCAATCATATAAAGGAAAAAAAATCAGTTAACACCAGAAACGATGATACTAATAAAATATTATTAACAAAGAAATATTATAAGATCATATATGATATCATATTTATGTATATGATTCTTGTATAATTTAATAACAATTATTTAGCTATTATATAGGAGTATAACATACCCTCGACCGAGGAAAAGTATAAGGTAATGGTTAATTCTATAATCTCTTTACTTATCTAAGGTTGTTAATACCAAAGTATCTACTGGGACCTCCTTATTATCCACATCCATGTTTTCCTAAAAATTTAATTCAAAATATTTTTACTATTTAATTGAAAATGGGTTAAAATCATTTATACCCTTATTTTAAAATATATGTTTTGAAATGAATCTTTATGTCATTTTTCAAACAAGGCACTATATGCCCTTTTCAACAAAATTTTGGTAAGAGTGTTTTTTTAACTTATATGGTGGGTGTGGCTATTTTATGTAGTTATAACATTGTCAATGCTTCCCATACAAGCTTATAATAATATTTTCAAAATAAATTTTTTCTTTTATAATTATGTGACTTTTAAATTATTTCAAAATAGAAAGATGTATTTATTTCAAATAGTTTCTATTTCATTTATTTCAACATCCTTTGATAGATTCTAAACTTGTTTGAAGTTGATTTATTATGATACAAATCTTCTATATTATATTGAAGGTTTTTGGATATGCTCGACTGTGTATGTGTTATTTTATACCATTCATGGTCTATTCTTAAAGTATTAACAATTTGTAAGATAGTTTTAATATGAATATTTATGTTATATTTAGACCTTTTCATGTGGGAAATGAATTGAACATAGTAAGTGACAGGTGGAGCCCGCTATAGCTATTCGATGCATCGGTAGGTCTCATGAGACAAACTAGTGTCTCAAGAAAAGGCCTTGACAAAATCTTATCTGTTGTCTTGGCACGAGGCCTTGACTATGTGGTTATGAAGTATAGCATTATGCATTCCATCATTATGAAATTGGATATTGATATTACATGTGATTATTTGACTTGTAGAATATCCATGTGGAAAAGTAAATGGAATTATTTGATTTATATTTTCCATAATATTCTAATGTTTAAGATTAAAAGGATTTTGTTTTAGTCTTATACATTTCCTTAAATGATTATGGTCATTTATGAATGTTTTCTTCTATATTGTTATCCTTACTGAGCATCTGAGCTCACCCATTTCTATGTTTTATTTTCACAGGATGCGAAGAGGTATATTCTGATTGACGTTTAGGGATAGTCTAAGTTATATGAATGTGGTCAATGGAGATAATTTTGTTGTTTTTTTTATTTTATAATGTAATGTAAAACTTATGGATATATCTAGTACTTCCAAGGATACTAATATGATCAGTCTTTTGGGATTTGATCACTTGTGATCATCCCAATGTTATGTAATAATACAGAGACTCTGGTTAACAGTGGTTGAGTTGTTATAGTTGGTATCATATGAAGTTTAGTACAAACCTTGAGAACTAGATTTAGATAAACTCTGATTAGAGAACATTACCCTAAGATAGACCTCGAGGATTAGTATAGATGAACTTCCTAGATTTTTGGTGATGTAAATATTTTGTATATTTTCCAAGAAAAACATCCTTGTTTGGATATGCGTAGATAGAGGAAGCTCTAGTATAGATGTACCTATGAGTAAAAACTATGAAAAGTGTTTTGGGCTTGACCCGGGGTATCCTGGTACACGATAATGGGCCTTGCTGCAATGTTTGTTATGACACTCCCAAGGGATATGCTTAGGAAAATTCATATTTTCCTTACAAACAATTATGAAGGATTTATGAGTATATAACTCCTCAAAGAAAACATTTTTATGATTATGGAATATATCCATAAACTGTTCTCTTTGTCTTAAGTGTTTTAAATTTTTGGAATTTTGTATTTTGATTCATAAGCTAATCTAGGGTATGCCATTGTTTTGAAATGGAATCTAGTGGAAGGAATAGAAACTGTATCAATGCACGTAATCCATGTGGGGACTTTCCTATTACTCAACATAATTATAGTGGAGCTTGTGATGAAACTAGTGCTGATCAGCTTATCACCATACTGGGACAACTCACTCAGGTTATGAATAATAACCTTACCCGTATGGAGAACCCCTAATCTACAATGTAGAGGATCAATGTTAGACTGATTCATGATGCAACTACCACCAACATTCAATGGTACTAAAAACCCGTTTGTAGCTGATCAATGGATAAGTTCCTTAGGTAGTTGGGGTTTGGCTTAGTGGTAAACACCCCGTAATCCTACATAAATAATGGGGGTTCAATACCAATGGGGCACAGGTTACTGTAGCAGTACTATAGAGGTACTGTAGCAGTGGTGGTACTATTGATCGGTGGGTACGGTAGTAGTGGCAGGGCACTGTAGAAGCGGCGGGTACTATAATAGCTAAGTTACTATTCACAGAATAGGACTTATGCCAAAAATTTGGGCCTACGTTCTATGTAATGGGATACATGCCCACTGGGCCTTTAGGCTATGAAATGGGTCTCACTCTACCCAGTTAAAAGAAGTCTTTGATTTGCTTTAATAATAAAATGATGCTTCGACCCCAAACTTTACAAAAATGAATAACTTCCTTAGAGAAAATATTTTATGCTTTGGAGAGTAGCGAAAGGGAAAAAGTTTTCATGACAGTTTATCGCCTCATGGTAGATGCATATCAATGGTGGTCATTAATTCAAAACACAGAGGTTGAAGAATTATCAAGTATAGACTTGAGGGAGTTTAAAGATCTTTTCTTATAAAAATACTTCCCTCGTGACCATTGAGTGGATATGGAAAGAGAATTTCTGAGTCTGAGGAAAAAGGAGGATGAGAATGTCGCAAAGTATGAGGCTAACATCATAAGGTTAACAAGGCATGCAGCATACTATATATGTAACCCAAGGAGTAAGATTGATCGATTCATTAATGGGTAAAACCCATTTCTACATCGAGCATTAGTCTCAAAATCCTTCTCATCGTACAAAGATATTGTCTCATGAAATATCAAGATAGAAAAGTAATTCTAAAATAATTATGACTTTAAATAAATGCAAGAGAAGTATAGATATGATGATCACTATTGAAAAATAAATAAGGGGAAGAAAGGAAATTTTGAATATCCATCCTGCAGTAAATGTGGGAAGAAACAACCTGGTACTTGCCTGAAGGGAATGGGAGTTTGTTACAATTGTGGTGAAAAAGCCCACCAAGTTCATGATTGTAAGGGAAATAAAGATGTTATCAATGTTGAATGCTACAATTGTATGGAAAAGGGGTATTATTCAAATGAATGTCCTAAGTGCCAAGGAAACATACCTCAAAAAATGCCAAGGGAGCAAGACGAAGCTTATGCGATCACTACCACTAATGTTGAATCTCAGAAAGATGTGATGGTGGGTAATTTAATGGTTTCCTAAATTTTAGCCAATAATATATTTGATTCTACATCATTACATTATTTCACATCTTCCTAGTTTTCTAATAAAATTAAATATATTCAATTTTACATAACAAGGGAGTTTTTAGTAAAAACTCTTAACGGAAGTATCATCGCAACAAACTTTTCTAAATCAGTTCCCATTATGAAATATAAATGTTCTTCATCTTCTGATCTCATCATCATACCCATGATTGAAATTTATATTATTATTGAAATGGATTGGCTTTCGTACCATGATGTAAAAATTTATTTTAAAAAGAAGGAGGTTACAATTTTTAAAGATGATACAGAGTACCTTATCTTTAGAGTAGAAACGTCACCACCTGATTCTTATATATATCCACCCCCAGTAGCTCTACTAATATAAATTATTGGGGATGAATAAATTTAAATAACTATGGGTGAGGAAAAGAATGCTTGAATAGAGGAAGTAAATATTGTGCAAGAATATGTTGATGTGTTTCTAGAGGATTTACTTGGACATCATCCAGAATGAGAAATTGAGTGTTCTATTGATTTAATTCCTGGTTCAAGGCCCATATCGAAGACCAATTATAGAATGGAAACTTTATAATTAGTTTAACTAAAGAAAAAACTAGAGGAATTGAGTAATAAGGGATTTATTCTCCCTAGTGTTTCTCCATGGGGAGCCCCTATTATTTTTGTTAAGAAGAAAGATAGATCTATGAGGTTGTGCATTGACTATAGGGAGATCAATGCTATAACAATAAAGAAAAAGTATACCCTACCACGCATTGATGGTTTATTCGAACAAATTCATGGAAATCAATTTTTTTTAAAGATTGACCTTCGATTTGGATTTCATCAGTTGTATGTGAAGAAGGAAGACATTCTGAAAACAGTGTTCCGAACCAGGTACGTGCATTACGAGTTTACAGTAATGCCTTTTGGATTGACTAATGCACCTCCAACTTCATAGATCTAATTAATCGAGTTTTAGATAAATATATTGATGAATTTTTAGTGGTATTTATTGATGATATATTGGTATACTCAAAAATCTATGAAGATCATGAAAATCATTTGCGCACTATTCAAAAAACCCTTAGAAGTAATGAATTATAAGGGAATTTTAGCAAGTGTGAATTCTAGCTTCAAGAGATTTATTTTCATGGCCATGTTGTCTCTAAATATGATATCTATATTGATCTTTCAATGACCAAGGAAATCCAATAATTTCCAGCACCGATGAGTATAACTGAGGTACGTAGTTTTATTGTTTTAGCAGGTTATTATAGACATTTCATCCAGAATTTTTCTCTATTGGCTAACCCATTAACCAAGATCACACATAAAGGGGTTAAATTTGTTTGGGAAAAAGAGTGTGAGGAATGTTTTGAAAAACTGAAGAGAATATTTTTCAATGTTCTTATCATGACTCTACCATCAGGGAATTATGGTTTTGTTATTTATTGTGATGCTTCAAAGAAAAGACTTAGTTGTTTCCTTATGCAGAATGATAGAGTTATTGCCTATGCATCATGACAACTAAAAATTCATGGGAAAAACTATCCCACTCATGATCTTGAGTTATCAGCTATAATCTTTTCTCTGAATATATGGATACACTATATTTATAGTGAAAAATTTAAGATTTATACTGATCACAAGAGTTTGAAGTATATTTTCTCAAAAAAAGAACTCAACATGAGACAAAGGAGATGTCTTGAACTAGTCAAGGATTATGATTGCAGTATACACTACCACCCGAGGAAGGTAAATAAGGTGGAAGATGCTTTGGGCACAAAAGATTATGGTGTTTGGAGCAAGATGAGAGTTTAAAGGGATCATATTTTTATGGACCTAGTGAAGATGGATATCGGAATAACCATGAAAGGTGAAACATCAATACTTTTTCAAAATTTTTCCAAACCATATTTACTAGAAAGTATGAAAATTTCTCAGACTAATGATGATGAGTTTCAAAAGATGATTAAAGCTGTAAATGATGAATGATTGAGTGACTTCAAATATAAAGATGGAATTTTGAAATTTTGGAAGAGACTTTCTGTTCCTGATATACCTGATCTAAAAAGGGAATTGTTGGATGTTGCTCATATCTCCAATTTCTCTATACACACTGGGATCACCAAGATGTATATATATTTGAAGGAACATTTTTGGTGGGACAACATGAAGAGGGAGCTTGCTGATTTTGTGTCAAGATGTATAGGTTTTCAACAAGTGAAAGATGGAAGGAAAAAACCTTGAATAATCAGGCAACCTCTTCCCATACCTGAGTGGAAATGGGATAATATTACGATGATCTTTTTCATGGGACTACCAATGACTCCTAGAAGGAATGATGCAATATGGGTCATTGTTGATCGTCTTACCAAGTTAGTATATTTTCTTGCTATAAGAGAATATTTACCACTTGAACATATTTCAAGAATATATATTAATGAAGTTTTAAGACTCCATGGTGTACCTGTATCGATTATTTCGGATCGTGAACCCCGTTTTACATCAAGATTCTGGAAAAGTATTCAGAAGGCCTTGGATACTAAACATCGTTTTAGCACTACCTACCACCCTCAAACTGATGGAAAATTAGAACAGACTATTCAATCCTTAGAAAAAATGTTGAGATCTCGCTCAATTGACTTTCTAGGTATGTGGGATCAATATTTTCCTCTAGTAGAGTTTTCTTATAACAATAGATTCCATTCAAGTATTCATATGGAACCATGTGAAGCGTTTCATGAAAAGAGATGTTGCACACCTACATGTAAGGATTATGTTGGGGAAAGAAAACTTTTAGGCCTAGAACTTGTTTAGGAAACAATAGAAAATGTGAAGATTATCTAAACCCACGTCAAAGAAGCACAATGTAGGAAAAAGAGCTATGCCAATATTCAGCAGAAGGATTTGGAATTTCAAGTAGAAGATCATGTTTTCTTGAAGGTATCTCTATGGAAAGGTGTAATACGTTTTGGTAAGAAGGGTAAATTGAGTCCCAAGTACATTGGACCATTTGAAATTTTAGAACGAATTATAGTTGTAGTTTATTTTCTATCAATGCCTCCATATCTCTACAAAGTTCATGATGTGTTCTACATATCACTGTTGAGAAAATACATGCCTGACCCAATGCATGTACTCAACTATGAAGAATGAGAACTGGAACCCAATCTGTCTTATTGTGAAAATCCTATCAGAATTCTTGATACCAGAGAATAGGTGTTGAGAAACCAGATGACTCGTCTGGTGAAATATCTATACAGAAATCATAAGATGGTAGAGCAACATGGTAACCTGAGGAACTTATGATGAAGAAACACTCGAATTTTTTTATGCATTAATATTCTAGAAATTTTTAGGATTAAATTATTTTAAGGGTGGTAGAATGTAACACATAAGCTTCAACAATATGTTTCCCTTTGAATAATGCAATTTCTTGCGTTATGAATAGTAATACCCACCTTTTGAAATTTTATAAATTTTATTTTTTCAATATGGGATTCATTTTTGATTTCGGAATATTTAAATTAATTTGGGGTGAATTTTAGATATTTTTCTGAAAACTTTCAATTTTTGATGAATAGTGAAAAACACGGCGTTATTGTTTAAAACCAACTTTTTATTTAAGTAATTAGTTATTATATTTTAATTTATTTAAGTTCAAAATAGATACATAATACCTATATATTTTCAATGTAATTCATTGGTGTCATTTTATAATATGTTTAGATATATAAAATTTTATTGAACTTTTTACTGTCTTTTACCCACCTTCTAGGAGCATTTACAAATTTGCATCGTACGTAATTTTACAGCTTCTGTGAGTTGAATTTCAAAAATTCGAGAGACACGGTTGACATCAGTAAGTAAAATGTGGTTCAATATGATGGAAATAATTTTTGTTGAATAATAAGTTTTGACTTTTATTTACCACGGTTAAAAGTAAATATGGTAATTAAGGGTAAAAATGTTATCATGATTTCCCTAACACTTGTCCAAATTCTATTAGATAAGTTTAATTCGACCTAAAAAACCATAGGAATAAAATATGATCCCCTTTTTTCATTTGGATTATATTAGGACATTTATTATTATTTTATTTAAAGAAGAGTTAAATGTGTTAAATTTAAAGTTTAATAACTAAAAAATTTTAAATATAGGTTTATGCATATGATAAATTCAAATATAAATATTAATTGGAAATTTAAAAATATTTCCTACATAATGGTATTTTATTTATAATATTTAGACATTAAATAAGTAAATTTATTTATGATACAATGATGATGCAGTTATTAACTTATTAGAGAAAGATTAAAATAATTGATATTATAAATATCCAAATAAATGTAAATTAAGACTTCAGATGAATCACACTAATTTATTAGGATACTATGAAATGGTAGGGTTTATTGAATAAATTTTATTTTATGTTATAAAGTTTTATGTCCTTCAAAAAAATTAAATACAAAATAGTGTCAAAATTGACATAATTGAGTTAAAAAAAATACTATATTATTAATTGATATAATATTCCTAAAAATATAAGGTTTGAAAAAATAACCTAGATAAGGTTATATATATAAATAATTAACCACTTGGGGTTCTATTGTCTTGTTATAGTATGTTTATTAACCATATAATATAAAAATACAAAGAGACAAGATAAATGTCAAACTATTAAACTAAGAGTTAAATCTAAAAGATAAGGTTAATATAGTTCCCAAAACCTGTCTAAAACCAATTATTTGATAGGTTTTCGACCCATACCCACCTTATCCTAGAAATAAATCATTTTTGAGCCATTATAAATCAAAAATTATTTTATTATAAAATAATATTTCAAGCTTTTCCTAAAGTGACTCTCACCTCTCTTATAAAAGGGCACTTCCCATTCTCTTAATTTCACACCTCCAAATCCATTTGGCTCAGACAAAACATGCCCAAATATCCTCTAACCTATTCTACCTTATACCTAGAGGCCTTACTTTAATCAGAAAGCCTACCTAAAGAGCCCTTTTGATCAACTCAAAAGGATACACCCAAAAAAGAGGTAATAATTTTACCATCCTCTTTCATGTTCTTTTCTTCTTCCACTTCCTCTTTCTTTGTAGTTTCCATAACAAAATAATTACTCCAATATCTTCTAAATACTGTGATGTTTATTATAAATATTAATAAAATATATTCATTATTCTGTCCATCCGATGAATGACAAAGTCACCATACGTTGTACGTACAGCTTACCATCTCCACGTCATGGTGTAGTTTTTTATTCAAAAACTTAATTATTTAGATGGGTATAATAATGAGTATAATTGATGTAAATTATAAATATACAAAGTCAATTATTTTTTATATATGATATACCATACAATTACATATGATTTTTTCATCAATATAATGATATTTTCTCTCATGCGTACGTATGGATTACCGTCTCCACAAACATGATGAGATTCATTCCCCATCATAATCATTCAAGAATAATTTTCATTTTATGATTAAAAATAAGGTTTATGAACTTAATATAATTATATATTTTAATAAAATACATCCTATCCATAACAAACATGGCTCACATAACCAAGAATATAAAGGAAAAAGAATTAGTTAACGCCCGAAATGATGATACCGCTAAAATATTATTAATAAAGAAATATTAGGAGATCATAAATGATATCATATTTATGTAAATTATACTTTTATTATTTAATAACAATTATATAACTATTATACATGAGGTTAACTTACCCTTGACCAAGGAAAAGTACAAGATAAGGGTTAATTCTAAAATCTATTTACTTATTTGAGGTTGTTAATACATAAGTATCTACTGGGACCTCTTTATCATCCTCATCCATGTTTTATTAAAAATGCAATTCAAAATTATTTTACTATTTACTAAATTATGGTTTAAATTCATTTTTACCCTTATTTTTTCATATTTGTTTTGAAAGGTATCTTTCCATCGTTTTCCAAACAAGGTACATTATGAATATTTTGACAAAATTATGGTAATAATGTCTTTTTTTAACTTATAAGGAACGTGTGGATATTTTACGGCAATATAACATCATTTAAGATTACCATACAAGCTTATAAGAATATTTTCAAAATAATTGTTTTCTTTTATAATTATGTGACTTATAAATAATTTCAAATTAGAAAGAGGTATTTATTTCAAATAGTTTTCATTTCATCTATGTCAAGATCTTTTGATGGATTTTAAACTTGTTTGAAGTTGATTTATTATTATAAAAATCATCCATATTGTATTGATTGTTTTGTGATATGCTTGACTGTGGATGTGTTATTTTTATCCATTCATGGTTTATGGTTTAAGTATTAATATTTTGTATGATAGTTTTAATACGAATGTGTATGTTATGTTTAAACCTTTTCATATGAGGAATTAATTAGGCTTAGTAAGTGATGGATGGAGCCTGCAATTGCTCCTCGATTCATTGGTGGGTACCATGAGACAAACTAGTGTCTTGGCACAAGGACTGGAAAAAAAATTTATTTGTAGTCTTGGATTGAGGCCTTGACTATGTGGTTATGAAGTTTGGAATTATGCATTCCATCATTATGAAATTGGATATTGATATTACATGTGATTATTCAACTAGTAGAATATCCATGTAGATAATTATGTGGCATTATTTGATTTATCTTTTCCATATTATGGGAAATTTTAATTTTAAAAGGCTTTTGTTTTAGTCTTATACATTGCCTTAAAATTTTATACTTATATATGAAAGTTTACACTATATTTCTATCCTTACTGAGTATCTGATCTCACCCCTTTCTATGTATTATTTTTATTTGGATGTGAATAAGTATTTTATGACTGACCTATAGGGATTGTCTAAGGGATATGAATGTGGTAAATGGAGACAATGGTGTTGTTTCTTTTCATTTTATAATGTAATGTAAAACTTAATAATGTATCTAGTACTAATAAGGCTACTAAACTGATCGGTATGTGGAAATTTAATCCCTTTTGATCCTGCCAATGTTAAGTAATAATGCACCAACTCTGGGAAACTGGGGTCAGGGCGTTACAATTTTTTGTGGGACTTGGTATTTCTCGTGATGTCATATTTTCACCTGATTGTATTTATAGAATGGATAGTTTTGAATTAGACCCATATTTAATGTTACAATCAGCTGGTAATGTTTATATCTTGTGATGGATACATTTTTGTTCTTTGTGGAGAGTGGGGTGTTCGAGAAGTTCATTCAAGGATAGTTATCCTGCAATGGGTAAAACTAATATCCCATGTGGCCTATCCGGTACTAGATGAAGGTGGAATGGGGAAACCAATCTTCTCTCTTGCTAGGGACCAGTTTCATGATGTGTTTTTTGATTAATTATTGAGGATATCACATGAGAGAGAAGTTGAGTTTACAATCAGGTTGTTTCTATGGGGAAACCAGCATCCATTCCTCCATATCTAATAGCAATGATAGAACTCTAGGAACATAAGTTTCTCCTAGATGATATGGTCTATAAAGTGTTTATCCATCCTAGCACACTGCACTCGGGTTCTCTCGTACTATTTAATAAGAAGGTAGAATGTTATTTAAGGTTATGTTCCAATTACAGGAAGCTGAATATGATGATAGATATGAATAGATACCATATTCTTTGAATTTATGATATGTTTTACTAGCTGGGAGGTTATTCGATGTTCTATAATATAAATTTGAGATCAGGATATCATTGGATGATGGTGAGTCCCTCTAACGTACCACCGATAGATTTCAAGAGAATATACGGGTTGTATGAGTTTGTGGTGATGCAGTTTGGGTTGACCAACACACCAGCTATGTTCATGTATTTAATGAACTAGATATTTCACCCATACAAAGATTAGTTAATGGTTTTCTTCATTTAATACATCTTGATGTAATCTAAAACTCATGATGATCATGACAAACATCTTGAAATTTTCTTGAGTACACTAAGAGAGAAAAGGATATGCACCAATCTGTCCAAATGTCATTTCTTGATTGATAAGGTGAATTTCATTTTCCTTATCATCTATGAGATAGATGTGTTAGTGGATTTAGAGAAATTTCATGATGTTTTTTATTAGGAGCATCCGAAGAATGTTTCTATGTTTCATAATTTTATGGGATTGGTCGACTATTACTGAAGGTTCATTAAATATTTATCCCATTTTGGAGTTCCACTTTTAGGCTTAACTAAGAAGGGAGTTATGTTTGTAAGGTATGAGGCATGCAAGAATGGTATTACTGAGTTGAAGAAGTGGTTGACAACTGCATCAATCCCGATCTTTCCAGATCTAGGTAAGTGGTATACATTTTTTGGTGATGCATCCAGTGTTGTACTTGGGGAATTGTTGATAACAGATGATCATGTTGTAGCATATAGATCAAGAAAGTCTAGCCATTATGAAATTAATTACCCTACACACAATCTCGAGTTTCCTATAATGGTTTATTCCTTGAAATGTTTATGGAATTAATTGTTGGGAGACACATTAACCATTTATACCGACCATAAGAGTCTTAAGTATATATTATCAATATGCGATTTGAATCTTTATTGGTGATAATGGGTTCTGTACATGTAGAATTTTTTACATAGTATTGGTTTAAATTTTAGGAAAATGGAATATTTTGGAAGATGGTATGAATTGGAATACTCAGAATTAGGTGGTCCATGAATCCAGCACTGAGTGGATAATGATACCCAGGTTGGTGATATGTACCTGGAGGAGCAGGAGGGGAATAAGAAGAAGACTCTTACATCAATAGAAGATTATTATTCACTTTTGAGTTGGTTAAAGGAGATTCATCATGATGATTTAAAGTGTCTGGATATGAAAAAAAAGTCTTAAAGGAGGGAAGTCACCTTCTATTTGTGTTTTTAGACCTGATGGGAGTGTTTGTATTTGTGGTCCCCTTGTGGTTCCAATAGGGATACGAGAAGAGATTATGCCGGAGTCTCATTCATCAAGGTGGTTAAGGAATCCTAGTTTTACTGATATATATATCATGACCTTCATAAGTATTATTGGTGGCTAGGTATGAGGAAATATGTCGTTGGTTTTGTGGCGTGATGCACTTCCTATCAGCAGGTGATGGTCGAGTATCACAACTTAAGTGGTTTGTTACAACCATTTCCCATCCCAGAATTGAAATGGGATGATTTGAAAATGAATTTTGTAGGGGTCTCCCAATGATTCCTTAAAATAATGATGTGTCATAGGTAGTTGTGGATTGGTTGAATAAGTTCTCCCATTTCTTATCGATCCAGGAGACATTCCCTGTGGACCAGTTGGGTGAGGTATATATTTGAGGGATAGTGTGGTTTCAGGGGTACCAAGAATTGTAATTTTGAATTGTGGTCTAAATTTCACATCATGCTTTTGGATGTGACTACATAAGGTGCTTGGTAGCCTAGTGTTTTTGAGTACATCATCTCACCCATAGATGAATGGGTAGTTTGAGTGGACAATTTAGGTGTTTAGAAACACGTTGAGGGACTGTGTCATAGATTTCAGTGGTTCAAGGGGAAAACACTTGCCTCAGGTTTAGTTTTCTAACAACAATAGATTCTAGACTGTAATTCAAATGAAACCATTTGAGGCACTCCATTGGATATCTTGTAAATCTCTATAGTGTTAGTTAGAAGTTGGTGAGTCTGAGCTGTTGGGATTGAGACTCATATAAGAGATGGCGTAAAAGCTTAAGCTGATTTTTAAATTCAGGGCAACAACTCAGAGTAAGAAGAAGTTATATGATGATCAGTTTCATCGACATCTACATTTTATGATTTTTGATAGAGTGTTTCTTTGCGTGTCACTAAGGATGAGTCACTATTGAATTCATAAGCAGGAAATGTTGGCACCCACGTTCATGGGGTCATTTGAGATTGTAGAGAGGATCAGACTAGTGGTGTACCAATTGGATCTTCCACCACATTATATTGGTATGCATATTTTTTTCATGTTTCTCACCATTGTAAATATCATCTTAATCTATCTCATGTGTTTAATGTTGAGGATGTTGAGATTGAGGTTGACGCATCCTTTGAAGAACACCCGATTTGTATTTTTGATCATAGAAAGATAGTATTTTATGAAAGGTTTTTCCTTTAATTCATGATTTTTTTGAAGAATGGGAAAGTTCATGAAGAAACATGGGAGATTTAATAAAATATGTGGTCCAAATTTCTTAATTTCTTTTATTCAGGAACTTGATGATGATTGGGAGTATGGGTCAAGGACAAGTTTTTATAAGGTCATGAGGTTGTTATATACTCGAAATCACATAGGTAGGTCGTTATTTAAATATTGGCTTCAATATATTAAATTTTTTTAATGAAATTATTCCTTGGAGTATCAGGGGAATTAGGAGTGTTACAGGGGTGTTCCAGGAGTTTAGGACATGAAATGAAGGGAAACCGGGCCAACCTGTGCATGGTGCACGATTGGTGAAAAATTATGTAAATTGTGTGTCCTCAAAAACAATTATGCAACCATGGGGAGTTGCATATTCCACAGATTATTGAATGTTTTTAAACCATGTAGGCCCCCATGTATCCTTGTGACCCAAATTCCCCTGGGTAGTGGATTTTGCACAATTATTACATAGTTTAAAAATCCATGAGGATAAACCGTGAAACCCTTTAAAAGATAGAAAAAATTACAGTTTTTCTCTTTTAGGATTTTAAGACCCTCATTCGAATTTCTCCCTCATTTCCTCTAATGGAACCCTAGTGATGAACAAGAAACATCAAGGGATCCAATGGATTGATCTCCAACTTTTCTTGCCTATTTGGAACATTGTTGGTTCCGGATCAATGCTCCATGTAAGATTAATAATCCCCTTTCATCAATTTTCCAAATTAGCATTTGTATCTTGGGATATATACTCCTGAGGCCCTAACACCCACTTTTTTTAGTGAACCCTAGCTTAGGGCTCCAATGTGTGTTAGGATTGGGATATAAGGAATTGATTAAGAGTTTTTTCACCATCAGGTTCTATGTAGGTGGTCTACAAGTTAAATACCATGTTTTTTCTATAGATATTTGCATATGAGATGGTTTTCTTGTTTCACATTTCTTTCATGGTTCTGTTATTGAGATTTGTTATAATGGGTGTATAAATGAAACATTTAACCCCTCATGATCCCCATGGGGTGAATTAAGGATGAATTGACTGATTTAGGTCCACACATGGGTTGGAACAACCCTCTCAAACATGTATAAGAAAAACCTTAAGTGTGACGTTTACATGTGATTTAGTAGAGGCCATCACGACATGTAAATTGGTTAATAAAATGATTAGGTATGGAATATGGATATTTGTTTCTAGATGTCGAATATGGATAAGGGATTGTTTGTCTTGGCATAGAAATGATTGAAAAGGGATTAATGTGAATGTGCCAAATGAATTGTGTGTTATACTGAAAATGAATTAGGGGGGATAAAAAAAGGGGAATTGATGAAAGGACTATGTTAGTAAACATGTTGAAATGGATTAATTTGTTAAATGATTAAATTTATGGTAATTGATGAATTTTCATAATGATTTTAGGAATATTAAATGGGAATTGGGCTAAACTAAAACGTAATTTAAATGAATTTTTTTAATGTGTTATGGGAAAATTTTTATTCCCATGATGATGGTTGCGAACTATAATAGTTATTTTTGTTGGTTGTGATAAGATAAATATGTTGAATGGATATATATATATATATATATCTATATCTGTGTGTGTGTGTAAGAATGTGAAAAAGGCATCCTAGTAGGGTAAAGGATTGAGGCTCCTCCCATGGGTCAGGTGTGTATGACGTTTAACCTCGCCCGTGAATGCATGAGTTCGGGAGTTGGACCGATTCTATATGACCCTAATGGTTTCATTTGATGATACAATCTTATTAGAGGTTCCAAGGTTAGTAAAATTTATTGATTGTGAAACAATTATCCCTAGTGATATAGGGATTCAACTTAATCCTTTATGCATAATGATTAATGCCTTAAATATATGTGTGAATGATGTAAAATCCTGACCCATGGAGCAAGTTATGACATGGGTTTTGTAAGAAGATGATGTAAGTGATTAAATGGTAATAATGTAGAAATTGTTAAGGTAATTATGGTGTTTTAACCAATATTTGTGTATTTTTCAAATTGACACCATAGATCCAAGGACCATGCCAAATGATGGAATAATACATGGAGAAGGGCATAAATGAAGGAACATGGGTTTAAGGAGATACACCATGGACTCGAAATCCTACATGAAATTGTATTCTGAGTGTTGGAGTATTTTTATTACCACCCTTAGCCAAAAAAATATATCTTTCCACAAGAAATCCATGATAATTTGACCACAAACCTATGTGGGACTATAGGTTTTCCACGCCCAGTGAAATTCGGCCTAGGCAAGCCCGCAGACCAACAGAGGAGCATACCTCCTATAAGAGGCACGTCGAGCACATGTGTAGGGCATGTAGTTCCCAAGCCCATAGGAATGTGCATATATCCTGAGTCTTAGACTTATTGGGATGAAGCCAGTGGTTGATGTAATTCAGATGGTATGGGTGCTAAAACCATTTTCGACTCGAGAAGTGGATTCCATGAAGCATGTTATATATCTGAGAGGAGGCATTACTAGGATCTGACGTGGGATGATTCTTTTCCACGAGGGTCAAATTTAGGTTGTCTGATCATGCCCCCTGATGATCTGTGCCATCTAATCGATCCATATATTGATCTCAACCATCTGTCCTAATCATGAGCCTCGTGATCAAACTAGTCTTGGGCCATATAAATTTCAATCAAGTAATCTCATATGTTGTAATACCCTAATTTTCAATCTCTTGAGGCCCTGGTTCGACATCCCAATGCACACTTGATTCTCTCATATCACCACTTCCATCTTACTAGTACATTTCTAATATCAGATCAAGTCCAAGAAGACCAAAATGAGGCATTATAATATCCAAGCCATGAGATCTAGTGACCTTCCCTGAGAGTACCTGACAACACAAGAAGTCTCCACATGATCATCTTTTGATCATGCAACCTGGGTGAAGACAACCAATGGGTTATCTCAAACATTTCAGTGACCACAAACCCCCTCGACACTCTATATTTTTCTATAAGATTTAACTTAGATTTTATAGGATCATGTGACTCCATGGGAAGAAATAGAGTCATAAATAAAGTGGATGAAATATTCACACGACATCGCGAAAAAAGGCAAATCATAGACCTCCACCACCACAATGGTTCATGTGTCCTTCATCCCATGAAAAGTGGTTCCATACTCATCCTCATGTGGCTTATATAAACCCTTCTTCATCTATTAAAAACACACCCAAGATGGGGTGGAAAACTGAGATCTAGAAAATAAGGGAAGTCGATCACCACCTGCTGGAGAACTCCTCAAGTAATCATGAAGATGAGACGCATGATATTTTAAGGATCAAGAAATAACATGATGAATAGAGTTTCATGAAAAATAATGATTCATATGTGATGATCACATGATACTGAAAGGGACTCATGAACCCACCATGTAGAGCCTATTATACACAGAAAATCATTGTGTGCCCCCATACTCCTTCGAATAACCCTATACAGGGCCTTCCTTTTGATCGCGTTATCACATGAGCAATGAAATATCATGTGACTCAACATGCCATCCTTTGAACATGTGATGTTAGACACCATTTCTTTTGAGAAACACACGGTTGACCATGGACATGATCGTCTCGGTCTCTGAGAACATCCCATAGACCCTCAACTCGATATTAGAAACTGTCTTAAGTCCCCTCTCTTCGAGTCACCTGACATCATGGTTGGTTAAACATCATGTGATGATCCTTATTAGGTAAAGTGTTTAGAAGAATGTCCATGGGCTCATGAATTGCTATGCAGGAACCTCTCGATGAATATGCAGAGTCATGACAATGCCCTCCTATTTATCGATAATGAATTAGGAGATATGACCCAAACAAGAACCCTCATTCCTGAATTATTTCGTCAGACCAAGACATTTCCTGATACATGTATGCAGATCCACTTTCCTGACCTTTGGGAGACCACACACCATGCATAAGGATCCCTTGGTAATGTGATTCCTCTATTCATCCATCCATAAAAGACCCTCATGCATGTGTGGATTCCGGTGACCGTGGGCATGCACCAAGCTCTCATGTGATGTCACAAACCCTTGGTATTGTGACACTCACATACAAACCTCATGCTCGATCATTTATCTCTATCTATGCATTCCTCCATGACGTGCAGTGTAAAGGGTTTGATACACAGTCTCTCATGCATTACTATAGGACCTATCATGATACCTCATTAGGATGACATGAAAATGAAGTGTGAGACTTCTGTGGAACAATATATCTTCACAAATCCATTATCAGGCAATAGGCCTCTATGTACCGTGATGTTTTCAAGATGCCTTATAAGTGTCCACCTTGTTATGGAGGATCCCTTCATACACCCTCTCCATGAAAGAAAAGTAATGAGGATATTAAACCCATGGGTCATGCACACCCCACCATGAAATGAAATCCTTTAGCCATTCATGTAGAGGTTTTTATATACAACCCCCATCCATGACCAGAACAGCCCTCACAAGATATCATCATAGTCATGCCAATTTCATTGAGTTTCATATGACTCACTCTTGCAGAAATCCCCAAGACTGTGTGTAGCCTTAACCGGGTGAATAAATTTTGAGAATAACCTCATATGGTCATGCATCTATCAATAGGGACTAATAATTGTCTATATATAACTTAAGGCATAATCCCATTGGACATGTGATTGTGGAATTTGGATTTTCACAAGACCCTAGACATTCCCACTTCATCTTGATAATGTCCTTTGGATTGTTATCCTAACTTCTTGAAAATCGTCTCATTTATTCGGGTAGATTGACAGTGTAATAAAGGAAAAATGGATGGATTTTTTCACAAAATGATTGAAATCCCTCAATATGAACCATATTGGTCATGGGAGGAATCATAAAAAAATCAAGTAAATACCCTTGACATTACTAATGTAAACTCACATAATCACTGAACTGTGTAAAATAAAACAAGAGGATAAAAAGGGAGGAAGCGAGATGTGTTTTCAATCGCAAAAAGACCCACGACATGCCTAGGATGTCCATAGAATATCTTCACAATATGTCCTAAAATTTCATCCATGCCTCTTATTTTTATCACGACAAAGTGTGCTGACATGACTACTCTAGTCATGTGAAGAACCTTCGACATGTCTGCTTTGATCTGGAGAAGACATCTGAGACAAGTAAATCGATCATGTGAGAGTCACTGGACACGTCTTCTTTGATATGGAGAAGACATTTGAGACAAGTCAATTGATCATGCGTGAGACCCCATAAGTGATTTCTTGGATCTATAGAAGACATTTGAGACATGTCAATTGATAATGTGCGATACTATAGACATGTATGCTTTGATCACGTGAAGACATATTGGACAAGTCAATTGATCATGTGTGAGACCTCAAACATGTTAAATTAGATTAGAAGAAGACATATAAGACATGTCAGTGGATCATGCACAAGACTCTAGATATGTACACATTTATCAGGTGAAGAAATCTAAGAAAAGTCAGTTGATCATGAGTGGGACTAGAGACAGGCCAATTTTGGCCATGCGAGGCATCTTAGATCTATTTATTCACCCATATGAACGCATCCAAGGCATTACAATCGATTCGAAAGACACCCTTGTATATGTATAACATGTCATATTAGTGCCCCAACATATTCGGTATCTAGTAATGAAATATTCAGCAGACAACCATGAAATGTCAAGAAAATCACCTATGACATGTCCACGTTGTACGGTGGACCAACTTGGACCCATGTCATGTGGACCCTGGCTACGAATCATCACCCACATACACCTTTTATAAGGGAAGTTTCCTTGATGAGCTAGGGTCATGGACTCATGTGTTCCTCCTGATATCATGATCTTAGATAGAACATCTTGGTCATGAACACCTATAATCAATCCAATATATGGTAAATAATGGGTACAACATTCGGGTATCCTTAGAGTGTAAGCGCCGACCATTCAGGTAGCCTCAGAGTTCAAACCCCATCCGGAAACCTGATATGATCATGTCAACAGGTAGCCTTAGATTTTATTCCCCGACAAACAACATGATATTCACATGTCAATAGGAAGACTCAAAGTGTAATCCCGGACCAAAAAACATGATATGAGTATGTCAATGGCCCTCCTTAGTGGGTATTCCCTAGCCAGATGGGTAGACCCAAAATCAAACCCCCAACCAATTGGGTGGAATTAGAGTGTATTCCCCAATTACATACAAACATTGATATACCACAGGCTATAGGAAACCCATTTTTGTATAAGCCCCTAGAATTCAAAAAAAATCGAAGGGATAATTGTAACATCTCAGAGCATGATCATTCACCATAACGCATTAATAGTGTAAAGGATAACTAAATATGAGGTCTATGATTCCCGCCATAACCAGGATACGTAGGAATCCTTCTTAAGTCTTAAGCTTCAATGAGAATCTACTTTAGCGTAAGCCCATTCCCATTCAAATTATTATTATATAAAGGGATTAAATCTTCCCATAAGTCAAAAATTCTCCCTCTTCTATTCAATAATGAGAAGAGAAATCATGTATGGGCATTATTTTAAGTATAAGTCTCGATCGTGCCCTCAATTACCTCAGACCCATCAGCGGGTCTGGGATGAACTGATCTATGAAGACACTAATTCCTACCATATCTAGGATATGTAGGATTCCTTACAGAGGCCTGAGCACCATACGATACAATCCATATAGTGGGTGATCATTCCACTCAAAGGGAAACATTAATGTGTAATCCCCATATATATATTCACTTATGTAATGCATCCAATCCATCACTGTCTCTTATTTCTCACACTGAGCATGAATCATGTGGCCTTAGAGGACAATGATGGTTGTACCAATATCAGGATGATAAATCCCCAATCTAGGATTTCAGCATTGGGATGTATGTATGATTATATTCTATCTCCTTTCATAGGGATATATCAGCAAAGGAGAAATCTAGGGAAGTCTCATATTTATAAGCCCCACCTAGGGCTTCTATTGTTGTATATCCCACAACACAAATTCTCGTCACTTGAAATTTGTGGAATCTGATTACTATAGTAAGTAGGACCCATAGAACACCTCATCGAGGTCCATTCTTGATGTTAACATCTTTAACGTATGATGTTAAACTGCTTGGATGGGTCTAGTAATATGACCTTAAACTATGTAAAACGTACTATGTGGGCTTTGATTTCTATTTTCACAGGATATGTAGGACTTATCATGAAGTTTAAATCCCATACAAAAGATACTAACCATATCCCCAAACATCAATAAACCCCATAGTATTTGACTATGTCCATGGACCAAAGAATGATAATTAAATAAGATAGTGATAGAGATCCCGTAATATGCATGTGTTAGTCCATATAGATATATGTTCTTAATAAATTCATTAACATAGGGGTATCCATTCCCATATCGGGGTATGAGAAGTATATCATGAACAAATCTTAAATCTATAAGAGAGTCCTGGAGTAGTAAACAATTCCACCTAAAAGGGTGTGATGAGACCTACCTCCCATCCTCCTGACCAATGCGAGTCCCCAAGAGTCGAGGGGACAAAAATCCCAGATGTCTTCCAACCTTTGGAATGCTGGTCTGTACCTAACTACACATGGGGGAACCATTGAGAGTTTCTAGTAAATGTTACGATGGTATCCCAATAGCTGAAACGACATCCACACCACTTCCCGGTGAAACAAAAATGATTAACCCGATGTTAATCATTTACCTCTATCATCCCCTTCACATGTTAAAAATGATGGAGTTCCCAAATTACTATCAGTAAATTTTTTTTGTTCATCACATTGTAAAATAATGGACCTGAAATGTTTTTTTAACCACCCTAGACCTCTTGTTAAAATAAGGGATTACCTCTTTATCATTTATCCATGCCTGTATTTCAAAAAACATGTACTCTTATAAATGATTCTACATAAATAAGGTGTATTTTTTATTCTCCATGACTTCTGTTGATTCCTTGCTATCTAAATGACATCCTTGAACGTGCCAACAGATCACGAGATAACTGGACAAACCACTTCGGCCCTGAGGCCTCGAAGTATATTATGACCAACAAACCACTTCTATCATTGGTTAGTGGACATTTTTCCCAGGAATACAACATTAATAGCTCCATCATGACTCTTGAATAATCTCATGTAATCCTTACGAGGATGAGTTCCCTCCACCCATATTTCACATGAAAAGATGAGGGAGAGGAAGTGACCCTTATCACCACATTCAACCACATTGAGAACCTATCACTAGATTGCATCAATGTACACCTTCCCTAATTTGGGGAGGATATTGATGATGGTTAATGTGACAATGATATCACTTAGATGATACCTATAAAGCATCCCATTCATTCCGTGTAAGAACCCATGTTTTTCTAGAGTGTTGTTTTGAGTAGAAATTTGAATTTTTGCTGTTGGATGCTCGCAAGGGGTAAAATGGTCATTTACCATACCATCTGATCACAAATTTTTTTTAACAACTCGGTTTCTCTCAGAATATGGATTTTACCCTAGGATAGGAGTTTGGAGGAAATCTGAGCTGTTTGAATTTTGGAGAAATATTTAATATTTAATATTATTAAATTAAATATTAATTTATTCATGCAAGTTCATTTGGAAATAACTTTTAAAAGAAGTGTCAGATTGAGATTACATCTATGTTGTTGAGTCCAGAATGGGGAGTTTATCCTTGGTAAGGCAAAAACTCATGTTGGGCGCTGGGGCCGTCATAGGCCCCTTTTTTCTTTATCCCCTTTTTTCCTTCCTTCTTTTATTTCTTCCTCCTCATTTTGAAAGTCCCCTATGCCTCCTCCTTGTTAGTGACCTATGGAAGAAATTGGTGTTTGAGAAAGAGAGAGAGTTGGGATGCAAGATGAGTACCTATTCGAATCTCTCGACGCGCTTAGTCGGCGTGTGGAAATCGGGAGGCGTGAAATCAACCAACGCTTCGGTCGTTTCCGCCGAAGGGTAGGGACAATTATGTTTTTCCATATATCCAATTTAAAAATGTATTTTAAGCTTTTAAATACTTATATTTCTTTCTTATGCCCTCTTAAGTTTAGATCTACTGTTTCGGGGGTGAAAACGGACGTTTCAGGCATTTTGAGGGATTTCCCGTCAGAAAACCCAGAATACAAGGCATGTGTTCCAGGGGAACATGCCATGTGTTCTTTCCATTTAGGGAAGATGAAGTTTTCCAAAGTACACGCTGTGTAGTGGATGTCCGTGTGACCAATCATGGGAAATAATACATGGAATAGTGGTATTTAAGGAGTACATGACGTGTACTATAAGTACACGCCATGTAGTTGCACATGGGAATGTGTTTGGGTGAAAATGAACATGGAGTAACTTTTTTTGAATAGTACACATTGTGTATAGTAAATTACACACCATGTACTATTACACAGGTAGACCCCATGGGTCTGGCCATGTCTTCTAGCCATGTACTACTTCAACATAGTAATTTTGGAATATCTTGGGCCCTAGAAGTCAAAATTGGGCGTGTGAGTAGTCCATTTTGAGCGTTGTTTCATGTAGATCACAATGGTAGAATCTGTTTTACATTTAGAAGTAATATAAATGTAGTTTTTGGGATTTCTATCAAAATGGATAGGTTCTTCCTCTACTTATCGAGTTCAGTTGAGTCCTAGGAGTGAGACTTGGCGTAAATGATAGGTTTGGTGTTCAAAATAACATAGTTGAGACCTTTAATATGAGATGATATGTGAACTTTATCCAGTAACTTTTCTATAGAGGATGTCCCCATCATGAGACGTTCACTTCTGGTCTATGAGGCCGTGAGACCGGTCACTTCCAAGAATCCCCTAAGGGATTCCATTACTTATGTGCTGACCTAGGGAGTCCCTTGTAGGATCTATATCATGTTTTTATTTTTTCATTTTAGGATCCTATGTAGGGTTCCTCCCTACTCTTCACTAAGGATCCTGTGTAGGATGCCTTCGCTCATGTTTACCTGGAGGATTTCGAGTATTATGCCTCCTCAGTGTTTGACTTGAGGGACCTAGTGGATTCCTATTGTTTGACAGACCCTAAGTTGTTACGTCAGTTTTGTGTAGAGATGGTGTTCATGTGTCACCTAGAAACCATGCCAAACTGGTAATTCCTTAGGGCTATGGATGTATTGATGGGTTGGGCGTTCGGGCCACCCTCACCTATTTTTTTATATCTGACTTGGTTTACTGATGTAGTAGTGGTTACTAGAGGTTCTTCTTGGGTGGTGGCTATTGACCCTAACGTGAGGAATATTTTTTTTTTGGATTCCTACTCTGTCTTGTGTGCCTGAGTAGGGTTGTTTTGATTATAAATAGGGTTTGTACCTTGTTTTGGATGTGTTTTCCCATGTTTCTTGATATTGACCATTTGGTTTAGCTTTTCTAGTTATGCTGCTTTGTTTTCCAAGCCTAGTATTGTTGGGATGGAGTGGTTTTATCTGACATGTTTGATAAGTTGTATACTATATATCCAAGTAGTTTTTGAGGTTTACGTTGGATGTATTGCATTGTCGTGCTCGATTAACTTACATAGAGATGTGAGAACCTAGTGTAGTTTACTATAAGGGGAATTGACTGTGATTGCTTCCTCAAAGAGTCTTTAATCACTTTTGACTATATGGGTAATTGACTGTGACTACTTCCTCAGGTATTCTTTAATCACTTTTGACTATAAGGGTAATTGAATATGAGTGCTTCCTTAGAGAGTCGTTAATCAATTTTGACTATAAGGGTAATCTATTGTGAGTGCTTTCTCAGAGAGTCTTTGTATACATGAGACCAAAGAGGATTAGACTGTGACAGCTACCCAGGTGGTCGTATACTATGTTGGACCCAAGGGGTATTGATTGTGAGAGCTACCTAGAATTCGTTCATAATTTATTTGATTCTATGTTAGACCTATAGGGTTCAGACTGTGAGAGATGCCCAGGTGGCCATGTGTATTTGATTAATTTCTTGTTGAAAAAAGGGGTTAGACTGTGAGAGCTCTCCCAGAGGGTTACATGATTTTTATTAGCTTGCATAGACATATAATTCTGGCATTGGCTAAAGAAGGTACATGTTGATGGGATTACTGACCCAGAGATCGAATTAATGATACATGACTTGAGTGGCACGACGTCTAGCTCAATGCCCTTGCACAGAATGTCCAGGAGATTAGGCTTATGGTCCCAATGATCGATTGCAAATGTGGTTTATTTTTATTAAATTCACCTAATCATGAATATTCTTATTTATGTATATGTGTATAGGTATGGGTCTATACATGTGTATGTATATAGATATGGACATCCATGGTGGCACTTTCCCTGTTGACAGGGATTACATACCCTAAGTTTGACTGTGGTTGCACGATTGGTTTACATCCTTTTTTTGTGTTCTATCTATGCTGAGAACATTATTGTTGCATAAAAATTTAGCAGAATAGTTATTGGTTTCTTGTTGGTGTGCCCTACTGAGATTATTTCTCACCCATGCACGTGCACCTCAGTGTATGTGTAGACCTTATGTATACTTTTCAGGTAGATCACGAGTTGTAAGGTGGATAGGGCTGAGGCCCAGTGTTGCATGGTCGAGCAGAGCTGCTCGAGTGGTTCTACTGATTGGGCTGCTGCAGTTTGATAGTGTCTGGAGATCGGGTACGTGGATTGGCATGGAGTTAGTAGTAGAGCCATGTGCTTTTACTTTTTGTTTATTTTGTACTTGTTTCTGTATGGTCGGCTCGGTGGGTGACTAATGTTGTATTGTATTGCATAGTTGTTCAGGCTTTTACAACATTAAACTATTACAGATTGTTATATTTCAGTTGTTTATTGCTTCCGCACTCTGTTTACTTTATGTTGTGTATGATACTTAGTTAGATTTGTTGTTTTCTTACTCTATTATGATGGAATAGTCTCCCCACTATCAAACCCTAGACCCTCGTTGTTAGTCTGCAGCCTCTGGAATACGGGGAGGCACTCTTGAGGCCTTGTGATGAACTGGCTCAGAGAAAAAATTTAGTGGCTTCCGGTCGGGACATTATTAACAGTTAATAGAGGAGTTTTCTTTCTTGGTCATTACTATTTGGGGTATAGTAGACAATAGTATTATGAATGTTTCAGAACCTGTGATGGATATCGGGCTAGTGTGTTGAGAACACTTGTTCCAGTAAGAAGTTCTGATTGCCAGGGTTTGGGATTGTTGTTCTGATTTTTCAATGTTATAGTTGTATATGATTTTCACCTTGAGCGACACACATATTGTGTGGTGTTTTTATTTACTATGGATCTCTATCTCTTGGCCATTGGCACGATGCTAGGGATGGATTTTGACTCTTGGACGACAAAGGCAAGAGTCGTCTCATGAATCATACTAGGCCCATAGGATTCACAACATTAGGCATACTAGTGTGTGTTTTTACTGATGACTGAGACCTTTGATCCTAATTATACATACTTCTTACACTGATGAAAGGTTATGTAGATCTACGTTGAGGCGTTGGTGTGAAGATGATGACTTAGTCCTTATGCAGAGGTGGTTCAGTGACCCTAGTTGGTCGATGTGGCATGTGATGCATTTCTGTTTAACCCATTTATTGGGTGTTTTTATCCAGTCTGTGGTTATCTATGCAAATATATGAGTATTATGTCGATATATACTATAGTTTTTCTTGTGAACTAGACCTACTTGTGATATTTCATGTATATGGATACCCGATAGGTGTCAGTTCAGTTTCTCTTCTGCTTGAGTTGTGAAATCCAGGGAATAGATCCTTCTAAGGATTCTCAGAGAGGTTTTGGGCCCTTGTAGGTTGTGTTTTGGTTTTGGATTTCTTTGGTATTTGTGATATTTACCATATTCTGAGAGGTTTCAGATCTTTTGGGCTAGGTGGTTAGACCTTGTGACCCAGTTGTGAGGATTTTTCTGTAGGTCTAGGTGGAAGACATAGATTCCCTTGGTTTTAAGTCAAAACCTTGTTGGTTGATGTCTATTCTGTTCTGTGGAAATATGTGTTAGAATGGTTGGCCCTTGTTTTCCAATTCCTTTTGAAGGTTCTTGTTTTTTGCGACTGGCTTTGACGGCCAGGATTGTTCGGGTTCCTGGCCTGGTCAACCAATGTTTCTCATGTTTCTGTTGCGGGATGAATCATTTTAATCTAAACTGGAGAGTGTACGGGGATGAGCCAATTCCCATTGTTTTAATACTTTTGTGGGTTGAGACCTCATAAGTTGTGTTGGAATTCCCCTACGTTTTAGAGGTGACTTTGTGAAATGTCGGGTTACCGTGAAATGGTTGAACTATACTTAAATCCTGGTCTGGTTTTGAAATAATGTTACCATGGATTGGAGGGCGACGAACATGCCTTCATTGAAATCTTAGTGTACTACTATAAGCGACGATCATGTGATATCTTGATTCTTGTTGAGTATGCAGAGAGAGCTTCAACCCTACATCGAGATACTTTTTATTTATTAATGTTCATCCCTGTTGAGGATAGAACCTGTTCTAGTTGTGATCTCAGAGTAGTGTAAGAAAATCCATATGGTGGGGAGTTCACCATTGGACTTTTTAGAGTGGTTTTCCTTGTTTAGGTTAAACTACGTTTTTTTCCTGTGGGATTTTGGGCTCAGTGTTTCTTTTAAGATGACGACAAGTGTATTCCTATGGTGGGGAGTACCGGTTTGGTCATAGTTTAATATCTTCTATATAGAAGGTGGTTGTTAATGCTATAAGGATAGTCGTTGGACATTCCAGATATCTTGATTTTCTAGATGCTGAGGTTGGGAGCATTGATGTTGTTCTATTCACTGGGATTCTCGGGGACGAGAAGGTTTATGGTGGGGTGTTTGTAAGAACCCGGGATTATCTAGATTGTCTTTTTGAGCAGAAATTTGAATTTTTTCTATTGGATGCACATGAGGTGTAAAGTAGTCATTTTTTCCTAACATCTGATCTCAGATAATTTTCCTGATAACTCCGTTGGTCCCGGAATAGTGATTTTACCCTATGCAAGGAGTTTGGTGGAAATCAGAGTTGTTCTAATGTTGGCGGAATATTTAATATTTAATATTATGAAATTAAATATTAATTTGTTTGTGCAAGTTCTTTTGGTTATAAATTTTAAACGGAGCGTCATATTGAGATTATGTTTGCGTTGTTGAGTCCGGAATGGGGAGTTTAACCTAGGGAAAGCATAAACTCATGTCGGTCACTAGGGCCAGCCTAGGCCCCTTTTTTCTTTTTTTCCTTTTGTTTTCTTTTCCAACTTATCTTCTTTCCTCCTCCTCCTTATGCACATCCCCTATACGTCCTCCTTGCCCATGACCTATGGTAGAAATTGGAGTTTGATAAAGAGAGAGAGAGTTGTGAGGCAAGAGGGGTACGAATTCGAAGCTCTCGACGCGCTCAGTCGGCGTCCGGCAACCGGGAGCCGTGAAATCAACCGAAGCTTCAGCGGTTTCTGCTCGTGGGTAGGGCTGTTTATGTTTTTTATATTGATCCCCTTTTAAAATTTTGTTTTAAGTTTTTGAAGACTTATATTTCTTTATTGTTTCCTCTTAAGGTTGGATTTATTGTTTTGGGGGCAAAAACGGGTGTTTTGGGCGTTTTGAGGGATTCACCGTCGGAAAACCCAGAAAACATGGCATGTGTTCCAGGGGAACATGCCGTGTGTTCTTCCCATTAAGGGAAGCTGAATTTTTCCAAAGTACATGCCCTGTAATCTGAGTACACGCCGTGTAGTGGATGTTAGTGTGACCGACCCTGTGAAATAAGACACAGAATATTGGTTTTTAAGTAGTACACGCCGTGTACTATAAGTACACGTCCTGTAGTGGCACAAAGGCATGTGTTTAGGTGAAAAAGAAGATGAAGTAAATTTTTGTGAACAGTACACGCCATGTACAGTAATGTACACACCGTGTACTATTACATAGGCAGCCCCCATGGGTCTGGGCATGTGTTCTGGCCATGTGCTACTTCAACATGGTAATTTTGGAATATCTTGGGACCTGGAAGTTAGAATTGGGAATCTAAATTGTCCATTCTCATCATATTTTTGAGTATATCGTAATGGTGGAATCCATTTTTACATTTAGAGGTAATAAAAATGGGTTTTTGGGTGTTTATATCTAAATGTATAGGTTCTTCCTCCAATTATTGAGTTCAGTTGACAACTGGGAGTGAGACATGGCGTGGATGATAGATTGGGTCATTGGACCAACTTATTTGAGTCCTTTAATATGAGATGATCTTTGAACTATATCCCATAACTTTTCTATAGTGTACATCCCCATTGTGATGTTGAGTCAAAAGTCCTCTTTTGACATCTATGTTTTGTTTTGGAAATCACAAATGTTTTTTTAATCATACTAACCTTGTCTATCATATCATACTGATCATGCTGATCGTACTGACCATAATGATCATACTGATCATGCTGATCTTACTGACCATAATGATCATACTGATCATGCTGATCATACTGACCATGCTGATCATACTGATCATGCTGATCGTACTAACCACAATGATTGTACTGATCATGCTGATCGTACTGACCATAATGATCATACTGATCATGCTGATCGTACTGACCATGCTAATCGTACTAATCATGCTGATTGTACTGACCATGCGTATCGTACTGATCTTACTGATCGTACTGATCATGCAAATCATACAATGTTGATCGTACTGAATATGGATATTACATTGACTCTGCTTCTCATATCTTTCATTACATACTTTTTTTGGTACTTTTTCAAAAACACATGTTTCATATAAATCATACTCATGATTATCTTATTCATATATCTTGTTCTAACCAATACGATGTCGTTGAGTTAGTTACAGACTAATCAAAACTATGTCATGCTTTCAGTTTCAATTTGACCGTTATGATGCCAGGTGTCCATGTCCCTCTGAGTTTTTCAGAGAAATATGATTGTTGGAGGAGATGTGACTATTGGAACCCGAGGCCTATAAATAGGAGGTCATTTAATGGTGAGAGAACAACAGAGAACGAAGAGATTTTAAAACAAGTGCGATACTCTACTTCAATCAAGATTCTAGAGAGAGATGTTGTGACTTCTCTCATGTTGTGTGCTTTGTGCGTCTGATCATTGTATCGAGGTCTTTCATGTAATTGATGGACAGAGGTGTCGATTACCTACAAAATCGAGGGCTTCCAGGGATAGGCAAGCAGACATTCCGATCATCGTATCAAGGGCTACCTGGGATAGGAAGAAAAACGTTCCGATCATCATATCGAGGGCTGCTAGGGATAGGCAGAGAGAAAGTCTGATCATCGTATTGAGGGGTTACCAAGGTGTTGGTGAGATAGACCTTTTATCCTAGGTGAAAGGATAACCCTTCTCTTTGGGTCAAAATAATTGTAATACTTTTACATTTCCAATGTTATCTATATTAGAAAGGAATTTATATTGTTTCCTTTCTTCTTTACATATTCAATTGTAATTGTTTCAATTACTATCATTCAATTACATATTGTATTGATTTATTCTATACGCTTTAAGGTAGAATCATTCATCTTTATATTACTCTGATTATTGTGTTCATCTTGAATACAATTGTTTTACATTTCATTAGTATTACATTACATCATACCTTTTATATTCAATACAATTGTGGGTGTTTGTATTTTTATTAGTTTAAGATCATTTAAACTAATCTCTCAAGTTGCTAAAACTCAAAGGTTTTTTAAACCTACAATTCACCCCCCCACTTGTATTGTTCCATCTAATAGACATACATTTCTACATATTCAATCCAAAAATTGGTATCATAGGTAGTTTTCCACTGATTTGTATCTCTTGTTTTATTTTTACTGACTACACTAACGTGTGGAGTGGAAAAGTTTATTGTTTTTAGATGACAGGAATGAATATTGGGTCAATAAACAATCTAAATCATTCTAGACCACCTATCTTTGATGGAAATGATTAGAAGTACTGGAGAGATCGTATGAATACTTTTGTGATCAATACTGGTGTAGACAATTCTATTATGCTTATTGGAGGTTACAAAATTCCTGACAAAGAAGTCAGTACTTTTACTAACCAATAGAAGCAAGAATATCAACTGAATTACAAGGTGTGAAAAACGTTATTATGCTCTATGACCAGGAATATATACAGTCAGATATCTTCATGTGAAGCAGCCAACTGTATTTGGAAGAAAATGGAAGTCACACATTTTGGCACATCCAAGGATATAGAAACAAGAAGAGCAATGCTTCCCGCAGAGTATCATGGATTTGTTTTTCCTTATGGAGAACCAGTATGTAAAGTGAAAAAATGGTTTATGACAATTGTCAACAGCTTACAATCTATGGGAGAAAAAGGTCTTGATGATGAAGATCTTGTTGATAAGATTATAGATATAATTCCAAATGAATGGGAGTCAAAAAGGACAACTATTGATGAAAATAGAAAACTTTCCCAGATTACTCTTGATGAACTCTTTGGAACACTTCTACACCATGAGACAAGAATGAAAAGACATGCTGATTTCAACAACAAGAAGAATGGGAATGGAAGTGTATCCTTTACATCTGAGGCTAAAACACCTGAAAGAATTACAAGATCCGAAGCCAAGAAAGTTGTTATATCTGATTCAAGTGATTGTAATCTTTGGGATAATGAGTTACCCAATCTTTCTCGAAGGATGAACAAGATTGTGGGAAAGAAAGACTTTCAATATAGATCCAAAAAGAAAGATAGGAAGGACAAAAAAGATTCATAGGTAACATGTTATTAATGTAAGAAAGTTGGACATATAAGGCCTAATTGTCCTTTACTAAAGAGGAAGGACAGAATGGATAAACACTCTCAAAGAAACAAGAAAATGTTTTATAATATAAAGAAATTATTGAAGTAAAATGATACCTGGAGTGCAAGAGGTAGTGATTATTCATATGATTTTTCAGAATATGAGTCCTCAGGACAGAGGAATATTGGACTTTTAGCCAGATTACCAATTAAAGGTCATTGTCTCATGGCTAAGGACACAATGCTGATTCTCTTACAAATGTCTCTTTGAATGAAAATTATACTGATAATAGATATTATGAATCTTCAAATGATGAATCTTCACCATCAAAAGATGATACATTACCTTCTTTTGAAGAAGTATCTAGATTTTCTAAATTACTTGAAAATGAAAATTCTAAACTCAAGAAGAAGCTTGAGAAAGCAAATTCTAGAATTTCAATCTTGACTAAAGAAGTATCAGATCATTCTAAAGATCTTGATGTTAAAAAATATGATTTTGGAAGTATTTTAAAAACCCTAGAGAAAGTCAAATCTGATAAAGATAAACTTTCTAAGGATCATGAAAATGTGATTTCAAAGAAAATTTTTTTTGAGCCTAACTCTAGTTCAAATTCAAATGTTTTGGAAAATAAGAATTTTGTTTTAAAACTAAAGTCAGAAATTATTTCCTTGAAAAAATGTTTGTAAAACTTTACTCTTGGGAAGGAAAACTTTGACAAGATGTATTCTCAAATTAGACCTTTGAGAAATCGTTCTGGTCTTGGTTATAATTATTCCAAACCTGTTTTTAGTAATAACTATTTTGTTCCACAAAAAACCTCTTTTTGTTCTAAGTGCCAATGTGGTGGACACTGGAGAAGAGATTGTTCTCTCAATAGAACTCAATCTTTAGGATTTCATAAAGCTCATTTTGCAAAACAAATGTGGATTGCTAAAATTATTTTATCTAACCCTTCTAGATCCAAACAAGTTTGGATTCCGAAAAACTAATTGTTTCTTTTTCAGGAAAATGAAAATTGTACCAATAAGAATATTTGGTACATGGATAGTGGTTGTTCTCGACACATGACCGGAAACAAAGATCTCTTTGAAAAGGTTATCAAAACAAAAGTTGGAAAAGTTACCTTCGGAGATAATTCTCAAGGAAAGATTGTTGGTATAGGTAATATCATTTTTCTTGGAAAAGTTCTTATTTCAAATTTTTTGTTTGTTAAAGGTCTTAGGCACAATATCATCAGCATAAGTTAATTGTGTGATGAAGGTTACCTTGTGAATTTTAGAAATGATAAGTGTCTAGTTCACAATTCCAAGGATGAGTTCATTCTTTCTGCCCATAGACAAGATAATGTTTAAACTATTAACATAGAAGACCTTAGGAGCCAAAACTTACCCGGAATAAGTGCAATAGAAGACCAATCATGGATATGGCATAGAAGACTAGGAAACTGTAACCTGAGAAACCTTAGTAAACTCTCAATGAAAAGACTTGTGAAGGGGCTACCGGACATTAGATATGATTCTTCAAAAGTCTGTGATCCTTGTCAAATTGGAAAGCAAGATAAAACTAGCTTTAAATCAATTAATGAAGTTTAACCTTCTAATGCATTACAGTTAGTGCATATGGATCTTTTTGGTCCCAGAAAAACTGGAAGAATTAGAGGCAAATACTATATATTTGTTTTAGTTGATGACTTTACTAGATTTACATGGGTCTACTTTCTCACAAAGAAATCTGAAGCCTTTTCCTATTTCAAAACTTTTAGAGCCCAAGTTAAAAATGAGAAAAACCTACCATTGATAACTATTCATAGTGATCATGGTGGTGAATTTAAAAATTCTGATTTGAAACATTTTGTAGTAAAAAAGGTATTGCTCACAATTTCTCAGCTCCAATAACTCCTCAGGAAAATAGTGTTGTTGAAAGAAGAAATCATATTCTTCAAGAAATGACTCGAACCATGTTGAGTGAATACTCAATTGCTATGCACTTCTGGGCTGAAGCTGTTAGTACTGCCTGTTATACTATTAATCGTGTTTTAACTAGACCGTTTCTTAATAAAACCCCTTATGAGTTATGGACTGGCTGAAAACCTAATGTTTCATACTTCAATGTTTTTGGGTGGAAAGTATTCATTCTGAATACAAAAGATAATCTTCACAAATTTGCACCAAAATCTGGTGAAGGAATATTTCTAGGTTACTCCACAACTTCTAAGGCTTATAGATTTTTTAATAAAAACACTTGTACTGTTGAGGAAATGGTAAATGTAAAATTCGATGAAACTGATCCTTTTGTTTTCAACCAACCCAATCCTACATCCTCAGATGTGTTTTCTAAAAATTTTTATCAGTCGTTATTAGAAGATCACTCTGATTAGGAAAATGTTCAATAAAGTATTCCTGAAACATTTACCACGGAAGATTTTCTACCATATGTTGATGAACAGGTTTTAAAAAACCCAAATCAATTGTTTCTTAGGAATCATCCAAGTGATAACATCATTGGTGATGTAAATCAACCTGTAAGGACCCGGAATTCCTTAAGAAATGAAGTAGAACATCTTGCTTTTCTTTCCCAATTTGAACCTAAAATCCTGAGTGAGGCCTTAGGTGATGATGATTGGATCAAATCAATGAAAGATGAACAAAATGAATTTGAGAGGAATCAAGTCTGGACTTTAGTTGATAGACCTAAAGAAACAACTGTAATTGGTGTAAAATGGGTTTTCAGAAACAAATGTGATGAAAATGGAATCATTGTAAGAAATAAAGAAGGACTGGTTGCTAAAGGCGATAATCAACAAGAGGGAATAGACTATGAAGAAACATATGATCCTATAGATAGACTTGAATCAAGTCGTATTCTATTAGCCATTGCAACATAATTTATTTTCAAACTATTTCAAATGGATGTAAAATGTGCTTTTATAAATGGTTTTGTTCAAGAAGAAGTTTTTGTCGAACAACCTCCTGGTTTTCAAGACCCAAAACATCCTGATCATGTTTTCAAACTTACCAAGGCTCTATATGGTCTTAAACAAGCCCCTATAGCATGGTATGATAGACTTACAGTATTTATTTTACAAAACAATTATACAAAAGGTACAGAAGATCCAACCCTTTTTATAAAAATGGAAAACAAAAATGTTTTCACTGTTCAAATCTATGTTGATGACATCATATTTGGATCAACTCAGTAATCTTTAAGTGATTCTTTTACAAATTTAATGAAATATGAGTTTGAAATGAGTATGATGGGTGAGTTAACATTCTTTTTAGGTTTTCAAATTTCTCAAAATCCAGAAGGAACATATATATCTCAACATAAGTATATAAAATATTTACTCAAAAAGTATGGATATGACAAAACTAAAAGTATTAGCACTCCAATTGGTACCTCAAATACACTTGATCTTGATGAAACTGGGAAACCAGTAGATCAAACAATATTTAGAGTTATGATATGAAGTTTTCTATACTTGACAGCTAGTCGACCCAACTTAATGTTTTCCATATGCTTAAGTGCAAGATACCAATCTAATCCAAAAGAGTCTCATTTAAAATCCCTAAAGAGAATCCTTCGGTATTTAAAAGGAATTATGGATTTAGGTCTTTTTTACTATTCTGGGAATGATTTTGTTTTAAAAAGTTTTTCAGATGCTAACTTTGGTGGTTGTAGAATGGATAGAAAAAGTACATCTGGAACATGTCATTTCTTAGGAGATTCTCTGGTCTCTTGGTCCTGTAGGAAACAACACTCAGTAACATTATCTACTGCTGAAGCTGAATATGTAGCAGCTGGAAGTTGTTGTGCTCAAGTATTGTGGATGCAACACACACTCACTGACTAAGGATTGATTTTCTCCAAAAGTCAAATTTTGTTTGATAATACTAGTGCCATAGCTCTTAGTAATAACCCAACACACCACTCTCGTGCAAAACACATAGATGTTAGGCATCACCTTCTTAGGGATCACACACAAAAATGAGATATTATTTTACAATTCATCAGAATGCAAGAACAACTTGCTGACATTTTTATAAAACCTTTATCTTCTGATAGGTTTGAGTTTATAAAACAGAAGCTAGGAATGATTACAATAAAATAATAATTCATATCTACTTCATGTTTTATAATTCTCCTTACATTAAATAACTCCCTTTGAAAGGGGGAGGACATTTCTTACTATGTTTTTTTTCTATGTTTCTTTTATCTTATGATCTTTAATTATTTACTCTCCCGGTATGTGTTTTTTTTTCTGTTTATCATATTGATAGTTTTATCATAATATATACCTATTTGTTTATCGTATTGACAGTTTTATTGTATTATTTACTTCATCGTATCAAACGATGATGGTAATGATTTTCTTTTCCATCGTACTGACCGATGATGGTAATGATTTTATTTTCCATCGTACTGACCGATGATGGTAATGATTTTCTTTTCCATCATATCGACCGATGATGGAAATAATTTTCTATTCCATCGTATTGACCGATGATGGTAACGAAATTGTTTTCCATCGGCTTGTCAGTTCATGTTAACAGGATTGTTTTCCATCGGCTTGTCAGTTCATGGTATTGAGATTGTTTTCCATCGGCTTGTTAGTTAATGGTAACAACTTTGTTTTCCATCGGTATGACGATTGATAGTTTTCATTTATTTTGCACGGTTGTGTATTATTTTTATCTCTACTAAAACCAACAACTACCTTACGTTCTCCGGAAGGTACTTTCCATTTTTTTAATTATTTTTTTTCTTTCATTTTTAATCTTAACCATTGATCTGTTTTCCTCTAATCTTCACCGTAGAAGATCAACAGTCACCCCATTATCGCCTATAAATATCCCCACCTCCCCTCCCCAAATCCTTTTTTTAGGATCTATATCAAAGCTCGGCCTCATTGTTTTAAATCATCGTACAATCTTTCTTCGGAAGAACCTTTATGTCTCAGTCCTCTGCTAACACTCCCACCGAAATGTCTTCAAAGACTTTTACAGAGAAAGACTTTTTCATAGAAAGGTTAGTTTCTCGAGACTTTTTTGATTTGTATGATTCCACAATCAGAAGAATCATTCTGTTTCAAGTATGGGAGCATTTATGTGTTGAAATATCTGTTTCTTGAGATCCGGTTTTCTTTGATGAAGTTTTTCAGTTTTATAAAACCGTATCTCTCGACAAAGACATGACTATCAATTTTGTTGTGTACGATAGAAAGCTATCTATGTCTATGAAACAAGAGGCACATTTTCTGAATGTCCCAATAGAAGGGGAGTATCTCCGTCCATCTCATAAACTACCAGAGGAAGTTGGTACGTTTAATAGAGAAAGTGCTGAGAAGTCTTTGTTTTTTGTGAATGAAGAGAAAAGGAAAGTGGCTCATCTTTCACCGGACAATCATTTTGTGACTTTATGGAAGCAAGGTTTTCTTATCCCAAGGAAAGGGGATAGATAAACTCTGAAAGTTTCTGATATTTTTATGCTTGACTATCTTGTAAATATGAGAAAAGAAAATCTCATGGTGTATGTTTTTGAAACTATTAAGAATGTCAAGATATGAGGGATTAAGTCCCAAATGATTATGTATCCAGCCATCCTTACAAAGTTTATTCTTGAGAGCATGAAGTTTTGCAACATTCCTTTGAAAGGAAACCCGATAGATCTGAAGCCATCTTGGATTAGTAAGAGTATGATGAAAAAGCTGAATGATTGTTTTGATACAGATTCAAAACTATTTATAAGAGATGTAAAAGCTAGAATTGTCTCAAAATCAATCGGCACCTATGCCAGCCAAAGACATTCCTTCTCTTGTTGTTCCTCAGAAGTCTGATCCTCAAACCAGCTCAAAGACAAAGAAGAAGCCGAAGTACAGTAAGTAAGTTGTAGCCAAGTGGAGAAAGGATAAGGAACAAATAAAGGAAGGTGATCCAAAGTTTGGACTTGATCCAGCCGAAGCCTTTGATGAGATATTAAGGGATGAGGATACCCTTCAGGATGAAAAGAAGAATAAGGTTCTTTTGAAAAGAAAAGTACAGGAATTTGATGTCTCTAAAGTCTTGAAAGTAGGTGATGAAGCTAGTGCTCAACTTACCACAAAAGTGCATCAAGAGCCTATCGTACAAAGACTTCCTGAGAAAGAAAAAGGAAAACAAATGATGGAAGAGATAGAATAAGTGGAAGAGGAGGAAGGAGATTTTATTTTAGAATTCCTTCAGAGTTAGAAGATGAGTAGGGAGGAATTGGTTCAAATGCTGAGTGAAGGTGTTCAACAAACCCCTCATGCCGATCAATCACCTTTTGAAACTTCTGAAACTCTGGATAAAACACCTCCTCAAGTAAAGCAAGGTGCTCAATCTTCTCATACTAAAAAATTTATTGTCATAAGTGAAAAAGAAGAAGAAGAAAGAAAAGGGAAAGAAAAAGAAAAAGGAAAACAGAAAGTTGTTGAATCAAGCCGATCAAATGAATTTCCTTCATACGATGAGGATACTGATTCAGAACATACAATTTCTCTCAAGAAGAGTGATTATATTGTCCATGTTTTGACAAGTGTTGAAAAGACCATTCCTTACTTTCCCAGGCTAGAAGGGAAAATTTATTTCATTACTGACAATCAAAATAATAAGTTTGGCTCGGTAAAAGAATTAAGAAAGAATTTTTTGTCAGTTGAAGCCGATTTGAAAGTTCTTTCAGAAAGTTCGGTTGCTCATAAGAAAGCCTTAAACAAGATGACCAAGTGGTCATACAAAATAGAGAGCTCGGGCAATGATCATGAGATAGAAATTAAAGATATAAGAAGGTTTTCAAATGAGCTTACAATTGCTTTCAATAAGCTTGACAGAGAAACGGTTAAAAGGTTGAATCTTTTGTCTTCCCAACAAGCTGATGTTCATTCAGTAAAGACTTTCCGGAGAGAATGAATGATTTTCAGGCTGAGTTTTCGAAGGTTTCATTATTCAAAGATGAAATAGTTCTCTTGAAGAAACAAAACTCTAGTTTATCCAAAGATAACAAGAATTTTCAAGACAAAATTGATAATCCTGAAGAAGTAATCATAGTTCAGGAAGAGACAATCATAAATCTGGATCAACTCTTTGTGGGTCAACAAGACCTTCTCAGGTCTCACGGTGATGCTATTTCTGAAGAAAATAAGGAGATCAAAAATATGAAGGCAGTTCTTCATGAGTTGATCAAAAAGGAGAAGGAAAGAGAAAACATGTGACTTGTATTTGTTCTGAAGTTTACTGTTGATTGTTATTGTAAAGAAATTTCTTTTATCCATTGTATTGTGTCTATTTTCTAACTCTTTTAGACAATTCAAATTTACCCCTTTATTTTTGTAAATCACAAAGGGGGAGAATTTTTATAAAAGGGGAGAATGTTTATAAAGCGGGAGAATGATTTACAACAATATTAAGGAAAATCTATGAATACAATCCTTAGGAAAGTCCATACCTAAGGGGGAGTTAGTTGTATTCAATTTCTTATTCAGAAGAGTTTCCAATAACTCAGGGGGAGATAAGTATTTCTTTTAGTTTTTATTTTGTGATTTGTGCTTTCCAAAAAGGGGGATATTGTTGAGTCAAAAGTCCTATTTTGACTTCTATGTTTTGTTTTGGAAATCACAAATGTTTTTTTAATCGTACAAACCTTGTCTATCGTATCATATTGATCATGCTGATCGTACTAACCATAATGATAGTACTGATCATTCTGATCGTACTGACCATAATGATTATACTGATCATACTGATCGTACTGACCATGCTGATCGTACTGATCATGCTGTTCATACTGACCATAATGATCGTACTGACCATAATGATCATACTGACCATGCTGATCGTACCGACCATGCGTATCATACTGATCTTACTGATCGTACTGATCATTCCAATCGTACAATGCTGATCGTACTGAATTTGGAAATTTCATTGACTCTGCTTCTCATATCTTTCATTACATACTTGTTTTGGTACTTTGTCAAAAACACATGTTTCATATAAATCATACTCACGATTATCTTATTTATATATCTTTTTCTAACCAATAGGATATCGTTGAGTTAGTTACAAACTAATCAAAATGATGTCGTGCTTTCTATTTCAATATGACCGTTATGATGCCAGGTGTCCAAGTCCCTTCGAGTTTTTCGGAGAAATATGACCGTTGGAGGAGATGTGACCGTTGGAACCCAAGACCTATAAATAGGAGGTCATTTGAAGCTGAGAGAACAAAAGAGAACGAAGAGATTTTAAAACAAGTGTGATACTCTACTTTAATCAAGATTCTAGAGAGAGATGTTGTGACTTCTCTCATGCTTTGTGCTTTGTGAGTCCGATCATTGTATTGAGGGCTTTCAAGTAACTTAAAGACAGAGGTGATGATTACCTACAAAATCAAGGTCTGCCAGGGATAGGAAGACAGACGTTCCGATCATCGTATCGAGGGCTGCTAGGGATAGGCAGAAAGACGTTTTGATCATTGTATCGAGGGCTGCCAGGGATTGGTATACAGACAGTCTGATCATCATATCGAGGGCTTACCAATGTGTTGGTGAGACAGACCTTTAATCTTAGGTGAAAGGATAACCCTTCTCTTTGGTTAAAAAGAATTTTAATACTCTTACATTTACGTTGTTTTCTGTATGAGAAAGTAATTTGTATTGTTTCCTTTCTTCTTTACATATTCAATTGTTATTTTTTCAATTACAATCATTCTATTACATATTGTATTGATTGATTATATACGGTTTAAGGTAGAATCATTCATATTTATATTACTCTGATTATTGTGTTCATCTTGAAAACAATTGTTTTACATTTCATTAGTATTACATTACATCATAAATTTTATAATCAATACAATTGTGGGTGTTTGTATTTGTATTAGTTTAAGATCATTTAAACTAATCTCTCAAGTTTCTCAAACTCAAAGGTTTTTTAAAACTACAATTCGACCCCCTCTTGTATTGTTCCATCTAATAGACATACATATCTACATGTTTGCTCCAACATGTGAGAAATTACCTTCTGGTCTATGAGGCCATGAGACCAGGCACTTCAATGGATCCCCTGAGGGATGCCTTTACTTGTGTACTGACCTAGGGAGTCCCTTGTCGAATCTATCTCATGTTTTTGTCCTTCATTTGAGAATCCCATGTAGGATTCCACCCTTACTCTTCTCTAATTATCCAATGTTGGATTCCTTCACTCATGTTTACCTAGAGGATTCCAAGTGCGATGCCTCCTCAGTGTTTGACTTGAGGGACCCATTGGGTTCCCGTTATTTGACCGAACCTGAGTTGTTACGTTAGTTTTGGGTAGAGATGGTGTCCAGGTGCACCTAGAACACATGCCAAACTAGTAATCCCTTAGGGATATGGATGTATTATTGGGTTGGGAGTTCAGCCTACCCTCACCTGTTTGTTTATATCCGACATGGTTTGCTAATGCAGTAGTGGTTACCAGAGGTGCTTTCTAGGTGGTTGTTGTTGAGCCTAACGCGAGGCGTAATTCTTGTCATTGGGATACCTATTATTCGTTGTGTGCCTAAGTAGGGGTGTTTTGATTGTAAATAGGTTTTTTACCTTGCAGTGGATGTGCTTAACCTTGTTTCTTGATATTGACCATTTGTTCTAGCTTTGCCTGTTATGCTGCTTTGTTTTCCATGCCTAGTATTATAAGGATGGAGTTATTTTATCTGACATGCTTGATATGTTGTAGACTATTTATCTAAGTAGTTATTGAGGATTACTTCAGCCGTATTGCATTTTCGTGCTCGATTGACTTACACAGGGCCGTGAGAACCTGATGTAATTGACTATAAGGGGAATTGACTGTGACTGCTTCCTTAGAGAGTCATTAATCACTTTTTATTATAAGGTGAATTGACTGTGAGTTCTTCCTTAGAGAGTCTTTAATAACATTTGAATATATGAATAATTTGCTGTGAGTTCTTCCTCAAAGAGTCGTTAATTAGTTTTTACTATAAGGGGAATTGATTGTGAGTGCTTGCTCAGAGAGTATTTGTATACAAGATACCAAAGGGGTTCAGACTGTGAGAACTTCCCAGCTGGTCGTATACTATGTCGACCTAGGGGGTATTGACTATGAGAGCTACTCGAAGGTCATTCATAATTTATTTAATGCTATGTTAGACTCATAATGTTCTGACCATGAGAGCTACCTAGGTGGTCGTGTGTATTTGATAGATGGCTTGTTGAACAAAGGGGTTAGACGGTGAGAGCCTTCGTAGAGGGTTACATGATTTTTATTATCTAGCTCAGAGATATAATTCTGGATTTGGCCGAAGTAGGTACATGTTGATGGGATTACAGACCCATAGATTGACTTAATGATACATTACTTGAGTGGCACGACGTCTAACTTAATGCCCTTGCACATGATGTCCAGGATATCAGGCTTATAGTCCCAAAGAACAACTAAGGATGTGGTTTCTTATTATTTAATTCACCTAATAATTAATATTAATATTTATGTATATTTGTATAGGTATGGGACTATACATGTGTACATGTACATATATGGACATCCATGGTGGCACTTTCCCAGTTGACAGGGATTACATACTCTGATTTCGACTATGGTTTCCTATTTGGTTTAATTTATTTTGTTGTGTTCCAGCTATACTGAGCACATTGTTATTGTATACAATTTTAACAACACAGTTGTAGGTTGATTGTCAGGGTTCCCTACTAAGATTACTTCTCACCCCTGCATGTGCACCTCAGTGTATGTGTAGACCTTATGGTTGCTTTTAAGGTTGAGCACGAGTTTCATGGTCGATAGGGATGAGGGTCGGTGTTGCATGATCAAGCGGAGCTACATGAGTGGTTCTACTAATCGAGCTACTGTAGTTTGACAGTGTCTAGAGATCAGGTACGTGGATTGGGTCAGAGGTAGTAGCAGAGCCCTGTTATTTTACTTTTATTTTCATTTGTACTTGTATCTATATGGTCGGCCATGTGGGTGACCAGTGTTGTTTTTTATTGCATAGTTGTTCGGGGTTTTACAACATTTTACTATTACTTCTTGTTTTATTTCAGTTGTTTATTCATTCTACACCCTATCTACTTTCTATTGGGTATGATACTTAGTTATTTCTATTGTTTTCTTACTCTGGTATGAGGGAATAGTCTCCCCACTATCACACCCTAGGCCCTAGCTGCTAGTCGACAACCTCTGCTGTACGGGGAGGCGTGCTTGAGAGCTTGTGGCGAACCGGCTCGGAGCACCGGTTTAGTGGCTTCTGGGTCGGGACGTTACAGTCTAATCATCAATTTATATTTGCATCCATGATTCCAAAAAGAGATACATAGGTGGTTCTACCTACACTAGAAATATAGGATGAGAAAACCAGTAGGAGAGCCCACCTGGGGCATCCAAACAAAGCATATCAAGAGCAGGCCCATATCCCTACTACTTCCAATCTGACTGAGGTCCACCAGTGAATCCTAACTCTAGATTAGAATAAATCCTAGATCACTACTAGTCTGGAGCCTATGAATTCATATCAGCTATCCACAGAGACTGTGAAATCCCAATGAAAACCCCATGCAATAGAGATGGGATAATTTTTATTATATTCTACAATGGGATCATCTTCATTAGGGAAACCAACCCCCCAAATGGTACATCGGGAACCGACCCATCAAACGAGATACCCTGTCATGACGGATCACCAGCCCGCAAGTGTCTTAGTCAATATGATATTAGTCAGATCCAGAGAATCATCATCAGATTTGGATGAACATGCTCTTAAAGGGTATAATTATACCCTCCTACGATCATCCAATACACATCAGTTTGGACTACCTCATACCACTGGAACAAGAGAATAATGGCTTAGTGGTACCCAACAAGAATCTACATAAGGTTTCACCAACAATGACTAAATATGAGAGGATAATAGAAATGGATCCCATGGACCATGCCTGCAGTGTATTTAGTCTCTAGGGTCCATATCAGACCTCCCATCATAATCCAATCACCCTAAAACTAATAGAGAAATGGGTGTTTTCATGGCCTCTTCTAGCCATCACCTTGAGGATGATAGGGAATGTTTTATAGAAGAAAATATTTCTAAACTCAAAAGACAATTGGAATATCGATGATATAATTTTGGTAATACTATTGATATATCTATCTCTGGATGATAATCCAGTTTATTTCTATGAAGTTTTTCCTTGTAGTGATGTGCCCCAGTCCACAGGGATAGGGGACTTTTTATATTTGTTATCCCCTCATTGGGAAAGATCCAAACATTAATCCACCTCACCCCTGCTAGTAGGGTGAGGGGAATTTCCATATTTTCCATCTCCTCATTGAGGATATTCTATAAACCATCAGACCACAAGTGTCTCCTGAAAACCTTTAAGAGAGTCGAGAACTTTTAATAAATGGGATCCGTCTTCATCATACAAGATTCCCAATTCTTCATCACCTATCCAAGTTCAATAATGGCCTATAATTGATACCCCAGACCCCAAATTTAGTCACCAACCTATGACAATGGTGGAATGGATAACATGTTGGAGAAGAGGCCTGGTCACCCATTACATTGAAGATAATGAGTGAAAATTATATTCCTTATAAGAAAAACATGTCCCAGGGTATTTCAATTGTTCCCTATAGAATGGTTATATAGATATAACAATGACATGAAATCCATGTGATGCAGGGTTGATTTGATATTATAATCACATTCCCTACCATCGACGTATTGAACACACCATATAAGGTTTCCTTACCTTTAAAGACTGGCTTCATGTGAAAATGTTCATGGGGATATTGGATCCAACAACACTTGAATCATCATTCAAATAATCTAATCACTTGGAATAAAGCAAACCTATTGTGTATTGGAGCATGATAAACCTACCTCCCATGGATAACAGACTATCTTTCAAATCAAAATTGAAAAAATCATACTCCTTCCAAACAAAGGATGTATCTAAATATTTTGATTTTTCCATGGCAAATGATTTTGTGGAACTCCAAATAATAAGGAACACAATTGTGGTAGGATTGATAGGCCATGAAGACTATTTCTACTACCATCGACATCTTAGGCACACAATATAAAGATAATTTTTCTTCACATATCGGTTGGTGGAATAGTTATATGTAGGTTTGATAGATTTGAAATATAATTCCCCAACCTTAAACATTACATAATATTAAGTTAATACAATAATTTACATTGAGTATCTCTTTAGTTTTTGGGTTTTCGAGAATTAGGCCGTAACTATTACATAAAAACTAAAAAATTTACAAATTTTTCTCCTCCACTTACTATCCATTTTTTCACAAAATAAAACTATATAAACCAAAATGTGAATTTTTTTCTTGATAAAAATATTATTTACTTATTACTTTCTCTTACAAATCCTCATACCATATGGAAAACATTTTAGAAACATGGTATGTTCATAAAAATTTCACTAAGGAATATAAAATATGGAATAAAATCGTCAGTCCATGAATATTTAAATCCCATGAAACATGTTCACAAAATCATACATTTCTCCCATAAAATAAAAACTACTTAGCCTATATCATGTAATCATAAGATTCCAACAAAAAATCATGGAAATCCTAAAACATAAAGGTAACGTATGGAATCCATGTCATATTTACATTGTATCTTTTATATCTACACAGGGTGTAACTTTTGTGGTTATGTTTGAAATACCCATCATAGTATATTTCCTAAATATCTTTTTATAAACCTTAATGTTTACCTCTTTCGTGTTACCCAACGCATTGGATTTCTATAATAGGCTCACCCACCATCAGTTTATCATGGAACCACCCATATACATAAACAATTCCCATGAACAATAACATAATCATAATCTATAAAATAAGCATAAAGGAAGAATAAAATTTCCACATTGTAATCACAATATATCATTTTGATATATTGATATAATCAATTCATTTAAAACATTCAAAAATAAGAGTTTTGAATCAAAGTTTCCCATAACAGATTGCAATTTATGAATGTAATTTTCACTTTAAAACACTCATGTCCATAAAAATAAATCCTTAAAACCATCTTTAAATCAAGGACATCAATTAAAATGATTTATGATAATAAATCATTAAAACATTTAAAATTATCCTTCTGTTAAATAATCCATTACCACTTGATAAATTATTGGATAAAAATAATTAAAAAATAACACTGAAAAAAACTTATAATATCAAGAGAATAAGAAGATTAATGATATAATCTGTCAAAGGGATGTATATACACTGTATAAAAGTGAATTGGTGTATAACAACAAATAAGTCTCAATGGAATATAAATTGAGATGAAATCCATTACAGTGATTCATATCCTTATATTAGGGATAAATCAATGAAATAATTATTTGTGAAAAATATAAATACACCTAATATAAGTGTATATTCAGTGTTCATGAATTAGAGGCCATTCACATATATTATTGGAAAAACAAAACCAAGGACATGGATATTTAACTCAATGAAATGAGATTGAGTTAAGATTTACATTAAAAATATCATTTTGTTAATAAAATATATCGATTATGTGTATTCTCTATTAATACACACACTAAATATATAAATACAAAATAGGATATTAAAATTTATTTCTCACATAATCATAGCATTACATAATCAAGAAGTATAAGATCAACCCAAGGAATAGAAATTGGGTTAAGAAGTTCCCATACAGAGATCATATAATTAGATTAAGGATAAATCAATGAAATTATCATGTGTGAAAATAAAAATAAACCCAATATAAGTGGTTATTCATTTTAAAAAAATAATAGGTCATTCACACATATACATTGAAAATAAAATCCAATGACATGGATATTTAACTTAATGAATTGAGATTGAGTTAATGTTTCCCTTACAAATCTCATATAAATGACATAAGAATTTATCAACAGGGTGAATATGTCTAGAAACAGTATATCCAAACAAAGTTAAGTGGAAATTACAACATAAATAAATAAATAGTGATTCCACATATAATCTTGGGATGATATATTCAACGAAGTATGCGTAAAACCCAATGAGTGGAAATTGATTTTAAAAATTCCCTTACCTTGAGTCCGACTCATTTTTTCATTATTTCATTTCCCCAATAATAAAATTAGGTTAATTTATACTTTCATAAGAAACTTTTTAAAAATTATAATTCATTTTATATCACTTATTAACATTTTATAATAATTTGTTAATTATTTTAGATCATATCATACATTTTGTCGATGTTTGGTACTTGAGTAAAAAATGAGTATATTTTGATATAAATTGTCAATGTGGTCAAATGTACATCATCTCCAAAATTATATTATTTATTTAAATATCATTTATATGTATTATATATGTATTTATAACAGTCCATCGTATTTGGATATATGAAATGAAATGTTGTTTTCATGAAGATGGTAGGTCGTACGTACGCATGAATGCTACTTTCATTTATTTTACATTTTAAAAGAATAAAAACTAAATGTTACATAGGAATATTAGACTTACATTATAATATATATTTTATATATATTACATATTTTCATTAACTCCAAGCTTTATAAGTTCTGTGTATGTCCCGAATGAATCATATCACTTTGAGGGGGCGGTAGTCCACACTTCCCCTAATGAAATTACCATATTTAAAAATTACAGAAAGCATAAAGGTATATTGTAAATAAAAATTACAAAATCATAGAGAAAATATAAATAAAATATATATCATATAATGATATAGTTCCATCATAATTTTCACTATGATAGGTGTTAGGAGAAAATTGAACAATCATCATTTCATGAGGCAGTAGTTCACCATACATAGACATAATATATTCTATATCCATTAGATGGAGGTATGTGAAAGAGTAGGTAGAAATATTATCCTAAAAAAAATATAGTATATTGAGGATACTTGTTTTTTTATAAAATAATGGAATAAATATTGGTCAGGGTTTGTAGGAGGAAAATAAATGAATGGATCAAGAGAGAAGACGTTACCGCTAAATATGGTAACTCCATTTGATATTAGGAAAAAGGAATTACTAAATTGACTTATAAATAGGTTAAGGATTCTAGGAGGAATTTAGGGCTATTGGGAAGTTATTTGAGTATAATTTTGGCCAGCCCATGGGTTTTAGGAGTGTGAGTAAGTGGGTAGAGTTGGTGGCCTTTTATAAGAGGGATGTGGATCACTTTAGGAATGTCTTGAAATATTAAATCATTATAAACTTATTTTAGAATTATAATACCTAAAAAGTGATATATTTCAAGTATAATATGATTATGGGTATAAATATTTTCAAAAAATAGGTTTTAGACATTTTTAGGTCCCAAATGTAACTTTATCTTTTGGCTTTAATCCGTAGTGAAATAAAATAACTCTTACCATGTCTTCTTGTATTTTTACACTATATAGTTAATATTGTTACTATAAAATGACAAACGAACATAAAAGTGTATAATTAATGAAATTATTAACACTATCTATGTTATTTGGGTAAATATTACATCTTTATGACTTTTATATCATTTAACAAAATAGTATTTGTTTTAAAAACTCATTAATTTCAATTTTGACAATATTTAGTATTTGATTTTTGGTAAAGTCATAACAACTTGATTCATTCAAAAAAACTACATTCACTAAAATATAAAATTTTATAAACATCCATAAAATTCGTGTTTGGAATCATGATTCCAAAATTACATTTATTTTAATATTTATAATATCATTTATTTGAATCTTTAATTAATAAGGTAATGACTACATCATCATTAGGTCATAAATAAATTTATTTATTTAATGTAAAAAAATTATTAATAAAATAACATGATGTAGAAATTTTGTTTAGATTTATAATTACTATATATAGTCAAATAGAATAGTTATATAATCCTATATTAAAATTGTTTTAGTAAAAAGATACATGTTTATTTTATATTTCTCTTTACTTTAAATTAATTATTATTAGATGTCATTATCACACCCAAGTGGATCCATGGGGTCCTAAAATTGACCCAAGGATGATAATGGTCATTCATATCACATACAATATGATTAAGAAATGTGTTAGGATAGTTTTATATTATTATAATGTTATTTTTTACCCTTACTTACCTTATTTACCCTTTAACCATGGCAAATAAAAATAATTGTTGAAGTTACTATTTATAATATCCAATAATAAAAGGGATAAATTTATATAATTTTGACCTTATGATTCCAAATATGGAATCCATTTTTACCAATTCAAAACACAGATCTTTTAGTAATTAATTTTAAATTATTTCTCATTGTCAAAATAATAAAATGTGTTTAAAAAAGTAATAACCATCAAAATATTGACGTGCATTTATATCTAATTTCAATGTGAAATTAATTATAATGGAAAAATTTTAATTAAGTGAAAAAAATAAATCCAATTAATCTTTAAATACAATTAAAAGGACAATATAACTATATAAAAATTTAGATGAAAAGGTAGCTTTGAATTCAAATCCTAATTTTTCACTATTCATTAAAAATAAATTGTATCAGAAAAATACCAAAGTTAAACCAAAGTAAATTATTATTTATTTATTCTAAATAAGAAGTTAATTTTTTCCAATAGAACATATAAAATTGACAAAAACTCAATTTAGAAAGAATTCTCCATCAAAAAGTGGTAAAACTGTATTTTTTGGAAAAATTATTCTTTTATCTGAAAAAATTAAATTTGTTCATATATCATATATTGAAAACATATAGGGTTAATTTCAAAAATTACATTGAAAATATAAAATAGATTTTTCCTTAAATAAAAAAACATAATGGGTGATAAGATTTTATAGACACAATTATTCTCTTTTAAAGATGTTTTCATAAAACACTTCATTTATATTCAATGGGTTTTCATTTATACTTCTAATAAATTTAGTAACCAAAATAATAATTATTTAAACATATTTAAACCATATTTTCATAATTCAGTTTATATTATTCATTCCCTTCATTCCAACGGCTAGGTTATAACTATAAAATTTAAATAATTTTATTTAGATGTTTGTTTAAGCTCTATGTGGCATATCATGTATGCTATTGAAAATACTTTTTTAAAGGTTGCGATAAAGACTCATTTATTATTAAATTAAAGCAAAGACCTCTTTTAAATTGGTAGAGGGAGATCTATTACATAGCCTGAAGGCCCAGTGGGCATTTAGCAAATTATATGCCCCCTAAGCCCAAATGTTTGGCCCAAAGCCCATTCTAAGAATAGTACTACTACGATACCTACATACTATAGTACTACACAGTACCCGCCACTGCTATAGTGACATGCCCCCACTACAGTGCCTGCCATTACTATAGTGACGTCGTTGCTATAGTGCCATCACTGCTACAGTATGCTATAGTACTATTATAATACCCTGTGCCTAATGGGTTTTGACCCCCCATTTTTTAATATCTAAGGTATGACTTTCCAAAATACCTTTATTGAAAACACATATAGGAAAAAAGGTTAATAAATGTTCCACTTTAAAATTTAGAAATTGAGGTACAAAGGTTACCCGAGGTAAAACAAACTAGGGTTCCATGTATGAAAACATGGATATGGAAGAGAAAACTAACCCTAAATTTCTGATGGAGAGTGATAGAAAACATGATTAGGATACTGTTAAAAATATGAAAACCACAAACCTATGAAGGGTTAAATGTTATTTGATTTCACAGTACGAAAAGTAAACATAAATAATTTTTGTTTTAAGATCCTTTTCATAATGTTGGGGAATTTATTTTCGATCTTGAATAAGAACATAACGAAACATACTTACTTATCTTGCAGAGTTTCATACATTAAAAAATGTTTTCCAAAAAACTCATCTTCTCTCCTAACGATTTGTTCCCAAGATGACATAGTCACACCCAAATCCCTAGAATCATCTTCTATAGAATCACTTAAACTAAAAAATATTAACTATATATTCATTCTATCTTGAATCATTATCGAAAACCAAAATTCTTAGTAAAATATTAGATAACCCCCAAAAATAATATACCATTATAAAGATAAGGACTAATTTTAATCTCCAAAATTCAATAGTTATACCCAAAGTTCAACAAAGACCATTAATAAAACAAATGTCCATAAAATTTCTTAAAATAATTGAAAATAATATTTAAAACCAAAATTCAGATGGATTTGATCACATATTCCTCAACGATAAATTTTAATATATATCTCTAAATAAAATCGATCACTCTAAAAGTCTCAAACCGAAAAACAATAACCGTAATCACATATTCTTCCAAATTGGTTAGTCATTTCCACAAATGCCTCAAATCACCATAACTCCACAATAAAATAATAGACTCTTCTAAAATAAAATTCAAGCATTACTCCTCAAATAAAATACCCCAGTATTCTCTTCTCCATAGGCATATAGGGTTCCAAAAAATAGCGAAAATATTCCAAAAAAACATTTATCATGTAATCCCCAAATCATTTTCCAATACAAATGATTTCCATTCGATAAAATAAATATCTCCCAGATCAACTTATTATTAATCCAAAATATCATTTAACAAAAAAATATTAATTCTAACTTGGTACTTCATTTAGTACAGTGGTAGGTGCTGCACCCTTTTCGCACTTCGATTGTGGGTTCAATTCCTGTGGGCTTGCTGGACGTGATAGTTTGTCACCTATCCTACTATTTTTCCATTTTTTAAAACTATATTGTTCTTATAATATTCTAAAAATGAGATAAAATCCTCAAAAATAATAATAACATATTTTAACCTCAATGGTAATCTCATACCTCACAGTTTACATCCCAAAAATTAATAACCCATAATTTCTTCAAAGGTGAATGTCTCCAGAAATACCATTAGTCACCTTATATCAGATCATAATGCCTCCAAAAGAGTTTCTTAGACATTGAACTTATGACCTACCTCAAAACTATAAACCCATGATGATATCCCTAACACTTCAAAAACATCATAATCTCCAAATTAGTCTAAAACATCCTCTGATACCAACTATAACGACCATTCGTTAAACATTTTATAATCTTGAGTTATGTCAAGAATTCCCATTGTGGATCTATTCGGGTTTAGAGATTTACAGAATGAGGAAATAACTCTTAAATTATAATTAAAAAAGTTACAAATTTGACTCTTCCACTCACTATACATTTACATCACAAAATGAAACTATTTAAAATAAAAAAAGACTTTTTTTCTTGATAATAACATTCTTGACATCTTCCTTTATCTTACCCATCCTTACACCCTATGAAAAACATTTAAAAACATGGTATTAGTATAAAAAGATTAGTAAGGAATATAAAATAAAGAATAAAACCATTAGTCCATGAATATTTAAAACCCATGAAAACTTTTTCACAAAATCATAATTTTTACCTATAAAACATTAACTAATTAGCTTACATCATGTAATCATAAGATTCATAAAAAACTTCATACAAATCATAAATCATAAATGTAACTTGTGGAATCCATATCATACTAACGTGGTAGCTTTCATAGCTACATAGGGAGTAACCTTCATGGTTATATTTGGAAAACTCATCACATTATATTATATAATTGTCTTAGGATAAACCTTAATGTTTACTTCTTCTATGTTACACAATGCATTGGTGAGCTATCAAGGGATCACCTACCATATGTTTATCACTGAACAAACTATATAAATAAACAATTTCCAAGAACTATAACATGATCATAACACATAAAATAAGCATAATGTAAGAATAATATTTTAATATTGTAATCACAAGATATCATTTCAATATATTGATATAATCAATTCATTTAAAACAATTAAAAAGATTAGTTTTGAATCAAAGTGTCCCATTATAATTTTAGACATTTTAAATTAATTTATGTTTTAAAACACTCATGTCCATATAAATAAATCCTTAAACCCATTTTTAAAACTTGTACATTAATGAAAATGATTTAGAATAATAATTTTTTAACATTTAAAACTATGTTTCAATTAAATAATCCCTTACCACGTGAGAAACACTTTAATAAAAATAATTAAAGAATAACATTATAAAATCTTATAATATCATAAGGATTAAAAGATTCATGCTATAAAATGTAAAAGGGTAGTATATGCACTATTTAAAAGTGAATTGGTGCATAACAACAAATAAGTCTCAATGTAATGTAAATTGAGACCAAATCCCTTATGAAGATTTGTATCCTTAGATTAATGATAAATCAATGACATTATTATGTGTTACAAATATAAATAAACCCATTATAAGTGGATATTCAATATAAAACAATTGGGGGTCATTCAAATTTCTTCTGGGAAAAATAAAACAAATGACATGGATATTTAACTGAATGAAATGAGATTGAGTTAATAATTTCTTTACAAAGATCATTTTGTTAATAAATTAGATCGATTATGTGTATTCACAATAAATATTCATAAATCAAGTATAAATACAAGATAGGATATCAAATGTTATTTCTCACATAATCATAGCATAACATAATCAAGAAGTATAAGATCAACCCAATTAATGTAAATTGGGTTAAGAAGTTACATTAAAAATATAATATCATTAGATTATAGATAAATCAATGAAATTGTTATTTTTGAAAATAAAAAATAATCCCAATATAAGTAGATATTCCATGTAAAATAATTAGAGGTCATTCACACATATTATTTGAAAAATGAAACCAATGACATGGATATTTAACTCAATGAATGGATATTGTGTTAAGATTTCCCTTACAAATTTCATATAAATGATGTAAGAATTTATCAATGAGGTGATTATGTGTTGAAAAATATATACACACAAAGGGAAGTGGAAATTAAAACATAAATAAGAAAATATTTATTCCACTCATAATATTAGTATAATATAATCCACAAAGTATTCGTAAAACCCAAGGAGTGGAAATTTAGTTTAGAAATTCCCTTACCTTGAGACCGAATTGTCACTTTCATTATTTAATTCTATAAATAATATATTTAGATTAATTTATACTTGATTTAGAACTTTTTTCAAAATTATTATTTATTTTATAACACTTATTTCCCTGTTATAATAATTTGATAATTATTTGAGGTCATATCAGACGTTTTGTCGATGTTAGATACATGAGTGAAAAATGAACATGTTTTGATGTAAATTGTCCATGTGGTCAAAATTCCATCATCTCCAGAACGATATTAATGATTAAAATATCATATATATCAATTATATATATATTTAGAATATTCCATTATATTTAGAGATAATAAATGAAATGTACAGTTAATGAAGAAGGTAGGTCATACATACGCCTGAACAATACTTTCATTTATTTATCACTTAAAAGGTATGAAAAATAATGATACATAGGTATATTATAATTATAGTATATATATATGTTATATATGTTAAATAATTACATTGAAACCATCCTTTATATGTTATATGTATGGCATGAGTGAGTCATATCACTTTGAGGGGGAGGTAGTCCACACTTCCTCAAATGAAATTATCATAATTACACATTATGGAAAGCATAAAGGTATGTAGCAACTAAAAATTACAGAATAATAGAGACAATATAAATATAATATATATCATATATAAATACATCTCCATAATAATGGCCACCATGATAGGTGGTAGCATAAAATTGAACAATCATCATTTCGTGAGGCGGTTGTTCACCGTACAAAGAAACCGTATGTTCAATGTCCATTAAACGGAGGTTTGTATATGTGTAGGTATAAACCTTAGCATAAAATCATACTAGTATATTGATGATACTGGCATGGTTTTAAAATAATTGAATAAATATTAGTTTGGGGGTTGGAGGAGGAAAATAAATGAATGGATTTTGAGAGAAGACGTTACCTATAAATCATGAAACTCTTTTTCATTTTTGCCAAAAATAATTCTTGAATTAACTTCTACCAATGTTAAGGATTATATAAGTAATGTAGGGATTTTATATTATTATTTAATTAGAATATTGGTGATCCAAGGGGATTGAGAGGTCTGAGTAAGTTGGTAGAGTTGGTGGCCTTTTATAAGAGGGATAAGGGGGACTTTAGGAATGTCTTGACATATTATTTTATTATAAATTTATTTTCAAATTATAATAAATACAAACTGATATAGTTATAGGATAACACGAGTATTATTCTAAATTATCTCAACCAATTGGTTTTATAAAATTTTAGGTCACAAATCTTACCTTTTCTTTTGGCTTTAACCCTTAGTTACATAAATTTACTCTTACCATGTCTTCTTGTATTTTTACAATATATGATTTTAATACTTACTATTAAATGAAAAAAGAACCTAAAGTGGATACTTGATGAATATTTTAACACTATATAATTAATTTTCCTGAATCTCATATTTTTATGAGTGTTATATCATTTAATATAATAGTATTTTTTTAAACTCATTTATTTCAATTTGACACTATTTAGTACATGATTTTTGTTAAATTCATAAAAACTTGATTCATTATAAAAAACTACATTAACTAAAATATAACATGACATAATAATCTAAAATTTTTTTGGATGGACTAAAAATTTCCAAATTCAATTTATTTTAATATTTATGATATCATTTATTTGAATCATTAATTAATAAAGTAATCAATACATTATCATCAGGTCATAAATAAATTTATTTTTTTAATGTATAAAAATTATAAATAAAATACCACAATGTAGGAGATATTTTTATCATTATAATGAATACTATAGTCAAGGTGATCTGTTATATATCTCTATATTAAAAATGTTTTAGTAAAAATATACATGTTTTTGTTATATTTCTCCTTTCATTAAATTAATTATTATAACATGTCATAATCACATACAAGTGGCTCCATGGGGTCATAAAATCGACCAAGGATGCTCATGGTTGGTCATATCTCATCCAATAGGATTTATACATGATTTAGGGTAGTTTTATATTATTATAATATTATTTTTCCCCTTATTTAACCAATTTTACCTTTAACAATGGTAACTAAAAATAATTACCGAAGATAGTATTCATAATTTCAAAAAAAGAGAACTATTTGTATAATTTTAATTCTATTATTCCAACTATGGAATAAATTTTTGAAAATTGAAATCATAGAATTTTTAGTAATTAATTTAAAAATAATTTCCCATTTTCAAATTGATAAATTGTTTAGTTAAGTAATAAATATAAAAATATTGATGTGCATTTATATATAATTTCAATATGAAATTACTTCCAATAAAAAAATTTGAATTAAATGATAAAAACATAATCCAATTAAACTTTAAATCTAATTAAAGTAACAATATAACTATATAAAAAAATTAGATGAAAATGCAGTTTTGAATTAAAATCCAATATTTTTTACTATCCATTAAAAATGAATTTCATCAAAAAAAATACCAAAATTAAACCAAAGTAAATTTTAATTTTTATAATCTAAATAATAAGTTAATTATTTTAAATAGAACATATAAAAATGAAAAAAACTTGATTTAATAAGTGTTCTCTATCAAAAGGTGGTAAAACTGTATATTTTTTTTTATAAAATACTTCTTTTATACGAAAAAATTAGATTTGTTATTATATCATATATAGAAAACATATAAGATGAAATTTAAAGATTACATTTAGTATAAATAATATATTTTTCATTAAATAAAAAACCATAAAGAGGTATAAGATTTTATAAACACAATTATTCTCTTCCAAATATGTTTTCATAAAAACACATCCTTTATATTCAATGGGTCTTAATTTCCATTACTAATAAATTTGGTAACCAAAAAAATAATTATTTAAAAATGTATGTACCATATTTTAATTATTAAGATAATACTATTCATTCCCACCATTCCAACAGCTATGTTATAATGGTAACATTTAAACAATAATATTTAGTTATTTTTTAAGCTATATGTAGCATATCCGGTATGCTATTAAACATAGAGATTCTTTCTTAAAACTTGGGATGTTACATGAAAGATCCTAAAACTCCTGAAATATATATAATATTCGTATAATATTCTTCAGATGAGAAACTATATTGATAGGTTGTTAAAAAATTGTCCTTACTGTAAGAAGTTAAATTGAATGGATCGAGTCATCACCGCATGACGTTAAACTACACGGATGATGTCCTTAATGAAAGACATTAAACTGCATGACCCATGTCCTTATAGTATTACATTAAACCGCATGGTTCTTTAAGAACATTTTAAGGCTTCATTCTCAATTTCAATGGGATATATTGGGATGCATTGATCCTATATCTTTTTACATCAATCACAAGATGTAAAATAATTCTCTCTAAACCTCCATTACCACTAAATGGTGAAAGAATCCATTGTTTCTCCTTGTCTCATTCACCTAGAATAACTCACATGATCTTTGGAATTGAAACAACTGTTTCCCCACATAAAACAAAGAGTGGATTCTTGATACAATCTCATTATCATCCTAGATACAAGACGATAATGTGTACATCATTATTCCCGACCGCATGAAATTAAAATACACATTTTATGCCCCCTACATGACATAAAATTGTATATTCTTATAGACCTCACCCAAGAGGACCCCAGTTTCTTGTGTTGGTCTCCTACCGCACCTTCATTCTAGAACAATGTGTGGTTTGATTCCTATCCTCATGGGATACATAGTTACACCCAGTAACATTGTATTTGTGCCCAGCCAGATGACTTCTTTGGTAGTGTATTGAATGGCATGGGCCTCCATGGTCCTCATTCATGTCAGGTTATAACAGTTCATGTCATAGATAGCCCTTTGGAGGTACTCCCCTTTACATCCTCTTGGCATAAAGACAAACTGCACAAATCACGCCAAAGATAGAGGATGATAAACTATGAGACATCTTGATCTCTACGAGATATCATTAGCATTAGGTGGAGAGGTCAGTACACTACATTCCGACAATTACCCCTTCAAAACTTTTAGACCCACATAGGTTGAAGCAGGTTTCTACAAGAAGGGAGGTAGCAATCAATGATGGTCTTCCTAGCTACATGATGTAAAATTTCTCAAATCCATAGTATTCCATGAATTTTACATTTTGTAACCCATCATCCTTATCTTATGATGTTAAACTTCATGGACATTATCCTGACCACATGATGTTAAACTCTAGGGATATTTTCCTTTATGTAAGATATTAAACTGCATGGTTTCCTAAAAAACATATGGCTTGATTATCATACTCCTAAGATACGCAGTGATGCCTAAATCCCTATTCATGGGCCCAACCAAAGGATTATTTCCCTTTCACATCAGGTGATATTGTGTCCTTACCACATGAAATTAAACTAAAATGACCCAAAACTCCCCCCTTAACGATGGACGACACAATGTCCTTACGACATGATGTAACAGAGCACGGATCTATGATGTCCATATCCATTCTTGTCGAGTCACCTATATGCTTTCCAAATGATGTTAAACTGCACAATTCTTCTAGAATGATGTACATTTTGATTCAAATTTCCTATGATATACGTAGGGATGCATTTATCCAATATATTTTTCAAGCCACCACATGATATAAAAGTCCCTTATTGTACCCCCCTCTTTCTCTTAATGGTAGTGAATATTATGTTATTCTTTGTTTCTCACACCGATCGTATCTTACATGATATTAGGAATTATGGTAGGGATTTACCATCCCAATCAAGGCATAATGGTACATAACATGATCATTATGGTCTTGAATGTAAGACCATAAAATTGATTCCATGAGTCCTCATCACATGACATGAAACTAAAAGGTCGATGTCCATAACACATGATGATAAACTGTAAGTTACTATGAGAACTATGTGTAGTTTGATTATCATCCCCATTAGATATCTAGTGAAACCCAAACTTCCACTCTTATTCTCAACTATAATGTTCCCATCAATTCTTGTCGGTCCACCTTCTTCCTCAACAGATGAAGTGAAACTACTTGGAATTTCTAAAACTACCAGTGGCTTGATTCTCACTTTTTAAAAGATACGTAGAAACACCTAAACATCCATTCTCGCACTCGGTTGTAACATTTCAATTTATTCATGTTGGTTTACCTTAAACATTACCGCATGATGTTAAACATCATGTACCATGAAGAACTATTCTTGGCATGATTTTTATCCTCCTGGGATACATAGTGACACCTAGATCTCAAATCATGGACTAAGATACAATGGTCAATGAAAATAATTCCAAACTCTACATATGGGTTAGAACTATGTAGAGTATTTCCCATTAAAGAAATGTGCATGGATTGATTCTCATCCACATGATATACTTAGTGATGCCCAGGTTTCCAAATTTGGGCCCAACCACAACATTTCCCCACTTTCAGGTTAGTTCAAATGTCCTTACCTCATAATGTTAAACTGTATTTGAGTACATGATTACCGAGTGATGTTAAACTATATGGGAGTACGTCTTTACTATATGATGTTAAACTTTATGGGAGTATATCTTTACCACATGAAATAAAACTTCATGGGAGTACATCCTTACCACATGACGTTAAACTGAATGGGAGTACGTCGTTACCGCATGATGTTAAACTGTATGGGAGTCTGTCCTTACCATAAGACATTAAATTTCATGGGAGTATATCCTTAACAACTAACGTTAAACTACATGTAAGTACATATTTACCACATGATGTTAAACTTCATAGAGGTGTGTGTTTACAAAATGACATTAAATTGCGTGGAATACATATCAGTACCATGACATTAAAACTTCACAACAAACTTCCACACTATATGATGATAAAGTGTGCAGAACATCCCCCATTTCTTATTCCATAAAAAACCACAATAGACTTACCCTAGTCAATGATAATACATAGTTCTTCTAGAGTATTTTAATAGAACCCCAATCCATGTACCACACTTCACATCTAGTATGCCTCAAATTACCACCAGCCTTTCATTTCCCTTAAATAGGGAAAAAGAGATCTCTGAGTTTTCCATGATGGTAATGAAAAAGTGATTTAAACCCACCAAACTGAGACATCTTGGCCAAATATAAGGTTCCCATGATTATAATGATCTATAAATCACCATGGTGGAACCCAACATCTTATGGTGTAATGGGACATACCTAGTATGACTGTCCAATATCATTTCTCATAACCAGAGGAACTCAAGTCATGATTTACAACATTTCCACCTCACACTCAGAATTATGTCAGAATAATATTGACCATGGGTATCTTATATCATCTCCCACATTAGGTCAATGTGAGTCATGACCATAAACTACCCATGCATTAGTCAGATTTGTATGAACATAAACTATATCCTATAATGGTCCAAATTGAAAGACGATAAACTTTTAACAAAATATATTTATAACTTTTTAGGTTAAATACCCATAAAGGGAAACCTAAGAAAAATTCAAGTCTAAACCCACTAAACTCATCATCCATAGATTTTAGGAAAAAATTGGGGCATAGATAAATATGGAATAAATCACATAGTATCTACCATGTAGCTCTAATAATATCCAAGCTATTCTTGCTGAACCACCTAGTCTAGAAAAAATTGGAACAATAATTTTTCACATATCCTCACCATCAGAATATGTTCAATGGGTGGTGGTATATTGTTTAGGGTTCTCTAACCCTTCTTGGATCTTAAATTTTCCATAAATTCCACTTGATGATATAATAATTTCAGGTCATCTCAAACCCTTCATTGCCCCTGAAGAGGAAAAGGTATCTCTTATCTCGGCCATGATACTCATGCTGAAGGGTCCAAACCCACCATGAAAAGACATATTGGCCTAATATAAAAGGATTTCTGATTTTTATGAGATTTGAATCATCATGGGGGAACTTATCACCCCATTTGGTTTTATGATATCCCCAGTGTGATAGTTCCATACCTTCCTCATGACTAGAGTAATTTGGACTATGATTTACAATATTTGTATCGAACTATTAATGTTGATCCAATATCCTCAATGTTGAATAACAATGTTTTTTACCCTTTCTCAGGGAAAAAATGTGACCCTTCATTTTAGAACCCTTTTACAGCCCACACCTCGTGATTCGAAATTAGAAGGTGTAGGTATTGAGCTGTTTAATTAGATCTAAATTACCATAGATTTCCATAACATTTCTTGAACAACCGTCGTTCCATTCCCAACTTCATAACATAGATGTTTGATTATTTAAAAATATTCCATATTCCCAAGGAATGGAAAAAAGATCTCTCAATTTGGTCATTCTACTAACGAAGAGGCACTCAGACCCATTAAATGGAGACATATTGGCTTACAATAAAGGGTTTCTTAATCCTTATATGCCTCAATAGGACCACGAAGGATCCTGAAACCCCGTATTGTTAATGGATATATAAGACATGTCTAACCCATTCCATAGTACATGGATCAGACTTTTTGATTGTGACATACATCACCCAAACCTAAACTATCCAAGTGGGATGATCATCCCTAGCCTACTATCCTTAACTACATTCACCTCGTGATCCTCTCTTAAGCCCTTGGAAAAGGGTGAAGATCATATTTTCATGGGAATTATATCGATTCATAAGGAACTTAAATCACCAAAAAAAGTAATTTCCTCCTTTATAGATAGTAAATCCCATCTTCATGAGGCCAAGAAGCAGCATGATTGAACTTATAACCCCATAGTGTTTTGAGTCACCCTTGGGTTTCTAGGTTGAAATTCCATAAATGTCTTAGGGTTAAGACATTAAAATACATGGAATCCAAAAGTTATGATCTATAAGAAGATAAAATATAGTACACCAAAGGTCTGAGTTGAAAGACCCTGAAATATAGCACAATGATGGTCTATCTTGCCAGACCATAAAATAGCAAGAGATGTGATACTCACCAAGATGAAAATATGATAAGGGAATCCTAGAAAAAAGATGAATACTATCTCAGTGGATGTACACTTTGTATGATCTAGGAAATATTGATCTTCTTTAATGTAAAATAGGCACAAAAACTTTTTATGTTAAAAAACTGTAAGAAGGTGCTTGAGTAAAAGATGGGTCCATTCCTGTTAAGTATTCCTCTATACGAATATGAATAAAAAGTAAATAAAGGGATATAAAGTTTTTGAGGCCCATTACATGGATTTATAAAAAATAAATCTACAATCAATAAGTCTCATTAGTTACAAAAATTCTAAAATATTCATGTATAGTATCATTTTCAATCTTTTCCATATAAATTGGATGATCTCAAAACTATTGGAGCAGGTGCACCAATGAATAATTTCATCGAAGTGGACATTCATTAACAATTCTAAAAGGAACCTATTAGATGTCAAACACTGAAATCTAGGAAATCATATCTATTTGGTGTTACACATAAAGTATGGGCATCATGGATGATCTGATCAACATCTCCACCAAGACGTGGATCTCTAACTAAGGTTTCATAAAAAAAATAGTGATATTCTCGTTCCTACTTATGAGTTATATCTACATAAGGATATTATTCATAGTGTTCTTTAACCCTAAACCTATACCCCCTATGCATGAGTTTGATTTTCATAGTAACATATTATATAACTACAAGCGACTAGATTCCAATATTTTTGGGATATGTAGAGACATCCAAATGATTTACTTTGGATCTAACCAAAATATCTATTCCAACCAATCTCTAGTTCATTATAGAATTAATATACATTCCTATTTCAGGGTATCTATGCCCCATGTCAAGGTGACATAAATAGTAGATTCATCCATGAAGTGATGGCTTGATGCATCATCTTCATAAGAGTTCTTCAAGAATACCTGAGACAAATACTCATTGGATGTTCAATACCTTAAATATATAAATATTTAAATATGCAGTGATGTTATTTACGTTTACCTTATAATCACATTCTTTCTTTTCAATGAATATAATTCTGGGGGGGGGGGTTACACAAATAATTATACATTTCTCACTTTTTTTGCAAAATATCCATGGGCCGTTCAATATGATGGAATAATAAATGGGCATACATGTAGGCCAAGTTGTTTAAGGAGATATACCGTAGAACCAAAATCCTATATGAAATTTTATTATAAGTGTTGGTGTAGTTTTATTACCAGCCAAGGCCAAAAAATATGGCTACCTACAAGCCAACCAGGCTAATTCAAATATAGGACCATGTTGGACTAGAGGTTAGTCAAACCTAGTGGGATTTGGCCTAGGCTAGATGACAGACCAGAAGAGGATCATTGCTCCCACAAGAGTCAAACTGATCCCGTGTATAGGGTCTGTGGTGCACAATCCCACATGCATATGTGCATAGCCCAAGTTATTGACATGGTGGGATGAAGCCCACAGTGCATGTGATGTAGATGGTATGGGTTCAAACCCCATTTCTAGAAGAAGAAATTTAGTCCATGAAATAGATTATATACCGGATGGGAGGTGTGGCTTGTATTTGATGTGGGGGAAATTTTTTCTATAGGGGTCAAATATGAGCCATCTGATCATGCCCCCTAATGATCCACATCATCTAATTGATCCATCAGTTTATCCTAGCCATCCATCCCAATTATGCACCTCATGATTAAGAAAAACCACATGCCTCAAAAATATAAATCAAATAATCCCATTCATTGCAAAACCCTCTTATTCAACCTCTTGATTCCCTGGTTTGACGTCTCGAGGCACACCTGACGCTCACCCGTCAGCACTTCCATCTCACTATTACATTTTTGATATCTAATAAAGTTCAATATGACTAAAACAATCCATCATAAGATCCAATCCATGAGATCTAGTGGCCTTCTGTGAGAGTCCTTGAAAACAATTGAGTCCATCAGATGATTATCCTTTGATTATGCGACAAGGTAAAAGGCACTCTATAGGTCATCACAAAAATTACGGGGAACAAAAAACCTCGTCTCCTTCGATATTTTTATATCCTATTTAATTCAGATTTTACAGGATCATGTGATTCTATGGAGTGAAATAGAGGCGTTTCATGATCAGATGAATTGATCACGCAACTTCATGAATGAATGTCAAGCACAAACCCCAACCTCATCCCCACAACACACATCCTTTTTCACACAAAAAGTGGCACCATAAATGTAATCACACAGCCTATATAATCCTTACTTTATCCAAAAAAAACACACCCAAGAAGGGGAAGACAAATGAGCTCTATGAAAGAGGGGAAGCCGACCACCACCTAATAGAGAACTCCTTAGGTAATCAAGAAGGCCAGCCAAATGATCTTTTGAGGATTAGGTGATCTCATGATGAAAAGAGAATCATGTGACTCTTGATTTATATGGATTGATCATGTGATAATATTACACTACAATGTTCTAACAAACCAACTAATTAGAGCCTTCTTTTATGTGGAAAGACTTTGTGTTCAACCTCGTTCTCCTTTAAATCACCCTATATAGGTCCTTCCATCAGATCATGTGATTGCACGAGCAATGAAATATCATGAAATATAACACGAAAGCCTTCAACCATGTGATTCAATAAGAACATTTATTTCACAGCACTCAATGTCGACCTTGGAAATAATCATTTTGGTCTGTGAACACCTCCCATAGGCCCTAAACATAGAATCATAAACCATTGCTAGACGCCTCTCTTCAATTCATGCGACCTCATGGTGGTATAAACATCAAATGAATAATCTTGTTAGGAGAAGTGTTCATAATAGAAACTGTAGTAAAATTAATTTCCCTGAAGGAACCTCCTAATTAACATGAAAACTCACGAGTATGACCTCCACATTAATGATAAGTCATTAGGAGATTATATCAAAATAGGAATCCTAATTCATGAATCCTTTCTATAGACCAAGTCATAGTCCTCATACGTGTATATAAAGCCTCTTTCATGACACTTGGAAGATCTTGCACAATGTAGATGGATCCCTTGGTCATGGAATGACTCTAATTGGCCATTTATAGAGGACACTCATTCATGAGGACCACCCATGTTGGCGATTGTGGGAATGTACCAAGCTCTCATGTGATGGATTAAATTCTAGGTCTTGTGACAATCGCACACAAACCTCATGCTTTATCCTTTATGCATGTGTACACATTCCTCCATGACATGCAGTGTGAAGGCTTCTATACATAGTACCTTACACATGACTACATGACCTATCGTGGGACCCCATTAGGAGGACATGTGAATCAAAGAAGAGCCTTATGTGGTGGAATTTGTCCCCAAAAATCCACGATCAGGAGAGAGGCCTCTATGTCCCGCCACATCTGTATGTGTCCTTAGAAGTGGCTTCCTATATATAGAGGATCCCAGTGGAAACCATATCCATACAATATTAGTATTTATGGTATGAGATCCATGGGTCATGCACTCCCTACCATGCAATGTACACCTTTAACCATGCATGTGGAGGTTTTGATATAAAACCCCCATGAATGACCACAACAACCCTCAAAAGACTTCATTAATGTCTTGTTAATTGCATGGATTTCTATTGAAACCCTCATGCATACATACCCTAGCATGTATGTAGCCTCAAATGGGTGAAAAAATCAGGAACAGACCATCCTATGGTCGTGGATCCCTCTATATGGACTTATAATTTTCCATATACATCTAAATTCATGATCCCATTAGACATGATCTCGCATGATTTGGATGATAGAAATACCCCAGGCATGTCAACTTTATCTTGAGAAATTCCTTTGCCTTGTTATCCTTGCCACATTGATGTCCCTTGGTATGTACGACTAGCTCTATAATGTTCTAAACAAAAAATGGATGGATTTGTTCAGAACATGCTTGAACACTCTCCATATGACCCATATTGGTCACACAAGGTATGTAGAGACCTGATGCTTGACGTACATAGATATTACATTACTTTTGCAAAATACATAATACATAAAAAAAACATACACACAAGAACCGTAATAGTTTAGTGTCTTTGGAAACTTGGAACATAATCTTCTAATCGTGGTGAATGATCTTTAACATCTCCCATAAAGATCTTCCACTTTTTGTTTCCTTACCTAAAAACTTTCTTTTAATCTTGGGGAAAATAAAACATAAAAAGGGTGAGCTCAAATGATCATTAAGGGTGAACATGGATAAAATAAAACATACCATATACATTTGAACATAAAAACATGAACATAATGTTTAAACATCAAAATCTTGAGCAACGACATAAAACATGAAAGTACATAAGGAATATATCATAATGGTACATAAATCATGATAAAATTGCATGGGAATAAAACATGTAATTGTGGAACCCATTAAGCACATGTAATGGTTTCTATAGTAGCCAAGGCATTTCTTACAAGACCATCTTAGTGGACAAAGTCCCTTTCTGAATCTAGTTCACTCCTCGTTCAAGTCCTGTAATACTGAACCGGATTAACTTACCATTCCAGCCATGTATATCTCATGAGATATAAATCTTTACCCAATGCATTGGAGGGAGATATAGGTCCCACCCATCTCATAATTATATCATTCTTATGTGTTCCACAAAATCATAAACCATACATCATAGCATAACCCATGTAATAAAAATGGGATTCTTAAACATCGTGACATCATAAAACAATTCATATAAGATAAAGGAATTTATAAAAATAATTCCATCATAACATAATCAAATAAATGTAATAATAGGGATAGAAACAGAACCCTTTATTATCTTATATGAGAAATAATTTTGATAAAATACTTGAACTCCATTCTTGAGGAAAATATCCTTTCTACTTCAAAAGCACTTTTCCTTTCTTAACATGTCATACAATTCTAAACTAAAAGAATTTTATTAAAAATAAAATTGAAAACTTGTAAAGGAATCTTCTTGGGAATAATGTTTTAAAAATACATTTATGTCGTATAAGTTAAAAAAAAATTCTTCTCATACTTTTGTCGGGAAAGTCAAAAAGTACCTCATATGAAAAATAACAAAAGATTCCTTTCATATCTTTTACTAAAAACTCACAAAAGGGTAAAATTGGATTTAAAAAATTGTAGGTGGATGGAAATAATATTACATATTGAGGAAACATGGATGTGGATGATAAAATACACCCCTGAAAATTCCAAAGTATAAACAATCTCGGATAAAAATGATATTGTGATATTTCCCTTACCTTAGGCCTGATATGCTTCGTACGTATCTGAACCTCCTGTATAATGATTTAAATAATGTCATTTACTTATTAAAGAATCATATTCATTGTTATGATCTCATATATGGTTCACTTATGACTTTATATTACCCGTTCTTTTGTAAATTCCATGTTAAAGAGCGTTTTGGGTAAAATCATTTCATTTGTCATCCGTGTTTTGACTTTTAATTATTCATATGATTACTTAGATCATGATTACTTAATTACATAATATAAAAAATGATTTATATATAATATATATTCAGAATATACACATATATAATAGATCTATAAATGGAAAGAAATACACCGTTCATGCAGACAGTAGGCCGTACGTACACATGAACGTTGTTTTTGTTTCAACATTGATTTGAATGGAAATAATTGGATGACATAAAAATATATATACATAAATACAATATCATTATTATGTAATATATTTCATTATTACTTATTATATATACTTTATAATCATTTATGAATGGTTAATCATTGATAGTGAATCTCATCGCGTCATAGAGACGGTATTCCGTACGTACGCACAGGCGATGATATCGTTCCCATGATCGTGGAATTTTATTGGAGAGTATGTATACTATAAAATAATCAATATCACTTTACAATAATCATATATAGTTATTATTTACACCATTATACCCATCCATGTAAGATGGTGGTGGAAAATAGATTACACCACGGCGTCGAGACGGTATTCCGTACGTACGCACGCGCGGTGATTTCATTTTCTGTAGGATGGATTGATGGTGAAATATGGTTTTTTTCATACATATAATTTCATATCAGTATATGAGTGATACTGATGTTATTACTTCATAATGAAACAACTAAATAAGAATAAGTGGAAGAAGAAATAAAGTTGAAAGAATTGGTAACGGACATTACCTCTTCTTTGAAACGCCTCTTCAAGACTTCCTATTAGGGAACCTAAATTGGTATTTGAAGAATAGAAGGACCTATAGGATGTTTATAGGGAAGTGTATAATAGTATTTGTCAGGGTTTTTCCGATCTTGAAGGCTCAAAGTGGTGTTAGGAAGAGAGAAATGAGGTGCCCTTTTATAAGGGAGGAGAGGGGCACTTTAGGAAAAACTAAAAATATTATTTTATTATAAAGTCTTATTAGGATTTTAATAGCTCCGAATTGATTTATTTCGAAGATAAGGTGGGGATGTGTAGAAATAATATCATCAAATAGAATTTAGAAAAGTTTAGGTTTCTAATTTAACCTTATCATTTAGATTTAACTTTTAGTTAAATAATTTTTATTTTACCGTGTCTTCTTCTTTTCTTACAATATAAGGTTAATAAACTTACTATAACAACCCAAAATAACCCCAAGTTGTTTATTATTAATATATATAACCTTATATAAGTCATTTGTCCGAAAATTATATTTTTAGGAATAAAATAACAATTAATAATATAATATTTGTTTTAAAAACTATTTTATGTCAATTTTGACACTATTTGGTAATTGATTTTTTTAATCATAACAGAATGATTAGTTCTAAAAAAGCTAACTAAATCAATAATAACATGTCATAATAACCAATAAAATTATTTTAATTCCTAAAAAGTCTCAAATTAAATTTATTTGGGTATTTATAACATCAATTATGTCAATATTTCATTAATAAGATAATTACTACATCATCATTGTGTCATAAATAAATTACATTATTTTAAGTCTAAAAATTAAAAATAAAATACAATTATGTAGGAAATATTTTTATCTTTCTAATTATTATTTATAGTCGAATTTAGATTATGTATAACCCTATATTAAAAATTATTTACTTATCAAACTTTGATTTTAACTATTTTAACCCTTTTTTAAATAAATTAACAATATATGTCCTAATCTAATCCAAGTGGGCCTAAATGGTCATATTTTATTAATAAGGTTGTTTTTTTCCGAATGAAACTTATCCAATAGAATTAGGACATGTGTTATGGTAATAATAATATCATTTTTACACTTAATTACCCTATTTACTTTTAACCGTGGTAAAACAAATAAAAAGTTATTATTCACAAAAAATTACTTTCATCTCATTTAACCACATTTTAGTCCTTTATATTAACGGTGTCTCTCAGATTTTTGAAATTCCACTCACAGAAGCGGTAAAATTAAGTTTTATGAAAAATTCAGTTTTTTTAACTACCACATAGTGGTTTCATTATTCATCAAAAAATGAACGTTTCTAGAAAAATACAAAAAATTAGGCCTCAGCTAATTTCTCTTCAAATTATCTTCTGATTATAATCATCACAAATTTTAAAACCAAATTTTTCTTTAATATATCCATTACACCCTAAAATTACAGTATTTATTTCCCTTTAATTAAATATTAATTTTAATATCATGTTTCTACTAAAACCCCAAATTAAAAAAATGATGATACAATTTATTAATATAAAATATTTCAATGTAAGAAAAATATTAATAAAATATGGTAAAGAAATAATAAAACAAAATAATAATATTTAATTGATATATTTTATTACATATATATATTATGAGTCACTTATAATAATTATATTATGTAAAATTAAATGAGTGGTTTTAATAAAAATGGATTAGAAAAATTGATATTTTAGAATATAAATAATTAATTTTAATTATATATGATTATTTAATATAAAAGTAAATTTTTAAAGAATGGTTATTCAATGTTGTGTATTTTTATTTAATATTTACTGAAAAATTATTTTAATGATATTTATTTATAAAATTTATAATTCAAATTAATTATCATCCATCAAATAGTTACTACTAAGAATATAATAATAATAAATTTATTTTATTCTCAAAAATGAATTCTTTATAAAATTTTCTTCTTATGCGCTATTTTTGTTTTATTTCAACAAACTAAATATATTATCACTAAATTATGATAAAATATATTCTTTATATGAAAAATATAATCACACTAATTATATTATCAATTGGTGGTAAATAATAATAATATATGTTAATATTTTAAGTTTAGTTTCTTACAAAACAAAGTTTTCCATTAAAATTAAATGATTCCATTTAAAAGATAAATTTTAAAATTTTAAAATTATAATTTTAAAGAAATAATTTTTTTTGACATATCATAAAAAAATAAAAGTAGGAATAAATATTTTTATTTTCTAAAAAGGATAATTATAATTTATTAGTGGAAAATATGTTTTATAAATACCTCCTCTTATAAGACATCAGAAATAATTAATAATTACTTAAGTGTTATAAAAATCATTTTCAAATAAACATATAAAATACTGAAATAATGTTTTTAAAATGTTATTTTTGATTTATAAATATTTGTTTAAAATTTTGGAAGATAATTGATACATTTATTCTATTAAAAGTACTATTTTTTATCCTCTTTAATAATTATGTATTTATAAGATTATATTAGGCTTCTGATTATTTTTAAAGTCACATAACTTTACCTTAGTAAATAATAAACCAATTAATTAGATTAATATCACTAACCTTCATATTTTTTATCCTAAACTCATTATTATTCTTATAAATATATTTTCTTCTAAAATAATTGAAATTCATTATTTGTTTTTTATTTTAGAATTAAATTATCATACATTTAAATTTATAATTTTTTAAAATTTATTTGTATTTTAAATCATTTGTTCAGGATAGTTTAAATTTTATCTTTCATTTTTAGCTATAAAAAATTAAATCGATATAAAATTTTCACCACAGTAATGGATAAAATTAATTAAAGTGTTAAATAAAGGAGTAAAGAAATTAATTAACATAAAATAATTCATCAAATGAGTGTATTAGATCCTGTTCATCCAAACCTTGTCTTATATTATCTTATTGTAAAACATTTATCTGTTTTACGTGAATATGACACTCTTTTATATTAAGAATTTTTATTAATAAAAATGTCACTCTCTTCACATATAAAAGGATCCTTACACCACCCATTCATATACACTCTAAAAATATTAATTATTATCTATACTATGATTTCTTTTCTTCTTAAATAATCTTATATAATTTTTTTATCATCTAGTACAAAAAGATTTCCTAAATCAATTCTAAACCAACATGGATTCCAAGAGAAGTAAAATCCATTTACATGATTTTTTTATCCTCACCTATAATTCTTCCATATCATTTTTTTCAACCTCTTTTTAAATCTAATCTACCACTGTATTATCATTTTTTTGAAATAATTAGGATTATATAAAAATAATATTAACATTATTAAATATCTTGTTCTTATTCATCCAGTCATTCTAATACACTCTCTTTTGAGTCGGTTTTACCACATACTCACCTGATGTTATAATGATTATATAATGAATAGTTATGAAATATTTAAAATAAGTAATATAATTAAATATTGAGGAATTTTTTTATTCTTATAGTTCTATAATGATGATATTATAATAAAATCACCCCATATCCATACTCATCCAACTAATTCTAATGTGTTCTTATTTTAGTAGGTATAACTGCTTACATAAATGATGCTCTTAATTTTAATTTTTGAACGTTTTGTAAACCTAATTTATAGTTATATATGATACTAATATAAAAATATTATTTCATTTTTTATTTTAGTGTAAATAAAAATATTAAAACTCAATTTTAATAAGAATATTTTTGACAATAAAATTTACAAAGACCCACATGTTTTATATTTTACCTTTAAAAATTATAACTCAAATATAATGGCATAGACATTTAATGTACTTTATTCCTTTATTTTGACCGTTCATTAAGTATTTTGAGTTTTTATTTTATTTATTTAATTCTTAAGAAACTTATAGATTGTTTTACTTAGTTTTAGTAGCATTATACTGCATGCAAGGTTTGATTAGGGTTTTGAAAAAATTGTTCCAATCTCCTAAGGTAACCGTATTTATTTGTAGTGAGGGTAGTAGATGGATCCCAATTGGTTCATTTTTTGGGATAAAAATATGATATTACAAGGGAAATTATGAAACTTGGAGGAAGTTAAATTGGTATGGTTAGAAGATAGTGTACCCAACTGTGTGACTCAATTTTACAGGTTCCCAAAGGAGGAAGTGATCCTCACATGGTTGGGGTATAGTTTTGGTAAACAATGTGACCAAAAAATTTATTATAATTTAATAAATATATTTTTAAATTAGTGACCTCCTAGAGACTCATAATTCATACTTCTACGCCTAGGGCTCTAAAACCTAGGGACTCCGGTAGAGTTTCTTGGAAATTACAATCATTTCTCATCCAAATACAGTTGATATAAAGGCCTTTTCTCATGATAATTCATCTTTAAATATTATTCTCTCATGTTACTCAAGTTTCATTCTAGTGGAATAATATATCTAGGTTATAGAATCCATATCTATGGTTTTAAATGTGATCTAATAAGGAATTATCTGTTTATTAATGGATAAGTGTATGGATATAGATAATTCTCATCTTTCCCTTGAATAGATCCTGATCTACCATTGGTGGAAGAACTCATTGGAAAAAATGTATCAATCTCTAAGGTTATGTCAATGTTTACGTCTAGGATCATTATTATAAAACATCAGTAGTTATAAATTTGTATTTTTATAGGAATTGTTGGTGTGTATATGTGATTAGATGAAAAATCATGGAAATTTATGTCTCAACACTTTTTGTATAATTTTCTTCTACACAGGGCCTTTAAATAATGTATTTCTTTCATGATTGTCATGTGTGTTCATGTGTGTATAGTTGTGAGAACCACAATGTGATATGGAATGATGGTGATGTGCATATGCTTTGATTTTGTGTCCCATGATTCCAAGGTGTGAGGTGTTATATTTATTCCATTTATGCTATGCCCTATTTTGTGTGAATTCATGGTCAATGGAGGTTTGGATCTGGAATCAAAGTTAAATTTAGATCCACATGGAATATTTGTGTAACATCCCAAGTAAATAAAGAATAATACATTTTAATATATATTAATATTTTTTAATTAAATATTATTTTTAATTTAAATGGGATTCTATGTTCGATAGATTACCTGATACACAACAACATGTTTCTTTGAAATCTTACGTTGCACACAACGTTGGGTCATATTGAAAAATAATAATATAATATTATTTTAAATGGTAGTTAACACATATCCATTGTATAGGAATAAATGAATAAAACTAACCATATAATGATTATTCATGTTTCTAAAATGTTTTCACATTTACTTAATAAATTTTAGAGTCTTAAAATGATGGTGAATCTAATTTTAAGAACAAATACTCTAATATTATTTAAAAGGTCGATTTACTGCCTTTTGATGTAGAAACCTCTTTAAATATAGTTTTGGTCGATTTTATATGTTCATTTTAAAAAAAATTCTTCTTTAGAATCGGGACATGAAAATTAACTTTGGGTAAATATTTTAATTTTCCTGATAAAATACATTTTTTAATGAATAGAGAAAAATACTATATTTTAATTCACAAGTGCCTTTTAATGTAATATATTTATATGGTAAGATTATCTTTATTATTGGTTTTAAAGTGTAATTAGATTATATTTTTACCATTTAATACAATTTTTATCATTGGAAGTAATTTCAATTTGAAATTGGGAAAAAACAAGTGTCAATCTTTTGATAGTTATTATTTCTTAAAAACATGATTTTTTGTTTTGAAAATGGGAAATAATCATCACAAAATTTAAAACCAAATTTTAATCATCACAAATTTTAAAACCAAATTTTTCATTAATATATCCATTACACCCTAAAATCACAGTATTTATTTCCCTTTAATCATCACAAATTGGATTTATTTCCCTTTAATCATCACAAATTGGATTTATTTCCCTTTAATCATCACAAGTGGGGCATGGGGCTTGTGTCCCCGATAAATAATAGTGACAAAAAGTCCTTTACCTTATGTCCAACTTCTTTTGTACCCATTCCTAGCACATATATAATAGATACATATTTACCATAAATATATTTCATAATAGTAATCATATATATATATATCATAAAATTTTCTTTAATTTATAACCTTTTATCACACACTAATAAAAAATTATTTATTAAATTCAATGTTCAAGGTGGTATTTGATTTATTTTTCATTATTTTTTGGTTCTATAGTTTCCATACTATTATGTTTATTAGGGATTGATAATCTATAAAATATTAATATTGATATAAATATTATATATATTAATTATATTTATGTAAATATTCATCCATAAAATTAGAGATTGAAAAAATGAAATACATCATTCAAAGAGACGGTGTGTTGTATATACACATAAACATATTTTAATTTTTCAATAGATGTAATGAAAGATAGGTAAATAATAAATAACCATTTTAAAAACAGTATAATATCATTTTTATCATATATATTTATTAATTAAATCTATGTTACCATCCATGTAGAACATAAAACAAGTGAATCACATCGCTTAGTGAAGGTGGTAGTCCACACGTACGCACGAGTCATTTTTCGATGAATCTAAAGGTATGTATGAATATGATATTATAATTATATAAATATATTTCTTTCATAATTAAAGTATATTAAAATTAAAAAGATCAAAATACTCATCCATAAAATATAGTTATGGGAAATGAATTGTTTTTCTATGTGAAGATGCTAAGTCTTGCGTAAACATGAGCGATAATTTCACTTCACATTTTTTTGAAAGAGTTTGAATAAATTTTGTTTCATAATCATGAAAAATTTCATTATATCTAGTATAATTAATTTATAATTTTTCTAAAAATGTAACATATTTTGAGGAGGTGAAATAAGAATTAATAAAGAAAGTGATTGATTAACAAGATTGCATCTTCATTGAAACTACTCCCTTAGATCTTCTCTTGAGGACTCCAGGGTGGTCGATTAGAAGAATAGAAATAGTGGAATGTGTATAAGGGATTTTATAAAATATTTAGTAGGTATTGGTCAAGCTAGAAGCCTCAATTTAGTTTGGCGATGAGAAAAGATAAGCTCTCTTTTATAATTGAGGTGAGAGAAACATTTGTAATTTATTAACAGGTTAAAATATAATAATATACTTTTCCATCCCAAATTCTTCCATGTGGAATTATAATTTACAATATTTTTGTATGTGGTGTAAATATATTAAACCAAATATATTTTGGCAGCTTTTATAAGTGAAGTAATCCCTATCTTTTTGTTGAACCCCTTAGTTATCATATTTTATCATTAACAGTGATAACGTATTTTCCAATCTTAAATGGTTATAATATTACATATAATGTGACTATAGATCAAAAATGTACATGCCAAAAATTAATCGACCATAATACCCACAATTTTACTTTCTTGAATTTTATTAATCTTAAATAATATAATAAAATATTATTTTCAACCAAAATCATTAATGGTAATTTTGTTACTATTTATTTAATTTGACTTAAAAAACATAAATAATTTTTTTATTATATTATAATCCTTTTAAAAATAACTATAATATTTTAATTATTTAAAAAATCCATGTAAAAATATAAATCCATCAAATTAAATTAATTTTAGTGTTTTTAAAATTGTTTATTTTCTTTTTCTATGAATTAATTAATGACTACATCTATATTTTATAAGAATTCAATCTAGTTATACAATTTATTCAAATTATAAATAATACAATATGGTGAAACTAATTTCATTATTATAAAAACATAAATTTATAATCATTCAAGACTTTATTTTTCTCTATGTAGATATATAAGTGATTTATAAAACTACATGAGTGAAATTTTGTAAACTTATATGCTATAAATATTATATAGCACATTTTCATGAACATTTTTACAAAAAATAAATATATTTCAAGAATAAGGTGATAATAGTATAATTTTCTTAATCTAATAGGAATTGTGATGAAAAATGATAGACTTATCATGTTTTTAAACCGATATTATCCAAATTTACCATTTATTAAGGAAATACATTTTACAATGGTTAATATTAATATTGAAAACAATTAAAAGGGCTATATTTACCAAATTTTAAACCATTAATTAGAGATATGGAATACATTTATTCATATTCAATACCTATATGTTCTTTAAATTAATTTTAAAATAAGCATGAAAAATGTGATGAATACCACTTTTTAGAAAAAAATATATTTTCAAGCATAAAACATGGTTTATTATTATATCATGCTTAATAAAATATAAAATAACTGTTAAATTTTCTTGATTATATAATATATAAATTTTACTAAAATTATTCACCAATAGGGATCAATTTATTTTTTTGTATAAAAACCCAATGTTATCAAAGAAATTGTTCTTTCAAAAAATGCCTCTATACGTATAAAAATATTTTTAAACTAAATTCAATCATTTTATTGATTATAATTAAAATAATTAGATTATGCATAAAATTATAGAAATAATTTTACTTGAGAACATTTTAAATAAAATGTAACTTTTCACACACTTGGAAAAAATATAGTTTTGAATTTAAATAAGTATTTCCACTAGTCATTGGAAAATCAATACTTTTTAGAAAATTCTCAAATATAACTCAATGATAAATTTTATATGATTAATTAAAAAATGTATTAAATTTTATGAAATAATATTTTAAACGTGTCAAAAAATTAGATCAATATGTTTTCCCAAAAATGGATAAAAATAATTATTAATTCAAATATACATTTCAAACATAATATTCCTTTTGTGAAAATAGAAATATTATTTCCTAAAAGTTCATAAATATTATTATATTGATCATGATTGATATATATATCTCATAAATTATTTAATACTATTGACACCCACTAACATAAATGCTTGGTTATAACAATAATTTTAAATTATAACAATTTATGTTTCATTTAGGTTTGGTATTGGATGTCATTTACTATATTGAAAATTATTTTTTTCTTATAAATTATCTAAGTGTTACAATCTTCCTCTGTATAGTAAATTACATCCTCATAATTTTAAAATATATTTTGTAATGAATTTTTTTATATTTGAAAACTCCATTGTGTAAACCCACATCATTAAAAAGGGTTAATAAAATATCCTCTTAAAAAAGAAAGAGAAATATGATGGTAATATAGGTTTAATAATATTAGAACATTAGTGTAAAGGAAAAATATTGGCTTAAAATTTAAAATTAACACACAAAGACTAATATAGAGTTATAGTGAACATGTTTAGGATAAATTTTACAACCACAATACCATAAGTCTATGATGGGTGAAAAGAACATCAACTCATTGGGAATGATGTTACAAGTATAAAATTTTCTTTAAAGATAATTTTCAAAAATTTATGGGATCCTTTTACTATCATGATAGAAAACATGATAAAATATAATTTATTTATTTCATTCCATATATTAATCATTGTTTAAAACTTTTATAATTATTTGATTAATTTATAATTTATCTCTTACTACATGAACTTAATATTCGAGATGATTATTTTGTTTGATGCAATAAAATAAACTTTTATCAAATCATAAAAACTATACAGGAAAAAAATTAATTCCACATATCTCTATATTTACCAAAAAAATTATTTGTAAATTTTATCTAATAAAATAAATCATACTTTAACCTCAATTAATAACACTGAATTTTCAACATAATATATACCATAAAAAGTTAACGATAAGTCTACTACCAAATGTATTTGAACGAAATGGAAACCCGTTTATTTTTTGATCTAGTATCCTCCCATGGTCTACATAACAATAAATTTACTCTCTCATAAAGTATCATACAAAAATTTTACATACCTTGATAATATGTAAGAATTATTTCCCAAAATAAATAAAATATAAAGTCATATATGATTTGGAAATATAATTCAACTCTAATTCCTTAAATAATCACTTATAATTGTAAAAAATATTCAATTGGTGGATCAGATTCATCATCAAACTGATAATCATAGGAGGATTCAGAATATCAAATATGATTTCCTTATTTCAAAAATTTCTATCAAATATATATTGGCATATATATTTAACTCTAATAATCATATAAAATTTCAATACATGATCTTATTATCATAGATCTTATTCACAAAACCTCATTACGGAATCTAAAATTCTAGAGTGGAAGATAATTGCACCCTAACTATCACGTTTCACTAGTACTAATATAATTTCATATTCTTTCCTATTGTCAAATTATTTTAGAGTCTTTTAGGGATTATTATCTTCATTTGCACTTGGATTAGTAAATTTGTTATCATAATGCACAAAAACTTTTTAATTTATGGCACTAAAGTGTGATTGGTGTGTTCTATTGAGATATCTCTCCAATTATTTCATTGACTAACCTCTACACATCACATCATCATTTTTCCCTTGATGGATTAACTTCCATATATTGAAACATATTATAATTCCTTTATTACATTCACCATAGTTATCCTTCTCACATTGTTAGCAAGTAGGAGGTGGGAAATTTTTCTTCCCTCAATATGAAAAATCACAGGAGCTTCTATGAAACTCTATTTTACTTTTATTATCACTATAACCCTAAGGGTTTCTAGCATCTATTTTCTCTTCCAATGCACAATGAAATACTTATTCATATATTTCAATGTACCTTATGGATAATTTATTTTAAATACATAGTTTCAAACCACTAAAAAATCAATCAATTTTATGTTAAAGGCTGATGATTAAACTGGAATCATACCCTAAAAGTCTGGTAAAAATTTCCATATAGGTACCAATGGATTTATAATCCATCTACTTAATCCTAAATAATTCATTCGACATTTTAATATAGATAAAAAGAAGATAATTAATGAAAAATATTCCCTTAAACTCACCCCATTGCAAGGATTAAATATCTTCCTCTTTCCTAATGCTCTTAAAAATATTTCACCATTATTATACTTTTTCTTCCAAATGAAAATAGCCTAGGAAAAATTTCAATTATCCAAGAACTGAGGAAAAGAGAATATATTTTCCACCACATTGATCAATTTGTTAGAAAATAATGGATCAGAAGACCCATATATAGATGGTGGCTTATGTAAAATAAAAGATTCAATAACATATTTCTCAATCATTAGTGAATTATGAAGTATAACATGATCTGAATTGCCACTAATTATATAAGAGAGTTTAATGAGCATGGTCGTAACATATTTCCTCTCATATCATAGAAATTCAGTTTCTCTTAATGAAAATAATTACATTGGTCATCACATTAATTGTTCACATGATTACTTTAGGTTCCATACATTGAATAAAACCAAAAAATATACTTCAAACAATGATAATCATAGTGTGAAACTATATAGTCATGAAAAATCATTAATTAGCTGTCTGAATCAAGACACCTTCTTTTCAATATATGACCATTTTTTATTATCATCAGTTATACATGATTATTAAAAAATATTTTTCAACTATTACTAAAAATATACATATCTCCACGTTTTTCACAGATGTTTTCTCATAATTATTCAAAATGTTTACTAAAACATTCTATAATACATACTATAGAAACCTATACTTTTCATGTATATATATTACAAATTATTAGATAAATATTAATTAAAAATCAGAATTTTCCACACTACAATCATATAGTACTTTTAACTTTTCAAATATCAACACATAAACAACTATTTCATAAGAGTCTCCCATTCTGTCATTCATAACGTGAAACCTTCATAAAAAAGTATTTCCTATAAGATTTTTTTATAACATGGGGAGAAGAAAAATAAGAAATGGTGTTCTCACATACTCATTAATAGTAAAAAGGTATATATTAATGATATAATAAGTATAAAATGTGAATAATGGTATGAGAACATGAACCTAACATTTAAAATCCATTCACTCGAAATCATAGATCATAATATTGATTCATGGAATAAATCATGGAAATTGATGGACATGAATCATAAAGAACCAAATATCATGATCGATGAGAAAATAATATTTTTTTAATACATATAAGTGTCATATACACATATTCTTATACCATTTTGAGAATTTATAAATAGAAATAATTTCACTTTTTAAGTTAAGGACATGAAATGTGACCCTTGAATAAAATTATAAATGTGGTACTTGGTCCATTCATAATATAATTTATATGAAATATATTTCTATACATAAAATAATGAATATAAAAACCATGTACATGTTTGATCTTAATGGAATGAAATCTAGGCACATGATTTGTAATATGGATATGAAATATAGGTCCATGCTTAATCTTTTAGACATGAAAAAACAAGACCACATATAAAATTGTGAACATTAAATTAGGTTCACATATTTATTAATTACATCATGATATATTCACATTTACCCAATTAGTTGGAGGAAGATATATGTCCTACTCTTAATATAATTAAAATCATACACATTTGAACTGAAATGTTATAAAACAATCATTATATTATAACCCATTAAAAAATAGGGTTTGTAAACTTTTCATCTAAGAATTACCCTTGTAGAAGAAGCATGTTTCATAAAATTTTACTCAAATAATCATAGTATAACCAAGGGAAAATTAATTTTTTTCATTAACATCTTCTCATCATAAACATAAACCATTTAGATATATCACAACAATTATATACATGGATTATATCCCCAGTAAATCATAAGTGATATCAAGGCTTTTTGTTCCTAATGAATATAAATACAATTAAAGTAATCTTGAAACATTTATGGGGGGAAATAAATATTCCATTTTGAAACAAATTATTTAAAATATATAAATTTTAGAAAAATATGTAGAATATTTTCTATGAAAATAAAATTTTAAACTTGTAAAGTATCCTTCAAATATTTGAGTGGTCATGAAAATGGGATATTTAGATCTTTTAGAATAATTATAAATATTATTCCAGTAATTTTTTATATAAAATCATAAATACATCATTCCTAAAAAATAATATGATTACTTTAAAATAAAATATTCTTTAAAATTTAGAAGTGGGTATAAATTAATTGAAAACATCGTTGTATAATACTAAAAGAATTTTTAATTTTTTTTAGAAAACATGGATATGGAAGAATGAGGTTTTTATACATAAGAGGTAGATAATGTTGATTTTCCATAAATATATATTTTAAGCCTCTTGAGTGCATAATTTGATGAAAATGGAAGGAGAAATTTTATTATAAAGAAATAAACATAGGAGCACGGGTATTGTAGCATCACCGTTCAATAAGGGGTCCTTTGAGGAAAAATGGGCTTTCATGCCTTATATTCAGGCCACTTGGCCTTGGTCCTTCGTGCTATGTAATGGGTGTCCCTCTACCCAGACATAAAGAGGTCTTTTCTTTAAAAATAAATTGTGGTTTCGGCCCCAACCTTTAAGAAAACATAATACCCTGATCGCTTTGGTAACTTTTATGTTGTGGTCCCTATGAATGAAATAATATTATATATTTATATGTAATTACCAATAATATTAACAATAAGAGTTATAAGTGAAATACATGTGTAGTATATACACCACATAGAATAATGAAGTTTGAATATAACATGTGACCTATGAAAATAAAAGTGAGGAAAAAATCTCACACCACAGGTCCGACTACTTCTATATGCATTAGACCTTACTGTATAATATATATATATATATATATATACTATAAATATATTACATTAAAATATTCATATATATTTGTTGGACTAAGTGATTAACTCAAGATGGGGTGAATTGAGTTCTCAAAAAAATTTATATTATCAAAATATGTTCAGATAAAATCCCTTAATAAAAAAATTGTCTTATTAATAAAAATAACATATTTATATAATATATTTCCTTGTAAAATTTTTCTCAAAAAGTGAATAAGTATCAATTAAACTTATTTTAATATTATTTTATCTTTTGAAAGAAATTTACATATACAAAAACATATATAAACACTAGTTAATATTAAGTATCAATGTATTAGTTTTGTTTACAGATTTAAAAGAAATTCTATTTTTTATAATAAAACAAAAAAACAACACAGTGGAATAAATAGGAAATTCAGTCTCAAGAAGATACATAATCCCCTCCACTTGGAAATATTTTTCTACAATTAAGATTATAATAATAATCAAATAAATCCATAACCTAGATCATGTAAAAAATAATTAGCAATATGCTATCCAGTACAAAGTTCCTCTTCCACAGTTATAAGTGGAAGGTAAATATTGAAAATTCCATACAAGGTCCTCTTCCACAAGAACCATAGGAAAATATATGTAAAGTATATAGAGAATAACAAGTACTCTCAAGTTCGGTGTAGAAGACAATGTGTGTCTGATTAAAGATTAATAACACACTTCATAAAAAGAAAATAAATAAACAGCAAGACTATTAAATAATATAGTGATAATCAGTCTAGTATGTTTAGAATGGTTGATGTTCTTAGATCAGCTTTGGTGGGGAGTTTAAAATTTATTTTTTAAGGTTACAATAAAGCTTAGGATTATAGTAATTTTCTTGAATGTACCAGTTTATCATTGTCAGTGTCTCAATCAATATCTGTATTGGATTACGTGCTTTTGTGTCATTGATCATCATAAAAAATGAATTAGTAAGATTATAACGGTTCACATATTCAATTGAACACTTTCTTATAGGTTTTTTAGTCATTTGTAATCATTCAAATCATACACAAAGAGATATATCATTCACATAGAAATAGAAGCATTAGTTAAAGGATATGAATAAGCCTCATATTAGATTTGACTATGTCATTATGAAATGGTGAACTTATTTTTGAATAAAAATAGTCATTGATCCACTCATATAATACTATATGTAACAACTCTATCAATGACTCCATTGGCAGTATCTCACCATTAGTGGTGACTCTTGCATGGCATGGACTCATCTCCATGGTAGCTCCTGGATAACGGTAATAAGTCCTCATAGTGACTCCTGGCTGATGGTGACCCACCATAACACAAATCTGAATTACCTTAAAAATAGTCTTACTATATAAAATGCAATGAAACAACATAAAAATAATTAGTTTTGAAATAATAATGGTTTTTGATAATTAAAATAATAGGGTGTCAAACACACTCCACATAATGTGGTTCCAACATTCACCTACTTTTGATGATAAAAAAACATAGATTTTTATAAGATATGTACTAATAAGTAAACATAAATAATAAAAGATGTATTTAATTTTAAAAAAGTCTCGTAATAATTTCATAAGATATATTTGTGATACAAAAAACATAGATAAAATTCAGAAATATATATTGAATACCACATAGAATATTTATAATTTTTAGGTTCTTTCCCTGTATTAAAATAAATTCTAATTTTATCTCCCCATTTGAGATTATAAAAAGGATAATAAAATAAAATAATAACTAAATGATAAGAAAACTAATATATTTCATTTAATAGAATTGAAAAATTGTTTAGTAATTAAATTAAAAGAGAGAGAGAGTACATGAATAATATCCCTATCAAAGGTTGTATCTAAAAAATTCACTATTTAAAGTAAATTGAGGGTAATATATAAGCTTTTCCTTTCCTGTTCCTCTTTATTTTTCCATCTAATTTTCCTTTTCCCTGTCCTGATAGGTTTAATTAGTTTTGGAAGTTGGATCAGAGGTGGTAATAGAAGTGATTGTTGTTGTGGGAGTAAGTGGATCACGAATAAGAACTGGTTTGAGGTGATGAATTTGTTTAGCTGGTGATAAACGCATATGTTTTAATAGAGGAGTCAAAAGACCATATGATTGAGTATTAAAATAAGGTTTATACATAAATAGCTCTGTGGAAGTATTTGAAAGAACTGTTATCACTAGAATTTGTTCTCTTGCTATGAAAACTATACTATGGACATGTACGAAGGGTTTTAGGGGGTTGATAAAACCAATAATTATATTACCAACCCTTACCAGATAACTAATGAAATATTTATTTATCATCCTTGAATATATGCAACACTACTGTGATAGACATTAGTTAACTCTATTATTCATTGAAATCTTTTTTAACTAGTGGTAACCTAAAGGTCTCTATCAGAAATTTAAAATTAACATATATATCATGATTTATACAAATTCTAAAAAAATATACTTTATTGATTTCATGATGATTTATTTATTAGTATTGATATCAATTACACATTCTCTTATAATCTTATATAAACGATCTCCCTGATGGTTTATCTATGTTAATTATTCATTATGTGCTGAGACATCACCCATAGAAGTATTTTGTTCTTTGTTGATAACCTATCTAAGTATCTCTCTATAAATTGGGAATAAAGAAGGAGGAGGTGCAGAGGACATATAGGAAACAACATACATGCTTCCAATATTCTGAGAAATAAAATAAAAACATTTTGATAAAAAATATTACATTACCTCTTATATGGTTTTCAACCTTTTCACATCTTTTGAAAATATTCTATTCTCTACCCCTAGTTCTTTAATGTAAAATCAAAACATTGGTTGTAAATGAGATATAAAAATCCCATCCATGTATATAGTACTTTATAAACTATGTCTGGAAATTGGAGATTGGTGAGAGCTTATGAAATTTATATGTTTTGAAATCAAATTTAATCTCAAGTATTCCAAAATCAATATTCATACTTCATTGAAAAGAGTCTAAATCGGCGAATTTGATATATCAGGACGCATTACAAGAGCATTGAAAGATGGTATATTTTTTCTTGAGGAATAACAGTTGTAGCCTAATCAGTTTTGTCCACTAAGGATCCTTGTCCTCAGATATAATTTTCATCATCCAAATCAATGTACATCATACCAAGTCTAACATAACAATGAAAAATTTTCCACTCATCAAAAGAAATAAATTCAGGGCCTTTATATTGAAGAATTGGTGATTCTCTAGGAACTTTAGGAATTTCATTAGTTTTAGGAGTAATAGAGGTTGGTTCTGTAGAATTATTGGTGTGAGGCTAGCTGGTTTGGTGTGATCCAATGGATCTATAAAATTAGTAGGGTTTGGATACATCTCCCCCTCACTAGATGTTTTCATATCATCTATAAAAGAAGGTGGTATGAAAACCATATAATTATCTTTATATTGATCCTGATCTCTAATAGAACTGGATACCAATGGGGATAAAGAATGAGTATAAACCATCTCATTTTCATGATCATCATGATAATTTATATTCTTATCATTTTTTTACCATTATGACCAATTCCATGATCATCTCCATGATCGTCTTTATCTTCTTCATTTTGATCATTTCTATGATTAGATACACGATAATTGTCTCCATAATCATGATACTAACCATCCTTACATTCATTTATATTTGATCATTCAGGATCCAGAACACCATTTTCTTCTTTAAAATCATTTTAATCACTATCATTTCAATTATTATTCTGGTCACTTGAGGATTTGGTGGAAGTTGTCTCAATATATGCCTCTCTAGATACATCAGTTTTCTCATTATTATTTTCATCTAAATTAGATTATCTAATAGGTAGATAACCTGGTGGAATGACAGATAGAACATAATCCTTAAAAGGAAATTTTTGAATTTTAAGATCAAACCCCACTTCCACTGACAATTCTACTTCTTCCTCCTCAGCTTTTTCGCTTTATCACTGTCTGTGTCATCATAGTAATAAACTAAACCATTGAGATATATACCGGGATCCACCATGTCCTTAGTTCTAGTTGTATGACTAATATGGTTGAATTCATCATACAATTTATCATTTTCTTTTACCCTGCACTTCTTCTAAGGATTCCAGCTCACATTAACCCTTTTATAAATTATCTCTGATAAAAAAACCCACCATAATTATCTTCAACTTCTCCACCTTATTTAACTAAACCATTAAAATTCAACATGGAATATATCATCTTTGGGTATATCAAAGAGCTCTATATTGTTATTTTCTTACATATATCATACATATTGATCATCATAAATTTACAAAAATTGATCATATTCCCTTATTCTATTGTAAACTAGAAGTAAAAATCCTGATATTTCATGGTATTAAAATACATTTTCAAGGATACAAGACATGCTGGACAAACTAAAATAATAGTTTACACTCACCATTGAGTTCATCATCTGTAGTTATCCTCATTGTTCCATATCCTATCAGTTATATGAGATAATCTTTATAAATGAATATTTCAAATTCATTGGAAATTATTCTGTTAAAATACTCATATACCCCTTTATGAGGTACTTTTAGGAACTTTTCCAATTCCCTGGAAGAGAAGTAAATGTCCTCTCCATCAATGCAAGTTCTTATTTCATCCTATTTCTTTACGAAAATAATCTTAGAATTCTCATAGAAATAATATACTAACCTCAGATAATATACACAATGATTTGATATGAACTAGTTCATCCATTTATATTCTCCTATAACATTCAATACTAGTGTATTATTAGATAGAATCCATTATGAAGTGATTTCCTTTTTGGCATTGAAAAACTATTTTTTAGATGCATGTTTTGTAAAACAACAACCAAAATGTGGGAAGAAACTTTGTGTTTCTTGGATTTCCTAACCTCTTCTAAATTAAAATCTTTTGTTTTCTTCACACGATCAATTATATTTGGTTGAAGGCATAGGTAGAACGAGATAATAGGGAATTATGATCCATTTGAGTGGAAGGAAAAGGTTCGAGAGTTTAAAGGATTTATTGTAAATTTAATTGATTAGACTTATGATGTAAATCACATTAATTGGGGATTCAAAATAATAATAAATAAAATATAAAACAATAACATTTAAATTGATAAAATAATTTTAAATGGTAATAAAATAATGGTACCAAAAGGAACAATGAATCATTTAATAGTGACTTGTTCAAAACATCAACTTGTTTAGAATAATGACATTCCAATGGTGGCTCATCAACAGTGACTCGTTAACGGTTACTTATCAACAGTGAGTCATCCATAGTGGCTCATCATTGGTGACTAATCAGTAGTGAATCATAGATGATGAATAATTAATGGTGAATCACCAATGGTGACATATAAAATAGTGACTCATCAACCAAAACATATAATTCCTAATTCATTTTTTATGAATTTTAATATTTCTGAATTCAAAGGATTTGTGAAGATATTATCCAGCTAATTTTTATTTCTAATAAATTCTAAAGTTATATAACCTTTTTGATAATGATATCTAAAAAAGTGATCTCTTATATAAATGTTATTTGTTCTAGAGTGAGATAACGGATTTTTAGAATTGTTTATCTCACTTGAGTTAACAATATTTATAGTTATATGGCTAAATTGGTTTCTAAAGTCTAGTAAAGTATGTTTCATCTAAAATATTAGTTCACAAAAACTACATGCAACTATGTATTCAACTTTAGTAGTGGATAGTGCAACATCATTTAGTTTCTTACAGTGTCATCATACTAGAAATTTTTTCTAAAATATGACATGTTCCAAATTTATTTTTTATCTAAATTACAACCACCAAAATCAACATCAAAATAACTTACATAATAAAACTATTTTCCTCTTAGATAGAATAATCCAATTTTTTGTATATTTGAGGTAATTAATAAATATTTTAACCTCTATTATGTGTGACTCTAGGATTTTCTTGAAATCAAGCACACATACACACACTAAAAAAATATTAGGCTGACAATCAGTTAAATACAATAGACTTATAATAATACTTCTTTAATGAGTTTGATCTACTGATTTCCTAGATTCATCAAGATCTAGTTTAAACGTTGTACTCATGAGAGTATCACTACTTTTAGTGATTTCGGAGAAAAATATGTTTTAAAATATCTTTAGTATATTTAATATGATTTAAAATGATTCCTTCTATATTTTAAAAAATATTAAAGCCAAGAAATTATTTAATCTTACCCATTATGCTCATTTGAAATTCTTTTAACATTACTTTAAAAAAATACATAGGTAATCATTAGTAGACCCAAAAATAATATCATCCACATATATTTTGAATATAAAAACAACTTTTGAAATTATCTTTATAAAAACAGTTGAATTTTCATTGCATTATAAAAAATTATAAATAATAAATGAGGTAATCCTTTGATACCAAGCTCAGAGAGATTATTTTGAACCATAAAAATTTTTCTTAATTAAAAAACATGAATAGTAAAATTTGTATTTTAAAATAAAGTGTTTTTTAAAAAAACATCCAAATTTATAAACCCATTTAAGAATGAACTATTAACATCCATTTGATATAGTTTGAAATGCAAATGTACTGCATAAGAATTCAATATCCTAATAGCTTTATGTTTGGATACAGGTCAAAAAATTTCTTCATAATAAATAACTTCTTCATGATTTTAAACTTGTGATACTAATATTTCCTTGTTTCTTACTATAGTCCCTGAATCATAAACCTTGTTTCTAGCCACCCATTTATTTCTAATAAATAATGTGTATTTAGGTCTATCAGTAAGTTCCCAAACATTTTTTATATCAAATTGATTAGGTTCCTTTTGCATAGCTATTACCTAGAATTAATCATTGAGGGAATCATTAATGTTATTAGGCTCTATATGTGTAAATAATTCTTGGTGTTTAATTTTATTTATAAGGGATTATATAGCTTGTGTACCACTACCTTGGTTTTATATTACTAGACCAAAATGGTGGTTTATATGAGTCTAGTAGTTATTTGAAAAGAGGTGCCAGGTATCTCCAGATCTTCTTTAATTTTGGTTTCAAGAAGTACACTAGAATACCATTATTCTTGTTTCATAGATCATTAAGAAGGATTGGAATTAAGATTCACAGTTTAAATATCGTTCTTAAGGTTCTATAAGACAATATTGGGTTTATTGGGGTCAGTTTCATAAAATTGAATTTTAACATACTCTTCAATTGATTTTTTTCTCTTATTTATCACATTGTATGATTTATTGGACGTTGAATAACAAATAGTAATTGCTTCCACACTCTTGGAAGAAATTGTTTCCAGTTGATCCTTTGTATTTTGAATAATACGTTGCAACCAAAAACTCTGAAATAATTGATATTTTGTTTTCTATTATTCCATAACTCATAAGGTGTTATTTTTAAGAGAGGTACTGTTAAAAAAATATTTAATATATAAAATGTTGTGTTAGTAGTGTTTTCCCAAAAAGTATACAGGTATTTCATAATCATTTAGAATAGTCTGTGGTATCTCTTTAAGAGTCTTATTTCTTCTTTATACCACACTATTTTATTTTGGTGTCCTGTGAGTAGAAAAGTTGGTATTATAGCCATTCTGAGAGAAAAATGATTCAAAGTCTTGATTTTTAAATCCTTTACCATGATCAATTATCAAGGCCTTGATTGTAAGATCACTTAGATTTTCTACATATTTGGAATACATGATAAAGTAAGAACAGAAATCACTTTTGTGAGATAGAAATAATACCCAAGTATAACTAAAAACGTCATCTACAAGAACATACACATATTTCTTCCCATTTAAACTATAATATTTAGAAGGTCCAAAGAGAACCATATGAACTAACTCTTGGGGTTGAGAAGCTTAAACATCTTTCCTAGATTTGAAGGAAATCTTATGAATTTTCTCTTTTTCTAAGGATCACAAAATCCTTCATTTGATAACATAAGCATTGGTAGATTTTTAACTAATACTTTTCTAGTAAGAGTTCTAAGTGATTAAATATTGAAATGGATTAGTATCATATGCCAAGTTACAAATTCTTTATGAAAGGAGTATAACTAATTAATATTTTTAGAAGATTAATAATTTAAATCAAAGAATAAATATTATCATTTCCTAATGTGGTATAAATTAAAACATTTTTATCTTTAAAAACATGGTAGGAATTGTTTTTAAATTTTAAACAAAATTAATCATCACATAATTGGTAAATTCTAAGTAGATTATATTTTAAAACACACACATATATATAAATCATTAAAATTTGATACTGAATAAGAATTATTGATTTGGCCAAGGCTGGTGATTTCCCCATTAGAATTGTCACTGAAAGTTACATGAACACCATTATCTTTTATTAAAATTTTGATGTTTGAATACTCACCATATTTATGTCTATAAAATCCACTATCCAGATACCATAGTATTTTTTAGGGGTTTTCAAACTTGATTCCAACAAAATGAAGTTTATTCCTAAAATGATTTTGGTACCCAAATACTCTTGGGTAAATAGTCTTTTTCTGGCAGTATATCAGTTTTCAGAACTGGTACTAGACAAAAATATGGTTTTTACAATTTTTATCTATCCTAATTAATAACATATTCAATTTATATATTTGGGAGAAACTTTATTTTCTATTATTTTATTTCAATAATTCTTACCATTGGTAAATCTTTCTATGTCTTTCATTAGATTTTCATTTAACAACTTTAATTCATTATTCTCTTTCAACAATTGATTATTTTTCTATTTTTTAATAACAAGTTTGGTTTTACAATTTAATTTTAAAGAATATTGTTTCTTAAGTAACTTATATTTATCATTTAGATCATGAAATGTATCTTCCATCATCTTATAGTAATTGTACAGATCTTCATTGGTCATGATTTCTTCAATATCACCGTTAAATTCATTTTTAGAGATGTTTGGAATATTGATAGGAGAAGCATGAAGAATATGTTGTATTGTTGATGTGTTTTATATAAAGAAAATATTTTCTCTATCAAACACATCTTCTTGATTAGTGTATGAATTAAATGAGATATCTTTGGAGAAACTCTATGTTTCTTTTATGAATTTCTTGAATCTTATTTTCTTATCCTCATACATACTTTTATATTTTGATTTTGGAAAATCAACTTTAATGTGTCCTTTCCTCTTTTATTCTTAGGAGGTTATTTATTTTTTTGTATCAACCTTATTACAATTTTTTTTTAAATTTCCCTTGTTTTGGTAATTTCCTTTGAATTTTTCTAAAGAACATTTTTTCCTATAGAATTTATTAAATATTCTATCCATGTGGGATATTTCTTCATCATAGTCATCAGGATATTATTCATCATCGGTATTTTCAATTTTAACGTTCCTATTTGTTTGGAGGTAATATTCTTGAAGGCTACTAATTTTCTTTTCCATTAATATTCATTGATCTCTTTTTAGACTTTAAACTATTATTTCTACATCATTAGATTCTCTATTAATTCTTTGAAAATTATTTTACTCTTACTACAAAATTCTATAATTGACATATATGTTCCTCTCTATCTATATTGTAATTATATAAGTAGTCTCTTTACTTGATCTTTGTTTGTCACCTGTTTCCTGTGCAAATGTAGGTATTATCTATTTAATTGAACCTAAGATACATATCTGAAATAGGTTCACCAGATTTTGTTTAAAAATAATCATTCATGATAATATATGTATTTAGCCTCATTTATTTGACATTTTATGTCCCTTGATGCGAAATGGGAAAGGTATCCCATATTTCAAAATAATATTTGTAAGTGGATATTATATTAAATTCATTACCACCTAAGGCACAAAGAAAAACATTCATAGGATTACAATTATTATTGTATGCAGTTTCTGTAGCATCACTCCAAGTAATTATTGAATTTTTTATTACTTCATACTATTATTATATTACAGCCCAAATGTTAAAAACCATACTTTCTAAATGTATTTTCATTTTGATTTTCCAGGAGAATAATTTATACCAATAAAATGATGAGGTCTGTTGGAAGCAGATCCTTCTTGTCTATTATCCATAAAAAACTAAAATTTAAAATTAATAGAAATTTGAGATCTTTAGTATACAAATAAAATCATAGTTGAAGATATAATTTAAAATCAATTGATACAAAGTGTTATTTAGAGTGAGTAACTCAAGAGGGGGTGAATTAAGTTATTAATAAAAAACTTAAGTTTGAAAAATAAGTTAAAATAAAATCCCCTTAATAAAAAACTATTCAATTAATCAATATATACTTGAATATAAATTGGATTAAAGATATAACATTCCACACAAGGATATATTCCAAAAACACCATTGGAAAACATATGTAAACGAAAGAGAGAATAACAATTATTCTAACTTTAGGTGAAGGATCTAGTGTGTGTCTGATAGCAGAGTAACAACACACTGATCAAAAATAAAATTAATAAATAACCAGATAAATAAATAATATAGTGATACTTATTCTAGTATGTTCAAAATTTTCAAATTCCTCAAATCAAGATTTTGGTGTGGAATTAATGCTTTCTTTTTTATTGTAGTAAACAAACAGAGGATCGTAGGAATTTTCAAGAATTTTCTTGTAGATATCTTTGAGTGTCTCAATAAATATCGTTAATAGATTCTATGATTTCATTTCTTTTATCTCCATATAAAATTAATAAGTAATCTTGTATGGGTTAACAAATTCAATTTCAAAGTTTTCCATTGGTTTTTCAGTCAGTAATTGTCAAACACATCTTATAGATGGAGATATGTACTTCATATAGATATATCTGCATCAGTTTGAGGAGATGAAAAATCCCTCAATTGAATTTGACTATATAATTATGACTCAGTCAACATATACTTGAATATAAATATATATAGATATATTCCTATCAATTTCTTTGTACATAAATGGTTTTAAGATGCAGGTAATACTCAACATATTGCGGTATCTCATATTGGTGGAAAAAACTCTAGAGGGGACTCCACTCATAGTAGCTCACCCTTATTAGTGACTCCTTGCTTGCAGTGACTCACCTAAGCGGTAGATCCTGGAATATTCTAATGTTTCTTGGTGATTACTCCCATATAATGGTGACTCTCCATAACACTTAGCCAAGTTATTATAAAAACAGACATACCATATAAAACACTATCATACAACTTGTAAATCATTAGTTTTAAAAGAATCATGGTTTTTTATCATTAAAATAAGAGAGATTAAAACACAATCCCAAAAATATCATATAATATATTATTTATTTATAACCATCAGTAAACCTTTTGTTAACAATTATTTATTAAAATCAATATTCCGGGTGATATCAACCTTGTTTTTCATGTATGTTTTGGTTTGGTAGTTTTGGTCCTTGTTAATAAATTATGGTTCATTAATATATTGAATGTTAGTAATGATATAAATATAATATATATTAATTATATACATATTTATATTCCTTAATATTTTTATAGATATAAAAATTATTTACACCATTCATGGAGAAGGTAGGTCATACGTAGGCATTAATGTTGTTATCATTTTTCAAAAGTTGAGAATGAAAAAAATGAACAATAAAATTCATTATCATATCATATATATTATATATATTAATTAAATATGTCATCATTACCATCCATGTAAAATGAAAATATAAATATAACCACATCACTATGTTGAGGTGGTGGTCCACAAGTATGCTTCTATGATGTCATCGTTTTCCAATAGTTTAGAAGGTAGGAAGTTTTATATTATATTATAATTAAAGAAAAATAATTATTTCATAGTTATAATATATAAATATTAAACCATTAAAAATTCTCATCCATAAAATATGGTGATGATAAATGACTTGTATAACTACATTAAAATGGTAAGTTGTGTATATGCACAAGTGATACTTTCAATTCCCATTTGGTAGAAAAATGGTGAATAAAAGTAGTTTAATAATCATACTAACATTTATTTATATTTATATTTATGAATTAATTATTTAATTAATAACATAACATATTTATAGGAAGTAGAATAATAATTAAAAATAATGTTTACAATTAAGGAGATTAAATCATTTGTAAAAAAGTCCAACAGATATCCACATGAGGTCCCAAGGTTGGGTATTTTGTGAAGACCATAACATATAGATTGTTATTAAGTAATATTATAAGTAGTTTTGGTAGGTTTTTATTGACTTATATTTAATAATGTGGGGTGAATAAAATAAATTAGAGGTTCCCTTTTATAATTGAGGTAAGGGGTACTTTCAATATTTCATAGAACATTAAAATATAATATGGTTATTATCACACCCATATACCTCCTAATGGTCATTTATTTGAATATGTGGTTGTATGGAGTAGAAAAACCAACAAACAATATAATATTTATAGGTTTATGGGGTGTATTAAACATTATAATTTGTTTTAACCACTTATTTAACATATTTAAAATTAATTATGCTAATTACATTTTCACATGTGAAATTTTATAATTTTACATATATAGTGAAAAATGGATGTTAAATGGATAGTGGTTACAAATTTAGATAATATGTTATAATCATTTTCCTCCTTAATTCTTTATTATTCATAAATAATTTAATTTAAAATTATTTTGATTAAAAACCAATAATGTCAATTTTGGAAATATTCATTTAATTTTATGTAAAGTACATAAATAAAAAATTGGAATTATATTATATTTTTTTAAACATCACTAAAAATTATTATATATTTATAAAATTCTTAGAGCACTATAAATCACACAAATTATATAAATTTTAGTATTTATTAAATGATATTATTTATTTTTGTTTTATTAAATAAATACATCATCGGCATTGTATATTTAGTTAAGGTAATTATAAAATTTATAAATATTAGAAATAAAATTATATCAATAAAATAAAAAAAATTATCTTAAAATATACATTTTTATTCCTTCATAATTTTCTTTTGTTCCTATGTGGACATATATGATATATTTAAAACAATGAATGTGAGATTTTTTATCTTCCATCGCTTTAGATATTATAAAATTCATTTTCATGGAAATGATTCCATTTAAAAAAAATTACGAGAAGAATGTGATAATGTTATAATTTGTTTCCTAAAATAATAATTTGTATGAAAAATTATGGTCTTAATAATTATTTTTATCATAGATTAACATGATTTACCATTAATCAAGGTGACACTTTTTACCATGTTAGTTGTTCATAGTGTACTAAAATATATGGGTTATACTTAATAAAAATTAACCAACTAGTTCTAGATATTAAGTAAATTTATAAAATTCAATTTTTATATGTTTCAAAAGTTAATATTAAAATTATCATGAAAAACCTGAAAAAAATCATTTTTAGAAAATTTATTTTTTAAGAATAAAACACACTTTATTATTATATAATAGTTAAAAAAAATATTAAATAAATGTTAAAACATTTTATTGAATATATAATATATACATTTAATTAAAATCATTCACTAATAGTGATCAATTTAATTTATTAAGAAGGAAATTCACATGGTGTATAAAATAGTTTGTGAAGAAAACACATCTTTTCGAATAAAAAGGCTTTTTTATAAATTAAAACATAAAAATTATTCCAATTAACAAAACTAAAATTTTTAAAATAAAAGATAAATAATATTACATTTAAATTATTTTAAAACAAATTGGAGCATTTTACATTCCTAGAATAAAAATCTAGTTTTCAATAAAAATCAATACTTTTCACTGTTGACTAGAAAATCAATCTTTTTCAGAAATTATCATGATTTTAGTATAATATAATTTTGATATTATTATTTAAAATTTCATGTAAATTTTAAATAAAATTTTTAATTTCAAAAATTAAACATAATATTTTCTCATAAAAATAAATAAAAACCACTTTTGAAGGAAATATAATTTTTAACCATGATATATCATCGAAAAAAAATTATTACTTATTTATAAATAATTAATCGTTATATTTATTTTGATTTGGATATTTTTTGTATAAATCATAAATTGTTTAATCCTATTCATACCCACCATTTTAATGAATAGTTTATAACAGTCATATTTCAATAATAATATTTCCTTGATCTTTTATGTTCAGTGTTGTGTTCCATATACACAATCAAAAATAATATTTTTCTTCTAAAATTTTAAAGTTGTATAGTCTATAGACTTATTGATTTATTACCTTGTATGAGCTATTATATGTGTTTCTAAGAGTTTATTTGTCATTTAAGATACTACTACCTCAATGTTGTCTTACATGAATTCCTATAGAAGTGGGCCAGAACACCTTATAAGGGAGAATGTTCTTTTTATAACATCATACGTACATGTGGATACATCTGAGAGTGTTCATGCTCATGATACAGTGGTCTATTTATCATAACAATTTTGGTTTGAGGACTTTTTTATTGTTCATATTCAAGGTAGAGGATCATATTTGATGATGGTCAATTATTCTTAGTATTTACATCATTATCACCCTGATTCTAATAGAGTAATAGAGTACCCTAGGATGTTGAGTATTGGACCAAAATCATAGTGGTTTTCATTGAACTAGTGGAGACCCCAAAGGATAGACTTGTAAATATTCTTGTATTCATGTTTCTGGGATTTGTGAGGAGATGGTGGGGTGTCATGAACCACAAAGGGATATGTGAGGGTCTATTTTGGGAGACCATCATGTATCTATTCTTTGAGGATTTTTCCTTAATTCATTGAAACAACATTGAGTTTATGATTTTTTAGAACTTCAATGGTGAAATAATTTGGAGTTTTTCTATTGTACCTATTTAATAATGCTTCTTCACTTCACACAACTTTTTCCTTAAAACTAGGAACATAATACTTGAATATTTGATATTATCATTCTACCATTTATAAGGCACACAGCCAGGATATTTCATTGAAAGACATATTTAGAGGTGCTATATATGTCTCTAATGATTGAGAAGGGTTTGAAGGAGGATAAAGTAGCATGTCTTCTTTCCTTCCTTGGTGAACCAATGTCAGGACTCTTATTAAATTTTTGAGTAACATTTTCAAGAGTAGGAATAGGATTATTGAGGAATAAAGATAAATGAATTAGGTATTCAAAATAGAGTAGGTTTTATTCTATACGCTCAAGGGAATGTGTTGTTAACCTATGCTTAAATTCTATAAAGTGTGGATACTATCACACATATTTTCTTGAATCGCGTAATAAGTTTCACTGATGTAGAATTATGGGGAATACATAGTGTTTATTTTTTAGGATATTATTATTGGTTTTCCATATATGTTTTATGAGTACATAGTTTGTGGGTAATGAGAGTTAAATTTTATCTTATTTTTATGCCTAGATTCTATAGGGATAGATGATTCTGCTCAAGTAGGGGTCTTGAGGACTGAATTTTCTGACTCTCACATGATTCAGGTGTATCATGAACTATGATCTAGATGATAGTGTATTATAACCTTCTATAATTAGATTTATACTTCTTATTAAAGATATAAATTTTACTTCATTGATTGGAAAATGATATTACCATTATTTTAAATCTTTTTAAGTAGATTTTGGGACATATATTATGGTAAATATATCTTCTGAATTTCATTCCCGTAATACAATATTGGGGTAGAAGGTAGGAGGTGTCTAGTTATTTCTATAGTTTATTGTAGTAATTATTGGTTTTACAATTTTTGTGGTTTTTATAATCTTATATATGACTATCATTGATATTAGTTTCATCATGGAATAGTTGACTAGTTATTAGGTGCATATCAAATTCCAAAGGATATGATTATCTATTACAATGGCTAAGTAGGATAATTTTTTCAATTGGTGAATGGGATGATTGATTTGGAATAAAGGGTTTATACCTAAATTAGTTTAGATCTATTAAAACATAGAAAAATATGAATCTTTCATTTGATGGATCAAACAATAAATACCTCCTCTTTTTCATAGTGGTGGACTGTTACGAGGATATCTACCATGATGAATTTTTAGGATTTCCTCTTAATATAGGAATTTATTTTAGGTTAAAAATCATGCTTGAAGTATATAAAATATCTATCCCTCTATATATTTTGTCCCTAATTGATTTTTAGGAACATATAGGGTAACTTGAAGGTTTGTAGGTGAAGTTATTTATCAGACTTATCACTTCTCCATGGCATGATCTAGTTTTGTTTACAAAGCAGGATGGTGGTATTCAGTTTCTTATGGACTTCAAGAAGATAACATAGTTTACTATAAATAATAGATACAATTTTTTAAGGATTGAACACTTCTTAAATTATTTGTGGGATCCCGATGGTTCTCAAATATTTACCTTTTGTTAGGCTACCATCATCTTCATCTCAAAGAGGTGAATATTCCTAAGATAACATTCAATATAAGATAAAAACTATAGGAGTGTCTAGTGATTCTATTAAGGTTAACTAATACTACATTGGTGTTTATATCTCTCATGAATATGGTCTTCCTTCCAAATAATAACTCCTTCGTCATTGTATTTTTTTCATAATATAATGCTATCATTAGAGACCCAAGATATACAAGTCAAAAACCATGATATCGTATTATATACACTTTGAAAACAAATTCAAAACGCCAAGCATATAATGTGTCAATTTTTGATTCAAGAAGTTATCTTTTATGGGAATTTGGTTTTTGAGTCAGAAATCATAGTTAATATAGAAAATGTAGTGGTAGTTACTTCTTGGGAATATACTAGTAATTTTTCTAATATCATGAGTCTAACCGATTTGGACTTGTTCTATAGGAGGTTCATTCAAGATTTATCCTATTTAATGTAACATATTACTATGCCTACCAAGGATGTGGGAATTTTTTAGGGATATATTAATATAAAGAGGACTTATTTAAAATACATAGAATATTGCATCTGTTAGGTTGGTATGGATTATGATGTTCTCATATGATACCAACTGTAGGATCAAAATTATACTAATTTTAGTATCAATAGAATGATGTAGATACTCAATATACAAGAGGGGGTGAATTGTATATACTTCAAAAAAAAATTGGGAACTTTTAAATTTGTTTAAACCTTTATATTATTTCAAAAGGTTAAACAAGGTGAATTCAAAAAACCTCTAAGTTATACTAACTTCCTTGATTCCAGAAATATGATTCCAAGAATGTAGTTCCAGAAAAGTAGTTCCAGAAATGAAACATAAAAAAAGCTTACAAAGATAAATATAATACCTTAAACCGTATAGGATCTCACTAAATTTTAGTACAATTATAAGGAAGTATAGATGGTTATAATTTCGTCAACAAAAAAAATACAACAGAAAACTTGAAACAATAAAAGTAACAAGTAGTAAATCATCTATCCCAAAGAGAAGGGTATCCAATAACTCTGGATAAAGGTACCTTTATTTATACTTTAAAGGAATTATTTCTTACCCAAACTAGTGCAAGACCTCGATATGAAGATCAGAGTCTGTCTTTCTATCCCTGCAAGTCCTCAACTTCAATGTAGTCGGCGCCTCTATCTTCCTATCCCTAGAAGCCATCGAATGTACTCAGCAACATTTGGAGTTGCATGAAGTGATTTTGAACAAGGTGCTCAGTACGCACAAAGCATGAAAGTTTCTATCTCTATAAATCACTTCAGAATCATGTGGTCTCTAGATTGATCAACTTATTATGAGATCTTTCAAATTAGATCCTATTTATAGGCACATTCTCAACGGTCGGCATCCTCATATAATGGTCATATTTTTCCTTGAATTTTGGAGGGACCTGTACACTGGTCACTCAAACAACGGTTAGTTAGTAACTGAATGCACGACATCATTTTATAACCAAGACATTAGTAAGCAAAAATATGGTTACTTAACCAAATTAATTTTTTGGAATGTAATAAAAAATGAATGTTTGGAGTCTACACAAAAAATATTCAAACTCTATAATACATGGATATTTAGATTCTGTTTTTCAGAAGAATTACGGGTTATAATTCTATAAGAATTCATAGTATGAATTTTAAGGAAATTTGAAGTCTAAATTCATAAGAATTCAAAACCTAAAATCATAATAGTTTGGATTCTGATTTTAGAGAACTTGGAGTTTGAACTCATAAGAGTTTGGAGTCTGAATTTAGAGAACTCGGAGTCACAACTCATAAGAGTTTGAAGTCCGAATTTAGAGAACATGGAGTCATAACACATAACAGTTCTAAGTCTGAATTCAGAGAACATGGAGTTAGAACTCATAAGAGTTATGAGTTTGAATTCAAAGAACTCGGAGTCATAACACATAAGAGTTCAGATTCTGAATTCAGGGAACTCAAAGTCAGAACTCATGAGAGTTCAGAGTCTAAATTCAAGGAAATCAGAACCTGAATTCGGATCCTGAAAACATAATGTTTTATATAAAATTATATATATGAAACTGTGGTTTTGGATATGAAACTGAATTTTATACTTAGACAAAATGAATAATTAAAAACATGGTAAGGATAATTTTCCTTTCGTGAAGGAAAATTTTCCTTATGAAAGTAAAACATAAGGTAAATGAAATTTTCCTTAAGATAAGGTGTTTGTAATTTTCAAAACATGAAGGAATGGTAAAGTCCTAAAGAAACCTTATTGACTCAATAATCTCCCCAAACATGAAGGAATGGAAGAGTCATAAGGAAATCTTATTGAATCAACAATCTCCCCCTTTTTTGAAAGCACAAACATCCTCTCGAAAAAGTATATAAGGACTTAGAAATTATTTTCCTAGACATTGAATACAAAACTTATCTTCCTTATCACATTGGAAATGATGAATATGACTAACTCTCCCTTTATCTTTGGAACACTATAGATCTTATTCTAGATTTTCAGAATGAGACTTATCATTTTATTACATTAAAAAATCTTCTTGTATAAGAACTCCCCCATAGATGAACACTCCCCCTTTGGGAAATTTATTCTTTTCTTAGAATTATTTTTCCTTTCTCTCCATTTGTTATTTTAAAATTGAAATTCAGGGAATGGAAAAGTAAATATGGAACCTGAAATATTAGTTCAAGACATCAAAACAAAAACGAGCAACCAAAATTTCATTAAGATTGGAAAAAATTTATACAACTAGGAAGATACAACAAAAGATCGGATTTAAACAAAGTTATCATTCCTTTTCCTTGGGTATCAAATTCTTTACTATTGTTTTCATCTTTTTGAGCTCCTTATGATCTTCTTATGCTCATTTAAGATTTTGATCCAGATCTTCTGTTTTCTTTTATAAAGATTTGATCTTCTCTTATTGATCCTTAAGAGCTTCTGCCTGAGCCTTTAAAAGTTATTCCTACTTGGAAAGCTTTTCTTCTATCTCAATCTTGAGATCCCTTTCTCTCTTCCAACTCTGAGCAACTGAATACAACTTTCCATTAAGATATTTCACTTCTAGGGTAATATTTTTCTCAAAGGTATTTGTGAGATCCTTCATCTTACAATCTTCGGTGTCAAAATCTTCCTTGAAACATTCTTGGAACTCATTAATAATCCTCATATATTCTATAGTTTTCATAGATAAAGTGGTCATTTTTTTGCCAGATCTCTTGTGGGATTCATTGTTAATGAAAAAAGATTTGAAATCAGCTTCAAGCTTGACACACTTATCCATTATCATGGATGCTGAATCTGATTTTTGATTTAGATTGTTTTGAAGCTTCTGGAATCTTGAATCAATGCTTGGAAATATTAGAATAGTTCAAAGAAGCCTTTTCAAATATTGGACTATGAAATCATGTCCTAGGAATGATGATTCTGAATACTTGGTGAGGGATCTTTCTCTATTTCAACTGCTTTTCTCTTTGATGAAACACCCACTTCTTTCTTCTCCACTATTAATCTGCTATAAGTATCAACAATAACTTGTTTTCTCTTATTAGGTTTCGTAATGGCTTCCTCATTCAGAGATTCACGTTCACTTTCAAACAGCTGAACAATTTTAACTTCATCTATATCTTCTTTCTCAGCTCTTGTTGTAGAATCTTCTAGGTGTATGAAATCATGATTATAAATTTCTTCTTCAAACAGCTTATTCACTTATTCTTAAATCTTATCATCTAACCCAGGGTTATCAATATTTAAATATTCGTCTTGAGTGGATTGGATTGATAGCTTCTCAGATGGACTTTCCTTCTCATAGAAGTCTTCCACTTGCTTAATCAACTCTGCAGTGTCACCACTACTTTCTTCTTCTTCAATTCCTTCTACTACTTCAACTGATTTTTCATTAACTTTTTCTGGGGTCACAAACATCTTCCTCGGAGTCTCAGGTAAAGCTTCTACCAAGAATGATTCTGGTACTGGAATATTTCCAGAATCTCTCTCATCATCCTTCAAAAGTTATTGAACTATTTTAGCCTCAGACATATTCTTCTTTTGTATCTTTTCTTTTTCTTCTTTTCAAGTTCATCAGCAGTCTTCTCCTTTAATGTTTTGCTTCAGCAGGATCCAAACTAAAGCTAGGCTCCCGTACTTTCTTTTTATTCTTATCTTCCCTCCACTTAGATACTACCTCATCCAGATAATCATTTTCCTTCTTAGGATTTGGTCGTGCAGATTGGGTTTCCTTAACCTCTGTACTTTTTTCATTCTCTTCTACTTCCTTCACGTTCCTCTTATTTTCACCCTTCTTAGAGGTCTCAATAGCCTCAAGTTTCATTGATATAGATTCAACTTCTTCCTCAGGAAAGTAATAAAACTCTTTGGATTCCATAGAAAATCCAACATTCATTATTCTTAGAGTATCATCACTAACCAGCATGACATTTGAATTCCTTGGCTTTGAAATACAAGGAATTTTGAATGACTTCAAGCATTGAACAATCAGCTTCGACAGAATAGTTGGATACATAATGATCTGATCCTTCAGATTTCCATTCATTCTATTCTCAATTGTAATCAAAATATTCTTAACCATGTTGATCATTCTAAGGTTCACCAAAAAATAAAAAATATACATATCACTTTTCTTCAATGTATCTTTGTCACATTTTAACGAAATGATGAATCCTTGAACCATAATTTGAGAAACTGAAAATTTGTATTCAGGTGAAAAATCTTTAGAGTCTTTACATATTTAAGACCGAGGCACTCCATATCTTTCACCTTAACAAAGCTTTATTAAACATCTAGAATCTTATGAGAACAAAATTTATCTTCTCCTTCCTAAGGAACTACAATCAAATTTGCAGTCTTAGTGTACAAGAGAGCATAAGTATTCCCATAGCATTTGAAAGAGAACTTATCTCTGCCTTCTTCCTTCAAAAAATTTATTATTTCATAAAATTCTACTATAAAATATGAATATAATAAATCTTGAGCTTCTGGATTCGATATGAAAACACTCTCCCATCCATTCAGCTTGATGTTCTTTGAGATGATGGAATCATACTTGGCAAAGAAGTTTGGATGCACCAACCTTTCCCTATTAACTTGCCACTCCAAGATTGTCTTGACAGTTGACATGTATTTGAGAGAAGATTCTTCAATAGAAATTTGGACTTTATCAAGTTATAAGAAGTTCAGAACGGGCTTAAGTAGAAGGGCAGAGCTTCAACACATGAAGGCTTTAGATTCGATGTGGGACAGCCATTGGGGGGTCCTTTATATAGGTGTTTGAAGTGACGATTCAGCTTCCATTTTTAATCCAATGGTTGATAAACATTCTGATTAGATCTGACGGTTGAAAAGATAGTCATAAGTAAATTTTGACAGAATCTGATCTTTTGAGGTTTTAATAGAAACATTTAGATTTAAGGAAAAGAGAATCAAAAAAAATTAAAAAAAAAAGAAAATACCAGCAAGTAAAGAATGATTGCAAAAACTCAAAAAAGTAAACATACCTTTTGGTTTTATAGGAATATTATTTTTAGTGAGGAAAATTCTTCTTGAAGAACTTTAGATTCGGAAACAAACTATTGATTACGAAAAAATTTAAAAATAAAATTAACTATGAAAATATTTTTAGAAAAAAGATATATATAAAAAAAACATAATTACAGAAAATTTAGAAAGTATTACTGTGAGAATTTTATTATGAAGGATTTATAAAATATTTCTACAAAAATATATATTACAAAAGAATTGAAAAATCTGACTACGAAAATTTCCATTACGAAATATTTGAAAAATAAGACTACAAAAATTTTCATTACGAAAGATTTTGATCTAAATAAAAAGAAAATGTACTCCCTTTATGAAAAAAGTTTATTACTGTAAGGATATTGGATTCAATAGAAAGTTAACCAGGAATATTACCTTAATGTTATCATTATTAACCTCTATTTAATATATTAAAATCTATCGAATGGTAAAGAATATATGAAAATATCATAAATTTGATCTCGTGTTCCGATAAATTGAAGAATGATATCCCTTTTTTTGTGTGATCCCTAAGAAAGTAATGCATAATATCTATGTGTTTTTCCCGAGAGTGATGTGCAAGGTTTTTACTAAGGGAAATGGAAATAGTATTATCACACAAAATTTGTGATTTAGTAAAACTCATACCATAGTTTGTGAGTCTTTTTTGTATCCATAACACTTGAGCTCAACAACTTCCAACTTCTATATATTCACCTTCAGTAGTGGAAAGTGCTACCGAGTGTTTCTTTTAACATGACCAAGAAACTAATTAATCTCTTATTAAATGACAAGTTCCAGATGTACATTTTCTCTCCATTCTACATCCACCAAAGTCAGCATCCAAAAAACTCATTAAAATAAAATCATTTCTAGAAGTATAAAAGAGTCCAAGATCCATGGTTTCCTTTAAGTAGCAAAAAACTATTTTCAATTCTTTTAAATGATATTCCTTAGGATTGTATTTATATCTTTCACATAAGCATACCGAAAACATTAAGTCTGGATGACTAGCTGTCAAGTAAAGTATACTTCCTATCAGAGCTCTATTTTTTTTTAATCTACCGGTCTCCCAACATCATCTAGATCCAGTGAATTTGAGATACCAATGGAGTACTTATACTGTTAGTGTGGTCATATCCATGATTTTTAAAAAGATCTTTAATATACATATGTTGGGATATATAGATTCTTTCTGGTTTTTGAGAGATTATAAAAATGACGAAAAAAATTAATTCACCCATCATACTCATTTCAAACACAGATTTCATAATATCCTCAAATAAATCTATTAAAGATTGCTGAGTTGAACCAAATATAACGTCATCAACATAAATTTAAAAAATAAAAACATTTTTATTATATTTCTTTATAAAAAGGGATGGATCAGAATTTTCCTTAACATAATAATTTTGAAGCAAAAGTCTTGTAAGTATATCATACCAAGCTCGAGGGGCTTTATTAATTCCATAAAAAGCTTTGGTAAGTTTGAAAACATGTTCAGGATGTTTTTTATCTTCAAAACTGGGAGGTTGTTCAACAAAAACTTCCTCTTGAACATAACCATTAAGGAAAGAACATTTAAAATCTGTTTGAAAAAGTTTGAAATTTAAGAATGCTGCAAAGGCATGTAAAATATGAATCGAATCAAGTCTAGATACTGTGGCATAGGTTTCTTCATATTTTATTCCTTCTTGTTGAGTATATCCTTTAGTAACCAATATTTCTTTATTTCTTATAATTATTCCATTTTCATCACACTTATTTATGAAGACCCATTTTACTCCAATAACAGAATTTTCCTTAGTTCATTCAACCATGGTCCAGCCTTTATTCCTTCCAAATTCATTTAATTCATCTTGTATAGCTTTTATCCAATCATCATCACATAGAGCTTCATCATTGATTTTTTGTTCTAATTGGGAAAGAAATTCTAGATGTTATACATTATTTCTTAAGTAACTTCTTGTCGTTACAGGTTGATTTACATCACCAATGATACTATCACTGGGATGATTATTAAGAAACAACTGATTTGGGTTTTGTAAAACATGTTCATTAACAAAGGGTAGGAAGTATTCTGGGGTAAATGTTTTAGGAATATTTTCTTGAACATTTTCCTTATTAGAAGGGTCTTATAACTAATGTTGATAATCAGTTTTTGAAAACACATATAAAGATATAGGTTGAGGTTATTTAAAAACAAAAGTATCAGTTTCATCAAATTTGAAATTTACTGTTTCTTCAACATCACAAGTACTCTTATTGAAAAATCTTTAGGTCTTAAAATTTGTGGAGTAGCCTCTGAAAATTACTTCATCAGACTTTAGTGAAAATTTGTGCATATTATCTTTAGAATACAGAATGAATACTTCGCAACAATAAAAATTGAAGTAGGAAAAACTGTGTTTTCTACCATTCCATAATAGATAAAGAGTTTTATTAAGAAATGGTCTAATCAAAACACGATTTATAGTATAAAAAGAAGTACTTACAACTTCAGCACAAAAATGTTTGGCTACAGAATACTCACTCAACATGGTTCTTGTTATCTCTAGAAGAATTCTATTTCTTCTTTCAAAACACCATTCTATTGGGGTGTTCTGGGTGCTGAGAAGTTACGAGTAATGTCTTTTATACTACAAAAAAGTTTCAAAATCAGAATTGTGAAATTCTCCTCCATGATCACTATGAATAGTTATCAAAGGAAGGTTTTTCTTATTTCTAACTTGGGCTCTAAAACGTTTGAAATTAGAAAATGATTTAGATTTATTTTCTAAAAAATAGACCAATGTTAATCTATTGTAATCATAAACTAAAACAAATACATAATATTTTCCTCAAATGCTTCCAGTTTTTGTTGGTCCAAAAAGACCCATATGTACTAACTGTAATACATCATTGGTTGTGTCTTCACTGACTGATTTAAAATTTGATTTGTGTTACCTTCCATATTGAAAAGGATCACAAACTTTTGAAGAATCAAATCTAAGATCTAGCATTTCCTTAACTAGTATTTTATTAGAGAGTTTTCATAGGTTTCTAAGGTTACAGTGTCCTAACATTCTTTAACACGACAAAGAATGATCTTTCATTTAACAAAGGCAAGGTAAGTCTTGGATCCTATGTTTTTCTATATTCAGTGTGTAAACATTCTCTTGCATATTTGCAGAAAGAATAAACTCTTCCTTGGAATTGTGTACTAATCAAGTTTCATTCCTAAAATTCACAAGGTACCCTTCATCACATAATTGACTTATGCTAATGAGGTTATTCTTAATACCCTTAACAAATAAAACATTTTAAATCAATGTTTTTCCAAGAAAAACAATATTACCTATACCAATAATTTCTCCCTTAGCACTGTCTCCAAAAGTTACTTTTCCTCATTTCATCCTGATAAAATTTTCAAAGAATTTTTTGTTACCAGTCATATGTCGGGAACATCCACTATCCATGTACCAAGTATTTCTCTTGACACTTTCTTTATTTTCATGAAAATAAAAGATTTATATTTTCATAACCCAAACTTTCTTTGATCCGAAAAATTCAGAAAACAAACTTTTAGGTGCCCACATTTTCTTAGAGGAATAAGCTTTATGTAATCCTAAAGACTGGGTTTTGTTTAAGGAACAACTTTTTGACTACTGTCTACCACACCGACACTTTGTGCAGAATGGATCAATTTAAGGAACAAAATAATTGTTACTAAAAATAGGTTTTGAACTTGTATAACCAAATGCATAATTATTCCTTAGAGGTCAAATTTCAGAATACATTTTATCAAAATCTTAATTACCTAAGGTAAATTTTGATAAAAACTTCCTCAAGGAAAATTTTTCTAACTTTAGTCTAATAACTATGTTCTTTTCTTTCAAAACATTAGTTTTAGAACTATAGTTAGGCTCAAAAACATCTTTATTAGAAATTAAATTTTCTAGATCCTTATAAAGTTTATCCTTCTCAGAATTTACTTCCTCAAGAGTTTTTTAAATACTTTCAAAATCATTGGTTTTATTATCAATATCATTATAATTATCTAATATTTCCTTAGTAAGAATAGTATTCCTAGAATTTTCCTTATCAGTATTTTTTTGAGTTTTGAATTATCATTCTCTAGAATCTTAGCAAACCTAGAAACTTCTATAGAGGTAGGTAAAGCATTATTTTCATTACAGCAAGATTATTCATTAGAAGACTTATAATATTTATCATTATTATAATTACCATTTAAAGATACATTTTTCATTGATTCATCATTGTGTACCTTATCAATTAGAAAATGATTTTCAATAGGTAGTATAGATATTAAACCAATATTCTTCTATCTAAAAATTCGTAATATGATGATTCATCTGAAGAGTCTCCACCACTGGAACTCTAGGTGTCACTAGCTTTCAATACTTTCTTGGATTTGGATTTGTAGTACTTATTTCTATTTATCTCAATGTTCTTTTCCTTTCTTTCCTTTCAATAAAGAATAGGACAATCTGGTCTTATATGTCCACCTCTTTTTCATTCATAACATGTGACTTCAGAATCTTTCTTATCTTTACTTTCTTTCTTCTTGTATCTGGATTGAAAGTTCTTCTATCCAAAAATCTTGTTCATCCTTCGATCAATATTGTCTAACTCATTTTCTGAATATTCACTTCCACTATATTTGAATTGAATAACAATCTTCTTAGATTTATATCTTGTAACTCTCTCAGGATTCTTGGCTTTCATTTTATTTGAAATTTTTGTAAAAGAGACACTTCCATTTACATTCTTTTTATTAATATTATCAACATATCTCTTCATTATAGTCTCACGTTGAAGCATAGTTCCAGGAATTTCATCAAGATAAATCTAAGTAACTTTTCTATTCTCATCATTAACATTTCTCTTGGATTCCCACTCATTAGGCAAGATGTATATGATTTTTTCCACAAGAGATTCATCATCTAATCCTTTCTCACCCATGGATTTGAAACTATTAACAATAGTCATGAATCTCTGTTTCACCTTATATATTGTTTCTCCATAAGGAAAGAAGAAACCATGATATTCAGCTTTGAGAAGGGCTCTTCTAGTTTCAATAACTTTGGAAGTTCCAAAGTGTGTAACTTCGGGATTCTTCCCAATACAATTTGCTACTTCACAAGATGAAATTTGGATATATACATTTCTAGTAATGAAATCAAGAAATGTATTACGTACTTTATTATTCAGTTGATATTCATGCTTTTCTTGGTTGGTGAAAGTACTAACTTCCGTGTCAGGGATTTTATATCCTCTAGTAAGCATAAAAAAATTATCTAATCCAGTCTTGATAATGAATGTATTCATAATATCTCTCTAATATTCATAATCATTCCCATAAAAAATAGGTAGTCTAGTAAGATCTAGTTTTTCTATTGAACCAACATTTATTCCTTCCATCTTAAGAGAATATCTTCCCACAAAAACATGTCAGTAATAAATGTTTTCTAACAAAGATAAAAAAACATCCTACAAAAGGAAAATATATAACAAGAGTATGATTCCAGACTTGTGAGTCTAAAAATATGATTTCTAAAGTAAGAGGAATATGAATTCTCTTCTGAATCTAATCTTGAGATTAATTCAGATAGAAACATTCCTCTGATACCAATTGTTAGGTTGGTATGGAGTATGATGTTCTCCTATGATACCAACTGTATGATCGAAATGATACTGATTTTAGAATCAGTGAAATTATGTAGATATTCAATATATAAGAAAAGGGGGGGGGGGGGGGTGAATTGTATACTTTAAAAACTATTTGGGACCTTTTAAAGTTGGTTAACCTTTCTATTGATTAACAAGGTAAATTCACAAAACCTCTAGCTTCTACTAACTTGCTTGATTCCATAAATATGATTCCAAGAATGTAATTCCAGAAAAGTAGTTCCAAAAATGAAACTTAACAAAATCTTGCAAAGATAAAGATTCTACCTTAAAAATTATATAATCTTACTAAATTAGAGTACAAGTATAAGGATGTATAAGATGGTTATACATTCATCAACAATCAAAATGCAGCGGAAAAATTGAAACAATACAAGTAACAAGTAGTAAATCTTTTAATCCAAAGAGAAGGGTATCCAAAAACCTTGGATAAAGGTCCCTTGGTTTATACTTTCAAGAAATTCCGCCTTACCCACACCAGGATAAGCCCTTGATATGAAGATCAGAGTCTGTCTTTCTATACCAACAAGTCCTCAACTTCAAGGTTGTTGGCACCTCTATCTTCCAATCCCTAGAATCCCTTCAATGTACTTAATAGCGTTCTGAGTCGCACAAATCAATTCTGAACATGGTGTTATGCACGCACAAAGCATGAAATTACCTCTCTAAAAATCACTTCAGCAACATGTAATCTCTAAATTGATAAACTTATTATGAGATCTTTCAAATGAGCTTCTATTTATAGTCACATTCTCAATGGTTGGCACCCTCCTCCATTGGTCATATTTTTCCTTGAATTTTGGAGGGACCTGTACACGTGTCACTCAAACAATGGTTAGTTAGTAACTGAATGCACAACATAATTTTATAACCAAAACACGAGTAAGAAAAAATATGGTTACTTAACCAAATTCATTTTTTGGAATTTAAGAAAAAATGAATGTTTGGAGCCTACTCAATAACTATTCGGAGTCTATAATACATGGATATTCGGATTCTATTTATTAGAAGAATTCAGAGTTAGAATTATATAAAATTAATATTCTGAATTTTAAAGAAATTCAGAGTCTAAATTCATAAGAATTTGAAACATGAAATCATAAGAGTTCGATGTCTGCTTTCAGGGAACTCAAAGTCAGAGCTCATAAGGTTTTGGAGTCTAAATTCAAGGAACTCAGAGTCAGAACTCATCAGAGTTCAGAGTCTAAATTCAGAGAACTAGGAGTCAGAAGTCATAAGAGTACAGAATCTGAATTCAGAGAACATGGAGTTATAACTCATAATAGTACAGAGTATGAATTCAAAGAACTTGGAGTCAGAACTCATAAGACTTTGGAGTCTGAATGTAGAGAACTCGGAGTCAGAACTAATAAGAGTTCGGAGTCTGACTTCAGAGAACTCAGAACCTGAATTCGGATTCTGAAAACAGAATTCTTTATATCTAAGTATATATGTGAATCCATGTTTTTGGATATGAAACCAAATTTTATATTTAGACATAATGAACAATGAAAAACATATTAAGGATAAATTTCTTTTGTGGAAGGAAAATTTTCCTTATGAAAGTAAAACATATGGTAAATGAAATTTTCCTTAAGATAAGGTGTTTGTGATTTTCAAAAAAAAAGGAATGGTGAAGTCATAAGGAAAACTTATTGACTCAACAATCTCCCTAAACATGAAGGAATGGACAATTTATAAGGAAACTATATTGACTCAACAACATCAACTATAATGTTTTAATTACATGAGACTGATAATGAATATGTGGTATACTATGATGCCTCAACTAATTTTTCAAGAGATTTTTTATACAGAGATAATATGTCATTTATTATTGGTATCATTATCTATGAACCCATGAGAAAAAATACTTTATTCGTGAACTAGAGTTAGCTAAAGTAGTTCATGACTTGAAATATTGATAAAAATCTCTCTTTGGTGGGATAATTTTCATTAGTATTGGACATGATTTCTTGTGGTATATCTACTCTCAACAAGACATAAATCTCCAAAAAAAAGTTATTGGGTTGAGGATCTGATAATTTATGACTTTGATATGGCTCATTCTACTTCAAATGGAAAATTTTCTATAGATTTTATTAGTTTAAATACATTATAAAATGGAGAATATTCATCAAAAGAGTAATAGAGACAAATGATCACATTAGTTGAATAGTTTCTTGGTTCGTCTATGAATCGAGGAGTGATGAAATGTTCTCTATTAGTTATCACTTATTACATTTTATTCATGTTTAAATACACATTGGAATTGTATTTATAATTTTTAGTGATAAGGGAATGGTTGGTGGAAAATGAATTAGTTTCAGCATTGTCTTTAAAGAGAGAATATTTCGACTATATTCATGGGACAATGGTGGTTTCTGCTTCTTGGAGGGAAGAATTGATGAAGGACTCCCATAAATTTTACTGGTAAGTAAACCCATGTTTAAAAATCAGGCGTTGAAATATTATTTGAAAAATACGGTTGATTGTTAGAATAAGGTGAATTGAAACATTTGTCTCTAACTATCTTATATGTCAAAGGGTTAAGTCTAAGAAGAAACTTGTATGTGGTTTCATTAAGACTCTTCTTATACCCATGCAGAAGTCGGAAAATGTGAAAATGAAAAAAATTTAAAGGTTTCATGAGACCCTGAGTTTTCAATATTTTTATGGTTTTTTTATATAATAAAAAATGTGGCATTTCTCATTGATTAAAGAGACTATTTTTACAAATGAGTTTGAAAAAATATATGCGCAAGATATCATATAGCAACATGGTGTTCTTATGAGCATAGTATATGTCCATGAAATATTATTAAAAACATCATTCCATTAATGAATATATAATTAAATTCTAACTCAGTTGAGTTTGAGTGTAACATATCATCATCATATCGATGTGCAGTCAGAGAGAATGATCAAAAATTTTCGAGGATATGCATTGAACATGTGTCATGTATCATAGTGCAGCACTGGATGATAATATGGAATTGAAATAATTTTCATAAAATATTAATTAATATTAATTGATTCTTATTGAAGAATTTTGTGACTCCTTTTGGTTGAAATTAATGCTCAATATCATGTTTCCATGAGGCAGGTGAGGTAGTAGTTGTTGGGATGAGTTTGGTTTTAGAGGCAATTAATTCTGTCTAGTTGATTTAGAAATGGTCAGTCATCACATAGAGTATGAAGTATTTTAATTCCAACCACAGGTGATTACATTTAGATTTTGTAGTGTTTTATTGTGGGTGTAATATTGGTTGATCCATCAATGTTTGTGAAAAAATGGAATTTTGTACAGCAGTTTGTAGGCCTGTTTGAGAGCTTCAAGTATATTGGAGTAGTAGAAAATGAATTGTACCCACCTACATAGAATCAAGGTATAAATAACATGTTAAATGTGTCTCATAATTGGAGGTAAAATCCCGATCATATGAATATGGTTGACAATGAGGTTGTTGAGTTTCAGAAAAAATGCATCATTTGTGGAGAGACCAGTACGAATTGTGGGATAGAGTGAGAAGTTATTGTGATGGAAGAAAATACTCTGTATTCAAGTTATTTGGATGAATGGTTATATCTAATAGGAGGAAAATAAATTTAAATTTCATATATATTAGTAATGGAAATAGATTCTTGATTACAAACTCCGGAGACACTTTTGACCTATGATAATCCCCTAACAAGTGATATTATAACGACCCAATTTTTTTTTGGTAATTTATGCCTTTATTTGATCCTATATTTATGTTTTATTAAGATTTATTTACCTTGGGTTATGTTCCAGGAATAAGTTCCATTGTCTTAGATGGTTTTAAGAGATTTTAATGGGGGGAATAGTTTGAGCATGGTTTTGGAAAACCATATGGTAACCCCCAAGTATTTTTGTAGTTTGTTAGTGTCAGGAGTTAAATGGAACACTTTTTGGGAAAATATATGACATTAATAGAAGAACCAAGAAACTTAGGATAAACTAAAAAATGTGGTTGGAAAATGTTTTACCAAACTATGAATCCAGACTATGCGGGTCTCTAGAAGAGTTAATAAGCCTCACATGGTTGGCACATATTTTGGTAAATCGTTCGACGAAACAATGAGCATTAATTAAATTAATTAATAAAATGGGTTTTTAATATAAACACTCAATAAAATTAAAAAATATTCCTCATACACCTAAGTCTATCAACCCTAATAAATCTTGTGGTGTTTTACGGTGATTAATATTACCTTGAACTCTTATTATTGTGGATATAGAGGCCTTTTATCATAATATTTTACGGAAATAGGATATTTTCTTCTATTCTTCAAGTTATTTCCATGATCTCCTATACTATTGGTTATATAATCATAGATCAGAGAAATATTACCTAGATATATTTTTATAATGTGATATAATGTATAATAAATGATTTATATATAGATATGTGGTCAAGTATAGATAATTTATACCTTTTCCTTGAATGGATCTAGATCTATAGTTATTACCATAACTGATTTTGTAAGTTCATCTATCTCTATGTTCATTCCAAATTCCACTTATTAAATAATTTTTCTAGAATTATGGTTATCATCAATTAGGTTTTTTCTAGGAATCATTATTGTACATACATGATTCATTGATGTATCCTAATAATTGTTGTTAGCACACATGAGGATGGAATTCTATACCACATATGGCCATTGAGTAAAGTTGTTTGGCATGATTTGAGAGAGAGTGTGGGTGTGGTTATCTGTGAGAACCCTTATGTGGTGTGGAATTCATGTTATATGTATATTTTTTTATAACATATTAGACTTATGAGTTTAGTTATATATTTTTTAATTCTATGCTAAGGACCATTAGGTTCAAATTCATGGCCCATGGATGTTTATATCTAATATCAAATTGAAAGGTGGGTCATTGTGGCTTGGTTAACCCCTATAGGGAGACCATGTTATTTTATGATCTTCTACCAATAAAGATAATTGGATCTAGAGATAGGGTAGTAGTATAATATCCTTGTGTCCTAACTCACAATAGAGTATATGATATAACGGTCTTGCGGCCAAACCCAAGGCCTAGCAAAGGGTACCACAACCTTATGGATCTACATATCAGTGGAAGGAGCATAATAGGCATGTGATCAAACTCAAGGATGATCCATTAGTGTGAGATCAATGAGTCCAAACTCACATCTTGTTTGGATATATTATTTGATTTGAGACATGTGTTTCCATTTATTTCTTACCCGATATGTGACAAAATATGACATTCCTTCTAGCATGAAGATCAATAAACTATAGTTAGGGCTCACAAAATCCAGGTTATCTCATGATCATCTGACATATGATTATTTTATTATTTTAAAATATTAATTAAATCATTGAATTCCCATCTTATACATGTAAAAATATTGTTAAAGATTCATTGATGGTGTCCTAATGAATATATACACCCTCCAAAGGCATCTCAATGTGTGTGAAAATTTCATGTTTAAGGATCCAAATATGGTATAGGGATATTGGTAATTGACCTGATAATACAATGGTTATAGGATCGAGTAAATGTCAGTATACACTCTAGAAAGTTTCTCCATTTTCATATAATATCTCTTATGGTTATCACATATTTGTTGATATTCCACTTTTGGAGTCTTTTGGTTTATTTTCTTTGTATAAGCTGTGTGTAAAATTATTATTTCCTTATGTTTTTTGTTATATGATTCAAGAATATTTATTATAAATAAATTTGATTATGGTTAGAGGAAATTTTTACTGAGGTTATTGGATCTTCATAATACCCTTAAAACCCTCTCCACAAGTTGATGACCACTTACATGTGAGAATATGTGTATGAGGTAATGTGACATAGTGACAAGACCCAATGATTTTGTTGGGGTGTTACAAAAAATGTTCCATGGGATGAAAATGGATCAAAATTAACTTTTATGGAACTTCTATTTCTAGTAAAATGGCCACACATAAAATGATGAACATATAATAATTGATTGACAATGAGAACCATTATACCAAAAAAATTGATTAGTTAAAATAATTAATTACCAATATTTAATTTTAACTTAAAATAAGTAAATATTATTTAATATATGAACATAACATATTACTAATTATATTAATAAATATTACCGCGGTTATATAATATATTATTAATGGTACTATAGTAATTATAAACAAATTTATAATGTGTCTTACTAAGAAAAAATAAACAGTAATTGGTTTTCTTAAAACAACCCTTTTTCCTGAGCCGTAATTATTCCTCATTGACTATGGTTTTACAATATTCCTTTATTAAATCATATTTTGATGTTATAATTAATAGCCTCATTATTTTATTAATTAATTATATTTTTACATTAAAATATATTTTCTTTATAAAATATGGCGATGTTAATTATAATTCCAATTTTTTCCAAACAGGCCTCATTTCTTCTAATCTGTATTCACTCATCCTATAAGGACCCAAAATTAAACATATATTTTTCAACTATTTCTAAACTAGAATTCAAATTAGTTTAACTTTTATATTTAAATTTAAAATATAATTCTGATGTAAACCTCTAACATAGTAAACTCATACATTACAAGTGGACACTTATACTTAGTATCAATTTTTGCAGCAAAGGAAACTATTTTAAAATAAAACATTATTTAATTTCATGAATGATATTCGGTAATGTATTCAAGGAATCTTCATTTTACATAAAAATCATAACACATATGAATTTTTTTAAACATGGTATGAGCACAAAATAAAAGTAAGGGACACAAAGAAAGTTAATTGTTAGTCCTGTTGAAACATGAAAACCCATTAAAAAAGTTTTTTAAAAAACTTATTTGAAAGAATAGAAAATAAATTAGGTCACTTATAAAACCATTAACATACACTCTTTCAACAACCATTACAAATGTAATAACCATACGGCCTACTTTCTCCTCCGTAATACCCAATGCATTAGAGAGCTATAATGGGGCTCACCCTTCATTTAATCTATATTGGGATCCCCCATTAAATATCTCTGTACAAAGACATGTAAGATTTTAATTTTCTATATTTCACTCATAAAATTTCATTTTAGATCATTAGATAACCAATTCATTTTCAAAAACATATTAAAAACAATATAAAAGATATTTTTTAATCAAAGTGTTTAATTCCACCTTCAAACTTTTAAAATAATATTCCATAACTAACAGTTTAAAAAATTTATTTTCATATAAATAAATTAATAATATAATTTTGAAAAAATGGATATAAATTAGAAATATTTAGAATATTAAATATTGAAAACAATTAAAACAATGTTTTAGTTAAAGAGTCCCACACAATTTTGAACATTTAAATTGTAAAACACATTAAAGTACAACAATTTAAAAAAACTAAACAAAATTATTATAGTAAAAATATGGATATATAAAGTCAAATGGGATGTATATACACATTATAAAATAATAAATGTCAATATCATCAACAAATGTCTCAATGAAAGGAGATTGAGATGAAATCCCTTACCTTGAGTTAAATTTATCACATATGTTTTTTGTTAAAACTTAATAATAAACTTAGGATAATTTATACTTTCATTAGAAAATTTTAGTTTTTATTATTTATTTTATATCATTAATTACCATGTTATAATAATAAGGTAATTATTTGAGTTAATGTCAGATGGTTTGGTGATATTCAGTACCTGAGTAAAAAATGAACATAGAATGTTGTAAATCGTCCTTGTCATCATAAGTAAATCATCTCTAGAATAATATTCATGAATTTTGGTCATCTTTATAAATAAATTATACTATTAAATCAACATATTATGTATGGTTGTGAAAAATGAACAAATTTATAATCATGGACGTGGTAAGTTGTACGTACACATGAGTAATGTTTTCCATTTTTAATTAGACATTATTGAATTAAAGTAAGTATTATTTTATCTTTATAAAATTATAATAAAATCATTAGTACTATATTAATAATTTTAATATAATTATATATATCATACAAGTGATATAATGAATAAAAACAACTCACATCGCTTCACAGAGATGATAGTTCACACGTACGCATGAACGACATCATAATTTTTATGTAGCGGGAAAATAAGAAAGTAATTGATATATTATTATCTTATAATAATTAGTATGTCATGAATATCACATATTAACAATAATTCCATTATTACAACCAGTAATGGGATATGTTTATGTAAAATGGATTAGATCAGTTCATAGAGGTGATGGTTCACACATACGCATAGATGATTAATTATTTTCCCATTAAATGTAAGTGGAGATGGATTTTGGTGATGATATTAACATAATGACATATAATTATAGTGAGGATATGGGAGTTATTATTTCATCATGATTAAGAGATATTTTAAATAAGTAGAAGAAAAAATAATTTAAAAATACTTAGAGAAAACAATACCTCTTCTTCGGTTGATAACCCTTGAAGAACACATTAAAACCTATAAGGAGGGTGATATGCCTAAAATAAGGCCTCAAGAATGTGGGTAGTTATTATAGAAACGGTTCTGGGTGTATATTTTTTAAGGCAATTTTTTTTTTAAGTGTGAGTAATAGAGATGAATGGGTTCCATTTTAAAAGAGAGGGGAGAGGCACCCTTGGAATAATGAAAATAATTAAATTAATATAAATTCAATTTGGATTCCAAATGTTTTGAAGTTGATTTATTATGAATATAGGATCATTATGGGTCTAAATATAATCATAATATGATAATTACACATTATTTTTATAATTTTCAATCCTTATCTTTCTGTTTTAACTTTTTTTAGCTCTTACAATTTTATCAAGTAATTTACACTTTCATAGTTGAAATAATTAACAAATAACACCAAAATAAATATTAATGAGACTTTAATGAAATTTTTAGAGTTATATAATCTTTTTGGTTGATTATTGGTTTTTTTATAAATTTTATTTTATTTAATTAGGTATTTTATAATTTAAGTTTTCAATTTTGTCAATTTTGACATTATTAATTACATGAATTTTTTAAAAATAATAGAAACATAATTACATACAAAAACTACATTACCTGAATAATAACATTTCATATTCATCCGTAAAATTCATTTATGTCATCTAATATTTCAAATTATATTTATTTTGATGTTATTAGTATCATTTATTTGATTCATTCGTTGACAATTCAGTTACTGCATCATCTTTGTGTCACTATGTAATTTAATTATTTATTTCCTGAGACTTATAAATAAATTAGCATGATGTAGGTAATATTTATATATTTATAAGGATTATTCTCTGTCCAACATATCACTTAAATAACCCCATATTAAAATTGTTTTAGTAAAAATAGGAAAATTTAAGACATATTTTCCATTACTTTTAATTAAATGTTATAAATGTCATTATCCCACCCAAGTGACATAAAAATATAAAAATTTCGGAAAAAGTATGGTCATGGTAGATAATAACTCATTCAATAATATTACTAAAATTGTTATGGTGATTTTATAATTTTATAATATTAATTTAACCTTTAATTACCCTCTTTACCTTTAATAGTGGTAAATAAAATACTAGTGTAACTGTTCACCAAAAATTATATTGATCTTATTGGAAAAAAATTTCATAATGATTACAAACATGTATAAACTTTTTTAAAAATTCCATTCACTTAAGTGGTTAAATTATATTTAACACTAATCCCGTTGACGGATTGAGACAATGGGTTTTTAAGAAAAACTTTTAAAAGATTGCATTGTTGTTTATTTAATTTTAATTTGAAATTTCATCCATTAAACTAAATAGGATTAACTGATAAAAAAATATCTAATTATACCTCAAAACCATGATAAAGGATAATATTATAATATAAATAAATTACATTAAAATGATTTTTTGAATTAAAATCTACTATCTTTCATTATTCATTAAAATATGTATTTTATCATGAAAATACTGAAAATTTAACCAAAGTAAATTTTAATGTCAAAATTCAAAATAATGAGTTTATTTTTTCAAATATAACATATAAAATTGACATAAACTATATTTAAAAAGTTATCGCCATCAAAAGTTGGCAAAAATTATTTTTTTTAAAAAAAATACCACTTTTATTAATATAATTGAATTTCATCTTATATATGTTTAGAAACAATATAATATGAATTTTAAACATCTTTTTTAATTTTTATTTCATTAATATAATTTTACAATTTTGATTTCATTATTTTATAAAAATAATTATTTCATCATAAATAGTTTTTTATAAAAGCACATCCTCTATATTCAATTGGTTTTTATTTTCATTTATAATTAATTTTCTAGACAATTAATCATTATATAAAAATGTGTAAACACTATTTTTATAATTTAGTTAATATATTTTATTCCTTACATTCTAATGGTAATGTAATAACATCAAATAAAAATAATAATAATAATATTATATTATTTATCTGTATAACTCAATAATGTGTGCAACATAATAGTTTTGAAAAACCATTGTTGTGTGTCACGTATTCTATCATACAGTGTCCCTTGAAACATAAAATTACTATATATTTCATTATAATTAATAAATATTAAATGGTATTGTTATATAATTACCTGGGATGTTACATCCCTCCCCCCTTTTGAAATTGCATCCTCACAATATTAAATTTGGGCTCAGTAACTAAGGTTTCACGTTTCAAAATTACATAATTGAAATCACACATTAGAAAACAATTAAATAAAACATCTACTTTAAAAGAAATAATGTGAAGTAAAAAGGTCACATGAGATAACACATACTAGGATTTCATGTAGAAAAAAAAAGGATATTGAAAAAAACTAACCATCATTTTCTGATGGAGAGTGATAGAAAACCCACAAACCAGTGATGGGTTAGAAATTCTTTGATTTCATAGTAGAAAAAGTAAAAACGAATTTTTTTTGTTCTTTTTTATAAAGTTATGAAATTATTTCACTACATAAAATAAGAACATAAGAAAATATACTTACTTGGGAATTATATTTTCAAACTTTTGTCAATTTATACCATAAACTTTTATTTTTATCCAAACAATGAGTATTTAAGATGAATTTTTCATGCATGAAAAAATCATATAAACTTCTAGAGAATCGCATAATCTATAAAATATTAACTAAATATTTCTTGTATCTTGAAACATTGACAAAAATAAATATGGATAGTATATTATAAAAAAATTATCCAAAAACAATAAACCATTGGATGATCAAAAATTACTTTTAATCTCTAGAATTCAATTATAATATCAAAATTTCAATATAGTTCATTCACTAAATAAATTTACTTAAAATACATCATATAATCCAAAATAATATTGAAACCCCAAATTTAAGAGGATTTGATCACATAGCCCCCCAGGATAAGTTTTAAAATTTATCACCAAATAAAAACATTCACTTTTAATGTCTCATACCAAAAACTAATTTCCTAATCACATATTCTATTTGATAGGTTAATCATTTCCATAAATACCCTTATTCCCATAAGTCCACAAATAAAATTTATCATTTTTTTCAAAATATAATTCATCCATTAATCGTCAAATGAATTACTATAGTATTTGATTTACCTTAATCGTATCAAGTTCCCAAAATTCTGATCATCTTTCAAAATAACATTAATCACTTAGTCACAAAATCATTTACTAATCCCAAGGTTCTATATAAGATAAAACATGGGTTCTAGTGTCAAATTATTGTTAATATATCAACTTGTTTAACTAAAAATAAAATGTCATACTAACCAAGGACTTCACATAATCTATTAGTAGGTGAAGCACCCATGTTTCCCTTCGGTTGTGGGTTTCATCCCCATGAAATTGACAGATGAGAAGGGTTTTCACCCAACCTAAAGGTTGTAATTTTTCTAAATCTATATCATTCTTATAAAATTCTCTAAATATGAGATAAAATTCTAAAAAAAAATAAAATGTTTTAAACTTAAAGGATATTTCGTACATCTCATTTGGAATCCAAAAAGGTAATAACCCATAATCACCTCAAAGCTGAATGTCTCATAAAATACCATTAGTCACCTTAAAATTTTATAACATATAGCCTCAAAGGGATTGTAATAAATTAAACCTTTAATCAAATATAAAATTTTATATACATGATTATATCGCTAACTCTTTAGAAAATATCATAATCTCCAAAGTTGTATTAACATTCCATTGATACAAACTATAAGGACATAGCCTTAAACATATCTGATTATAGTTTTTTTAACTTCAATTCATATTATAGTATATTTTTAGTTTATTTTTTTAGATACTTAGGAAAAAAATCTCTTACATAGTAAACTGGTAAATTATAAGTGGACACATATACTCAATATCTATTTTTTACGAAAGAAAACTATTTTAAAATTAAACATGATTTTTTTCATGACACGTCCTTAATACCAATATTAAGACCAATGAAAAAATTTCAAAACATGGGATGAGCACAAAAGCTCAGTAAGGGACATAAATAAAGAAAATCATTAGTCCAGTGAAAATAAAAAAACATTAAAAACATTTTCCTAAAAACTTATTCGCAAGAATAGAAAAATAATGTTGGTGAATTGGGACATCATTACCATATCACTCTTAAAATCACCCTTATAAATGGTATAACCATATGGTCAAATTCCACCTATGTAATACCCAATGCATTAGAGAGCTATAATGGGGTCCACCCTTTAGATAAGCAATATCAGGCTCACCCATGAGCTATAACGGGGATAAACCCTTTCTATAAGCTATATCAGGGTCACCCATTAAATTTCCAAGTAGAAACACATATAAGCTTTAAATTTTCATCATGTCACTCATATAATTTTATTTAATTCATAAGATAACATATCAAATTTCAAAAAATAATTTAAAACATTTATAAAAGAGATTTTTGAATCAAAGTGTCCCATAACAATTAAAAATATAAAATAATATTCAAGAATTAACATTTAAAACATATATTCCCATATAAATAAATCCATAAAAGCATTTTGAAAACATGGAAAATAATTATAAATATTTAGAAGAATAAATATTTAAAACAGTTGAAAAAATGTTTTAGGTAAATAGTCACATATCACTCTGAACATTTAAATTATAATCCACATCAAAGTAGAACATTTTACAAAATATTTAATGAAATGATTATAGATAATAAATGGATAATAAAATTGAAATGGGCAGTATATAAACTTCATAAAAATAATAATGGTTCATATCATCAATAAATGTCTCAATGATAGGAGATTGAGATGAAACCCTTTACCTTGAATTAAATTCATCAGGTATGTTCCTTGTTATTCCTGAATAATAATCATAGGTTAATTTCTACTTTATTCATAGCCTTTTATGTTTTATTATTCATTTTATATGATTAATTACCTCTAAGGACCCTAAGGACTTCCTTTTTTATTGATTTTTATAATCCACCTTTCAAGGGGTGAGGTGGAACCCTTATAAGGCCCGAAGGTGTAAATATTACATGGCCTGTAGGCCTTAGAGGAATTCATTGCCCGTAGGCTTCATACATTACATACAACACATACTAAATACTTGGAACTGATCCCCCCAGCATCTTCATCATGAAACTAGCTCTCCACCTTCACATGGATGATCGGATAGGCTATCCTATGCATTCACATGCTTGTCCCGATGGAAGGTTCCATACCCTCTCATTCTTGCAATCCTTTTAGGTTATGCTATGATGAAAGCTCCCTCCTCCTCCTCCTCCTTCCGAAGCTTATTCCTTGTGATTATAAGTCAATAATATCTAGAATAATATTAATTAAATTTTTATCATTTTTATACATATATTATACTTTTAAATCAATCAATTATATATGGTTATGAATAATAAAGAATGTTATAATCACGGAGACGATAAGTCATACATACACGTGAGTAAAATTTTATATTTCTCATTGATCATTATGGAAAGATGGTTTGTATTATTTTATCATTAAGTAATAATCATAAAATATTTAATACAATATTAACTATTTAAATATTCTTATATATATCATACAAGTGATATAATGAACAAAAATGAGTCACATCGCTTTGCAGAGGTAATAGTTCACACGTACGCACGAACGAAATCATCATTTTTGTGCGCATAGTAAGTAACAATGAAATTGATATATTATTATCTTATAATGGTTAATATGCCATAAATATAATATATTAACATTAATTATATTATTATAACATTTCATGGGAGGCATTAATGGAAAATGAATTAGATTGGTTCATGGAGTTGATAGTTCACACATACGCACAACCGGTTAATTCATATCCCATCTAATGGAAGTTGGTATGAATTAAGGTGATTATATTAACATAATAAAATATCATTACATTTAGGATATTCTATTTATTATTTCATCATGGTTTGAGGATATTTTAAGGAGGTGGAAAAATAACTAAAATAGATATACATAAATAAAATGATACCTCTTCTTCGATTGGTCACCCTTGAAGAACACCTTAACACCTATAAGGAGTGTGTTATTAAATAAATAAGGAATAAAGATTATTTTTATGGATTCTAGGAAGGTTTTTGGAAAGTTATTGGCAGAACAAAATGGTTTAGGAAGTAGGAGTAATAGAGAGGAATGGGTTCCTATTTGTAGGAGAGGGGTGGGGCACCCTTGGAATTATTAAAAATATCAACATATTATAAATTAAATATCAATTCAAAATGTGTAAAAGATGACTTAGATAGATGATCATATGAATAGGGGTGAAAATATAATCATACAATTAGAATTATATATATGTTTGGAATAATTTTTAATCCTTATCTTTTTGTTTTACCCTTTGTTAACTCTTAGTGTATTTTCAAGTAATTTACACATAGAGGGTTAAAATAATTACCATATCATGGAAAATAACAAATTAATGAGTTATTAATGAAAATTTTAGTTATATCATATTGTTTTTCGAATATTGTATTTTTTTTTAATTTTAAATCACTTAACTAGGTATTTTATATTTTAATTTATGAATTATGTCAATTTTGACACTATTCATTACATGACTTCTAAAAAAAGTGATTCCTTTGAAAAAACTACATAGAATAAATACTAACATGTAATTTTCAGCAATAAAATTATTATTTGTTATAAAATATTATAAATTATATTTATTTTAATATTATTAATATCATTTATTCGCTTCTTTCTTTAATAAATCAATTATTGCATCATCATTGTTTCACTATTTAATTAAATTATTTTATTAATAAATATGATAAATTAATTAAAATTATGTTGGTAATATTTTAATATTTATATGTACTATTAATGTTTTAATATATCACTTAAATAACCCCATATTTAAATTTTTTTAGTAAGAAGATTCAAATATATGATATATTTGCCTTTACATTAAAGTAAATGTTATAAATGTCATAATCACATCCAAGTGGCTTCCAAAGGTCACAATTTAATATAAAGAATGATAATGGTGGATAATAACTCATAATTTAAGGATATTAAAATTGTTAGGATAATTTTATAATTTTTTAATATTAATTTTACCTTTAATTACCATATATACCTTTAACATTGGTAAATAAAATACTAATTCTACTATTCACCAAAATTATTTCGATCATATTGGACCAAATTTTTAATAAGGATTAAAAACATGTATTTATATTCTTGAAATTTAAATTCACATATTTTGTTAAATTAAGTTTAACACAAATCCCATTGACAGGTTGGGAAAATAGGTTCTTTAAGTAAAACGCTCAAAAGTTCAGAATTGTTTTCTAATTAATTACAATTTTAAATGGAATATAATGAACTAAATTTTATTAAATGATAAATAATTAATATAATTATACCTTAAAACCATATATAAGGATAGTATAACAATATAAATAAATTATATGAAAAGATTGTTATGAATTAAAATGCCATATTTTTCACTATTCATTAAAATATGTATTTTATCAGAAAAATACAAAAAAAACCAAAGTAAATTTTGATATCCAAATTCCAAAAAATATAATTATTTTCTCAAATAGAACATATATAATTGAAAAAATTTATCTTTAAAAATGGTTCTATATTAAAATGATGTAAAATGTATTTTTTTTTTGAAAAATATTCATTTTGTTCATAAAATTGAATTTCATCTTATATAATGTCTATTAAACATATAAGATAAATTTTAAACGTAATATTCAATATATATTTCATTAATATAATAAAAAAGTTTCATTTTATTTTTTTATAAAAACACGTATTCTCCCTTAAAAAGTTTTTTCATAAAAAAAATCCTTTATATTCAATTAGTTTTTATTTTCATTTATAATTAATATTCTATGAAATGAATGATTATATAAACATGTGTAAACCATATTTTCATAATTTAGTTAATATAATTTATTCCCATTATTCTAAAGTCTATGAAAAAATCTATAACGTAAAATAATAATATTAACAATAATAATATATTATTTTTTGGTATAACTCAATCTTGTGTGCAATGTAAGATTTCAGAGAAACCCGTTGTTGTGTGTCTAGTATTCTATCCAATATAGAGTCCTTTTTAATGTAAAGTACTACCTAATTCATATATATTAAAAAATATAGAATAGTCTTATTATATTATTACATGATATGTTATACTTCCCCTCAATGTTTAATATTCATATATTAAAATAAAAAATCATTTAAAAATTTGGGATCATTTATTTTATCTTTACCTCATTTAAAATGGATTATTTTGAACAACTTTTATGATGTGGGTGTTAATAAAGGTATTTTCATGATCATATATTTTATCTTACACTTCATATTTCATTTTAAAAATAGTTATATCTTCTTCAAGGATCCATTATTAGTATTTCTTTTAAAGTGGTATTCTAAAAAGTATTTCATGTTAATATATTGAAAATGATTTTGGATGGGTGCTCATAATTTTTTCCCTTTAACATCAGGGATAATTTTTTTTGTGAAATATCATTTCATTATTTCATTTACATTATCCTATTTATCTCAAAAAAATATAACTGCTATTGGGTTCTATTTTTTAAATCACCATCAACATGACTTTATAAAATACTAAATTTAGGTGATTTTATTTTTGGTACCAATTGATTCAATTTTTATATAATATTATTTGATACCATATTGAAATGTTATGAATAACATTTTCATACCACTAATGATCATGTCATGTTGAATTATTGATATCTTATAGAATACATACATATATATATATATATTGATAAGTTGGATCGTAAATCTCCATTTTATTCATTGGATAATGATTCAAATCTCATGAGATAATAAAGAGTGTAATTTTATGGATTTATTCATAGCATAATGGGTGTATATAATTGGATTCATTCACAACATAAAATGATGGTGTGGTTTGGTTTTCTAACAATGTGATGTTTTTTGGTCATTATGTTTGTGCTATAATTCATTATCATTTTCTGTTTTAATGAAATTACATTTTATATGATATATGCATATGATTATTCTCTATTAATTTTATTTATTGTCTCACACTCTTATACCATGGCACATATTTATTAATTTGAAATTATATGTACATTTATCATGACTTATGGAAAAAATTTATTATTCATCTTCTTTTCTGAAGATATTTCTTCTATGATCATGTTTTCTCAAATTATTATAATCTAATACTTTATGAAATATTCAAAAATTTTCCCTTAATGAGTGTTTAATATCAACCCATTATTATGTTTTCATTCACTAGGTTATAGAGTTGGCCATAGAAACCCTTCCAAATATTGTTTCCCAAGATTAGGAGTAGTAATGTTTCCCCTTCCCAATCCACTATATTGTATCTATCATTAGACCCCAAAACCGATACTTCTCTAATATTTTATTTACTACTGAGCCCCAATTTTTTCTCGTTATTTTCGGTTATTTTCACTTGAAATTTCGATTATTATGGAAGGAAAATCATGTCGTAAGGTTAATCCACATAGTTTTGAAAACCTCACTACAGTTGTCTGTTAGCCTCTATATTTGTAATATATAAGAATCACATGGTTAGTGTAAGTGTTTGTAAACCATATAACTAGATATCTTGGGGTTCTCCAAGATCCTATTTGAGGTAACATGATTGGTATATAATTTTCCAAACATTGTGAACTAATTGTCTGTTGTGCCCATTTTTTTTAAAAGTAAAAAATACCCCTTCCCTTAAAATATTAATACCCCTCAAATGGGGTATTTCATATCATCATACCCCTATACCTTTAAGCTATTATCTATCCACCTAAAAGGGCTCCCTTAAACATGTCTTATCCCCCTCCCTCTCCCTCTAGTCATTGTTTCTCCCCCACATTCCATGTGTGATCATTTATAGTTAGCATATCTCATCTTATTTTCTATTATTTTTATATATTTTCATATATTTTTTATGTTTCCCTCATATACAGTGGGGTTCACTTGACCCATATGAACCCTATCCTAATTTGGTAGCATATTTTGGTTGTTTCATGGTTTCTTGGGTTCATCAATACCAAATTAAGGAATGTTCTAGTATCCCTAATCAAAGGAGAAGACTTTTGGATCCTTGAATACAAATTGCACACATATACATATATAGGAACATTTATATATTTATAACCTCTTGTATATATTCAATCATGGAAGTGTTCATATATACGTTAGAAAAATGGGTGCTAATATATATATGTAGTTTTTTTTACATGTGTGTATTTCTAAATGTGGGGTTTTCATTCTCTAGTGTTCTTGTTTGTCTCCATTATTTATATGGACCTCTTTGATGTTATTTCAACTAACCACCATCAAAGGTGACATGTGTTCTTGTAAGGTCCCTATGTCCAAGACTCTGATTGGAAATTTATAATTTCATGACATTTTTAATGTATGTTTTCATCATTTTATGAAATTAATATACTTTATTAATGGTTTCAGTTCTCTAAAATGACTTCTCACTTGTTTTACAATTTTTCTCATAAAATCTCAATATAGTTTTCTTTAATTTAATTATTTAGTCAGGATAATTTTAAATGTGTATCATCTTAAATGTTTGATTGGATTTCTTAATGGTTTATATCTTAAAAGTGGTGATGCCTAGAGGTTTTTTAGTCTTTTGACCGGTTTTCCAAAGGGAATAAAAGTTTGGATTTGATTTTTCTAGGAACCCTTGTAGGGATTCCTAATATTTCAGCTTTGGGGTCATTAATTACAAATATATACATATATATAGATATGTATATATATGGATTCCTCCTTTGGTAATATTCACTCATAGTGGGTGGAATATGTATATTTGGATTAGGTTATTAAAATATAAATCTCATTGTAAATATTATAAGAGTAAAATTTTATTTTGGAACATTAAATCTTTATGTAAAATTTTATTTTCTTAAGTAAAAGTGTTACTTTAAATTAATTAGGCTCGGTTAGAAAATTGATATATTTTATTGAAAACGTAAAACACCTCTTAATCATTCCCATTTAATTGAAAATGTTTGAAATATGATATATATGTGAAATTTTTGATTTTTGTGATGTGTTATATATGAGGGGATTATTTAATGTTATGAATAGTAGAAATGGGTAAGATTTTGTGCTTAATAAGGGAGAATGAATCTATGAAATTGATTAGATTGTTTTGATCAACGAATGAGATATATATGTATATTATATATTGATAAAAAAATACCTCTATTTTAATTATCACGGGAAGCCTTGGGTAGTTTTGATGGAGACTTACCTTTACAAGATACCCTAGTTTAGATTATTCATGGGCTACTATCATTGAGTAGATAACCTGACTACCCATTGTATGTTCCCCTCAGTCGAGTCTCAAAGGGAGTCACTGAGTGTTTGTGTAGTGTTTGACAATTTCTAGTGTTGGTATAGATTGACTATGTTATATTTATCATATCTTTATACTAGGCCATTTTGAATAACACCCTAGATCCCATGATTTTTTTATTCATATATACTATTTTCCAATGTTTTCTAATTTTTTTATAAAATTATGTATTATTTTATTTAATACTATTACATATGTTTTTGAATTAGTCATCTTTCTATAGTAATTTAGTTAGATAAATTTCATTATTTGAATGATTCTTGGAAAATATGATGGAAAGTATTTTTTTCTAAAATGAAAACATGTTATTTGTTTTTATTAAGAGTATAATATCGTATTTTTATATGTATTTTATTTCAATCTAGAATGATCTTGATTTATATTAAAGGCCATTAATCTAGTGTATTTATCCTTACCCATACCTAATTAATTCTATATTATCAGGCCTATGTTATAATTTTTAGTTTTAGGTTCTCCCAAATTCGTCTCTCTTATGAAACAGTTGATGTTTCGGGGTATGTAGTGACCCATATGGTAACATTGACATATATCTCCTTTTATGCATTTTACATGGAAGTTTTTTATTTTTATTTTCAATTTATTTTTATTTATATACTTTTATATAGGCTAAATCATTCATAACTGATTTATATTGGATGATGGATACTAGTTTCATTCTAGGAGGATCATGAACACCATTTGGGAAATGTTACAGATTTGCGTGCCCAGTTCGGAGTCGGTCTGATGTGGTTCATGACATATATTGTAAAAACATCATTTTTTTACTTTAACATTGGTTTCTATATTTAGTCAAATTATTATCCATACCCCAATTCCTAACCTTTTAGGTTATAAGGATTTATATAACAAATATTGTGTCTAAAATGGGGTCTATTGTGGTTCAATTATGGATATATTTTCTTATGTTTTAAAAAACAAGATGTTTATATAGAAAATAATTGAAGGAAATATATCTTTGGTTATAAGGATTGGAGATAATGTTTTAGTTTTAATTATTATATTTTGTAAATGATGAAATACAATAATATTTTTATCTTCTGTCACTTCAGTTGTTATAAAACCAAGTAATTTTAGTAATTTTTTTCATGATATCCATGAGTAAAGGTATAAGGGTCCTAAATTGGTAAAAATGTATGTTTTATTTGTTTTAGGAATTATTTTATTTATTTTTATGGATTATGATAAGATTCCTTTGGTGATAACACTGGGTTTATGTCAATTTATATGGAAATGTCCTAAAATTTTTGTAAAGTATGGATTATTTGGTTTCTTTAAAAAATATCTATCTAGATACAAAAAATTTGATTGAGTATCTAGAAAATATGCACCTTGGAATAAATACCCAGAAAATTCCAGTCGGGTATTATCTCGTTCATTACAGAGTGATTCAAAAATAATTGAAACTAATGATCAAGTTTAACGCTCTGGATGATATTCTTTGGTTAGTTCACATTGAAATTATGAAATATTATGAGGGATTCAAATATATATATCTTATAAATCCTATTATTAAGTTACCATGGATAACTTAAATTTAAAATCTAATGTCCATATGTTACTTTATACACATTATCTTTGATTTATTTTTTCTATTTTCATAGTTTAACTTTTATATCTATTTTTATCCATAATATTTCCTTATTATAGTGTATTAATATAAAATATGAGGTCATTAATAATATAATAATTTTATAAATTATAATTTATTTGAGTATTTTAATATTAAATTTTCAAAATATTGATATTTATTTATTATAAATAAGGAATAATATTTCAAACGACTCTTTTATCCAATTTGAATGATTTAAATGCAATAATTATTTCAAAATCTAGTTAAAGTGATATTTTAAAATTTTCATTTCTCTTCCTATTATTTTGTATTATCAAGGTTCTTTCAATGATTTTATTCATATTTTAAAAACACAACATTCTCGTGTTACTGGGTTTAGAAATTACCATAATGTACTTTATCAATTTTGAACAATGTTACAGATCAAAAGGGTCTTATAGAACCTTATATAGTTATATAGAAGGGTAATCTCCAAAATTCATATATATATATATATAATATTTTTGAAATTAGAGTATTTTTTACATATTTTTACAACCAATCATGTTTCCAAATATTCAACATGGATCATATAGGATGTTTTTATGGAAAAACAATTCTAGAATGTTATTTCTACACTTTATGATAAACATAAACAATTACATACATCTATTCCTCATTTCGTGAACTCATTTCAATAAAGATGTAATCTTTTTTCATCGGTGAAATAATTTCGATAATTTGAAAACACTGTAATACATTATGTCAATTCATGGATGTTACCGGATGCACCTTTCATCCCAAAAAAGTAACAATGGAATTAGATTATTTGACACACCTGACAAACACTAATGCGTTAAGTCCTAAAAACAACATAATATTCTTATTATTTTTTTATAATTACATTGATACTAAAATAAGTGACCTAACATTAAAAATTTATAAATATAAACTAAAATCCAAATAATGAGTCTCTCTATATCTGAGAATTTATGTATATTTGGAGCATTAAAGAAATAGGAAATGCAAATAAATTTCAAAATTTATACTGTTTAATTTAAATTGGTAATATATTTTCTCAATATTATAAACCCCAAGAATGATACCAAACCATTATTCAACTAAATCCACATAATCGATACCTAACTATATAATTGATCCAACTCATTAATAAGAAATATAAAAATCAGTTGAAAAGGTGACGTGATTAAAAAACTAAGTTATGGTTTTTAAAATGGTGGGGGAAATTTTTTAAACGATTAAAAACTTTTAATAAATTTATTTTTTAAATTATTAAACGTTCTTCTCAGTAAAATATTTTTAAATATTACTCTTTAATAAAAATATAGATATTTGAAAAAATTATTTTATAAAAACTATTATTTCAAAAACTTCTTTATCAAGGCATAAAAATAAAAAATACATATTTCTTTAAAAAATAATTTAAAATGATTTATTTTTAAAACAAAATATTCATTTTAAAATAAAGACTTTACTTTTGAATGAAAATAAAAAAATAAATTATTTTAAAACGAGATACAATTATCTAAATAAATATTAAAAATCCTTAAAAAATGATACCATTTAGGGGATATATATGTCATGCCCATCACATTTAGAAAAAAGTCCCTTGAAATAATGGTTCACTCCAAATATCTCCAAATAATTTATAATTACCCATGAAAAATATTAACAAGACATTTTTAGTATTATTTCAATCTCATTAATAACATTAAAAATTTATTTTCAAATAATTCACATTAGGCTAAATATTAATAAAAATAAAATTTATAAAAATAAATGTTGGATTAGTTCATAAATATTAAACTATAGAAGTCTTATGAGAAATATGCACTTCAAAACATAAAATATATGACCATAAAATTCATGGAAAATTTTTCTCAATTGAATGATGAATGAAATTATTTTTAAAATGATCATGATTGTTTTATGAAAATGTAGAAAAAATATTTTATTTCAAAGGTTTATTATGAAACATGAATGATAATAGTGAATGAACGTAATGATAATAATTTATTACCATAAGGAATATGGGTAAATTTTAAAATAATATATTTTAAAAATAAAATGATAATTTTTAAATTCCGTAAATACCCTCTTAAAAATCTTTAAAAATACTTTATTTTAAATATATATAAGAAAAAATGAGTTTTTACTTCTAGAAAGTGTAAAAATATGATAATTTACTCAATCATTAAAAATCATTTTTTAAAAAAAATTATACTTGAATATGTAAAATAATAAAGTTAAGATTAATTTTCAAAAGGAATATTTGAATGATTATAATGGATATTTTTTAATAAATCCTTTATATTTTTTAAATTTTACTTTATTCAACCCTCTTTGAATAAAATCCTTACCCAAATTTGTCTCTTTAAAATCAATAAAATTCTTAAATGTCTTTCTATATAACTAAATAACAGAGAAAATGATGGTATATTTTATTTTGAGAGGCTTATGAAACACTGCTTGAAATAATAATCCAATTTTATAAGGAAACATTAGTAACTAACTGATACGTTTTATTATTATGTTATTATTAACTTGTTTCTTTTGTGCATTGGGGGGACGTTAAAACATTTACCATTCCATCTACTTCTGTTATAATTTCACCATTACCTTGACCCCCAACTCCCCTTCTTGTACCCCTCCGTGGATGGTACTTGATATGGGGATGATTCTAGAATACCACCACTAATAGATCATCGTATTGCGAGTAGAACCAAGGGTAACCACATAACATGGGAATAATTACACATTTTAAATAACATTATAGGATAATGAAGAATCAACAATCACATATATGAAGTATAAACAAAATAAATACATCACAAAAATACCAAAATGATACTATATGGATAAAATGATAAAACATCTCAAGAAAATAAACACATGCTTCCAAGATATACTCCTACCACTATTCTTAACAATATCATCCTGAGCAAGAACATTCTCCTTTTTTCTGGAAATATCAAATAAAAAGATAAAGAGACACCATGGTGGGATAAGATCATAATTTTTATGAAAACAAATATCCATGTGGAATGAATGTTTCATTATAGATATGTTTTGAAGCACTATGTAGGAAAAAATAAGTAAATAATATTATGAGAAAATAAACTTAGACAAATTTAAAACATCCACCACTTTCACAAGAATCACTTACAATTTATACATCATAATATAATCCTACATTTTAAGAAAACTTCCCCAATTGGACATTCATAACAAAGGATACATATATCACATATTGAATATCAAAAAATTACATTCTTACTAGCCTCCCCTATAACTATCCCATTTCCATGATAATATAACCAACACAATATTAGGCAAAAAAAAATTTATAATTAAAAGACAGGCCCAAATAAAATGCATTTTTCATTTCATAGCTATATATAAATGATCATCAACATCAACCCTCTAGAAAGTTATTAGAAGTTCCCCTAACAAATTGATCATTAAATTCATAGATTAAACATATAAACTATATCCACACCTTCAACCAAAAAACCATATAGACATTATACCCTAGTTTCATCCCTATAACCATCATCAAATCATTTTTATAAAATTACACCCATGATATCTTACAACGATTCTTTGATAAGACCAAAACATATATTTCATTAATCACATCACATAAAACATAAATACATAATAACAACACAAATAATACCATGAGAAATAACAATCCATATCTTTTATGTATAGCTAAAAATTAAAAAAAAATCATATCCATGCATAAGAAACAAACAAACAATAAAGTATCCATGAATTCCAAAATCTCAACATTTCAATACAACCATCTATAAACATTTTCATTCCTAAACCGTGAAATCAATACTCCATTTGATGAATATTTATCCCACTAAAATTAAATTTTCACTTTATAATTTGTATATATTCAACCATTAATGTAGCCTAAGTAACATTATTAATCATTAATCATCTCACAAACTTGACATCATTATTTCATTAATATCAACATAACATAATGTGAAGTATACTATTCATCCATTCACTTAACATCACTTAAATCAAAATAATTACTTACAGAAAAACCATTATCTATGATATCAATACAATTTAATTCACAAAAACAATATTATAATCAAACTAAACATTTGAATTATTAGATTAGTTTTGGGATTTAATGTTGAATAATAATTCTGTTTTTTATATCCCAAAATGACATCTCACCCCAGAGACACACATTAAGATATACCTATAACCTCACTACATCCCAGACCAAAACTCACATATAAGAAAAACCTATATAAGTGATACACATAAACTATTTGATTTTGAGTATCAACCTATCTTAATCAATATCACACTAATCAAGAGGACAATCAACCATCCTAACAGCCTTAACCCATTATTTTTTAAATATATAAATACACTCATCTAATATAATAGTATCACACTCCATGAAGGAATAATACACCTCCTTCTTTTAGGGGCCTATTGGTTGTCACTATACCACACATGGTATAAGGAATAATTTTTCAGAATGAAAGCCTCATAAGTTATGGGGTTATTAAAAGTATAACTTAATCACTAACCACCCATTATATATCTCTTACCTGACCCATAATAACTCATCAGGTCCTAGTGAATATATCTAACAATATAACATTCATCTAACCCCATTATACTAGAGGATAGTAATATATGGGGAGACAAATACTAGATCAAATTAGAATCAACACATCATTATATACACTAACCAATGTTACATAATAATTTATTTCTAGTTATTCCTTATTTCTATTCATTTTAAAAACTAAACAAACATTTCACCCCAAACACTAAAGGGATGAAAACATATGAGGATACAATAACTAAAATTTAATCCCAAAACCCTCCAAAATAAAAACAATATACAAGGATATAATAACATGGACAAGCTTAGTTTAACTCTCACACAATGATTACAAGGAGAAACTATACATTACACACATTTTGTATATAATTTAATGGTTAGAAACACCCTAAATATTACAATATCAAGGATTCTTATATCATTTTTACTATGATACTAAATCACTTTTTCAGTCAATGAATTTAATTTTATATATTTAATTTCAATCTATTCTTATCATTTCACTTATAATTTATCACAAATTATCAAGTAAATAAACCAAATTTAATAATTGAATTCAGCAACCACATTCTATGAAAATATAAAGTGGTTATTCAACATATTTACCTTAAATTTTTAGGATTATAAACCATATCATGCCTCCTATAATCAACCTTCAAAATAACACATATAATAATTTAATGACCTGATCATTTATAAATAAAATTCCAATTCTTTTAGTATCTTTTGGATATAGAAAAAACATGCACTATTTTTTTATTATTGGGTTTAATGGACCATTAAGTATCATTACCATTGACAATATAGTCATTGAACAGTGATCACACAACTGATATAAATATACGGTTTTTAAAAAAAAATTTGACGCAGGCAAAGGAAAGGATGGTATCATCCAGTAGAATCGAGATGTATGAAGCTCATTTTTTGGAGTTCATAAAGGAGGTAGGTTCACTATGGTTTTCTCTGGACCATTCCCAAGACAAGGTTCAGCATGTTAATCTTGAATTGAATGGGTTATGGGAGAAGATCGCATTAATAGATATTACCGCCTAGGCGATGTAATCTAAGCCGCCCCATGATTCTTTCACTATCACACACCTTCCCCTTATATCTTATTTTGCTGTTATCAGGGGTTATGTAACAAGTTATTAGTTACTTATTGTATAATCAATTTTTATATATAAAAGTATTATTCCATCAATTCTTTTATGAGAATAGTATTTCTTAAAAAATGATGAATTTGATAAATTCATTCTTTAGGAAAAAATGGTACTTTTGAGAAATATATACATTATTATATAAAACAATATTTTTTATTAATAAAATCAAAAATAGAATTATTATAAATGAGTATTATATCATTTTTTTATTTAAATGATTAGGTAATCAATTTGTTAGGAGTTATATTTTTTTAAGATAAAATAGAACGTCTGTTTTAGAAGAATTTATTTTATGGAATTAATGAATTTTTTAAATAATTTATAATTTAATAAATTATTATTATCAATTTAATTTTATTAATAATAAATGAGTATATAATTTTTATGAAGTGAAATGTGATTTTATTAAGGTTTGAAAACAATATTTTTTAAAACCAGTGAATTTTTAATAAATGTCAGTTTTCATTTTAAAAGTAAAAATTAACATATTTTGAAAATTATTTAGATAAAATGAAAATTATTTTTCGAATCATGATTTTTAAACTAACCAATGGTATATTTATCATAATTATCTGAGAGTCAAATTTTTGGAAAAAATTAAATACCGTATAAATAAAATATGTATTTTATAAAATCATCGAGACCCAAAAATGATGTAATAAATACTATAATGGGTATTATCAGATCAATATACTTTTCAACATTAAAATAATGTTATTTTATATTTGTTTTACTTATTTTGTAAATCCTTAGTGAATCCTTTTAAATGTATAATATTTCTTATGATTGTAAATTCATTTCTTTAAAAATGTGACTCACCTCCACATAAGCAAGCCTAATAATTTAATATATTTAGACATTGTCTTTATAAAATTATATGTTACACTCTAATTTTGAAATAACCATGGGATAAACCATGATAATTTTTGTAGTTTTGAATATTTAATTATATACATTCCAAAACCTATGTTGTTGAAATATTAATGAATTCCCCTCTATTTTCCTATACAAACCCACCCAATCACCAATTACTATTCACTATAATGCATTTAAGACCGTCCTCAATCTTCTATATACTCATTATAGTCCTACCAAGGTTCCCCAAAGCTCCCAAGAAGCCTCTACTAGGCCTTTAGGATCACACATCCATGTAAGGGTTTCCTTCCATTCTCATTTTTTTAATGAGGTGTCCTTATATTGTTACACCCTTTAATTTTAAATTAAAAATGATGGGGAATGATTTCGCACTACCCCCACACTACTATTATAATTTTTTTATGATGGGATACCTATTTCTCTCCCATTTATCCCTCTCATGTATAGTTATCACCATGACAGAATCTCGTAAGAGTTATTTAATTTCTGTTTTCCCTTCAAGTTTCATCATTATGTTACGCATTCTATTTAAAAATTAATTTTGTTGGAACATGTATTTACATGACCCCATTACTTTACATTTAATTTATATATGATGAGATACCCCTTTATCTTTCATAAACCATTTTTATAAATTTTTATGTCACACCGTTATGCTGTCGAAATTTCACCGCGATTTTCCATACCAAAATCATCATGTGGTTAATATCATTCCCATTTATCTATAAAATCTATTAAACATTATGAGCGTATACTTATTGATTATACACTTTCATTTATGTATTCCACATTCTTTTGTCATGGAATAAATGATGATTTTGAATGAATCCATGTTATATGATCTATGTGGCGCACTTAAGCCTGATATAAAGATGATTATGAAGGGTGAAACCTAATAGAACTCTAATTTATTGAGTAATCTTTAGTATCATGAAATCTCATGTTAAGACTGGTGTTTATTTGATTCCTTTTAGGTCATTTTTACACCATTTTTGGATAGGGGTTTACCTGATTCCTATATGTTTATAATGTCATGTTTTATGTTGTTTTCCCATTTCCATGTTATGATGATCATGCTATATCATGCATTTATGTTCATGTTTCTATTATGATCCATTTATGTTTATATTACCTAACATGTATTGTATTCTTAATTTTATACCACAATTACTCCCTTATTAGTCTTTATAGCTAACCATTTTTCACATTCTTTTATCATGGAATAAATGATGATGTTGAATGAATACATGTTTTATGATCTATGTGGCACACTTAAGCATTATATTGAAATGATTATGAATGGTTCACTATGATAGAACTCCAATTTGTGAGGTATTATTTAGTATCATGATATTTCATGCCAAGACAGGGGTTTACCTAATTCCTTTTAGGTCATTTTTCCACCATGTTGGGATAGGGGTTTACCTGATTCCTTTATGTGTATGATACCATGTTTTATGTTGTTTCCACATTTCCATGTTATAATGAACATGATATATCATTAATTTATGTTCATGTTGCTCTTATACTCTATTGATATTTCTATTACCTAACATGTATTGTATTCTTAATTTTATTCCTTGTTTACTCCCTTACTAGGCTTTATAGGTCAACCTTTTCACATGTATGTCCTCAGGTTATCTCATGAAATGCTATGTAAAAAAGGAATTTTGGGGTCATGTATAAGAATTTCTCAATAAAGATGTCGTATTTTATGTCTTCAGTTGTTATGTAATGCTACTAAGCCCCAAAGAAACAATACCTATTTCTCTTATAGGTTTTGTTAAGTAAAATTTTATGTAATAAAGAAGCATTAAATATATAATGAATACTAGGGTGGTTATATTTTGTATTATTGGATAGGTTTAGTTTTTTTGGATTAGGGTTATAAAAATATAGTGAATTCCTTAGGGATACGACTAATTATAAGAAAATAATTACTAAATTTTAGTGAGTATAGAGTAAGTTTTTTATCAAGAAAATACATCCCTATTAGGATATGAACAAGTAGAGGTGGCCTTAGAATAGATGTATCTAGGGGTAAAATCCAGAAACACCACTTTGAGTTGAACTCATTCAGGAACTTGTGCACAAAAATGGGCATTGCTTTGCTCTTGGTTTGAAACTCCCTTGGGATATGATTTGGAAAATTCATAATCTTAGTATGAACCATTATTATGGGAACAAAAAAATACCCATAATAATATATGATCGAAATTTGATTATGGATAACTTAGATTGAAGCCTATTAATTCATAAGTTAAGGAAATAAATGTAATTTATAAGTTATCTCTTTTTAAAATGGATTCTCCTTTATTTTTTTATTAGTTTTAAATAATTACCACTAATTATTATTTTATTTTAGAAAATTTTTGATAATAACCGGACTCAGGCTAACAATAGATGTGAAGATCAATGTGATGACTACTCTAATGAGATAACCAATATGATATGAGTAGGAATTGCAAAAGTATTCATGATACTATATAATTTAACTCAGGTTTTGAATAGAAACATTGGTCAAGAGGAACTTCCACCCCCCCCCCCAAGAATGAACAATCCCAATTGAGAGCTTCATGAGAAAATGGCCTCATACATTCAATGGATAATCTAATCCCTCAATCGTTGAACAATGTATCAACTACATTGAGATGATCTTATCAATCCTTAAATGTTCCAAACTGTTGAAAGTGGGTGCCCTACACCCAACTTATATTGTACTTTGATTACTGTTTCATGTATTCAGGTTGTTTTATACATGTGTTTATCTTGCCATGACAGTGTAGATACTTCTGCACCCACTTTATTAATGGCAATGTCCTTAAATTACTTGTCACATAAAATGGTTATAGTAGGTCCTAGCCTATAATGAGAACCCTAAGATGCCATGAAAGTAATCTTAAAGTAACGTCCTAGGGTCCAGTTACATTATTCTGAAAGGACACAGATGATGTGTGACCATCAGGTGCTGGGGGATCATAAGCATTGAGACTTCATCTCATGAAGTTCGCACTTGATGATCTCTATCTATTGAGATAATGAGGACATACCCTCTTAATAGTAACACCACATGTTTCTGGTGTCATTGGTCGTTCCTATCTATGGACATGTGTAATTTTCTACTGACTTGAGATCATTATCAATGAATGTCATTTAATTACATACATTTGATATAAGGTGAAAACCATGGAAACAAGTTGTGGTGAGGTAGTTTATATCGGGTACGTCATTAATGGCATGGAATTGATTGAATGACCGAGAAAGGATTTGTCGCTTCCAAGTTTAGGAAGAGATATCTCAGGACTGGTTGATTAGGATGGTTGCACCTTCATTATATCCATGGCCATGGTAGTGGAAGGTAAGACCATCTGGATAAATCAAAAAACAAAATAAAGAATGATGACACTAAGTATGCATTCTACTTTATTGATATATCGATGATGAAGAGATTAGATTACATGGACTGTGTTCGTAGGAAGGTAGTCGTTTCTTTGACTTTTCCTTATCTCTATAGGCACCTCGATGGGTTCCTAGACCCCGCTATAGGTCGGTGATATTATTCACTGCTATTGAGATACGGGCCTAGAGGGTCACACACAATAGCTCTTTGAGAATCTGCCCTATTATGATGAATATGATTATAGGACTTGGTGGGCCCCACCACGGGGTTCGGGTATTATCCAAGTCCTATGGATCACCATGTAATATATAAATTCTTTTATTATTCAAGTTTGGAATAATTCGTTGAATTTATTTGTAACATGTACTTACCAGTGATTAAATAAATACATAGATAAATATTAATCAGATATATATTTATATCTTGGGTTCATTTAATAATATCAGGAGGTGCAAGTCGAGTTAGACTCAGGTTTATCACGTAATATATATATTTATATATATTGCAGTTCAGTGATAAATAATAAATATTATATATGGCATAATTTAATTTCTCATAAATAATTATTTATAATATATATATATAGTGAATGTTTAATACATAGGGGACGGGAACCCTTACTGTGTATTTTAGATATTCCCTATATATAGTAAGAGAGATGCTCTCCCCTATGCACTATTCATCCATTGGAATTGAGAGCCTCTCTCTCCTCCGGAATTATAGAGAGAGACTCTCTCAAACTAGCATGTTCTTCAAGTTCCACCTTCATGGATCAGAGATGGTGGTTTGTGGTGATCATCACTTTATTGAAGTCTGCGTTGAAGATCTGTTCTAGCACCTGGATCTTGACGAACGACGCTCAAGAAGATTTGTGAGGCGTGTGTGGACGATCTAGTGGGATTCGATGTCAGAGTCTTCGAGCAATGATCGCAGGCATCCTGCACGTCAATTCTGAATAAGGTAAATGTTCATGTTTTAATTTTTGTGCTCCTTAAGAACCTTGCGAGATCTTTGGACCAAGCTGGGACAAGATCACTGGAGTTGACAGGGTTATGTCACTCCGGTGATGCAGAAAAATTTTAAAATCCTAGCCCATCGGCTTCCGCTGCGTAGTCCCGATAGCTAACAGTGGTATCATAGCGAGCACATGCTTTTTCTGAGTCAAATACATTAAAATGCATTAAATTTAATTGTGGGGTGTTAAAACGGTTCATTCGGATTTGACCGTGCATCGTTCTGATTTCGAATGATCAAGATACGATCATTTGAAAAAAAAATCGGATCGATGTCTCAAATTTTTGCTCGTTTGATGTTTATCTCAAATTGAGAATTAACATAAAAAATATTTTTTATTATAAAATATTTATAATAAATAGTTAATTATATTTTTATATAATAAATATTTTATTATATTTTATAATAATAAAATATATATAAAGGGAGAAGACGAAGACCCCAAATGGTGATCTTTATTCTTTTAATTAAAAAAAGGAGAGATGTAAAGACCCCAAAATGGGGTCTTCTCCTTTTAATTTAATTACAAAAATAGGGTCTAGACTTTTTTGTCTAAAGGAAAAAAATTACAAAATAAAATAAAAAGAAAGGGAAAGGAGACCCCTTTGGGGTCTCCTCATGCGGCGCATGGGAGGGAGGGGCAAACCCTATCCCTCCACTTTGCTGGACCAGCTCACGCCGAGCGGCCTCCGGCCGGGCGCTACCCTCCGCGCCATTCGTCCCTTCGCCAGACCACCCTCGAGCCGGCCTCATCGCCTCTTCCCCGTGCGCGCCAGCCGCCCCAACCCTAAGCAGAGCAGCCTCTGGCCGGGCGTCGGCCTCCGCTTGGCCGGACCACCCTCGTGCCGGCCTCCCATTCGCGGGATCACCCTCGCGCCAGCCTCCCCTTCATCGGACCACCCTCGCGCCAGCCTCCCCTTCACTGGACCGCCCTGCCCGCCAGCCTTCTACCTGCACACTGGCCGCCCCGGACCCTCGCCGGCCACCTCCTCCAGGCCGCGGCGGACCGGCTCCGTCCGGCCACCCCGGACCCTTGCTGGCTTCCTCTTCCAGGCCTCGTCGGACCGGTTCACTCCGGCCACCCCAAGCCCTCACCTGGCTCCTCCTCTACGCCAGACCGGTTCTGTCCGGCCGACCCGAGCCAACGCCAGACCGGACAGCAACTTCTCCGGCTCGCTGGAGCAGCGGGCTGCCGGGAGATGCAGTCGTCGCCAGAAGCGTTGGACGCCGTGGTCACTTCGCCGTCACGCCGCGGTCATGCCGTGGTCACGCCGCGGTCACACCGCGGTTCAAGGACGACATTTCGCGGCGGTACGCAGTCCCGCCAGACTCCTCTCCAGCAATAGGTAACCCTGCACTGAATTAATTTTAATTAATTTTTTTTATTAAATTAAATTAATTGGAATTAATTTAGGGGTTTAAATAATTTTAATCTGAAAATATTAATTTTATTCAAGTTTAGAATTAAATTACTGGTTTAATTTAATTTTTGGAATTAAAATTAAATTAATCATCTGGAACTGATAAAAAAAATAAATTATTTGAATTTAATAAAATTAATTTATTTTATTAGATCACCCTCGAATAATTTAATTTTATTGAAATTTAATTTTATTGCGCTTTTACCCCGACTAGTCTTGAGCTATTGACCGACCTGTGTATGTCTGGATTTTATTTATTTAATTATTTATTCAATTCGTGCGATGATTGTAATATTTAATTAGATAAATGACGGTCTGTGAATCGTCTTTTAATTCAAATATGTATAAGCGCATGTGCGTCCATTGCACTGGTTGTATTTTTTACCCCAGACCCCCTCGCCGACATGCAAGTAAATTTGTATTTATTCGGTGATGATCCGAGAGGCAGAGCCCGCCAATTTGAGGAGGTAGTCCAGATAAGAGTTGGGAGCTTTGCACAGGGGACAGCAGCGACACGAGTCATGTATCGACTCAGGTATGGATGCCCCTAGGTGATGATTGATCAAGTTATCAATCAATCATTATAGAATTATCAAGACTAGTCATAATTCATGATTTACTTTATGCACAGTTTATTATTTTATGTGTCTGCATGATTATTGCATGATCAAATAGGATAATAAATAAGACAAAAAATGCATAAAGTTGTGACGCATATTTTTCTATTGCATGTTCAATTGTGAGCGCGACAACCCTATTTGAACATAATAAATAGAAAAAGATTATATTTGTCAATTAATATTAAAAAAAACCCTCAAAGATATATTAAGTCCAAAATGCCTTCAATTTCTCACATCTAAACAAAACCGGCTGTTTAGGTGCTCATCAGCCTCAGTTGACAGTGCCTCTTACTACCGGGCATTTTCATGTGAGAAATGGGCCGACTTAACTAAAGTGAGTAGTCAAGGATTATCCTTATCTAACTTGATATCACTTTAGAGGCAATAGGTTGAGGGAATCCAGTTCAGATTCCAAAATCTGGGACTTTACTCAACTACAAAAGGAACCACAGGAACAGGCGGTTGGCCAGCATAGCGCCTACCTTGAAACCGTCCAAGTAGTGTCATAGCCCTAGCTTGTAGACTATGAGGGAGGGTTCGAGGATCCTTGCCACTAGAGTGCTCAAGCGATAGTGTATTCCGAATATAATAGTGAGGGCTGTTAAGGATCATTAAAATAGTGGGAGACATTAAATGATATAATAATTTATTAATCACAAAATTTCAAAAGGTAATCAAGACAAAGTACTAACTACTAAATGTTTATCTGATGTAGATTCAAAATGTAAATCACTAACACCACTAGTACTTTATCACTATGATCAATCTTGGATAAAGAAAATATCCTGACTGGCAATAACTTCCAGGAGTGGTACAAGCGCTTGCGCATAGTACTACGCCAAGAAAGGAAGTTATATGTGCTGGAATCCCTAATTCCTGCTGAGCCTCCTCAAAGAGCAAGCAAGACGGAAAAAGATAAGTGGAAAAATCATGTAGACGATGAGCTTGATGTACAATGCATCATGTTGTCATCCATTTCCAACCAATTTCAAAAAATGCATGAGGAAGAGGATGCCTACAAGATTATTTCACATCTCCAAGAACTATATGAGGATAGGGATAGGCAAGAAAGGTATGAGATATCAAGTGCACATTATAAGTGCAGGCTAGCAGAAGGGCACTAAGCCGGTCCTCACGTACTTGAGATGATTGGATATATTGAGAGGCTTGAAGCCCTTAGGTTCAAACTGAACCAAGAACTAGCAGTGGATCTCATTATTTCCTCTTTACCATCAAGCTTGTCGACTTTCATTGTCAATTATAATATGAATGATATGACAAAGTCACTCCCAAATCTTTTGGCTTTAGTTCTCTAAGCTGATAAGGACATGAAAAACACCAATTCATCTATCCTTATGGTGAACAAGAATAATAAGGGAAAGGAAAAGGGGTCTAAGGCCAAGTCAAGGCCAAAGACACCAATGCATCGTCCTGCCAAGAAGCCAAAGATACAGAGGCAAAGTAATGAGCAGGAAGCTGTCTACTTTGGATGTGGCAAGAAAGGCCACTGGAAGAAGAATTGCAGAGCTGGGAAGAAGAAGGAACCTGATGCTTCTACTTGAAGTATTTTTGTCATTGAATGCAATCTATCTTTATCTACAAGTTGGGTATTGGATACGGCAAGTGGCTCACAAATTTGTATTCATATACAAGAACCAAGTAGTTTTAACAAGATTGCAAAAGGTCAAGTGGATCTCTGAGCTACAAATGGTGCAAGTATGGCGACCTTGGCAGTGGGAGACTATCACTTGACTTTACCAACTGGTTTGGTTCTTGTTTTAAACAATTTCTATTATGTACAGTCTGTTACAATAAACATTATCTCTGTGTCATGTTTAGACACTATGGGTTTTTATTTCATGTTTGGAAATAAAAGTTGTCTCTTTTATAAGGATAAAATATGTTATGGTATGTCTCATTTTATCAATTGTTTATATATAATAGAACTAGAAAACCCAGTAATGGCTATTAATGACAAAAACAACCAACATGACTCAAATAACACCCGCCTATGTCACTTTATGCTTGGTCATGTAAACGATAAGCGATTACAAAGATTACATCAAGAAGGGTATCTAGACTCGGTACAGTTTGAACCCTTAGATGTATGTCATGCTTGTTTATAGGGAAAGATGACCAAATCACCTTTCTAAGGAAAGGGAGAAAGAGCCAATGCAGTACTAGAATTAATACATACCGATGTATGTGGTCCATTTTCAGTAGAGGAAAGGGTTGGTTTTCTATAATTCATCACTTTTACTGATGATTATAGTAAGTATGGATATGTCTACTTAATGCGGTATAAGTTAGATTCCTTTCGTTTCATTAAGGAATACCAAAATGAAGTAGAAAACCAACATGGTAAGAAGATAAAAGCACTTCGCTCAGACCGAGGCAGAGAATATCTTAACCAAGAGTTCATTGATCACTTGAAGGAGTGTGGTATAGTACCCCAACTCACTCCTCCTTAAACAACAAAATGGAACGATGTTAGTGAAAGGAGGAATAGGACCTTGCTTGACATGGTCAGATCAATGATGAGTCACAAAACTCTTCCATTATCCTTTTGGGGATACGCCTTATAAACAGCAGTATATACCATTAACCGAGTACCAACTAAAGCTACAGATGGGATTCCATATCAGTTATGGTATGGAAGGAAACCCAATCTGACACACATGCTTGTGTGGGGGTGTAAGGCATTTGTCAATACTTTAGCAACTGACAAATTAGCATCCCGAAGCACTAAGTGCATCTTTATAGGTTATCCTAAGGAAACTAAAGGATACTACCTATATAACCCTTTAGATAGAAAAGTCATTGTGGAAAGATACTCCACATTTATAGAAAGGGATCACATTTCTACTGGAAATAGTGGGAGAATGATTGAATTTGATGAAGTTAATGCTCCAGATGCACAAGAGTTGGTAGAGGAACAATCTCCACAAGAGAAAGTGGAAGAAGAAATTGTTCCTGAGGCACAGATACTGCGTAGGTCTACGCGATAGGTTAGAGAACCAGAGCATTATGGTTTTCTTGTCACCGAGTCAGGTGACACGATAATCCTTGAGGATGATGAACCTCTAACCTAAAAGGAAGCAGTATAAGGAAAAGAAGCTGCTACATGGCAAGAAGCCATGAATTCTGATATAGAGTCCATGTACCAAAATCAAGTTTGGATTTTGGTAGACCCTCCAGCTGATGTAAAACCCATTTGTTGCAAATGGGTATTCAAGAAAAATCTGTAAATGGATGGTAAGGTTAATACTTTTAAACCAAGACTATTTGAAAAAGGTTTCAGAAAATGTCAAGGCATTGACTATGATGAGACCTTCTCACCAGTGGCAATGCTTAAATCCATCAGAATATTGCTTGAAATAGTAGTCTTTCATGATTATGAAATTTAACAAATGGATGTCAAAACTACTTTTCTAAATGGGATGTTGGTTAAAGATATCTATATGACTCAACCCGAAGGGTTTTTTAAGTCAATGAATTCCAATAAAGTATACAAGTTGCCGAGATCCATTTATGGATTGAAGCATGAATCAAGATCATGGAATGTACGCTTTGATGAGGCCATAAGAGATTTTGGTTTTTTCAAAAATTAAAGAGAGCATTGTTTCTATAAAAAGGCTGAAGGAAATGCTATCTTTTTCCTAGTTTTATATGTTAACGATATATTAATCATGGGAAACGAGGTGCAAGTCTTATAGTCAGTTAAGACATGGTTAAATGAATGCTTCTCCATGAAAGACTTAGGTGAAGAAACCTACATCCTAGGGATCAAGATCTATCGAGATAGATCTCAAAGGATTATTTCCTTATGTCAAAGTACATATATTGAAAAGGTACCCAAAAGGAATAATATGGAACAATCCAAGAGAGGATTGTTACATATGTCACATGGTGAAAATCTCTCCAAGAAAATGTGTCCACATGCATAGGAGGATATTGAAAGAATGAGTAGAGTCCCTTATGCTTTGGCAGTGGGTTCTATCCTCTATGCCATGATATGGACTAGGATTGATGTTTCCTTTACTTTAATCATGGTGGGTGGATATCAAGCCAATCCCAGAGAGCTGCACTGGACAACTATTAAAACTATCTTTAAGTACTTGAGGCGTACTAAGGATATGTTCCTGGTATATGGAGGAGATGAGGAACTAGTTTTGAGGGGATACACTTATGCCAGTTTCCAGACAGATCATGATGATATGAAATCGTAGTCCGGATACATCTTTTGCTTGAATGGTGGTGCAGTGAGCTGGAGAAGCTCAAAGAAAGATGTGGTTGCTGATTCTACAGCAGAGTCCGAATATATTGTAGCTTCCGATGCAGCAAAGGAAGCAGTATGGATACGTAGCTTTATCTCAGACATTGGTGTGGTGCCTAGCAGTGCAGTCTCTAATCCAGTGTATTGTGATAATACTGTTGCGGTGGTGCTTGCCAAGGAGCCCAGGTCTCACCACAGGACAAAGCATATTCTTCGTAAGTTTCATCTCTTGAGGGATTTTACTCAAAGAGGTGAAGTGACAGTTAACAGAGTAGCCACAGAGGACAACGTAGCAGACCCCCTAACTAAATCCATTTCTCAGCAGAATCATGATTCACATGTGAGAGCTAGCAGATTGAAACCTGTTAGAAGTTAGCTCTAGTGCAAGTGGGAGTGTTGAAAGTCGGTTCCTTAAACCCAACTTATATTGTACTTTTATTACTATTTCATGTATTCAGGTTGCTTTATACATGTGTTTATCTTGCCATGATAGTGTAGATAATTCTACATCCACTTTATTAATGGTAATGTCCTTAGATTACCTGTCGCATCAAATGTTTATAGCAGGTCACATGCTATAATGAGAACCCTAAGATGCCATGACAGTAATCTTAAAGTAACGTCCTATGGTCCAACAACATCATTCTGAAAGGACAAAGATGATGTGTGACCATCAGGTGTTGGGGGCTCATAAGCATTGAGGCTTCATCTCATGAAGTTCACACTTGATGATCTATGTCTATTGATATCATGAGGACAGACCCACTTAATAGGAACACCACATGTTTCTGGTGTCATTGGTCATTCCTATCTACGGATATGTGTAATGGTCTCCTGACATGAGATCATTATCAATGAATGTCAATTAATTACATAAATTTGATATAAGGAGAAAACCATGGTGACAATTCGTGGTGAGGTAGTTTATATCGGGTACGTCATTAATGGAATGGAATTGATTGAATGATTGAGAAAGGATTTGTTGCTTTCGAGTTTAGGAAGAGATATCTCGGGCCTGGTTGATTAGGATGGTTGCATCTTCATTAAATCCATCGCCATGGTAGTGGAAGGTAAGACCATCCAGAAAAATCAACAAAAAAATAAACAAAATGAAGAATGATTACACTATGTATGCATTCTACTTTATTGAGATATCGATGACTAAGAGATTAGACCACACAGATCGTGTTCATAGGAAGGCAGTCGTTTCTTTGACTTTGCCTTATCTCTATAGGCACCTCGATGGGTTGCTATACCCCGCTCTAGGTCGGTGATATTATTCACTACTATTGAGATAAGGTCATAGAGGGTAACACACAACGGCGCTTTGAGAATCCGCCCTATTCTGATGAATAGGATTATAGGACTTGGTGGGACCCACCACGAGGTCCGGGTATTACCCAAGTCCTATGGATCACCGAGTAATAAATAAATTCTTTTATTATTCAATTTTGGAATAATTTGTTGAATTTATTTATAACATGTATTTATGAGTGATTAAGTAAAAACATAGGTAAATATTAATCGGATAGATATTTATATCTTGGGATTGTTTAATATTATCAGGAGGTGCGAGTCGAGTTAGACTCATGTTTATCACGTAATATATATATTTATATATATTGTAGTTCAGTGATAAATAATAAATATTATTTATGGCATAATTTCATTTGTAATAAATAATTATTTATAATATATATATATAGTGAATGTTTAATACATGGGGGCAGAGAACCCTTACCACGTATTTGAGATATTCCCTATATATTGTAAGAGAGAGGCTCTCTCCTGTGTACTATTCATCCATTGGAATTGAGAGCCTCTCTCCCCTATTGAATTCTAGAGAGATAATCTCTAAAACTAGAAAGTTATTCATGTTCTGCCTTCACGGATCGAAGATGCTAGTTTGTGGTGATCATCGCTGCATCAAACGGCACGCGAGAAGATTTGCGAGGCGTGTGTGGATGATCTAGAGGGCTTCGACGTCAGAGTCTTCGAGCAACGATTTTCGGCGTCTTGCAAGTCAATTCTGAACAAGTTAAATGTTCAAATTTTAATTTTTTTTCTCCTTAAGAACCTTGCGATATCCTCGCAGCAAGCCGGGACAAGATCACTAGAGTTGATAGGGTTATGTCACTCCGATGAAGAAGAAAATTTTTAAAATCCGGGCCCACCAGCTTCTATTGTGTAGTCCCGGTAGCTAACACAAACAATAGAAGGTTCTCCTAGATACTTATTGTATGGAGGGTGAGTCTGATCAATGGTGGACATTGATCAAAAATAATAAGCCAAATGAAAATATTGAAGAGTTGGAAAGAATGGATTTCTAGAAAATGCTTTTGGATAAATATTTTCCTCGCACCCTATGAGGGAAGATGGAAATGTACTTCCTTTCCCTCAAGAAAAATGATGATGAATCCATCGGATTGTATAATAAAAACATCACAATTCTTGTATGATATTACTACTCCGTTATTGTTACCCCTGAATGCAAGGTTGGACACTACTTTGGTGGGATAAAACCCAGCATATGGAAATCCCTAGCGATCCGTGACTTTGATAGCTATGAAGAAATTGTCTGATGTACCCTCAAAGTAAAAATGGGGATCGTAGAATATCAGGAGTATCATGTGGATAAGAATAAAAAAGTGGACTTTAATTCTGGCAGTCTGATTGATAAATCCAGCAATGCTATGAAATTACAGCACCCCACTTACCAAATGTGTGGAAAAAGGCACCCTCAAAATTTTTAAAGGGGACGAGGAAATGCTTTAGTTGTGGAAGAGAAGGGAACCTGACTAATTATAACCGATAGAAGAAACACTCCCATGTGACAGAGGAAAAGAATACTCTAATTGACCCTCAACACATTTTTCATTACTACAACTACATATAACCTGGGCACTTTGCAAATCAGTTCCCTAAGGCAAGGGTAATTAGAGGCAACCAAAAACCTCGAAGGTAGCAAAGGAAAGTGTTTTCCATCACTAATTATAAAATGAATCATGAAAATGATGTGGTGACAGGTATTCTAGTTATTCATTCAAGGATAGAGAATAAACTTTTTGATTCTGGTCGTACAAATTCTTTTATATCCTGAATGTTTAATAGAAGAATACAAACAACACCAAAAATAATGGAATTAGAGATGTCAATGAAAACATAGAATGGGGAAATTATTTCATCCCATGAATATAAATCCTCCATATCATTATTTGTGGATTTAATTTCCTAGAAAACCTCTTTAGACTCCCTTTTGTAGAATTTTATGAAATTATTGGCATGGATTGGCTTTCCCTATATAGAGCCAACATAAATTTTTGTGAGAGCGAAATCACTCTTCATATGGTGAATTAACCCCCAATTCAATAAAATTTAATGGAGGACTACGAATATTTCTCAGAACCATCATACAAATATTGGATATTACTGCCCTATAATCACACGTATCTTGGTCAAATGATTTATTCTATGGAAGGAACCATCCTTGAAGGCATGACTATTGTGAGGGAATTCACTGGTGTGTTTCCCAAGGAATTTCTTGGTGTTTCTCTTATAAGATATGTCGAATTATAGATTTATCTTATACTTGGAGCATTTTTAATATCCAAGACTCCATATATAATGGATATTATAGAGCTAGAGGAGCTAAATAAATAACTACAGAAGAATATCGATAAAGGTTTTATACACCCATGTGATTCACCATGGGGTGAAAAGTCTTCTTAATCAAGAATAAGGATTGATCAATTTTCCCTTGAATTGACTTCCATGATCTAAAAAAATCATGATAAATAGGTAATATCATTTTTCACAAGTTGATGATTTTTTCGATCAGTTGTGTGGAAAAAAAATACTTCTCCATGCTGGGTCAATAGTCAAGATATTACCAAGGGTAAAGAAAGAGGATATTCCTAAGACTAATTTTTGTACATGGTACAAGAACTATGAATTGATAGTAATGCCTTTTAGACTCACAAATTCTCTAAAAGTATTTATGGAATTGATGAAGAGTATATTTAGATATTACCTTGACAAATTTATGGTAGTATTTATAGATGATTTTATAATATACTCCAAATCCAAGGAGGAGCATGAGGAGTATCTAGGTACCATACTAGAGACCTTTCAAAATGATATTCTATATGAAAATTAAAAAAAGTGTGAGTTTTGGTTGAAGGAAGTATCATTATTTTTTTATATCATCACAAGAAATATGATATCTTTTTATCCCTCTAAGACAAATGAAATTAAGGGATATTCGAGGCCAACATATGTGACAGATATCCTTAGATTCATTAGGTTAGTTGGATATTATCACCTATTTGTTAGAAATTTCTCATGATTGTCAAACCCTCCTACCAGGCTAACTCGGAAGGGAGTAACATTTTTGTTGAATGATTAATGAAAATAGAGCTTCAAAGAGATTAAAAGGAGGATTATCATTGTGCTCGTGATCACACTACATGTAATTGGAGAACCTTTAATGGTATTCGGTGATGCTTCGAAGAAGTTCTTGGGCTTTGTGTTGATGAAAAATGACAAATTCATTACCAATGATTCCAGGAAATTAAATGTTCATGAGAAGAACCATTAAAAACATGATCTAGTGTTGGCTGCAGTGATCTTTAATTTGAAAATTTGGTGACATTACCTATTTGGGGAGAATTTTGAAATATATGAGGATTAACAAACCCTCAAGTATATATTCACACATAAAGAGTTCAATATGAACCAATGAAGATGGTTAGAGCTAATTAATGACTACAACTACTCAATTCACTACCCTCAAAGGAAAGAAAATAATGTGGCGGATGCCCTAAGAGAAAGGATCCATCGACTCTTTCATTTATCATAATTGATAAGGATCCAAACTTCTTATAATTGATATGTATAGACATGTGAACTATAAAATAAAGAACATCATCAATCCTTTTGCAAATAATTTCTCAACCATCTCTTCTGTAGAGGTTAATAGATGCTCAAAGAGATGATGTGGGAATTTAAAAGAAAGTGTTACCTATCAAAAATGAGAATTCTTCGGAGATTAATGTTATTGAAGAAGGAATTTTGATATTTGGGTCGAAAATATGTGTTCCATCAAATACAAAGATAAAGAATGAACTTTTGGATAATGCATGTAGTCATAATTTCTCCATTCACCCAGGAAACCCAAATATGTATCGGGATCTTCGAGAGAATTATAAGTGGGATAACATGAAGAAGTAGATCATCGAAAATACATCAAAGTGGCTGGTATGTCTGCAAATGAAGGCAGAGAGGCTGAAGTCTAAGCAGATGATGCAACCATTACCGATACCAAAATGGAAATTAGAGAATATGACCATGGAATTTGTCACCACACATCTAAAGACATTCAAATAAAACAATTCTATCTGGGTTGTTGTGAATCATATTACAAATACTACAGACTTTATTAAAATTCAATAGGATTTATCATTGGATGAACTAGTGTGGATATACATTAGAGAAGTGTTAATGCTTAATGGTGTACCACTGTCTATTTTATTGGATTGAGATCCAAGATTCACCTCTATGTTCTGGAAGACTATCCAACATACTCTGAAGACTAAGATGAACTTGAGTACAACTTATCTTCCTCAAATTGGTGGCCAATATGAGTAGACCATCAAAACACATGAGGAAATGTTGAGAGTATGCTCAATGGACTTTAAAGGAGGATAGGATCAAAATATTCTCTGATTGAATTCTCCTACTACAATAGTTTCCACTCAAGTATCAAAATGGATCTTTATGGAGACATTTATGGGAATAGGTGCAGAACACTGACATGTTGGGTTGAAATTGGGGAGTGAAAACTTCTAGGTCCAAAAATGGTCGATGAAATGGTAGATAAGGTTAACACCATCCAACATCACATCAATGCTACTCAGAGTCGGAAAAAGAGTAATTCTGACAACCATTGATGAGACCTAGAGTTTGGTGTAGGAGATATGGTTTCCTTTGTTTATATCCATGGAAGAGAGTGATGAGATTTTTATAGAAGGGAAAGCTTATTCTATGGTACCCTGACCCTTTTGAGATCCTTGTTCGCATAAGAGAAGTGGCCTATCGACTGAAACTCCCACTGAACCAATCTCGAGTACATGAAATATTCCATGTATCTCTCTAGAAGAAGTACATACCTAACCCAAAACATGCACTCAATCTAGAGGTGGTGCTAATTGATAAGGACCTTGCCTATTAAGAGAAGTTGGTGAAGATCTTAGATCATAGACAAAGATTTCTATAAAATAAGAAGATGCCCCTCATCAAGGTGATGTGGTAAAACCACAAGCATCAAGAATCAACGTGGGAACTAAAACAAGTAATGAGGCAGAGTAACCCTCATATATTTTAGCGTGGAAAAAGATAATTTCTCTGGTAAAATTTATTAAGGGAGATTTTATAATGACCCAATAATTTATGAATACATTTTCCTTTATTTTACTGTATTAGGGATATAAAAATCACATGCACTCTTTCTTTTATTATTGGTTTTAAATCATCGTTATGTATCATTATCGTTAATAATATTTTAGTTGAATAGTGATCACACAACTGATATAAATATATGGTTTTAAAAAAATTGACATAGAAAAAGTATAGGATGACGTCGTCCAGTTGACTCAGGCCATACGAAACTCATTTTTCAAAGCTCGTAAAGGAGGTAGTATCACTGGCCTTCTCTCTTGACAAATCCCAATCTCATCTTAATAATTTTAATCTTGAATGGAATCACCTATGGGATATGTTTTAGTTAATAGAGATTACCACTTGGGAGATGTTAACCAATCCTTCCCAGGATCCTATAATCATTGCACACCACAGCCTAAGGTGTTATGTGGGTGTTATAAGTGTTGTGTAACATGGTATTAGTTACTTATTATGTATCCCTTCTATAAATAAATGTTTTATTCCATCAACTCCTTTTTGAGAAAGACTATTAAAAATGATAAATTTGATAAATTGATTCATCAAGTAAGATTGTACTTTTTGAGAAATATATTCATTATTATGTTAAAATAAGGTTTTTAATAATATTAATTTTAAAAAATATTTTAAATGATGATTTCATCAGTTCCTTGTCTATGAATTATTAGGTAATCTATTTGATAATAGTTATATTTTTATACGATAAAACAAAAGGTGTATTTTCAAATAATTTATTTAATGAAATTTTTGAATTTTTGAAATAATTAATATTTTAATAATATATTATTATTAAATTAATATTAATAATAAAAAATTATTATATAATTTTTAAGAAGTCAAATGTGATTTTTATTAATGTTTGAAAATTGTTTCTTTCAAAACCTGTGCATTTTCAACAATTGTGGGTTTTCGTATTAAAAGTGAGAGTTCACATTTTTAGAAAACTATTTGGATAAAATGAATATTAATTTTGGAATCAAGACATAGAAAGTATCCAATGGTTAATTTTTCATAATTTTCTGAGACAGTCGAATGTTTGGGAAAAAATTAACAACCGTATCAATAAAATATTTGTTTTATGACATCATAATGACCCCAAATGATGTAATTAATAATATAATGGGTATTATCAGACCAATATATGTTTCCCATTATAAAAATTTGATTTTATATTTTATTTACATATTTTATAAATCCCCAGTGAATCCTCCAAAATGTATAATATACTTTATGATTTTAAATTCAGTTCTTTAATATTGTGACCTAGCTCAGTATAATAGAGGATAATATTTTAATATGTTATTCCATTGAACATATAAAATAATGTTTTCTACTCTTATTTTGTAAAAAAACATGGTCCAAAACCAAGGGATGTTTTGTGGTTTTGGAATATTTAATTACATAGATTCCAAAACCTAAGTTTGTGAAATATTAAATAATTCCCCTCTTTTCCAATATAAACCCAATGAAGCACCCATTAATCTTCACTAAATCTCCTTGAATCTCGTCCTAAATCTGATATCCACTCTGTATAATCCTCCAAAGGATCTCCTGGGCTCCTAAAAGGCCTATCCCAATCCTTTGGGATCACACATCCATGTAAGGGTTTCCTTTCTCATTTTTATCCAAGTTTCCTTATTTTTCTACACCATTTTATTTTCAACTAAAATGATCAGGTATGTTTTCAATGCTCCCCCATACTATGATTATTATATTTTTTTGATGGAATACCTCTTTCTATCTTACTAATTCCTCCCATGTACTCTCACTTATAAGCAGGAATTTTGTAAGAGTTATTTCATTTATCCTATTTCTTCATGTTTCTTTATTATGATATGCCTTCTATTTAAAAATTACTTCTGTTGGGACATGAATTTATATGACCCCCTTAATATACATTTAATTTTTATATTATGAGATACCCCTTTCTCTCTCATTAACCATTTTTATTAATTTTAATGTCACGTCGTTAGGATGTCGAAATCGCATCGTGATTTTCAATGCCAAAATCATCGTGTAGTGAATTACATGCCAATTTCTCTATCAAGGGTATTCACCTTTATGAATATATACTTAATGATTATATAATTTCATTTATTTATTCCAAATTCCATTATAGTGGAAGAAATTATGATGTTGAGGAATCTAAGTTATGTGATCTATGCGGAAAACTTAAGCATTAGATTGAAATGATTATAAAAGGTGCACCATAATAGCATTCCAATGAAATGTGTAATTTTTAGTATCATGATACATCATGATAATAAATGGGTTTACCTAATTCCTTTTAGGACATTTTTCTACCATGTTGGGACATGGGTTTACCTAATTCCATTTTGTTTATGATGCAGTGTTTTATGTTGTTTTTGCATTTCCATGTTATGATGATCATGTTATATCATGCATGTATGTTCAATTTTCTTTTATGCTTTATTAATATATATATTTCCTAAAATATATTTTCTTATTAATTTTATTCCTTGTTTACTCCCCTACTGGGATTTATAGCTCACCCTTTTCTCATGTATGTCCTCAAGATATCCCATGAAATACTATGTGCGGAGGAATTTTGAAGTCATTTAAATGATGTTTTCAATAATGATGTATTATTTTATATCTTAAGATTTCATTTTATGTTATTAATCCCCAAATACACTAGAATTTTCGATCTTCTATGTTGTATTAAGGGAAATTTAATATAATAAATCATGTTTAAATGTGTAATAAAGACCAAAGTTGTAATAAATAACATATAAATTGTACATACATATAATTGAAATGTATAAAATAATATACATGGAAACACATAAAAGGAAGGATTATTTCATCTCAAGAAATAAAAATAATAATTCACACAAATCCACAACCCCATATTGAACCCCATAACATCAAGGTCGATATATGTTTTAGAGAATGAATTTGTTAACATACTGTAACACCCCGAGATTTTATGAAAAATATTCTTTTTAATTTCATTAATTTCTTGTGTTTTACTCTACACCAAAAGTATCATGCACAACATGCATCCTTGACTTTCCATTCATTACACGCAATCACGACCTTCCTCGATAGCGTGTGTAGTACGCAATACCGAGTTTCACTAAACGAGATATTATTATAATATTATTATGAACTAGCCATTATGAATAGTAATACCCACTTTTTGAAATTTTATAAATTTTATCATTCAAAATGGACTTCATTTTTGGATTTGGAATATCGAAATTAGCGTAGGGTGAAATTTTGGTACTTTTCGGATAACTTTCATTTTCTGATGAATAGTGAAAATTACTATATTTTAATTAAAAACAACCTTTTTAATGGAAATAATTTATAGTGATAAATTGTTAATTTTAGTGGTTTTAAAGTATATTTAGAATATATTTTTACAATTTAATACAATTTGGGTCATTGGATGTAATTTCACATTTAAACCAGACATAAACAAGTGTCAATCTTTTGATAGTTATTATCTCTTAAGAGCACGCTATTTGTATTGACGACGAGAATTAATTTTTAAATTAATTAATGAAACTGATATGTTTTGAAATTGGTAAAATAGACATCATTTTTGAGTTCATAATATCAAATATAGGTTAGACCTAATTTTTGGTATTTTTCTGGAAACTTTCATTTTTTGATGAAAAGTGAAACCACTAAGTGGTAGTTAAAAAAATGAATTTTTCATAAAACATAATTTTAAAACTTCTGTGAGTGGAATTTCGAAAATCCGAGAGACACGGTTAATATCAAGGACTAAAATGTGGTTCAATGAGATGAAAATAATTTCTAGTGAATAGTAACTCTTTACTTTTGTTTACCATTGTTAAAAGTAAATAGGGTAATTAAGGGTAAAAATGATATTATTATTACCCTAAAACATGTCCTAATTCTATTGGATAAGTTTAATTATGCCAAAAACAACCTTAGGAATAAAATATGATCATTTAGGCCCACTTGGATTAGATTAGGACATTTATTATTAATTTATTTAAAGAAGGGTTAAAATAGTTAAAATCAATGTTTAATAACTAAATAATTTTTAATATAGGGTTATACATAAGATAAATTCGACTATGAATATTAATTAGAAATATAAAATGATTTCTTACATAATGTTATTTTATTTGTAATTTTTACACTTAAAATTATTTAATTCATTAATGACACATTGATGATGTAGTAATTATCTTATTAATGAAATATTGACATAATTCATGTTATAAATACCCAAATAAATGAAATTTGAGACTTTAGATGAATTCCAATAATTTTATATGTTAATATGACATGTTAGTATTGATTTAATTAACTTTTTTCGAACTAATAATTCTGTTATGATTTTCACAAAAATCAATTACCAAATAGTGTGAAAATTGACATAAAATAGTTTTTAAAACAAATATTATATTATTAATTGTTATTATATTCTTAAAAATCTACGGTTCGTCCAAGATACTTATATCATGATTCTTTTATCATTAATAGACCACTTGGGGGGTCGCTTGTTTGTATATTGTATGTTTATTAACTATATAATAAAAAATACAAAGTGACATGGTAAATGTCAATCTAAATAACTAAGAGTTAAAACTAAAAGTTAAGGTTAATATAATGACCTAAACTTGTCTAAATTATATTGTATGAGAGGATTTAGACCCATCCCCACCTTAGCTTAGAAATAAATTAATTTGGAGCTATTAAAAACAGAATATGAATTTATAATAAAATAATATTTTTAGTTATTCCAAAGGTGCCCCTCTCCTCCCTTATAAAAGGGCACATCCTCCCTATCTTCTTCACACCACTTTGAGCCTTCATGCTGGGCCAAACCCTACCAAATTATCTTCTCCACTTCTCTAGAAACATCCTAGGGGTCCTGGTCTTTTTCAAAGACCAATTTTAGTGCCCTAAAAGGAGGTCTCAAAGAGGCGCTTCAAAGAAGAGGTAATGTCCGTTACCGATTATTTCAACTTTATTTATTCTTCCACTTCTTCTTCTTTAGTTGTTCATTATGAAGTAATAACATCAGTATCACTCATATACTGATATGTTATTATATGTATGAAACAACCCTATTTCAGCATCTATCCATCCTACGGAAAACGAAATCACCGCGCGTGCGTACGTATGGAATACCGGCTCCACGCCGTGGTGTAATCTATTTTTCACCACCACCTTACTTGGATGGGTATAATGGTGCAAATAAATAACTATATATGATTATTTTAAAGTATTATTGATTCTATAATAGTATACATACACTCCAATAATATTCCACGATCATGGGAATGATATCATCGCTCGTGCGTACGTACGGAATACCGTCTCCACGACGCGATGAGATTCATTTTCAATGATTAACCATTCATAAATGATTATAATGTATATATAAAAAGTAATAATGAAACATATGACATAATAATTATACTTTATTTATGTATATACATATTTTTGTCATCCAATTAATTCCATTCAATTCAACGACGAAACGAAAACAACGTTCATGCGTACATACGGCCTACCATCTCGATTAACGGTGTATTTCTTTCCATTTATCGATCTATTATATATATGTATATTATGAATATATATTATATATAAATCATGTTTTATATTCTGCAATTATGTAATCGTGATCTGAGTAATCATATAATAATTACTTGTCAAAACACGGACGTCAAATGAAACGATTTTACCCAAAACGCTGTTTAACATGGAATTTACAAAAGAACGGGTAATATAAAGTCACAAGTGAATCATATATGATATCATAACAATGAATATGATTCTTTAATAATTAAATTACATTATTTAAATTATTATACAGTAGGTTCGGATACGTACGAAGTATATGAGACCTAAGGTAAGGGATAAATATTCCAATCTCATTCTTATCCGAAATTGTTTATTGGTAAATATTTACTGGGGTTATTGTTATTATCCATGTACATGTTTTATAAAAATGTTTTCATGTATTTTTAAGTCCTTTTTACCCATTTTTAAATTTTACTACATGGTATGTAAGGAATCTTACTTTTTTTACGTTACGAGGTACTTTTTTGACTTTTTCAGCAAAAGTATGAGAAGAATGTTTTTTTAACTTATACGGCACGAAAAGATTTTTATGGTTTTATAAAGCCTTATTTTATTGAATCTTCCTCCAAAAGATTTCATGACTATTCTCAACAAAATCATTTTCTTTTAAAATTGCATAAAATTTTGTGAAAAGATAATGATTTTGAAGAAGAAAGGATATTTTTTTCAAGAATTCATTTCAAGTGTTTTATCAAAACCATTTTTCATCTAAGATGAAATTATTTCATATGTGTATGTTTCATGTATCATGTCTCTATGATTTACATGGTTTCACTTTTATTATTATGAAATTATATCCATTTATTTTATATGGATTATTTGATAATGGGATGATGTTTATGAAACCCATTTTATTTATTGGGTTATTATGAATGATGTATGTTTATTTTGTGGAAAAGTAAGAATGATTTCATTATGAGATGGGTAGGACCTATATCTCCCCCCAATTCATTGGGTAAAGATTTTATATCTCATGAGATAGATATGGCTGGAACGATAAGTTAATCCGGTTCTGTATTACAGGACTGGAACGAGGAGTGAACTAGATTCAGAAAGGGACTTTGTCCACTAAGATGGTCTTGGAAGCAATGCCTTGGCTAATATTGAAATCATTACATGTTCTTAATGGATGCCACAATTACATTTTTTATTCCCATGCTATGTTATCATGATTTATGTTCCATTATGATCTATGCCTTATGAACTTCCATGTTTTAAGTCGTTGCTCAAGATTTTGATGTTTAAACATTATATTAATGTTTTTAAGTTCAAATGTATATGGTATGTTTTATTTTATCCATGATTACCCTTACTGAGAATTTGAGATCACCCTTTTTATGTTTTATTTTCCCCCAGGATTAAAATAAAGTTTTTAGGTAAGGAAACAAAAAGTGGAAGATCCCTATGGGAGATGTTGAAGATCATTCACCATGATTAGAATATTACGTTCCAAGTTTCTAAAGACACTAAACTATTATGGTCCTTGTCTGTCTGTTAATGTTATCTATTATGTATTCCGAAAAAGTAATGTAATATCTATGTACGTCAATCTTTGGGTCTCTACAGTTGGTATCAGAGGAATGATTTTGTCAACCTTTGGAAACTAGGATGCAAGAAATTTAGTGATATCCCTAGAGATATTTCTATGGTATGTCTAGGGATGTCCCTAAGGTTAAGTATAAGTATAGGTTATAGTCCTAGAATTACGGTAATGATCTTAGAATTAAACCTAAGATGTTAGATATTGAAGGCACTCCCCCTTTATTATGTTGTTTTACCTAGAATTATTTTTTCCTCTCACACTATTATTTTTGGGTTTTAGACAATGGCTGGAACCTGAAAGAACCGTGTTGATCAATGCAATGGACAATGGAATGATTGTACTCCAGAACAAAAAAAATGTTATGGGAGATGGAGTGAAAAATCTTATTGCTATACTTACACAAGCTATGAATCATTCTGGACATCCAAATGAGCAGAGAAATGAACAATATTCTATTGAGTCCTTCATGAGGCAACATCCACCTTCTTTCAGTGGGTCTTCTGATCCACTTGTTTCTGAACAATGGATCCATACCACTGAAAAGATATTTTCAGTTCTTCAGTGTTCTGAACATGATAAAGTCATCTTAGTAGTATATCGTTTGGAAGGTGAAGCTGATCACTGGTGGAATCTTATCAAGAATACAAGGGAAAGAGATGAAATTGAGTCCATGGAATGGGAAGAGTTCAAGAACATATTTTTCAATAAGTACATCCCTCATATTCTTCAAAAAAATATGGAGAAAGAGTTTCTTGAACTAAAGAAAAAGGATGATGAATATGTTGGTGTATACGAAGCGAATTTTACAAGCCTTGCAAGGTATGCATCTTGCTTTATCATCCAACCTGAAAGTAAAGTTGATCGATTCTTTAGTGGCATAAAACCAAATCTTAGAAGAGCATTACCTATAAGAGACTTCAGTAGCTGTGAAGAAATTGTGCGTTGTGCTATCAAGGTAGAAATGTAAGTTGGTGTTACGTATCCATCTCATAGTTTTGACAAGAAACAAAAGATGGAGTTCAAGGAGAAATCTCAGAATAATGGTGAAAAGAAGATGAATGTTTCCTTATGCTCAAAGTGTGGAAAGTAGCTTGTTGGAGATTGACTCAAAGGGACTTGAAAATGTTTTAAGTGTGGAAAAGAAGGTCATCGAGTAGCTGAGTGTCGAAGTAATGGAAAAAGGGTTTCTAATGATGTGAATAAATAAAAGACTACAGAGAACGCACCACCAACACTTCAATGATTCATGTGCAAGGAAATGGGCATTATGATAATAAATGCCCTAATCCAAAGGTTAGTGATGATTGACAAGAGAAACCACCTAAGGAAAAGGACAAAGGGAAGTCACATGTGATCTTTATTGGTGATGTTGAATATGACAACGATGTGGTCGAATGATTAAGTGTTTATGTAATGGGATTCCAAAATAATGTTGTTGTATTGGTCTATTGTGGTTTTTAATAATTTTATGGTACCGATAACCATGTAAAGTGATTGAGATATTTTTTGGAAAAAAGATGATATGCACATAATGAAGGGAAAACGAGAAAAAGAAATGTTTGACAGTATTCATGAGGTCATGACTGATATAAGGAAATAGTTATATCATGGTTTGAGGTTTTGGTATGTGAAAAGAGTTAACTTTTGACAGCACTCATGTTTTCACTAAGATTCAATGGGTATTCATTTTTCAAGGGAATACATGATTAAGGCCTTTGAATGTTTGGAATGTGACCAACAAGGCAAATCTCATGATATATGGGGATCAACGACGGTATTAACATGATAATCGTATGAACTCTTTGGTAATCATTTTCACTAAAATATGAGATTGGACATCAGTATTTTGGATAAGCCTAAAGATTGGAATGGATTATGTTGGACATAAGTTAGTATTGTTTAAGGATAGAAGTTTTTTCGATATTATTTATGGGATGTAGTTTTAGAAAAAGGACAACCTGCAGGATGGGCGACAACCCATCGCGTCAGACAAGGCTGTGGGAATCGAACCCACAACCGAAGTGCGACTAGCCTTTATCACCTACCACTGGCCTACAGGAAGTCCCTATTTAGTAGAAACTAGTTTTATTATATTAATCAGTATGATATATGAAGTATAAGTCCATTTTAAGAACCATAGATGATTACTCTCACTATAGATGGACTTATGTATTTTTTGATAACTTTTCTAACCTTTTGTTTGAGACAGATGGAATAACCCATCATTCTATCACATGATCTGCTAACACATCACGAATGACAAATTCAACTTCATTTATTTAAGATATGAAGTGGAAATTGTCCAAAGAATGACCAACGGTGAGACTGTACCTAAATCACCAAAGTATTTCTTCTAATTCCAATATCATCAACTTTACAGAAATGATCTTGAAAACCCAAAATGGTGTCCTGGTGCTCTTATATCCGATGAATCAGATGGTACCTTAGATCGTCACAAATTTATGGCTTTGTGATTGTTGTCTTTTTCATAGCCATGTTCTCTACCACTCTCCATCATAACTTGATTGTTATATTTTTCTTCCATATCTATATTTTCACCTATGTTCTCTTACATGGAAACCCAGTGATGAGTTAATTTAGGTAATACTTATGTTTTATACTTTACTTTTTAAAGCCAAGTTTTGGTATTCCTTTTTACGATGTGGGTTTCTATTAAAGAAACTTTCGAGTAGTAAACCATTTATAAACCCGACGAATTTTGAGGGCGAAATTCATTTTAAGGGGGTAGAATGTAACACCCCGAGATTTTATGAAAAATATTATTTTTAATTTCATTAATGTCTTGTGTTGTACGCTACACCAAAAGGAGCTTTCACAACACAAATCCTTGACTTTTCTTGCATTACACGCAATCGAGACCTTCCTCGATAGCGTGTGTAGTATGCAATACCGAGTTTCACTAAACGATATATTATTATAATATTATTATGAACTAGCCATTATGAATAGTAATACCCACTTTTTGAAATTTTTTAATTTTTATCATTTAAAAAATGGACTTCATTTTTTGATTCGGAATATCGAAATTAGATTAAGGGGAAATTTTGGTACTTTTTGGAAAACTTTCATCTTCTGTTGAATAGTGAAAATTACTAAATTTTAATTAAAAACAACCTTTTTAATCAAAATAATTAATAGTGATAAATTATTAATTTGAGTGGTTTTAAATTATATTTAGAATATATTTTTACAATTTAATACAATGTTGGTCATTTGATGTAATTTCACATTTAAACTAGACATAAACAAGTGCCAATCTTTTGATAGTTATTATCTCTTAAAAACACGCTATTTGTTTTGACGACGGGAATTAATTTTTAAATTAATTAATGCAACTGATATGTTTTGAATTTGGTAAAATAGATATCAATTTTGAGTTCATAATATCAAATATATCTTAGGCCTAATTTTTTGTATTTTTATGGAAACTTTCATTTTTGATGAATAGTGAAACCACTAAGTGGTAGTTAAAAAAATGAATTTTTCATAAAACTTAAATTTACTGCTTCTATGAGTGGAATTTAGAAAATTCAAGAGACATGGTTAATATCAAGGAAAAAAATGTGGTTCAATGAGATGAAAATAATTTCTGGTGAATAGTAACTTTTTACTTTTTTTACCACGGTTAAAATTAAATAGGGTAATTAAGGGTTAAAATGATATTATTATTATCCTAAAACATGTCCTAATTCTATTGGATAAGTTTAATTAGGCCAAAAACAACCTTAGGAATAAAATATTACCATTTAGGGCCACATGGATTAGATTAGGACATTTATTAATAATTTATTTAAAGAAGGGTTAAAATAGTTAAAATCATTGTTTAATAAATAAATCATTTTTCATATAGGTTTATACATAAGATAAATTAGACTATAAATATGAATTAGAAATATAAAAGGCTTTCATACATAATGGTATTTTATTTTTAATTTTTAGACTTAAAATAGGTTAATTTATTTATGACACAATGATGATGCAATAATTATCTTATTAATGAAATATTGACATAATTGATGTTATAAATACCCAAATAAATGTAATTTGAGACTTTTTATGAATTCTAATAATTTTATATGTTAATATGACATGTTAGTATTTATTTAATTAACTTTTTTAGAACTAATCATTCTGTTATGTGTTTCACAAAAATCAATTACCAAATAGTGTCAAAATTTACATAAAATAGGTTTTTAAAAAAATATTATATTATTAATTGTTATTATGTTACTAAAAATCCAATGTTCGGCCAAGATACTTATATCATGTTAGTTGTATCATTAATGGACCACTTGGGTGTCGCTTGGATGTATATGGTATGTTTATTAACTATATAATATAAAAATACAAAGTGACATGGTTAATGTCAATCTAATTAACTAAGAGTTAAAAATAAAAGTTAAGGTTAATATAATGAACTAAACTTGTCTAAATTCTATTGTAGGAGAGGCTTTCGACCCATCCCTACCTTAGATTAGAAATAAATAAATTTGGAGCTATTAAAAACCCAATATGACATTATAATAAAATAATATTTTTAGTTATTCCAAAGGTGCCCCTCTCCTCCCTTATAAAAGGGCACCTCCTCCCTCTCTTCCTCACACCACTTTGAGGCTTCAAGCTCAAACAAAACCCTGCCAAATTCTCTTCTAAAATTCCCTAGAAACATCCTAGAGGTCCTGGTAGTCTTCAAAGACCAATTTTAGTGCCTTAAAAGGAGGTCTCAAAGAGGCGCTTCAAAGAAGATGTAATGTCCGTTACCGATTCCTTCAACTTTATTTCTTCTTCCACTTCTTATTCTTTAGTTGTTTATTCTGATGTAATAACATCAGTATCACTCATATACTGATATGTTATTATAATTATGAAACAACCCTATTTCACCATTTATCTATCCTACAGAAAATGAAATTACCGCCCGTGCGTACGTACGGAATACCGTCTCCACACCGTGGTGTAATCTATTTTCCACCACCACCTTACTTGGATGGGTATAATGGTGAAAATAAAAAACTAAATATGATTATTTTAAATTATTATTGATTCTGTAATCATATACATACACTTCAATAAAATTCCACGATCATGGGAACAATATCATCGCTCGTACGTACGTACGGAATACCGTCTCCACGACGTGATGAGATTCATTCTCAATGATTAACCATTCATAAACAATTATATAGTATATATAATAAGTAATCATGAAATATATGACATAATAATTATACTTGATTTATGTATATATATATATATATGTATGTCACCCAATTAATTCTATTCAATTCAATGAGGAAACAAAAACAACGTTCATGCCTATGTACGACCTACCGTCTCCATGAACGGTGTATTTCATTCCATTTATCGATCTATTATATATATGTATATTCTGAATATATATTATATATAAATCATGTTTTATATTCTGGAATTAATTAATCATGATCTAAGTAATAATATGAATAATTACAAGTCAAAACACGGACGACAAATGTAACGATTTTACCCAAAACGCTCTTTAACATGGAATTTACAAAAGAACGGGTAATATAAAGTCACATGTGAACCATATATGATATCATAACAATGAATATGATTCTATAATAAGTAAATGACATTATTTAAATCATTATACATGAGGTTATGATATGTACGAAGCAGATAAGACCTAAGGTAAGGGATAAATATTCCAATCTCATTCTTATCCGAGATTGTTTATTCGTAAATATTAACTGGGGTTATTTTTATTATTCATGTAAATGTTTTATAGAAATGTTTTCATGTATATTTAAAGTCCTTTTTACCCATTTTTTAATTTTACTACATGGTATGTAAGGAATCTTTCTTTTGTTTTACGTTATGAGGTACTTTTTTGACTTTTCCGGCAAAAGTACGAGGAGAATGTTTTTTTAACTTATACGACACGAACAGATTTTTACAGTTTTATAAAGACTTATTTTCATGAAGCTTCTTCCAAAAGATTTCATGACTATTTTCAACAAAATCCTTTTCTTTTAAAATTGCATGACATTTTGTGAAAAGATAATGATTTTGAAGAAGAAAGGATATTTTCCTCAAGAATTCATTTCAATTGTTTTATCAAAACCATTTTTCATCTAAGATGACATTATTTCATATGTGTATGTTTCAAGTATCATGTCTCTATGATTTACATGTTTTCTCTTTTCTTATTATGAAATGATTTCCATTTTATTTATATGGATTATTTGATGATGGGATGATGTTTATGAAACCCATTTTATTTATTGCGTTATTATGAATGATGTATGTTTATTTTGTGGCACAAGTAAGAATGAATTCATTATGAGATGGGTGGGACCTATATATCCCTCGAATGCATTGGGTAAATATTTATATCTCATGAGATAGACATGGCTGGAATGGAAATTTAATCCGGTTCAGTATTACAGGACTGGAACAAGGAGTGAACTCGATTCAGAATGGGACTTTGTCCACTAAGATGGTCTTGGAGGCAATTCCTTAGCTACTATGGAAATCATTACATGTGCTTAATGGATTCCACAATTACATGTTTTATTCTCATGCCATGTTATCATGATTTATGTTCCATTATGATCTATGCCTTATGTACTTCCATGTTTTAAGTCTTTGCCCAAGATTTTGATGTTTAAACATTATGTTCATGTTTTTAAGTTCAAATGTATATGGTATGTTTTATTTTATCCATGCTTACCTTTACTGAGCATTTGAGCTCACCCTTTTTATGTTTTATTCTCCCCCAAGATTAAAATAATGGTTTTAGGAAAGGAAACAAAAAGTGCAATATCTTTATAGGAGATGTTGAAGATCTTTCACCACGATTAGAAGATTACGTTCCAAGATTCCAAAGACACTAAACTATTACAGTCCTTGTGTGTAAGTTTTTGTTATGTATTTTGTATTCCGCAAAAGTAATGTAATATCTATGTACATTAAGCTTCGGGTCTCTGCACATACAACTACCACTCCCCTATACCATTTTTCTACAACCCCAAGCTCAATGAGAGAGTTAGTAAGTTTAATGTGTAAGTTAGGGGTACCCTTTCCCCCAGACCGTATCTTCTCAACATCGAGCATGAAGTAATGATTCATATATACAATCTCAAAACAATATTGGGGTGGATTAATCTTACTCTTGGCCTTCATTGAAATTAGTTAATATGATTTAATGTATCATCTTCATACAAGGATATGTTGGTTACCCCAACCATTTAGGAAAAATGGATTTCAATAATTGAGGGTTGACAATTGTTCTAATCCTTCAATTCTTGGTGATACAAAAAAAGATTTTTGTTTCCATGGTGTAACTTATGTGAATCCATAAAATATCAGGTAAATTAATTTCAGAAGAAAAATTTGATGAACATAAATATCCTACCTTAATAATGTAGATATATTACAAGATAATACAATTGATTCGAGCACCAAAAACATGAATATCTATTCCACAAACATATTAACATAATATTCGTATTGAAAAAAAATAAAAATAATAATTAATATGAATTCATGTGGTTTCAATCATTCGTGGAAGACTTATTAAGAATGAGGAAGGTAAGAGAAAAAGAAAACCATTAATATTGAATAGAAAACAATGTCATGATCCATAAAAGATTTATATCCTTAAAAGTAATCACATTCAATCTAGTATAGCCCCAAGAATTAACTATGGATTAAGAGGAAAGATCAGGATTCCCACCGAGAAAATAGGTTGAACCACATTTATAGAATAATTCAATAGGTCCCACCTTATTATGGGATTCCCAAAATGGTAATGGTGGCCTTTTTTAAAGTCATATCCTATACCCATGTATTACATAAATCCAAATCCCCCAACCATTTCACTCACATCTAAATACTTTGTTGGTTTTTTTACCATCCCCACACCTGGTCAATAATGAGGTGAAATTTCCATTTCCATTTTAGCCTTCGACCTGGAATACTATCCTGTATAGGCCTATAAATTCCATTTTAAAATTTCATAAATTATTAAGATCCTATCTATCTCTCCACCATGGCTATCCCATAGTGTGGTGGAATCTTTTTATCCCATTTCAAAAAGATTATCACCTTGTAAAATGTCTTCATAAAAGTATACCAAATCAATTTCGAACATCATGTTACCTGAAGGAAAAATATTTATGACTAATAGAAAATAATATATTGCACTACAACATTCAATAGACTTGTTTCCCATAAGTAAACTCAGTAATAAATTTCCTTCCACCCGTCCTACCACAACATTATGAAAATGAGGATGGATAGAATCCTCAAAATCTATCAGAACATATCTAACTCACCATTGAAATCCCTCTTGGGGTCCCAACTCCCCATAAAACACAAGATAATGGATTAGAAAATATAAACCCTAACATTAGATACCTTTCAATTAATTATCATCCAAAATAATTTAAAACCAATCCAAGGTAGACAGAAAAAAATGATAATGTGAAAAACCACACCATGAGATACCCTTAAAAACCTCAACAAAACTAAAACACACCTACCACTTATAATGAAAAAACTAAATAATTTATAAATAAATGAAAAACTACTACAAGAAAATATACCTCCCAAAGAATGCATTTGTAATATCGATAATACTTTAAAATTTTTTCCATTATCTAAGAACAATAATAATTACTAAATAAAGATTGACAAGCATGTTTTCCCTTGAGAATATTGTACTACAATAGACCCACAACATTAAATTTAAAATGAATAAGTTCATCTAACACAAGGAACCTCAATATAACCAACCTATGTCTTGGATTCATGCAATAACTCTAAATTCTCATCTCACACTCTTCTTCTGAGGAACTTGTTTATATCATTGAACAATTACCCCTACATCTATAAACACCTACGAATCCTTTAAGGTGAAACATTACCTTTAGGTAAGGCCTTTATACATGGTTTACACACAATATCTCAATACTTCCCAAGAATATCAATGATGGGGAATACTATATTATTGATTATTTGGACTAAAATTGTACCGAAAATATTGTTCCCAATTAGCTCCATAGGTTTGTAATGATGGAAATTGAATAAATGGGTTCATATATTGATTTTTGAATACCTGCACATTATCCTAACCTTACTAGACATCATAAATCTCCTTTTTTTTATTATCCTACAACATATAATAAAAAAATATTTCTTAAAAATATCATGAACTCTTTCGCAAAGCATTACCTTCAAATCAGGATGTCTCATCTTCCACCATTACCAAGACACCATATGAAGAAATACATCCACTTGGGGGACTCGAAAGTGGTGAGGATATTTTTCTAAGTTATTGATTATTCCAACCACTTCTACCCATCCATTAACATTTTCACTAGAAAATACATTGGATTATTTTGTTATATCTTTTCATTGAAATATCAGCTAGGTATCACCCTAGTATTATTTTTCTTCTTTTCCTCATACATCATTTTAAAGATTCGTTAATGTATTATCTCTAGTTAACAACTAATAATCATGTAACATATCATCACATATATCACATAATTGTCATGTTATGTAATATTTTATGTAGGGAAACATATTCACAAGCTATAGACATATCATATAAACACTTCTCCTCATCATAAGTATGGAGCACATGAAAAAACATATCTCAACTAACTAACTATACTGATGTCATTATTTTAATCGTTCCAACCAATATGACTCATCACACCACTTCCAAATTCAAAAAATATCGATATATGTGTATATTATACGGATATAAACTACTTTATCCCAACAATTCATTCCAACAATGGTTACCCAAGAATAATAATTCAATTTTTTAATCATTTCACATGGGATACATATCATCAGTGCATGATTACCCAAATAATAACTATCAAATCTGGAACACAATGTTAGACTATTATAGAATGAAATATTTTAAGAGGGAGTATATATATATATATTTATAAATCAAGATCATGCATATATATTTAAAATGTATATTACAAGAAAAATATAATTTATGGATATATTTTAACATGATCTATTATCTTATATAGAATTATAATAAGCTCTTACATCTTTTCATACTTTCAAACATAGTATAATTATTAAATTTCCTAACTATGTATAAATAATATAATTAAAATATCAACATATCATAAATTTTAATGTTCACATTAAATAACAGTTGAGCCAATTATTCTGAAAAAACATAGAAAATAAATAACTAGCCTTATTTCATATTATTCCTATATAACTTTTATAATTTATAAATCTTATTCATTTAGTCTATAATAATTAGCTTAATATATGAATTTACTTCCCAATTAATTCATTATAAATTAAACTCTATTTTAGACATGTTATGTTATATTTATGTGTCATAAAATTACAACAAAACACACATGATAAATATCTAGTTCTCCATCCTTAGCATTGTTTCTAGTTCTTAGAATCATATAGACAAAAGGAATTATTAATTTCTCCCAAGAATACAATGTAATATGCATGAATTTAATCGTGGATTAATTTATATAGCACTAATTCTATAACTATGGATTAATTTTAAATTAAATTGAATCTTATGTATAATCTATAATACTACAAAATTGGGTTTATCCATTGTTAGGGTTTTAACAATTCTAGCCAAAAATACTATAAAACAACCCTTTGTCAGTACTAGAAAAATCATTATTATAGGGGTACCATTATCAAAAAAAAATTACAAGTACTAATAAAATCATACTTTTAAAAAATATTTCAATAAAAATAATATATAAATATAATATATATTTTTAAAATATGTCTTACATAAGATAAATAGGAATTTACACTTAAAATATAAGATATTTATTAAAAGTGACTTATAGAAATACTAAAAATTATTGTAATTAATAATTTTCTTATTATTACTGAGTAATAGTCATTTAATATCAATTTGATGATTAGAAATGAAAAAAAATAATAATAGATCTCAAATAAGTAAAAAACATAACTCAAAACTCGAAAGGCCATAACATGTGATATGAGGGTCAGTTTGGGCTCTACAACATATAAAATCGAATCATATGATGATATCTAAAATATCATGACACCGGAGACCATGGAAACTATTTTTAAGGGCCAAAATGGACCAAAATCCCTCCCAAATGGATTTTTTAGTTAGGGTACCCCATTTTTTTAAATTTATGCGAATTTTAAGCATCACTATAGGGGTCCCTTTCCCCTTTTCAGTGGGAAATGAATTTATTCTTAGGTTTTACTTTAATATTGATATTATGGATTTTAAATTTTATAATTTTTAAAATGTAAATTTATTTTTAATAAAATATATAACAATATATACATATTTTATATATATGCGCACATAAAAATTTAATTTTAAAAATAAATAAATTAAACATATTTAAAAATAAAGAATATTTATTAATAAAGGAACATGTACAAAAACATATATATAAATATATGGATAAAAAATGTAATGAAATATATATATATATATATCATAAACATTAAAACAAAAGGATATAAGGTAGTGGAAAAGGAACTAGATGTATAAGCAGGAGGTCTTAGGTTTGAAACTTGCTAGAAAAAGAGGCACACACATGAGGATGGGATTATCTAAAGTGCTGAAAAGGGGTTGGCTAGTGGGAAGCACTAATAAAGGGGGTGTGTGGGGTGTGGTAAAAAATTTATATACCCTTTATCAACACTTTTTCAGCAGTGTTAAATTCCCCCTTTAATAGAGATAAAAAACACAGATAAATGGGGCCCTTAACAGTTCTAAAAGAACAACATTTAAAGGACCCTTTTTACAGCACTATTATAGTGATGATTAAAGTTTTTGGATTTTAACCATTGTTTGATTATCATTTATTTTTTATCACTGATAAAGGAATTTTCTAGTGTTGTTAAAGAAGGATTTTCTAGTAGTTCTAAATTTAATTACAATTACTCAAACAACACTAGTTAGACATATCAAATGAATGAAATTTATTATTTAAATATTAAATCTAATAGAATATTAAATATCATTTTATTAGGTGTGTAATAATTTAAAACATTCGGTTGAATGTTTCTAAACAAATTCTATTAAACTAATTGAAAATAAATAGAGGAATGCTTAATTCCGGGCGGGACATTCCTTTAAACAATTTTATGAAAATATAAATTTTTCTTCCTATTATACCTTTTAAATAAATGTACTATATATAGTATTATTTTAATTATTAATATGCCTTTACAAGTTCATTAAAATAAATAATGCGTTAAGATATTAATAAAAATGTATTTCTCAATGGAAAAAAATCCTGAAAATAATACTCATGGAAACTAATTTACTTAATCATACTTTATTAATAATAGAAACACATTTTCCAACTACAATAATCATTATAAAACAATATCATTACTTCCTAGAATGAAACTTCAAGTATAAAAGTTGAAATATATTAATCATTTTGTTGTAACTAAACATAATATTTTAAGGAAAAAAATACCAAGAAATGTAATATACTCATAATAGTGAATATGTAAAACTATCCTACACAATATAATAAAAGGCAAGTAAACATTTGTACATGAGTTAGAACATGCATTAGTAAAATTCAGTAAAAATAAACATTCAATTAGAAACAAATAATAACAAAATTAATAACTCATGTTTCTATATATGTGAATGATTCATGTTTTGTTCTGAAAATTTGGACTTAGAGTTGGAACATTCCAACCAAAAAATGTCCAGTAGAAACACAAATCCATTGTTTCAGACCATGAGGGTCCTTAAATACCTATATCTTAGCTAGTCCTAGTTTCCAACAACACATGAAAGGTATAAATAAAACTATTTCTGTACATGTCCCATATAATACACACATCTTTCTAACTTAATATTTCATTCAATATCTTATCCATCATTTCACATAACATTCTGGGATGACCCCCACCCCACCAGTACCCCTCATGGGAATGTATTTAATATGGGGATTCACTCCAAATCCCACATCAAATAGGCCATGATGTGATGACTAGAATCAAATATTCAAATAATATGGAGGTAATACCATCATTGAATAAAAAAATATGATAGATTAGAATCATTAGTCAAATCCATAGAACCTAAATCTATGTCATACAATACATAAATTCTAAAAAAAATTTACATGGATTAAAAAGAAAAAACATGATAAACATAAACACTATCCTTTGAAGCTTTAATCTCTCCATTATGCTTCACATCAGTATCCCAATAATCAAAATTACCATTCTACCTAATATATTATTTTAAAACAACTTAGGAGATAATTTAGAGGGGTGATGTAACACCCCAACCCTAGAATCCTAGAGTCGGTGCATTATTTTAATTCATTAGCATGATTACAGAGAATCATGTCCCGAAAGACCGATTAGTTTTGAAGTCTTGGAAAATATATTACATTCATGAACATTACATTACACATTAGAAAACAAAACACAACATAAATGATCCTTTGAGAATGCCATTAATCCCCTAGCTTAACCCTTCCTATCAATCATAATAACCTTCTTTGAATACTAGGAAAATAAAACATAAGAAAGGGGTGAGCTCAAAAGCATAGTAGGGATAACAATATAGCAGAAACATTCAAAAATAATCATAAACATTTAAGGAAATGTATAAAACTAAAAAAATCCTTTTAAACTTAAACTTCAGAATAATATAGAACAGATAAATCAAATAATACCATTTATTTATTCACATGGATATTCTACTAGTTGAATAATCACATGCAATATCTATAGCCAATTTCATACTGATGAAATGCATTCATAACCACATAGTCAAGGCCTTGTGCCAACACTAAAAATAATTTTTTTTCATGGCCTTGTTTCAAGGCACTAGATTGTATCATGAGACCTACCGATGCACTGAGGAGCTATAGCGGGATCTACCCATCACTTACTAAGTCCAATTTATTCCTCATATGAAAAGGTTTAAACATAACACAAAAATTCATATTAATACTAGCATATGAAATGTCAATACTTTATACATAAACAGTGAGTGGTTTAAAAATAACACATCCAAAATCAAACATATCACAAAACCTTCAATACAATATCGGAGATTTGTATCATAATAAATCAACCTCTATTAAGAATAATATCCCATAAAGGATGTTGACATAGTTGAAAACAATCAATAAAAATCTTTGAGAGAAATATCCCCTTTTCATGAAATCATTTTAAATTCACATAATTTATAAAGGAAGTCATTTAAAAGATAGTTTTTAATCAAAGTGTCCCATACCACTTTGAAATTTTTGAAATAATTAACATTTTAAAACATTCATGTCCATATAAATAAATCCTTCAATACATTCTGAAAACATGGACATTAATGAGAAAAGTTTAGAAGAGTAAATCTTTAAAACATTTAAAATGATGTTTTAGTAAAAAGTCACATAAAAATATTCCCTTTGAAAAATATTTTATGAAACATGGACATGGATAATAAATATTTCCCAATAGATACTTACGAAAAAAACAAACTTGGATAATAAAGAGATTGTTGAATTAACCCTAACATTGCAATTTCCGTTGGTCGAGGGTACATTTAACCTATTGGATAATGACCATAGTATGTTATTAAATTGTACCAGAATCATATTCATATTTATTATATCATACATGATTAATTTATGACTTTATAAAACCCATTTAATAATTATTTCCATGTTAAATTGACATTTCAGGTAATAATTTATTTCTTTGTCGTACATGTTCTAACTTGTTATTCTTGATCGTATCATTTAGATCATGATTTACATACATCCAGAATATAACACATGATTTATATATCATATATATTTAGAATATAAATATGTATAGTAGATAGATATATTCAATGGAAAACTCTATTTATGGAGACGGTAGGCTATACGTACAGATAAACGCTATTTCTGTTTTCATGTCTTATTGAATGGAAGTAAGTGAATAAGATATATGTAAGCACACACACACACACACACAGATATATATATATATTAAGTATCATTATTATGTCATATATTACAAACTTATTAATAATATATATTTTTATAATCATCATTGAATGGTGAATGCGGAAATGAATATCATCGCGTCGTGGAGACGGTAAGTCGTACATACACACGAGCGATGATGTCATTTTTTTAATGATTAAAAGATGTGAAATTGGATGGTATATTAATTTTACAGAGACATTATAATTTTATTTTCATTATTTATATACATATTACTCATAATTATATCCATCCAAATAATAATGTGTTGAATAAAAAATTACATCACGGCATGGAGACGATAAGCGGTACGTATGCACGCATGGTGACATTATCATTCATAGGATGGATTGAAAAATGAATATGATTGTATAATATTTATAATAACATAAAAATATATAGAAGGTACTGGAGTTAATTTTTTTATGGAAATAACAAAGAAATAGAAGGTGGAAGAATAAAAGAACTTAAAAGATGGTGGTGAAATTATTACCTCTCCTTTGGGTGTTTTCTTTGGAGTTGAACAAAAAGGGTCTTTAGGTTGGATTTTTGATAAAAGGACTATAGGTTGAAGTGAGGGAAGTTGGAAGGATATTTGGGTATGCTTTTTCCGAGCCCGATGGCTTTGGAGGTGTGATTATGAGAGAAGTGGATGTTCCCTTTTATAAGAGGGGTGAGGGTCACTTTTGGAAAAGATTAAAATATTAATTTATTATACAATCATATTAAGTTTGTAATGGCTCAAAATGAATTAATTTAGATACTTAGATGGTTATTGGTCTAACTCCTTTCAACAAGTAGGTTTTAGAAAAAATTAGGTTAACACTTTAGCCTTATCTTTTAGATTCAAATCTTAGTTAAATAGTTTAACTTTTATTGTGTCTTCTTGTATTCTTACACTATGTGGTGAATAAACATACTCTAAACATCCAAGAGAACCTAAAATGGTTCCTTAATGACATATATAATATTATTTAATCCCTTTTTCCGAGTCTTATACTTTTAGGAATATTATATCAACCAATAATATAATATTTGTTTTAAAAGTTAATTAATGTCAATTTTGACACTATTTGGTATTTTGTTTTTGTGAAAGTCAAAACAACCCTATCACTTAGAAAATAATTTATCTAATCAACCCTAAAATGTAATATTAACATATAAAATTCTTTTATGGCATCAAAACTCTTAAATTATATTTATTTTATTATTTATAATATAAAATATTTTAATATTTCATTAAGAAGGTAATTACTTCATCATCATTGTGTCATTAAAAAAATTTAATTATTTAATCTCTAAATATTATAAATAAAATACCATTATGTATTAAATCTTGTTATATTTTGAATTAATATTTATATTAAAATTTATCTTTTGTATAACCATATATTAAAATTTTTTTAGTTATTAACATTTGCATTAGACACCATTAACTCTTGTTTAAATAAAATAATAATAAATGTCCTAATCTAATCCATGTGGACCTAAAGAATCATATTTTATTACTAAGGATATTTATTGTTGAATTACACTTATATAATAGAATTAGAACATGTGTTAGGAAGATTATAATATAAGTTTTACCTTTAATTACCCTATTTACTTTTAACTGTGGTAAATAAAAGTCAAAAGTTATTATTCATAAAAAAATATTTTCATCTTATTGAATCACATTTTAGTTACTCATATCAACTGTGTCTCTTGTAGTTTTTAAATTAAACTCACAAAAGTAGTTAAGTTATGTTTTATGAAAATTTGCTAATGTGCCTAGAAGTTGGGTAAAAGATGTTAAAAATTCAATAAAATTTTATACATTTAATTTTATTTTAAAACGACTCAAATTGAATACATTGAACTAATATAAGTATTATTTATCATTTTTTAATTTAAATAAATATAAATGAAATAAATAATTATTTAAATAAAAAGTCGATTTTCAACAAAAACACAGTGTTTTTCATTACTCATAAAAAAATTGAATGTTTTCAGAAAATTACAAAAACATCCCTCTAAGATAATTTTGATATTAAGAATTCAAAAATGAAGTATATTTTTCCAAATTCAAAACATATAAGATTCATTTATTAATTTAAAATCAATTCCCATTGTCAAAACCAAAAAGCGGGTTTTTAAAAAGTAAAAACTATCAAAAGATTGACATGTTTTTATATCAAATCTAAATGTAAACTTACTTATAATGGACCATATTGTATTAATTATATAAATATAATCAAATTATACTTCAAAAACATTCAAATCTATAATTTAACACAGTGAATTATTTTGATTAAAAAAGATGTTTTCAATTAAAATTTATCATCTTTCGTTATTCATAAAAATATGAAAGTTATTAGAAAAATACCAAAAAATTATCCAAACTAAATTTTTATGTCCCACATCTAAATAAGAAGTTTATTTTGTAAAATTTAATATAAAAGTGTTAGATATTTCATTTATAATTTGTTCACCATTAGTAGGCGGCAAAATTTCATTTTTGAAAAATATTTCATTTATCTGAAAATTTTAATTTTTTCTTATATGATGTCTAAGAAACACATAATATGGATGTTAAAATTATATTGAGTATATAAGATTCAAAATTCAGTAATTAATATTCATAACCTCTTTTTGAACAGCTAGTTTGGTAAGTTGTGGTGTGCTCGAACTCGCTGTAGCATGTAACAGAAGCTATTAAATTAATATAATGAGATGATTTACTATGAAATACTGTGGTGTTAAATTCTAACCTCCTTCAATAAATTTCATTCTCTCAATTTGAAATTTTTCTTGGAAAATAAATTGTTAAAAATATAAAAATACCTTTGTGGATAACCCACATCAGAAATTTGGTTAATAAAATTTAGTCTTAATAAGAGGGAAATGGAGATGAAAAAGTCACCACAGAATTATGATCTAGATTTGGAGAAAATTAGTCTCAATTAGAGGCACATAATTGGAGGAGAAATGTAAATATTTATAGGGAGTGCTTGAGGTCCCCAGTCTCAAACAAGTGTAATATTGAGGGTCTCAAAGCCATCAATCTAAGATGATTTAAAATATCATCGGTTCAACAGAACTTAAGGTATTAGGATAACAATTTTTTTGTTTTCAGATCCCTTCCCTAAATTTTGAAAATTAATTTATTCATAGAATAAAAGGAATATATATATATATATATATATATATATACTTGACAAGTAGATTTTCATCCTTCAACCAATTCCTACCACAAACTCATCATTCACTCCAAAAGATAATAGAATTTAAAAATATTCTATTTATCCTAATCGTATAGGGTTCTAAAAAATGAATTTATAATTTATCTGTCAGACCATTTAAAAAAACTAAATTATACAAACTAGGACATAACGTAGGCCAGTGGTATGTGATGCACCCTTGTCACCCTTCGGTTGCGGGTTCAAGTCATGCGGCCTTGCCGGACACAACGGGTTTTCGCCCAACCTCCAGGTTATCCATTTTATGACAGTCCACAAATAATCTCAAGAAATTATTTAACCTTAACAGTAGTATCCAATTTCAAACTTAATCGATTCCAATCTTTAGACTTATCCAAAATACTTCTGTCCAAACTCAAAGTCCCAAATTTTTAAGGAAGGTAAACATAGGGAATATCCTTTTTCCCATGTAATAACATGTGAATACCTTCATCATGTATTCTTTTAAAAAGAAGGTAACATAATGAATTATCATATAACAATATTGATTAAAATCATTCTCCCTTATTACTTATATAATACTGGATATACTCCTTATAACCAAAAAAATTTTAAAGTCTAACAGTGATGAAATATTAAAATCATTAATCAGATTCAAGGTATTCAAGAATATCCAATATAATTTATCCAAAGCAATCATATATTTTTCCAAAATCACTACCTGAGTATCAAAACCATATTAAGGTTTATCATTCCTTAAACCATGTATTTTAAAAACATTTGACTTTCTATTGAGTCACATTTCGTAGAACCATATAATCTAAAATCATTAATGAAATAGTATTGCAGCACAATCCCTATATACTCAATAATACTTATAACATGTACATAATTAATACAATACTCAAATGAGACAATACTTTAATGACAAAATAAGAACTATAATCATTCCTATTCATCTTCGGTAGTATCATAACTTTATTATTATCCAATATCATCATTTTGGGGTATACTCAGACGATTTGAACATTGATTCGTGTAGTGTCCCAACTCCTTGCAGATGAAGTAATGGACATTTGAAATATTTTTTACCCTTGAAATCAATTACATGGTGTCCTTTTTCTCCACACTTATAAAAAACTCCCATTACTTTAAAGAATTTACCAAGATGATTAATTACACAGTTATCACATAGGAGAAAATCCTTCTTTCCCCTCTTCCTTTTATCCATCTTTCTCTCTCTACCATCCTTTGTTTCTATTGATACCCTTCAAAGCCACAGGACTCAAAAAAATTTACTTATCCTATTAAAACATGATATTATTTCTTCATATGATGAGAATATATGAGAAACTATTTACCTTATAAATTTTGGACTAATACCATGAAAGATATGACCCTTATTACTCTTTGGATCATGCATATTGCCGGAGTTCTCATTCCTTCTACTGGGCACCATTTATAAACAATTCCATACACTAGGTTAGTTTATAAATCACAATGCATAATTACAAACTTATAAAATACATAATTTAAATTGAAAAGTTTATGCATATAATCCATAATCCTAAAAATGTTTTCATTGAGGAAGTAGTTACTCTTAAATCCTTCATAATTGTTTATAATGAAAATGTGAATTATTTTAAGCATATCCCCCAGGAGTATCGTAACCAAGAGTGTAGCAAGGGCTGTTGTTTTGTACCAGGATACCCTGGGTCAAGCCCGAAACTCTTTGTCAGAGTTTCCATGCCTAGGTACATCTGTGCCAGAGAGACCTCTACCTAATCGTATCCGAACAGGGATGTATTTCTTGTAAAATACACAAAATCTCTACATTACAAAAATTCTAGGAAATTATTCTATACTAATCCTCAAAGTTTATCTTAGGGTAATTTTCTTAGATTTTATGTAAATCTATTTCAAAGGATGTTTCTTAAATTCCTCTAATACCAACTCCAACACCCCATCCCTAGAAGCCCAGAGTCATTGCATTATTTTAATACATTGGCATGATTACAAGGAATCATGTCTTGAAAGACTGATCAGTTTAGCAATGTTAGAAAATAGATTACATACATGAACGTTACATTACACATTAAAAAGTAAAACACAGAATAAATGATCTTTGAAAATTCCATTAATCCCATAGCTTAACCCCACTTATCAATCATAATACACTTCATGGAATCCTAGGAAAATAAAACATAAGAAAGGGGTGAGCTCCAACGCTCAGTAAAGATAACAATATAGTAGAAACTTTCACAAATAAGAAAAAACATTTAAGAAAATGTATACAACTAACACAAAATCCTTTTAAACATAAAACTAAACATAATATAACAAAGATAAATGAAATAATTCCATCTACTTATTCACATTTATATTCTACAAGTCGAATAATCACATACAATATCCATTGGAAATTTCATAATGATGGAATGCATAATTCCAAAATTCATAACCACATAGTCAAGGCCTTGTGCCAAGACTATGAATAAAATTTTTTCAAGGCCTTGTGCTAAGACACTAGATTGTCTCATAAGACCAACCGATTCATCTAGGAGCTATAGTGGGCTCCACCCGTCACTTACTATGTCCAATTCATTCCTCATATGAAAATGTTTAAACATAACATAAACATTCATATTAAAACTAGCATAAAATATTTCAATACTTTGTCCATAAACCATGAATGGTATAAAAATAACACATCCACTATCAAACATATCACAAAAACAAAAATAAAATATGGAATATTTGTTTCATAATAAATCAACCACCCTCAATAATAATATCCCATAAAGGATGTTCATTTAATTGAAAATAATCAGTAAAAATCTTTGAGATAAATATCACATTTTTATGAAATCATTTAAAAGTAACATAATTTATAAAGGAATTAATTTAAAAGATAGTTTTCAATCAAAGTGTCCCATAACACATTGAAACTTTTTAAATAATTAACATTTTAAAAGATTCATGTCCATATAAATAAATCCTTCAATCCATTCTGAAAACATTGACAATAATGAGAAAGGTTGAGAAGAATAAATCATTAAAACATTTAAAATGATGTTTTAGTAAAAAAGTCTCTTAAAGATAATACCTTTTAAAAATATTTAATTAAACATGGAAATGGATAATAAATATATCCCCGTAGATACTTACATAAAAACATCCTCGAATAATAAAGAGATTTTTGAATTAACCCTTACCTTGCACTTTCTTTTGGTAGAGGGTACATTTAACCTCTTGTATACCGACAATAGTATGTTATTAACTTATACATGAACCATATTTATATTTATTATATCATACATGGTTTATTTATGACTTTATACTACCCATTTAATAATGATTTCCATGTTAAATTAACAGTTTGGGTAATAATCACTTTCTTTATCTTACGTGTTTTAACTTGTAATTCTTGATCGTATCATTTAGATCATGATTTATATACATCCAGAATATAATTCATGATTTATATATCATATATATTTTGAGTATAAATATGTATAGTATATAGATATATGAAATGGAAAACACTATTTATGGAGACGGTAGGCCGTACGTAGACATAAACGCTTTTTCTGTTTTCATATCGTATCGAATAGAAGTAAGTGGATACAATATATTTAATTACATAAATATATATATATATATATATATTCAATAGAATTAGTATTTCATATATGAAATACTTATTAATAATATATATTTTTATAATCATCGTTGAATGGCGAATGTGGAAATGAATTTCATCGCATCGTGGAGATAGTAAGTCATATATACACACGAGCAACGATGTCATTTACTTAATGATTAAAGGGTGTAGAATTGGATGTGATATTAATTTTACACAGAAATTATCATGTTATTTTCATTATTTATATACATATTACTCATCATTATATCCATCCAAATAACAAAGTGTTGAATAAAAAATTACACCACGGTGTGGAGACGGTAATCCGTACGTATGCATACATGGTGACATTATCATTCATAAGATGGATTGAATAATTAATATGGTTGTACCATATTAATAATAACATTAGAATATGTATAATTTACTAGAGTTATTATTTTGGTATGGAAATAACAAAGAAATATAATGTGAAATAAGAAAAGAACTTGGAAGAAGGTGGTGAAATTGTTACCTCTTCTTTGAGTGTTTGCTTTTGAGTTGATCAAAAGGCATAATTAGGTTGGTTTTCTGATAAAAGTAAGTACTCTAGGATAAATTGAGGGAAGTTGGGAGGATATTTTGGAAGGTTTTGGATTAGCCAAATGGCTTTGGATGTGTGATTTTGAGAGAAGGGGAAGTTCCCTTTTATAAGAGTTGTGATTGTCACTTTAGGAAAAGATTAAAATATAAATTTATTATACAATCATATTAGGTTTATAATGGCTCCAAATAAATTTATATGGAACCTTAGGTTGTTATGGGTCAAAATCCTCTCAACCAATAGGTTTTAGACAAGGTTAGGTTACCATTGTAACCTTATATTTTTTATTTAACTCTTAGTTAAATAATTTAAATTTTACCATGTCTTCTTGTATTCTTACACTATATGGTTAATAAACTTATTCTAAAATTCCAAGAGAATATAAACTGGTTCATTAATTACATATATAATATTATTTAAGACCTTTTTCCAAACTTTATATTTTTAGGAATATTATATGAACAAATAACATATTATTTGTTTAAAAAATTAATTTATGTCAATTTTGACATATTTTGGTATTTTGTTTTTGTTAAAGTCAAAAAAACCGTATCAATTCAAACAAAATTTATCTAGTGAATCCTAAAATTTCATAATAACATATAAAAATTTTTTTGGCATCAAAACTTTTATATTCTATTTATTTTAATATTTATCATATAAATTATTTTAATATTTCATTAAGAATGTATTTACTGCATTATCATTGTTTCATAAATAAATTTAATTATTTAATCTCTAAATATTATGAATAAAATACCATTATGTAGTAAATATTATTATCTTTATAATTAATTTTTATAGTCTAATTTATCTTATTTATAACTTTATATTAAAAATCATTTAGTTATTAAACTTCGAATTTAACACATTTAACTCTTCTTTAAATAAAATAATAATAAATGTTTTGGTCTAATCTGAGTGGACATAAAGGATAATATTTTATACCTAAAGTTGTTTTTGTTCTAAATACATTTATACAATAGAATTTTGACATGTGTTAGGGTAATTATAACATCATTTTTACCTTTAATTACTCTATTTACTTCTAACCATGGTAAATAATGTCAAAAATTACTATTTACCAAAAACAAAATTCATCTTATTGAAAAAAACATTACATACTCATGTAAACATTGTCTCTAGTATTTTTTTAATTCATCTCAAAAAGCAGTAAAATTATGTTTTATTCAAATTTGCTAAGGTGCATTGAAGTTGGGTAAAAGACGTTAAGAAATTCAATAAACTTTTATACATCAAATTTTATTATAAAATGATTCCAATTAATTAAATTGAAATAATATTGGTTATATTTATCTATTTTTATTTTAATTAAATTAAAATAAAATAAATAATTATTTAAATAAAAAGTCGATTTAAAACAAAAACGTAGTGTTTTTCACTATTCATCAAAAAAATGAATGTTTTCCAAAAAATAATAAAAATTAACCCTAAGATAATTTTGAAATTATTAATTCAAAAATGAAGTCTATTTTACCAAATTAAAAACATATAAGTTTAATTTATTAATTTAAAATTAATTCCCATTGTCAAAACAAAAAATTGGGTTTTTAAAATGTAAAAACTATCAAAAGATTGACATGTGTTTATGTCAAATTTAAATGTAAAATTACTTTTAATGAACTAAATTGTATTAAATGATAAAAATATAATCTAATTATATTTCAAAACCATTCAAATATATAGTTTAACACTATAAATTTTTTTTATTAAAAAAGTTGTTTTCAATTAAAATTTTGTATCGTTCACTATTTATCAAAATATGAAAGTTATCAGAAAAACAAAAAAAATTATCCAAAATAAATTTCTATGCCCCACTTCTAAATAAGAAGTTTATTTTGTGAAATTTCATATAAAATCCTCAGATATTTCATTTAAAAAAATTCACCATTAGTAGGTGGTAAAATTACATTTTCGAAAAATACTTCATCTATCTAAAAAATTGAACTTGTTCTTATATTATGTCTATGAAACAAATAATATGGGTGATAAAATTATATAGAGTATATAAGATTCAAAATTCAGTTAATACTATTCATACCCTCTTTTTGAACGGCTAGTTTGGTGAGTTGGGGTGCGCTTGAACTTGGTGTTGTGTGTAACACAAGCTATTGAATTACATTAATGAGATAAAGTACTATGAAATCTTAGGGTGTTATAGGTTATAAATTTTGAAGACTCAATATGGTCATATTTTATTATAAAAACAATATTCATGTCGAATCAATGTTTTGGGATAGATAATTATGGAAAAACATGTTATGAAAAGGTTGGTAAATCAGAATAAGTCTAAGAAAAACTACGTCAAATATAATAGATTCACCACTTTCAAAAGCATTAACTACATTTGAAATGTCATAAGTTATTACCATATAATATGAAAATTTATATAATTTTACTATAATAACTTATGAGTGATATCCCTCATCTAGTATTATGAAAAATTCATTGTTTCCAACCTTCCCATTATTATCAAAATTTAATGATCATTATATTTGGTAAAAAAGAAAAATAATATATAATTAAAATACATGGCCTTGAAAATATCATTCAATATGTTCTTACATATCAACTATGACTCTAATATCTGAAACTGGTGGATATCTGTTAGGAGTTCCCCTTACTAATTGATTAGGATGTAAATAATTCTAAATTCCCATTATAACCACACCTATACTATACACTTCCCAGAAATATCATAAACCAAGCTCATCAAAACAACCATTGTCACAATAATTCTAGAAAATTAACACCATGATTTATAAATAAAAATTTATGACAAAACCAAAACATAAAATCCATTAATTAATCTATATCCATCCTAAATCGATAATATAACACTGATCATTCCCTAAAAAGAAAAATACATAACTAGGGAATATAATTGATAGTTGAAAAATAATAATCACAAACATTAATAAGAATTATCCAAATGATATAGTGTCAATGAATTCAATAGATTTCAAATTCTTATTGTTTTTAGAAATATGTCTTTTTTCCCATGACAATGAAATAAATCTATCATTTTAACATGAATTATGCCATTAACAGTCATTTTCCTCTTTATAATTCATATACATTTAACCAAAATTTTATTATAAATTTCATTATTAATCATAAGGATTCACCAATAATTATATTTATAATTTCATTAAAGTAAATATATAACAAATTAAAGTTGTCTATTAACCTATTTAATATTCTTATTTTAACAAATAATAACTATTTAAAACAATTATAATCTATATCCTATTTATAAATTCATTTAGTTATATAAGATTTTTTTAACCTAGCCTTTCAATTATTATATTAATTTAGGGATCTTATGAAAATTCTGAATTTGAGATATATAAACAAACTAGACATCTCAACCCATAGATACTCATTAATATAAACAAGTAACCTCACAATACCATTGGTCTGAAATCAAATTTAATAAAACTCTATATAGGTGTTACCCTTTAACCATTATATTCCCATCACCTGATTCCCTAAATCATTATCTCACAAACTAATTAGACAATCAACTAGCCCAAATTCTCCAACTCAGCTTTTATTTAAGCTTACAACCCACTCATATCCCATATGAGGATCACTCATTATGAAGGAACACTAGAACACCTTCCTTCTGGTGAATTTATATTCTAATTATACCAGCTCAGGTAGATGGTACCATTCTATATTAGGGAGAACCCACAAGTTTTGGGTCACACTAAAGTGACAACCATCACTCCCAACACTTTTTATAGGTTATAACCAACATTTAATAACCTATAAAGACTATATGAATATATCTAAACTTCTCTACTTATGCTACACCTAACTATACTAGGTTATATAGTTATAATAGGATAAAAACCCAAGAAAATTGTTTAAAAAACCGATTATTATAAATATAAAACAATTTTTCTATATAATTTATTGTTATATTTTCCCTCTTCATATTTTTTTTCAAAAAACAAACAACAATTTTTATTCTAAACTATCCATATAGATAAAAACATTTGAGAAAACAAGAAATTTTATTTTATTCAAAAACACTCCAAAGAGAGACAATATACAAGGAGGAAAAAACATAGACTACCTTAGTGACACCCCAACACTAGGAGCACAAGGAGAAACTATACATTAAAAACATTTTCAATATAATTTTCATGTTTCCACCTCACAAATTATTCCACTATAATGGTTTATTTTATTCCTTAAACTACGATATAGTATTACATTTACACTCTATCTATTTATTTATAGATCTTTATGCTCATTACCTTCCCATCATTTAACATATAATTCAATACAAATTATCAGGTAAATATAAATCATTTAATAAAGGGATTAAGTGACCATATTTCATGAAAATTAAAATTGGTTATCCAACCTATTGATCTTTCCATTCCAAGGTTTATAAACTATTTAATTCACCCTACAATCAACCTTCATAAAAAACATATAATATCTTAAAAATAAAGAAACTTAGAAAAGAAACTAAAAAAATAAAAGAGTGGTAAACAAATCAATGAAGGAATAGTTCATCTTAATAAATGTAAAAGGAAGGCACACACATCACCTTACCCTTGAAAAAAATCCTAGAACATCAATCCTCAAAGATGTGTCAGTGTATTTGTATGAAAATATACCAGAACCCCTCCCCCAAGACCATATATTCATAACATGAAGTCTGATGTAAGAGATAATAGATGGGACATATAAGATAGAGGGGGCCTTTACGTCGACTATATCTTCATAAAACCATTACCATTTTAATGATTTATGCATACCATATCTTAAAGTAATCTTTATAGGGTTTGATTACTAAATATTGACCCCTTACATGAAATTGGTTCATGCGATTTAATGGGTGGGGTTCAAGAAATAGATTTGTGGTCACACAAACCATTTAAGGGAAATAAATAGGAATCAAGGATGAATAAAAATAGTTTCACTAGGCCAGTTCATGGTATTATAAATTAAAGTATTTTGGGATCTATAAGGTATCTTATGTGAATCCAAAACAGGTCTGAAAAAGTTATTTTGTAAGATAAATGTTATGTATGGAAATCCTCTACCTCAACATGGTAGAACAATTCTAGGAAAATACAATCTATTAAAGCACCCAAAACTCTGTACTAGCTTCCACAAAACTATTAACATCATATCAATCATAAAACACTATATATAAACCATAAACATATGGAATACATGCTACTTCTTTTATTCCAAAAGGAATTACTAATAAGGATAAAAAAACTGTAAAATGAAATCACGTTAGACAAAATTAGAAACAATGATATAAATTAGAATGATTAAAATCCTTAAAATGATATCCAATCAATCCTGGAAGTCCCCTATAATCATCCATGGATTAAGAAGAAAGATCAATATTAAACAATGAAAATCAGAAGAAAACTACTTATAAAGGAATTAATTGGGATTCCACCATTCCCTAGAGACACTCAAAATAGTCCTGGTGAGCTCAGTAAAAGAGTGATCTATGATCCCCACATTATAAACTATTATATCCAGACCCCATTTTCTCTAATGTTAAAACAATATGATTTTATCCTTTAACCATCACCATTTCATTAGTAACATCATTTTGAAATTTCCATAAATATTTCAGCATTACACACCAAAAAACATAGTTTAAAGTTCATCACATACCATTTTAAACTTTCTTAACTAGGAAAAAAACCATTCATACCACTACACCTAGATCTATGGTGTATTAGTTTCTTAACTACTAGTTTTTCATAGGTTTAAACCGTTGTGGAACAAAATTAAAAATTGACACCATATATGTTCCTCTCATCTTAGAAAACTCAACACCATTATCCCTGAAAAAAATCTAAAAAATCTTATCCCTATATCATTTATCTCACATATTTCCCACATCTAAACTCACAAAAAATCTCATTACACTAATCCTACCACAACAGTTTGGTGCAATGGAGGATACCCAGAATCCTTTTAATCCATTATAACTACTCTATAACACAAGGGAAGTCCCTTTTAGGATCCCTAGACCTTAGAAAAAAACAAGGGATGGAAATTGTATATTTAGGTCTATGGAACAATATCTTCCAAATATATTTTTATATTTTCTAATAATTATTTTTACTTACATCCATCATATACCCTGATGATGAAAAACATGTAGACTTATAAATAAATGATTGATGATTATGAAATTATTATTTCCAAAGTAATATTATTAATTTATACTATATTAGATATATCTTGTCTTTTTATTTCATATATTACTCAAGTTACACCCTATTATTGTTTCAACGTTTCTCTACATTGATCCCTCCAATTATGATTTTTCATAATGACAATGGAAATAAGGCCACTAGTTGTATGTCTAATGGGTATCATGGATAACATCTCAATCTTATGATCCACGGAATAATTTCATGATAACATTATCAACATTATTTGTATTCTATCATTTCATTTTACCTCTTCATGAATTGATTTTACATGAAATATACATATATATACACATGGACAATAAAAAACCATAAAGTGATGTGTTGAGGAAGATAATAATGTCCTGAGTGATTTACATGGCCATGTGAGTTTTGTTTTACCTATTATCATCCATGAATAATTCAAATCATTAGTTATATATATATATTATCAATAAAAAATAACCATAGGTAATGTTGGTTAATGATGATGTTGTGTCATTTTAAATAATATTATTTCTATTCGTATACATTATCGAATATAATACATGATTATTGAAACCGAAAATGTGATTGTGATGGGATGTTAAGAGATGATTTTGTGAGTTTTATACAAAGGAATTTGTATATACAACATGTTTTAGGTTGAGGAAGATTAATACTAGCCCTTTTTAAATGATTCACATTCATTTTTAAAATTATATAAACAATAATCAATGAGATGTGATCCCACATCTGTTGTTTTTAGCTCGATGCTTCCTTATATTACAATCCATGTAATAACATGATGTTTAATCCCAAATGGATCTGGTGTAATCCTTCAACTATTTGTATCGACCCATATGATAAAGGCCAAGCACCCCTGGTGTCAACCCAACGTGCTTTATAACAAAACCATGTGAGCCCATGGATCCACCGGATAGTTATCCATGCTCAATATAACCTAATAAACTAGTATGGATAGCCAATTTGTTTAACCTCAAAATATATTTAGTCCTTTGATAATATAATTCTATATAAAATTCATCCTTATATATCAATTTTATAATCCAATTAAACATTTAAGTTTTACACATCTTATCTATTACTGTAAAATTTTATAATTATTATAATCTAATAATGGAATTATGAATAATTTATATATAGATAAATTCCTTATAAAAATACACATATGAAAATATCATACCTAATTAAAATTTTTTTAATGCAATCTTGTTTTATTTAATTAAAAATTGTTAATATTTTTATTTATTTCTATTATTATAGTAAACTACATATTCTTATCACTTATGAACATATTTTTAATATTTAAAATATTCTTTTACACATATAAATATTATATATATTTTTTATTTTTTATAGTTTTTAATTATTGATATAATCATTATAATTATTAAACTACTTATATATAAAAATTTATTATTTAAAATATTCTCTTATAATTATCTCACAATTAGCATTTATTTCCTATATAAAAATTTTACTTTATTATAATTATCTTATTTATTCATTTTAAGTTAAAATTATTATATACTATGAAATTTATGTAATTCAATGAATAGTATAATACTATTAGAATATATTCATTTCCAATTAATAAAATTATTTTATTTCGAACTAAAAATTTATATTACATAACATATATATTTATCAAATTATTTTTTAAATATATATATTTATATAAAGTCAAAGATATACATAAAATAATATTTATATTTCCATTTAAATGTTATCTTACTTTAGGAATTATTGTTTATCATGTACTATCATTTATCATCGAATAATTCAAAATCATTAAAAATTAATTTAAATAACATATAATGAAAATTTTCATACATTATTTTGATTAAAAAATAAATATATATTTGGAAGTATAAACATATAAACAATAAAATCATTTTTAATAAATATTAATATACAATATTTTATTAAAATAAATAAAAATATATTTGATGTGTCAATAAATTATATATATGAGGGTTCTCATAGTGAAAATAATTTTATTTCCAAAAATATACTCTATGATAAAATATATATCACAACTTGTTTTAGATGTGAGAAAATCCATTTAATAAAAATTAATTTATACAAAATAATTATTCTAAAATATTAGTGCATTACATTATATCTCCTTAAATAAATTTTATCCTTAAAGTTCCAATCATCTTGGAAATGATAAATTTTTATTATTAATTAGTCATAGGAAAAATATTCTTTTTTTCCAAATTATGATTAAATAGAGATTGTTAAAGATAATTTTCATTGAAATATAACATAAAATAAATCACTGAAAAAATTATTTATTTTAAAAGATCACTCTATGTATTTAAAAATAATATACAATGAAACATTTGACAATATATATAATCCTCCCTTAGAATACAGTAACACTCTAAAATCTATATAACCTTTTTCTTATGAAACACCATAAAACCTAATTATAAATACATCATCTGATAATTAAAACTCTTAAAAAATCCTTAATTGATAATATGATAATCCAAAAATTTAAATGACACTTTCTTTTGATACCAAATGTGATTCCCTGAACCCACAAACTTGTTTCTGGTGCTGACAATAAAATAAAATTCTCATTTTTATAATTAATTTGATACTAAAATAAGTGACCCAAGTCTAATAAATTATAAACTAAAAAATAATTCCATATTTATAGTCACTTAATATTGAATAACCATTTTAGGTTTTAAGTTTTAGGGTTGTAGTAAATTCAATATATCTGAAAATGAATAATATTTACCTTAAATGGGTATTATGTTTTCCCCATAATTAGAAACTCCTAGAATAATACTCTGGGTTCACTTAGGATAATATTTATCATTGATATCTTACACCATAATATCTCTCACTCATCAATATAAATTATGAATATGTTTTTAAAACATGTGATGAGTAAAAGATCTCAATAGTGGTTTTTAGATAATAGGAAAACTCTCCTTTTTAAAATTCTTGAAAACTCCTTATAAAATTTTCCTCAAAACCAAATACTAGAGGTGAATGAAACCGTAACAAGATGATTTTTTTATGAATTATTTTTTTCAAAAAAATTAAAATTTATATTATGTTATTATTTATATGTAACAATAATTCAATCTTATGTCAAACACAACACTGGGTAATCTCACACTACACAGAACAATTGGTTTTCTTATGTGACCCACAATACTGAGTTTTAAAAAAACACAACCCATTTTTAATATAGTTATTTAAAATAAACTATTATAGCATATCGATTATAAATAGAAAAATGGATATAAATAAATAATTTTTTAATATTTATTAATATGTATTTAAAAAAAGAACTATATTGATAATAAAATACTTAAGCCGTCATATGATTGAAAATGACACTTTCTCAAAGATATTATTTTCATTAATTTTGTGAACAATAATAATATTAACTTTTTAAACTTTCAAAATATTAATTTGATAAAATTATCATCATTTCAAATTCATAATTTCAAAATTATATTACACTGAATTTTCAGTATTTTTCTGAAAACTTTCATTTTCTGATGAATAGTGACAAATACTGAGTTTTAATTGAAAACTATCCTTTTTATAAGTTATTTATGATGATAAATTATATTTTAGTTATGTTTAAAATTTTAAATAGTTTAATTATACATATATTAATACAATTTATTTAATTAAAAAAAATTCATAGTGAATTTGAATATAAAAACATTGAAATTTTTTGATCATTTTCCCTCTAGAACCCTACATTCTCATCACGTCTGTGGGATTAATTTAAAATTAATCTCTGACACTTATATGAAAATAATATTTTATAATATATTCAATTTTAATAATAATGTTAATTTATAATTTCTAAAAATTCAAGTTAATTATTTTCCAAAATGATTAGTGAATTCAATAAGAATTAGTTACTATTGTTAAAGTTAACATGGGTTTATTAAGGGACTAAAATAAAATGTTAAGGATAAAATTAACATACAAAGTTATAAAAAAATCATTGGCTGTCCATATTTTAACCATTACACATACTATGTTCAATAATGGTACATTTTGGACCATTTAGATGCATGAAAAACATGTGTGGAATTCTCTATTTGGAAATTTTACATATTTTCAACTCATATCACTTATAAATGGACACCCCCAATTAGCTCTTCCTAAAACATTAAATAATACTTTTATTAGAAACATCCTACCCAAACCACTTCTATAATTCCCCCCCATCATCCTAGTATCCTTATATTTCATAAAAGTATAACCAATGAAGGAATTTCGTGCAAATCTATGGTGGGTAAGTGAAGTAGAGACAATGTTCCTCAATAATTGTTTTTGTTATATCTCTTCCTCAAACTGCTTTAGTTATTTATATATTAGTGATATATAGTAACCTATTTATCTTAAATATACATATATTATATTTTGTTTTGTGTACTACATACAACAACACATAGTTCTATCAAATGTGTTACTAAATCATCGTTTATGTGTACAGAGGACTACCACTTCAGAAACCCGTGTCATTCATTTTTACATTACCGCTACTCAAGGATGGAAATAATGATATATATATATATATAATTAATTATATTAATGAAATAATTATGGTTCATTAATTTTTATTTCAAACATTCCTTTCTTCTATCCATTTTGTGGGGATACAATAATGTCGTTCCTGTGTATGGCGCACTACTACCTCACGTTGTGATGTGAATCATTCACAGTTTACATTGAATATATTAATGTTGGGTTTAATAAAAATAAATAATATATGTATGAAATAATAAATATTTTTGAATAATAATATATCATATACTTTTTTCCCATGTGAAAAATAAAATGAAAAATAGTGCTCATGCATGCGTACAACCTAAACTCTCCATGAACGTTGCATTCCGTTTTATATCACTAAATTTTATTGATTAATATAAATACATATATATTGAATATATATTATATTTATATCATTATTTAATTTTTTAGATGATTAAATATTGATCAAGTTAATAAGGACAAGAATAATAAGTCAAAACATGTAAGAAAAAGAATGTTATTATTCCTTGAAACAAAACATTAACAAGGAATTGATAATAAAAGAGTGATTTAATGTCAAAATACAATCATATGTGGTATGATATATATGAATATTATTTTGTGATATATTTATAATTAAATTAAATTTATTATACAGGATTTTTAAATGTGTACGATGGAAGTTAAGACTTAAAGAAAGGGGATTTCTAGTGTTACTTTTATCTTTGAGAGACTTTCTCCTTATTTGCCACTACTTTATTTATTGGGGTGTATATACATACCTATAATAATATATATCATCAATATACCTCATTTCATGATAAATATTATTTCTATCGATGTTATTCTTTTATAGGGATTATGGATCAAAATTTAATCAATTAGTAAGGGATTTTTTCTCAATTTTTCTTATTTGAGATGTATTTCATGTTATGAACCAATATTCATTCAATGAGTTTATAAAAAACCCCACTAACATGGAATATAATGAATATATTCTCCATTATTATATTATAACTTCATTTTATGCTCTTACTTCATGGGTTTTACGACTCAACGTTACCAAAGTTTTAATGATTTAATATTAAAATATTTTATTTTATTTTGATTATTAATGATCATGTCTCCAATTTTGAAATCATAGGATCTACATCTCAATAATTATAATGAATTTTATTATCCTAGATTATTCATGAACAGAATTTTTAGACACCATTACCAAAAATTTCTTTAAAAATTCATTTATAATTTTTAATTTTATTTTAAAATAATAATATTTTGAAAATTTTTTATGTTTTTTAAATAAATTTTCAATGTAAAAGAATATTTTCATCACGAAATGTTTTTAATTATCATTAAAATTTATTTTCTATCTAGGATGACATCTATTGGGGTTACTTATTCCTTTTGGGATATTGTCCAATTATATAATTTATAATCATAATATGAATGATTTATCATTTGATTTCACAATATATATAATCCATTTTCTACTACACATGTCATAACATGAAGAAATTCTTATGAAACCTACTTTTCCATGAGTTATTATGTGATAAAATGATTATGAAACTGTCCTATTTTCCATATATTATGATATGATGAAGGTTTTATGAAACCCCAATCATTTCATGGGTTATGATATGCTGAACATTTATGATACTGTGGAAAACATAAATATGGTTCCAATTATGAGATTGGTGGGACCTATATCTCCCACCAAGGTATTGGGAAGAGATTTATATATCTCATAATATAGACATGTATATAATAGGGATTGAACTTGGTAAATGAAGATGGGTTTGAATTTGGAGTGATCCTACTTCATTAATATATGGTTAGAATGAGGAGAGAAATTGGTACAGTGAAAGATTTTTTCTTCTATGATGGCCTTGATAGTAAACCTTTAATAATATGGTAATGGGTTTCTATGCTTTGTGCATTCCAAAAAACCAATGAATTATACCATTATTATGTACAAATAACTCATGTTTATTTATTATTTTACGATTCATCTCTTACGAAATTCCATATATTTTCAATGACTCATATATATGATTTTGATATATATAGAATGGTTTTAAATATTTTTTTATCTTCACATACCCTTAGTTTCATGTTATTCTTATGTATCTCCCTTATTTACCCTTACTAATAATCTGAGCTCACAGTTTCTAATATTTACTTTACCCAAGTCATAAATATATGTATTATGTATGATATGTCTTAGAATGATTCTCTTTGTGATGAACATAGTGGGTGTCATGTACCTCACTTAAGGACCAGTGTTTTAATTTCAACGTTTCCAAATAAAATAAGATATTATGGTCCATGTATGTGTGTGTTTATATAATGTAATAAATATTACTAAAAAATTATATAGTATCTATGTACATTATGATTTTGGTGCTATAATGGGCATCACAAGAGTGTTTTAGTTAACTATAAGAAACTGGGATGATAAAACCATAGTAGGTTCCCTAAACTGGTGCATAACAATGGCCCTACTACAATCCTAGTTGGACACTCCAATGGTATATTCTTTAAATATTCTGAAAAAAAATTACCAACCATCATGAAGGATTTTTATAGAGGTTTAATAGGAATTACATAGGAAAAAACAAACATTTCATAGATAAAATAATAATATTTTATAACTTAGACATCCTATAAGTGATTTTCTAATACTATTTTCTTTCGATATGATTATTGTTTATTACACTATGATTTTTTGTATTAGTAAATTGAGGTAACCCATAAGAACTTAATTAATGCTAGGGTGATTTATAATGAAATGGTTTTCCCTCAAAGCATCCAAATATTTTGGGAGGAGGAATAAAAAAACCTTATTATTATATTAACACAACTTTCTCAAGATATGAAACATGTTGTACTTCCAAATGGAAAAAGCTGGGAACAAATATCTATTGAACCATTCATGAAGAAATGTACACCTTTTTCAGTGAGTCATTTGATCCTCTAGTTTCTGAAAAATGTATTGGTACCATTGAAAATATATTTTCTATTCTCTAATTTCTACAACATCAAAAAATCATTTTGTTTATCTACTATTTGGATGATGAAGTAGATCATTAGTGGAATCCTATCAAGAATATGAGATAATAGTATGAAATTAACTCCATAGATTAGGATGAGTTCAATAAATTATTTTTAATAATTAATTTCTTAATGTTCTTCATACAAAGTTTGGAAATATGTTTTTTGAGTTGAAGAAAAAAGACGAGGTGTCCTTTAGTATATACGAGTCTAATTTTACAATATAAATGTTGTAAAATTATATTATTAGAATCCATCCTGAATTTACTTTTTATGGATTCTTTAGTGGCTTAAAAACAACTCTCTAAAGGGACTTATACAGAACATACATTGTTATATATAAATATATTTTTTATTGTTCTACCATGGTGAAATGAGGGTTGTAGTTATATATTTATCTCATCATTTTGAAGATAAGTAATATGAATTTCATAGGAAAATCTAAGAACCATGGAGAGAATAAGATGGGAATTCCTTTATTCTCAATGTGTGGGAAGAAGAATTTAGGTAATTTTTTTTAAGGGACTACTAAATAGTTTATGAGAGGAAAGGAAGGTCACTGGGAAACATATTGAATAAGTGATGGGAAAAATTTATATGAAAATTTTAATAGAGAAAAAGATACACTAAAAGAACCAACCACACTGTAGTTTTTAAAATGTATATATTATGGGAATTATTCTAAATAATTCCTAAATTTTAAGGTTAATGATGATGATCAATTTCAGTAACCTCTTAAGTTGAGAAACAAATGGAAATATCATGTGATAACTCTTTTTAATGAGGGTTATCATAATGATGTGGTTAAATGTACCCTTATTACCCACAATAAAAATTTTAATGTCTAAATGGACTATAACACTACCAGTTCATTCATATCTAAATAATTTTTTATGGGTATCAAGATTACACCCAAATTATTTCATTTATAATTAAAAATGAAGTCCCCAAATGGTATGATTATTAAATCTCAGTTCTAGGATTCCTCTCTAGTTCATGTTATTGTGAATGATCTTCCATAAAATATTATCATTCTTCCTCTATTTGAAATTGATGTTAGCATAGAAATGGATAGTATTTCTCTACTTAATGACTGCATCATTTGTCGATAAAGGGAATTCAAATCTGATATTCAAAACCAACCTAAGATCATATATCCATATGATGATAAGTATGAGATTTTAATAGATATCACATCCATTTTATGATTATAAATTCCCATTAAAAATATGTGTTTATATTAAATTATTAAGGAAAAACACAACATTGATGATATTAATATTGTGTGGGATTTTATTGATGTAATGGAAAATGAAATTTCTAGTATGACACTAAAATGTGATGTTGAGTTTTAAGTGTAACTCATATTAATTACCACACCAATTTCCAATAATCACTATATAGTAGTCTTTATTGAGTTACAAGAAATGAAGAAACATCACCAAAAAAATTGACAGGGGAATCATTCGGTCAAGGGTGTTAACCTAGGGTTCACCTATTTTATTTGTTAGGAATAAATTTGAATTGATGAGACTCTTCATTTATTATCGAGAGTTAAACAATATCATGATTAGTATAAATTATCATATTCCTTATATTGATGACTATATTGATCAAATATATGATGCTCAATACTTTTTCAAGATTGACCTTCATTCTGGATATCATCAATTTAGGGATAAGAATATGTATATACCAAAGATGAAATTTAATATAAGGTATGGGATATATTAATATATGGTTTTTCCTTTTAGTTTTACTAATTACACTTCTTTATTTAAGGATATAATTATTATAGAATTTATATATATTACATTTACCAGTTTGTGGAAGTCTTTATAGAGGGTATTCTTATTTATTAAAGAATCAAGTACAGGTTTGAAGATCACTTGAAATTTTAAATAATGGATATTGGGATGGAGAAACTATATAAAAATATACATATTGTGAATTTTGGGTATAAAAGGATTAATTTTTAGGTTATATAATCTCAATAGGGGGTTTATTGGTAGATCTATCAAAGACACAATCTATTGAAACTTGTTCTAGACCATCCATGGTTACTAAGATCCATAGTTTTCTTGTTTTTTATAGATATTATAAATGGATTGAAGAGAATTTATCATGAATTTCTAATCCTATTACCATAATAACTAAAAAGGGATAAAATCTCTTCTAGATAGATAAATTTGAAGAAAGTTTCATGGAACTAAAGAAAAAATTAGTTATTACACCTATGAATACATTACCCTATAGTGTGGAATGGATTATAATCTTTAGTGATGAATCAATAATGGGACTGTGATGTTTTCACATGAATAATCATAAGGATATAACTTATGACTCATGAAAATTGATGATTCATAGGAAAAATCACCCAACTCTGGATTTGGAGTTGGAAATGGTATTTTTTTAATGAAGATATGCATACATTATGTTTATGGATAAAATCATCACATATAAAATAGTTATAAAAGATTGAATTATATATTCACATATAAGTTGTTGAATATGAAAAAATAAGGATGGCTAGAGCTGATTAATTTTTATGTCTTCTCGATACATTACCAAAATAAAAAATGAACAAGTTGGTTGATGATTTTATTGGAATGAATCAAGCTAGATTATCCATTATGAGGATTAAAAAAGATAAAATATTTCTATATTTGAAATTACTTGATCTATAAATCCTCAAGGAAGGGGAAAATATTATATTTCCTAATGGGATGTTCAACCATCTATCCAATTAAATATTAAAGAGGCATATAAGGAATTTTAGGAGTTTCAAAAAAAGTTTAGAAATGTTCATGAGTTTAACCATGATCATGATTGTATGATAAGGTTTAGGAATAGTGTATGTGTTCTTTCTATACCAAAATTGATAGAGTTGTTAGAGTAATATCATAATTTTTCATTATATAATCATCCTAGATATACAAATATGTATATATATTTTAAATAATTCTTCTAGTAGGGTGGCATGGAGAGAGATGTCATAGAGAATATATTTTTTACTTGGTATGATAGCAAAAAAAGGATGAAATTAAAAAAATAATGGGATTTTTCATCAATGACCCAAACCAAAATGGAAATTAAAGAACATCACTATAGATTTTTTCATTAGTCTCCCCAAAAAATATAAAGGTAATTATGATATATGTGTTTTATCTGATCAGTTTACTAATTCATCACACTTTATCACTATCAAAGAATACTTATCTCTTGATCCGCTTGTAAGGATATAAATAAAATAAGTTGTAAGGTTTCAATATGTACCATATTCTATTGTATCTAATTGAAATATGTGCTTCACCTCAATGTTTTGGTGAAGTATTCATTATGACCTTTATAAAATTTTGAGTCTCAGTACTTCATGTCATTCGTAGATAGATGGTTAATCTAAATGAACAATTCAAACATGATAGGATATGTTTAGATCTTGTTATTCTGATTTCAATGGAGGTTGGGATCAACAACTTACTCTGGTTGAGTTTTCTTAGAATTATATGTATCACTAAACAATTCAAATGGATCCTTATGAATCCTTATATATAAAGAACTATGAAGCTCAAACATCCTAGAATGAAGTTGGAGAAATAATGCTATGGGGACCTGAGACTAATAAAGAGAAACAAGAGAATGTTAGAAATTAAGTAGTATAATGAGGAAGCACATAGTTGGTAGAAATGTTATGCAAAAAATCATCGATGTGATCCAGAATTTTATGTTATTGATAAGGTGTTTCTAAGAATTTTTCTACGGAATAAAGTGATGTGATTTTGGGAGAAATAGAAACTAAAATCTTAGTCTATTGGTCCCTTGGGAATTGTTTATTGTCTAAATAAAGTAACATATATAATTCTAATTCCACAAAAACTCTCTCAAGTCCATGACATGTTCCTTGAATTTAACTTGAGGAATTAAATATTTGTACTGTTACATGTACTAAATTCCGAGGTCATACTACTTGAGGAGTATCATTATTATGTGGGAAAACTGGTAGAGATTATGGATTGTATTGAATAAGTTTTATGAAAAAAGGGCTCCCAACTTGTCAAATTTTTGAGGTGAAACCACCAATTTAAGGAATCAATGATGGAACTTGAAGATATGAGTAGGTTTAATTTACCCTAATTTTTATATTGGAGTGAAGAATTTAGAATGTGAACATCATTTTAAGGGGGATAGAGTATAACATCCAGAGTTTTTATGAATTTTTTTTCTTGAATAAATTAAATTTATTTGATGGATTATGTTATATGTATAATAAAGTCATCGTTTTGCTAAATGCAACCCTATGTTGTCTTTCACTACATGAAACACTCTGTAAGCTTGCATGACACATGACATTGAGTTTTAACAAAACTGTGACATATTATTATTATTAAAATTTTAACACCTCTATCGCAACCTCTCCATTAGAAATAAAAAAATTAATTGTAAAAAATATTTTTTAAATATGAATTTTAATGGTTTTACATAAATTAAACATACTGGTAATAAAAAAATATGTTGTAATGTCTTTATATGTTTGAAAATAATATTTTCTTAAAGAATTTATTTTTATTTCTTTTGCGAAAAATAAAAAAATATTAGTTTTTTAAAATTTTTTAAAATGAATTTGATGTAATAATATAAATTTTTAAATTCAGAGTTAAACATTTATCCTATGTTAAACTTTTTTTATTTTTCTGGAAATGTTTCATTTTTTCATGAATAGTGAGAAACAATAAATTTTATTTGAAATATTTTTTTAATGTAATTTATTGATAATGTTAAATTATTTATTATTTATTTAAGGTGTAACTAGTTAAATAATTAATATAATAATTCAATTTAATTTATTGGAATCAATTTAATATTGAAATTTGTTATAAAAACATTTTATATTTTGATCATTTCACTTTAAAACATGCTTTATCCTCACGTCGATGGGATTAATTTCAAATTAATATTTTACACTAATGTGATTAGAATTTGGAAAAATTTATTCAATATTTTGAATAATTATAATTATAAATTTCAAATATTTCCAACATAATTTTTAACAAAAATTAATTATGGATGAAGTAAAAATTAATTACCTCGTTTAGGGTAAAATAGGTTTACCTGGTGGGTTAAAATAAAAAGATAAGGGTAAAATTAACCTATACACTTCAATAAAATCTTTTTTTGGCCATATTTCCATCCTTAGACCTCCTTGGTTTGATAATGGTCTATATTTTACCCTTTTCACGTGAAAAAATGGATGTATTTCACTTTTTAAAAAAATTACATATTTTTCACTCACCTCACTTAAAAAAGTACTCCCCTCTTATCTCTGAATAAATCCTTTATAACTTCATGGTTTATACAATAACTTCTAAAATAACATACAAAATTCCCTTAAATATCCAAAGAATTCTAATTTTTTGTAAAAAATCCATCCAAGGAAGGATTTCAGAGAATACTTAAGGAGGATACCTGCAGAAGATGTAACGTTCATCAATAAATGTTTCTTGATTATTTCATCCTCATTCCCCTTTAACATTTTTTATATCATTCATATATAATATCCTAAATATATTAACTATAATAATATATTTTTATTTTAGTGGTATGACCTACCACCGCACACACTTCCATAAAATGGTTTACAAAATCATCATTTGTTTGTATGAACTACTACCTCACGAACAGATGTTGTTCATTCTTCCATTACCACCGATAAAGGTTGGTAATTATGATGAAAATAAATTTTAAATATTTTATATATTATATTAATGATTTTATTATTATTTATAATTTTTATATCACCAATACCTTCATTCTTCCCATTTTATGGAAAATGATAACGTCGTTCATTTGTACGACTGACAATTGCCTCATAAATCGATGTGATTCGTTAGCACTTTACTTGGAATGTTTTGAGGATGATTTTAATAAAAATATATGATTTATATTAGAGTATAATAATTATTTAATGATAATATATCATTTACTTTTCTTTATTTCAAATCAATAAGAAAATTGAAAACATCATTCATGCATATGTACGGTTTACCATCCCCATAAACGGTTCATTTAATTTCATATCACAAAATTTTATGGATTACTATAAATACATATATATAGAATATATGTAATATTTATATCATTGTTTATATTCTATAGATGATTAAATATTTATCAGTGTAATAGGAAGAAGAATAACAAGTCAAAACTTGTACAAAATACAAAGTAGTTTCTACTAGAAACACAACATTAAATGGAATTGTTATTAAACAGGTAACATAATGTCATAAGAAAAAATATGGTATAAATATTTATATTTTTATTTAATATATTTATAAAAAAATTACCTATCATAAAATATATTTTTAATGAGTATTATTGTAGTTAATACCTATAGTAATAGTATTTCTATTCTCACATTTATTTCTATGATATATTTTCCATACTCACTACTTTCTTATTTTGTGTTGTGTATATAATTCCCTATGACATGATATATCATGAATCTAACTCATTTAATTATTATTAATTTTTCCATTGATTTTATTCTTTTATCAGGATTATGACTCAAATTTAACTCAAGAATTAATGGATTTGTTTGTATTGGTTTTCCTTCTTTGAGACATACACTTATGTTATGCATCAATATTCTTTCACGAGGTGTTTATACATCCCCAGTGACATGTAATATATAAAATTTATTCATCATCATTATAAGGACCCGACATTAAAACATTACATAATATTAAATTAATTGAATAATTCACATTATGGATCTTCTCAGGTTTAGAGTTTTAGAGAATTAGGACATAACTATTACATCTCAAAAGATTACAATGTAGACACTTTTACTCAGTTTCCATTTTTTTCATAAAATATAAACTCTTAAAAAACATGTATAGTTCCATGCTTTAGATAGAATTTCTTTCCTTGATCCCATCATTGACCCTATTCATCTTTAAGTCCTATGGAAATCATTTCAAAAACTTGGGATGAGCATAAAAAGATTAGTAAGGGATACACAAAAAAGAAAACTGTTAGTTTTTCAAAACAACAAGTAAACCATGAATACTTAATAATAAGTAATACTTTTCACCTCTATTTAGTAGTAAATACTCTTCACTGAATAAAAGATCATTTCTTACCCTTTTTATCCAAAATAACACAATAAAACCCATATAAAGAACACATAACATATAAAGGTAACTTGGGACATAAACATACTTAAATGGAATAACCATACGGTCAACTTACACACATGTCACTAAATGGAATAGCCATACGACTGACTTCCATACCCAATGCATTGGAGGTTATAATGTAACCACCCGGCCTGGTATTCATGGCACCACCCGTCATTTGGTTTATCAGATTACCACCCATCAAATGTCCATGTACCATTATAAAATCATAATACATAAAACAAATATAAAGGAAAGCAAACATTTCCACATTTCAATCACAATATATCAATTAAATATATTGACAGAACAAATCCATTATAAAAACCATTTTAAATACAAAAAATACATAAAATAATATATGGTATTTATTTTCTTTTAAAAACATTATGGCTTGTTGTGGAAGCCAAAGATCAAATAATACTCGCAGTGGCAGAAAGGTCATTGTCACCGCATACGTTAAAAGAAACATTCCTTTTTATCGTTTAGTAAAAAAATGCATAGAAATTATTCCATTTTAATGAAATGAAAAGTCAAAGTTGTTTATACAACATATAAAATAAAGCCTTGTACTAATACAAAATATGCCTCAATGAAAGGAGATAGAGATGAAGCCCCTTACAAAGACGGTATCCATAGACTAAGGATAAATCAATGGCATAATCATGCATTACAAATATAAATACACCCAATATATGTGGATATTGAGTGTAAAATAATAATTGGTCATTAACACATATTCATATCATGAAATAATCAAGAACTATAGGTTTAACCAAAAGAATTGAAATTTGGTTATGAAGTTCCCTTACAAAAATTCGACAGCCTAACGACGTCACTTTAAAATTCAGAAAATGAGTTGATGAGAGAGAAAATGGTATCTCATCACTTGTACTTAAAATTTACATAAATAAGGATATATATGAACATATCCAAACATAATAATATGTAAACTAAAAGACATAACAAAAATAAGTCTTTTAAAAAGAAGAGGGTGAAAGGTTCCCTTACGGATTTGGTAACATACGAAACATACATCATATGAAAGAAGGACCAAAAAATGTTGATGTAAATACCCATAAATGAAAATATATTACAAAAAGTGTAGAGTCATGGGAAGTACATAGACCACTAAAAGGTGATAGTGAAAAATATAGAATGAACCTCATGGGAATAAAAAGTGAGATAAAACCCCTTACCTCATTGTAATAAATCGAGTCGTATGACCAAAAGATAATAAACACCAAATGAATCACAGAATACCATGAATTTAAATAGAATAATGATAATATATATCAAATGGAAGTAAAAAATACACCAAATTAAATAAATAATTGGAGAAAAATGGAAATCTCACAGAATTAAAAGTGAGATAAGAAATCCCTTACCTCATTGTAATAAATCGAGTCGTATGACCAAAAGATAATAAACACCAAATGAATCCCATAATACCATGAATATATATAGAATAATGATAATATATATAAAATGGAAGTACAAAATACACCACATGAAATAAATAAGTGGTGAATAATGGAAATCTCATCGAATTAGAAGTGAGATAAGAAATCACTTACCACGTGTCCAACTTGACTCGCTCATATGTTCCTTGTTCTTCCTTTAAATCAGGTAACTCCCCTTGCATTGAACCAAAAGGGTTTCTTGAAGTGCTTTCTGCCTAAGGTAAGGCTTCTAGTATGAAAGAGGGATATTGGGAGCTTATTTGCGTAGAGTTTGGATGAGACAAAGGGCATGAGAAGTGTGAGAAATAGGTAGGAAGTGTGGTCTTTTTATAAGGGAGACGAGGGACTCTTTTGGAAAGCTTGAAAATATTATTTTATTATATAATTATTTTTGGTTTATAATGGTCCACAAATCATTAAAGTAGAATATAAGGTGTCCCATGTTCAAAATAAAACAATCCAATAAAAATTAGACAAGTTTTGTATATTATTTTAAACATTATCTTCTAATTTATTTAAATCATTCATTAATGATGTAAACACTCCATCATCATTGTGTTATAAATAATTTTATTTATTTGATGTCTAAAAATTATAAACAAATTACCATGATGTAGGAAATATTTTTATCTTTATAATGAATATTTATAGTCAAAATGATAATTTATATAACCCCATGTATATTTTTTTTAGTAAAACAATACATTTTTGTGACATTTTTATTTTTACTTCAAATAAAAAGTTGTTAATGTCATTATCATACCCAAGTGGCTCAGTGGGGCCCTAAATATGACCCATGGATTTTCATGGTTGACCATGATTCATCCAATAAGTTTAGGACATGTTTCAAGGTATTTTTATATTTTTATAATATTATTTTTACCTTAAATTACCCAAATTACATTAATTCGCGGTTAACAAAACTCAAAAGTTACTATTCACCAAAAATTATTTTCATCCCATTGAACCAAATTTTACTTAATAATGGCAACAATTAATGTAGGATTTTTTAAATTCAATTCAAAGAAGCTGTAAATTTTCATTTAAACAAAAAAAAATCAGTTTTTAACTACTACTTAGTGGTTTCACTATTTATCAAAAATTGATGTTTTTCAATAAAATACCATAAATTCACCCTAATATATATTTGATATTCCAAATTCAAAAATGATTTCCATTTTACCACATTAAAAACATAGAAGTTGCAATAATTAATTTTATAATTAATTTAAATTGTCAAAACAAATAGTGTGTTTTTAAGAAACAATATCTATCAAAAGATTGACACTTGTTTATGTCTAATTTCAATGTGAAATTAATTCCAATGACCACAATTGGATGAAATGGTAAAAATATATTTTATTTACAATTTAAAACCAATTAAAAATATAATCTAACCATATAAATAAATTATATTAAAAGGAGGTTTTGAATTAAAATACATCATTTTTCACTATTGATTAAAAAATGAACTTTATCGAAAAAATAACAAGAATTTACACAAAGTAAATTTTGATATCCCGATTCCAAAAAAGAATATTATTTTGTCAAATATAACATATAAAAGTGAAAAAAATCATATTTAAAAAGGTTTCTCCATCAAAAGGCGGTGAATCAACCTTTTAAAGAATATTATAATATTTATACTTAAAATTGGATTCATTCTCATTTTAAGCCTCTATAATTTATTGGATAAATGTAAAAACATTTAACAAACATGTATAATCATTTTGTAGTTAGTAATATACATTCATGCCATTACAAAGTCGAGGCCTTACCTACCATTTAAAATAATATTATTATATTATTAGTGTGCAATGTATGATTTCAACGAAACGTGTTGTTGTATATTTGGTATGCCATTAAACATATCCTCCCTTTTAAGGAAATATTAATATTTTATTCATAAATATTAATAAATATGGAAATGTCATATTATTTATTTTCCGGAGATGTTAAAATCATAATATTTCATGTTTGATTTTATTTTCATACCTCATTGTTTTTATGGTTCAAGGATACAAAAGTGATATTGATTTTATATTATAATATTTTTGATTATCATGATTATTTATGATCAAGTTTATATTTTTAAATATCGTGATTATACAACCAATAATACTCATGAATTTTATTAACATCTATTTCATCCTGACATTTTCAAGTATTGGTACCATTTTCCCACTATTTGGTACTTAAAATTATTAAAAAATGTTTTTTATAAAAATTAAACATTATTTATATATTTGGTGGGAAATAAATTTTTTTTAAAAAAATATTTAAAAAAACAAAAAAAAATATCACACTCTTATAATTTTTAAGAGAAATTTGTAAACATTTTTTACTTTTTATAAAATAATTGACAGGTAACTTAATGAATTTTTCAAAAAATACCCCTGATTGAATGTTATAGAAAATGTGAATGAAATATTCATTTTAACATGTATGGAAAGAATTAAACTTTTAGACTCCATAAATAGTCATTAAAATGAATATTCCTTTATAAATTTTAAAAATTATTTTTAAATAAAAATGTTTTCTTGATAACATTATGTTTAAAAAAAATTCAAACAGGAAAGTATATTTTCCTCATTTATGTTTTAAATGATAATTAGAAATTATTTCCCATATAAGATAAAATCATTTTGTTTTTCCTATTTTTTATTGGTGATGTGATTCTAAAGTACCATTCTTATTATTTCTCTATGTTTTTTATGTTTTTATTTAATGTTGACTATGAAACTCGCTTATCTTTTGTAGGTTATACCATGATGAAATTCTTATAAACCCACTTCTTTTCACGATTTTTTATAGGGCGAATGATTATAAAACCTATCACTTTTCCACAGGTTATGATATCATGAAATGTTTATGATTCCAACTTCATTTCATGTGTTTTAATATGATTTATTCTAATGATCATTTTTCAAACATTAATATGGTTTTCATTGTTATATTTTTGGGCCATATATCTCACTCAAATACATTGGGTAAAGATTAATATATATCAAGAGATAAAAATGGATGGAATGGTTACTGAAAGTTTTACAATAATATATAGATATAATGGGATGTGAACCCAGTTCAATAATATAGGGATGGAATGAGGTTTCAACTCGATAGAGTAATGGTCTTTTCTATAATAATGGCCTTGGGAAAGATCCATGACTAATGTGGAAATGATTTTCTATGATAATTTGTATGTCATAATTTACATGCCTTATTCTAATGTTATGGTATTATATCTCATGTTCTCTATTTTTCTTATGATTAATGTCATATGATTTTTCAATATAGATCCCTTGACACAAGTATATGATCTTTGATATGTGGTGTATGGTTTTTAAAAGTTATGCTCATGTTATCATACAGTTATATTCATGTTATGATTATATATATATTAATTTTTTACGCATACTAATCATCTGAGAACACCCTCTTTTATGCTTATTTTCAAAAGTTATGAAGGTATGAATTATGTATAAAAAGTTTAAGAGGTGTGATAGTTTTGAAGAATGTAGATGTGGATGACATTGCTCAATTATGGACCACTATTTATGTTTTCATGTTTCCAAAGACACTAAGCTATTATGGTTATAAAGTGTGTGTTTATATAATGTAACATCCAAAAAAATACATATTTTTTTATTTTCTAACACTTTTAAAGGCTATGTGTGAACTTTAAAAATGTTCCAACCAGGAAAAACATGAAAGAGATTCAAAACCTCCATAACCCAGCTACTTTAAAATCCAAAAAGTCCCGCCATCAAAGGAAAATTAAAATTTCAAGAAATAAACTACATCAATCAACATTGTCTAGAGAATTCATAGTTCCCCGAAACGTGAAACCATTTCAACATTTGAAATACAAAAATTGAAAAACCATTATCATGCTTTAGTCATCGTCGTCACGAGAAACCAGACACAGTCGACCACCATCACGCCTTGGTCGTCATCACCAACAAACACAATTGTCACCATCACCAACGTTGAACCACAAAAAACCATCTCCATTTTCGAAACATAGAAACCATATTCATCATAGATAATCCAAAACCATTGTCACTGAGAAACCATGACTCCTCAAGATCCTAAAATCCTATTAAGTCCCTGAACTGCTAGCCCTTCTCAGAAATCACCTGCCTAAGGACTGCGCCATCATCGAATACAATCTATTGTCAAACCTATTAGCTAAAAATGGAACCACTGGAGTACACCATTGACACTGATAATTCCACACCATAACCACAGAGACTAACTACCAAGTCCCACCTCCCCGACGAAAGTACGCACCATGAACTCCGACGGCCTCTGAACCCACATCCCAAAACCTCGGCGTCACCTCGTACCTGATCCGACTCAGAGAGGCGTCAATAGACAAGAGGCTAGATCTGGGAATTGAGAGGACAAAAAAAACAAACGATTCCATTAAGATAGGACAAAAAACCAAAATAAAATAATGGCCAACACCGAAGTGCTTCAAGAACCGATATCCACCAAACCAAATAAATACCAAAACCTCTTAGAGACCCCACTTTTGATCTGGCCTGGAAAGTCGCAAGGGAATAATAGGTCTGCTTAGGGGAGTGACCAAGGGTTTGAACTAAAACACCAATGACAGGCCTCCAAACAGGGAAAGGAGAAGGAGAAAGAGCTGAGAAGAGGATAAGAGATAAATGGGAGGAAGGATATTCGTTCAGATGCACTGTCAAGGAAGCATTGTAGTGTTTATGAGGAATCCCTAGGTGGGGTGGAGAGGGGGAGGGGGAGAGCCAGTATAGAAAGCACTCATTTTGGGGAAACAATATAGAATTGTAATAAAAAATATTCTAATAAAATCATGTAATATTTTGGTATGTTAATCATGGATATATAAAGTAGTTTTTTAAAAAACTACCCTTTGAAATATTATAGGGTTTTTAGATAACATATTTCATAAAAAGGAATACCTAAAAAACTGAGAAGAAATATAAATATTAAATACTTTTTTTATAATATTAAATCCTTAAAAATCAATTTTTTTTAATATAGGGTTTCATTTTAAAATTATAAACTTATTATTGAAAAATAATATAACAATGTTCCTTAATAAAATGGAATCCATAAATATTCAAAAAGTTTAGAAAATCCATGGGGAGTCCTAAAATATTAAGGCGCTAAATAGGTCCCACCCATCACATTAATGAAAATTTGTCTTTAATTTTTGGGTTTTATCTCCACCTCTCATCATGTTTTTCAATTCCCACATTCAAAATTATAAAAAAATGTGATTAATATCATTCCTTTCTCAAGAATTCCCCTAAATTGTTGTTTTCATATCCATTTCCTCACATTAAAAGTTAATAAAAATAAAGGTATAAAAATAAATTCATCGATAGTCATTGAAAATTAAACAAAATATATTTTATGAGAAATAAAATCATTGAAAAAAAAGAAAACAAAATTTATTTACATCTCTTTAAAGTTAAATCAGGAAGGGAATTTTTTTAAATGATTATGGTATATTTATTAACATGTATAGAAAATTGTTCTTTTTTATAGAATATTATAAAACATAAATTATTATTGGGAATAAATATAATAAATAAAAAAATTATAGAGGAACATGGTTCACATTTAAATTTAAATATTTTAAAAAAATAATGATAATTTTGAAATTTTATAAATACTATCTTTAAAAATGATTCCTCAAAGAAAAAATTTCTATTCAAAATATAACTAAAAACGTGAGATTTGGCTTTTTGAATGTTTAAAAATATGATAATACATTGATACATTAAAAATAAAAAATTTAAAATATCACTTACTTAAACTACTTAAGTATTATATTTTAAATTAATTTGGAAAGAATTATTTAATTCCTTTATGTAGAAATATTTAAATAATTCCTTTATATGTTTCTAACGAAACCTTACTAACCCCTCTCTATAGAATATCCTTTATAAATGTATATCTTAAAAACTAATATCCTTCCACATTATCTGTCTATACAGTCAAATACTAGGGAAATTATGAGTATTTTCTTGTGACGGAAGCTCAGCATAGCTTTATTGGCTACACATACAAGAACAAACATTTAACTTTTAATCCAAACTCAAAAAATACCTTATACATTTTATTAATAATTTATTATTAATATGTATGTTTGGTGCTCCTGTGGAGACCTTTTAATAGATACCATGTAGTGTTCATTATTCACAATACCCACCTTAACTTGAGAATATCTTATCAAATTTATTAACCCATATTCGTACTATTATCCCTCAGCAATCCACGAGATATAAAATGTCTATATATATAACATATTAATTAATATAAAATATTTATATCTAAGAAGAATATGAAAAAAATAGAAACCTATCTGTTAAAATGGAATTTTATTTCATCCTTTATCTATAATGCATCCAATTTTCACACCAAAATATCTTTACGCATGTCCCTCCAAATAAAATTTTTCATACTATAGAAGGAAACGATGTCGTCAGTAGTCTAAAAAAATGGTATCATGAACAATGTATAATAATTATACACTATATCCAAGGTTGATTATGGAATCTATGCCTTCTTTTACAATTTATCATTTTATTTTATCACTCCCTGCACTGCTTTAACACGCATTATATATATACCTAACCTATTGGTAACCATGTATTGGTTTGTTAAGGAAGATAATCACGGCCTAAGATGTTTCCATGGCCCTTTTATCTACATCCTACAATTATTTAACCATAAATAATTCAAATACTTTGTAATATATACATATATATCATTTATAACCAGTAATAATAGGGGATTTAGGTTGTAGACTTTGGCCCATCATTTTATAGTTTATCATTTTTATTTTAATAAATTCTTGAATATAATACTAAGAGATTTCAACCACGAATTCAATTATAATGGAGTTATGTGAGATTATTTTCTGAGATATATATTAAAAAATCAGTTAGAACAACCCATTATATGTCAAGGAATATGATGAGTTTCTCTTTTTTTAAATGATCAATGCAAATTTTTTAAATATAATTTACATTAAATGATATGATTTGATCCCACAATGGTTTAAATTTCAAAAGGATGTATCTTAATATTAAAATTCATGGAACAATTGGTCATTGAGGCACATTAGGGGTTAGTGAGCTACTAATCATATTGTTATAGTCCACACATGAGATGCAAAGTACCATCACCCCCCCCCCCCCGTCAATATTCTAACTAATTGTGATTCATAATTGTCATGTTATATCCCTTAGCCCAATTACCATATGAATGTTCTCTAACTAAACTAATCCACTAGCATGATTGGACTTATTTTTTAATAATAAATATATATAATATCTATAGATAAAATTTTCTTGTAGAAAAATCATCCCCTAAATTCATTTATATAATCCGATGTATCTTTTAATTTTTTTACATATTAATCTCCTTAAATAAAGTATTGTAATTATTATAATATAATAATTTCATCATAAATAATTTATATATGTATATATATTACCTTGTTTAAAAAGACTTATTAAAATCCATTGCTTAAGTGTAATCTTTGTAATTAAGTATTATATTATTTATTTGAAATGTTTCATTGTTATTATTTATTGTAATTATAATAATTTAATATTTAATACTATCACTTGTCAAAATATTTTCTATATTTTAAATATTATTGTATACATATTAATGTTAAATATTTTTGATTTAATTAATACAAATTTTAATAATCAAAATTTTCATAATAATTATTATACAACTACTAGAATTAATAATTATCATGAAGAATAATATTTTATAGGTATATCATATATCACATTCATTTATTAAATTAGAATTTTAGTTAACTATATTTCTCTTATTTATTCATATTAAATGGTCATTTTTATATATTATGATATTAATATTAAAAAATAAATATTATTCAACTATCAAAATATATTTCTTATTAATTAATATAACATATTCATTTTAAAAGTTATTCTTTATAAGTTATAATATTTATATTTCTAAAATTATATTATATATATATATATTTCATTATTTAAAGTTAATATTTATTATATGATAATATTTATATTTATTAATAAATATTATATTACTATTTGAATTTATAATTATCTCATTCTATCATTTATTATAAATAATTAAAAATCATTAAAAATTAATTAAATTAACATATTACCCATAATTTTATACATTAGTTTGATTCAAAAATAAATATAACATTTGAAATGCAGACATATTAATTATAACATTATTTTAATATAAATTTACCCACATATTATTTATTTGGAAAAAATTGTTAAAGTATTAATTTATTATATAAATTATGGTGTTTGTAGAAAAAATAATCATATTTTATAAAATAAAATTTATGAAAAAATATATCATCATTTTTTTGTCTGAACAAATCCATTTAAATAATATTTATTTTGAATGAAAGAATTTTTCTAAAATATTTTATAATTTTAGAGTACAAGGTGATCATCATTTTCAAATGTATTAATAAATATATTTATGTTTTTTCCAACTCTAAAATTAATTTCGAAAGGGAACAGTTTATTTACGTGGTAAATAATGTAATACCATGGGAATATGATGTTAACCTATCTTTAAATAAATATTATTTTTATTTTTTTATCACAAACAAAAAACTAAAAAAACTATAATACACCTCGTTGAGATAAAATATTGCAATGCAATATAAACAATAATACATTATGATAATTCAATAAAAAATAAAATTTTAATATTTAATTAATATATTTTATTAAGTTTATATGTAATGATATTTTAGACTCATATAATTATTATATGATTTTAATTTCCATGGAATATTTTAATATCAATGAAATATTGAGATTAATTTTTTAGATGATAAATAATTAATATACAGCATTCTTTATTATTTAATATAAAAGTAATATATGTTTAATAAAATATCTTTTTGTAATATATATATATTTTACTTATAACTAAATAATGGTTTTAATGAAATATATAGTTCATTTTTTTAAAAAAAACTAAATTAATATCCCTTAAATAGTAATTTCAAGTAATGTAATAATAATAAATTTATTTGGTGATAAAAATGTTTTTTTCCTAGAAAAGTATTTTTTATTGTTTATAATTTTTTTATTTTAAAAAACTAAATATATATTGGTTAAATAATGATAGAATTTATTTTTGAAATAGAAAATATGTTAACACTAATTTAATTATTAATTGGTGTTAAATAAGAGTGAGAGTGGTAAATATTTGAAAATATAATTTTCTTACAAAAATAGATTTCAATTACCTTCTATTTTTATATTTAAAAGATAAATTCAAAAAAAATTGAAATATACTTTGAAAAAATGTAATTTGTTTTTCAATAGAGAATGAAATAATTTTATAAGGATGAAAATTTTTAATTTTTCTTAAAAGGGTTTATATTTATGTGAATTGTAATTTTTTTTACAAATTTCATCACTTTTAAGAAATAATCATGACAAATAAATGAAATGAAAGTTTAAAAAATACTTTTTCTTAGGAAAATATGAATTTAAATAAGTGAAATAAATTATTTACAAATATTATTCTAGATTTATAAATCTATGTTTTTCATATTGGAATATAAGTGATATTTTTTAATCATAAAATAATTGTTTTTTCCTTTTCTATAATTAAGTAACAATATTGTTACATTTTGTTTTAGATTTATTTTAATGTCACACAACCCTACCTTGGATAATGATATATTAATTTATGTGCCAAAAATCCCTAAAATAATATCCGTTTTATTATGCCATTTTGGACTAAGCATATTCCAAAATGGTCTATGGATAGTAATATATTCTCCAATGAATTGCACTATTTATTACACCAAATAGAAATTATTAGAATATTTTTTAAATTAAATATAATCACTTATAATTTAATTTAATGTAATGAAAAAAAACTAATGGGGAATAATATTTTGTAAAACTACATTGCAACACCAAATTTGACACTACACTATATGAATATTCTATCTTGGTGATGGGGATGTCATCCTTTGGAGCACCCATCCCATGAAAGATTAGAATTAACATTATCAAAATGTACTCCCTAGATACGGAATAACTGTAATAACCAAAAACTCTAGTATCCTAGAGCAGGTGGTAACTTTATTAAATTATCATATGATATAATGAATCATATCACGAAGGAATAAATATTTTAATAGTATTTCTAACTCGATCCATGCATGAAATTCACATTACATTAAAAACATTAAATACACAATGAATATTTTTATGAACACCATTATTCACATTAGTGTAACCCTATATATCAATTATAAAACACTTATGGGTATCTTGGAAAAAAAATTATAAAAAATGGGTGAGATAAAATTCTTAGTAAGGATTAAGAATATTATAATGTATCATGAATAAATAATCATAATAAACATAAAAAGGAAATAATAGAAAAACATGCCATTTAATTAACAAAATTTGAATAATATGAAATTAATACATGATATTCAAATAATTCCACATAAATAATCACATGATCTAGAAAATAAAAAATTTGATTTCAACATATTAAATATTCACATGGAATATAAAAAAAATCATAATAAGGGAATTCATAATGAGGGATGTCTAAAACTTATCATCGAGTCCTCAATAAAAAACATATGAAAAATATATTAAGGCCTTATTCCATGAAATTGGAAAATAAATGTGTAAGGTCATCTCTAAAATCTAATCTATGTTTTCTTATGAGACCTACCGATTCATCTATGGGTTATATCTGGCCCCTCCCTTCACTTACTATATAAAATGTGAACACTATCCCTAATAAATGAATATAACTGTAAACTGTCAAGTCTAATATAGACATTTGTCACAAAATTGCACATTTATAGTCGAACTGATCATAAACCTTCCATATAAATAATAAGGATGGTATCAATGATACATATACCTATTGAAGTAAGGATAAACTATTTTATCATTTATGATTACCAATACCAAAAAAAATATTTTAAAATCATTACTGAGGAAAATATTTTTCCATTTTAAAAAGAATTTTGAAAATCATTTTATTTTAAAATAATTTTTTAATCTTACTAAATAATCTTGAAATTATTTTAGTTGTAATGATGGATAGAAATTTTTTACAAGTCGTGGAAATTAAAAAAATTTACATTCACTTTTTTTGATAAAATCCAAATAGTCATTATTTTGAAAATGACATAAATATTCAGTTACAAAAATTACTAATTGGAAAAATTGAGTAAAATTCCTTTCATAAATCATTTTTAAAAGGTTAAAATATTTTTGAAGAAAAATATTAGAGAAAATAGTTTTGGAAGACAAAATATATCCCACCGAATAAAGAAATGATGTCAGATTTTATTGAAAATATTTAAAGTACCAAAGAGTACGAAAAGTACTATAACTTGAAAGAGATAATTAATAACCACAGTATAATAAAATTAAAGTATTTATTAATAAATGGTCATGTAATTTCCTTCAACTGATATTCAAGAATAGCTAATCTCTATTATAATGAGATTGTGAAGTAAATCCTTAAAATGATCATAACATAAAAGTGATAATTAATATATAAATAATTAATGTGTATTAAATTAAAAAACACATAAGACATGTAGAAATAAAAATAATATAATTATGATTCATTAGACACATTATATTAGTTTGACATAATCAACGTAGTATATGTTTCTCACAATGAGTTGAAATTGAGTTATGAATTCCATTACATTAGGTTAGATTTTATAATAACATATTCATACCTCCTATATAATTGTTTTAAACCAATTATTTATTTATAAAATAATCATATTAATATTCATAACATTTTATAGGATATTTTTATACCATCTTACCACCTTTTCCATAGTAATATTTCATTATTTTTTCTGTTTCGAGTGGTAATTTCCTTGTTATCTTATGTTCATTAGTATCAAAAGTTCATGTTCTCAAGCACAGGATATAGATAAAAAATAACCAGAATTATATTAATGATATAAATATAATATTTAATCATTAAATATATTTTTATAACCATTTTTGAATGTTTAAGAGAGAGAAATAATTACTTTGCTTTGTTGAGATGGTAAATCATATATATACACGAGCGATGATATCATTTCTAAAAGGTTTAATGGGTAAGAATATGGATCATATATTAATTTTATATAATCAATTTAATTTAATAATTATTAGTTAATCAATTATTTTCATCATTATAACCATCCATGTAATGTGGTGATGAAAAACGAATTACACTGCTTTGTGGACATGATAATCCATACGTTCACATGAGTGGTGATTTGTTTTTTAATATGACCAATAAAAGATATAATATGGCTTTTTAGTAATAATAATTACATCTAAATATATATATATATTACTTTATTTGTTATTTTAGTATGGAAAAACAAATTAATATCAATTATAAAATGAAATAAACTTGAAATAGTCTTTAGTGAAGATTGCCTCTTCTTCGGTGAACCTCCAGTGGATATCTTTTTAAGGATACTAGGGTTGATCATGCGAGTTTATGAAAAACTATATAAATGGTTTAAATAATTCAGGATGGTAAACAAGTATATTTTTGTTGATATATTTGGATCAATGTGACATATATTATTGAAGGAAGGGGTTCCCTTTTATAATTGTAGCGAGGGGGACATTATGAATTTCTTAAAATATTAGTAAAATATAAATTAATATTCAAATAAAAATGGTTAAAAATTTATTATTTTCTAATATAAGATGATTATATGTCTCAAAAACTCATACAATAATATTTAGATATGCTTTGACAATATTTCTACCCAAATATTTTGGTTTTAACCATTTTTTAATCTCCCTAACTCGTATAGTGGCAACAGGGCTATATACTAGTTGAGGGTATATATAGTAACTATAAAATTAAAAAATACCCATATAAAGTTCATTAATGAAATTTTAAATCATTTGCAAATCATTCGGAATAATATTTTTATTTAAGGGATTTTATATCATTTAATAAACGTTTATTTACTATAAGATATTTAGAATGTAATTTTTAAGAACTATTCATTACTTGTACTTTAATTTGATAAATACTACAAGATAAAATCAAAAACAATATTTTAATACATCCCTAATTTTTCAAGTTCATTTATAACATTATGTGATTTTTCTAATTGTCTGTATTTGTATTTATTTTAATATTTCTAATATTATTTATTGGATTCTCCCACTAATTTAATAACAACTTCTTCATCATTGTGTAATTATCTAAGGTAACTTTTTTTCATTAAAGATTATAAATAAATTACCATGATTTATATAAATAATATATATTTCAAAATATTATTTTTATTAATATATATATTCTGGATAACACCATATTAAAATTCAATATTTATTATAAACATGAATGTGATAACTTTTAATTTTAATTAAATAAAATATTATGTTCATCATAATCTCATCTAAATGGACACAAATTGTAATTTAAATTAATATTTAAATATTATCAAGGAAAATTAATTATTCAATAATGTTTTTCAAGGTTTTAGATTCAATAAATTATTTTTATTATATTATTTTTAACATAAATTACCAAGTTTACCTTTTACCGCAGTAACAAAAACATACAAGATTACTATTCATATTGACCAAAAAAATAAATGATAAGAATTTAATAAATATGAAAATTATAGATCCTAATATGGAATAAAAGTTTCAAAATTAATGGCATATAATTTGAAGAATTTAATTTAAAATTAATCCCATATAACGGAAAAACTATTTTCTTGAAAAATGCATATTTCAGTCCAAAAATGTACTTATACCAAAATATAGACTAAGGATAATTAAAATTCAGTAAATTTGATTATTTATAACTAAATAATACTTAATTTAAATTGAGGTAAAATTAAAATCATATATTTTTGTTTAAAATAGTGAAATTGATAGTTTTACTAAAATCAATATTTTTCATTATTCATTGGAGATAAAATATTTTCATAAGATCGCAAACAATTCTCTATTATTTATTTTTAAAATGATGATTTAAAAATTGATATTATTTTTATAACATAAAATTTAAATAAGTTATTGAAATTTATTAAAATATTTACTCATACATAGAAATAAAATCTTTTTTGAAGAAATTATATTTTTTAAAGAATAAAATTATTTTACTAAAAATTAAGTGAAAATTAACAAATATTTAATTAGTGCATTATAAATGAGTATGATAATTATATATTTAATAATTTTGTTAATAATATACATTAACTGTAATTTAATGAAAAATTTATTATCATATTCTATTGTTTTTTAACATGGGTGTTGCGTGCAATAAAATCTATCAAAGAGTTTAAATTTAAATAGCAACATACTATAAAATATTTGGGTGTTACATCCCCCACAACCCACATTTAATATATTTTGTCCTAAAAAGTTGAGGATTTAATATCCAAAATAAAAGTTTATACTTGAAAATTATTTTTTGGTAAACCCACACTATAAAAAGGGTTGATAAAATATCCTCTTAATAAGAGGGAATGAGAAATGTGAAGGCCACCACAAAATTAGCGATTCGAGTTAGATAAAATTAGGGGGAAGTGAAAATATATGCATGGAATAAAAATATAAATATCATGTTCTAATGAATAATTATATATAACATGATCATTTTAATGTTAGACTTCAAAAAACCCTAATTTTTTTATGGGTTAAAAGACCAACAATTTCTCCACAGGAAAAATAAATAGATAATGTTTTTATTCGAAAATATTTTTTTCTCTAAATATGATAAATTATTTTACATTCTAGATATAAGAATGTTTTATTTAATTCCATTTCATAACCATAATATAATCCTTTTTCTATTCTTTTACATATCTCTACTTTATTTTGTACACCAATATATAGATATTCAAGATGAATTTTTATGCCTCAAGAAACTATATCAATATATCTATAATCCATTTCTTCAGAAATTGAATTTTTACCTAATGAAAAATGGCTAGAACATGTTATCAAATATGATAAAAATATTTTTTCCTCAAACAATAATACTCAATGATCAAGTTAATACATTACATATGTACTTATCATTAATATTCATCCAAAATACATCTATCCAAATTAAAATTAAAAACAAATTAGAAGGAAAGCCACGATATTTCTAAAATAAACTGAACATTTTATTCACCAAAAAACATAATATAGATATTATTTTCTTATACCAAATATATTAATATCATTATCACCATAAAACCTTAATGACACTTTCATTCATACAAAAATAAAATATCATGTTGTTGAATATATTCCACAAATCAAATTATATAGTAAACCCATCAAAGATAATATAGATATTCAAACTATAAGCATATTTAATGGTTGAAAATACTATTCTATAATAATTTCATTATAATTTCCACCTATTTTGTCTTATCTTCCCCAAAAAAAATTTGTTTTCTAAAAGGTCAACATACCAAAAAATCACCTCTCTTGGTTGTAGGAATTATTCATCCCATGCTTCTACATCCTTAATTAAAAAGTATGGTAGTTCAATACTTATATATATCTTGATTCGTCAAACTAGAATATCATTGATAAAATACTTCAGTAACATAAATATTGAAACCAAACTCAAGAACATTAATCAATGCACTACATTCTTAAACTTTTGTCAAGGAATTATCATCTTATTCCTTAATACCTTTTTCCTTTTATTTTTCATCATCCTCGATAAAACAATTACTTATAAAACCTTTCTAATTATAATGATGAGATTTCAAACTAGGAAATATATTTTATTAAGTCCTATACTCACTACATTTAAATCATTTAACAATTGATAATAACATAGGAAGACTATTGTTCAAAAAAATCATTTTTTTGTATAAATTACATGATTTATATCCATATTTTCCAATCTAAAAGAACATTCATATTCCTATAATTCATTCACTTGGGTTTATATTATCATCTTATCAATATATAGAAAACTAAATCTCTATTTCTATGTAATCTCCACCACCTGATCTCCCCCCAAAATCAATCCTTCTATTCATTGGTGAGTCGAAGAGTTGATAACTAATTACGCATAAACTGAATACCATTTTCTTAGTTATCATCACACCTGGTTCCACATAAACACATTGTCGATCACATTCATTTCTAACCAAGTTCCTTATGGTTATATCCATTTACTAAAACCAAAATCATATTGTGAGTAACACTAACCATTGTGTTAAATCACATAGTCCAGATTAATTAGTTTTAGGATGTGTAAATCATGAAAAATTGTAAATATATGAATCCTAAAGTTTAACCTACGTTTTACACTATCATTGAAAAATATATAGGATATTATCCAACGCATAGACTTAATCTTAAATTTAGTAATAAGGTTATGTATTATAATCCATGATTTCCTAAATCTAGTTCCCAAGGTTTCTATAACACATACTCTGATACCAAATCTTAGGACCCATAACTCTGGTATCCCAAATGTGATGGTTACGTTATTAAATTATCATAATACACAATGAATCATGTCTAGAGGTACTGAATTATTTAGTAGTTTTTAAATCTGAATACCTACTTTAATTAAACACTATATTTCAAAAAATAAAATACATAAAACATTTTCTTTTAGAACACCATTAATCTATTTAGATTAACCCTACATATCAATCATAAAATATGTCCTGGTATCCTTGGGAAAAGTAAAAAAAAGTAAATAGGTGATATTAAGTGTTCAATACGGGATAAGAAGAAGATATCTAGAGTGAATCAATAATCATAATCAATAAGGAGAGATAAATAACTAAAACACAGTCCAATTAATCAACAACATGATCATAATATGGAAAGAATAAATTATGTTCAAATAATGAAATAAATAATTCCATATGAATGAAAATAATATATGGATACTCTATTAATTGAATAATTACATGGAATATCAATAACTAACTCCACAATGAGGGAATGCATAATTTGGGACAACTAAAACTTATGATTAAGGCCTCGACCAAGAAATACGAAAATACTATCAAGGCCTTGCACTATGAAATTTAAAAATAAAGGGTTTATGCCTTAGAAAAAACCTTATCTATATTTTCTTATGAGAAATACTGATTCATCATGGGGATATAGAATGACCTACTCATTACATACCAAGTCATCTGAATTCCTCATATAAATATAAGTAATGGTATCAAAAAACCAGCATACAAAATGTGAACACTTTCCTTAATCAATAAACATAAGTATAAACCATCGAGATTAATATGGGTAATTTTATTAAAATAGAACATCCACTATAAAACAATTCATAAAAAATCAACAGAAAGAATAATAATTTAAACAATATATCATATACCCATTAGAGTAATATTAAGGGTTTTTTGCTGTTGATTAAAATAAATACCCTAAAATATCTTACAAAAATCATTAGTAAAGAATCATTTTCATTATGAAAAATATTGTGAAAATAATTTTTATGATTATAAAATTCCAAACTTTTAAAATAATATTTAAAACATTTATATTTTTATGGTGGCTGGGAATTTCATTCATGTATTACATGTCAAAATAATGTTTCCTCTCACTTTTTCAATATAATATAAACAGATTTTGTTTTAAAAATCATAATTATTCAATTGAAATAACTTTGGAAAGAGAAAAAATAAAGAAATTCCTATCATATATATTTTTTAAAATGATAAAAAAATTAGAACTTTTTTAGAATTTTTTTTAAAACAAAACATATTTCCAACTAAAGACATAAATAAAGTCCGATTTATGTGAAAACATTTTCTAAAACATTTCGAGTACCAAATAGAGGTAAAAGAGAAAAATTAAATAAATTAATACATTAATAAAAAAATGAGAAAAATATATGGTTAAATTAGGAAGTTTTATAGAAATTTACTTTATATGAAATTCTAGAATAAATAATCTTAATTAGAATGAGATTCTGAAATAAACCGCTAAAATGATAACAATGTTTAAGTGAAAATTAATAAATCAATAAATTCCATGTATCCATAAAAAATACACATAAAATAAGTGAAAATTCATTAAAATATAATAAAACCCCATTAAACTAATAATCATAGAATGACATTGTCACTGAACTATATGTTTAACCGAATGAGTGCAATGTCACGACTCGTCCTTAGGGCTCGTGTCGTGACTACCCCAAGCCTGGCTTCCATAGGCCAGGGGATGGTGACAAGCACCAAAGGCATAAATCCCGATAACTGGGAAGGCATTGCCTTTATAAAAGTAAACAAAACACCACAGAGTACAAGAGGAAGTAATACACTAAGTAGAAATGAAAGTGCTAAAAATTAAAAAGGTCCAAAATACAAACCCAGCTGAAAAGTGCAGCTACAACTGAAAGTAAGTACAATAGAAATGACAAACACCTGGAAGATTAGAAGCAGCTCCTGGGTCGTCCCCCTAGGATCCTACTTGAAGGGTAGGTAAAGATAGTGCAACTCCTGGATCGTCCACCACAGATCCTACCTGAAGGGTAGCTACAGATAGCGCAGCTCCTAGATCGTCCATCATAGATCCTACCTGAAGGGTATGTGCATATAGCCTCCACAACGCTCTCGCCCATCAACCTCCTCCGAGTATCGTCTCGTCGTGAAGTCCACCACCGGGTATCATCCAGTCCTCGAACACTCGGCCTCCGTCAGCGCTGCCCGTCGTCTGCAACCATCACAACAAGGTGCGGTCATAGCCCGTGTAGGGGTGAGTATATGATACTCAGTAGGGACATCGATACCCTCAAGGTCTCACTAAATACAACAAAGATAACCACAAATATGGATCTCAACAGATAGCCCTTACTTAGGTATAAGCCCGTGCTTATACCTAAGTTATCAAGTAACCCATCTCAATCATGAGGAAACACAAAGGTTATGAAATCAATGGTTAACCACTACCTAGGTATATGCCCATACATATACCTAAGTTATCAAGTGATCCATGTTAAACATGAGGTAAACACAAAGGTCATAGACTCATCTCAAACCAGGATTTTCATTATCGAAACTGTAACTACTGAAGAGCTCCGTCTCTGGAGAGTACAGTGATCTTGTCATGACTCTAAGGTACTGCTCACTAACCTAAGACTGCTGAGGTACTCCTACATTCGAGTACCGCGGGTCTTCCACCTCACAAAGTAGTGCTCCTCCGCCGTGGGTCTGCCACCTCACACAGTAGTGCTCCCCCTCATAGCCTACAGAGGTACTCCTCCTGTCAAGTACCATGGGTCTGCCACATCAGAAATTAGTGCTCCTCTGCCATGGGTATTCCACCTCACAAAGTAGTGCTCCCCACTGGGCTACTCAAGTCACTCTGAATCGAATCGGACAAGTAGTCAACATGTCTTAGCCAGCTACACGGTCTTCGTACTCCGTACGCTCATCTTTGAGAGGGTCCGCTCCATGAGCTATAGGTCGATAATCAAAGTATCTCAAATTCCCATGAATTATTATCTCAAATTCCCACTAAGAAGTATCTCAAAGGACCGCCTTGTCATGGGGTTTTCAATGCAACAGATGGCGCGTCAATCGGATGCCCGGTCTGTGAGTTATTAGCCTTGTCGTCCCCGGGGCCCGGTTGGTTTTGTGTACAAACCAACCCGACCATATCTCAACTGTACACCGAACTCACAGAGGGTATACTCATAGGGACCGTTTCTCAACGTGATCACCAACGCCACTGATGGTTTGTCAAACGGACGTCCGGTCTGAAAGTTATCAGCTTTTCTGTTCCAGGGCCCGGTTGGATTTTGGGTTCATTCCAACCCGAACACTATCCAAATACGTCCAAACATCAGGCTAAGTGTTCCAAAAGTTCCGTCTCATCATGAGAAATCCAACAAAGTCGACGTCACATCAATCGGACGTCCGGAACTCAAGTTATAAGCGTTTCCGCTCCGTGGGCCCGGTTGGTTTTTGGTCAGAACCAACTTGGCCGTACACAAAGTTCTCCATAACCTTGAGTGTAATATACCAAAAAGACCTTCTTGATCCAAGGATCACATAGCAACTGATGGTGTGTCGATCGGAGGTCCGTAGCCCGCGTTATGGGTGTTTGAACAGATCTGTCCGAAATTAAGGGGTTCGGGCTTGGTCTGACCCGGCCCGATACCCCCCTGGGTCGGCCCGAACCGGGTCGACCCGACCCGGTTCCGGGTCTGAACCATTAGGCCGCGGCCCGTCCCGGCCTGGGCGCGGCCCGGCCTAGCCTAGGCGCGGCCTGGCTCGGCCTGGGCGGCCCGGCTATGCCTGGGCGGCCCCGCCTGGCGCGCACTCGCGGCCCGCGTGGCCATCTTGGCCACGCCGAGCTTAGTGGAAGGTGGGGGTGTTTCCCCCCTGTTTGAGTAACCGCGGCCCCCACATGGGGGGGGATCATTTGGCCAGCCTGGGGTTACGACCCCCGGTCTCCCCTTGAAACGGCCGACCCAGTCCGGTCGGCCGGTGTTGTCGTCGCGGAACCCGCTGCGGTCCCTCCCTCTGAGGTGTCGGCGGCCTGCAGTTTCAGCCTCCCTGCCTTGCACCACCGCGGCCTTGTCTGACCGGCATGGCGCGATGGCGCTGTACCCCTCCGTCGCGGCCACGCTCTGTATGCAGTGTCTTCATGGTTCTTCGGCGTGGCGGGACGGCGCCGTGCCCCTTCGCTGCAGCCGGACTCTAGCTGCGGGTTCGTTCGGCCTCAACGGCGTGGCGTGACGGCGCCGCGCATCTTTTCCGCATTTCTGCATGATTCCGCGCAGTGCCGTTGCACCGCGCCGCCTTTCTTCGAACCGAAACAACACAACAACAAAAAGGGGGAGGAGAGCCGACCGTGTTCGTGCGGTCCGACCTCCTATCGATAAGTTAATATCAAGCGGCCCAAAAATAAAGACGAATAACGACAAATGATATTTCATGAACAAAAAGTAATTAACCCCTACTTGGATATTTGACATCGCATGTCGGGTGTCGCAGAGAATGACGTCGTGGGGGTCGTACATAGATTCCGTGGACATTGGGGTGCGTCCGAGGTGGAAACGACTTCTCCTTACTTATTGCGGAGATGAATAAGGAAGGCACGTTGTCGTTGGCGATGACCACCGCGGTTGGCGTCTCCTCCCTTGATGCGGAGGAAAAGAAGAGTTGATGTCTGTTCTTCGTCGAGAACGTTCTTCACCGGAGAAGATGAAGTTCCACAAGAGAAGAAGAACTATTTCTCTCTCTCAATTCAAAACACAACAAACAACAAAAACCAATAAAATAAGATTCTTTTTATTTTATTAAGGCATGGCATGGATTTCAAATTTTTTGAAAAGAAAACCCTTAATTAATTAAACATAAGTTTCCTAATTAATTAGATGTTTAGATGGCATGAATTAATGTCAGAGTGTTACATAACATAAGAGGGGGGGTTTAAGGAGTTATGGGGAATGTGAAAGGGTGGGGTTTTTGTGGGCCCCACCTCACATTAACCTCACTTAGGTAGTTAATAACTAGTGGCTTTCTCCACAACTCCCACACATAGGTTAAAACCAACTAGGCTAGAGATAAAATTGTAACACAAAATTTATTCACCTTTTTATTTAAACCACAATTTTTAACAACTCCTTCCGAGAAAAGGAACCTTTAGAAAAGGTTCTCCTAAGCAATTACTAACGCTACGGTTTCATCGGTGGCCTCGTATTTCGATTCCGAGCACCGGATCAAAAATTTAGGAAAACCCGCTCATTTGTCCACTGAACGTACCCGAGCTAAATTTCGGAAAATGATTCAGGGCACACGGGGCCTCGGAATCATGAGTCGTCAGAAACTACGTACTCATAAAATTCCAAAGATATTAAGAACAAAATTCCTTGAAATTTCTGTGTCTTTAAATTACTCCCACCTCAGGGCTTTACGTCCCTATAAAGATTTAACACAAACTAGGGATACAAAAGTGGTACCGAGCACGCATTTGAGCCTTCCGTTCCCATGTGCTCTCCTGGAGTTTCTCGTACTGCCAACGAAAGCACAATAGAGGAATCGACCATCCTCGTAGGACCCACTCCTGTCGATCCTCAACCTCTACTGGAACCCCACAAAAGTCACTCATCACCAATGTTCATCTCCCCATGGTCGATGATATGCGTCGAGTCAAGCACATATCTCCCCAGCTGAGATACGTGGAAGTCGTCGTGCACCTGGTGCAACTGAGGTGGATGGGTCAAATGGTTAGCCACATCGCCTACCCCGTTGGGGACCTGAAAAGGTCCGCTGAACCTCAGATATTACTTTCCGCCTTAGCCACATCTCCATAAACCTCATCGAGGTGAGACCTGTATGAAAACGTAGTCACCATCCTCAAATTCCAGTGGTCATGTCTCCTATCAACATAAGACATCTGTCTGCATTGTGTAGTCTTCATCTGCTCTTGGATGATCTACACCTTCTCCATCACAGCCTGGACCATCTCTTGTCCCACAAGAGCTGCTAAGATTTCTTCTTTGCCGATAAGAGAAATCAGGTTTCATCCCCTGGATGAACCACATTCTTTTCCTAATATAGTCAATCTGGACATGAATGACGCATTCATGCCATGGACAACGTCGTAAGGCCTCGACGTTACTACCAAGATATCCAACCGTCACCCTCGCATCTAAGGGTCGAGTCACACTGTCAGCATCAGCGTGAGGTAACTGGGTCTCCTCCAGTAGGAATCTCGAAAGTGAGGGTCAAGTCAATAGTTTTAACCGGGACCTCTCAGTACACAAAAAGTAAGGAAGAAAATGTCACAAAGGTAAGTGTATTTTATTATTGCAGCTCATAGTACAAAGAAACAAATGTAACAACAACATGGAACTAGAAGTACGAAGAACAAAAGGAAACCACTAGTTCTACTCCTGTCCACCTGCTTCCGGATCTCCGTTGTTGTATGCTTCTGCTGCCTGAAGTTGAGCTCTCCCATGTCCACTTGTTCCCTGCGGTCGGGGTGGACCTCCTGGTGGTGGTGGTGGAAACACCTCGAAGCGTCGTCCACCTCCAGTTGCACGGCCAGCTCCCCTCCCTCAGCCTTATTCTCTTTGCGCTCCGCCTCCATCGAACCTCTGCCTCTTTCTGGGTGGTCCTTCATTTATCTGATGATCATCCAAGAGGTGGGTCAGACAGTCAAGAGACATGTGACCCTGTCCGCCGCACATGTAACACAGCATGGCAGGTCTGGCTCTATCACTCCCCTGGGTGCCTCGCACAACCGACCCTGAGTCATGTGGTCGACCACCTGTAGATCTGGTCCTCTTGGACCTCTGAATAATCTGTCTACTGCCCGCTGCAGAAGACTCTGCCGCATATCGGCTAGTGGCGGGTCCTGCTACTGGAGACTACTCAGCAAGGAAACTCTCCACTAAGAGGGCTCACTCCAACCCCCATGTCTGCGTTGGGATGCTGTGAGAAACAATATAAGCTCTAATCTCTCACTTGAGCCCCTGATCGAAGGTTGGGGCCCTGAAGAACGGGTCTTGTACCATATCAGTGGAGTAGTGCGAGAGGTCTGTGAACATCACTGTGTACTGCGCCACTGACAAGCTACCCTGCTGAAGATGGAGTAGCTTATGTATACGCACAGTTTGAAGGGTGGTTCTTATAAACTCTTCCCAAAATAGGCTCTCAAAGTCTGCCCACAGAAGTGTCACCTTGTCATGCATCTGGAGCATCAGGCTCCACCATCTGTCTGTTGCTTCCTGATGAAGGCTGGCAACAAGGATCACCATGAAGTCTACTGGTATCCTCACTAGCCTGAGGACTCTCACCACACCCTCCAGCCAATCCTCAACCGCATTCAGGTCCGTCTCTACCCTGAACATGGGTGGCCTATGGCCCTGGAACTCATGCAGTGTGCTCAAGCGACGTGCCCCCTCTACTGCTGGGGCTAGTGGCATCAGTGGCCCAACGGGTGACAGTACCGCTGGTGCCTCCGCTGGTGCCTCAATTGGGATAGGGCCCTGTACCGAGGCAACGTCGCTCAGCGGGCTGTCAGTACGTACATCTCTCGGGGCTCTTGTTGGTCGTCCACGGGGAGGCATCCTGAAAGAAACAAACGTGACATGGTCAAATGATTTATACCTGGTGAGATGACCTGGTTTGAGATGACTTTAAAAAAAACTTTTGGAAACACACATGCACTCAGTGTTTTCATGCACAAAGACGGAAATCAGTTGTCAGGGTCCTGGTGTATGGATACGTCGGCCGCCCGCACCAACACTGAACTCCCTGAACTGAAAACCACACTCGGTAGCCTTAACACTATTGCTTCATAGAAGAAAATTTCATAGTTATAAGTTCTGCGGTAGAACCTCTCTCTGAAACCAATTTGTCACGACCAGTCCTCAAGGCCCATGCTGTGACTACCCCAAGCCCGCCTTCCATAGGCCAGGGGCTGGAAATTGGCACCAAAGGAGTAAATCTTAATAACTGGGAAGTTATTGCCTTTATAAATGTAAACAAAGCACCACAGAGTACAAGCGGAAGTAATACACTAAGTACAAATGAAAGTGCTGAAAAGTAAAAAGTGCCAGAATAAGAACCCAACTGAAAATTACAGCTACAGCTAAAAGGAAGTACAATAGAAAAGACAAACAGCTGGAATATTAGAAGCAGCTCCTGGGTCGTCCACCTCGGATCCTACCTAAAGGGTAGGTACAGATAGAACAGCTCCTGGATCGTCCACCACAGATCCTACCTGAAGGGTAGGTACAGATAGTGCAGCTCCTAGAACTTCCACCACAGATCCTACCTGAAGGGTAGGTACATATAGCCTCCACAATGCTCTCACCCATCAACCTCCTCTAAGTATCATCTCATCGTGAAGTCCACCACTGAGTATCGTCCAGTCCTCGAACACTCGGCCTCCCTCAGCGATGCCCGTCGTTTGCAACCAACACAACAAGGTGCGGGCATAGCCCATACAGGGGTGATTATACGATACTCAATAGGGACCCCGAGACCCTCAAGGTCTCACTAAATCGAACAAGGATAACCAAAAAGAAGGATCTCGACAGATAACCCTTACTTAGTTATAAGCCCATACTTATACCCAAGTTATCATGTAACCCATCTCAATCATGAGTAAACACAAAGGTTATTAAATCAACGGTTAACCACTACCAAGGTATATTCCAATACATATACCTAAGTTATCAAGTGACCCATCTCAATCATGAGGTAAACACAAAGGTCATAGACTCATCTCAAACCAGGATTTTCATTATCGAAACTGTAACTGGTGAAGAGCTCCATCTCTAGAGAGTACAGTGATCATGTCACGACTCTGAGGTACTGCTCACTAACCTAAGACTGCTGAGGTACTCCTCCTATCGAGTATCCCGGGTCTGCCACCTAACAAAGTAGTGCTCATCTTCCATGGGTCTTCTACCTCACATAGTAGTTCTCCGCCTCATAGCCTATAGAGGTACTCCTCCTGTCGGGTACCACGGGTCTTCCACCTCACAAAGTAGTGCTCCTACACCATGGGTCTGCATCCTTACAACTTAGTTCTCCCCACTGGGCTACACAAGTCACTCTGAATCAAATCGGACAAGCAGCCAACAGGTCTCAGCTAGCTACACGGTCTTCGTACTCCGTACGCTCGTCTCCAGGATGGTCCTCTCCAAAAGCTACAGGTCTATACACCAAGTATCTCAATGTCCCATGAATACGTATCTCAAAGGACCTCCTCGTCATGGGGGCCTCAACGCAACAGACGACACGTCAATCGGATGCCCGGTCTGTGAGTTATTAGTCTTTTCATCCCAGGGGACCGGTTGGTTTCATGTACGAACCAACCTGACCATATCTCAATTGTACCCCGAACTCACATAGTGTATACTCAAATGGACTGTTTCTCAACGTGATCACCAACGCCACTGACGGTTCATCAAATGGACATCCAGTCTGAAAGTTATCAGCTTTTCCGTTCCAGGGGAACGATTGGATTTCGGGTTCAATCCAACCCGGCCACTATCCAACTGCATCCAAACCTTAGGCGAAGTGTGGAAAAAGTTCCGTCTCATCAAGAGGAATCAAACAAAGTTGATGACACGTCAATCAGACATCTGGAACTCAAGTTATAAGCGTTTCCACTCCGCGGGCCCGGTTGGTTTCGGGTCGGAACCAACCCGGTCATAACCAAAGTTCATCGAAACCTTGCGTGTAATATACCAAAACGACTACCTCAATCCAAGGATCGCATCTCAACTGATGGTACATCGATCTGAGGTATGTAGCCCAAGTTATGGGCATTTGAACAGATCTGTCCGAAATTAGGGGGTTTGGGCCTGGTCCGACCCGACCCGATACCCCCCTGGGTCGGCCCGAATAGGGTCGACCCAACTCGTGTCTGGGTCCGGCCCATTAGGGCGCGACCCGGCCTAGTGGGCTCGGCCCGGCCCGGCCTGGCGCGCCCTCGCGGCTCGCATGGCCAGCTCGGCTACGCCGAGATGAGTGGAAGGGGGTGATGCCCCCTTGTTTGAGTAACCGCGGCCCCCATGTGGGGTGGGGGGCTCCTTTGGCCAGCTGGGTGTTACGACCCCCGGTCTCCCCCTGAAATGGTCGGCCGGTGTTGCCGTCGCGGGAACCGCCAAGGTCCCACCCTCGGAGGTGCCGGCGGTTCCGGCCGCCCCGCCTTGCACCACCGCGGCTTTGAGAAGCAGCCTTGTCCGACCGGCACGGTGCGACGGCGCCGCGCCCCTCCACTGTGGCCCCACTCAGGCTGCGATGTCTTCGTGGTTCTCTGGCACGGCGCGACGGCGCCGCGCATCTTTTCCGCATTTCTCCATGATTCCGCGTGGTGCCGTTGCACCGCGCCGCCTTCTTTCGAACCGCAACAACACAAAAACAAAAAGGGGGAGGAGAGTCGGTCGTGTTCTTCGTCGAGATTGTTCTTCGCCGGAGAAGATGAAGTTCCACAAGTGAAGAAGAACTATTTATCTCTCTCAATTCACAACACAACAACCAACAAAAACAAATAAAATAAGACTCTTCTTATTTTATTAAGGCATGGCATGCATTTCAAATTTTTGAAAAGAAAACCCTTAATTAATTAAACATAAGTTGTCTAGTTAATTAGATGTTTAGTTGGCATGAATTAATGTCAGAGAGTTACATAACATAAGAGGGGGCGTTTGAGGAGTTATGGGGAATGTGAAAGGGTGGGGTTCATGTGGGCCCCACCTCACATTTAACCTCACTTAGGTAGTTAGTAACTAGTGGATTTCTCCCTAACTCCCACACATAGGTTAAAACCAACTTGGCTAGAAATAAAATTGTTACACAAAATTTATTCAGCTTTTTATTTAGACCACAATTTTTAACAACTCCTTCTGAGAAAACGCACCTTCGGAAATGGTGCTTGTAAGAAATTACCGATGATGCGGTTTCATCGGTGCCCTCAGATTTCGATTCCGAGCTCTGGTTCAAAAGTTAGGAAAACCAGCTCGTTCGTCCACTGAAAGTACCTGAGCTAAATTTTAGAAATTGATTTTGGGCACACCGGGCCTTGGAATCAGGCTCCGTCAAAAACTGCGTACTCGTAAAATTCCAATGAAATTAAGAAAAAAGTTCATTGAAATTTCCTAGTCTTTACATGAAAATTGAGTTAGGAAATACCTTACCTCGGGTTCAATTTTCTTCAAACATATTAAAAACTCATGTATAAATTTTTAAACAAGTTATTAATTTATACCAGAATCATATTTAAATTTATAACATCTTATATGATCCTTTTATAGAATCTTACCACTTGTTCATTAGAAATATTTCATTATTTTAACTATTTTTTATGTTAATTACCTTTTTTCTCGTACTTGTTTTATCTTGAAAGTCTTGATTATCTTAAATAGGATTTGGATTCAACATATCCAGTGTGATGTTAGTTTTACTAATATCATATATAATAATTAAATATATTTTTAGAACCATTTTTAAATGTTTATCATATAAAAATAATCACATCACTTTGTGGAGATGACAATATGTATGTATGCACATACGTTTATATCATTTAGAAATGAAAGAAAGAGTAATGAATTGGATGGTATAATAACATTACAGAATCAATATAATTTCATATTTATCATATATATCCATTATTTCCATCATTATAACCATCAAAGTAAAGTGATTATGAAAAATAAATTACACAACTACATAATGATGATAAACCATATGTACAAATGTTCAATGCATTCATTTTCATTGTATGGATAAATGGTATGATATAGTTATTGAATAATAATAACAAAATATCATTATGTATATTATTTTGGATTTATTATTTTATGATTAAACCAATACATTAAGAGGAAGAAGAAAAATAAATAAACATGAAAGAGTTGGTAAAGATGATTACCTCCTCTTTAGTGAACTTCCTTTAGATAGCTTTTTAAGGACACTAGGATTGATATTTTGTGAACAAAAGAACATTCATGGCTGAGATAATGAAGTTTCAATGAGATTTTTTCATGTTTTGGTTGACATATATGGCTGAAAGTGGTTTATAGAATTGAAGGAAGGGGTGTCCATTAATAATTGCATGAGGGACCCTTATATATTTTTTAAAATATTAATTAAATATATATTAATTCTCAATTAAAATGAATCCAAATATATTAATTTCAAATATAGGATTATTATGGTTATAAATACCCTTATACAATAAATTGTAAATAACTTTTTCCAATATTTCTACATTTTTATTTTGGTGTAAATCCTTATTTATTCTCTTTAACTCTTATAGTGATAAAAATGATTTTTTACTTGTTGAGGGTCACTATATTTACGATAAAATGCCAAAAGACCCATAAATGGATCATGTCTAAAATTTTAAACCTTATCCAAATAATTTATCCTAGTTTAATATTTTTAGTAATTTTATATCATTTAATAAATAATTATTTTCTATAAAATATTCATAATTTCAACATTAAGAACTATTCAATACATTGACTTTTATGAAATAAAAACACAAGATAAATTAAAAAAAATTGATAAATCCATAATATTTCAAGATAATCTAATTAATTATTAGATTAAATTAATTATATCAATTTATATTTATTTTAATTTTTTTAATATCATTTATTTTATTTTTCTATTAATTGAATAATTACATCATCATATTTGTGTAATTATTTAAGATAATTATTTATTCACAAAAAAATCATAATAAATTACAATATTATAGAAAAATATAGTTTTTTATAAATACTAATTATATTATATGGTATCTTCTATATTACAAAATTTTCTAAATGTTATTGTTATCATAAAAATGAATGTGACATCTTTGACTTTTCATTAAATAAAATATTATAAACATCATAATCTAATACCTATGGAAATAGATGGTAATATAACTGAAACTGGAATTATTTTTGATGAAAATTACTTATAAAATAAAATTTCATAAAGTGTTACGTTAATTAAATGAATCTTATCATATTATTTTTAACTAAAATTAACCAATTTACACTTTATTATGGTAACAAAATTCTCCATGGTTAATTTTTAAACTGGGTAAAAATAGGGAATTATTTAATAAATATGTACCATTTAATCCAATTATGGAATCAATTTTTTTAAATTAAAAACTTATATGATACAAAATATAATTTAAGATTAATCCTGAAAATTTCAACAAAAACAGTTATCTTGAAAATTGCTTTTTTAAGCCCAAACAATATACTTATACCAAAATAAGGTAAAAGGATTATTAAAATGAAATTTAGTATATTATGTATGACTAAATATAACTAAATTTACTATTATATAAAATTAAAATCATAAATACACTTTTAAAAAAAATTACCATTTTATAAAAATCGGTGTCTTCACTATTCATTGGAAATCATTCTTTTCATAAAATTCCCATATTTAACTATAAGTTATTTTTAATATTATTATTTCATAAATGAGATTATTTTTATAAAATAAAATATCTATAAGTTCTAAAAAATTATTTTGAAATTTATGAAGAAAAATATAGAACCCCATCTTTGAAGAAAATGTACTTTTCTAGAAAAAATGAATTTTCAATAAATTAAGGTCTTATTAAAAAAGAATAAATAATTATATTAAAAATGGGTATAAAAATTATATATTTCACAATGTGTTTAATAATATTCATTCCATCCAATTTAATGTCTCGGTTGTAAACCTTTTTCCTTGTTTTTTTATGTTTGGTGTTATATGCAACATAATCTATTGAAGAGGTTAAATTTAAGAAAAGGCATAATGTAAAATCTTGGTGTGTTACACTAACCATCAGAATTTTTCCATAAAATCATATTTATTCTTAAGAATATATATTTTATAAAAAACATTTTTAATGTTTTATATATTTATTAATTTAGAATTAATTTTCATCACTTCTAAAAATTTAATGTATAAAAATCGATTTCATATTTTAAAGAAGCATGTTCAAATAAGTTTAAATGATATATTTATTATTTTTTGTAATATTATATTACTTAGGTAAAAATTTATCACCCTGGTAATGGTTCAAAATTAAAATAGTATTAAATCAAGGAGTAAAATAATAAAATATCCAAATATTTATCTTAAAAAAATAGATGATAGTATGCTTGATGAACCCAAAAAATATATACCATTATGGTCAAATTTGGATCAATTTGATTTGGAATTACTTTTTAAATAAATAAGATTTATTTAAAAAATGTGACTCCCTACACTTTTAAAAGGATCATACTACCAGCCCATAAAATCCAATATGAAAAATATAATTCTCCCCTCTACTCATATTCATTTATATCAGAAATAATCATATCTCGTGTTTTTGTTCCTTTTTCACCTAAATACTTCATAAATCTCTTCTAAATCAAGAAGGTTTCCAAGAGAAGTTTAAATCCTTCTACATGTATATTTTTTCCGTCTATTATCATTCAATAATTTATTATTATTTTATCTCTTCTAAAATATTATTTTTCACTATATTATCTTTTTTAATCATTATTCTTTTCTAAAAATTAATATTACCATTATAAAATTGTTTTTTCATATTCAATCAGTCATTATACATACTCTCATTTGGGTTAATTTGATCACTTGTGAACTTTATTATAACGATTATATCATGAATGATGATGAAGTATTAAATACTAGTATTATTATATAGTAATAGAGAGTTTATTATGTTCTAATAATTTTGGAATTATTATACTATAGTAGAAATTCATTATATAATCTTACTTATCCAATTAATGAAATAATGTTCTTGTTTTGGTCAATTTAAACGCCTAAATAAAATATACTGTGATGTTTTATTATGGATGGTTATGGAAAAAAAATATTTGGTGAGATATGAAATAAATATACCAAAAAACGTTTTTTTAATGGTAATATAAATATTTAATCTCAAAAAAAAAATAATCAAATTTTGTATGATAAAGTTAAAAAAACATGTTTTGGATTTTCTTTTTACGAACCATACATATATGATATATTTTATGAACATTGTGCTACCTAATAAAATTTGTAACATATATTTCTAGTACCCTGAACATTATAGAGATGAATAACTTATAAACACAGAGTAATAATAAAAATGGTTATACCAAAAATAAATATGGAATGGCTAAAACAAAAAATTAACAATAATTAATATTAATTAAGAACAAGTAAAATTTACATAACAAATAAACTAAAAAATTTATTTAAAAAGGTAATAATCACTAATTTGTTTCCTATAATTGATGATTAATGAACCTATGGTTATTAAAAATTTATATTAAACTCCGTCTTCTAAGCCCAAATCCACAATAACGAGTTTTCATTACTCAACCTTTTTTCTTGAGTCACATTTACACCTCTCTATTTTTAATTTAAAAAGATTATTTTATTATTTCATTTTCAGATATTTTATTTCATTTTATCCATATTTTTTAGAAATTACACTATCAATGTTGAATTATTATAATTTGATTAATTCAATTCATCATAAAATTTGGTGGTGTTAAGAATTATTCTCATCCTCTCTAAATGATCTATCTTTCATATATATCCATATTTACTCTTACTAATAGTGTTCTCCATTCCTATTTTGAAATATAAATTTTATTTATTTCTATTGATGTTCTAATTTGTTATTAAATATATTAAAAATTATGTTTAAAACTCTTTTTATGATATGGGATTCAATAAATCTATTTTTCATATTGAAAATATTTTTCCTTTTCATTGTCATATGTTTTATCTTTAACTCCACATTTCCTTTGGAAAACCATTATTTATTATTTAAGAATATAATATTGGTATGTATTTTAATTTTTTATAATAAAAAATAATTTGTGATAATTTCTTAAATTGTTTTAAGGATACTCGTAACTTTTTCTTTTTACAACAAGGTCAATTTTTTTATTAAATCCCTTTTCATGATTTTTCATCAATTATCCATTTTATCTAGAAAATATATAACTATTATAGATATATGTTTTATGAATCACTCTCAAAATTAATTTATGAAGTACTCCATTTGGTTTATTTAATCTTTCATATCAACTGATTTATATTTTACATCATGTTATATGATACTATCTTGAAATGATATAAACCCCATTTTCTTCACATGGGTTATCATGGAATGATGAATTATTGATATATTATGTAATTAATATGTACTTATATTTATTTGTGGGGTCCTATTACATCCACCAATACATTAGATAATGTTTTTTACCTCATGAGATAACGAAACATAGATTTTTTTGGATTTCTTTTACAATATAATGGGTTGATATACTTAGATTTATTTATAACATAAAGTGTTTTAATTATTAGTTTTTACCATAATGTTATATTTATATGTTCTCAAATTTGTTCCATAATTAATTATTATCCTATGTTTTAATAACATTCCATATTTCAATTTCATATGCGGATGATTATGATCAATGAATCCAGTTTATTATCTCATACTCATATGTCATGGTAATTGTTTTTTATTTGATATTAGTTTTTATTCTATCAATAATTATTGGAAAGTCTTATTTTTCCATGTTCTTTAAATAATATATTTCACCCACGATCATTTTTCCTCATATTATTATGATATGACAATTGATTAAAAAATAAATGTTTTTCCAATTCTATATGTTTGAGCACAAACCTTTCTTATGTTTTAATTACCTATGTCATGAAGATGAGTATAACCTATCTTTATTATATAATTGGTTATATTGTGGATTGATTATGGGGTAATGTTCACAAGTCTTTAAAAACCTTTTTTTAATAGAAAATCTGAATAGAAACTAAAACATTGGTTCTTTAGATTTTGATACTATTTGTGAATTGTAATATTTCTCTTATTGATTTGAAGTAAAAAAATGATATTTTTTTAATAGGTGGCCTAAATTTATATCCAATCTAGTAATCTATATATGAGTTTTCAGAATATGATCCTAGTGTGTAGGTCTAGAGTTCCTCAATATCCCATATGGAAACACACATGAGACATAGGATTTTCTTTTCCTCAATCCTTTGCATCTAAAGGAATTCAAAATAAACTTATAAAACCATTATATTATGTATATTTAGTTGGTTTATCAACTTTTTGTTGTCACATAATAGCATATCACATCATTAAATAATGAAGGATATTGACAAGGTACATTGTAAAATTGATTTCTTCCCCAAAAATTATAATACATACATTTTGGTTTATAAAATCAAAATATAATTTGAATTTTATTTCCAGTATAGGGGGACTCATAAAAATCATGATTTAGATAATGATTCTGAGGATTTTAACATTTCCCATGAACCAACTCTATCCACCCTTAGTATGAGCACCAATGGTGATATGTGACATTGCCCAATGAGTGTTCACAATTTCCATTGGATAGAGACAAGTTTCTAGTTTATCAAGAGAATACAATGGGAACTATTTAACTTTGAGAAGAAAAAAATAGAATCTTCTAACTATAATCTAATTATGTACCTCCTATACCATTTAAGGACACACCATGGAGTATACATAAGATATCATAAGAAACACCATATAATACAGAAATATGTAAATTAGAACTATAATAATTTCCAAAAAAAAGTAAGAACAATATACATAATCCACTACATAAAATGTGGATGACATAATATGTAGAGTTGGAAAAAATTACAATAAGAAAAATGATTCCAAATAATAATCATAAACAAGACTATTATTATCTATCATTTTAAACATGATAAAAACATCACAATATTAATCAACTAAATGGAAATCAATAAATTAAAACCACTCTCTATAGTCAAGTGAGAATTGGTAATATTTTAATTTGATAGGCATGAGAAAATATTCCCATTATGTATCCTCCCTAAAACCTATGTAAAATAATTAATTATAAAAACATTTTAATCAACTTTGAAGTATATTTAGATAAAATGTTTCCCATTATAATTTTGAAACAAATACAAAACCACGTTCACTTGAAAACTCTTTACTTAAACCATAATCCAATCATTTTTCAAATAAAATAAATAATCATAAAACAATTTGTGAAGATGAAATATTTACTAAATATGATGTTAAATATCATAAAATTTCATTTCAAATAAAATTCCTAACATTTAATAAAAAATTATATTTATGAATTAAAATAAACACACACACTAAACTATTATGGACCAACCCAATCATCAGGGTAAAAAAGAAGCTCATGGGATAAAATAAGTCATGTAAAAAATAACCATGATAAAAAAATACTATTATTATATACCAAATAACCTTCCCTAACATGCTTTATTTCTCTAAAATGCCCAAATTAATGTAAAATCATATAGGAATAAAATTTTTATCCCAATGAAACTATTCAGAGTGTGATACTAGACTAGTGCATCATGTGTACCTAGATCTCCTTTGTAGATATATGTGGATTACCATAATTAAAAGTGAAGGTGATTATATAAATTATGAAATAAGAATATAATAATAAGAATATAATTAAAAAATAAAATATAATCTCATTCTAATTTACCAACACCATTCATTGAAACAACCCTTTTTACATATAGAAAAATATTTTATGTAATCATTACCCCCTTTGATTTGATCATCACACCAACCATATTATTTCAATTTTGAAAACATGATATTGGTATTTTATTCATGAATAACCTTTAAAAACATTTAAAAATTCCCAATTGAACCTTTGAATAACTTTTTAAGAAAGTAAATTAAACACTACTATGAAAATAAAAACACTTAATCCTCATAAAAGCACAGCATTTAATGTGAATTCCAGGAAATTAATTAAAAACCAATCACACCCTTAAACATCAATAATCATATTAAAAATAGTTTAAAGTCTGTGATACCATTAGTGATTCCAATATTCCATTATAATATCAATTAGAGTATGCTGTAAAAAATTTGGTGTGTGTAGTAGTTTACAAATAGATTTAAACTATATATTTTGACATAGAAATCCATCATATTCAGTGGAATGAAATTGAAACATAATTTAATTCTTAAAAATATTCATATATATATATATTAATGTCATTAGGAGAGTAAAACATGGATTAAAAGAACGAAAATCATAGTTCTATAATGAGTGATTAATACAGTAGAGAAAAGCAACCTCAGATCCATTTCTTTAATAATATGTGGTGTCAATACTATTTAATAGGGTATAATGATTCCATTAATATTAAGAGGAGTTGTAACAAAAATTTGAAATCCTAATTAAAATAAATCCAATAAAAACCCTTGGTCACAATGAGCTTTATAGGGAAATTGGAAGATAGGAAATAAGAATGATAAGCTATAGGATGATGTTTGGATGTGTTTATATCACAGAACCAACCTGAAACCCTATATAAATGCATTAGATTTACCATATAGAAATAAGAACTAGAGATTAGTGTCACCCTGGAGTTTCACTAACCATGAAAGTGGGGAATATGGGTGATGGATTGAAATTTATATGGGGTAGTTTAAGAAATTATAGTTTTTAAATGTCTGAGTGAGTCACCTCATTAACCAAAACATGAAGACCTCTTTGGACATACCTAACACATCACATGGTTTAGTTTCATGATTCGTAAAATAATGCACCAACCATATTTAACAACACTATTATGACTGTATGTGGATATGAATGATTGTATCATGGTTTCTACTAACCATGTTCTAACCAAGTGTCTACACTAAAACTATAAAAACATAAAATTTCATGTGTAATAATAGAAAACCCAAGAAGAATATTAACCACCAGCATATAATTAAATAAAAATAATTAAATCCAGGATAGTGTGTAATAATTCTCCCCAACATAATTATTTTTGTCTCATAAATAGTAAGATAAAATGACTGACTAAAAATAGAATGTGGTCCAACTACCCTAGTAAGAACACAACCCAATGAAATTATGAATGATAAGATTGATTAAGAAGAACTCTATTAATTAAACATCATATCATCAATGAAAAAATATGGAACAACATAAAATTCTAATTCCCCTCATTATATATAATCATTAATGACTCCAGATAAAAGCCTAAAAATATTCCAAACTCTTTAATATGTTCCTCAAAAAGGAAAATAATTATTCTATAAAAGACATTCTCATAAAACAATTAACACCCTAATAAAAAGGTATAAACAAAAATTATTATAGAAATCTGATCCCATATCCCAAATAAACATATCAATTGTATCCAATGATCGACGATTAACACACATTATTTATATTGGAGAAATTAATGATAATTTTAGAACAATATCTCAATTATACATCATAGATTAATCTAGTTATAGAAAAGTTCACACTGGGACATAAATTACTAGAATCATACAAAAGGTTCACCTACTGTAGTCTCACATCTAGATTAAGAGATTACTAATAAAATATCTCCACAAATGTCTAGTTACTGATTGAATCAAAAAAGAATAGTATCTATCAATAGATGAGAAAATAGTATAATAATATGTGTCTGTATGGGGTACCACTAAAATTTAGAGGTGCCTCAATATAATTCAATTCATAAAAGATTAAAAAAAGTCCAATTAAATCCATGCTCTCAAATTAGACACAACTCCAAACAATGATATCAACGGTAATCTAGGATGAAACATCAATACAAAGTTGGAAATACATTAATCCAAGTATACTCAGATAAGAATATAAAATACTATCCTTGATGATGAGGTAATCATGTGGAAACTAGGGTCCTTAATTTGGATCATTTTTCCTTGGAAGAAATATGAAGATAAACTGAACATCAACCTTAGTTTCAGATAACACTCATCCCAGTTACCCAATAATATGCCAAGGACTTCCAGTAAACCCCTCAAAGGAATGAACCAAAAATAATGCTAAAATCCTCTATAGGCCAATGATAAAAATAATCTTTCATGCAACAACATTCCAAAAATGGTCAACATTGTAATCTTGAGAAACTTATATAGAAATAGCAAGATATAAATGTAATAAGAACTATATTATAAACTTTAACTACTATAGGCTCGGAAAGAAAAAACCTAATTGGAACCATTATCATTCCAAAATGGGACAAACCCAAAATATAAAAAGGAATCACCCTATATATCATACCAAAGGAAAGAACTCTACATTTTTAATTGGATATTTTTGGGATGAATAATAAAATTTTCACCAAACAAATTCCAAGAAAATATATACTCAACAACTCTAATAAATGAATCATAATTTCAACAAGAGACAATAATATAAATATCATTCACCAAGTTTAAAAATATTTTACAAAATACACATTTTATTCAAAATCTACTAAATTTAAAATAAACTTTTAAATTATTTTTTTAAAATACACTATAATGAATAATTCTCCCATAATCAGAATAAAAAAACCTCAAAATTTGTTAATTTTATTTAGAGATAAAAAAATATATATTTTAAAACACCTTTTCCTACTTGAATTTCCACTTGAATTTCAATATTGGGTCATCAATAGTCATTTGGAAGTATTTTTCAAAACACTAATGTTCATAAATTATGATGAAAATACAAAACCCTCCAAAACATTTTTCCATACAATAAGCAACCATTTTATGATATTAAACTATAAAAATTATCATTTGAAATCTTTTTCATTTTTAAACCATTCATGGAAACACAAATTTATTTTTTATAAAACATCATGAAAACGCTTCTAAAGGAATCTAAACAACACCATTTGTAAAAATAAAATCATTTTAAATTCAAAATGATTTTATTTCAAAACAAATTATCATTTATTTTCTAAAACATTTGGAAAATAACATGGTTTTGGGAAATTTTAATTTTCATTGAAGAAACCAATAAATATTAATTAAAATTAACGAAAAAATTGAGCCAGAAAAAAAATCAATAAAACATATTAAAAATCATAATTAACCAATAAAAATCATAAGAAATAATAAATTAAACCTAAAACTATCATGAAACTAAAATCTATAAAGTTTTGAATATTCATTAATATTTTCAGTTTGGATGGTTGGTATATAAAACCATGTTTCAACCATGTGATGCCCTTATAAACTATATTTAAAAATGTGTAAAGTATACATATAGTTTCATATACCATATAAAAAAATATTTGACATAGTATCTATTTTTAATTTTACCAGGAAACTAAAAATATTTCAATAAAAACAGATAAATATTTAATATAGATAATAATAAACATTAAAAATGTCTCAACATCTCAAAATTGGATGAGAAAAAATCTTGAATTGAAGACATATCCATCCCATGTATGCTTATAAATTAAATTTTTTATTGAGATAATTATTTTACAGAAACCCATTCCCACCTATAACTTATTTTATGATGATCGTAACTATTTTTTATCCTATATTCCAAAATAAAAACAAATATCTAATACCATATTATTACAAACTAGCTCAAGATAAACCTCATATAAAAACTCAATCTTAGTTGTGACATGCCTGTACGGGAATTCATGGCCACCACAGGATATTAATAAGATCCATGGGGATCCAGAGGATATATTATGAATGATTTCACATAATAATGGAAAACAAAAAATGTATCTAACCAAAAGATAAGGATTTAATTACAATAAGTTTTTATGGAAAAACAAATACTACTCATCCATAAAACATAAACAAAAAACAATACATAATTATGTAAATGTAAAGAATAATAAAAAAACTATTATTTAGAGAATAAACAAAATTATTGCTATTTTTTATTATAAAATTTAAACAAATACACTTTCTTCCTCCACAAAACTCGAAAAAAATACTAATATAATACCATGTTCAAGTGATACATTTTAATCTTGTAATATTATAGGTATAAGAAATTATTCTTAATAAATATCCTGCACACACCCCATGCATAATCATTAAGAATAAAACTACATAAATATAGAGTAAAACAACTAACACTTCTATTTGAAAACAATCCTCTGAACATTTCATAAAAGATAGTAGAATTATGGCACTAAGAAAACACAAATTCTAAAATAAAATTGAAAAATATGAAGCATCATATGAACCAAATTTCTTAGGGGATAAATGAGGTCACATATAAAATAATCAAAATAATAAAATACATGTGATAGATTCAAATAAATAATCCATAATAGATGGTATTACACTATATATCCTAACCAAGGAATAAATACCATAAATAGAAAAAAAATCATACTTAGTAACAATAATTAAGGAGTGATACTAATATAATACATCATGTGTACCTTGATCTCCCATATACCATTTTATTCTCATGAAATAAAAGTGTATATGAGAATATTAACTATTATATTTGAATATAATTACACAAATAAAAAATAATCTCAACCTCTCCATTAAACAGACTTCATAGAAAAAACCATTATTTTCCATCATGAACAGTAATCAACATAACCATCTCCTCTCCCTTCATCACATGAGTAACAATATTTCAATTTTTAAATCACACAAAGATGTATGTTTCATGGAAAACATTTAAAACAAATTAGAATATTTTCAATGAGCCCTTCATATACATTTTTACAAAACCAAATTATAATACCCTTTGAAAATTAAAAATAAATGCTCCTCATAAAACCACTATATCCACAGTAGATAAACACTCATTCTTTAAAAATCATCAATTCCCTTATGATTTAGGGAAAAAATTTGAATTTTTTTAAAGAAAATAAACATTTTATTATTTGAAAATACATTTTCAAAATCTATTCTATAATTTTATCAAACATTTGGTGTGCTTGGTATTTGAAATATGCATTTAAACTATATTTTTTAATAGATTTTTTTAATTCAAAAAAAGACCAATGAAACATGGTTTAATTTTTAAAAAGATCATTGGAATATAAATCATCGATGAAATGAACAATAAATCATGGTTATAAAATTAATGAATTATTCAATATAGAAAACATACCCCATATCCATAGTTTTACAAGTGGTGGAGTGAAATAACCTCAAGATGATATAGATAGTCCACGAATATCACTATGAAGAGTAAAAAGGAATAAACCACAAAAAAAATAAAATTAAAACCCTATCTCTGTATAACCTTTCGAGGGATGTGGAAGAGAATAAATAGAATGAAGATGGGAGATGTGTTGGGATTTTTTTACCTCAATGAATCAACCACAAAACATATAAAAAATTCATTGACTCGCCATTTAGGGAGTATAAATATTGGGTTAGGGTTATATAGAGTTTCACAAGACATGTGGTAGGTAAAAGGGGTATATAGGTGTAAAATTTAAAAGAGGGTATTTATAGAAATTCTAATTTTTAAAAGTCCTAATGATTCACACAATTTGTCCAAATATTTTACAAAAATTTCTACCAACCATGTGTCCCTCATATAACACACATAAAACTTCAAAATATTGTGTCACATGATTAATTAAACCATTCACCAGTCATAAAAAAAATATGTTTATATGAAGGTGGTATATACATGTTTGTCGCATGATTTCTACTAACTATGAATTGGACATATGAAAACACTAAAACTATAAAAACATGAAAAATCCAGGGGATTAGACCTAAAAATGAAGGAAAATATAAACAAAAAATAATTGAATTAAAAACTAGGAAAATCTATGTTATTGTTTGAAAAAATATGATAGAGATGTTTTTTGGACATGGGCCAAGGACAATAAGTTGTTTTGGGTTTTTATTTGGATGTCAGAGTGGGTTGGAGAGACCACACATTTCTTATTTTACACATCTTCTAAACTATTAATGGTTGAATTCATGCTGTAATGAAAGGATGACCATGAGGGTTCATTTCCCGACTAGTTGGTTCCCTGGAATGGTGAGTTATTATGTAGGGTTTTCACTAAAGTAAAAAACTAATACCATGTCACAAAACCCTCCCTCCAAATATATCCCCCTTGGGTTGGAAATTAATAATGGTAGATAATGACCCCCTTATTCCGACCTCTAATAGGCCTTGGATTTGTGACTAGAACCAAGGGTATATGGATCTCACAATATGGGAGGCACTACCCCTTATAACAAAATAATATTGGGAGATCAGATAAATCAACTAAAAAAACTGCATGAAATATATAGAATAAATCCAAACCATCCAAAAATGCCTATATAAATCAAAATTAATACATATTAAAAGCTCCAAAAGAAATCCAAAAGATTAAAAGCTAAGGCAGTGACACATCAATAGCTCCAAAATCCAGAATGAGAAATGCCCAACATAATCCACAAAGTACTTCTTGAAACTTGAAAATAGTTTTTATATACATAGGGTGAGAATATAGTTATACTCAGCAAGAAAACCAATGTCTCTCATGAACATGTGAAAATAACATACTAATTCAATCGTGTGAAAATAAAGAACCAAACAATACCTAAGAGTGTATACTAACCATAAGAACCTCACCAAGGCCTTCTCACCGAATAACACAAGTCGAGTAATATAATATAATGAACATAGATTATTTGGGTAACCATAACCACCTACCACTGATTAGCCACTCAAACATCCTAAAAAACACATTGGCACTCTCACCTATTTTGAAAGTACCATGTCACAAATTTCCCACACACACATGGGCCTCACATCTAGTCCTTTTACCTGGGAAAATGAATCTCATCACATCCCGTCTACACACACCTAGGCCTCACAGCTAGTCCTTTTCCTATGAAAATAAAACTCACCAAATCCCACCTACACATAATTGGGATTCACAACTAGTCCCATCACATAGGAAAATGATGATCATCACATCCTTCCCATACACACTTGGGCCTCATAGCTAGTCTCATCACCTGGGAAAATGAAGACCACCACATCTCATCCCGAAGACACCTAGGAAATTACCGTACATCTCAACCCAAAGATACATGGGAATTCATATCTCACCCACATTCACCTGTAACTCATAAACCACTACATGTCTGAAAAATATAGTGTTATCATCACCTAGAATAGGGATAAAAGAAGATCGGGTGTCCAACCATACATCCTCCCACTTGGTTGGTTGGGAAAAACACCCTCCCCCATTATTTGGGGGTGTACGCCACATAGTTCTCAACTAGCCTGGGGTGTATATAAAAATAACAATGGAAATAAATGTATATATATAATACCAAACACTTATGCCCAACCTATAGGTTTTAAACCAAAAACCAACTCATGATACCACCTTTTCTGCTACCTCTAAATGTAAAAAAACACACAATATGTCGAAACACCAATTCATACCCCAACCAACTCATTTAACCAATTATCATTATTTGTTAAACCATCTATTTATTCATTCCATATCTATCTAGGAAACTACTAGGCACTTCACATAGTAATACACATAGAAAAGTTCAAAAAGAGGAACAAGAAACATAGTAAAATTAACCCACTAACATTCTTCTCCATTTAACACCACACCAACTACTGCCATTATCATTCTTAAATGTCATTCTGCATAACCCTTTCTCTCAACAGAGCAAACCGCCAACTCACAACCGCACCCAAAAACACACAACCATACAACCTAATCGTAGCTCTATTATATGACACTTCCCATCCATTCCAAATCCACACCCCTTTTATAGCCACATCTTGGTTAATAAACAAATAATATCTCAACCTGAGATTCCATTACACCACCAGAACCACCCAACTTCACACAACCATGCCCACGACCCTACAACAATATGAGTTAGAAAAAAACTGAACTTGGTACACCACAAAAAAAAAAGTAAATTCATATTTAGATTTGGCAAGGAACTCCTCACCCAATTTCGACTGGTTAATTCAGGGGTTATCACAGAAATAGTTGGATCATGGGAAACCCATTTATTTTAGCTGAGTATATGTGGTTAACAGATTACATGTATTTTTTTAATGATAATTTGACAAAAATGCATTCATAAATGTTATATCTATAACCAATTACCCCCAATGACAATGTTTTTTAGTAGGTATATAGTCTATACAATTCACAGTATTGATGAAAATATCAAATAAATATTACGATCATACATCACATTTCCCATACCATGTAGACTAATCTTTAAACCTATTCAATTATCTTATTTAATTTGGGTTCAACTATATTCACATGAGAAAAATTGATACTCCCCCCCCCCCACATGATACAAAATTAAAAAATAAGAAGGGATCCCTACTTGGAAGAATAAGCGATCATCACATCATGATTACACCAAGACAAGGGCGCATATGCAGTAGGAAACTCCAAGTAAAACACACCACCAACTGGTGAAGCACAAAAAGACGAATCCTATAGGATAAAAGGTTCTGGAAACCTCAAACGAAGATAAATAAAAATTTAAATAATTAAAGAATGTCCGCCATATCATAAGGATAGATCTGACACTCGTGGTATATGAAACTATTTTAAATTTCCATTAATGCTAGAACTCAACAAAACCATGTGGTTTGACCATTTTGAATGTATAATACCTTTATAAAATTAATTATTTGAATAATATCCCCAAAAAAGTATCCATATATAATCAATTATGTTATTGAATTCATTTTACGTCAAAGAAAATGTAAAAGAGGAAAAACTAGAAAGACTAGAGAAATATAGAAAGAATGAGAAACTTTTTTAAATGACTCACTGTTAGAGGAATCACTATTGTGTGTCACCAGTTCGAGTTACCAATGTGAGTCACTATTGGTGAGCTACCTCTATGATCTACTAGATAGAGCTATTGGTGCAAGAAACCATTGGCAAGCTACTAGTGCGAGTCACCAGTGCGATCTATTGTTGTGATTCATTGTTCTGACTCATCGATCGTGACTCACTATTGCTACCTATCATTATAACTCACCATTATGACTCACCTCTATGACTCACTATTTTAACACACCACTTTGACTCAACATCCTAACTCTCCATTGCGCGCTACCATTGGTAGACTGTAAATTTGGTAAACTCTTGAAATGAGTCACCATGACGTCCCAAAATAATTCAAACACCATATTTTCACAAGGTAATAGACCAGGGAGGTCTGGAAAATTGCATCAAATACCCCTGAAACTATTCTCAACCTCATGAATTCAAAACTGAACCAGAATAAAATAGGTTAAGGGTTTGAACCACCATCCCTTGAGATACCTCTCATGTTTGTCAAAATATTTTTGGAACATAACAACCCCTAGGGAAAGAAGTTCAAATATACACATTACATTAAACCCGATATCATGGGGGAGAAAACTATAAATTAAGAAAAAGGCAACATAAGTAGGTATAACAAGTCATTTATGTAATGCATAGAAATAAAATAACCATAATAACACCAAGGAAGGGATAACATTCAAAAAAATCACACTATTTTAAATGGAAGTTATTGTTTTATATTTGAGAAAATAATGTTATATCTTTCATATCAACAAAATCACTTAACAATCCATTGAATGAATATATATACATTAATTTTCCTCATTCATTATCTATAAAATTTAAATTCGAAATAGATAAAACACATCATGTTTTACATATCATAAAAAAACATATTACCATGATTGAGTAATAATTTATTAACAATAAAGATAAGAATTTTATGAAACTTTATTAAACCAGTTTTGTGGATATTAAAAGCTAACAATGATTTTTCAAATGATATATTACATTCAAACATGCATCATGATATTTTATTCTGAAGAATATTGAGTTTGAATAAATTCATATTAAATAATTTCTGTGAAAATATAAATTTAATTCAGTAAGATAAGATAACAACATTGAGTCAAAACCAATTTTTGAATGAAAGTATATCAAAATACACTTTGTGACATCACTATCAATAGATTTTTTAAAACCAATTTTATTCAACATTTATCCCAAGACAACTTAAGTAAATTGGAAGGATTCACACTTTAATAAAATTTATTCCTTTATACTAACAAAACACTATCATGGTCTTTACCAAGTTAATATCAACTCAGATAATCATCAAATCCAGAAAACTCAAGTTAACATGTCGCATACTTCATAAACATGACATTAGTTTTAGAATCACAAACCTATCTGAATATAAATTTTTCTAGGTTTTTCATCAAACATAAATTATCAGGAACATACTTATGAAGAAATAGAAAGGGGTTCAATAATTCAAATTTCTATTTCTCATAAGTGCATGTCATTACATAATATTTTTAATTTATGTTCTTCTAGCAACAAAAAAAACATTTATTAATATAAAAAGATCTACCACAAGTATAAAAAAAATAATGCATTCACCAAACCATGATATTGTCAACTTTGGATGTCACTGACTTGCCTGCTTGATTTTAAAACATGTAGTAATATATTGAATCTTGATGAGGGGAAAGAGTGTTCATTTCATTTTTTTTTGTTCATAACAGGTTCTATCAATATATGATCAAACACAACAACCCAACCAACATGGTGGTATTAAAAAATTCTCAACACTTCCTTTATAAAAAATAATTATATATGGGAGGGAATCCCATCTTATTTAACTTATTGATTTAAAAAACAATGAGTTTTTTTTATTATTGACATTAAGCAATTAATATTTTTAATGAGAGGTAGGTAATTCCATAATTATAATCACAACCTCACACAAAAAAAACACAACTCATATTACCAAAAAAACCACACACCTCTGCAACCACACATCACTACCATTACACACCACAACCACTATCCAACTTACCATACAACAAAAGAATCCACTAGGCATTTGACACAACCGCACAATATTAACATACACAAAACCAACCTCTTACAAATAACCACTTTTTCAACCATATCATTTACAATCCCCCCACTAAATTTTATAATTATTATCACACACAAATCCCAAAGTACACAAATCAAGGAATTCTATCTACCATGTTGAGATATTATCAACTTTGGGTAGAACTAACTCACCCTCTCGGTTATAATCGTATCAAATTATAGCACATCTCATTTATGGATCAGGTATCCCCCTCTTTGTACACATCAAGGTTTTTAAACCACATTTCACCAAAGGAATCAAAAAAAGAACAATAAAACATAACAAAAACACATAGAATCTTCTATAATCAGTCATAGGTTTACATTACATAAACTCATCATTTATCAAGGTTAATTTCACACAGTTTTAAATTTTACATGGGAAATCAGTTCATTGTCCATATATAAGTGCTTATGATTTTAATAAATGTTGTTTTAAAACAATAAATCATATCAAGGGTCTTGTAATTTACAAATAATCATAGCACAAACATAGTTTCCAATAAATTATACTTTCAATAAGGAATATCAACACATCAATGTAATGTTAATAATGCAACCGCAGAAAAAACTCAATGTTTCTCAGTTATTTCTAGTGAAACAAAATCTCTTGGATTTAAATAGATCTATCATGAATATGAGATAATAAAAAGACTAAAAACATGTTATATCACACAAAATATTTAATATTATTAATAAAACATTATAGGATCATCTTAATATCAAGGAAATATACTTCCAATTTCATCTGAATAATTCTACATGATATTTTCTTATGTTTCATTAAAATACTGCATTACATAAACAATGTTATGGAAATGTATTCAAAGTAAAACATGCATTCTGAAAATAAAATTTTAATTACACATGTTTTAAAACTATGTTTCACGATTTATCATGATCAGGATAAATATTCTTTAATCATTTAATAGCTCATGTAAAAATTATTTCTGACAACAAGATTAAAAATTCAAATGTTATATTAATAAATTTTATGATTTATCATGTTGAATCTAATAATTTTTAAATCATTTCATTATTTATGAAAATATTCATTTACTCTGAAATAAGAATAACATGTTTTTTCTTACATGTCATATTAATCATGATACATGCTCATATCCTTCAAACTAGAATTTCCCTAGTCATCACAAAAACTATTTCAACTTTATACATGCTTCTCATAAAAACTACACATGAATTAACATGTCAGGTAAGTTTATTCCATTAATTTAAAATTATTATTTGTCATCAAATATTATGTTTAATAAATTAAACATTTCTAATATGTAACAAGTTACCATGAAGCATGATTATCATTTTTGTAAATTTAGAAATAAATGTAACAGGGATTTCTACCCCAACACATGTTTACAAGATATGGTTATATCAATACTGTAGAAATGAAATCAAGAAAAATTAAATAGAGAGTAATTATTTTCAAGGTTTCCAAATTTTATGAAATTATCAACAATTAAGAGAGTAACTTTAGGAATTATAGAATTTAAATATCTAAATCCACATTTTTCAACTAGTGAACAACACATGATTATGATAATTACAGAAGGAATAAACTCAATGAATACTAACTCATGTGGAAACTAGAATAATTATAACCATAGTATCAAAACAATCAATTTTTTCATGTGATTATTAAGTATACTTCTAGTTAGTATTCTTTATAGGGGGTTTCAAAATTAAACAAGTTTTCACAAAAAGATACACAAATCATGTTTCGATAACTATTTCAATCATTAGAAAAACTAGATGTTATGTTATAAAAAAGGAATTAAGATTCAATTCATTAAGATTCATGATACAATAGAAAATGAAACAACACATTCAAACATCATGAAGGGTTGGGAATACAAATTCATGATAATTAACCATCATATTACTCTTTCTTACTAACTATAAGAATAACTCAGCAAAAATTAATGATTTTTATTTGCAAATAAATCATGGGAAAGGTCATAGTAACAAACATAAAATTTCATGCTTCATTTTTTCTGGTTTCTCTTCACAAAGTAATATAATTCAAATATGAACACAATTCATTATGATGCTTGTACCTTTCATAAGGTCTCTACCCTGAAAAAGGGGTTTACTGGCTTGGTATTTAGGTTGGCTCAGATTCCTTGCATCAGATAACTGGACGCCCTAAAATTTCATGTCCTAGTCAGTACTTCCTAGACTATGTCACATAAAAAGGTCATATGACACTATTTCCCTAACATACCATGAAATCCATAGTGTGCATAACTCTAAAATCCACCCTATCTCTCAACCATAAGCCTCTGGTACCATTTTTTCTTTACCCCCTCCCTCTATAGATAACCTTCCTGGGATGGAAATGAAGAATGGTAGATAATGACCCCTCAATTCCCACTTATAATAGGCCTTGGGATGATTACTAGAACCAAGGGTATACAGATATCAAAATATGGGTGAAATTGCCGTTTATAACAAGACAAGATCTGGAGAAATAATAAATTACCTACAAATAACACCATGAAATATATAAAATAAATCCAAAAAATCCCAAAATCCATGTATAAATTGTAAATTATACATTTTAAATTTTCTAAAAGAAATCCAAAAGAATAAAAGTTAGTGCAGAGACACAGCAACAACTCCAAATGCCCAAAAAAATATTTAGAAAAGTCCGCAAAGACTTACTGGAAACGTGAAAAAAATTTATATATGTATGGTGAGCATACATTTATAATAAGTAGGAAAACTGAAGTCTCTCATGCACATGTGAAAAGAGAATACTCTTTCACCAGTATGAAAACATTTGAAACCAATAGCACCAAAGTAGGTATACTAACCACCCCAACTTTCTAAGGCATGGTAACCAAATAACACATGTCAAGTAATATAATATAATTTACATAAATGATTTGGGTACCCCACACCACTTCCCACTGATTATCCTCTCAGACACCCTAATGACAAAAATCATTACGCTCCCACCTCTTCTGAATGTACCACAACACAACCTACCAGCACACACCAAGGCGTCGCAGCTAGTCCTGTCACCTGAGAAAACGAAACTCATCACATCCCACCGGCACACACATGGGCCTTACAGTTAGTCCCATCACCTGAAAAAACAAAGCTCACTATATACCACTAACACACATCTGAGCCTCACAACTAGTCCAATAACCTAGGAAAATGAAGTTTATCACATCCCACCTGCACACACATGGGCCTTAAAACTACTCCTACCACCTGGGAAAATGATTCTCACTACATCTCATATTAAATACACCTATTAAATCAAAAAAAATATCATCCTGAAGATACCTGGGAAAGAAAATAACATCTCATACTGACAAAACCAAGGAAAACACATCCCGCCAACACACACTTGGGACTCACAAACCTCTACCGGCATGAGTATTCATGGGATACCACCACCTAGAAGATGGGGTAGATAAGAACGGGTGGCCAGCAATCCATACTCCCACTAGGATGTTTTGAAAAGACACCCTCCCTCATGGTGATGGGGGTGTTTGGAACACAGTCATCAACTAGGATGGGGTTTATATAGAAATAATAAATTAAATACATGAATATATATCAATAATACCAAACAATCAATCCTAGACTATGGGATTTAAAAACAACCAACTCCTGATATAACCTTTATTGCAACCTCTATATTCGCAACATCACAAAACATGTCAAAACCCCATTTCATACACTATCCAATTCATTTAAATAATAATCATTATTTATTAAAACATTCACTTATTCATTCCATATCTTCCTAGTAAACTACTAGGTACTTCACACAGCAAGACACATTGAAAAGTCATCCATATAATGAAAACCATAGTAAAATTAACCCAATTCACATTCCACTTTATTTAACACTACACTAACCACTACTATAATCATTCTTAAAATTCATTCCACCTAATCCATTCTATCAATTGGGAAACCCCCAAAATCATAGCCTCACCCAATAACACACAACCGCACAACCTAATAACATCCCTACTGTACAAAAAATCCCATATATTCCAAATCAACACCCATTTTTCATCCACATCCAGGTTCAAAAGCAACAAATCTATCAACTTGAGATTCCATTACACATCCCAAACCACCCCACATCACTCATCCATGCCCAAAACCCTACCATAGCATGAGTTAGAAAAACTAAAACATAGAACACCACCACACAAATGAAGTTAAGGAATATATTTATTTAATAAGGCATTGTTCACTAAATTTATTCTTTTATATTCAGGGGTTATTCTAGAAACCTTTTGATCATTTTGAATAAATTTATTTTAGAAAAGTACATGTGGTTAATATATTCCATGTGTTTGTTTAATGAGAATTAGAAAAATATTCATTCATAAACATTACATGCGCTAACAAGGACACCCAACGACCATAATTTTTAGCTAGAATATAGCCTATAAAACTCACCATATTGATCTAAATATCAAATAAATTATACGATAATATGTCACCTTCCACGGACCCTATAGATTAAATTTTAAACTGATTCAACTAACTTATTTAATTTGTGTTAAACCATATTATCATGAGATAAATTTTTACACCCAACCTACACGATACATAATTTATAAAGACTAAGGTATCCCTACCTAGAAGAAGAATATCTCAGTACTTTCTGATTGCACCAAGACAGGAGCCCATATGTAGCAAGAAAATCCATGGAAAACATGAAACAACTAGTGCAGAACAAATGAATGACTCCAATGGGAATTAAGTTTTGGGGTGATGTGTACGAAGGGAAATGAGAGGGAAATTATAAAGGGAAGGCACTTGTATTATAAGGATTGTATCAGAGACTCACAATATATGAAATAGTTTTGAATTTTCATTAAAGACGGATCTCAAGAAAACCAAACTTTTTTACCTTTTAGATGGATCCTAGAGCTTTAGAAAATTAATTATATGAATCATATCCCTTGAAACAGCTTTGAATCCAATTAGTTATATATTAAATTCAATTTACATTTAAGAAAATATAAATGGTGAGAAAATGAAAAACTAGATAAATCTAGAACATTCGACAAACTGTTGGAAATGAATCACAATTAGATGAGTCACCATCATGAGTCCCCATGGTGAGATGCCAGTATGAGATATCATTGCGAGTCACATTTTTAGAGCTACTGATGCGAGATACCAGTGTGAGCTACTAGTGTGAGTCACCATTAGCGAGCTACTAGTGTGAATCACCAATGAGATTCACCCGTGCAAGAAACCGTCATGAGTCACCATTCTGACTCACTGATATTGACTCGCAATTTCAACCTATTATTCCCACTCACCATTGCAACTCCTCGCATGACTTATTTCTATGACTCATTTCTGTGACTAACCTTCCTAACTCACTATTGTGATCTACCATTGGAAAACTGAAAATTTGGTAAACTCTTGAAATGAGTCACTGTGGACTCATAGAACACATCAAAAACTATATTTTCACAATGTAATCGACCAGATAGGTCCAATCCATTACATTCAATGTGGTTTCACAACAATGTGGTGTGGTGTTTCATGGAAAGGTTTGGTCAAAGTACCATGTCATGTTCAAGGGATTAATAGTGTGATTGGTGTTAAGTAGGTGTAAATTCATTGTGTGTAGAAGTTGGGGACATTAAAAAATTTTAGGTTGGGTCAAGATGTCACTTCATAAAAAGGTTTTAATGGAGTAATGACCAAATGATATGGAAATGATGCATTGGTGGTATGTTATATCATTATACTCTCATTGGGTGGATTCCCTATAGCGTACCCATGATGTTCACACCCTGAGGGTGTTATGTGGGGGATCAACCCCTTCACCTTTATGAGAGGTTATTCTATATCTAGGAGGCCCATGAAAGAACATGGCCTAGATAGGATGAATTCTAGTGTGTCCGTAATGTTCTCACCTTGACCAGATGCTTGGATTGTTTTTTAATATAATTAGGATCATCATTTTTTGTCTCCTACATTTAGGTTTTATGTAAATATTGTGTGAAAGGATATCTATTTTAGTTAGATAATACCCCTATTCTCATCCCTTCTAAACCCCTTAGTGATGGGTAAATCCATTTTATTTTTCATGGTTATTCATGGTTATATAAATGTAAACGTTTTACTTATATAGAAATTATATCAACTACTAGGTTAAGGAAATCAGATTCTATCTCCAAACCATAATTAAATTACATACAAGTGAAAGGATAATTTTGAATCCTTTTTGGAGACGCTTTCTAAAGTATGTAAATTATTTATTCATTAGAAAAAATATCTCCTCAAATTATTAATATGGATGAAATTATAATCCTTAAAGGTATACCAAGTATAAGTGAACATGTTGATGTATTCCCCAAATGTAAGTGAAAATATTGATGTATTATTTAAAATAGTTGTTTAAACTTCAGACAAATTGATAGGTTGAGATATATATAGTATATATACTAAAAGATAAAACTATATAAAGAATACAATATATGAAAGAAATCATTGGATTTTTTGATTTTAATAAATACATCTAAGAAAACATAGGCATGTTTTTTATATTCCCACATTCTTCCTCATGGGATTCCCTAGTATTATATTTCAATAATAAGGATTTTTAAATTTAGATATTAATTGATAATAGCGAGTATAATAATATTATTATAAATAATAGTTATCATCCTGTTCTATTTTTTGCATTTTTGATAATCCATGTGGGTTTTAGTAGTTATATAAGGAGAATATTTCAACGGGGTTTCATCAAATAATTATGAAAAAGGTTGATATTCCCAAAACTACCTTTTATGAAATAAATAGAAACTATGAGTTTATATATATCTCATTTGAACTAACTAATTCTCCATATATCATAATGGAATTATTGAATAACATATTTACATATTACCTCAAAAAATTATGGTTGGCTATATAGATGGTATTTCCATATATTTTAGAAATGAGGAAGATTAAGAAGATAAAATTTGTAATTTTTATAAATACATTTTGGGAGGGGAAAATAAATTAAATGTATAATCAATATACCTTTCTAAGGGACCAAGTCAAATTATTCGGTCATTTAATCTGATGAAAATGGAAACTTATCAATATTTCATTGGAAAGGGGGGTATTTAATTTCACAAACAAATATATATGATATTAATATATAGTTTCCTTATACTACCTCAGTGTTATTGATTTGGTTTTATAAATTTATCACTATTTTCAAATCCACTAGAATAGATAGCTTTGAAATGAGAAATATTTATTTAGACAAAATAATATGAAGAGTAATTTTTGGAATGAATAAGCGGTTATTTATGGAACATGTACCCTATCTGTATGTATGAAAGGTTTTGAGATATACTATGATGTTTCAAGAGAATTAATAGGTTTTATAATAATGAAAAATGATAAAGTGATAGAATACTTCACAATATATCTAAATGTAAATTATAAAATTCACCTGACATGTGATCTTGATTTGGAAGAAGTATCATTTTCTTTGAAAATTTAGAGGCATTATCTCTATGTTGAATAATGTGATATATATACTGATCATAAAAAATAAATTATATATTCACAGAAAAGGGGAATAATTTATTCCAATAATCATGGTTATATCTGATAAAAGAACCTGACCAATCAATCCATTTCCATTTTGAAAAAGAGAAAAAATTAAAATATTCTCTATGATGAAAATATCTTTTATCCCTATACAAGATATGAATTTAGAGGGATATATTATTTTTAAGCATGTAACTGATAAACATAAGAATAATGGAGGAAGGTATAATATCTTCTTTAATAAAATTATTGATAAACTATCTATCATGAGAAAATTAAGGTGGAAAATTGTTATGATTTAGAGACACAAAAAGAGGTGGAAATTGTGATAGGAAAATATCCTTGTTCAAAATTCATATTGATAGACTTGTATGATTTGAGATTGTTTTATGTGTTCAATATGATCCTGAGATAAAGTAGGATTAATTAAATTATTCTCATACATATATATTTTTTATCCACTCAGTGAGTACATAGTGTATAGATATCTCTAAGACTACTTTTTGTTGGATAATATAAATTAATAGATTCTAGAATATACATAAAATTTCATGGAATTACATAATGTCAAGGTAGACTATAAAATGACCTATGATAATATGAAACCATTACCCATGCCAATTTATAAATAGGACAACATTTCCAAAGACTTTTCCATAGGTCATCTAATGATATAGAATATAAACAATACTATATATAGTGTGGTGGATCATCATAAGAATACAACATGGTTTCTTTCATTTTAGGTGGATTTATCATTCAATCAACATTAAATAATTTCTATCATATAACTCGTGAGGCTTCATGGTACACCACTATCAATTTTTGAACAATATCCTCTATTCACATCAATGTTTTAGGGTATTCTATATATGTAAATGAACAATAATTACTAAACTAGTGCAAAATGTCAACCTAATATATATAGTCAATCTAAAAGGGCTATTTAAACTATGGAGGTGATGTAAATATATTTATCAATGCACTATAATGAAGGATATAATCAATATAATCCATTGTTCATGTTCTCATAGAATAATATATTTTCTTAATCACACATCATAGTAAAAAAATTGATGGAAGAGTTATGCAAACCATTATTGGCGATACATGGAGTTTGAGATGTATATAATTTATTTCTTGGGATATCATTTGGGAATGGATATATGATGTTTTAAAATAGAATAATTTTAATTCCTTTTTATATTGGGCCAATTAATATTATTTATCACATTGGGTATATAGCTTATCGACTTTCCTTTTCATAACCTATCAAAAGTTTATAATTTACTCCATATATCCCTATTAAAAAAGTATATACCATAACTCTATCATGTAAAAAATCCGTAGGTGGGACAGTTGTAACATGCTCTCTATTATAACGAGAATCTAAGGGATGTCTTTGACCACAGTATAAATAATTTATGAAAATAATTTTTCATGTCATGAATGAATGAAATAAAAAATACAGCACTTGACAATCAAAATTAAAAAAGAATAAAATTTGAATAAATTTATAAATAAATAAATTATTTTGTACATTATATAATTAAAAAACTTTCAAACATGGATTTTAAATATTAGTTTTATTAACATTAAAATTTAGTATATATTAACACTAAACCATAAATAACTCATTAGATTCTATTACATCAAGTTGGGTAAGTTTGTCAGATTCTTGGAAACATAACAAGGTGCATGTTTTTACCTGATCACCTAAACTAGCTATAGAATTTAAATTAAAATTTCTAACATTATTTTAAAATAAAATATTTAGATACATAAGAAGATAAAAAAACATATAACATCACAATGAATGTGATATTTTCATATCACAAAACACACAAAACGTATGATAAATTCACAAAAATATATATTTTTTCAAAACATAAGAAATAGAAAATATGTAATAAAAAATGATTTTAAATTATATAAATAATATAGAACAATAATTGAATAGATAGAACATATTCCTTACTATAATGAAGATATATTTTAATATATAAAATATAAATAATTAATTATATTTCCTGAATTCATTATAATTGAAACCGAATTAAAAGATAAACAGAATATTAATTTAAAAATAAGAAATTCATGAATTCAAATAACCTTATTTTGAAAACAATTATTCTAAAAATCAATATTATCGACATAAAATTATTTCCAATAATACAATTAAATATAAAGAACAAATACAATTTATTATTTACTTACACAACATTATTCTTTAATCCTATTTCGGTTGAGAACATGGATGCTAAAAAATAAAACATGAATTTCATAATTATACATTACATGGATAATAAATGATTTTTTTTCAAAATATGTGAATTTTAATAATTTAAAAAAATAGGCCTAAAATACATAGGTTATAGGTGAGAAGTGTCCATGATAATAATATTAAAGTGGGTATATTGGGGTGAGGCACCCAACCCCTAAACAACAAGGATAACTAAGTATATTATGGTTGCGGAGATTGAGTATTGGAGGTGAGGAGAGGTAGTGAGTAGAGAAGGAAGTGGCCATGTGGTGTCAAGGTGGATGGCTATGTAAATAGAGGTTAGGATACACTATGACCGATTGAGATAGTGGGGTCATAGAGGCGATGAAATTTAGGGACAACTGGGGGAGGGATGGAGAAGGTGGTCACAAGACAAGGGGGTATGAATTGGGAAATAAGATATAATGAAGACATCTAATATTTTTAAGAATAGGGAGACCACCGTAGATGGTAATAATTACCCAATATTACCAACCAACTTAGGCATTTCCACATGTTTCCTTATGCATTTTTTTAATTTTATAAAAGTGTTAGTTTTTTATTAGATTCTAGTTGTCCATTTCATTTTGATTTAGTTATATCACTTATTTTCAATAACAAATTAAATTTATATCGATTAGTTTTTCTATATTTATTGGAACTATATATTCCATTTTCGACTCAGAGATGATCAATATTTCTTGGAGGACCTAGAATATCATTATAAAAAATTTCTCTTCATATATTTTTTTCATTAATCTTCTATTGTAATTTGATGTATGTTTACTTTCACTACCATATAATAAGATTTTATAAACTCTATTTGTATCTATTATTAGCACTAAATAATCATTCGTGTTTTAGGAACCTTGGTAATCTAGAATCTATTTTCAATGATTGAAAAGTATTAATAAAAGAAATCTTTATTAGCCCTAAAAAACCTTGATTCGGGGTTCGTATCCAAGCATATATTATCACTGATAGAGTAAAATTTTACTATAACTATTTTTACATAAGAAAAAGGAAACATTTATCTATGTTATAGTTAAAACTGATAAAATCACTATTTCTATTAGTGTGTATCTATATTTATATCACATGTAAACAACATAGAAATTAAAAAATAATCAATAAATTAAATAAATTTATAATATAAATCACAATTTAATTAAAAATAAATTTACATGATAAAAATTTCAATAAATTATAATTTAATTAATACATACAATTTATTAAAAACATCATATTTTCCAACAAACTAAATAAAATAACATTTATATTATATATTCTTATCTCTTTATAAAAAACTTTCCAAAGAACCCTATCACGCTACCGGGTTCTTAACACACCATCATAGCTCAACTGAAATTAGTGTGTATCTATAAAAAATATAATTCTTACGTTAGTAATATTATAAATAAATAAATAAAACCCAAATAAGATGCAATAATGCAGTAATAAAATGTCACTTCTAAACTAAAAACATGGACTTATGTTAAATTAATTGGTGATTACACTTATACATCACAAAAGACATATGGATAACTATCCTATAGTATTAAATAAATATTACTATTTTTATATAGTTTTCATTGACTGATGCTTGTTTTAAACTAAAATGTCAATTTCACACTATTAACTCACAATTTGAGTCATTGTCGGCACATTATGTGTTATATTAAAATGCGGTTGATTCAAATACATCAAAAATCACATATGGATTGTTTTCTTAAATTATTCAAATATTTTGGGTCTATTTTCTTGTACTTCAGCGAGTGATCCAATTTTTCAACTAAAATGTAACTTCCAAACTGAAAATTTGCACATTGATATATACCAGGTACATCGTGTGAAAGTTTTATGTGTGGTTCCCTTATAAATATCTATAACAATTTATGGATAATTTTCAAAGTATCAAAATAATTTGAGTATTTTTTTTACTTTTTTGAGTATGTGATTCGTGTTTTAAACTAAAATGTCCATTTTCAATTAAAATACATGATTTTAATCATATCGGCAAATGTTTGTATCATATTGATGAGAAGTTAATTCCCACATATCATAAATGAATTATTGAGTATGTTCATAAAGTATCAAGACAAACTGAGTATGTTTCAATTGTTTTTGTTAAGTGATTCACTTTTTTAACTAGCATATCATTTTTAAACTGAAAACACGCACTTTGGATCATATTAGGCACATCGTGAGTAAGATTAACATGTAGTTGATTCCTATATCTAAAAATTGATTTATGGATTATTTTCATAAACTGTTTGGGAAATCAGATTTCTTTTTCTTAGTATTGAGTATGTGATATGTGTTTAAACTAAAATAATAATTTTAATTAAAAAATTTCACTATCAATCATATTGTCACAACCTAATCCCTCCAAAGATACTTCACTATGGGTAGAGAGATATGACCCCAGTGTCCCATGACCAGTAATACCTAGTTGATGAATATCACCGAGGGTATAAAAATCTCATAAAATTGGAGGTTTACCCTCTATAATAATATAATATCATTAGATAAAATGAATAATCCACAATAATAAACATAACATAATAGAAAAGAAATCCAAAGTTATCCCATAATTCATCCATAAACATATATATTACTAATAAGTATCTAAATTATATACACAAAATAAAAGCTAATGCAGCAACACAGCAGTTACCCAACGGTCTGAGCTGGAAATGTCCAGTACAATCAATGTAATTCTTCTAAAAAATTTATAATCGGTTTTTATACATATGGTGATCATATAGGTATAATCAGTAATAAAACTAAAATCTATCATGAACATGTGAATGAAGTATACTACTACACCATTGAGTAAACAAACGAACCAATAACACCTAAATAGGTAAATTATCCATCCCAACCTCACTAAGGAATGTTCACCAAATAACACAAGCCATGTAACATATTATAACAAAAATCACACTGATAATGAGTACCCCGCACTATTGTCATGTTGGTATACCACTCTCACACCCCAATTTTGTATGTCATGGAACTACCATCTCTTCTGTATGTCACCCTTCTCCACAATCCCGGTCACATCACCCCACACCCACATACACATGGGATCACTACCATAGATGCATGACCACATCAAACGTCCCCTAAATACATATGGTCCATCACATCACAATCATAAATATAGTAGTAGAGTATTGTCAACATCAAGGAAATCATCTTTATTACCTCCCCCTACCATGTACAACCCCCACCATAATCCTCCTCATCCCATCTCATCCCGCCCACAACACCTGGGATACTTCACATCTCACATAATGGAACCTGGGCTCACCGCCCCACAAACACAGCCACATCTAAACTCACCCGAATATACCTAGGCTATCACAAACCCAATCTAGTGAACTAATAGTTATCTATCCATAATATAATATAAAATACCTTTATCTCCATGAAGATATATTGAGAAACGGTGGGTACCCATCCATCCACCCTCCTTAAGGGATTTTGAGAAAATCACCCCCCATGTCACTTTGCATGGGTCAGAACATAGTTTTTGATGTGGGTGGGGTGAATATTGAAATCAATAGAATATAGAAGTATATACATATAACCACAACCATATTACCATCTTACAGATTCAGAAAAATACACTAACCAAATCACAACCTACTAACTTTTTCTATAACCTCTAAATGTGTAACACAAACCAAACCACAAGCCACATCACACCACCATCCAATTCCCATTATCCAACCTATTAATTTAAATATTTATCATCATCCAAATTTATCCACACATACCATCATTTTGTTTCTTTATCATTTTCATCCCATTAACCAAAAAAATCTGATCCAATTAAATTATTATAAAACAAGTTATTCCATCATTGCCTGGACACCTACCACAAAACAACCAAAAATTAAACCCAAATAAATATCTACATCATGACATTTCTCCATTGACCCCCAAGAATGACAAAACAAAAACCCACTCATAGCCCAAAAGGAACATCCAAAACTACCATATAAATTTCCCAAAATCATATCCAAACAAACCATATCACCACTCCAAAAGAATATCCAAACAAACCATCTCAACACCCCAATGTCACAACCAAACAATCCATCATCCCCCCATGACCCAACCTAACATTTAATGTAAATGAATGTCTTTTTATAGATACAAAAAGGGGATTATATAAAATTTCACTTTTTTTGGCGTGTTATCACACAATCCCTAGTTTTAGGGATACCATTTTATTTAACAAATATGAGTAATTATCCAATTTCCATTTTTTGTGGTATCAAAAAAATTAAAATAGACACATTAGTCACAAATTCATATCATCCAGTGAAACAAATACCCCAATGGCCACAATTTTAATCAGTGAGATAATCTTCTACAGTCACAATATCATAATAATTTCAAAGATATAAAAACATTCAAATAAGTTTCCTCAACATTTTCTATTTTAGTATACAAAATTTATTATATTTGATTTATCCATCACAAACATAACACAATGATGAAGAACAGAAACCATGTCCCACTTGATAGACAATAGAAATAGATGAGGGATTCTATAGATCAAATAAGAAATTACTACTTTATGTGCACTATTGGGAGAATAAGAAATTCATCCAAACCAATATTGTACCAAAAAATGGAAAGTAAACTTACAAAACTCCAAAAGACCATTAAAAAATATCCAAATCACACTCCAAAACAAAAAAACATCACTATAGTATATCCCTATATATTGAATGGAATAAATCTAAGAAAGAAAGGGAGGAGGACATACCACATATTTTCAATGGTGATCTACTAGAAAAAAACTGATCAAAGCAGGAGGAATAGGGATTAAAGAACTCCTTACGGAAACTAGGGTTCAGACAAAATGAGATAAAAAGAGGGGGAAACTGAATAAATGAAACCAAAATGGAAACAAATATTATACCCTATATTTTTATTATTTTTATGTGGTATAACCATTAAATAATGTGTAATAATTGTGCTTTTGAAAATTTTCATCTTTTACAAAAATCTATGTTTCCTTGGGAATTATTTAATAAACATCATGATTTATATATACATGATGCATAATCTATCTCATCGATTCGCCCTTAACTGAATATATATTGGGAACTAGTAGGATGCCCAATTTGGGAAACTCTATTTCATATTATGTTAACAATACATGGCATGTATTTCATACAGCAAACCTACTACACCCCCACCATCTACAAGAAAATTCTAGAACCTCCCCCAAACACCACCAAACACCAAAATAGGAATGTAATTGGTTTGGAAGGCATGTTTTGTTACACATATTAGAAGAAATATGTGTTATATTGAAATTAATCTTATGATTACAAATAAAAAATAAATTTTGGATATTTTTACTAAACTATCAGGGTAATATAAGTTCATTTTCATGGTTTTAGGTGTGTATGAAATATTTTCAACTAGAATAACACATTTAAAAAATAATAACTTTAAGTTATAACGGGAACACCATGTCCCTTATTATGATGTGTTTGATTTCTACACATCACAAATGATTTCATGTTCAAATTTCATAATTTATGAAGACAATTTGAGTCCATTTTGTTTTGAGTATATGATGTGTGGTATGAAATAAAACCTCATTTTAATTAAAAACTCCAAATATAAATCATAGAAGGAACATAATTTATCATATTGATGTGATTTGGATTCCAATGTGTCAAAAATAACATATTGATCCTTTTCTTAAAGTATCAATACAATATGAGTATTTGTTCTTGTTTTTTTAAGGTGTGATGCATATTTATAACTAAAATGTATCATTCAAACTAATGAAATGAAATTTGAGTCATACTGGGAACAAAATGTGTAACATTAACCTGGGGTTTATTCTAGCACATCAAAGATGAAATATGGATAAATTTAAAAATTATAAATAAAATACAAGATTTTGTGCTTACTTTTGAGTTTGTGAGGTGTATTTTAAACTAAAATGACCATTTTAAATAAAAAAACCCATTTACTCATACTAGGAACTCATTGATGAGGATTGATGATTGGTTAAACCCTAGACATCAAAAATGACTTATGGATCATTTTACTAAGTAGTCAAGACAACCCGAGTGTTTTTTCCCTATTTGATGGGAATGGTAGGAATTTTGAACTAAAATGTTACTTTTAAATTGAAAAAATACCTTAATTCCAAATAGTAAAAACTTGTATTTAACACCCCAAGCATCCGTGGTCTAATTATTTTTAAATAATTCTATAACTTGCACCGCACACAACCCAGAGTTTGAGTACATTATGATATATTAAACTAGCCATTTTAGAAATAGTTATTAATAGTATTAACCACATTATGAAAATTATAAATTTTATGTTTTCCAATTAACTTTATATTTTAATTATAAATATCATAATTATCTTATGGTTAATTTTTTTAAATATTTCTAAAATGTTTCAATTATTTATAAATAGTGGATAATACTTTTTTATTATTAAAAACTAGATTTTTCATTTAAAATAATTATATTAATTTAAATTTATTATAAAGAAACAATAGATGAATAATAAATATATTAATCTAATGTATTTAGTTGGAATATTTTTTATAATAGAGTTATATATGAAAATTTATTAAAACATTTGATAATATCTTTTACCCACCTTCTTGCCACATCTTTGTGACTAGAATTTGACTTAATTTTCCAATTTCAATGTATTCAATTTCTAAAAAAGTACATACGTGGTTGTAATTATTATGAAATTTTTGGCCTAATATGAGTAAATAAATTTTTGGTAAATAGTAACTTTGGTAAATTTTACTTACCACAATTAGAGATAAATCGGGTAATTAAAGATTCAAATAATATTATAATATTATAAAATTAACCTAACACATGTCCTTATTTCATTGGATAAGTGTGTTTAGACCAAAACATATCTTAGGTAGAAATTATGATCTTATTAGGCTACATGGGTAAGAATCAAATATTTAATATATTTTATTTAAATATATGGTAAATATTTAATATTCATAATTTTAATAACTATATAATTTTTAATATAGTTTTATACATAAGATAAATTACACTATAAATATTAATTTGATATTTAATAAATTTATCTTCTTAATTATGATTTGTTTTTAATTTTTATATATTAAATAACTTAATTAAAATCTTTTATAATAAAGAAGTGTTAATTGTTTAATTAATTGATATATCAAATAAATGATATTAGATGTATTAAAATAAATATAATTTCACTTAATTAATGACATCCAAGGATTTTATAGATATATTTGATATTATATTTATATATTAGATGTAGTTGGTTCAAATTTATCATGTTTTTATGATATTTTTGAAAAAGATAATAATGAATATTATCAAAATTTACATAAATGATACTTTCAAATAAATAATATTAAATTAAATGTTATAAAAGTATTAAAAAAATTGAATTCATAAAAATAAATAGGATATGTTAAATATTTCATAAATTATCCAATTAGTATTCCTTGGGAATTTTATATAAACTATATTAACCATATAGTGTAGAAAAAATAAGTAGTCATGGTAAGAGTTAAATTGTTTAACTAAGTGTTAAATAAAAAATATGAGATTAATATTATCACTTCAACATGTCAAAAATTAATTTTTTGAGAGAATTTATACCCATACTCATCATAGTTATGAAATAACCCACATTTCATCCATTTAAATTCAAAAATAAATTTATATTAAATTAATAGTTTTGGAGTTTCTAAAAGTGCCCCTCCCCCCTCTTATAAAAGGGAACCTCTCCTTCTCTTTTATTAACACCTATAAATCCCTTTGGACCAGAAAACCCCTACCCATTTTTCCTTCCAAATTCCCATAATGTATCCTAATGTCTGTAATTTTATAAAATAAATCCAACCTATGAAGTTCTTTTGTGAAAATACAAAGGTGATACTTGATGAAGATATATTTTTTAAAAAAATTCAATTCCATTCCATTTCTTATTATAAGTCATTTTTCTATATTTTTCTATAATAATGTAATTGATCCATTATAGAATATATTTTTAGATGTTATTATTATTATGGAACAACCATTTTTTTCTTTTTACCCACCCTAAGAAAAACAATATCACCTTGTGTGAATGTGTACGGATTACCGTATCCACGCTGTGGTGTAATTTTTTTTATAACAAATTTATTAGAATGGGTATAAAAATGAATATAAAGGATATAAATAATAAATAATAAAATATATTTATTCTTTATAATTAATATTCCATCCAATCTTTTACCCCTTTACCATTATGGAATGATATCACCGCTCGGGCGTATGTACGCGCTACCCTCTCCACGACACGATGAGATTCGTTCTCCACATTAACCATTCATGTATGTTTATAAAATTTTATAGGATATGCCAATATAATATTTATGAACATAATAAAATTCTGGATATGATAAAAATATATCTTATTCATAAGAAATTGTAATTACATGGCAAAACATACATAATAAACTGATGCAATTAACACGTGAAATGGATTTGGTTATGGTATAATTTATTAAAAATCCTTAACCATTATATAGGAGGTTCACCCACCCACAACTAAAGGAAATTAAGATGTATAGTTTAATTTCAAAATCTCTTTATCATTAAAGGTCATTTATAAATAAGTATTTTCTATGACATATTTATCATCTATTTCTATGTTTCCTAAAAATGTATTTAAAATTTTTATAATAAATTTTATATAAATTTTTACCTATGTTTTAATTTTTATAAAATAGTATGAATGTAATCTTTTTTTCACTTTTCTTATGATGTAATTTTTTGAATTTTTTAAAAATTTTGAGAAGAATGTTTTCGTTAAGTTATACGGAATGAGTAGATCTTTTTGTCATCATGATACTTTAATATTTTCAGGCTTCACGTATAGGATTATAAGGTCATTTTAAAATGAAAATTTTATATAGAGTTAACATATATTATTTCAATGTAAGGTATTTTTCTCATGAAATTTTTATATATTATATTAGATTATTTATATCTATGTCAACATTCATTGTTGAATCTTATGTTTAATTTATTTTGATCTCTTATGATGTCATTTACCATATTACCTTGAATGTTTTATGATTAATTTTGACTATGGATGTTTTATTTTGAAACAATTCATAGATTATGGTTTTAAGTATTTTCATTTCTTATGGTAGTTTTAATAAGAATATTTAGGTTGGTTTTGATTTACCCCATTCATTAGAGGACTACATGAGACATTGGAAGTGTTTTATGGGAACTACTATAGCCCCTTCATGCATCGGTAGGTCTCATGAGACAAATAATTTTGGGTTTTGTCTAACATCTTACCCGATTATGTGTGGTGTCTTGGTAGAAGCCTTTATGATATGTTTAAGATATCCAGCATTATAAATTCCCTCTTTATAATTTTATTTATTGATAATACATCTGATTATTTTACTAGAATAATGTACATGTGTATTTTTATATGGATATATTTTATTTATTTTTTCCATATTATGCTCAATATTTTTTTTAAAAATATTTTGTTTTTATTTTTCACCTTGCCTTAATGTTTAACCTTAATTATGATAGCTTCTACTTTATAACTTAACAAAAATGAGAAACTAAGCTCACCCCTTTATTATTTTTTATTTTCCACATACTGTGAATATATACATTATGACTGACTTATAGGGGTGAGAAAAGGGGAAAAAGTTTTCAAAGGATTTTCAATTTTTTTCCTTTTTATGATATAATGTAAAACGTATGTTGTTATCTAGTTTTTACAAGGATACTAAACTGATCAGTCCTTCTGGATTTGATTTCTTATGATCATGCCAATGTGATAAAATAATTCACTGGATCTGGGATTTTGGAGTTGGGGAGTTATATTTTGTATCAAAGGAAGTCCATTACAAACCTTGGAAACTATGTTTTTAAAAAAAATTACTCGGGAACATTACCCTAAGATATATATTGAGAATAATTATTGAATAACACGCTATAATTTTTTCAAAATATATTTTAAGTGGGTATTCAAATAAATACATCCATGTATAGATAATATAAGTGGATTTTCTTATGGGACAGATGAACCTAGGAGTAACTACTCCGAAAAGTTGTTTTGAGCCTGACTTGGGATAACCAAGTACATGACAACAAGATGTACTATGCCCTTGGTGTGACACTCTTAGGGTATATGATTAGTATAATTCTTGTTTTCATTATAAACCATTATGATCATTTCTAAATTTATTATGTCCCCCAAAAACCATTTTAATGATTATGATATTAGATATGCACAGATTTTTCAATCTTTGTTACATATTTAGAAATTACCCATTATGATTCATAACCTAATATAGTGAATTTTTTTGTTTGTAAATGGATCTTTGTGGAATAAATGGAAATTGTATCAATATAAAAAAATCCATTGATGTATTTCCCTCCTATACAAGATAATGATTTGGGAGTAAGAACTGAAACTCATTCCAAAGAAATTAATACTATACTGGTATAGCTGAATCAGGTTATGAATAATAAACTTACCCGTATGGAGAAGCTAGATCCAGAATGTGGAGGATAAATGTTATCCAAATTCATGAGATAGCTGCCTCCAACATTCAACGAGAATACAAATACTTTTATAGATGAGTAATGGATAAGTTTTTTAGATAAAATATTTCTTTCTTGAGGGTGTAATGAAAGGTAAAACATATTCAACACAATAGATCATCTCATAGGAGGTGATGATCAGTGGTAGTTATTAATTAAAAACATGATGGATTATGAAGAAGTATAAATATATAATGGAAGTAATTTTAAAAACATTTCTTAGAAAATTACTTTCCTTGTGAACCATGAGGAGATATGAAAAAACATTATGTCGGAGGAGAAAAGAGGATGAGAATGTTGAAAAGTATGGATCTAACATTACAAAGTTAAAAAGGAACACCAAATACTATATACATAACCCAAGTAGAAAGATTGATCAATTCTTTGATGGGTTAAAAACATTCCTCAAAAAGGTTCTGGTCTCCCTAAATTTCTCATCATATAAAGATCTAGACTTATGTTTCATCACGATAGAGAGAGAATTATATAAGTCTTATGAATTTAAGGGGTAATAGGAGAAGAAAGAGGATATTGAGAATTTTAAAAAGGAAACAATGTAAAGGATAATAAGGTAAAGGTTGATTATCAATATTGAATTAAATTTTGAAATAAACATCTGAGAACATGATTGTTATGGACATGAGCCTGTTATAAGTATAGAAAAAAAGGTCACCATTCCTATGATTAAAAATGAAATAAATCTAGTAATGAGTAGTAATTAAATTGTAAGGAGATAGGACCCTATACACGTTAATGTCCTAAGTATCAAGGAAACCTTCCACATAAAAGGCTAAGGGATCCTAGCCAAGCTTATCTGTCACAACTGCTATGGTTGATGTTCCTAATGATTTGTTGTTTGGTACCTTAATATTCTCCTGAAACTGAGAAAATTATTTATTTGATTCAGGGTCATCCCATTATTTTATATAATTCATGTTTTCAATGAAAATTATACATTTTTCTTTAGGCTTAGTATGAGAGTTGTCTGTCAAAACACCTAAGGGTAGTATCATTTCATCAAAAATTAGTCGGTCAGTCCCTTTTAATATATATAAACATTCTTTAGTTGAAAACCATGTCATCATACATATGGTTTAATTTTATATAATTCAAAATATATAATATAATTAAAACTATTATGTGAAAATTTATTGGAAAAAGAAGGAAGTTATGATTTGTGAGGAGGAAGAAGAGTCCCTTATCTTTAAAATAGAAACATCATCATATAATGCTTACCTAGATTCACTCCTAGTAGTTTTTATGAATTAAATACTTATGGTGGAATATCAAACAACATCTATGGGTGAAGAATCTTATTCTCAAATATAGAATATTTATATTATAAAAGAATACATTGATGTATTTATGATAGACTTACCTTGACACCCTCCAAATCATGATGGTGAGTTTTCTATTGATTTAATCCATAATTTAAGAACAATATCAAAGACTCCCTATAGAATGACCATAGTGGGATTGGTGGAGTTGAAGAAAAAATTGGAAGATTTGGGTAAAAAGGGATTTATTCTCCATAGTGTTTCTCCATGGGGAGACTATATTCTCATTTTCATGAAGAAACATGGATCCATTAGAATGTGTATTGATTATAGGGAAATCAATGATATTATAATAAGGAACTAATATACTCTACCTCATATCAATGATTTATTTGATCAACATCAAGGCTCTCAATTCTTTTCAAAGATTGAAATTTGTTTGGGATATCATCAATTATGATTGGAGAAGGAAGGAATTTAAAATACAATTTTTTGGATGAGGTATGGGCATTATAAATTTAGATTAATTCCATTTGGATTGGATAATTCACCCTCAGTTTTCATAAATAGAGTGTTCAAGGAATATATTGATTATTTTTTGGGGTATTCATTGATAATATACTGATATATTCAAGAAGGTATGGATATAATGAGAATGACTTAAAAAATTATTGAGACTCTCAGAAGGGAAGAATAATATGGTAAATATAGAATGCTTGAATTCTCAGTTCAATAAATTTATTTTTATGGCCAAATTATCTCCAAGGATATAATCTATGGTCATCCTACAAATATAATGGTGATCCATGAATGGTTAAAAATGAAGAGCATAAATAAGGTACACAGTTTTGTTGGTTTAGCATAATACTATGAGTGTTTCATCCAGGATATTTCCCGATCAGTTATCCTCTTAACAAAGATCACATGTATAGGGGTTAAATTTGTTTGGAGAAAAGAGTGTGATGAATTTTTTGAAAATCAAAGAGATTATTCTTTAATTGTATTGTCTTGAAAATACCATCTAGAAATGATGGGTTTGTGATTTATAGTGATGCATCAAGTAAAGGACATGGGTGTTTCCTTATAAAAAATGATTGAATTATTTAATATGCATCAAGGCAATTAAAAACTCATGAAAAAAACTATATAACTCATGATTTTGAGTTATCCTCTATAATAATTTCTCTCATGATATAAAAACACTATCTCTAGAGTGAATGATGTGAGATATATATTGATCACAAGAGTTTGAAATATATTTTCTCATAGAAAGAACTCAACATGAGGAAATGATATGGATTTATCCACTCAAGGATTATGATTACATAATACTGTACCACATAGGGACTCCAAGGATTCTTTGGGTAAGAAGGTCAATGGAGTTCACAAAACAATGAGTTTAAAGAGGGCCTATGTTCATATATCTAGTAATGATGGATATGGGAATTAACATGGACAGTGTAACATCACTGCATTTTAAATTTATTTTCAAACAATCTATACTAGAAAGGATAAAAAGTTCTCAGTCTGATGATGAGAATTTTTAAAAGAAAATTATTGTGGTAAATGATGGGAGACTGATTGACTTCATATATGAAGATTTAATTTTGGAATTTTGGAAGAGGCTTTGTGTATCCTCTATATTTGATCTAAAAAGGGAATTATTGGATGATTCTCATAGCTCCAATTTTTTGTGGGAAAACATGAAGAGGGAGATTTTTAATTATGTATTAAGATGTTTGGTTTTTCAATAGGTGAAGGATTGAAGACAACATCCTAGATAAGTCATGCAACCTATTTCAATACCCATGTGTAAATGGGATGATATTAAAATAGACTTTCTTAGTGGGGTACCAAAGAATCCCAAAATAAATGATACGATATGGGTTATTATTGATCATCATACCAAATTAGTGAATTTTTTCTTTAAGAGAAGATTCACCAGTTCAACATTTAGAAAGAATTTATATTGATGAAGTTGTAAGGCTTCATAGTGTAATCCAATTTATTATTTCTTACCATGATCCCCATTTTACATCAAGATAGTAGAAAAGTATTCTGAGGGTCCTAAATACTGAGCTTCATTTGAGAAATGCCTATGGCCCTTGACCTGATGGGAAATCAGAAAGGACTATTGAATCATTAGAAGATAGGTTGAGATCTTTACCACTTGACTTTCAAGGTACGTGGGATCAGTATTTACCTCATGTAGAATTTCCATATAACAATAGCTTATATTCAAGCATTCAAATGGACCCTTATGAAGGATTATATAGGAAGAGATATTGTAGACCCAATTGTTGGGATGATGTGGGGTAAAGAACACTCATATACCTTAAAATTGTTTAGAAAAAAATGTAGAAGGTGAAAACTATTCAAACCCATACCAAATTAGCTCAATGTAAGCGAAATATCTATGATGATAAATGAAGGAAAAAATATAGAATTTCAAGTGGCAGATCAGGCTTTCTTAAAGGTATCTCCATGGAAGGTCATTATAAGATTTGATAAGAAAGGTAAATTAATTCAAAGGTATATCAGACCTGTTGAAATTCAATAATGAATTGGATTTGTAGATTACTTTTTAGAAATGTGGCCAAGCCTCCCCAATGTTTGTGATGTTTTCCACTTATCATTATTAAAGAAATACATGATATTCACAACTCATTTAATAACCTATGATGAAATGGAACTAGAACCTGATATATCTTACTATGAAGAGCTTATAAACATTATTGACACTATAGAACAAGTGTTCAGGAATTAGACAACATGACTAGTAATGTTTCATTGGAGAAACTATAAAATAGAAGAGGTGATGTGGGAAATTGAGGAATTTATGATGACGAAACACCCAAATTTTTTATGAAGTGGTTTTTTAGAAAATTAGAGGATGGGATTATTTGAAGTAAGGAATAATTTAACACCCCAAGCTTCCATGATATTCTTATTTTAAAAAATCAATAGCTTTCGATGCACGCAACACTAAGTTTGAGCGCACTATGTTCAATTAAACTATCTATTTTAAAATTGTTATTAATAGTATTCACCACATTATGAAGTTAATAAATTTAATTTTTTCAATACATACATTTAAATTGGAATATGAAAATTAGCTTATGATGATTTTTTTTATTTTTATGAAAAGCTTCAATTTTTGATGAATAATGAAAAGTACTACATTGTTGTTAAAACCCGAATATTTCATTTAAATAATTATTTACCTTTAAATTGATTTTATAGTCACAATAGATAAGTATAACTTTTATTAATAAAATTTCTGTCATTGTATTATTTTTTGTAATAGATTTAGATAGAAAAATATATTGAAACTTTTGGATGTCTCTTTTACCCGTCTTCTCGCCAAATCTACAAGATTTGCATTAAACTTCATTTTCCCATTTCTGTGAATTGAATTTACAAAAATGAACAAAAATTTATTTAATTATTATAAATTTTTTTTTCTAATATAAATAACTAAATTTTTAGTGAGTAGTAAATTTGATAACTTTTAATTGCCAAGGTTAAGGGTAAATTAGGTAATTAAATGTAAGAATAATATTTTAGTATTATAAAATTATCATAATTCCTATCCTAATTCCATTGGATAAATTGGTTTGGACCAAAATCAACCTTATACTGAAATTATGAACTTTTATGCCACTTTGGTAAGAATAAGACAATTATTTTATTTTTTAAAAGATAAGTTAAAAATGTCATATTAATAATTTTAATAACTAAATCATTTTTAATATAGGGTTATACATAAGATAAATATAAATATAAATATTCATTTAAAACATATGAAATTTATCATAATTATGATTTTTTTTTCAATTTTTATTAATGAAATAAATTAATTAAAGGATTGTATAACAATGATATAATAATTGTTTAATAAATTGAGATATCAAATATATGATATTTAAATTTTTTAAATAAAAATAATTTTACATAATTAATTAAATCCAAGAAATTTATATAAATATTAGGCATATTATATATATATTGTATGTATTTTTTTTTGAAGTTATTGTGTTTTTATTATATTTTTTAAAATGAAAATAACGAATAGTATCGAAATTAACATAAATGATACTTTAAAATAAATAATATTTTATTAAATGTTATGAAATTAAAAAATATATATTATTTATAAAAATATCTAAGATATGTTAAAATTTCATAAATAATCCAATTGGGGTTCTTTTGGCATCTCATTGTAACTATATTAACCGTATAGTGTTAAAAGTAAACTAGTCACATTAAGAGTTAAATTGTTTAACTAAGATATAAATTTAAACGATAAGGATAATATTGTGACCTAAACATATCTAAAATTAATTGGTTCAGATTATTTCTACCCATCATTATCATATCCTATAAATTACTCACTTCTAATCTATTTGGAATAAAAAATCAATTAATATGAAATTAATAATGTTGGAGTTTCCAAAAGTGTCCATCCCCTCTCTTATAAAAACGCACCTCACATTATCTTTTATTCACAAATATAAATCCATTTAGCCCAAAAAACTGACCCATTTATCATACCAAATTACCTCACTTCATCCTATATTTCACACTTTGGGCCGAAAGCCATCCTAGGAAGTCCTTTTGCGCAAATCAAAAGAAGATACTCGAATAAGTGGTAATTTTTTTAAAAATTCTATTCAATTTCTTATGGATCTTATAATTCTTATTATTATATTGTTTTCTTAATAAATTAATGAATACAGTATCATATATATTAAAATATTTTATTATTATTATGGCAATACCATATTTTTCTTTTTACCCATCATATGAAAAACAGTATCACAATTCATGCGTATGTACGACTTGTTGTCTCCATGTTGTGGAATATTGTTTTCATCACTACTTTATCTAAATGGGTATAAAAATGAATATAAAGGATATAAACAAAAAATAATACATGATATTAATTGTTTAGAATTAATATTCCATCCAATCCCTTACCCCTTTACCATTATGGAATGATATCATCGCTCGTCTGTACGTATGGGCTACCATCTTCACCACGTGATAAGATTCATCCACCATGTTAAAAATTAATGTATAATTAGAAAATTATATATGATTAATGAATATAATATTTATAATATAAATATCATTAATTATATGAGTAAAATATTTCCTATTCAAATGAAATGTGACTTAAACGATAAAACCTATATAAAAATTGAACCATTTAACACATGAGACAACAGTAATAATGAAATATTATAAAAAAAATTATATAAGATGATATTATATGATATAATAAATATGGATATTTTTATGGTAACTTTATTAACATTATTTAACCATTATACATGAGGTTAAAAACCCTAAACTAAAAGGAAGTTATGAGGTAAGGGTTAATTTCCGAATCTCTTTATCATCAAAGGCTGTTCATACGTAAGTACACACCAGGAAATAATTATAATCCGTGAACATGTTTCATAAAAATGTATTTAAAAATTATCTATAATAGTTAAATAAATTATTTAAAAAAATTATTTTTTATAAAATGGTATTAAAGAAATATTTTTTTTCTTACGAGGCACTTTTTTGACTTTTTCAAAAAAGTATGAGAAGAACTTTTTTCCCTAAATTATATGATGTGATTAGATTATTCATCTATAATGATGGATTAATATTTAAAAGAACTACTAACAAGTAAATAGGTTTTTTTTAATGAGATTTGTGTATGGATTTGAAAATTAAATATTTCAAAGTAATTAAGGGGTACTTTTGTCATGAAATTTTTAATGATTATATTAGAGTATTTTCATCTATGTAAAAATACTTAGTTTAATATTATGTTTAATTAAAGTGGATATATTATGATATGATTTACCATGTTCCCTTGAATGGTTTAGGATTTACATTGAATGTGTATGTTTCATTTTGATACTATTCATATCCTATGGTTTATGTATTGACATTTTGTGTGATAGCTCTAATAAAAATGTTTATGTTTGTTATGTTTTATCCCTTTAATAAGAGGAATGAATTGGACTTTGTAAGTGTCTGGTGGGGCATACTATATCCCCTTGATGCATTATTTGGTCTCATGAGACAAATAAGTTTGGGTTTTGGATAATATATTACTTAATTATATATCGTGTCTTGGATGAAGCCTTGACGGTATGTTTCATAATTCCCATATTATATATTCCCTCTTTATCAGATTAGTTATTCATATTAAATGTGATTATTAAACTAGTAGAATAACCATGTTTATCTTTATATAGAAATATTTTATTTATTATTTCCATATTATGCTCAATATTTTTTTAAAGGCTTCTATTTTTATTATACACCATACCTTAACATGTATACTTATTTATGATGGCTTTCACTATAATATTTACCCATACTAAGCATTTAATCTCACCATTTTCGTATATCTCATTTTCCCTAGGATGTGAAGATGTATATTATTATTGACTTATTGGGATGGGAAAAGGGAATAATAATGAATTTAAAGAAGTTTCTATGTTGTTTTTCATTTCAAGATGTAATGAAAAACTTATGTATTTATCTATTTTTGTAAGGATACTAAACTAATCAACCTTTTAGGATTTGATTTCATGTGATCATGCTAATGATATAAAATAATGTATTGGCTCTAGCATTGAGGGTTTGGGGAATTACAATTAATCATATTAATGTGAAGTTGATTCCAATATATCAGAAATGAATCATGGATAATTTTAAAAAAATCATGGAAATATTAGGGTTTTTTCGTAGTATTGATTATGCAGTACTTTTTTTGATCTAAAATGTACATTTTAAATAAATAAAATCTTCTAAGAATAACAGGAACAGTATGTGATAAATTTATGTTATGTTGATTAATATAAATTAAAAATGACTTATGTATAATTTTCTAAATTAATTAAGACAATAATATCTCATTTACATTGTTCTTAGTGATTATATAATGTTTTAAAATAAAATGTATATTTTAAATTAACAACTTTCACTTGGATTCGTAATGGGAACACCATGTGTCAGGTTAAAGAGAGGCTGATTCCAACATGTCACTAATGAATTATGGATTTTTTAAAGATTGATTTAGACACTATTAATGTATTTTCTCTGTTTTTAGTATGTGATGCATGTTTTGAATGAAAATTTTCATTTTAATTAAAAAATTAACATTCATTCAAATTGGGAACACTGTATGTTGGATTGAAGTAAAGTTAATTAATACACATCAAATATGCCATATAGATAGTTTATCTAATGTATGAAATAAAATAAAATCATGTTTTATCCATTTTAAATGATTGAAACACATTTTAAACCAAAATGTCACTTAAACTAAAAAAAATACACTCTGATACTTATCAAACACACAGTGTGTAAGATTTTTGTTTAGTTGATCCATACACATTATATTTTTTTGGATTTTTTTAATACTGTATCGAGAAAAAATTAAATTATTTTATCAATTTTTTGTATATACCACAAGTTTAAAACTAAAATATATAGTTTAAATATAAACATGCACTTTTAATCATACAGGGTACAATGTGTGTTAGATTTATGTGAAGATAATTCTTATATGTCACACTTGACAAAAGTATTGTTTTATTAAATTATCAAGATGATATGGGTGTGTTTTATTAGTTTTTAGTGAGTAACACATGTTTTAAACTAAATCATTGATTTAATATTTGAAACACATGATTTTATTTATATTGGTCACATCATGTGTTGGATTGAATTACAGTCTATTTCCACTTTTCAAAAATGACTTTTGGAACATTTTCAAGAAGTTTTATAGAAGTATGAATGAGTTTTTTTTGTTTTTAGATTTTTTATGAACTATAACTTCCTTTTTAAATAAAAACATTATCTTTCAATCATACCAACCTCAAAATATGTCTCATTGACATGTGGCTGATTCCTACATATCAAAATTGAATTATTGAATGATTTAAGAGTGTTTAAACAAAACATGAGTGTGTTTTCACTATTTTCATTGAGTAAATACCATTTTTAAGTAAAATTTAACATTTAAACTATAAAAAAATTCATTGAGAAATAATTTCCATGTCATCTGTCATATTGAAATGAGGTTGGTTCCTATAAATAAAAACATATTTTGAGATTTTTTTCATGAAGTAAAAAAAGACAGCCTGAGTATTGTTTCATGGTTTTGAGTTTTTGACGTGTGTTTTGAACTAAAATGTAAAATTTAAATATAAAAACAAAATTTAATTCATAATAGAAACACAATATTTAAAATTAAAAAAATAATAATTTATAAACATGTAAATGAGTTTTAGATTTTTGTCGTAATAAATCAAGAATTCCACATTCATTTTTGTAGTTTTCAATGTGTGATGCACATTTTGAAGTAAAAGGTCACTTTTAAACTAAAATCAGACACATTAATTCATTCTAATCACATAGTGTATTGGAATAATGTGAGATTAATTTCTCAAGAAAAAATGAATTCTAGGACATCATAAAAATTTATCATGAAAAACTAAGTGTTTTTACGATTTTTTTGTTGAGTGATGCATGTTTTAAACTAAAATGAATATTTTTTTGGCTAAAACATCCACTCTGTGTCATATTGGGAACACCGTTTATTTGATTAACACGTGGTTAAGTTATACATATCACAAATTACTTATGGATCATTTTTACAATGTATTAAGACAGTCTAAGTATGTTTAATTTTTTTCTATGAGTATTAACATTTTTAACAAAAATGCCATTTTTAAACTAAGAACGTTTTCTTTGAGTCATTTTTCTCAAATAATTTTTTATGAAGTTCTAATTATGGATACATTCAGTTTTCAAGGCCCATATTTAAGACTAAAATCATAACCCCTTTATAATACAAATTTTCAATAACTATAAGTTTGGAATTCATCAATGTTATGCTTCACTTCTAATGATTTTTTTACTAATGGAGTATAAATCAAGTGGGATTATTAAAGGTATATGATTTTAGACTATAAAAAATCCCTTAAAATATTTATATATATATTTTGTGTTCTTCGTATGAACAAAATTCATAGAGGACACTAAACCTTATATGGTTCTTATTCCTATATTAGCAATCAATCAATGGTTTTAATCATAAAAAAATGTTGATAAAAAACCCTTCTTGACCTCTAAAAAATAATTTTTTTAAAATGTGATAAAAATTTACCACATCATAATGTCTAAAAACATTCTAAAACAATGTATTCTTTCCTATTATTTCTAAAAAAATCTACATGCAGTATTAAATACATGGATTGATAAAATTCATGGGGGTATTATAAATATATAAATAATCGAACTATTAATATATATATTAAATTAAATTGTAATCATTGTTAAAAAATAAACTTCAAGGATTGTAATTCATTGATGAAATTTGATATGATTCTTAAATATAAAAATTAAATGATCATAATCATTTACATTAATTTGTTTCAGAAACTATATAAGAATATAAAAAATAGGTATTGTTTTATATTTTCTTGATAGTTAAATATTATTATATATACCCTAATACTTATACATTGGTAGAAATCCATATGGTTTATATACTCATATTCCATTCTTATGAAATTATATTGACTATATTTAAACATAACCCTATCAGAAAATTAATTCGTTAAAAATAATATTAATTTTATAATTTAATTTTTATTTATAAACTTTCAAATAGAGTGTAATATAAATTGATAAAGGATATCATGTTTATGTTGGAGATGGTTTCCTAGAACTAAATATATGCACATTAGATTTAATTTATATTAAATAAAGTTAGTAGAAAATATTATTTCATACTTTCCACATTTATTTGTGACTTTAATTTAATAATGTACTAGTATATCTATAATTTTGAAAAGTTCATAGTTGTTATTCTATATGAGGAGAACATTGAAATATATTGAGGATGTTTTCAAATATTATTCTATAGTTTGATAACATTCAGAAATGGGGAACATATTCGGTTTATTGTTAGGTATGTGTACTCATTAGTGGTTGAGACTTCATCTCATGAATATTACACTTGTAATCTCCAATATGGTATATTTTGAGAACATAGTTGCTTGTATTAATTACATAGGTTTTCCTGTCATTGGATATTCCTATCAATGAACATGTTTATGGAACCTTATAAATTAAGTTTATTAAGATATTATTCATGACTAACTCACTTTGATACATTTTCCTAAACCATTATAATATATATTCATAGCGATGTTGAGTATATTGGGTGCATCATGAATGATATGTTATTATTGAATAAGTTAACGAAGGATGTTTTCTCTTCGTTTTTTGGAAGATAATATCACTTCCCTTTGATTGAAATGGAGTAGTCACATTATATTTTATGGAAAATGTATATATAAGAGTTCGTATTAGATATTGAAAGAAAAACATATCAAGTGTATAGGTTGATAATGCTGGTGTACAACAGGATAAAGAGATAATGTGACAAAGGGATCATATTACGTGGGGAGGGTTCAAACATGGTTTTTTAATTATGAATTATCTTCTTCCTAAATGGGTGTATTGACCTTCTATTGGATAGTAAACATGGAAATTAGGAAATCATACCCAATTCCATGGAGGAAGAGTCCTTGAGGGGTACACAACAAGTTTTTCCTTTTATCCCAGTCAAATTTTATTTATTTGATGGTTGAAATAAATATTATTCTCTAAACTATGAAATAATAATTATTCAAGATATATAAATGAAATAAAAATTTTCAAAAATATTTATTAATAAGTTAATTATTTAATTACATGAATATATAATATATATTTATCTCATGTTATTCACAAGGTAATAAATAGTTATTTATTATTTAATAAAAATATATTTAATTACATGAATTTTTAACAAATATCTATTCACCAATTTATGAAGAGGATATTTATTTTATTTATTGAATTAATAATATTTGTTTAAATGTTTATTTAAGAATTAAATAAATTATTAGAAGAATAAAATGATTTGGATTTAGATTTGATAACAGATATTTATGTTCAAAACTGTAAAATCATTTTTGTTGTTTCGTAGATTTGTGAACATACTAAGTGAAATAATTGTAATTATATAATTTTATTGGGATAGAATTTATTTTAGATTAATTAATAGTTATGTTTATTGTCAAACTAATTATAAGTGACCTTAACTATAGGTATATTCATAGATTATAAAGTAAATCAGAGAGAGTTTAATCATTGTGAATAAAAATTTCCCCTTAATATCTCCCTAATCCTCTCTTCCTCTCATGATCAAGACCAGTGGAATGTAAAATGATTAAAATAAATAATGAAAGATGATCAATCGATCGCACTAGAACCTACTCTTTTATCTGTGTTGTTTAGTGATCTACGAAACCCATGTGGTTCAATGATAAAGGGACTCCCATTTGGGTCTTCACTATTAATTGATGATACACTAAACAATTTTTATTTATTGAAGCCTTCAAGTGGTATCAGAGCAGTCACATTCAACTAACAATTATTTATTTTTTTCTGATCATTTACATATTTAAAAGCATGTTTTCATTTCCTGAAATTCATACTTTTGATCTGATTTTTGAGATGTCATATTCCTCTATTCATTTATTTCTCATTTACTATATATCTAATTAAATGTTAATGAAGAACATTATATGAACCCGTATGGAGGAGAAAGAATTTTTTTCAGATAAAATAATAATATGTGGTGTGTACCCAATTATTAAATGTTATTTACCCATGTTTAATACACAAGAATTACTCTAAAACTAACTCATATATTCATAAAATAAATACATGTAGAATGAATTAAATTCACACCATGTGTTCACTGGGATATGTTGGAACATGTCTAAGTAGACAACAAGTTGTTTAAATTTTTTTCATTCTAGGTAGTCTATATTCTTTTGTGGTGGAAAACATGTTGTCCAAGGAGTGTCATGCATTTATTACACAACATGAACATTGGAGAGTGTGTATCAAAGAGATTAAATGGAATGTACAATATGTACACACCATCTACCTATGAAATATTCATGAATTTATACTCATTAAGTCTATAGAAATGTATCATGGTCATAAGTCAAGTGATATACATGGAATATAGGTGGATTTACACATTGTATACCCAACCTCTATATGGAGAAAATTTAAATTAATTTATTAATCCATTAATCATATCATTATGTGTGTTTTGTGTCATTTGTTTAGTCACACATACCATATGATTATTTTTATATCATATTTAATGATTACTTATTTTCTATAAAACATTCTAACTATATACAATGAATATTTATAATATGTCCACTGCTCTATGTGTATTCAATGAATTGTGTTTTACATTAATTAGTAAGTGGTATATTTATATTATTTTAACTTATACACACCATGAAATGACATTGTAAAATATATATATGTTTTATGCTAGATGAGTATACTATAAATGATCTCAATAAATAGATAACACTTTGAATAGGTACAAACCTAGTTGAATATATGTAAAATATGTATAATTATTATATTAAAATTTAAATAAAATTACCTTATTTAATTTATATAAAATCATAGTATATGGGTATCTCTAGGATATATTGGATGTATATTAAGATAAATTGAATTAATTGAATAATCATATAATTAAATAGATTAATTCACAAGTGTTTTATCATAATAAAATAATTAATCAAAATTAATTCCAGATAGTTATTTTAGTTGTGTACTAATTTCAAAAGTAGGTGATCATGATCATAGACCAACCTATGTAGTTGTATATTTTTATTTTATATAATATTTTTAGGGGTTTTATCAATTGTTTTCATAAATTAAATTGATAACTTGTGAGTCACCACTGTCTCCTTATTATATACAGGCCTACATTCCTGTGGAATTTTTTTGTAAACCTCCATTATAGTCTCCTTCACCTATGTGTGATGTAAATTCATTTTATGGATGAATCAATCATTCATACAGAGTTTGTTTAGAATAGATCCATGATACAATGAAATCCTATGAGGTATACAAGATAGAGGTGTAATAGTGAAACTCGATCCTATACTAGTTCAAGGAGTTTTTCACATAGTGTAAATGGTTTTTTTAATTTTCTAATCAAAGAACAAACTATTCTTTAAAGATAATGACTCTTCAATGTTTTTTTTATTGAATTTGTGATTTTTTTTATCGATACTAGACTATGATAGCATCAACAAACATATTAATAAGTAGATATGGAATTAAAATCAATTAATTATGCATGAATATTTTATCATTAAATGGATAATAATTCAGTAAAACCCAGTTAATATTAATATAACATTTAAAATATGGAATAATAAAATTTATGCATAATTAAATAAAATTCCAAAAAGAAATATTAAGTTATACTAAGCCTTACACTCTCTGAATTAAGATGAACTGATAGTTAGTGTAATGATTTTTTTGATTATAAAGGGAAAATTTAATTATTGGCTAGTATCAACAAATATATTGGGGTTAATTTACTAAATTAGTGTTGGGTTAAATACCATTAGTATGTCCAATAAAAATTTAGAGGCATGTTTTTAGGAAATCATGTTTATGATTTCCGGATTGCATATTCCACTCAATAGATCGTGTATCTTCTAGTTTGAAACTAAAAAGAAAGGATATTTAAATAAATTTTTAAAACTTTCATTCCCTCTATATAGATTATCATAATTTAATTAGGGATCCTTGCTACTAGAATGTATTTATGGTGAGACATTCTACATTCAATGGTGAGGGCCACTATGACTTGATAAAATAGTGGGAAACTTAATAAAATTATAATTGTTAATTGTAAAAAAATTATAATCAAGTAAAAAATAATATTATTATTTTATATTATAATAGAATAATTAAATTTCCATAAACCACATTATATCTATGATCAATTCTAGAGAAATACCATCAGTTATCTTGAAGTAACTTCTAGTAATGGTTTAGATTTTTACATCTTCTATTGTTCAATAAAAGGCATTATTACATGGTAGAATAATCAATCCATGATCCTCATACTAATAAAAAAAAGTGATGTGGATTTCAATATCTATGAAAAACACATAAGGATGAACTATATGTTAAATTTATAATACAATAATAAATGTTTATAAAACTAATGAACTCCCATAAGAACATGGAAGGATATATAATTCTTCAGTGTCTCTATGTTATTTATCCAAATAGAGAAATACTAGAATGATTTGATATATAAATAGTGATATTTAAAATAAAAATTGGATAATGTGCTCCAGCTGGGACTCAGGTAGATAAAACAATTAGATTTATTAAGTTCTCTAAGGTTATATGGTTTACGTTTCCTAATGACCCATGAACTGATGGAATTCTTGCATTAATATTTCATTTCTTATCATTTTTTTTGAAAATTTCAAAATTAATATTATAGAAAAGTATGAACTAGATATTTAGAATCTAAATTTCTATGTTTATATAAATATAAATCATGTAAAGTCAACAATTCTTCTAGTTAATAAAATAAGAGTCCAGAAAAAGATCTATAAGAATAACTATAACTTGAAATATTCTTCATAATTTCATTTAATGAAGTAGATGATTAAGGATAATAAATGAAAACTATACATTATCTATTTCACCTGTGTAAATAGGGTCTAGTGGAGGAAAAACTACATGCAGTTAAAGAAGTTATGGGAATCATTAGTTTCATTTTTTATTGAGTGTAATTTATGTGTTTTTATAAATTTGGTATTAGATACAACATGTAGTTCTCACAAATGTATTAACACCATGGAAAAAATTATATTAAAAAATTACCATGGTGAGGTAGATATATGAGTAAAAAATAAATTTTGGAATTTTGTTCTAGTTTTTGGAGATTACAACCTCATGGTTTTAACTAGAATGATATTAGCTTTGAAATATTTTTATAATCTTCTATCAGTTACCAAAAAAATTATTTATGTATCTAGAGTTTATATCAATGGTATTATTTTCAAATTTGGGAATACATTTTTTTACAATTTTTTTTTATTTTAAGGAATATTTAGATAATTTTCTTTATGTGTTAGATTATGGAGACCAAGTAAGGGCACATGACAATGAAAATAGTTCACATGACCCATAAAAAAAATCCAAATATTGAATCACAAGTTAGGTCATGTAAATGGAATGTGTTTTAATATATTACACTAAGATATATATCTGGATTTATTTAATCAAAAACCACTTACTGTATTCGAAGAATGTTTAGGAGGAAAAATTACCATATCCCAATTTATTGTAAAAGGTTTAACGACCACAAAATCTATTGAGTTAGTTCAAACATCGTCTGTATGGACCATTATTAGTTGAATTATGGGATGGATACTCATACTTCATAACTTTCAGTGATTATTTTTTTATATATGGATTTTTCAACTTATTGTGTTATAAGTAATATTGTTTTTAAAATTTCAATGAATACCATAATGAAGTTGAGAACTATAATGGTAGTAATATTAAAAACTATGCATAGAGAATTGTATGTTATATATTAATCAAAAAATTATTTATTATTTATAAGACTTTAAGATTTTATCTCAACTCACTCCTCCTTATACATCATAGTTAAATGGTATAGTTGAAAGGATAAATAACTCTCTATTATACATTTCAGTATCAATTATTATTCATGTGAGTATTAAATTATCCTTATGGTCATACACATTATATAAAACATCAAAAAACATAAATTGAGTTCCAATTAAAGCAAAACATGATATTACATATGAACATTGCTATATAAATAAACCCATGTAATCATATATACTAGTGTGGGGTTGTGTAGAATTGTTTTGGATGTATATGGAAGCAAAATCTTATCCCATGGAACTAAGAATATATTTCTAGGATACCCTAAGAAAAAAAGGGAAATTGCATATATGATCACTCATCTAAGAAGGTTTTAGTATAAATAAATCACGCATTATTTTAGAGGGATCAAATCTCCAAAAGAGGTAGTGGGAGATAGGTATAATTTGATAAAGTCTAGGATCAGGAAACATAGGAGTTATAACATGAATAGATTTCATAAATCAATATGGAAGAGGATTTTTTAGTGACATTATTACTATATAAGAGTATATGAAATGTTAGATAACCTAAAATGTATGGTTATTAAGTCACATAGGATGATTACTCTTTATTAGTAAATACTAATGGTCTTGTAAGCTATAAAGAGGAGATAAGTATAATGAAAGATACCATGTGGTAATAAGATATTAATTTTTAAATGGATTATATGTATCGACCCAAAATTATATCAATGAAATATTCATTATTATAATTATTTTATCATGTATAATCACCAAAAAATCACATAGATAACATAATAAAAACTTTATAAATGAAAAATAACTTAAATAATAGAAAATTATAGAAATTAGGATCATATCCCAATAGAATAGTAATGTAACCTTTGGAATAGTAATGTGACCCTTATTATTTTTAAACTAGAAAATAGAATAGTAAACTTGCCTATGAAAGTATAATTAAAATTAATCTATCTTATAAATAATAAATTTTATATATTTATATCATGGAATAGATAAATATATTTTTCAAAAATGATAAATTAATTATTGGCATTTTTATGAAACATAAAATTTTATTTACACTATTTTAATTAATATAATTATTTAAAAGAGGATTTATTTTCATTAAATATATTAATAAATGGATATTTTTTCTTATGATTATCTATGAATTTGGTGAAATATTAATTAATTTTTCAATGTTTTATAAAATCACTTATGATTTTAAAATTGGTATTCTTCAAATAAATGATGATTTTAATTTCACTTAATTGATGATTTTATTTTAAAATTAAATTTCTCATATTTATAAAACTATTTTGATAAAAAAATTTCCATTTTAAAATCATACATCTCAAAAAATGGTTAGAGTGAATTTTTGGGATTTTTCAAATATAGTTGAATTATTGGTTAATAGTTAAATATGGTAATTTACGGTATATAACACTATAAGTTAAAATAGATTATTACTTGAGTCACAGATGATGTAATCATATTTTGTTTTTGAAATAAAATGAACTATTTACTATATTTAGTAAAAATAATCAAAAATATTTCTCATCTTGAGTGAAAATAGTAAACTAATGAATAAAATGATCAAAAATACCATTGTCCTCCACTATAAATATCACCCCACCACACCTATTCTCCATACGCATTATAAGCCTTATATATTTTCCAATTTCGGACCAATCCTATCCATGACTATATCCCCACATCTAGGAACTATTTTTATCAACAAAATACCAAACCCTTTTACCTATGGATTTTCTCAAGGTGGACAAATTCAAGAGCTAAAATCCTCTTTTTTATTTTTTTTCTTTTCAAATTATTTTATATTCTTATTATATCCTCCCTCTTCTATAAAAACATGAATTATAACTATAATATCTTATATATATTGTAATTTTATAATTTTAATGGTGTATTATCCATGAAACCCCTTATCCCCTACCTTTTATTTCGAAAAAGAAAACATCGAACGTGATGTGTCGATTTACTCCCATCATGGATTGTGCATTTTCATTTTCTATTACCACCTCCAAGACTGGTCATAAAAAAAATTTTAAGGTTATACCATTGTATAATATATATCTATATATCTATATATTACATATTATATAATGTTATGGAACCATTTTAGATAAATACTATTAATTAATAAAACAAATAAACTTTCAAGCCTTGTATTCAGGCCACTTGGCCTTGGGCCTTCAGGACATGCAATGGGTCACCCTCTACCCAGACAAAAATAGGTCTTTTCTTTAATAATAAATTGAGGCTTTGTCCCCAACCTTTAAAAAACTAATGATAAACACACCAAAGTAATCTAGACAAATTCCATTAACATTTTATCTAATGAATCATCATCCAAAATGGAAAATGATATATAAGACCATTTAATATTCTTAAAGTTCATTAATAACATATATTTTTAATTCAAGATAACTATTCTCATTGTACATTATCTTCATACATGTATAAAACTGAAATGATCAAGAAAACTAAGGAATTAAACACTCTAAGATGATGAAACTGTATATTGTAACTCATCAAAATGCCTATAAATTAAATTAATAAAATAATAATAAATAAAATAAATTTATAAAATGATTCAAATAAATTAATTTATGGATTTAATTTTATTGTATAGGACATTAATTTCTAGTGAAAAACACTTCCAGACATAAGGTAAGAGATTATTTCTGAACCTCTATTTTTTTCTTCGAGAAATCATTTCTCTCCCTTTACCCAAATGTAATTGTAAATTATTATTATCTAATACTTGTACATTATATGTTTAAGTTCCAAATATATGTATCTATATCAATTATTATTTCTTTTATGGGTAAATACATGTTTTATAAGTATCCTTCTTTAATCCCTCCTGATAGGAAAACACGATTAAAATGAACTTCCAGATTTCTTATCCATTTTCAAGTGCACTATATAATATGTTTTAACCCCCTATTATTATTATAAAATCAATTATTTTATCATGAAAATATATCTCCTTTAATTTCTGGTTTTATATAAAATATTATGCCTTTTTTCACATTAAATTCTCTTTATTATTTTCATTAAACCACGATTAAAGGTTCCACTTATAGTGTTTCATAAACATCATTTTTACATGTTTTAAATTAAGTTTGACATAACATATCAATATTTATGCCTATTTTACCTTATTAATGTACAGGTATGATATTAATCTATTATCTTAGGGACATCATTATGATATTAGAATTTTTTATTCCTTATGAGATGATTATAACACCCATTTATTTCAATGGTAACCCTTATTCTTATTCCTCATGTATGATTCATCACTTTGGAACACATATGAATGAACTTTCTATGATGGGTTTTCCCAGATAGTGTTCCTATTCCTTGGGTAATTTTTATTCTCATGAGAAGTCATGTTAGAACATATAGTGAACCTCAATCCTTTATTGTACTTTTTCTGCCATGAGCAATGGCCATGGTGGTAAGACTTGACTCATGATCCTACCAATTAAACTTTCATATATTTTTGTCCAGACTCATACTTAATTCACATTTTAGTTTTTTTCACTTTTCTATGGTTCGATGATTACATGATCCCATGTTATACATGTTTTCATTCTGTATGTTTATTCATGTTTTGTACCTTTCTATGTCATCAGTTTATGCCATCTAATGTATGTGTTATTATTTATTAATTTTCTTATTACCTTACTTGGATTTTTAGATCATACAATTATTCATGTATTCTCTAGGTTAACCAAGGATGATATAGGATCCTAAATTATTTTAGAAGCACATTATGGATAATAAATAATTATATGTTTAATTTTAGTCCCATGTTTTCATATTTATGTATATAATATTCAAAAGAAAATAGACATTATGATCCTTGACCTGTAATAATTGGTTCATATTTCTTAAAAACAAGTAATAATGTATGTAAAATTCTAGATTTGTTATATTATATATACCAAATTCACATTTGGATTTTTCTAGATCCTATAGTGGATGTAAATATTGTTCTAAAAGAAAATTTTGTGGCTAGAAAATATCATTTCTATATGGAAAAAATGGTTACAAACCAAATAAATTTATAGACTATGATGAAACATTTTTCCTAATAGAAATGAGAAAATAATTACAAAATCAAATTTAAATAGTTTTTTTTAGGCCTATGTTTTTTGTAATACGGCTGTTAAAATATATTTTTGTAACGTGAACTTTAAGGATGACGTCTATATAACACAACTAGAATGGTATTTTGAATCTAATAGATTCCAAAAAACTATGAAAGTTGCATAGATCCATTTATGGATTAATCAAAGAATCTTGGTTATGGAATATTCAATTTGAAAAATCCATAATGTAATTTTGTTTTATAAATAATGAAGACGATCCTTGTGTCTATAAGATGTTTTGTAAAAGTGTTTCATTTTTATAATAGTGTATGTAAATGAAATACTATATATTAGAATGAAAATACCTATCATGTAGTATGTTAAGTCCTAGTTAAACACTTACATATCTATAAAGGACTTATGTGAAGTGGCATATATAATTTTGATGAAGATATATTTTTATAGATCCAATATAATAATTAGGCTAATAAAAAGTGCATGCATTAATTATATACTAAATATATTTGTTATAGAACAACCTAAGAGGTGATTATTACCAGTGTCTCATGGTATTCATAGTTCTAAGAAAATTTTTCTTTAGACACGTGAGGAAAGGTATAGAATTCAAAGGACGCCAAACATGTTTGTTATTGGTTTAGTTATGTATGATTTTTTTACGTATAAAGATAAATATTCCATATGAATTAAGCATGGTAGGAAGATATAAATCCAGCCCCAGTGACTGCCATTGGATGGAATTCAAGTCTATCCATATATATCTGAGGTGTAATATTCTTATGATCCTTGTTTATTAAAGAGATGAGTAAATATGAGTCAGGGGATATGAAGATTATAGTTTACATACAATCAAGATTCCATGTAATCTATGTTAGGATGAGTCATCATTCTAAATGGAGGTATAGTGATATGTAAGTGCTCAAAGAAATCCATGGTCACTAATTTGACTATAGATTTAGTGTATATTACATCTTTTGGGGTAACTAAAAGATTTTTGCATATGAATCTTCATACATGATCATGGCTTATTTACTTTTATTAAGGACAATGTGACACTATATTGTGATAATATGACTATGGTGTCTCTAAAAAAGGATCCATGGTCATATCAGCGAATGAAGTACATAGTTCAATAATTTTACCACTTTATGGAACATTCCTATGGAGGTGATATAGCAGTAAATAGAGCCTCCGTGGAAGAAAATATGGAATACCCCATAAATAAGGGCTTAAATAAAAAAGAAAAATGATCATTAAGTGAGATACATATGACTAAAACTAATTTGAAGATGGATCTACTCCATGTGAGATTCTTTTAGATTTTGTGTCATAGAACCAATGGTTTGTACATTATTTTACATTTATTTTTGAATAATATAATATTATTAAAATTCATTATTATATATTATTAATTACTCTATGTTCTTTTAATGTAATAATTTCATATAGTATATGTCATTTTGAAAAGGCCATATTCATTACTTGATATGATGAGAAACTTGAAATTAAATGATGATATTATTAAATATTGTTCTACTATCAGATAATATTCTATGATGGGAAACATAGTATACTGATTGTACGTTTTGAGTACTCATAAGTGGATGAGACATCATCTCATGAAGTTTTGAATGGGTAATCTCTCATATGGGATACTATGAGAACATAACTACAAGTATTGATTCAATAGGTTTACTTTCATTGGATAAGTAGTGATCCTTAGTCTTTTTGATTATTATTAACACATGCCATGAATCATGTATTTAGATGAATTTTTGTAAATAGTGAGGATATATGTTCGTGGAATTCTTTTGAATATTCCCTACATTATGAATGATATTTTGTTAATAAATATGTTGAGTAAGGATTTGTAGCATCCATCTTTTAGAAAGTTAATATCTCATCCCTTTGATTGAAATGGAACAATCATATTAAATTCCATGGACATATTGTATAGACTAGTTCATTTTTTATAGTCCAAGAATGAAATTTCTTATATATAGGTTGATGACATGAGTATGAAATATATTTTATGAGATATTATGACAAAGTGATTATATTACACAATGATCCTTCATATGTGGTTTTTTTCATTATAATATATCTTCTTCCTTTATGGGTTCCTCAACCTGTTTTTAGATGTTAATCTTGTAATTAAATTAATACTATATAATTTCACTGATAAAAATTCCAGGACTATCATACAAAAAGTGTTCCATTTGTTCGTAGTCAAATATTACTTTTTTAATTGTTGGAAAAAGTTTTATTTTCTATACTAAGAAGCACTATTTATTCAAGATTTATTCATAGATATAAAATATTGAATAAATACATATTCTCAAGGTAATTTTCTAATTACATAAATATATATGATTTTTTAATCACGTGTAATTACTAAGGTAATAAATTTTTTTTATTCAATATTGGAAATTTTACATACTTACATGAATATATAATAAATTTTTATTTACTATACTATGAATATAATATTTAATTTATTTATTTAATAAATAATATTTTTATGAGAATTTATTTTATTAATAACTAGATGATGATGAAAGTTAATAGGATGATTAATTTATTTGACAAAAATATATTTATTTACGTGAATATAAAATAATATTTATCACTACGTGGTTTTTCATATATCATTAGTAAAATAATAATATTAACATTATTTAAATGAAATGTGGATTATTATTGATTAATTCAGAGTTAAGGTCCTTAGAAAATATATTTGAATAAAACCATAACCAATTGTCACCTTATATATTATTATGTGAATCATTGAATGGTTAATCATTATGAATAGAAACATCCTATCTAGAACTCCCTCCTTATTGGATCCAATAACAAAATCAATGAAGTACCCACATTTTTTTATCATTCATTATATGCTTCCTAAAAATAAAATAAAAATTATAAATAACAAAATAAATAATATTGTATTTTATATGATTATAATTTTTTGTTTTACAGCTAAATTGTAGGTATTAAAAAGAGTCTATCATATATAAGATTCTTTTCTAATGTTTTGGAATGTCCATTAACTATTATCCAAAATTCAACTTTATAAAATAAATATTTTTATATAATTAACCATCCTGGATACCCTCTCAAAATGGTACCAAACCCAACACATCATATATCTGAAGGGTTTTCCCAGTATTCATTGGCCGGTGACTAGCACCTGCGCATCAAACAGAAAAATAAAGGAAATGTTTTTTATTAACCTGATCCGAAAACACCATGAAACATATAAAAATAAATGGAATAAATAATGAAAGAATATATATCCAAGAATTGAAATAGAATAGCATAAACTGAAAAAATTAATATAAGGAACAATCTCCAAGTAAAATTCCAACTAGAAAGGAGTAAAAAACCAACTACTCAATGTGATAGCAGGGACCGAATCTCACAATCTTTCCAACAGCTACCCAAACTCAACTAATATAAAACCCATTATCCTTACTGTAATTCCTTACCTTTACCAGCATCGAATGGAATACAAGGGTCTATACACCATTGAAGAAGTGTTCATGGAGTGAGCTGACAATATCAGTATGATCCCACCATGTTGCTCAATAATAAGTCTGTATTCAACAACTCATGTATTCTATTTTCAAATAGAAAATTGCATGAAAATAAATAAATAAATTATAACAAATACATGATATGTAACGCCCCAACCCCAGTTACCCAGAGTCGGTGCATTACTTCGTAACATTGGCATGATCACAAAAGATCAAGTCTCGAAAGACAGATTAGTTTAGTAGCCTTGGAAACACTAGATACATTCATAAATTTTACATTGCATCATAAAGTGAAAAACTACAATAACATAGTCTCCATTTTCCCCACTCATATCCCCTTCAGACTATCCCTACAGGTCATTCCAAAAATACTTCTTCACATCTTTGAAAAAAAAATTAAAACATTGAAAGGGGTGAGCTCAGATGCACAGTAAGGATAACAATATAGCGGAAGCTTTCATAAATAAACATAAACATTTAAGGCAATGTATAACTAAAAAAAAGCCTTTTAAACATGAACTTCAAAATAATATGGAAAAAGAAAAATGAAATAAGGCCATTTACTTATTCACATAGATATTCTACTGGACGAATAATCACATGAAATATCAATAACCACTTTTATAACGATGGAATGCATAATGCTAGACTATCATAACCACATATCCAAGGCCTCGTGCCAAGACCACAAGTAAGATTTTGTCAAGGCCTCGTGCAAATACACTAGATTGTCTCATGAGACATACCGATGCAAAAAAAAATTAGAATATAATTACATTTAAAATTGCTGAAATATACTCCAGTGTTTTTCTAAAAACATTATGCAAGCTTCTGAAATCAAAATAACTAATTCTGAGACTGCTCGTCTAATTACAGGCCATTATAGGTCCACGCCCAATCCCTTTCTGTCTACCACACTCGAGAGTTGGGTTTTCTGAAGACATTTTTAAGATTTCATTAAATACGTATACATTTTCACTGGATTTTCATACATTTGAGATAAATCTCTCTCTCTTTTTTTAAATTATTCAAAAAAAGTTATGGATTGGAGGGGAAGCCGAAACTCAAATAATGGTCACGACGGTGGAAAAGTCGGTTTCACCGCGTACGTAATACAAAACATTCCCTTTTGTAATTTAGTAAAATGATAGATATAAAAAATATTCATTTTGAATAAATGTGAAAGTCAAAGGGGTTTATACACCGTATAAAAGAATGTTGTGTATAAAATAAAATATGCCTCAATGAAAGGAGATTGCGACGAAGTCCCTTAGAGAGATCATTTTTTTATGTAAAATAGATCTATTATGTATATTCACTATAATTACACATAAATAAATAAAATACAATATATAACATAATAATATCATGACATAATTTGAAAGTAGGAGATTAACCCAAAGAGCGGAAATCGGGTTAAGAAGTTCCCTTACCTTGTGTTCGACTTGACTCGACCATTCTTTAACCTCCTGAATAATAAACTCGAGTTAATATCTACAATCTTAATAACCTTTTTCAAGTTCATTATCCCTTTTATATCACTTATTACAATGTTATGAAAATTATGTAGTCATTTAAGTTAATAACAGTCGTTTTGTCGATCTTTGGTCCTTGAGTCAACAATAAACATCTTAAAATTACAAGTTGTTCATGTGGTAAAATATCCATTATATCCATAATTATATTCATGATGTAGATATCATATACATAATATACATCAACTATATACATTCATTTATAATATTACATAACATTTAGTGGTACGAAATGAAATGCACCGTTCATGGAGACGGTAAGCCGTACGTACGCATGAACGCTACTTTCATTTCTATTTTGTATTTAATGGAATGAATTTATAATTATATAAAGGTATAATATAATTCCCATATAATATAATGTATAATACCATTTACTCCATCCTTTATACATCCCACATATTCCATTAACAATTCAAATCACTTTGAGGGGGCGGTAGTCCACACTTCATAAAATGAAAATATCGCGTTTACCCATAATGGAAACCATAAAGGTATGCCATAAATTAAAAATAAATAATATTAAGGAAAAAAATAAACAAATTATATATCATATATAAATATAGTGACATATTAATGTCCACCTTTTAAGGTGTTATATGAGTGTTGAACAATCATCGTTTCGTGAGGCAGAAATTCACCTTCCACAGAAAGAGTATGTTCTTTAACCATTAGATGTAGGTGTGTGTAAGTGTAGCTCGAATACTTCTTATAACAACATCCTAGTATATTTAAGATAATGTTTTTGTTATAAAAGAAAAGAATAAAAAGAGTTTAAGGCGTTGGAGAAGCAAAATAAAACAAAATAACATAAGAGAAAACATTACCTTAAAATCGGGTAACTCTTTTTTGATTTGAGCCAAAGGATTCCTTGGAAAGAATTCTACCCAAAGTGAGGCTTCTAGGAGTAAAAGAGAAAATTTGAGAGAGTATTTTGGCAGAGGTTGGCCAATACAAAAGGCTTTGAAGGTGTGAGTAAGGTGGTAGTGGTGGGGGCCTTTTATAAGAGGACAGGAGAGGCACCCTTGGAAAGTTATAAAAGGTTACTTTATCATAAAATGCTTTTCGGATTTAAAAGGTCCCAAAATTATATATTTCTAGGATAAGGTGATAAGAGTTCAAAATCCACCCATCCAATAGGTTTTTGAAATGTTTAGGTCTTATATTTTTCATTATCTTTTCATTTTATTAAAATCATTAAATAATGAGGTAATCGCTGCATCATCATGGTGTCATAAATAATTTAATTTATTTAATGTCTAAAAATTATAAAAAAAATATCATGATGTAGGAAATATTTTTATATTTCTAATTAATATTTATAGTCAAAAATAGGACTTGTATAACCCCATTTAAAAATTATTTTAGTAAAACAACTCATGTTTGTGACATTTTTATTTTAACATTAAATAAAAAGTTTTTAATGTCATTTTCCTACCAAAGTGGCTCCATGCGGTCCCAAAGTTGACCCATGGATTTTCTTGGTCGTCCATGACTCATCAAATAGGGGTAGAACATGTGTCAAGGTCATTTCATATTATTATAACATTATCTTTACCATAAATTTTACTAATTACCTTTAATCGTGATTAATTAAACTTAAAATTTACTATTCACCAAAAATTATTTTAGTCCCATTGAACCACGTTTTACTTCCTAATGACAACCATGTATGTCAGATTTTTGAAAATCAAATCACAAAAATGGTAATGTTTCATTTAAACGAACAATCAGTTTTTTAACTACCACTTAGTGGTTTCACTATTCATCAAAAAATTGAAGTTTTTCAGAACAAGGCCAAAATTTCACCCTAAGCTATAATTGATATTCTGAATTCAAAAATGATTTCTATTTTACAAAATTCCAAACATATGAGTTTCATTAATTAATTTTATAATTAATTCCCGCTGTCACAACAAATAGCGTGTTTTTAAGAAATAATATATATCAAAAGATTGACAATTGTTTATGTCCAATTTCAATGTTAAATTAATTCTAATGAACACAATTGGATAAAATGGTAAAAATATATTCTAATTACACTTTAAAACCACTCAATAGTATAATTTATAACTATAAATGATTTTTATTAAAAAAAGTTTTTTTATGTATTTTTCACTATTTATAAAAAATTAGAAGTTCTCAGAAAAATACCAAAAAATCAATATAGGCTAATTTCGATATTCAAGATCCAAAAATGAAGTCCATTTTAAAATATAAAATATATATTATTTCAAAAAGTGGGCATTACTATTCATAACTGCTACCTTTATTGGTCGCGGTGTGTTAGAACTTGAGGTTGCGTACAACACACGCTGCTCTATAATTCAAAGAGGAGCGTACCATGGAAGCTTGGGGTGTTACATTCTCCCCCTCCTTCAATAAATTGCATCCTCACAATTTAAAATTTTTCTTTGAAAATAAAAGGTTGAAAACAGAAAATACCTTTTTGGAAAACCCACATCGGAAATAGGGTTAATAAAAATATAACTCTAAAATAAAGAAAGATAACTACAAAGGTCACCAGAGATAGCCCATACTAGGATTCTATGAAAATATGGATATGGAGGAAAAAAACCATCAATGTTTGATGGAGAGTTGTAGAAAATAGAATTAGGAGAAAGTTAACCACAAGAAAATAACAAACTTGTGATTGGTTAAACGGTTATTGAATCCCATATTGGAAAAGTTAACCAACAATATTTTTGTTTTAAGTTACCTTTCATAATATTGAGGAATTTATTTAAGAGATTTACTAAGAACATAAGGAAATATACATACTTGTCATGTAGACTTTCATTCTTTAATTAATTTTTACCACAAACCCATCTTTCATTCAAAAACATAATAGAACTCAAAAATATTATATTTATCCTAATCGTACAAGGTTCCAAATATTAACACATACCATTTAGATTAGGAAAACTATTTTTTAATAACCAGGGACTTCCTGTAGGATAGTGGTAGGTAATAAAGGCCTGTCGCACTACGGTTGTGGGTTCGATTCCTACATCTTTGTCCGACGCGACGGGTTATCCCCCAACCTGCAGGTTGTCCTTTTCTTAAAACTATAGTATTATAATATTCTAAAAATAATCTTCATAAATGTTTTAACCTTCGAAAATACTACCCAATGTTCAACTTAATCCATTAAAACCTTTATAGTTATCCAAAATACCTATGTCTAGACTTTTTTCTAAAAGGTCTCTATATTCCAAAATCAATTGTATCATCAGATTCCTCAAACAAAGTAAAGTTTATCTTATTGTCACATACAAAAATATGATTACCTTTATCATATTAAAACCTTAATGAAAATAACAAGTACTTCAGTACAATCCTTATATATATCACATTATTTTTATAACCTGAATATAATTCTTGAGTCCAAAAGCACCAATACATTAATTATTCCGCTTCAATTGTAGTAATAGCCTAAGATTTCCCTTGATCCCTTGGCCTTTCTTGAGGTATGTTTCCATGACCCTTAAGAAATTCATTTGCATAATGCCCCATTTCCCTACAATTGTAGCATTCAACATTGATAGCCTCTTTATTTCCCTTGCAATCATGAGCCTGGTGACCTTTTTCTCCACACTTGTAACAGACTCACATTCCCTTCAAGCAAGTACCAGGGTGTTTCTTCCAACATTTATTGCAGGACTGATATTCAACTTTTCCCTTCTTCTCATTATTTCCATTTCCAGATTGATCAGAAGATCTCTTCTTTTATTTCTTTGCTTTAAAGTCATAAGATGAGAATTCCTTTTCCGTCTTAATAGCACACGAGACAATATCTTCGTACGAAGAGAAGGTCTGTGAGACTAATGCTCGATGGAGAAATGGTTTTAACCCATCAAAGAAACGATCAATCTTACTTCTTGGGTTACGTATATAATCTGCAGCATGCCTCGCTAACCTTGTAAAGTTAGCCTCATACTTTGCGACATTCTCATCCTCCTTCTGCCTCAGACTCAAAAATTTCCTTTCCATATCTGCTCGATGGTCATGTGGAAAGTATTTTTCTAAGAAAATTTTCTTAAACTCTCTCCATTCCATACTTGATACTTCTTCATCTTCCATTGTGTTTTGAATCAGTGACCACCATTGATCGGCATCTCCAGTGAGGTGGTAGACTTCCATGACAACTTTCTCCCTTTCGCTACTCCCCAAGGCGTGGAATATTTTCTCTAAGGAGTTTATCCATTGCTTAGCTACTAATGGATTTGTACCCCCATTAAATGTTGGCGGTTTTTCCTCATGAAGAGGTCTAACATTGATCCTCCACGTTGCGGATCAGGGTGCTGCATACGAGTAAGGTTATTATTCATAACCTGGGTGAGTTGTCCCAGTATGGTAATAAGCTGATCAGAACCAGTTGCATCACTAGCTCCATTTTAATTATTTTGAGTAGGTGGGAAATCCCTATAAGGAGTGTGTGCATTGATACGGTTTCCATTCCTCCCACTAGGCACCTTTTCTAAACAATGACATAAACTAGATCAGTTTATGAATCAAAATATATAATTCCATACTTGTGAAACACTTAACATAAATTGAACAGTTTATGGATATAATCAATAATCATAAAAATGTTTTCTTTGAGGAGGTATGTACTCATAATCCCTTCATAATGGTTTGTAAAGAAAATGATAATTATCCTAAGCATATCCCCCGGGAGTGTCGTAACCAATAGTGCAGCAAGGCCCGTTGTCGTGCACCTGTTCCCGTTCGATTCTATCTTAAAGTGGTGTTTTCGGGTTTTAACCCTAGGTACAACTGTTCTAGAGCCGCCTCTACCTGCACATATCCAGACAGGGATGCATTGCTAGGAAAACTCACAAAATCTCCATAATACCAAAATTCTAGGAAGTTCTTCTATACTAATCCTTAAAGTCTATCTTCGGGCTATGTGCTCAAATTAGAGTTTATCTAAATCTAGCATCCAAGGTTAGTACTAAACTGCCTCTGATACCAACTGTAACTCCCTGACCCCAGTTTCCCAGAGTCGGTGCATTACTTCATTACATTGCATGATCACAAAAGATCAAGTCTCGAAAGACTCATTAGTTTAGTAGCCTTGGAAACACTAGATATATTCATAAATGTTACATTGCATCATAAAGTGAAAAACTAAAATAACATAGTATTCATTTTCAACCCTCATATCCCCTTCAGACTATCCCTGCAGTTCATTCCTAAAATACTTCTTCACATCCTGGAAAAAAAATTAAAACATGGAAAGGGGTGAGCTCATATGCTCAGTAAGGATAAATATATAGTGGAAGCTTTCATAAATAAACATAAACATTTAACGAAATGTATAACTGAAACAAAATCATTTATAAACATGAACTTCAACATAATATGGAAAAAGTAAAATGAAATAATTCCATTTACTTATTCACATGGATATTCTACTGGACAAATAATCACATGAAATATCAATAACCACTTTCATAATGATGGAATGCATAATGCTAGACTATCATAACAACTTATCCAAGTCCTCATTCCAAGACCACAAATAAAATTTTGTCAAGGCCTCGTGACAAGACACTTTTTTGCCTAATGAGACCTACCGATGAAAAAAAACATTAGAATATAATTACGTTTAAAATTGCTCAAATATACTCCAGTGTTTTTATGAAAACATTATGCAAGCTTCTGAAAACAAAATAACTAATTCTGAGACTGGTCGACTAATTACAGGCCATGATGGGTCCACGCCCAATCCCTTCCTATCTACCACACTCGGGAGTCGTGTTTTCTGAAAACATTTTTAATCTTGAATTAAATACGTATACATTTTCACTGGATTTTTATATATTTGAGATAAATATCTCTCTTTTTTTTAATCAATTAAAAAAAGTTATGGCTTGCAGAGGAAGCCGAAACTCAAATAATGGTCATGATGGTGCAGAAGTCATTTTCGCTGCGTTTGTAATACAAAACATTCCCTTTTTTCATTTAGTAAAATTCTAGGTATAAAAAAGATTCCTTTGGAATAAACATTAATGTCAAAGGGGTTTATACACCGTATAAAATAATGTTGTGTATAAAATAAAATATGCCTCAATGATAGGAGATTGAGACGAAGTCCCTTACAAAGATCATTTTTTTAAATAAAATAGATCTATTATGTATATTCACTATAATTACACATAAATAAAAAAATAAAAAATACAACATAATAATATCATGACATAATTTGAAAGTAGCAGATTAACCCAAAGATCAGAAATCAGGTTAAGAAGTTCCCTTACCTTGTGTCCGACTTGACTCGACCGTTCTTTAACCTCCTGAATAATAAACTAGAGTTAATATCTACTATCTTAAGAACCTTTTTCAAGTTCATTATCCCTTTTATATCACTTATTACAATGTTACAAAAATTATGTAGTCATTTAAGTTAATAACGGTCGTTTTGTCGATCTTTAGTACTTGAGTCAACAATAAACTTCTTAAAATTACAAGTTGCTCAGGTGGTAAAATATCCATTATATCCATAATTATATTCATGATTTATATATCATATATATCCAGTATATACATTCATTTATAATATTACATAACATTTAGAGGTAAGAAATGAAATGCATCGTTCATGGAGACGGTAAGTCGTACGTACGCATGAACGCTACTTTCATTTCTATTTCGTATTTAATGGAAAGAAGTTATAATTATATAAAGGTATAATATAATTCCAGTATTATATAATGTATAATACCATTTACTACATCCTTTATACATCCCACATATGTCATTAACGATTCATATCACTTTGAGGGGGCGGTAGTCCGCACTTCCTAAAATGAAAATATCACGTTTACCCATAATGGAAACCATAAAGGTATGCCATAATTGAAAAATACAGAAGCTTAAGGAAAACATAGAAATATTATATATCATATATAAATATAGTTACATCTTAATTTCCACCTTTGAAAGTGTTATATGAGTGTTGAACAATCATCGTTTTGTGAGGCAGAAATACACTATCCACAGAAACAGTATAGTCTTTAACCATTAGATGTAGGTGTGTGTAAGTGTAGCTTGAATACATCTTATAACAACATAATAGTATATTTAAGATACTGGTTTTGTTACAAAATAAAGGAATAAAAAGATTTTAAGGGGTTGGAGAGGCAAAATAAAACAAAATAACATAAGAGAAGACATTACCTTAAAATCGGGTAACTCTTTTTTGATTTGAGCCAAAGGCTTCCTTGGAAAGAATTCTTCCCAAAGTGAGGATTCTAGGAGTAAGAGAGGTAAGTTTAGAGAGTATTTGGGTAGAGTTTGTCCGAGCCAAAAGGCTTTGATGGTGTGAGTAAGGTGGTAGTGGTGGGGGGCCTTTTATAAGAGGAGAGGAGGGGCACCCTTAGAAAGTTATAAAAGGTTACTTTATCATAAAATTATTTTTAGATTTAAAAGGTCCCAAAATTATATATTTCTAGGATACGGTGATAAGAGTTCGAAATCCACCCATACAATAGGTTTTTTACAAGTGTAGGTCTTAGATTTTACATTATCGTTTCATTTAATTTAAATTGTTAAATAATGAGGTAATAACTGCATCATCATGGTGTCATAAATTATTTAATTTATTTAATGTCTAAAAATTATTAATAAAATATCATGATTTAGGAAATATTTTTATATTTATAATGAATATTTATAGTCAAAAAAATGACTTGTATAACCCCATTTAAAAATTGTTTTAGTAAAACAATTCATGTTTGTGACATTTTTATTTTAACATTAAATAAAAAGTTTTTAGTGTAATTTTCCTACCAAAGTGGCTACATGGGGTCCCCAAGATGACCCCTGGATTTTATTGGTCGGCCATGACTCATCCAATATGGGTAGGACATGTTTCAAGGTCATTTCATATTATTATAACATTATCTTTACCATAAATTTCACTAATTACCTTTAATCGCGATTAATTAAACATAAAAGTTATTATTCACCAAAAATTATTTTAATCCCATTGAATCACATTTTAATTCCTAATTACAACCATGTATTTCAGACTTTTGAAAATAAAATCATAGAAGGGGTAATGTTTCATTTAAACGAACAATCAGTTTTTTAACTACCACTTAGTGGTTTCACTATTCATCAAAAAATTGATGTTTTTCAGAACAAGGCCAAAATTTCACCCTAAGCTATAATTGATATTCCAAATTAAAAAAAGATGACTATTTTACAAAATTACAAACATATAAGTTGCATTAATTAATTTTATAATTAATTCCCGTTGTCACAATAAATAGCGTGTTTTTAAGAAACAATATATATCAAAAGATTGACAATTGTTTATGTCCAATTTCAATGTTAAATTATTTCTAATGAAAACCATTGGATAAAATGGTAAAAATATATTCTAATTACACCTTAAAACCAATCAATAGTATAATTTATCACTATAAATTATTTTTATTAAAAAAGTTGTTTTTAAGTATTTTTCACTATTCATAAAAAATTGAAAGTTCTCAGAAAAATACAAAAAAATCAACATAGGCTAATTTAGATATTTCGAATCCAAAAATTAAGTCCATTTTGAAATATAAAATATATATAATTTCAAAAAGTGGGTATTACTATTCATAACTGCTACCATTATTGGTCGCGGTGTGTTAGAACTCGAGGTTGCGTACAACACACGCTGCTCTATTATTCAAAGAGGAGCATACCATGGAATCTTGGGGTGTTACATTTTAAATATATTCCTTTTCTATAAATTTAAAAATTAAGGTATATATATCAATTTCAAGAATAATTTCCATTACCTTTTGTAAAAATTCAAATAATGCATATCAAAGACAATATAATATAAAGAAAAGAAATTGTGACTCACAGAAAAAACCTCAATAGTTCAAGACATCAGGATAATCATAATATAAAAATTACTAGTGCACAATAAATACTTAGAAAAAAGGCCTAAAGAGCTGAGAAAAAACCCATGGGGGACCCCCCCCCCCCCAACACTTCCATAAACATTTTCCTAGAACATTAGTCCTATAGAGAACAGATAATCAAAATGAGAAAACAAACTGATGGTAATATGGATGATTATCCTAAGATATACCTTTCACCTATGTACCCATGGATTCAAAAGTGCTATATTTCATGATTCATTTCAATTCATTGAGAATCCCCATTTTTATTTACCAAAAACCTAGGAAAAATCATTTTTTATCACAAATATGTTTACACAAAAAAATAATCATATCGAATTTGTTTTTAAATCAATTTATAAAAAAAAAAGGAATACTATAGTTTCATAAACATAGGCTATAGGTAAAACCACCTACATCAAAACATGGGGTTACATATGACCATGAAGGTTCAATGAACAATAGGATGAAATAACGACTAGTGAGGCTATGTAATCAATCAACACATCTTATAATTGATCCAGTTAAAAAAAGGGTTGGAAAAGAATAGGAAACAAAACATAGCTCAGAACACATACTTTTCGCACCATAACCAACAAAGGAAACCGAACCTAGAACAAGATCACACCATGGATCTTAAATGAAATAATAAAAATGTCCTCATGGATCAATGGATCTGATAACGCAATGTCATGGTGCTATCAAAATCAAAGAAATGAAGAAGTAGAAAGGATAACTCACCTAGAGAGACAAAAATCTACTACTATGGTGATCAATTGTGAACCGAATCAATCTGTATTTAGAGAGATTCCAAAAAAACTAGAGAAGGGTTCTAGGTCGAGATCAATGAGAGCTATGGGAGAATGAAATGAGATCATCATGTGTATAGTTCCCTAAGAAGTCATGCATGTGACATTTGCATGGCATGTAATAGTTTTACACCTATTGTAAATTATCAGGTCAAGATATACCAAAAAACATAATTCCCTTTTATTAAAAACCAATTTTTTAAATTACACAATGTGTAATAATTATAATGAATGTACTCCTTTCATATAGTTTAAATAGTTAAATACATTTTTCTTGTCATTTAGTACATGTAAGGTAACCCATCTACATGTCATGTAATTTACTAAAACATAATAGAAAACTCTATCTTCTTATAATAAAAATAAAAACAACTTAGGAATTCTCTAAAATATGGTAGAAACCTACCAATCCATTAGAAATTTTAGTCCTCGATTCCATTAATTCAGAAAAAATATATATATCTACAAACATTAATTTTTTTTTCTCAAAAAATGTTCTCCATCCCTGAGATTCCCAATATACACCCAATAAAAGGTTAAAATAAGAAAATATGATATAATTAACTAAAAATGGGTAACTGGATATTAAAAACTCCCAATAAAAAGGCTTTCCATCTCTGGGAAGTCTTGTGGAGGAATGAATTTTTGTATTGTAGTGAGGCCACTCCTCCCTCATCAATGACTCACACATTCAAGTCTCATGACAATATGATTTTTACCACCATAATATTATGATCAACAGAATTGAATTCCCATGAAATACATTTAGTTGAGTGTCAACTATCTCAACTATATTCTCAAAGATAGAAACAACTTCCACTAGACCAATCTATTCCCATCTCAGAATGTGAGAGGGATAAGGATGACATTTATTGATTTGTGAGATGTGGAAACCATCAAGAATGATTTTAAATTGGGCTATAAAATCCAATATAAAAGAAACCCACCTAAGTCGATCAATGAAATAAAATGGTCCAATAATTCTCGATGCTAAATTCCCATGTTTTTGCAAGACCACGATGACCCAACCAAGGAGAACCCATTAAGAAAACACAACCACGTATGGAAAAAACCAAATGATGGATTTGTTGATCTTCAAAATATTTTTTTGACTCTATGTTTTAAATAGACAATGATATATATCTTTAATACCCATAAATGTCTCTTGAGCCAATGTTGGTCCCACCAACGAAGCATTACCCACCTCTTCCCAATAATGAGTCAATCGGCATGGGTGATACAAGACACAAGCACAAATCATATCCTCTAAAATATAAATATCATTCTTAGTGTGACTGTCTATATGTGGATGATAAGATGTACTCAACCTGACCTTAGTACCCATAAGCTTGTGGATAATTCTCTAAAACCTAGAAGTAAACCATGTATTCTTATTTTAAACAATGATATAAGGAACCCCATGTAACCTCACAACTTCATGCACATATAGATTATATAGATATTTAAATTTTTTGGTGTATTTGATTGTATTGAAATTAGATAACTTTTTCAACCAACCAATCACCACCCAGAAATAATTCCACCCTGAGGGAGTCCACGGTAATCTAAAAAATCATGGATTCCCCATCCCATTTTTAAACTGACATTGGAAGAGGCTACAGAAAAATAGAATGTTTCAAATGGTCTGTATTAATATACTAGAAGGTGTAGTATTAGGACACAAAATCAACAATGTAACACTTCATGCCCAACACTAGAATCATTGTATCATATCCTAAAAAATCATTATAGTGCCCAAAATAATGGTTAAAGAAAAAATACTTCAATCAGACAAAAGAAATTTCATCATCGATGTTGGGACAACAATCTAATCCTAAAAAATTAAATACGATCTGAAAAGAGAGAAAGTCCATAAAGGGTCTCTCCAATATATATGGACTCTCAAATTATTTTGAACTTCACATCTTTCTACTGAATCTACAAAATATAACCAAGGATAGATGATGATATCTAAACAATTGTTAGAACCATTCCTAGAACATCATACTAAACATCGAGATGCAACTGATTAAAAACCCCCATAAGGTTTTACTTTTCTATTGATTCTGTAACATCTTGTGATGGCACATTCCTACTAAGATAATATTCTGTGACATTCCCCTTTCCCATGGTGTATGGGATATCTATGTCAAACGTTTCAATGTATTATACCCACCATCTATCTCTAAGATACATTTCTTTCTGAGAAAATATATATATCAAACTCTTATAGTCAGAAAAGACCTTGTACCATTCATCAAAAATATAGTTCCACCCACACTTAATCTCATGCATAACCATGAAGTTCTCTAAATCACATGTGGGTAATTATTAACATTAATTCGAAGATGATGAGGGTTTTAAGCTAACACAATATCATCTTGTATGAGCACACACCCCAACCCAATGCTAGAATCATCATACAAAACCATATATCCTTTTCCAAGCATGACTATGATCATAATAGGAACTAATGTTAAAATTAATTTTAGATCATTAGAATAATACTTACAATTTTATCCCATTTTAATTTCACCCCTTTACTGGTATGGTCAGTCAATGGTAATGATAACTTGGAGAAATACTTGATGAACCATTAATAGTGTCCAAAAATACTGAGGAAGCTCCAATTCTCAAAGACATAATATATATCTTCCTATGAATATTTGTACTCTACCTTCTCAGTATCAACTAATAAGACCTGATAAGAAATCACATGCCCTAATAATTTCATTTCTTGCATCCATAAGTTTTATTTTGAATTCCTTCAATATAAATGCTGACACCTTGGGATATCCAAAATCTAAACTAAGGTGGTACTCCTACTCATGGTCAAGTATTGAATATACTAAAATCTAATCTATGAACACTCCCACAAAATTATTGATATACTAATGTAATATCGAATTCATAAAAACCATAAAAACTATAGGATCATTAGTCAAACAAAACATCATCACAAGATATTCATAATTGTTATACGGTTTCCTAAAAGATGTCTTTAGTATATCACACCCCTGAAATCTGAGCTGATGATAACCTAATCAAAGATCATTCTTGAAAAAAAAACCCCTTTAACTATCAGAAAAAAATATTCCACATGATGTAATGGATTATTTTTCTCAATCATTACTTAGCGCAACTTTTTATAGTCAATACACAACAGAAGTGAATTGTCTTCCTTCTTGTAAAAATATCACTAGGGATACCCAACCATAAACACTAGGGAAAACAATACAATTTTTCATGGGGTTTTTCAACTGAACTTTTTAGCTATTTTAGCTCATATACTTATATAAGATAAAAATGTATCAATATCGACTATATTCCTAAAACTATACAAATATTAAAATATAACTCCCTCTATTGAAGAATATGGAACAAATTTTATTTGAAAATGTTTAGAAAACCCCAAACATTAGTGGAAAGATTTAAAACAGAAGAAATATCATCAGGTTCAACTACGATAGTAGAATACAGACTCTTGATCTCTAGGATGGAAGTTCCTGCACGACCATACTTTGGATCCCACTCTCCCTGAAGCACCTGTGATCTCCCATTAGTCCTAAGAAGTGAGACACGATAATGATAATAATCATCCTTTTCATGATGATAAACAAGACAATTCATCTATTTCATGATGTCAAACAAATCCAGATCAAGAATAAGAAAATAACAGAATAGCTCTGTATCATTTTCTAATAGTGCGGAAGAGGGAAACTAAAACCCCTTATCATTAAAAAGCCCAATAGGTGTCTCTAAATAAATAAAATAGAAATTAGTTCTATTGGACGGATAATTATGTCAAAAAATGTAAAAATATAAATGAGTAGGAAGTACTAGTATCAAATAAATCAATCACTACAGATGATGAAATGAATGTGGTACATCTCTCTTTCATCAGACCTGCATCATTCTCTACAAGAAACTCATATACTTCATGAAAATGATTTAGTGTTTAGGTCTATGGTTTTATCCCTAGATTTTTCAAATAAAAATATTACGTTGTACTAGCTATTGGAGAAGATGATCACTGACCATAACAAGGTGTTGACATAGCTGAAAAAATACAGATAACCATAACTCCCATAATTGGTACACATACTTATATTATAAGGGAAGGACAACCATGTTTGTCCGACCATTCCAAATTGGTAGAAAGTCATAGGAAAACTAATATCATTAACTGAAGGTGCCAAAGAGTCCTTGTGAGAATCACCTCAACCACTTCTGTGATGTTCCAACCACTTTCTCTTATTTAATAGGATTCCACTAATGTTTACACTAGGTTGAAGTGAAGTGGTATAAGATCTATGATTTCATGTCATATACACCCCATACATCATATCCATATCTATCATCTCTTCAATGTTCCAATGATTCAGTATAAATAACTGTGATATGATATATGGTTGCAAACCCTAGAGGTAATTCTGATCCTTCAGCTAGTCACTCTTTACTACATATAGTGAAAAATGAATCTGGTCATAAAACTGAATGGTGTATTAAAACACCACACACTCTCTCTAATGTAAATAGAGAAACCCTAGAGTCTTCTCCATAATCAGAGACTCTAGAAAAAACGTCTCGAAGAAGAGTATCTTAAAACCCTTCCACTCTAAGCCCACATGCTTTTCAGCCTGTACCATGGAATCCCACCAAATAATGCTTAGACTATCAAGTCTAGATGATTCGCACACCACATTTATATGATTAGGCTTGTCTAGGATGTAAAATATCTGATTAATATTATCTATCCAGTCCTCCACCTCTTGAGGTTCATTTTTACCCTTAATGGATGTTAGCTTCTCACATAAGAACTCCCATGATCAATACTTATCGAATCTATCTCACGGTAATATCTCTATGACTACATTTTTAAATTGTGGTTCATTCTGATCAAAAACATTAACTTATTACATGATATCCTCAATAAAATTCTGATCTATCGTAGGATCTCAGTAAATCGAATTATTTTCACCCACCTAATGAACATTCTAAACATATCAGAAAAGAATACTACTACACACTGAATCAAAATAAATTATTATGAAATAGAACACTATTAATTTAGAATATAAAACACGTATGAAAAAATTTATACTATTAAAAAACACAAAATAAGTCACATACATCCCAAAATCCCATGGTAACTTGAGACTTAACACATAAAGATACATTCAGGCACATAATACAACATGCCTCTCTAGACCCAAAAATCCTATTTTTAGTATACTAAACATTTTAGGACAATAAATCTTGAGAAAACCCATCTATTTATACCATTTCATAACAAACTAACATATATACCCACTCAAACTAGTACCTAGCATGACAAGTCACATACCCAAAGGGTGTTCTCGATCCCTAGGGGATGGTCACCGAAACCCGTAAATAACCAAAAAAATAGAGGGATTGATTTCACCTAAGATGATGATATAACAACATGGAACAAATACACATAATAGGAATAAATATTGGAATAATGTATATATATATATAAAAAAATATAAAAAAATAAGACTAAAAAACTCCAGAGAAGGAACAATCTCAAAGTAAAAGTCCAAACACAAAGAAAGTAAAAAAGAAACTACTCTATGTGATAGCATGGGTTGAATCGCACCATCTCACCACAATCTAATAAGACTAAAATGACCTAAAACCTCACTACCTCAATGTGGTGTCGTACCTTTCCCTACAAAGAAAGGAATAAAAAGGTCTACTTAGCACCAAATATGTGCGCAGAGCATGAGCTAATAAGATCACTAGGATCCCGCCCTGGTTCTCTATAACATGTATCTATACAATAACTCAATTATGATATTTTCATATAAAATATGGAATTGTATGAAATAAATAATTTTTATCAAAAGCATGTAAAATATTTCCATTTTTCCATCACATTAAAAATAAAGGAAGGTATATCAGTTTCAATCATAATTTTAATTATTATTTATAAAAATAAAAAACATGCATATCAAAACCAATTAGTACAATGTCAAGAAAAGGAAACTCACACCATGGAACTTATTAGGTCCACAAGGCTGAATACCTTGAGAGGGGGGGTGAATCAAGCTATGAGTAATTTTAAAATTAACGCCCGTCTTGATCTTGTTTCGCTATTAAGAAAAATACGCTTCTCTCTATTTCTTGTTACACAATGTAAACAGAAATTAAAGCATGCACATGACACATAGTTTTTTACTTGGTTCACCCTCACTGGGCTACGTCCAAGGAGCATACGCCGACAAGTTTCCGGTCATACCAAATTCCACTAAACTTCACTAGCTGTGGATACAAGGTTCGGGTATAGTCACTCTATCCCAGGCTCATTGCCTTTACAAGATTTAGTGTCAAATCACTGCTTTTCCGAGGGTCACTCTATGTTTCTCTCTCTCTGGTTCACTACCGGTGGAGAGGATCACCTTCTTCCTCTTCCTTTGCTCACTGCTCTTGAAAGGATCCACTCACAGTTTATAGACCTATAGGTCTCTTCATTTTCAGGTAATAATGCATCTTCTTCTGTATGTAGATTCTCTGTTGAAGTAAAACTTTCAACCGTAGATGAATATCTCTTTGCACCGAAGGTATCGGGAAAACTTCCAACTTCCACACAGCCCGAAAATCACTGCTGGAAATAAACCTTACATGGCACGCAAGTCAATCTCAACGCACAAGTATCGGCACGCAAGTCACAACTGGCACACAAGTCTTCCTCAAATACTTGCACGACTCAAGCTTTTTCGACTCAAAACCTGCGTGACTCACTTCCTTCCTCGCCTAAACCACCTCAGGTGCGCAACTCACCCTTTGCGCGCAACTTCCTACTCTGGCGTGCAAGTCCCACTTGCGCGACACACCACCACTTGCATGACTTCCACACCTATGCAACGAGAGCTCTGAATCTTCAAAGTGTTGAACTCTGGTAAGGAATGAGGAGGGTTGGTCTAGTATTTATAGGAAATTTGACAACCTTGCGCGACTATGCTTAGGTCTCCCTTCGGCACTCAAGTCTCAGCGCGTGGTCTCTTCTCCTGCAAGTCACTTGTGCGACCTAATTCCAATCTTGCGCGAACCTCTTTACTTTTCCATATTTTGATCTTCTGATCTTGAAAAACCACAGGAGCGCAAGTTCTCAAGCTTCTAAGGCATCAGCACACAAGTCCCTTCACGGTGAGCAAGTCATCTGGGTGACACCACCAATAATTGCGTGACACTTGTCCCGTTGCCATATTTTTATGATCTGATCATGAAACACATATGGCGTGCATGTTTCCAAGCCTTCATATGCACAGCGCGCAAGTCCCTTTTCCAAAAACAAATTTTCTTCATTTGTCGATTTTTAGGCCCAAAAATTTGGCAAACACTGGAAAACGGCACCACCTTGTATCGGTTCTTTTTATACTGCCTCCAGATCATTCATTCCTTTATCAACGTTCAAGAATAAAACAAGGATCTTTTACCACATCTCTTGAACTCGACATTCCACCAAGAAATCCCCTTTGTCAATGAATTTGTATGTCATGGTTTTCTTTGTCAACAATCACAGCACAGTTTTCCACTTTGTCAACAAACACAATCACCTCAAAAATGCTTCAATGATGTCATCAGGGATTTTTTCCCAACAATCTCCCCCTTTGGGTTTGTTGAAAACTCTTCCATAAAAGGATACATCGTTGATTCTTCATCCACCATTCGCCTTTTTCGATTCTAATAGAGATCAATGATTTACTCAACACATACTCTAAGACCACATGAATAATGCTCGGTGTGAGAAACAAGAGTAAATGAAAAGTTCATCAGTGAATCACTTCATCTCTGACATCCACTGTTGACAACAAACTGATACAAATTTTTACCAAAATGATACCAATTGTTGGAAATATTCTTACCACATTCCAACATCTCTCTTTTTCTTTTATCACAATCATCAGATGTCGTGATATCTATTAATTGATCGATCACTTCCATAATCATCAAATTTTATATGCTCTCTCTTTCTGCTCACAGCTTCAACTCCTCTTTATCCATATTTCCTATGTTGTCCAAGTTCATCTCTGGCTAAGCACATTCAACTAGCTTCAAATCCCCCTATGTGGTTGCTCCACCTATTAGCTTCTCCGCTTATCTGTCAGTATTTCTTAAATAGCCACATTGTCTCCCCCTTGAACAATCACTATTTTCTCCCCCTTTTTCAACAAACCCAAAGGTTACTCTTTTGAAGTCTATAATAGAGTAGAGAACACATATCATCACATTAGGGAAAACACATCATACCTCGGGGAGAGGGGGGGATTCCACATCCACACTATTTCAAGTGCAGAGAGTTGACTGAACTCCCAGAGCCTATCGATGCCTCTCAAAAACTTCCTTGGGTAAGGCCTTTGTTAGAATGTATGCAACCTGTAGCTCTGTAGGCACATACTCTAACTTCACGATTCCATACTCAACCTTCTCCTTGATAAAATGATACTTTATCTCAATGTTCTTTGTCCTTGAGTGATGAATGAGATTTTTACTAAGATTTATAGCACTTGATTTATCACACTGGATTCCGATCGGAGACATCACTTCAACTCCCATATCTTCAAGTTGCTTCTTTATCCACAATAATTGTGTGCATGCTTGAGTGGCCGCAATATACTCAGCTTCTGTAGTGCTCAATGAAATGAAATCTTGCTTCTTTCAAATACAAGAAATACACCATCCACCAAGATATAATGCACCACCTGACATTGATTTTCTATCATCCACTGAACCAGCACAGTCTACATCAGTATATCCCAATAACTCTGTCTGAGATTTTTTAGTATATGTCAAGACAAAGTCCACTATGCCCTTGATATACCGAAGTATTCTTTTTACTGCAATCATGTGTATTTCCTTGGGATCACTCTGATATCACGCTTCTTGGCATGTGGTGAAAACAATGTCAGGCCTTGTTGCGGTCAAGTATAGAAAACTTCCAATAATTTGCATGTATTCTGTGATATTAACTGCCTTTCCATCTGCATCTTTTGATAATTTCATCCAGGTAGCAACCAGAGACTTCATCTCCTTGGAATTATCCATTCCAAACCTTCTTAGAACCTCCTTGGAATATTTGGATTGATAAATTAATGTGTCATTACTTCCTTGTGTCACCTGTAAACCAAGAAAAAATGTTATCTCTCCAATCATTGACATTTCAAACTAATTTTTCATGAATTCAGAGAACTTCCTGCACTGAGCTTCATCTGATCCACTAAATATTATGTCGTCAACATAAAACAACACCATCATACTTTGATTACATTCGTTGCTGAAATAAATATTGTAATCAACTCTCCCACGCTGGAAACCAAGCTTCTTCATGTACTGATCAAGCCTTGAGTACCATTCTCTTAGTGATTTTTTCTTCCCATACAATGCCTTCTTCATCCTGAAAACATTGTTCTCATCCTCATGAATGAGAAAACCATCTATCTGCTCAATGTAAACCTCTTCTTTCCAGAACCTCATTCAAGAATAAGGATTTGACATCCATCTGGAACACTCTGAACTTTCTTTGCACTGTTATGGCCAAAAATAATTTGATTGTCTCCAGCCTTGAAACTGGTGCAAATGTCTCATCTAAATCTATTCCCTCTATCTGGGAGTATCCCTTGTACACTATCCATGCTTTGTTTCGAATCACAGTTACATCTTCATTCATCTTGTTGCGATAAACCCATTTAGTCTCGGTGACATTCTTGTCTGTTGGCCTCAAAACAATCTTCCATGTCTGGTTCTTCTCGATTTGATCAAGTTCTTCATTCATAACCTGAACCCAGTTTTCATCTTCAGCTACATAAAAAAAACATTTCGGCTCCACCTGAGATAAAAACGATGTTTTCTGTAAGGACTTCATTCTTCGACTCTGAACTGGAGTTGTCTGATCACCAATGATATCATGCCTATCAATCTCATCTCGACTCTTTGGCTTCCTTGCAGACACAGACTTGACACTTTCTTGTTCATCATCAGTATCTTCTTCTGAGTCAGGCTCTGCCACTTCTACTCCCCCTGTGTCGCTTACCTCATCATCACTTTCATCCAAAAACTATTCACTAAGTCATTGAGCATTCTATTTATTTTCGACTATAATGAAATCATTGCTCTCAACAATTTCTCCCAGCCTTTTGTTGAATAATTTATATTCTTTACTTTTCCCTGAGTAACCAAGGAATATCCCCTCATCTCCTCATGCCTCAAACTTCTTGTGATTTTCATTGTTGATAATTAAACACTTACTTCCAAAGATTCTAAATTATTTAAACGTTGTCTTATTTTTGTACCACAGTTCATACAAAGTCTACCCTTGCTTCGGACACAACAGAGACCTGTTCTAAACATAGAACGATGTAAAAATTTCTTCCTTCCAAAATTTCTATGGTAGGTCTTTATCAATAAGCATTGTTTTGGCCATGTTGTTGATGATTCAATTTCTCCTTTCAATCACTCCATCCTATTGGGGAGTTCTCACTGATGAATCTTGATGCCTTATTCTTTGTTTCTCGAGATAGTCTTCAACTTGAATATTTGTTAATTCCATACTATTATCAGTACGAAACTTCTGCATTTTCTCCAAAGCATCCTTTCTGATTCACTCCTATACTACTTGATACAACTGAACACCTCTGTCTTATGGGTAATGACCAAAACCCAAGCCATTATTCTATAATCATAAATGAAAATAACATACGGCCTTTTCCCATTTATGGCTCATGGTGAGGTAGGTCCTTATACATCAGCATGCACCAATTCAAGCACTCTGGTTGATTTCTCTTCCTTTTCCCTATATGTCTTTCTGATGATCTTCCCTTGTTGACAAGCATCGCATGTATGAGTACGATCACGTGATAGCTTGGGAAGATCTCTAACAACATCACATTTTACCAGATCTTCCATGGATGGTTGACATAGGTGACCAAGTCGCTTATTCCACGGCTAGTTTTCTTCCTCTCTGGATAAAAGGCACAAATCTTCTTCCCCACTTACAAGGTAATGATTTCCCTTTGTCCTTTTTCCTTTTAGAACAACTTATCCATCTTTTGCTTTCATAACTCACATCTTCTTGGTAAATTGAATAGAGTGCCCAGAGTCGCATAATTAACTAACACTGAGTAAGTTATTACTAAGACCCTCTACTACTAAGACATCAGCACGTCTTATTTCTTTTCCCCCTAATTTGGCCTTTCCGGAACTAACAATCTTCAGCCCTTCATCATTCCCAAACCTGACAACTCCTTCTTTGTCATATTTCATGTCTGTAATTAGATCCTTGTTCCCTGTCATATGGGATGTGCAACCACTATCAAGGATCCATATTCCTAAACGATCTGAAGCTTTAAGGGAAATTTCCGCAACTACTGCCTTTTCTTTTTTCTTCTTCTTGGTCCAAACTTTTTCCTTCCCACTCGACATATATTGATACTTCTGTTCTTTCTCAGTGTATGATGGATCAGCTTCATCTTGCAAAGCCGCAAATCTATTCTACATTTTTAACTCACCTGTGGGTTTATTTATTTGCTGCTTGCGAACATTTTGATTCTTATTTGGCTCATTTCTCTGTATGGTCGAAGTACAGTACCTAGCCATGTGTCCAAATCCTCCACACCAAAAACAGTGTCCTTTAAAATATGTTTGGTAAAACTGTTCTCTGTTTGTCTACCACCTATATTCTTGTTCCCTTCTATATCTCTTGGCTATGGAACAGACATACTGTGAATATCCCATATTCCCACAACAATAACATCTGATATTGGGTTCATTCCTTCGTGTTAGTTCAGCACTATGATTTTCCCTTTGGGATCTTTGAATATTCTGATTCTGTTTTTTGCCCAAATCAACCTTCAATTTTGGGATTGGTGCTTGCGGTATGACATTAACAACTATAGATTTTTTTTTCTTATCGAGCCCTGAATCATCCTTATCATTTGATCTTTCTTGCTGCTTCACTCCTGCTAAGCTATGAGCCTCCTCTTTCATCTTTTATGTCTTCTAAATGGCATGCTTTTCTGATATCATGTTGGGGGTCACGATTTTTTCTTGATCCTTCATTTTTCATCGTAGACTGACCACTTCTTCTTCAAGCTCTTTGATACGTCTTAACTACTCCTTTCTTGTGTTAGTCAAACAATCAATTTCCTTCTTTTCTTCCTGAATTTTAAGATTATGCTCAATACTATTTTCTGAGCTCTCTGGTGTTGAGGATTTTAGTTTTTCAATTTCTTCAAGCAGCTCAGACTTTTCTTTATCCTATTGTTTCATATAGAGTTTGGCATCATGAACCACTTTTTTGGCTTTCTTCGTTTTGTCTCTCCAAATGTCTATCTCCTCAAGAGCTCCTTCCAATTCAGCTTCCATATCAACACTCCCTTCAATTTCTTATTCTTCTTCAGCGTCAGCTTCTTCCTTTTTCTGAGAACTGTCAACAATCACCACCAAGGCATTTACCCCACGATCTTCTCAATTTTCTATCTCCTCAACCTCTTCATCCTCAGACTCATCTGAACTTTCAAATTCTTGTGAAATAAGATTCTTCTTCTTGAATAAATTTCTCTTGAATTGATTCACCCCATTCACAAATGTTGAAGACTTCTTCTTGGGAATTTCGACTTCATCTTCAACATTTTCTTCTTGAAACTTTTTGGGGCATCCTGCAGCAGGATGACCAACCTTTCCACATATAAAGCAAGCGAGTGGAAATTTCCCTTTGACCTTTCCTTTTCCTCTTTGAAGATTTGCGGAAAGGAATGACATAAACCCATATTTCTCCTCTTATTCCTGAGAATCTTCAATGGAGAGATTTCATGGCCTTAAATGCCATCTCTTTGGATTTTCCCTTTTCCACAGCCTCTTTGTCATCATTCCTCATCTCATATGCAACCAAGGTACTGTGCAAGTTTTCCAGTGTCAGATCTTTGGGATCTTTTTCTTCTAGAATAGAAACTTTCGGATTGAACTGAGGTGGAAGCTTCCTCAAGATGCTCTTTATGATATTTATGTCTTCAATGACTTCACCAGGACCTCGCATATCTTCCACAACAATATTTACCCTGTCAAAGAATGCATCAAAAGACTCATTCGGGTTCATCTTCAAATCTTCATACTTATTACACAACACTTGCAGCTTTTCCTCTATGACCTTTGTATATCCTTCATATATATTCAATAGATTTTCCCACATGGCACGTGACGTTTTTCATGAAATCACCTTTGCATATATAGGATTGGATAGGGCTCCCCCTAAGGCATTAATTTCTTTAGCATCTGCATCCAACTCTCTACATTCAGCTTTTGATAATGTGCCACTATTAATATCAGCTGTTATGTCATGCATTTCTGCTGTGAATACATCCACTCCCAAAGATCAGAAGTAGTGTTGCATCTGATTCTTCCATAGCTGAAAGATGTTCCTATCGAAGATTGGAATCCCTTTATGATTGGTGACCTCCATTGAGATAATAACTAATATCAACCTTTCCCTCTAATACCAATTGTTAGGTCCACAAGGCTGAATACCCTAAGAGGGGGGGTGAATTAGGTTAAGACCAATTTTAAAATTAACGCCCATTCTGATCTGTTTTCACTGTTAAGCAAAACATATTCTCTCTCTTTCCTGTTGCACAATGTAAATAGAAATTAAAGCATGCATAGGACACATCGATTTTTACTTGGTTTACCCTCACTGGGCTACATCCAAGGAGCATACGCCGAAAAGTTTCCGGTCGTACCAAATTCCACTAAACTTCACTAGCTGTGGATACAAGGTTCGGGTACAGTCACTATGTCCCAGGCTCACTGCCTTTATAAGATTTAGGGTCATCTCACTGATTTTCCAAGGGGCACTCCCTATTTCTCTCTCTCTGGCTCACATCCAGTGGAGAGGATCACCTTCTTCCTCTTCCTTTGCTCACTGCTCTAGAAAGGATACACTCACAGTTTATAGACCTGTAGGTCTCTTAATTTTCATGAAAGAATGCATCTTCCTCTATATGTAGATGCTCGTTTGAAGTAAAACTTTCACCCGTAGATGAATATATCTTTGTACCGAAGGTATCGGGAAAACTTACAGCTTCCACATATCCCGAAAATCATTGTTATAAATAAACTTTACGTGGCGCGCATGTCAATATTGACGCGCAAGTATCGGAGCGCATGTCACAACTGGCGAGCAAGTCTTCCTCAACTAGTTGTGTGACTCAAGCTTCTTCAACTCAAAACCTGTGCGACACACTTCCTTCCTCGCCTAAACCACCTCAGGCATGCAACTCACCCTTGGCGCACAACTTCCTACTCTGGCGCACATGTCCCACTTGCACGACACACAACCACTTGCACGACTTCCACAACTACGCGACGGGAGCTCTGAATCTTCAGATTGTTGAACATCGATAAAGAATGAGGAGGGGTGGTCTGGTATTTATAGGCAATTTGACCACCCTACATGACTGCGCACAGGTCTCCCTTCGGCGCGCAGGTCTCGGTGCACAGGTCTCTTCTTGTGCAAGTCACTTGCACAACCTAATTCCATTCTTGCATGAACCACTTTAATTTTCCATATTTTTATCTTCTCATATTGAAAAACCACAAGCGTGCAAGTTCTCAAGCTTCCAAGTCATCGGCATGCAAGTCACTTCATGGCGAGCAAGTCATCTACGCGACACCACCAATACTTCCGCGACACTTATCCCTTTGCCATATTTTGATGATCTGGTCATGAAAAACATATAGCGCGCAAGTTTCCAAGCCTTCATGTACACAACACACAAGTCCCTTTTCCAAAAACCACTTTTCTTCATTTGTCGATTATTAGGACCAAAAATTTGAAAACACCAGAAAACGGTGCCACCTTGTATCTGTTCTTTTTATGCCGCCTACAAATCATTCATTCCTTTATCGACGTTCTTGAATCAAACATGGATCAGTGACCACAGCTCTTGAACTCGACATTCCACCATGAAATCCCATTTGTCAACAAATTTTTATGTCATGGTTTTCTTTGTCAACAATCACAGCACATTTGTCCACTATGTTAACAAACACAATCACCTAAAAAATGCATCAATGATGTCTTGAGGGATTTTTTCCCAACAGAACTCAATAGGTCAGGATAGAAGACTAATTGTATCATAACAAATGAATAGAGTACAAATATTCCTTATAACACAAACCAAAAGAGCATAAGAACACCCCATGGGTTAACCTCCCAACAATGTTAAGAACATTTCCCTAGAACAATAGTCTTATAGGGTAGATATAATCCCAATGAAAAATCCTCATAGAATTAATATAGATTATTTCCCTAAGATAAACCATCCTCATATATATCCAACGCATCCCATGTGCTTCCTTTCATAAATAATTTAAATTATTTGAAAATACCCAATTTTTCATTTACCAAAAACCATAGAAATACACCTTTTATCACAAATACATTTACACTCACCCAAAAATCATGTAAATTTTGTTTATAAATCAATTTATAAAAATAGAAGATGCATAATTTCATCAGTTGAGGAAATATATGGATCCACCTACCTCAAAACCCAGGGTCACACATGCCCATGAATTATCCCCCAATAAGAGAACAGAAAAACAACCATGGACATTGTTCAATTAATCTAGACAAATTATAATTGAACTATTATAACAAATAGAGTTATTAGAGTAGATGAAATGGAACATAAAATAGAACTGACACCTACCACACCACAACCTATAAAGGAAATATCCCCTAAAATAATATTTAACCATAGATCTAGAAGGAAAAAAATAATAAATATCATCATAGATCGACAGATTGGATAACACAATTCCATAGTTCTACCGTGATCAAAGAAATGATTAGTTATAAAGGATAACCCACCTTCAGAGATAAAAACCCACCTCTACGGTGATCAATCAACAATCATATTAATCTAGATTGAATGGATACTCCAAGAATTGTAGGAGAAGAGTTATAGTTTCAGATCCAAGAAAGGAGTGGGAGAATTAAATGAGATTGCCACTTATATGACACCCTAAAAATTTATTCATGTGACATTTACATGGTTTGGAATCCATTTAGAAATTGTGTAAACCCTCATATTTGGATACATTGAAAAAAAACATCACCATTCTATAAAAAATAAATCTTTTGTTATTAGACATATAACTCCCTAACCCCAGTTACCCAGAGTCGGTGCATTATTACAAAACATTGGCATGATCACAAAGAATCAAGTCTCAAAAGATCGATTAGTTTAGTAGCCTTGGAAGTACTAGAAACATTCATAATGTTCATATTACATCATAAAAAACATCTTGTCTTCATATCCCCTCATACTATCCCCGCAGGTGATTCGTAAATTACTTCTTCACAATCCTGGGAAAAATAAAACATTGAATGGGGTGAGCTCAGATGCTCAGTAAGGATAAAAATATAGCAGAAGCTTTCATAGATAAGCATAAACACTAAAGGAAATGTATAACTAAAACAAAAGACTTTTAAACTTGAACTTATGCATAATATGGAAAAGATAAAATGAAATAATTCCATTTACTTATTCACATGGATATTCTACTAGTTGAATAATCACATGCAATATCAATAACCACTTTCATAATGATGGAATTCATAATTCCAAACTATCATAACCATATAGTCAAGGCCTCATTCGTAAACTAGAAATAAGATTTTGTCAAGGCCTTATGCCAAGACACTAGTTTGTCTCATGAGACCTACCGATGCATCGAGGAGCTATAGCGAGCTCCACCCGACACTTAGTAAGTCCAATGCATTCCTAATATAAAAATTTTGAAACATAACATAAACATTCGTATTAAAACTAGCACACAAAATGTAAATACTTTGACCACAAACCATGAATGATATAAAAAATAGCACATCCATAGTCAAACATAACTAATTTGATACAATATAGAAGATTTTATTGTATCAGATTAACCTCAATCGAGAATAATTATCAATATTGACATAGATTAAAATAATCATCAAACTATTGAGAGAAATATCCCCCTTTTTCTTGAAAACATTTAAAAGTCACACTATTTGTTAAGAAGCCATTTAAAATAGATTTTTGAATCAAAGTGTCCCATACAACTTTGAAGCTTTTACAAGGAATTTTGAATTGAAAACTTTAATTTACAAATAAATAAATCCTTAAAACCATTTTTAAGACAAGTACATTAATGAGAATGATTTAGAATAATAAATCGTTAAAACATTTGAAAATGATATTTTAGTTAGAGTTCCTAACCAAAAGAGAGACACTTGAATACAAAAAATTGAGGTAATAAAAACTTTGTAATATCCTAAGAATAAAGGGATTCATGATATTCTATTTCAAAGTACATTATATACACCATATAAAAGTGATTTGGTGTATAACCACAAAAGAGTCCAAATGGAATGTAAATTGAGATGAAATCTCTCATAAAGGTTGTATCCTTAGGTTAAGGATAAATTAATGACATAATTATGTGTGAAAAATATAAATACACTCAATAAGATTGTATATTCATTGTAAAATAATCAAAGGACATTCACACATATTCCTGTAAAAACAACACCAATGAATTGGATGTTTAACTGAAAAAATCGAGATTGAGAAAAAATTACTCTTATCAAGTTCATACCGATGACTTGAGAATTTTTCAATGGAGTTATTCTGTGTATCAAAATTATATTCACATAAAGGGGAGTGTAAATTACGACATAATCAAATTAATATTGATTCCACACATAATCTTGGATTAAAATAATCAATGAAGTATGCGTAAATCCGAATGAGTGGAAATTGAAATTTCAAATTCCCTTATCGATTTGGTAACTTACGAAACATACAACCATGAAATAAGGATCATAAAATGATGATGTAAATATCCATTAATTAAATTATATTACAAAATGGATAAAAACATGGGTAGTACACACACCACTTGCAATAAATAAGTGGTGAACAATGGAAATCTCACGGAATTAAAATTGAGATAAGAAACCCCTTACATTGTACTTTTACATGGTTGGGGGTATCTTGCCCTCCTTTATAATGGTGAAATAATTTTTATTAAATTATACAATAATCATATAAATTAATATGATATCATATATGATCTTTTAACATTTATTTGTTAACAATATCTTAGTATTATCATCATTTCGGGTGTTAACGGATTTGATTTCCTTTATATTATTTGTTATGTGAGCCATATTTGTTATGGATGGAATGTATATTATTCATATCCAGAATGATATCATGTCTATAAAAATTATTTTTAATCATAAAATGAGAATTAGACATGAATAGATCCGTATGTACGCACGAGCGATAATATCATTATTTTGATATTAAAATAATATATAATTGGATGGTATATCATATATAGAGAATCATTATCATGTTATATTTATTATTTAAATGAATTAAACATCATTATTATACCCATAAAAATACTAATGTTTTGAATAACAATTACACCACGACGTGGAGACGGTAAGTCGTACGTACGCACGTATGGTGACATGTCATTCAAAGGATGGATAGAATACTGAATATGGTTGTACCATGTTTATAATAAAATAAAATTTTATATAATATACTGCTGTTATTATTTTTGAATGGTAATAACAAAGAAATAAGAAGTGGAAGAAGAATGGAACTTGAAAGAGGGTGGTGAAAACATTACCTCTTCTTCGGGTTCTTCCTTTTGATTTGATCAAAAGGGCTTCTTAGGTTGGCTTTCTGATCAAACTAAGGCCCCTAGGTTGAAATGAGAGAAGTTTAGAGAGTATTAGGTCAGGGGTTGGTCGAGAAAAAAGGCTTTTAATGTGTGAATTAGTGAGAATGGGGAGTTCCTTTTTATAAGAGGGGTGAGGGGCACTTTTGGAAATGCTAGAAATATTGTTTTATAATAAATTCATATTCGGTTTATAATGGATAAAAAGTGTATTATTTAAAGTTTAAGGTGGGTATGGGTCTAAAACCACTCAACCAATAGGTTTTAGATGGGGTTTTCTTACTATATTAACCTTATCTTTTAGTTTTAACTCTTAGTTAATTAGTTTAACAATTACCATGTCACTTTGTATTTTTATATTATATAGTTAATAAACATAATATATACATGAAGGAGACCCAAAAGTGGTACATTAATGATACAACTATAATGATATAAGTCTCTTGGCAGAGCCTTAGATTTTTAGGAACTTAATATCAATTAATAAAATAATATTTCTTTTAAAGACTCTTGTATATCAATTTTGACACTATTCAATAATTGATTTTTTTTAAAATAATAACAGAATTATTACTTCTAAAAAGTTAATTAAATCAATAATAACATGTCATATTAACCTATAAAATTATTTTAATTCATAAAAAGTCTCAAATTATATTTATTAGGGTCTTTATAATATCAATTATTTTAATTTTTCACTATTATGGTAATTACTTCATCATCATTGTTTCATAAATAAATTAAATTATTTAATGTCCACAAATTATAAATAAAATATCATTATGTAGGAAATATTTTTATCTTTATAATTAATATTTATAGTCGAAAATAGAACATATATAACTCTATGAAAAAAATTTATTTTCTAAAAGATATATGCTTATGTCATTTTTGTATTTTTTTTAACTTAATTAAAATAAAGTGTCCCTATCACCTACAAGGGGCTCCATGGGGTCCCAAAATCGACCCAAAGATTCCCATGGTCGTCCATGTATCAACAAATATGGTTAGGAAACGTTTTAGGGTAATTTAATATTATTATAATATTATTTGTTTACCCTTATTCCCCGGATTTTCCCTTTAACCATGGTAAATAAAATATTTACCGAAGTAATTATTCAAAATGTATAAAAATAAAAGTTACCTATTTACACAATTTGGAAATATGGATTCCAAATACGGAATCCATTTTTCCAAATTCAAATCATATAAGTGGAAGAAATTAATTTAAAATTAATTCTCTTTGTTAAAACAAAATGCTTGTTTTTAAGAGATAATAACTATCAAAAGATTGGCACTTGTTTATGTCTGGTTTAATTGTGAAATTTTGTCCAATGAACAAAATTTTATTAAATGGTAAAACTATATTCAAGATATAATTTAAAACCACTCAAATTCATAATTTATCACTGTTAATTATTTCGATTAAAAATGTTTTTTCAATTAAAATTTAGTAATTTTCACTATTCATCAAAATATAAAAGTTATCTGAAAAGTACCAAAATTTAACCCTAGGCTAATTTAGATATTAAAAATCCCAAATCTAAGTCCATTTTGAGAGAGAAAATTTATAATATTTCAAAAAGTGGGTATTACTATTCATAACAGCTACATTAATTGGTCGAGGTGTGTTAGAACTCAAAGTTGCGTACAACTCATGCTACTGTATTAATCAAAGGGAAGCATAGCGTGGAAGATTGGGGTGTTAAATTCTCCCCTCCTTCAATAAATTTCGTCCTCAAAATTTTTAAAATTGGGCTTGTGAATATAATGGAAAGTCCCACATCGGAAAAAGTGTGAATAAAACTATCACTTTATAAGAAAGAAAGAGAAGTATAAAGGTCACCCAAGATAACCCATACAAGGAATCCATGTAAGAAAACATGGATATGAACGATAAACTAAGTGTCATGATCTGATGGGGAGGAATAAAAAACATGATCAGGATAAAGTTAACAATAGGAAAACCACAAACTTGTGTTGGGACAAACGGTCATTAGTCTCCCAGTAGGAAAAGTAAACGGACATCATTTTTTGTTTGTTTTAAGTTTAATTACATAAGGATGAGGAATTAATTTATGAGATTGAATATGAACATTAATATATATACTTAATTTTTAAGTAAAGTTTCATTCTATAATAAATTTCTGATACTAACTAATTTATAAACGATGAGTATTCCAGAATACTTGGTCACACTAGAAGATCTAGAATAAACTTCTAGAGAATAACATGATTCACAAAGGTTAAACTATATATTTACCTTTTCTTTAGAGAATAATAAAAACCAAAATGGTTATTACAAGATTTGATGATCCCCTAAAAGGATATTCCATTATATAAAGAAACACTAATCTTAATTTATAAAATTAAACCAACAATACCCCAAAGATAAATAAATACCATTCAAAAAAAATTGTTCTCAAAATCCTTCAATATAATCCAAACTAATATTGAAACCCAAAACTTAGAATAATTTGGTTATGCAGTCTTCCACGTTAAATTTTATCTCCAAATAACATCAAATACTCTTAAAGTTACATACTTAAAAGTAATTAACCTAATCACATATTCTCTATTATAGGTTATTTATTTCCCCAAATCAAAATAAATCCAAAATAAAAACATAAATAAAAATCCACCATTATTCCTCAAATGAAATCCCATAGTATTCTATTTTCCTTGGGCATATAGTGTTCCCAACAAAGCGAACATCTTCCAAAATAACAATTATCCCTTAACCACCAAATCATTTTCATATACTAAGGGTATTAATTTGATAATACATAAGAACCCAAATCAACTTATTATTGATCAATAAAATCATTTAACTAAAAATAATTAGTCACACTAACCAGGGACTTCACGTACTCCAGTGGTAGGTGATAAATCCCAATCGCACTTTGGTTGTGGGTTCGATTCCCACAGCTTTTTCTGATGCGACGGGTTGTCACACGGTCTGCGTGTTGTCCTTTTTCAAAAACTATATTTTATAACCTTACCAAAATGAGATAAATTTCTCAAAATAACCATAACATTATTTTTCCCAAAAATGTTATTTCATACCTTTTATTTTCATCCCAAAATTTAATAACTTGTAATTTCCTCAAATTCAAGGATCATATAAAAACAAATGGTTATTTATAACTATATCCACAAGAGAAAAGATAATTCTTCCTCAAATATAATTTTCACCTGATAAATTGTAGGGTTACACATATAAGTTAAAATTCACCCAATGTAATCTCAACAATAAAGAGTGTTAATGCTTTTAAACATTTCTATAACCATTTATTTCCACATAGCTTCTTCATCATATGTTCCTCGGGTTCCCATATTGCTTCTTCCATCTTATGATTTATCTATAGAACTTTTACCAGACGAGTCATCCAGTTTCTCAACACTTGATCTTTGGTATGAAGAATTCTGATAGGCTCTTCACAATAAGATAGATCATGTTCTAGTTCTAATTATTCATAGCTGAGTACATGCATTGGGAAGGGCATGTATTTTGTCACTAGTGATATGTGGAACACATCATGAACTCTAGAGAGATTAGGCGGAATTTCCTTTTGGTAGAATGTGTTCATGTTTCACAATGGTACCTCAGGAATTTTTCAAAATCATCTACTTCCTTTACCCAAATACTCCTCATCCATCTTGGATTATATCGATGGAAGCATTGAGGCATCAAAAAAAATAGGTATTTCTTATATATAATTTTGAGACATCATCTTTAAAATGTTTATTTAGAAAAATTCTTACTGATTCATCTTCAAATATTTCAAAATAAGGCTTTGGTAAATACATTTTCGTATGTCCCAAAAGATATAAATATAAAATTTGATACATATAGGCTTCTCGAAGGTCTCCCACTTTTGCAGCATCTAGAAAATAATTTAGTACATTGTAATTATGAGATAAAGTGAAGAATTTGAAAAGTCCCTGATGGTACTTCCCACGCTTAGCATGGTAAGAAAGTTGAGAGCGCAATATTATCCCATAGTCGGTACTTGATCCTTGAAAGAATCGTGTAATTATAGAGGTATTGGATGTCTTATAAAGTTGTTTTCATATAACTTGGACATTTGAAAAAGTTTCAACATCATCTGTGCATGACTTCTGGATAATAATTTTAAGTAGTTCTTCAAGAAGAGAGAGAAGAGTTGTTCGTGATCTTTCTCCCTCCATGTTTTAACTAACAACAAGAAAATACACTTAGGGTTTTTGAATACTTATCTAATAAGAATGTAAAAAAATTCTACATAATAGGATAATATTTTAATTGAATAATATATCCTAACTTGGGGTACCTTATGTTAAAATATAGGTTATCCACTATCTATTTCCTGACATATATTCTTAGGGGCATTTTTTATTCCCTTTATAATGGTTCATACTAATACTGTGAATTTACCAAATCATATCCCCTAGGAGTGTCATAACCAAGAGTACAGCAAGGGTCATTGTTGTGCACCAGTTCCCATTCGAGTCTAGCTCAAAGCAGTGTTTTCGGGTTTTACCCCTAGGTACATTTGTGCCAGAGCCGCCTCTACCTGCTCATATCCAGACAGGGATATATTGCTTGGAAAACTCACATAATATCTATAATACCAAAATTCTAGTATTTTCTTCTATACTAATCCTCAAATTCTATCTTAGGGCTATGTGATCTAATCAGAGTTTATCTAAATCTAGTTTCCATGGTTTGTACTAAACTTCCTCTGATACCAACTATAATGCCCTGACCCGAGTTACCCAGAGTCGGTGCATTATTACAAAACATTGGCATGATAAAAAAGGATCAAGTCTCGAAATAACGATTAGATTAGTATCCTTGTAATTACTACATACATTCAAAAGGTTTACATTACATTATAAAAAACATCTTGTCTTTATATCCCCTCGTACTAACCCTGCAGGTCATTTATAAATTACTTCTTCACAATCCTGGGAAAAATAAAACATTGAAAGGGGTGAGATCAGATGCTAAATAAGGATAACAATATATCATAAGCTTTCATAGATAAGCATAAACACTTAAGGCAATGTATAACTAAAACACAAGCCTTTTAAATTTGAACATCAACATAATATGGCAAAGATAAAATGAAATAATGCCATTTACTTATTCACATGGATATTCTACTAGTTGAAAAATCACATGCAATATTAATAACCACTTTTATAATGATGGAATTCATAATGCCAGAATATCATAACCACATAGTCAAGGCCTCGTGTGAAGACTACAAATAAGATTTTGTCAAGGCCTTGTGCCAAGACACTAGTTTGTCTCATGAGACATACTGATGCATCGAGGAGCTATAGCGGGCTCCACATGTCACTTACTAAGTCCAATTACTTCCTCATATGACAAGTTTGAAACATAACATAAACATTCATATTAAAACTAGAAAACGAAATGTCAATACTTTAACCACAAACCATTAATGGTATAAAAATAGCTCATCCACAGTCAAACATAACTCATTCAATACAACATGGAAGATTGTATTTTATCATATTAACCTCAATAGAGAATAATGAAGGATATTGACATAGATTAAAATAATTATCAAACTATTGATAGAAATATCCCCCTTTTTCTTGAAAACATTTAAAAGTCACACTATTTGTCAAAAAGCCATCTAAAATAGATTTTTGAACTCAAGTGTCCCATACCACTTTGAAACATTTAAAAGGAATTTTTAATTTAAAACATTAATGTCCATATAAATAAATCATTAATACCATTTTTAAAACATGGACATTAATGAGAAATATTTAGAATAATAAATCTTTAAAACATTTTAAAATGATATTTTCGTTAGAGTTCCTAACCCAAAGAGAGAAACTTAAATACCAACAATTGAGGTAATAAAAACTTTTTAATATCATGATAATAAAGGGATTCATGATATTCTATGTCAAAGTACATTATATACACCATATAAAAGTGATTTGGTGTATAACCACAAAAGAGTCTCAATGGAATGTAAATTGAGATGAAATCTCTCATAAAGGCCGTATCATTAGGTTAAGTATAAATTAATGACATAATTATGTGTGAAAAATAAAAATACACTCAATATGATTGGATATTCAGAGTAAAAAAATCAAAGAAAACTCACAAATATTCTTATAAAAACAACACCAATGAATTGGATGTTTAACTCAAAAAATCAAGATTGAGTAAATATTACTCTTATCAAGTTCATACTGATGAATTGAGAATCTATCAATGGAGTGATTATGTGTATCAAAATTATATCCACATAAAGGGGAGTGGAAATTATGACATAATCAAATTAATAGTGATTCCACACATAATCTTGGAGTAAAATAATCAATGAAGTATGCATAAAGCCGAATGAGTGGAAATTGAAATTTCAAATTCCCTTATCAATTTGGTAACTTAAGAAACATACACCCATGAAAGAAAGATCATACAATGATGATTTAAATATCCATTAATCAAATTATATTACACAATGGATACAAACATGGGCAATACACACACCACATGCAATAAATAAGTGGTGAACAATGGAAATCTCACGGAATTAAAAGTGAGATAAGAAACCCCGTACCTTGTAATTTTCCTTGGTTGGGGGTAGTTTAAACTCTTGTATAATGGTGAAATAATTTTTATTAAATTATAAAATGATCATATACATTAATATTCTATCATATATGATTTGTTAACATTGATTTGTTAATAATATCTATGTATTATCATCGTTTCAGGTGTTAACGGATTCGTTTTCCTTTATATTATTTGTTATGTGAGCCATATTTTTTATGTATGGAATGTATATTATTAATATACAGAATTATATAATGTCTATAAAAATTATTTTTAATCATTAAATGAGAATTATACTTGAATGTATACGATGGGGAATGAATCTCATGGCGTTCGTGAAGACGGTAGTCCGTACGTACGCACGAGCGATAATATCATTATTTTGATATTAAAATAATATATAATTGGATGGTATATCATATATAGAGAATCATTATCATTTTATATTTATTATTTACATGAATTAAACATCATTATTATACCCATAAAAATACTAATGTTTTGAATAACAATTACACCACGACGTGGATACGGTAAGTCGTACGTACGCACGTATGGTGACATGTCATTCAAAGGATGGATAGAATACTGAATATGGTTATACCATGTTTATAATTAAATCAAAGTATATATATAATATACTGGATTTATTATTTTATAATGGTAATAACAAAGAAATAATAAGTGGAAAAAGAAAGGAACTTGAAAGAGGGTGGTGAAAACACTACCTCTTCTTCGGGTTCTTCTTTTTGATTTGATCAAAAGGGCTCCTTAGGATGGATTTATGATAAAACTAAGGCCTCTAGGTTGAATTTAGGGAATTTAATAGAGTATCTGGTCAGGTTTTGGCTGATCCAAAAGGCTTTGAATGAGTGAATTAGTGAGAAGGGGGAGTGCCTTTTTAAAAGAGGGGTGAGGGGCACCTTTGGAAAAGCTAGAAATATTATTTTAAAATAAATTACTATTCGGTTTCTAATGGCTCCAAAGTGGATAATTTAAATTTTAAGGTGGGTATGGGTCTAAAAACACTCATCCAATAGGTTTTATACAGGTTTGGTTCACTATATTGACCTTATCTTTTAGTTTTAACTCTTAGTTAATTAGTTTAACAATTACCATGTCACTTTGTATTTTTATATTATATAGTTAATGAACATACTATATACATCCAAAAGACTCCAAAGTGGTCCATCAATGATACACATATCATTATATAAGTCTCTTGGCCGAACCTTAGATTTTTAGGTATTTAATATCAATTAATATTATAATATTTGTTTTAAAAACTCTTTTATGTCAATTTTGACACTATTCAATAATTGATTTTTGTAAAAATAATAACAGAATTATTATTTCAAAAAAAGTTAATTACATAAATCCAAACATGTAATATTAACCTAGAAAATTACTTTAATTCATAAAAAGTCTCAAATTATATTTATTTGTGTGTTTATATTATCAATTATTTTAATTTATCACTATTATGGTAATTATTGCATCATCATTGTGTAATAAATAAATGAACTTATTTAATGACTAAAAATTATAAATAAAATCTGATTATATAGGAAATATTTTCAGGTTTCTAATGAATATTTATATTCGAAAATCCAACATACATAACCCTATGTAAAAATTGTTTATCTAAAAGATATATGCTTATGTCATTTTTGTATTTATTTTAACTTAATTAAAATAAAGTCTCCCTATCACCTACTTGTGGCTCCATGGGGTCCCAAAATCGACCTGAAGATGCACATGGTCGGCCATGTCTCAAAAAATAAGGTTATTACACGTTTTAGGGTGATTTATTATTATTATAATATTATTTTTTACCCTTATTTACCGAATTTACCCTTTAACCATGGTAAATAAAAAATTTACCGAAGTAATTATTCAAAATGTCAAAAAATAAAATTTACCTATTTAAAAAAAATAGAAATCCTGATTCCAAATATGGAATCCATTTTTCCAAATTCAAAAAGACAGAAGTGGTAGAAATTAATTTTAAATTAATTCCCGTTGTTAAAACAAAAGGCGTTTTTTAAGAGATAATAACTATCAAAAGATTGGCATTTGTTTATGTCTGGTTTAATTGTGAAATTATGTCCAATGACCAAAATTGTATTAAATGGTAAAATTATATTCTAGATATACTTTAAAACAACTCAAATTCATTATTTATCACTATTAATTATTTTGATTAAAAAAGTTGTTTTTAATTAAAATTTAGTAATTTTCAATATTCATCAAAATATAAAAGTTATCCAAAAAGTACCAAAATTTTACCCTAGGCTAATTTCGATATTCCGAATCCAAAAATAAAGTCCATTTTGAGAGGTAAAATTTATAAAATTTTAACAAGTGGGTATTACTATTCATAACGGCTACTTTGATTGGTCGAGGTGTGTTAGAACTCGAAGTTGCGTACAACACACGCTACTGTATTAATCAAAGGGAAGCGTACCGTGGAATCTTGGGGTGTTACAAGAAACTATGAAATCATTACACGGAATTCACTTTATTCATTATATTTAAAAGGTTCACAAATTGTGTCTAGATTCTAAGTACACTTCGTATAACTCATTTTTAAATTTTTAAATTTTCTATAACCCAATAGGAAACTCCTGATTCTTATAAGAAAATGCAGAACACCATAGGTATCCTAAAAACAAGAGGATAAGCCCTCTATAAAATTAACACATTTATATGTGGATTCCACTAATTCAAAAAACATACAACTCTAAACAGTGGGTCATTTTTTTCAATAAATTTTCTCCATCCTATAGAGTCCCAAAATACAACCAATTAAAGAGGAAAATAAGTAATGATGATATAATTACCAAAAACTGGGTAATGGGATGTTCCATTTATAGTAAAAATAATTTTAGGACTAATGAGTCCAAAAAAATTTATAAGGTCTTTCATTCATATAGTAATGATATATTCACCTATAAAAAAGAATATTATTTAACTATAATTAAATAGTAGATTAATCATATTAATTAAAATGTACCTCATGTATATATTCACAATTGAGGCTTCAAGTCATTCATCCTTGATAATTTCATTCACACTCTCAAGAATAATCATGTCTATAATGGAATCATTGTACATTATCTATTAAAATTTAAGGTTTGTCATACTATTATTTGTAAATATTTTATTTGTATGAATTTTTAATGATAGTGAAAAGGATAATTCTATTGGTGTTCTAAAGTTGTTCCTATAAGGACTCCTTTATTTATCGGTCGATCATTTATAATGTTTTGTTTTTACCTTAAAAATACCCTTCCTTTTTTCCATTTATAATATCATTTCTTGGTTTATTCATTTTTTCATTAATAATTAATGTATTTGTATAATTTTTTTTAATGGACATACCAATTTATTATAATTATTTTCTACACGATTTATTATCATGATAATAAAGATTCAATACCAAGTAAAATTTTTTCGTCATCCAGATCATCAAGGGGAATAGGTAGCTCACTATTCATCTCATCAACTATGTGAATCCATACTCGCACATGGTCTTTTGGGCGTGTTTTGTGTAGAATATCTCCTTTGATATTTTTCATTATACCCCCACAACAATAAAATGGGTTTGTGTTGATATATATAGGTCCTGATCAGTTTCACACTGTAAAATTTTAGTAATGGAAATGTAGTGATATTTATCTCATTAACATTTCATAGAACCGATTATGAAAAATAAAATTACCTCTAGTAAATAGGGTTATGGAGTGGAATGGATAGCCTCCAAGACATAAGGTCTCTTTCTGTTGTGGTTGGGGTTGTTTTATTTGTTGTCCTTGATTAATTCCCATGAACAAGTGTAAAAAATTATACTACCAATTAACTCTTTCACTTAGAGAAACTATTTTGGTTTTCATGTCATCTATTTTCATATCTCAATCCCCTTATTCCCCTTATTTATCAAAAGATACATGAGGTGACACTCCAAAAATGGAACCTATGACATGTCCATATATTTATTGTCACTTAAAGGACACTAAATATTGTCATTAATTAGATACAACTATTGTCGATTCATATGACTCAACTGAATAAAACTATAGAAAATAAATATTCATTGTAATGTATTACTAATTTGAAGAGTAATTATTTATTATTATTTAAAAATTACACATGATTCATATATTTTTTTCATCAAACAGTTTTTCTTATTTATTTTAAAAAGCCTTATTCCTGAGCACTTGATGTGACATGGGAGTGTATTTTTATTTTCATTTATTAATCATCATATAAACAATGAATTAAAATTATTTTTTTCATATCACAATAATTATTACAATTAATTAAAAATGTAGATATATTTTTACAAGTGTCCTCCATCAATAATTTGGAATGGGCTAATGTTGGTTTTGGGTCATGCTTCTTATTTTTGGTAATCAATTTCAATTTCATAAATTAAAAATTCTTAATCTAACTGATTTGTAATCATAATATAAAGTAAAATATTACCAAATTCAATGTACATATAATGATGAACCCCCTTGATGACCAACAAATTCTTTCCATGTTACTTATTTTAAGATGTATTAACATATATATATATATGATGGTTGGGTATTTATATTCCCTTCAGTATCCCTGAAATTATGCTTTGTAATATTTATTGTAAATTATCTATGATTATTTCTAGTAACTACTGATATATTTCCCATTAAAATATTATCTAATGTATATTAACTCTTTAATTGATAATGAAGTGTAAATTAGCATTTTATAATTTTAATTTTTAGAAAAATATAGAAATAAAATTAGGATGATACCCAAATATATATTTTTAAATTAATATCACCATCACATATATAACAATTTTCCACATATATATATATATCAATTTCCATGTTTATTGTAGTTGTGGATCAAATGAACCTTATGAAAATGGGATTTTGGGGTCAATGATTCAGCCTTATTATTTCTAACTAACCAAGATTTTTATTCCATTAATTCTTTAATTAATAATTTTGTAAGTCTATCGTGTTAAAAAACTATTTTTTTTATTATTCATATTCTTTTTTACCATCTTCTATTTCTTGTATTTCAACATTTTCAATATATTATTCCTCATGATTTGTAGCGTAATTTAAATGACCCAATATTTTTTCAATAGAATTCCCTTATTATAAATATTTTTTATAGTATAATCAAATAATATTATAAATAGAACACAATAAATAACATGTAAATAAATAATGATTAAAACAAAATTTATCTCTTTATGTTAAGAAACATACACCAATGAAATAGTAACTAGGCCTTTGGAATAGTAACGTAACCCTTATGAATTGTAAATCAAAAAATCTAATTGTAACCTCTATAAGGAAAGTATAAAGAAAATTTATCCACATTTTAAGTGACAATATGGTATAATTAAATCTTAGTATAAGTGAATAAATATTTTAAAATTTATTAATTAAGTGTTGGTATTTTTGTAATTCATGTATATTTATTAAAAATATTTTGATTAATTTAATATATTAAAAGAAAATGTATTTTCATAAGATTTATTCATAATATGTACTTTTATTAATTATTATTACAAGAAAGAAATTAAGATGACTTAATTAATTTTTCCAGGTTTTGGAAAAGTAGTTTTAATTTTTAAATTTTTATTTTTCAAGTTAATCGTGATTTTAATTTAAAATTGAATTCCAAATATTTTTAAAATTATATTCATAAAATGTAGTTAATTTTTTAATTCTAAATGTCAAAAAATGGTTGGGTTAATTTTTGGTTTTTTCTGAAATACAAGATTTTTGTTATGAATAGTGAAATATGGTATTTTACTGTATGTATACATTATAAGTTCAATACAATTTTACTAGCGTCATTACTGATCTAATAACCCTTGAATAAAAATTAAATTATATATCTATTGATTTTTTCCCACAAGAATCAAGACTATTCATAGTCTTGAGAAAATATATTTAACTAATGATTAAAATAATGGGCAACCCCACCTCTCCACCACTATCAATACCACCCCTCTTTACCTCTTCTCTTCACTCCTCTCAAGACACGTGCCTTGTATAAATTTTTTCTAAAATATCCTTCCAAGATACTCCCCATATACAAAATCCCTTGTTCACTTCAAAAGACCAAAACTTCTAACCTAAAGACACTCTCAAGGAAGGTAAATTCAAGTTGTAAATTCCTCTTTTCATTTCTTTTATTTTCTTTCAAGTTATAATATTTCTTTTTATTTAACTACCTCATTTCATAAAAATAGTATGAAAACACTACTAAGTTAATTTAATAGAGTTTTTTTTATTAAAATGGAATAATTCATCATCATCTCTCTTATCCCCTACTTTTATACAAGAAATGAAAATACCATCTAAGATGTGTTAATTAATTACCATCAAGGAAGACGGGTTTTTAATTTCTGTTTCCATCTTCAATTCTAGTCATGAAAATATTTTTATGGTTAAACAGATTATAATATATTTTATTTTCCTTATTTTAGGATCTATAATATTTTTTTAGGTGATATAAATTTATAAATCCAAATGTGTTTGCTATGATCAAAAACTGCAAATTAACCCAAACAGTTATCATTAAAGTTTTATATAATGATTCTTCTTGACTCCAAATAACCAAATGAATTTTATAACCATTTAATCTTATGGATGTTCAATAATAACATACAAATTCAATTATATACAACCATTCTCATCTTACAAGTTTATACTAACATGTATATAAGTAAATCAATCATGAAAATGAGGGAAACAAATGCTCCCAAATGATGAAAATAAACCTCTTAACCCATCAAAAAGGCCATGAATGAACTTAAAAAAGTTATAATGAATCATTTAATTATATAATAGGATCATTAAATATTAAATAATGAATTTAATTTGGTTATCTTGGACATTAAGATCAATTGGAGGAAACCTTCATACTTAAGGTAAGGGATTCTACCTGAACATCCAATATTCATTCAGGTTGCTCTATCTTTCTTTTTACCCAAATTTAGTTATCTTTTATTTTTATGTAAATATTATAAATAAATTTTCTATGTTACAACCTCGTGTATCAAGATCCATTAATTACTATCTTTTATGAATATACATGTTTTTAAGTTGATCCTTCCCCAATACTTCCTGATAAGCAAACCCGCTTAATGGGATTTCCTGAATTCTTACCCAATTTCAATTGAACTCTATAATATGTTTTAAGAAACCATTATTTTTATAAAATCAGTATTTTTATTCTGAAAACAATATTGGTACACTTATGTTTTTATATGAAATATTATTCCCTTTTATATTTTAAATGAACTTTAGTATTTTCCTTAAAACCACACTAAAATGTTTTAATGCTAAAATTTTAAAAATACTCTTTTTACATGTTATCACTTATATTTGACATCACTTGCCATGATATATGCCTATTTTACCTTATTAATTTCCATTTATGTTCTAATTATTTTCTTTCATGGATACTTTTATGATTCGCCCATTTATTATGTTTTATGACATGATTATGATACCCATCTCATTCCATGGGTACCTTTTTATATATATATGATTGATTATGTATGATTCTACATGTGGAACGCATATTCATTAATATTTTAGGATGGTTGTTCCCAAATATCACTCCAATGCATTATGTACAGTCTCATGAGATGTTATGTTCAATGGTCTTGGCGGTTAGCCTTAACTTGTGATATCATGTGCGTCTCGGTGGTTAACCTTGACTTGTGCTCCTCTATGTGCAACAACCATCAACCTATGATAAATTAATGTGTTGTTTTGATTCCACGGTTCTATGATTACATGTTTATATGATCCCGGGTTCATTTTTTATGAGTTTTATATGTTCCATTACTTTTTATATCATTATGTAATGCCTTGTAACCCATGTTCTAAATCATTTTTCTTATGCTTATTCCCTTACTGGGATTCAAAGATCACCCATTAGTTCATGTTATCATTAGTTTATCCCATGAATTTTTATGAGAAAAACGTATGTTAGGATCACTTTATGAAGAATATATAAATAAAGTTTTTATTTTGACCCATGTTATAAGTTATATGTACCTAGTCTTTCAATACACTAGACTTTATAATCCTTGACTTGTAATATGATGTTTAATTATTCTTATGGTCATGTAATGATATGTATAAAAGGGTAGTGTTGCTATAATAATTATGATTTGAATTCTTTTATTCCTTAGGATTGGTATCATTAGTATGTTAAGAATACATTATCTACAAAATTAGTTGAATAATTATTTTAGATTACATAAACACATTTTTGATCACATAATATTATGTGGTAACACGCTATATATTAAAAAACTATAATCTTATTATTAAAATAACTTATTTTTATTTAAATATTGAGGGTATTTTTACTCCCCATCAATTATCAAAATCCCATATTTCTAGTCTCCTTGGACGAAAATGATGTCCTCAATATTTGGACCACAATGAAATGATTGTGATGTATTGATGATAGGGTAACCCTAAAGGGAATTTTCATTTTACCTAATAGTGTTTTAAGTCAATAATAGAACTATTGACTAATTTTTATTTATAATTTATGAGACATAAAATACTTTCACTATCAATGATTCCATTATGAATTATTTTTCCTTGTACCCTTGTATAATTTCACATTTATGAATCACAATTCATTAATTTTCACTAATCTCTCATTACCAACATATTTTATTCAAGGAACCATCAATTCCAATGTTTAATAATCCAAATTTTAAATTTTCACAATGATATAAAATTATGAAATATCCATGTAAATTGGATTCCATTATTTGGTATAAGATACAAACATCACTTCTATTTTAATTGTAACTCTACTATGTCTATTGTAATGTGTTTATCATTTCTTATCCATCAAACTCAATCTCCAATTAAATTCATATTTTTATACAACTAACCAAAAATATACCTTTGAAACAATCCTATAAACAATTGATTATGTATATTTGATACTGAAATCTCAACACTTGAGGGATTAAAATGAAAAAGAATTTTTTTATGGGTTTTAAAATATGGTGAATCCATTAAACTATTATGTTATATGTAAGGGTGTTCTAAATTTTTCTCTATAATGTTAATTGAAACAACATCACTTTTTAAAATTCTTTCACCCATAATTTTCCCATTGTAGTGATATTTTTGGAGACTAACACAATCTATATAGAATTGGTAGTCAGTATAAAATTCAATGGCCTCCCCAAAAATATATCACTCTCTAATAAATCCTTATAGTGGAATTATATTTTTATCATAACCTGTAAAAAAATTCATATAACTTTTAATGAGATACATCCATATATAAAGTGGAGGACCACATAGTCTAACATTTCTAACCATGTGAACCATTATATCAAATAATGATTCTAGAAATAATATATCCAATTCAATTAATATGATATAAATTTACTTTTCCATAGTTTTTAAATTTTTGGATCTATAACTTTCATATATATAGATTTGAAAACTAAACAATTATTAGTTACTTCCTATTAGAAAATTATAGTTATATTTCAATGTATAACTATAATATTAATTCTTACCTCAAAAAATGATTGTCTTGTGATTTTAGGACCTTATACTTTATATGAGTCATTAACATGACATTCTTAATATTTGATGAATATACATGTAGAAAATCTAAATCATTTATATTGTTTCAAAACTAATATCTCTATTTCCTATAAAAAGTGTAAGAAATTTTAAGAAGAAAAGTATTCCTTTAACCATTCATAAACACCAAATATTCTCTTATCCCCATGTAAATCATGACTATACTTGACTTAATTCCATCCTCTTTTTCTTTGTGTATTTAGTAACATCAATAAAAATTATCATTTATATTTTTTCTATTTGTATGACATCAATAAAATGTCTTATTTATAAACATATCCAATATAGTAATTTAAAAAACTAATACCTTCTTCTATTTGGGTTTTGTATGTTTTTTTTAATAGTTTAACAAAAATGTTATTCAAGTCCTATAATTTATCAAACAATCTATTAACTATTCATTGATATTTTTTGTAACTTATTTTTAATTCCCATAAAATAAGGTAATCCAGGGTTAGTATATGTGTCATTGGGTTATAAATTTGTGATTCCCTAAAGAAAATGTATTCATGTAATGTTTCAATGTAACTGAGTGTGTTCCTTCTTCAAAAATGGGATACCATTTCATTCCTTTAATTTTATATCCATAAATATTTTCATAAAGAAGAATTTAATTTATTCTGACTCCAAATATTCATGTTCCTTTATTTTGTGTGAAAAAAACAAACATTACATACTATCTTTGATACCAATTTTTGATTCATAGAAATAAATATCACATAATTAAATGACATAATGAAAGTATTTAAATACAAACACTCGTACTACATTTTTGGTTTATATATTTTGAGAACTAGGGAAATATATAAACTAATAAACCTTTTTTTTAAACTAATGTAACTTTTTACCATTATATTAGAATATTGTTAATATACAAAAATTCTTCAACATTTCCCAAAATAATTTCACAGAAGCTTTGTTGTTAGAAATGTCTTGTGTTATATATTTCTTCATACCCTTGGAAAATGAAAACCTATGAAAGGGTGAGATCAAATTATACTTAAGGATAAAAATAATAGAGAATTATTAAATAATATAAGTGGTAATAAGATAATAATAATTAATATGGAAGGATAAGATAATAAATAAATCCATAATAGAAAGAAAATAAAAGTATAATATATCCAAGGATAAAAATGGAAATGAACAAATATCCTGGATAAAAAATAATTTTTTCTTTATAAATGAAAATAATTATTTTATAAAATTAATTGATTTATTTATATTGATACATAAATGTAATAGATATCATGATCTTACTAGTACAGACATTTTTTAGGAAATCATTCTTCTAGGATGGCAAACATAAAAAAACCCGAGATATTTTATCTCATGAGACCTATCAAAGAATTAAGGGGAATTATATACTAATTAAAACACCAAACACGTTATGTATAATTAATTTATCATTTTAAATAAATTTATAAACTCCAAAATACATATCCAACATTTCTTATTAATCAATAAACATGGTTCTGAAAGAACAAGTCTATGGATTGTTAATATTCCACCAATAAATAAACAAAATAGATTTCTATTAATTAATCCCTCAAACTCTAATTGCATGGAGTAGTTTTATATGTTTAAATCCATAATTTCCACAATAAAATATTGTGTGGATATCGATGTTAATTTCCTTCAAAAAATGTAGTGAAAATAGGGTACTCACATAGGAAAGGCTTTGGATGAGAAATTAAGCCTATAATAGAGGATAATTTTAAAATAGAAGAATAAAATTTATTTTATTTAATTTAGTCACAAAATAGAAAATAGTATGATAGGATTTATAAGATAATAAATTAAGTTACATTCACCACAAAATGGATACATGTGGTGAATACAAATCATATCTCAAGGAAACAAAATTGAAATGAACAAACCCTTACGGTAGTGGTAACATAAGATTAATAAGAACATGTGGGGGATACCATGAAATTATTATATCATGAATTAATAGATATTAATTATACATGGAGGCAATAGGTAGGTTAATATTACATATAAAATAAAAAAAATATTTTACAATATTAAACATGTCTTAAGGAATTGATAATATAGAAAAATAACACTTGAGAATTCAGAAAAGTTTGAATCAAACCCCCTTAAATTATATAATTTCAAATAAAACATTAAATACCATTAATAATGATAATATAATATTAAATATATTAAAAGTGGAGTAGATACATCATTTCTAGGAAAAATGGTGTATAATATGAAATATTTCTTAAGGGATAAAATTTAGAAAAATAAACCATTTGGATTGAGTATAATATAAATCCAAAATCATCATGAAGAAAGAGATTGAAACTAGAATTAAAATAGCATAAAATATAATTTATGATATAATGTAACAAATAGTCAGTTTTACACCAAATGAATTAATACTGGATTATAGCAATAATCATGTCTCAAGATATATAAATTATGGCCTTGAAAACCCCTTTCAGGTAACATAATCTTTGAGGTAAGATCAATTTCATAAAGATATCATAAAAAATAATTATATAACCCTAGAAATAAAATGATGAAATAAAATAAATTTTAGATATTAGTTTGAATAAATAATATATGTAATAATAGAGTTTAATAAAAATATTTTAAACTAAAGGATTCAGAATTAATTTAATACAAACCCTTACAACCTTATAAACCATCAAGTCAAAACCACTTGAAGGATAATTTTTCAAATGAAACATTAAATTACATTAATAGTGATAGGATCATGATACAAAATATTAAAGGGGTAGTAGATTCACCATCCTAATGGAAACACGACGTATAATACTAGATTTATCTCAGCGGTTAAAATTTGAGACACACTTTTACATTAATTTTTGACTTCCATTAAATCACATGAATATCATGTATAAGAAAAATAAATATATAAATAAACATTTGAACAATTATATTCATATCTAACAAAATTTATAAAATTCATTTATAATTATTCTATACATATATTTTTGGATATTAATAATCTATCTTTAATTATGAGTGTGAGTAGTCATGATCAATTTGAACTAGTTTTATAATATCATTTGTATTCTTCATTATTCTCTCAAATTTAATCATTAAAAAAATAAAATACATTGGGTGTAATTTTTTTTATTATTTATAACGTTTTAATTTGATTCTATAGAATTTTTAAAAATTATTATTAAAGTTAAATTCAACAATGAGATTGTTTTGTTCATTTTTCGTGAATGAATGTCAGTATCTTAATTCATGAGTTTAAAATTACCATTAATATAAAAAACATAAAAAATAATTATTTTATTATTTAAATCATATATTGTTAGTGATTATTCCCTCATAGTTATCTATGATATTATTTTAAATCTTTTTTCAAGTAGGTGGTTAGACTGGCCCTTATATAAACAGACCATAATTAATGGATGATGATATTATGAATGAGGTTTCCTATTTCATAATATATTTATTATTTAAACATAAGGAATTATTTATATACCTTTATGTTGGTCAAATATATTTTTATAAGTTTTATTAAATAAAAAATAAGATATATGAAAAATAAGATATGTTACATAGTGGAGGTTGCAGTCCACACATCACACAGTTAATGATTTGATTTCTTAGAGAATTAGAGGGAAAGAAGGTCATTTTTAATTTATATTTAATTATAATAATTATATAATATATATCACTTTTATTATTTAATTTCACACTTATAACTACATAATATAGTTGTTCGTGAAAATTAAAATTTTTCACTTTGTGGAGGTGGTAGTTTGCACAATGAACGAATGAAGATTATGTTTATCTTCGTAGAAAAGAAGATAAGTGGTTAATATTTATTCAATTATCATAATAAAATATATTATTAAAAAATAATGAGGAAAATAAATTGTAGGTATAATATTATATTTTAAAAATTATGAAATAATGAAAATGAAGTATGGAAAAAAGTTATCACATTGATGACATGGGAATTCCCTTACAAGACTCCTTAGAAATGGAGGTCATAATGTAAAATATTGTGAATATAGGATAATGTAAAATAAAATGTATTGTATGGGAAGTAAAAAATATAATATTTTAAAGAGGAATCAAAAAATTTTATTATTCATGAAAGGGTGGTACTATGCCCTTTTTATAAGTGGTGAGAATTGAATTTTTATAAATATATCAACATAATTTAATGAGGTATCTTATTTCACATGTCCAAAAGACTCAAAAATGGATAATAATGTACTGTTAGTGAGATTATGTCAATAATACCTGAAATATTCATTTTCATACCTTTTTAAAAAAGGTTTGTAATCCATGTACTCTTATAGTCTTCACTTTTACCATTTTGTGTTTTACCATAGTATATAGTTTTTACCTAAGAAAATCATTTTATGCCTAAAAACACACTGAAAAATATTAAATAATTTTGAACTATATATTATAAATATGATATCAATTTTATTAAATAAAATTTATATTTATAGAAGAAAATTAATTTTAACATTATTTCATTCAACATGTAAAACCTTGTTTTTACAGAAATTGTATTTCTAAGCTTAGAATTTTTGAGTAAAATAAAATTGCCAATTTATTGTATTTTCATGATATAAATTATTTTATTATAACAAAATTAAAATTTATATATATTTAAAATTAATTAAAACCCATATTTTTAAAAAATAAAATTTATGTTAAAGAAAATACAAAAAATGGTTTTTATTGGAAAATGTTACTTTTGTTCTCAAAATTATAGTCATGGGTTCTTTAAATTCAGCATATTATTTATAAATATATAAATTTAAACATTAAAAACAAATTTTATTACTGAAATGTTTTATTACCTTCTAGAGACTAATTATATAATTATAAAGGCATGAAATTTGTATTTTTGATAGAAAAATGTAATTTTTAAATATCCACCAACAAAAGAACAAATTTCAGGAAAACTTAAAAAATTTCATACTATGGTAATTTTGTTATTATAAATAATCAAATGAAGTTAGTTTAGTCAAATTCAAATTAAAAAATTATTTAGTTAACTTTACTATAAAAATATATATATATATATATAATGAAAACTATTTTCATAGGAAAATATAATTTTAAAATATTAACTATTCTTATTCTTTTCCCCTTTCAATTAGTATTAAAATTTATTGTTAAAAAATTATTCAGATAAATAATATATTTTATCATACAATATTTAGTCCCTTAAAATAATTTTAATAAAAATAAATTTTAGAATTGTTTCATTTTAAATCATAAATTAGTCCCATTAGTTACTAAATAAAACTAATTTAATTTTACATATACCTTGGTATAATGACCATTATTTTTTATAGTAATATATATATATATCATAATTCATTTAGATCTAGTTTTTACCCACTAATTTTATGGCTACATCTTAATGTCTATATTGTGTTCCATGGTTCGTTTTGGTTTGGTCATGCATGTGAAGCATGTTTTTAAACACATTTATTTTCTAATATGTAATTAAAATTTTCTTGGTGTTACATTATCCCCCCTTAAATAAATTTTTTTATATTAATTTTAATTAAAACCCACTACTAAAATTAGATAGGGGTGTCTAAAATATTAACATGACTTAATATATAATTTTAAATTAGGTGTCAACCTTAATATATTAGTTACGATTAGGAAACAAATATTTTCTCTCTATTAGGTTACCTAATGGATTAATATTTATTTTGGAAATTGACTCTCTATTCCCTACTTTTAAACACCTAATGTTTAACATCCTACCCCTCACCCATTTTTTGGGAAGAGGTAGAGGTGTTACTGGGCCTTATGTGACATCCCATGTACACTAAAGGATTGAAATAAATTCCAAAGGATTCCTAAAAATTGGAGGATTATTTTCCCGTTGAAAATAAAAAAACAAAGAAATGTAACAATAACCAATAAAACCACTATATATTTCTTGATTATAATGTAATAGAAGTAAAAAAACTAACCAAAAATTAACAATATTAGAGTAAAAAGTGAAAACCAAGAAAAGAAATCTCAAACTTCAAAGACACCAGCACAAAAACTCCCAACTGAAAAAAATCTCCAAATCAACAAGACACACCCAAGTTATCACGATGCATCAATAAATAACTAAGATAAATTGACCTTACCTATGTCTTGAAATAAAACATATCTGAATTCACCATATTTCAAAATAGGGGCTTAGTATAAATCTCTGTATATTATTCCCAATTACATCACAACTCATGCCACTAGGATAGAGTATGTTTTAAAAATCTATATAAAACAATTTATATTAAAAAATAAAATATTTTATATCAAAGTAAAAAAATCAAACCTAACCAATTTCCCAAGAAAAAGAAACCAAATAAGGTATTAATTTTATTTTTAAAATATCATTTTAGAAGAACCATTAATTTATTCACATCCACCAAAACACACACATCCACACATAAATATCAACTATGGAACTCCCAATACATAAGAGTTGTGAGTCTTCCTCTCCCCGATCATCCACTTGGTGAACAATTTTTATGGGGGAAACTTTAATCCTTTATCTATCCCAATATTATAATGGGGAAAAATCATTCCCTTATCTTTCTAAAATGAACCTGGAAAAGGTCCAAACATATATGCTGAAAATCATGACAATACTTTTAAATTAAAAAAATATTTTATTGAAAACATTTCGATAAAAACATTTCTAGGAATAAAAACAAGTTAATCAATTTAAAAATAATGATTTTAAAATAAACATCACAACATTTTCAACAAATACCATTCAATTCCACCATTTTAAAAAACCACCAATAAAGAAGTTTTTCTTAAAGAATCACATATAAATTGAGAAACAATTTCAAGAAATTCAATAATTTTGAAATTAGTTATTGAAGCTCTTATAAGAGGAGTAAAGAGAGATTCCACCTACCTCTATAACATTGAAATAATATAGAACAAAATAAAACATCAAATAAAAAACTTGAAACTCCAAAAAAACAACATGATATCTTGTTCCATTCAACCAAGAAAATCATATCTCAATATAATTGGAATATATCACTAAGAATATATCCCTAAAATATTATATCTATGAATCCAAGAGATGGAAGAATAAGAAATCTACGGAATAAAAAAAAGAATGAGAACCTATAAAGGAATCATGGAATCAAATGAACATATACACACCAAGTTATTTCTTATATATCAAAGGGAATATTATACACAGCTTAGGGATGAAGAGAAATTAGTTTTATCACTTTTTTAAGTGAAAATGAGAGTATTAGAGGCTAAATTGTGTGAGATCCAAAAAATCTAGAACTAATATTTAACAGTGCATAGTTAGGGGCCCAGGTTAGGAAAACTATGTTCTAACCATGGAATAGACACTATCTCAAAACACACCTCACATGGTTGGCTCACATAGTTAGACAAATGGTGCACCAACTATGAAAAACCCCTCTATCAAACATCGAACGGTTTCTCCTTGGTGGCAGCATTTTTTTTACAAAATGTGGACCTAACCATGTGTCTACCGAGTTCCCACTACTTCAATTTCATAGTTTTTTGGGAGGTGTTAATTATTTTGGACTAACCATACACCAACAATGAACCTAAAAAAATCCCCAAAAACATTCCAAACTCCTTGTCAAATACTAAAACATAACCCAATAACTTTATATAACTAAAATACATAAATAACGGGTCATGTAACTAAAATTGGGGGTGTCATATTATCCCCACCATTGGTATTTAAACCATTGAAAAGATAAAAATCATTATTGTTCGGAAATATTTTGGGCCTCCACTAGACCCTTTTCCTTCCATACTCTAACATTTTATCCAGAATACAACCATTTTTTTGAAAAAACTTACCCTAGAATTATGATCTATCCCCAAAATACATTCTCTTTCCTATCTAAAATTTTCATTGTCACATGAACCATTATAAAATCCTGTTCTTGGAATGCATAATCCCATAAAATCACATTTTAAGGATCAGGATGATATTTCTTCAATTGATATACATGAAACAAATTATGTAGTGAATTGAACTTTGGTCACAAAGAAAAATGATATATAACCTCACCATCCCATTCAAGTAAGTAAAATAGGGCTTTATATTAAGGAAATAACTTTTTGTGCTTCTGAAAATGACGATACCCATGACTTGACGAGATTCTCAAGAACACATGAACACTCACCTAGGATTGAAAATGGTCATCAAAGATGATCTACATATGATTTTCGACAACTATGATTAATATCCATACTCTTTTTGATCAATTGAATCTTTCCTATTATCTCTAGAAAAAGTATTAGTATGACTAGTGGAGTCTCACCAATCAACAAAATGGACAACAACAAGCCCCCCATACATTACATCAAACAATCCATATGTATCGAGTCCTAATAACTATTGTTTCATTAGATCTCCATTAATTGTATGTGCTCCTCCCATATACCACCTAAAACTATTATACAATCCCAAATAATTTAATAAAATGTAGGTATCATCCTTTTAGAGTGTCCATCCATTTGAGGATGATGCACCATGGCCATATTCAACTACGTTCCAAGGGATTTCTGCAAGTATTTCTATAAATGAAACATAAACCTTATAACCTGGTTTGATATATTGAAACTGGTACACCGTGACTCTTTACCACCTCTCAGATAATTTTTTTCAATAGTCTAACTCTGTATGAGATTCATGAATCACGATGAAATGTGATGAATTTATCATCTAATCAATTAACACCCATATGGAGTTATACTTCCAAACCATAATTGGTAGATATATTAAAAAATCTATATATATCTACCCCCATTTCCACAAGGGAATTGGTAAATACTACAGTATACCCTTTAGCCATTGGTTCTCTTCCTTAGACTCTTAAAAAGTGAGTAATCTCAAAAACAAATTAGACACTTTTCTATTTATGATGACCCACTAAATGGTGTTTGAATTGTCTTATAAACATTTTTCCATTACAGGATGAATAACCCTTCTTGAAAGGTGGAAATATTGAAGAATTTGTTATGGGATAGACAAAGTTATGACTCTACGATCATGAAACCATAACACTGAACTCCCATCCATCTTTAATCCCTCAATTGTCTCCCCACCATTGAGTTTTGGCCTCATCGAAACACATTCAAAATAAGATTTATGTTCCTCCCTAACCTTACCAACCAAATCAAGAACAAAATAAACTGTAAATAAAACTACAACATTTTCTCATTCTTCACAATCCCAGAGGATGTCAGCTATAACTAACATCAACTACCACTGGTATGAATACTATTCCACCAACTGACTAAATGAATTTCTTCTTAATGCATCCACCACCAACTTATATTTACCTGGTATATATGTTATATAATATTATAACATTTTTAGAAACTCCATCCATCTTAATTATGTCATATTCAATTACCTTTTTGAGAAAATGTGTTTCAATCTCTTATGATTTGTAAACTCCATAAATTTATCACCATTGAGGTGATGATACCATGTCTTCAAATAATATAATAAAGAAAGATAATTCCAAATAAAGTGTTGGGTTTTTCATCTCTTGAAACTATAACTACCATGATCTATAAGTCACGACATCATCTCCCTGCATGAGAACACACCCTAACCCTGATCCCAAAGCATCATAACACACCATGTAAACCTATCATGATTCTCGAAATATAAATATCAATATTGATTTAATGAAAAAATTATGTTCTTCAAAAAGATTTTTACATTATTTATTCCATTGGAATGGAACATTTCTACTTATGAAATATTTCATTACTAAATATAATAGTTTAAAATCATGAAAAAAATTTCGATAATAACTAGCTCGACCAAGAAAACTGTGTAACTCAAAAACATTCTATTGTGGTTTCCAAGATATCAGAACCTCTATCTTGTATAGATACATATAATAACTTTTTCATAAATCACATTCCCAATTTAACATACCTATTGAATCAAAAAAAACATTTGAAATTTTAGAATATAGAAGATGAATCGTAACATACCAAGCATACAATTTCCATGTGTTTCTCTAGATTCGTCTTTTCCCAAGAATACACACATATATCAACCACAATCACCACTAAATAATAATCTTGAAAACATTAAAATATCTGATTGATAAATTCAATAATTATTTATTTATAATTTTTAAGACCAAAAGGAATAACCATGTACATATAATGTTTGTATCTACTTTTGAAAACTGTCGTTGAAAAATATTTCATAAGAACCCGCAATTGATGATATCATGATCATAATTCACTTTTAGAGAATGAATGGAATCCTATAAATTAACCAAATAAATCATAAATTTTTGGAAGTGGATTCTAATACTTTATTGTAACTTGGTTAAGATTATGATAATAAACAAAAATCCTTAGATTTCTATCCCCATTTTTCAAAAACAAAACTGGTGATTCCCATTGAGACTTGTTAGGAAAAATAAACCATTTTCATCCTAACTCTTCCAAATGGACTTTCAATTCCCTTAATTTTATTGATTCCATCCAATATGATGGAAGTGGAATAGTACTTTTCCTTGGTAAGAGATGAATAATAAAATATACTACTATTTTTTTTGTAAACCTTGAAAATTTATCAGGAATAACATCAAGAAATTAGTCCAATATAGTTTGAAAATATCTACTCACAATCTCATCTATAGATTCTAATGTCTATATTACCAAATAGTGTAAGAAATTTTCAACCAATGGTATAAAAAAGTATGTTTTACCTTTTTTACATTCATATCTTCTCTAAAGAGATTCCCAACTCCATTTATTATAAATCTAACCCTTCATGTATTAAAATTAATGTGATATTTGAACATTGTCAACCAATCCATACCAGATAATCTTCATGAATGTGGGAAGGAAATCGATGTGTCATGTCAAAAAAATCCTTGTATAATATTTCCACTAGAGTGGCTACGTTATAAACAACGACAAGTGTTCGATATACATATCCAATAAATGTTTTGTAAGTCAGGCCCTGAATTTGTGAAATAAGATGGGAATACAACATGGAACCTTTCTAATAGAATACCTTGGTGCCCCTATCTCTTCAGGTGGAATGAATATAAGAGATTTCATTCATGTGGTGAACAAGATTAAGAGTCATGTTGTCAACTAGAAAAACCACTGGTTATCCTTTGGCATCCAAATTTCTTTTTTAAAGTGTTTTATCTTCCATGTAGGTCCAAGATCTGGCATCCAGCACTATGCAGAATGGATATATCAAAACCATGAAAAAAATACTGTAGGGGTTCATATGTGATGCGTCATCAGAGGGGAAAATACACTGGCCCTCATGGGAGAAAATGAGATGACCCATTTATGATAGAGTAATCAATTTCAAAAGTCTGAGAGACACCATCCATTCCATACACTCAAAACTGGAATGAGAGACTATCAAAGAGTGTACGCTATGGGGAAAGACTATATCGCATAACTATAGTGGCAATGTGTTTGAGACATCCATGCACAGATAATCCCTCTGGTCCAAGATATGTACCCTTATCCTGATCCTGCAAAAAAACTCAGAATGGATAGTAGGAGATGATTTTATTCTTTTATGGAATCACAACTAGGTGGGTAGGGTGTTAGGTTACCTCGGATGCATTGATCACACCATATCCTTAAATGAGGCATGTCTATATCCTTTCTTCTTCATATTAGTCTTACATGTGAGGAATTTAGATGTTTTTTACATAATTTACATTAGATGAGAACTAGAAAAATTAATTTTCAGACCTTAAAACATGGGGAGATTCAACTATAATGAATTCTGCAGATCATCCAATCCACAGGCCCAACGTGAAAGATGGAATGTTTTGGAGTGGTGTAATAATATTCCAATGAAATAATTTTTTCTGTTGTAGAGAATCAGGATCCAAGAAATACTGTCATATGGTGACTTCAAAAATATTGGCATTACCATGGCTTCCATATTATACTATTGCAAGAAAAATCGATAGGAGAACTCGAACCACCTATTCTTTGAAGGGGAATGGGATAATAAAGTGTAGAGATTCTTTGGGGAGTTCACGTTATATTATTCTCGGGACACTCATTATGCGACATTCCTCGAATGGTGGTTTTAGGGGACAAATGGTACAGGTTTGTAAAAAATGGCAGGACCCATGATCTTCAACACCAGTTGTTGGTGCCTATGGAAGGCTTGGAATCAAGCTAGATATGAGGGGTTAAATTACAAAGGGAGATACATAATTGTGAATATAGGGAGCCTGCAGTCGGATATTGTGACCCTCATCAGTAACTGTAAGGATACGCCATCAATACAGGCTCACCATGGACCCTTCCCATGGTCCAACATATCACTCCCAGACTGTAAGGAAGATGGGTGAGGTGGCATCCCCTAGAATACGGTCTTAATATGAACACATATGGAGAATGTATTTCAGGTGACATGTAAAGAGATGGGGTCATCAGAGATTATAGGGAGAGTGTGATTCTAGATTTTACATCTCACTATGTTAGTGTAAATTCCTTACTAGAAGAGGCCAAGGGGTCCATTACTCGGATTAAGCTTTTCATACAAGAGAATGTTTCCCTTTCCTAATTTCAAACTGATTCCATGATCCTTCATGATTTCATACATGGAAGAGGTTCCACTCCTTGGTCAATCTATTACATCATAAGTAAATGAAAATCATTCCCCAACAACAGTATAAAAGTGACCCACACCAAGTGGGAGTGGAATCATGTTGTTGATCACATAGCTTCTCTGGTAGTCCAAGGTACCAACGTAACTATACTATCCAACATTTCTAATTTTAAACTGGAGGGGGTTAATTTTATGAGAGGGGATTACCTTGGTCTACATTATTTTATACCTCAATAGGGCCCCTTGACCTAATATCTTTGTATTTATATTCCTTAAGAAAAAATGAAATAAATGAATGAATGAATGAATAAGTGCACTGGTTGAGGGGTCCTTGTATTCCTAGAATCACCATATCTAGATTTCTTCTTTTGATGATAATTATTTTTTATCCCTCATCCCATCAAATCATAATACATCTGTGAAATATGAGATATGTCCCTAACATCTGAACATAGATCATTGCAGCAATAACTATATATATGTCCCATCTGGTTGAAATTATAAAATTATCTATGTGGTGGTGTAAAATATAATTCCTTATGATCAAATGAACCAAACTGAAGGCATCTAGTATTACTATTTGGTTTAGGATAAGGATTCATCAATCATGTTGTCTGATTCTAAGTCATGCTCCCAACTTGGAAATATTTGTTCCTCATTTACTTATTCCTATCACTATAGTTCCCACCATTTCTCATAGGTGTAAACATTCTTCCTCCACTAGTAATACCTTAGATATACCTTTCTTACACCATTACTCTATCGACCATCTTTGTATTTTCCATTATACAAATCATAGAAATATTTGAGAAAATCTATAGCCTCAACCCTAATTTGAAAATGCATGATTTCAACAACACACATGAAGACAAATCTTGTGAAAATCACACTAAATTCATGAATTCACCCATGTACTCTATCACTTTTATGTTATCTTTCTTCAAGATAAAAAATTCAGTTTTTATAGAAATTTTAAAAATATGATGATAGAATTTTTTATTGAACAATTTTTAAAAAACCTCCCATGAAATGCATTAGTCTAATTTATCCTTACCTACTAAATCCCACCATTGGCATGCTAGATCTTCTAATATGTATGTTTCAAACTTCACTTTCACCTCAACTGGCGTTCTATGTAAACTGAAGATTCGATTCATCCTATTCAGCCACACATCTAATCTTTTTTTCTATAAATCACCTTGAATTATATATGGATTCTTCTTTGGAACTAAACCTAAAGATCCAATTTCTTGAGTGAATTACTTCTATTCCCTCTATCCATATCCTGAAAATATTTTATAATACTCTAAACCAACTGTTGGTTCACTTTTATCTCATGTGAAACAACATTATCAAAGTCCGCTTTCTGTGGTTTCCTATAGTTCCTAGCAGGTTCCATATGCTATAGAAAAATGAAAACACCAATTTTATCACTCTGTAGAAAATTATGGCTTAAAAATTTCAAATTTACCACATTACACATATCGAAATATGGTTTTCCAATATTCATTAATTTCCCCATTTAAATGTTATTGAAAATTCCTCCATTATTTTTGAAAATAAATCAATTTTCAACCATTTTATAAAATAAAATAAAATTTGAACACATCATAAGTCCTTACTCAAAATGAAATATTCACTCATAGATGGATTTCATTCCAAAAAATTCATGTCATGATCCACTCACAGGAAAGACCCATGAAGATGGGATAAAAAATCCTACATGTTTCTAAAAACACTTTTATACCCAAACTCCCTTATAACATGACGTTCATCATAAATAGGTTATCTACCCCTCATTATGCTCAACATTTCATGTTTTGAAAATCCTAATCCTTTCTATTATCCAAATAGATAAACTAATATGACTAATTTTTGTCCTAAAATGAATGATTGAATATCCAATAGAGATTAAATTTGTAACATCCTTCCCTTCACTCATTGTCTTGGGAAGAGGTGGAGTTGTTATTGATCCTTAGGTGGAATCATGAAGACACTGAATACTAATAATAAATTCCATGGTATTAAAAAAAATTGAGGGACAATTTTCCTTTGAATGTAAAAAAACCAAACCAAAATATCCATAACCAAAAATCTTGATATATGATGCATGAGTACAATGTAACACAACTCAAAAAGTAACCTAACCAATAACAATCTATGATTAAAAAAGGGGAAACCCCACCAAACAATCTAAAAGACACCAATTAAGCCAACATAGAAACTCCAAACATAATATATGATCCATGTAAATAAACTATGTCTACGGTATTACAATGTTTCACTAAATAACTGGGATACCATTCCATTTCTTATGTCTCGATATACAACATCTGCAAACACACCAAAGTCCCCAAGTAGGGGGTGAGTATAAAACTCATTATATTTTCCCCAATGACTTCCAAAAACATTCCACTAGGATAGAAAATGTTATAAAAACATATATAAAACTATTTAAAACAACTAATATCAAATCCAAAAAAATCAAAACCAAATAATATTACAAAGAAATCAATCAATCAAACCTTTAAAACCATTTATCAAATTGTATTTTCGAAAACACATTCATTTCCACACATCCACACAACCACACAAATCCAAACATGAATTTCAACCATGGAACACCCTATACACTTCAGTTTTGAGTCGTCATTTCACCATGTTGTCACTTGATGAACCATTTTGATAATAGATACTTCACACCATTAACCATCCAATTCTATTGATGGTGGAAACCTCAAACCCTTATCCATCCCAAATAAACATGAACACACATATACCATATATTCCAAAACCCATGTTAATCCATTTGAATAAAATAATTATTTTATTGAAAATATATCTACAGAAAAAATTCCATGATTCAATATAACGTCATCAATTTAAAATCACAATTTTAAAATTAACATCCCACAATTTTCCACAAAATTCATCTAATTACACCTTTTAAAAAAATCATCAATAAATAGGTTTCCCATCGGGAATAACAACTCAATTTTACAATAATTTAATTAAATTCAATCATTTTTAAATCAATCCTTCATGTTCTAATAAGTTGATTCAATATTGAATCCACCAACCACTCAAACATAGGTGAAAATGAAGAATGGAATGAAAGTTAAAAATCATGGATTTAAAATCCCAAAGAAAACATTGTATATTGTTCCCTTATACAAAAATAATAATATCTCAACATGAGAATCAATCATCCAGAATTTATCACCAACATATCAAATCCATGAAACCAATATATGTAAGAGGAGAAAAACTATAGGAAAAACCAAAGAACGTACACTTACCAAGCAATTTCGGCCTCCAATCCACTTACATGTTTCTATGGATCCTTCATGGATTAAAGGGAATGTTATATATAAATCGGTAATGAAGAATAATTTTGGTAATTAATTTTTTAGGTGAAAAAATATAGATTTAGAGGATAAACTAATGGAGATCCATGAAAATTTGATTTAATTTTTATCAGGACACAATTAGGGTGAATGGTTAGGAAAATCATGTTCTAACCATGCACTAGATACTAGCTCCAAAGACCCCTCTCTTGGTTTCATCATATGGTTTGAGAGACCATGTTCCATAAAACATTGATAACCCCCTCTTTCCATCATTTCATAGTTTCTCCTAGGTGGCTACATGGTTTGGACAAATTGTGTTTCTAACGATGCACCTACCCAGTACCCACTAATTCAGTTAAATGGTTTCCTTTTTGTGTTTCATGGTTTATTGTCACCATGATCAATCTATGAGCCTATATAAAATCTCCCAAAAAACTTTTAAAACACATTATAAACTCCACAAAAATAACCCAACAACTTTATATACTTAAAATGAATAAATAAATGGCCAAGATCCCGAAATTGGGGCTGTTATATGAAACATGTTTCAATACCTTCGAGACATTCCCTATGTCATTTATAACTACATTTTCACCTATATGAAAATTAATCTTCTATACTTTATTATATTTTTCATTATAACTATCGTGAGATTCTATACATCTCTTATTTTGGTTGTTTGGGAATTCAACAACGTTCTTATTTTTTACCATGGTTCATGATATCCTGTTTTTCATAATAAAAATATTTATAACTCTTGTTCATACCCTATAGGTTACAAAATGGGACCATATTAGAATTTTTTGGTATCCATTTTTAGCCTTATTCCTTTAGAATTCATAAATTAATAAAACAAAAATTATTTAACATTAATAATGAACACCATAATTTAATTATATCATGATAATTAGAATTTCAAATTCAAAATGAATTACTCTTAAAAGTTAATATATTATCTTCCAGTTCCCCCTAAACCACTCTATTCTCATTAAAGGATTATTTAAATTGAGTAGTCTTATATTACATAACCCAATTTCATAGCAATATAAATCATTTACAATGGATGGTAAATATAATTTGATTAAAAAATGAAAACCTTTAGGTGTGTCTAGCCAAGTGGCCAATAATTGGTCCACTCATCATGTGAATGATTGTATATCGAGTTAGTTCTCAACAATACTTTTTTGGTTGATTAACCTTAGGATCATTTATTCCGCAGATTCATCCACTTAATAGTATTTATAAAAGCATTTATTTATTAGGATAACCACACAATCGTGAATTTAAACAACACTGGGATATTATCATATAATTAAACATATTTCTTATACATATCCCTTGGGTTTTCAATAATTTTAACTTATCATAATTCCTAAAATATTTAGAATTACCTAAACTATTATAACATTTTATCTATAAATGTTAAATTATGATTTAATTTATCTTATCAAACTTTACATTATCCTCAAAACCTATAATTTTTTTTAAACATTGATCTAAAACTAACTATGGTACAATGAACCTGCACTCAAAGATCAAGTTTCAAATACAACTACTTTATATATTGTCTTCTTTAGCAACTATACAATTGTGTACTCAAATATCCCATAATTAAATGACCTAAATAAATTATTATTTTAAATTAATTCCAATGACCATTTTGGTTTTTTGATTTATGGAATTAATATATATCATAGAATAATAAATCTGAAATCTTTCACAAAAAATTTACATTTTCCCACTACATATGAAACTCTCCAATCCATAACAATAATTAAACATCTCCCACAAATTGAACACACAGGTTATTATTTTAGAAATATCATGTGTGACCTATTTCTTCATAACATGGGGAAATATAAATATATGAAGTTGTGATCTCAAAAGGCCAATTAGGGTAAATATAATATATAATAATCAAAGACTCTATGTGAGAATAAAATGATGATAAATAAAAATATAGGAATACAAAACCAAAAATAATTATATAATATAATTAAATTGAAAGCATAACTATCCATAGATTATAATGGAAATGAAAATATCACATTGATAATGGTAACTAGTTACTTAGCGATGAAATGTGAAATGCCCCAACCTGATAGACCACTAATATGACAGCCATATATATAGTTCACTTGACCTGAGGCTTGCCTCCCCATATTCTAGAGGTTGATTAATTGTAGAGATGGGGTAATGAGGTGATAGTGGGGAGACTATACCCTCATATCAGAGTACCACAGTGGTAAATAGATAATAAATAGTAGATAAAAGTTGAAAAACTAATAAATCAAAGACAGACCATTAGAAGAATATTAATAACTGAATATAAAATATGGCCAATTCGAATATACAACAGATTCATTCATGTCTAAATGATGATTCAAAAATACTACAATTGGTATACAGTAGGCAATAATATATAAGTTAATATAAAAAAAAGATAGGAAGTCCCCCAAGGGAAATCTCCACAGGAATCTTGAGCTCCATCTCATTCATATGTTTCTAACTCACATGCGCAAGCTAAGCGACACAAGCAATCAAACCAGGGTCCTACAAGAATAAGGTATACTTGTGTACTACATTGAAATATTGTCCTGAGTGGGGTGTGAGATAAAAATCCCAGTAAGTTTCCACCCATGGTGTCTATGACTAAATCCATTCTATGAAATATATTTTAAAGTAGTGTGAAGGTATAAAAAAGATAAACAAGCAGTTCTGAATAAATAAAAACAACCCAACCAGGTTCCTAAGGGACCCCTGGTGAATATAATTGCTTTATCTCCTAACTGGAATAAGTGTCTAATCAGTTACCATACATATATAGTAGTGATATATATATATATATATATATTATCTATATTTTTTCAACCTATAGGAACCAACTTCATGCCTATTCCAAATAGCCATATACCTGGAATATCAGTTGTTGGATGGACTGGGGCATTACTTAGACATCCATAACCAGTCTAAAAGATTCTAAAAAATATGCAATGGGTGCATTCCCTATATCCCAATAGAGTGAGATATTCCATGCTACTATACTCTAGATGGTGGGTGAGCCTCCATAGAAACACTCTTATCATGGTATGTAGAACCTCATCCCAACGCCCAAATAGTTTCACTTTTGTCAGGTTTCATTCTTAATACTCTATATAAGGGAGTACTATTTTTTTAATTCTCAAAAGAACCCTTACCATCGTTCCACAACCCATGTAAAAGGTGTAATCATTTAAAATAAGTAATGAGGAAAAACATCACATGAAACGTTTTTATATATCCAGTATAAAGTCAACATCATACTTATAATATAAGCCATGAGTCAATACCTCTTAGTCATTTCAGTTCAATATCCCATTTTAATTAAGGGAATAAAAATTATTGTAATTCAAATAAGCTATGTTTATTTTATTATATTATTAGGTGTGGTCGTACTACATTATTCAATTCCATTTCAATCAAACTATTTGATAAAATCTAGGTATATCATTTAATTCATTCAAGGAATACTATCCATCATGAGAATGTTATTCAAATAAATATGTTTCATATAATCAATAGAACATAAAAATTTAACAACAAATCTCGAAGAGGCACTTAGGAGGTTCCATGGTTAAGAGGAAAATTAAAAAAATGGGAAATCCCATTAATTTCGAAAGTTAATCCATTTTAAGAAGATTATTCCCTTAGTCATTTATATAAGAGAAGTAGTTAGTTTTAAAGCTTTAATAAAGTCCATGTCTCAAACATTCCATATACCAAAACATGACATCAATGCATGTAAGAAGGGAAGTTCACAATCCAAGCATGGTTTAAAACATAAACCATCACTTATTTTTCCAAGATAATTCACCACATTTGAAATGTTTTTTTATAAAAAACATGAAATTTTCTATAAAACAAATTTATTCAAATTAATTAAGAATAAATTATAATAGTCATAACTCAATTCACATTAAATACACAATTCTAAAATAACATCCAAACATGAAAACTAAAATCATACGGTTCAAATGGAATCCAAAATGTTCCATTGTCATTTAGACAAGTTCATACAAGGGGAAATCCATTTATAGTCTAAGATGAAAGCATAAAAAGTGTTCCAGTAATTTTAAATAATAAATTATAAAGGTAAATACATTTCAGGATAACCATGGGGTGTCTTTGATTGAGGTGGGATACCTCAATCTACTAAACAATGATCAATGGGAGAGTATATAGGTGTGATTATTGATTTCATATGAAGATCCCGATACTAAGGTGATGCTCAGAAATGTCCATTATGCTAAATAATGGAATCATTCATATTTTAAGGGAAATTAAGGGAAATTGTGTAGATAACTAACCTCGTTTTTAGAATGACCTAGTCATCCAATATTGAAGTATTATTTTATTAGGTTTGGAAGAAATATAATGAAAGTATCTTTTCCTTGAAAATAGGGTTAATGAGATTGAACCTATATAAAATAACCATGAGGATACTAAATTATGGAAGATTCAAAAAGACATTATAGCTTATTGATTCAGATCCATAGATACCAATGACACTTCATTCAGACAACTGGAGGATGAGACACATCAATGCCTAGAATATGCTTAAAGATGAAGCCAAAGGTTCTTGGGGGAGGGATTTACATGGGTGAGGTAGAATAAGAAAGGAAGGAAAGAGACCTAAATATTTTAAGGGAGTTTTGGTCATTTACCCCCCCCCCCAATGGGTCATATGGTTTGGCCTCATCGTTTGGCCAAACCGTTCACCAAATATGTGCCAACCATTTCTTAAGAAACCACGTCACACTGTTTAAGTCTCACTGTTACCCTCACTGTGCACCAACCATGCACTGAATAGTGTAAGGGTACAGCCTATGTGAAAGTACCCATGTGAAAAATATAAATAGTTAAATAAAATCATGTGTAGACCATGTGTAGCACATATAATACTTTTATTTGAGCTTCACATTTTGCTAATTAGGGCCAAACAGTTTCAGAAAAACCGTGAAACCTTTTTAGAGCACCCAAAACTAATTTTATAGCCCTCAGTGCTCCCAAAACTCCAAGAAACACCCAAGAAACCTCTTTGGTATTTTCCAATTTCTTAAAACAACACATTTAACTGTTCCAAAACTAGGAATTAGGCTCCAAAGCTCGATTATAAAAATGACCCATCCAGTAAACACAAGATTTCAAATTCCCATGTAATTTCATGTTGTCTGAAAACATAGGATGTTAAAAATTAATAATTATTAAAAGATAATTCCATTACCCAAGCCAATAGATCATGAAATAATACATATTGAACATACCACCACTTCCACATGTTTAGGAAATATTTATTCTAGGCGGACATACACCAAAATACCCTAACTAATTTGTCTCATGAGTCCAATCAATGCATTAAGAGGATATTTACACAGGGAACTTCCCATTGATAATTCAGAAAAATAAATTAATCATATAAAATTATTAATGAAATAAAAAAACAAATATTCCATAGTAGTTAGTAAACATCTGTATTGAAAAAATAAGTATATGGATTATCAATCGTATCCTTGTCAATAAATGGAATAGCTTTCTATGTACAAATCTCTAAAACAAACATCATATAGAGTAATGATATATATTTAACTAAATAATTTCCATAATTAATCGATTTTTGTATATCTATGTCAATTCCATTTAAACTATGTAATGACACGTATGGTATTAATATAGGAAAGAATTTTAAAGAAAATGTTTTCCAATAATAGAGGAAAATTTGGAAAGACAAAGGAAATAATGGATTTATTTAGCATTAATCATAGAAATAAAAATACTTTGATAGGATTTAAAAGGTAATACATGAAAAATATATACACCAATATATGGAATCATGTTGAGAATACAAATCATACCATAATGAAGAAAATTTGAGATGCAAAAAAAAACTTACGATAGTGTAATGTACGAATAAGCACAAAATAATGGAGATACAATGAAGTTAAAATATAATAAAATTAAATATATTAATTATAATTGCAGGTAAATTGGATGAGAATTCACAATATAAGCAATATTCTAATATTTTTAAAGAAATATCATGTTTGATATCGTACATGATACACAACACTGAATATAAATGAACTCTGAAAAATTATTATTTAAATATGACTATTATAACCTAGCCATTGAATTGGAAGGTATGGATAAGAAAATACTTGTTACGAAATACATGTAATTTCACTAAATAATATAATTTTTTAATTCAATATTTATAAATAAACACTCAAGTTTTAGAATATTCATCTTATCCTTCAGAAATATATTTTCATCAAAAAATGTTTTTTATTTCCTTTTGTGAAAAAATATTGTAATTAATTTATCTAATATTTTTAAATTTCATTTCACAAAATGATCATAATTTTTAAAATCATCAGATAAATATTATCTCTTGTTGAAATATATAAATCTTTTTTATAATATTTTTGTTTCAGTAAAGAGTGAAAAATATATTTTTTTAAAAATAGGCATTTTTTTAATTAAAAGTATCATTATAATTTAAATTACATCTCAAAGTGACATAAATATTTTTTGGTAGATATGATGTAATTCAATTAATTTTAATCATTTTTTACCTTATTTTGGTATGAGAAATTTTTTTCCTTAAAAATGTATTTTTTTTTTGAAAAAAACTATTTTATTATGTTTTACACAATTATATTAAAAGTAATTTATTCCACCTCTAGAAATATAATATTGGAAAATGAATTATATTTTGGAATCATGAGGTCTATTTTTTTTAAATATTTACCTTTTAATTTTTGTTATTATGAATAATAACATTAGTATATTTATGTCCCCTTAGTAATTGTAACTCATGTAATTTAGTTTAGAAATAATATTATTAGGAAAAACAAATGACTCCAAAACATTTCTAATTTTTTTTATGATTACATAGCCTCTATAAATATCTAAAAAGTAAAATATATGGAATTCTAATCATTTTTTATGATTTTTTCATTTATAATATTTAAGTGAATATAAAGAAAAAAATATCACACAATTTCTTTTAATAACTTTAATATTCTACACATAAGGATAAATAAAGAATATGTTCAGTTATAAATAGTAATTTCAAAAATAAATTATTTTTTACTCTTGGTAATTTAATATAAATTTTTAGTTAATAAACAGTCACCTTAATGTTTTGTGCAATGATAACACAAAAATTATTCATTTAATCATAAAATAAAATAAATGATTACAAAAAATTAAAAGTAATATAATTTTAAATAATTATTGTAATATACAATTTTTTGTATAAATATTTCATTTTATTTAATTTTTTATTTATTAAATTCCAATTATTATATTTTATTGGGGTAATTTATGTCAATGTAAATAAATATTTTTAATATTGTCAATAATGATAAGTTATAATAAGTAATATTTTATTAAATGAGTTAAAATAAATCAAAATAATATATCCATTCAAGTGATTCGTATATGATTTAAAATATGAATCATGGTATATTTACGAGATTTTTTCTATTTTTAGTAACTATATTAATCGGTTATGTAAAAAAACATCGATATAGATGTAATGGTCCAAATGGATAACGAAGGGTTAAAACAAAAATATTAATGGTTAAATATGTGACCTAAAATTGTTAAAAATTTATTTAATGATTTTATTTTGAATTATATACATCTTATATTTAAATATTATCAGTTTTGAGACATTTTTACATCTAAATCATTTATATTAATTTAATATTTTAAAACTTTCGAAGAGTGTCCCTCCCCTTTCTTATTAAAGGGAAGCAGTTGTTCTCATTTAATAACACTTCAAAACCCTTTTGGTTTAGCCAATCCCATCCCAAGAAAAATTCTTAGAATCCCTCCCCTCAATATATTGTCCTTTTTTAGGAATAATACCAACCATATAAGGTTTAAGGTATTAAAAAATTGATACATTCAATAGAATATCTACAGTTTTTGACTGGAGGTTATAATTTTATTTCATCATCAACCTCCTTAAAATATTATTAAACCAGGATAAAATAATAACAAAAGTATCCTAAATATTTTAATATTTATCATGTTAATGTAATAAACTATATCTGTCTCTAACTTCTATAAAGTGAAATGAATCCATTGTTCATGTGTAGAGAGAACTACCACCTCATGAATCAATATAATTCATTTTCCATCACCACCGCTCATGTATGGTTATAAATATGAAATTAATATTTTTATATTATTTTCATTACATTTATATAATTTTTAATAGACAATATATTAATTAATTTATTACCTTCCCATCCACTAAAGAATGATAAATTCATTCATACCAATGTGTGGACTACCACCTCTACGAATCGATGCGATTTTTTTTCATTAAAAAAATTATATATTGGATATATATATATATATATAATTATTTTTAAATAAATAAATGGATATTTATAGTAATTTAATAATTAAAAAAACTTAAAATAATACTTATAGTTTTCCATAATGATCATTAAAAATGGAACCTTTACCTATGCATATGTGTGTTCTACTGTTACAATGATTCTAACATATATCACTTTTCATATATGTATTTCATGATTGGTTTTAAAATATTAAATGATTTATAAATATGTTAATTATTTATTGATTAATATTAGGTATATCATTGAATAATGACCGCTTTGACCAAATTCATATTAACAAATCCATTTTGTACTTGTAAACTGAATATTATCAGAACATTTGATGTGAATCTAATTGATTAAATAATTATGTATTAATGCATAATAGATGAAAGAAAATTAATAGTAAATATTAATAATGTTCCTAAAAATGTAAATAATTAAATTATGTGTAATATTTTTGTAGATCAATAATGTATGTTAAAATTCAGGAACTAGGTAAGGGACATACTTTTTAGAAATTCAACTTTTGAAGTTTAATTTCCAACTATTTTCCTTCCATGTACATATTTTATTTTGAATTATTTTATAGAAATATTTACGTGAACATAAATTAATTTTAAAGGAAAAGTTGTTCAGTTTTAAATTTTTTTCAAAGGGTATATTTTAAACATTTTTACTTTCTTTACAGAAGATAAATGGAATGTTCTATTTTAACATATACATTGACAAAGAATTTTCCCACTGCCATAACTATTATTTTATATTTGTTTTCATTAAAAAGATTTAATTTTTTATACAAGTAAAATGTCTCATTCCTTTAGTTTTTTGAATATTTGTTTTTTAAAAAATGGGTTTTAAATGAATGTTATATATCAATATCTAAAAATATTTTAATATGGGTTCAAAGAAATTTTTTTATGTTAAAATATTTACTGTATTATATATGGTTATTTTGAATTCTTTATGATGATGAGTGGATATATTATAAACAAATGGTGGATAAACTGATTATATCTCCAAAATTCCATGGGTAATGGGATGAAGTAAACCAATCAATCTTCTTCTAACAGATTATAAGAATATACCAAGAATTATATTCCAATTTTTACAATAATGGTTATTTTATTTGTAACCATGAAGGTTATTCTCATTAAAATTATGATGGATTTCCAATTTATAAGAGTAATATTGAGATGATTCCTTAAGATCCTTTAATTTTTATAAATGGTTCTTGTAATTTTTTATAGAAATAATTTGATTTCAGATTGTAATATAATGGGATTATATTTAATGGAATGTTTCTAATACTTTTTAGGGATAAAATAATAACTTTATAAAAACGTTTTCTTGAGATTTAAATATTTAAAAATAATTTTTTTATTTTCTTCCCTTTAATATTTTTTATGAAATGATTTATACAAATATATTGGTATTGAAGTTAGTCTCATGGGTAAGAAAATTAATACGTTAAATGCAAATATTACATTAGAAAAGAAACTTTTCAATATGTATCCATGTACTAATGGTTTCTCTCATTTTTTTCTCCTTCACAATATTTTTATGATCATCCCACTTTTTCAAATATTTTTCACTAGACAAATAGGTACAAGGATAAGTTCAAGATGAAAATTTTGATGATTTTTCCTAAAAAGAAAACATTTTTATGTTAAAATGTGTGGTTTTATATGAGATATTAATACTGAATAGATGTGTTCTCTTTCACTCATTTATAAATAATGAATTTTCAAAATCAATTTTGTATATATGAATTGGATATCATCAAATTCTTTCATATGGATTTAATTGATTAAATTATAAAATATGGCTTTGTAGTAGTTAATATAAAAGAATAATAAACATTAAAATGTTTTTAAGAAAGAAAATAATTAAATTATGTTAATTATTCATGAAGTTAAAAAAAATCATTATTCAGACTCAATGTAAGAGACTATATTTAAAGAAATCATTTTTTAAAGTTTCATTTCCATATCTTTTTCTTCTATATCCATTTTTCTAAATTAATTTCTCAATATTTTTTATGGGAATAGATAAATAATAGTTGAAATTGTTTTTAATTTAAAAGGATTTTCAAAATGAATATTTTTAATGTTTTGAATTTATTTACATAAGATAAATGGAATGTTGTTTTTTAATGTATTCAGTGACAATGATTTTTCCTGATCCTATAACTATTTTTTAATGTTTTTATTAATTTATAATATTTCATTTTTTATATAATGAAAACCCCTCATTACCTTTATTCTGTGAGTTTTAGTTTTGAAAAATGGTTTCAAAAGGAAATGGATATATAAATATCCAAAAATGTTTTCTTATGTATTGAAATAAATTTTTTATAAAGAAATATTTTATGTATTCTCTTGTGGTTCTTCTTAATTGTTTATAATGATGAGTGGTTTCATTATAAAAAAAGGGTGGTTGATCCTATTATATATCCTAAATTCCTTAGGTAATGGGATATAATTTACCAGTTATGATCTTCCAAAGAGATTATGGGAATTTATGATGATGGTTAGTCCAAGTGTAACCATGATGGTTATTTGATATGTAACTGTGAAGTTTATTCGTAATATAATAGTGAAGGTTTTCCCATTTTTAAGAGTGATATGAAAATGCTTCCTAGATTTATTATATTATTTATTGATGGATTCTATGGGTTTTATAAAAATAATATGATTTCATAACATAAGATAATGAGATTATATTCAAAGAAAATTACATGTTACTTTTTAAGGGTGAAAAGTATAACATTGTGGAAAAAATCATGATATTTTTATAATTGAAAGAAAAACTTTTTTCATTTTATTTTTCTTTTAATATTTCTTATGAAATTTTATAAGAAAATAATTACATAGAGAAGTTGATATCCTCGATAAAAAATTGATTACTTTGAAAAACAATTGTTCGGAAAAAGGAAAATTTCAATAGGTATTCAAAAACTAATGGTTTCATTCAGTCATTTTATTCCTCTAAAAATGTTTATTTCTCATCTCACATATTCAAATGTCTTTTAGATGAAATATAGGGACAAGGATGAGGTCCATATGAGAATTATGAAGATTTTTCATGAAACAAAATCATTTTTCTTTTTAAAATTATTGTTTTATAGGGAAATTGGTTACTAAATATAACTTTCCTCTTTCACCTCTTGGACCATAATCACCATACTAAAAATAGTTGGACTTATAAACAAAATATCATCTAATAATTTTTAATTGATTTTAATTTATTTCAAAATTAAATATAATATAGTAAATGATAAAATAAAAGGAATAATAAACTTTTAAATGTTTTTTAAGAATGAAAATAATTAACATAAGTTTATTATTCTATATAATAAAGAACCTAGGTGTCGTTTCTAACTTAAGGTAATGAAATTTCATTTAAAAATCCTCATCTAAAGTTTCATTTTCCAAATATTTTTCTTCCATGTCTATATTTTTAAAAAAAATTATGGATATATTTATATTGACATAAAAAAATTATAAATGATATTTTTGTCTCTTTGAAGTGTTTTTCAAAATGAATGTTTTTGGCATTTCTAATTTCATTACAAAAGACAAATAGAAAATTATATTTTAACATATACGATGATGATATATTTTCTGGTCCTTGTAACTATTATTAGATGCTTGTATTCATTTATACTCTTTCATGTTTTCTTCCAAGAAAAACACTCATTCCCTTTGTTCTGGGAATATTAGATTTGAAAAAAAATTGATTTTAAAGGAAATGGAAATATCAATATTTGCAAATGATTTCTTTTGGGTTCAATGAATATTTATTTACAATTAAATATTTTATATTTTTATAGTTCTTTGAAATTTTTTATGATGATGAGTATTCCCATTATAAACAGATGGTGGCTAAACATATTTCTGATTTCCAATGTGTCAGTTAAAGTGACAGATTTTACCTGTTTGGTTTCTCTTAAGAGATTATGTGAATATACCATAAAGTAAATTCCAAGTGTAACTATGATGGTTATTTTATTAAAAATTGTGAAGTTTATTCAAATTGTAACTATGAAGGTTAGCCTATATATAAGGGTGATGTAAAAATAATTCATTAGGTTCCTATGTTATTTATCTATAGTTTTTTTGGTTTTTTAAATGAATCATACGATTGCACAAGGTAATATAATGAAATTATGTTTAAATGAAAGTACATTAATATTATCAAGGTATAAAATTAAAACATTTGGGAAGAGGTTTTCATGTGATTTTGATGATTTAAAAGAGAACATTATGGGTTTTTTCCTTTAATATTTCTTGTGAAATTGTATATGAAAATCAATTGGAAAAGAAGATAATTTCTTGGGTAAAAATTTTTTAATGTTAAACAAAACTTTTATTTGAAAATATAATATTTCTATATGTATTTATGGAATAATGCTTTCTTTCATTCATTTTTGTCCCACACTTAGATTTTTAATCTCATCCCATATTTTAAAATGTTATTCGTAGGAAAAATAGGGAAAATTATGTGGTCAAAATAAAAATTTTGAATATTTGTTTGGAAAAGAAAACATTTTTATTTTAAAAATTTATATTTTATAGTAAAAATTAATTCTAAATAGAAGTTTCATTTTTCACCTTTTTGACCATAGTCAAATTACCCAAGATGATTTGTACTTATTCAACAAATATCATCAAATATTAAAACATGAATTTTATTTATTAAAAAGGTAAATATACAATTTTAAAAGATAAAATAAAATGAATTATAAAAATAAAAAACTTTCTTAATAAATTAAATTATTAACCTATTTTTATTATTTAAGATGACAAAAAAATATACGTAATGAGTTGGAAACAAGGTAAGGGACATTCCTTTAAAATCATTCTTGTTTTATTCAATGAAAAACCTTAATTACTTTTTTTAAGGGAATATTATGTTTGAAAAAAATGGGTTTTTAATGAAAGGGATATATTAATATTCCTGAATGTTTTATTATTTTTTAAAATAATGTTTTTATATAATTTTTTATGTATTTTTAAAAATTTGTTGGAAATTTTTTATGATGATGAGTGGTTACATTATATATTAAGAGTTAATTAACCTATTATATCTATCAAATTACTTGGTTAAAGTTAAGTAGTTAACTTATTCAATTTCCCCTTGGATATTATGGGAATTTATTATGAACGTTATTCCTGGTGTAAATGTGATGTTCTTTTCTTGTAACTATGAACCTTATAAAAATTTTAACTTTAATGTTTATGTGACACCCTAGGATTTTATGAGAAACATTATTTTTAATATCATTGTTGTCTTTTGTTTTATGCTAAACCAACATTATCATTCACTATACACAACACCATACTAACTTGCAGTATACGCAACAATATTCATGGCTTGTGTTGCACACAATTTCAAGTTTTTTTGATAAAATTCATTTCACGCAACACGGAGTATAGATTTTGTTCAATGTATAAATTAAATAAGTATGGATTATATAATACACATCACAAAATAATGCTTACACTATACGCAACACTGACATGTCTTTCCATACATGCAAGAGCGATCTTCCTTGATAGCTTGCATGGTATGCAATACCGAGTTTCACTAAATAATGATATGTTATTAAAATAATATATAAACAAGATTTTATGAATATTATTAAATATATTTTGAATTTTATAACATTATCATTAATCTTACACATTTTATATAACATGATATGAGAACAAAATCAATTTTTTCAGATAAAATGGGTATTTTTGTAAAAAAAAATGCAGTTTTGTCGCCTTTTCATGACACAACCATTTTAAATCAGGATTTTGAAACTTTTATAAGTGTAATTTGAAAAAATAAACTTCTTCTTTGGAATGAGGAAATAAAAATTTACTTTGGATAAATTTTTGATATTTTTTGAATAATTTTCTTATTTTGACGAATAGTAAAAATATGCTAAATGTTTATTAAAAAAAACTTTTTTCATTGAAAAAATTTATATGGTTAAAATATATTATTAAATGGTTTAAAATTATACATATAATATATTTTTATATTTTAATACAATTTAATCCATTGTCATTAATTTTACATTTAATTCATATGTAAGCACATTTCAATCTTTCGCAATGTTTTAACAAAAACCCATTTTTTTGAAAATGGGATTAATATTATATTAATTACTGAAACTTCTATGTTTTTAATTTCGAAAAATGGATTCCATATTTGGAATCAGTAGGTCCAAATTATGTTAATGGGCTACTCGGATTTTTTGGGCATTATGAATAGTAACATTAGTAATTCTTTTTATTACCATAATTAAAGGTAAATTTGGTAATTAAGGGTAAAAAAAATATTATTAAATTACCATAAAACCTAAAAAAATTCTATTGGATGAATAAAAAGTAGACCCATATCACCTAAGGGTCAGAATACATTCATTTCATGAACCTTTTCTCTTAAATTATGTGATTATTATTAAAACAAAACAAAGTGACAACATGTCACTCTCTTATATCTTATAAGAGTAGTAATTTTAATTTAGTGATAAACATCATAAAACATAGAAATTAAATAGACACTAGAAATATAATTACATTTTCTATATCATGTGAATTTATTTATAATTTTTAGAAATAAATTAATTATTATTATTAATAAAACAATAGTGATGTAAAAATTATTTTATTAATAGAAATATCAAATAAATGGTTTTTTAAATAATAAAAGAAAAATAATATGAACTAATTAAATTTATAAAAGAATATTATAGGTCACCATTACATTATAGGAGTGTATAAATATTTTTATTTGAATTTATATTTTGTGGGTATTTTATTTAAATTAAAATAAATAAATAGTGTCCAAATTGACACTATTTATATTATAAAAAACTAACATTTTATTAAATTATTTAAAAATCATAAAAATATTTTAAACTTACAAAGTGATAATTATAAGGTCTATAATGTCATAAAATATCTATTTATGTTTAATTAATAGCATAAAAGTAAATATTATTTACCGTTAAATATTCAAAATATAATTACCAAAATTAAAATTTAATAGAATAACTAAGTGTCAATTAACAAATAAGGATTAAATTGACAAAATAAGTTGTCAAAAATATATTGGTTGATTATATTTCAACCATATCACATCTCATATACAAATTTGGGACACTTTTATGTAATTTTTGATTTTATTATAAAATAATATTTTTTGGAGTTTCCTAAAGCTCATCTCTCCTCTCTTATAAAAGGGCACCTCCTCCATCTCCTATTCACTCCATTTTAAGCCTTACATATCCGCCAAACCCTGACCTTTTCTCTCTAATACTTCCCTAGTAACATTTTTGAGGTTTTTTTCTTCTCAAAAAACTAACTCTAGCACCCTAAGAAAAACTTTAACAGAGGCACGTCGAGAAAGAGGTAATCTCTTCTACCGATTCTTTTAAATTTATTTTTTCTTCTACTTCCAATTATTTAGTTGTTTCATTATAAAGTAATAACATTAGTATAACTATTATACATATATTTCATTATAAATATTAAACAACCCTAATTCTACTTCTATCGATCCTACAAAAAATGAAATCATCGCGCGTGCGTACGTACGAATTACCTTCTCCACACCGTGGTGTAAACTGTTTTTCACTACCACCATACATGGATGGGTATAATGGTGGAAATAATAAAAATATATGATTATTATAACCTGATTCTAATTATGAAATATTTTACAGCATCTACACCAATATCATTCGACATCTATGAGAACGATATCATCGCTCGTGCGTGTGTACAGTTTACCATCTCCACGACATGATGAGATTCATTCTCCATGTCAACCATTCAAGAATGATTATAAAATATATATAATAAATAATCATGAAATAAATGACATAATAATTCTACTGTATTTATTTATATATATATATATATATTTCATTTACTTACTTCCATTCAATTTAATAAGGAAACGAAAATAGCGTTAACTCGTACGTACGACCTATCATCTTCATGAACTGTGTATTCCATTACATCTATAGATCTAATATAAATATTTAAATAATGAATATATATTATATATAAATAATTTTTTTCATTTTGGATCTAATTAAATAATGACATATGTAATAATATCAAGAATAATAAGTCCAAACACATACAAAAAATAAAACGATTATTACCCAAAACGTTTCTTTAACATAGAATTTTCAAATGAATGAGTAATATAATGTCATAAGTGAATAATATATGATATCATAAATATTATTATGCTTCTGTTACAAGTTAATAATATTTTTAAACCCACTATATAGGAGTTTTGGACACATACGAAAGAAATTGGACCTGAGGTAAGGGTTATTTTGAAATCTCATTTCTATCTATGATTGTTTATATGTAAGTATTTACCAGGGATAGATTTATCATCTATGCCCATGTTTTAAAAAAATGATTTCGAAAAATGTTTACTATTATTATATGTTTTTTGAATTCATTTCTACACATTTTTTACTTTTACAACTAGTATAAAAGATATATATCTTTTGTTTACCATAGAAGGTACTTTTTGACTTTTCTTGTAAAATTACGAGGAGAATGTTTTTTAACTTATACAAAATGAACTTATTTTTACATATTATTAACTCTATATTTCCTTGAAGCTTCCTATAGAATATTTCATGTTTATTTTCAATTAAATTATTTTTTTCATGGAATTTTGAGAAAATAAATCATTTTTTAAGAAGAAAGTCTATTTTCCTCAGGAATTAAGTTCAAGTGTTTTTTCAAAATTATTTTCCATATAAGATAACATAGGGTTATGTTTCCTTACCTATTATATAATTTATTTGATTTTGTTTATGATGGGATTATTTTTATGAGTCCATTTATCTTATATGGATTATGTTATAATGGCATGATTATTCAGAATCCCATGTTATTTCATGGGTAATGCTATATTGAATGATTTATTTTTTTGTGGAACATGTATGAATGATTTAATTATGAGATGGGTGGGACAAATATATCCTTAAAATGAATTGGTTAAATATTTATATCTCATGATAGAGACATGACTGGAACGACAGGTAAATATGGTTCAGTAATATATGGCTATAAGGACAAGTAAATCCGACTCAGTAATGGATTTTGTCCACTATGATGGTCTTGGAAGCAATGTATTGGTTACGATGTAAATCATATTTTTTCTTATTAGTATTCAAAAATTACATGTTTTATTTCAATTTTATCCTATCATGGTTAATGTTCCTTAATGATCCATTCCTTATGTACTTCTAAGATTTATGTCATTGCTCCTGATTTTGATGTTTAAAATTTATATTCTTTTTTTTACATTCAAATGATTATTTTTTTTATGTTCTCAGTGTTTACCCATACTGAGAATTTGAGCTTACCATTTATATGTTTTTTCTCATGATAAAAAGAAGTTTTTTAGGTAGGAAAATAAAAAGTGGAAAGTTTTTATGGGAGATGTTGAAGAAATTTCACCATGACTAGAAGATTATGTTCCGAGTTTCCAAAGACACTAAACTAATACGGTCTTTGGGCATTTGTTCTTGTCATATATTATGTATTACACAAAATTAATGTGATTTCCATGTATGTTAAGATTGGGTATCTATAGTTGGTATCAGAATGAAGGTTTAGTTATCCTTTAAAACTGGGATGCAAAAACTTTACTGGGATCCCTATAGATATTTCTAAGTTATGTGTAGGGATGTAACAAAGGTTAAGTACAACAATGGGTTATAGTATGAGAATTATGGTAATGATCATAAATAATCTAGGATTAAACCTAATATTCCAAATATTGAAAATACTCCCCCTTGATTATGTTGTTTTCCTAGTGTGATTTTCACCTCTCATAATATTCTTTTTGGGTTCTAGAAAATGGTCTGAAATAGGAGGAGTCATGTTATTGGAGAATATAATTGTCAATGGAATGATTTTGTCCATGAGTAACCAAATGAAATGGGAGTTGTAAGGAGAAACATCATTATTATGCCTAAACATAAATCTCATAACATGATCAATAATCTCAATATTGGTGAATTTCCTGAAGTATCTAATAAGATAAAGGTGGAGTTTCATGATGATCATAGAGTAAAGAAAGTTCAATTTTCCTCATATAAATCATGTGGGAAAAGACATCAAGAAAAATGTTTCAAAGGAACTGGAAGATACATTGGGTGTTAAAAAGAAGGACACAAATATTGTAATTGCAAAGGAAAATGTTTTGTTAACTTAATGGACAAGGATAATGGTTTTAATAAGACATCCAAAATGGTTAAATACTTTAAATTTTGAATGTACGGGCATTATGAAAATTGATGCCCTATGGGAAAATCTCATGAAGAGAATGAACAAGTTCATATGGGTAGTATTTATGTTGATTATGATGAAGTGACTACAAATGAAATATTATATGAAAGAAGTACTGAGGAATAAAATGATGAATCTCGGTCAATGATTTAACATAGTATTGGAATGATTGAATTTTTATCAAGAGTAATGTTGTGTAAGTAATTTAATTGAACTATGGAATATAGAAACATCTAAGGATTGTTACACTATAGTTTTCCTTAATTATTTTAAAGTTTATGTTGAATGGTACAGATAACCATGAAAGGTTATTCAGATATTTTTGGAAGAAACATGATATGTGCATAAAGAAGGGATAAGGAGAAAATAATATGTTTGATAGTATTAATGAGCTCATGAGAGATAAAATGTAAAAAGTGATATAATGGGTTGAGTACATAGAATTTTTGGTATATTTGGTGTGTGGAAAGTGTTAATTTTGATATAATGCATGTTATCACCCAGTTTCTATGGTAATTTATGTTATTACTATATTTCAATAGAATACATGATAAAGGTATTTTGATGTTTGGAATGTGACAACCAAGAATTGTCAAATGAGATATGGGAGAAAAATTTTAAGTCAATTTAATTCACCTACATATAAAGTATTTTATTTTTAGTTTTTCGAAGGATGGTAATGTTATCTATTTATGGATAGTATAATTTATATTTTGGTTAAAGATTGTTAGATTAATTTATTATCTCATTATAAGTAGACTTATTCATATTAGATAATATATTCTAACCTTTTTTTGAGACGGATGGAATGGCCTATCACATTATCTTATGATCTGTTAACACTTCATGAATGGAAAATCTAACTTCATTTCTTTAAATAATAGATGAATTAGAAATTGATCATGGAACAAACAATGGTGATATTACACTGAAATCAAGTATGTAATTATTCTTATGCAAAAATTCTTCAAATTTAGGGAAATGATCTCGAAAACCAAAAATTTTATCCTAGTACCCTTTAATCTGATGAATCATATGTTCCCTTAAATCATCGCATATTAATTGATTTCGGGTAGTTAACTTTCTCCAATCCTTATTCTCTATCACTATCCATCAGAACTTGAGTGTTAGATTTATCTTATATATCTATGTTTTCACTTCCCACCTATGTTATCCTATGTGGAAACCTAGTGATGAGTTACTTTGGGTAACCTTTACATTTCTATCTTTTACTTTAAAATGATGTTTTAGTATCTATTTTTACGATGTGGGTTTCCATGAATGAAACTTTCAAGTAAAAAACCATTTATAACCCCGACAAATTTTGAGGGCGAAATTCATTTTAAGGGGGTAGAATATAACAAACCATGATTTTATGAGATATATTCTTTTTATTTTCATTGATGTATTGTTTTGTATGCTACTCCAAGATAATATTGGGATATACACAACACTGTATTAACTTGAAGTATACGCAACAATATTCTTGGCTTGTGTTGCACACAATTTCATGTTCTTTTGATAAAATTCATTTCACGGAATACTAAGAATATATTGTTTTCAATTTATAAATGAAATAAGTTTTTATTATAATATACTTTACACTAAATGAATATTCCACTACCTGCAACACTGACATGGCCTGCATTACAGGCAAGAGCGACCTTCCCCGATAGCTTGTGTGGTATGCAATACCGAGTTTCACTAAACAACAATATATTATTAAAATATTATATAAACTATAATTTATGAATATTATTAACCAAATTTTAAATTTTGTAACATTATCATTCATCTTAAGAATTTTCTAGAACATTTTATGAGAAAAAAATAAATTTTTTTTGATAAAATATGTATTGTTTTTCAAAAAATGCAGTTTTACGGCCTTTCGATGGCACACCCATTTTAAATATATTTTTTGACATATTTATAAGTTCAATTTGAAAAAAGAAACCTATAATTTGGAATTAGGATATAAATATTAACTTTGGATAAATTTTTGATATTTTTCTGATAACTTTCTTATTTTGATGAATAGTAAAAATATGCTAAATTTTAATTAAAAACAGCTTCTTTCATCAAAATAATTTATATGATAGAAATATATTATTGAATGTTTTTAAAGTAAAAATAGAATATATTTATATATTTTAACACAATATAAATCATTTTCATTAATTTTACATTGAATTCATATGTAAACATATTTCAATCTTTTATAATGTTTAAAACAAAACCCCGATTTTTTTGAAAATGGGATTAATTTTAAATTAATTACTGCAAATTATATGTTTTGAATTTTGAAAAATTAATTCCATACTTCAAATCAGTAATTCCAAATTATGTTAATGTTATGATATGATTTTTGGGGCATTATGAATAGTAACTTTGGTAATTATTTTTATTACCATAGTTAAAGGTAAATCGGGTCATTAAGGGTAAAAATAATATTATAAAATTATCATAACACCTGAAAAAATCCTATTGGATGAATAAAGTTAGACCCATATCACCTTAGGGTTGTAAGAGATTCATTTCATGGACTATTTTCCATGAAAATGATGTAATTATTATTAAAACACAATAAAGGGACAACATGTCACTCTCTTATATCTTATAAGTGTAATAATTTTAATTTTGTGACAGACTTCATCAAACTCTATAAGTAAATAGTCACTAGAAATATATTTAAAATTATTATATAATGGGAATTTATTTATAATTTTTATATATTAATTCATTGTAATTAATTATGACACAATAGTAATGTAACAAACATTTTATTAATATAAATATAAAATTTATAGTTTTAAAAATATTAAAATAAATATCATATGAACTAATTAAAGTGATCCACGAGTTTTCTAGGTGACTATGACATGTTATAAGTCTATTAAATATTTTTTTATTTGAATTTATATTTTCTTGTGATTTTATTTAAAGTCAAATAAATGAATAGTGTCAAAATTGACACTATTGATATTTTATAAAAATAACATTTTATTAAATTATTTGAAAATCATAAATATATTTTAAAATTAGGAAGTGATAATTATAAGGTCTATAATGTCACAACATATCCATTTAGGGTCAATTAAAACCAAAAAAAAGTAAATATTATTTACCAATCAATATTCAGAATGTTATTACCAAAATTAAAATTTAATAGAATAACTAATTTTCAATTAAAAAGATAAGGTTGAAATTGACAAAATAAGTTCTCCAAAATTTATTTTATGATGGAATTACAACCTTATATCATCTCAAATTCTAATTTGGGAAACTTTGGAGGTTTTTGGGCAGGGTTTTATTTTATTATAAATTAATATTTTTTAGAGATTCTTAAAGTGCCTCTCTCCTCTCTTATAAAAGGGAACCTCCTACCTCTCCTCTTCACTCCATTTTAATCCTTCAATATCACCCAAGCCCTAAAAATTTTTAATCAAAACTTCCCTATTTAAATTACATATGTTCATTCACTCTCAAAAGTTAAACTCTAGTGCCCTAAGAGGAAATTTAGAGAAGGTACGTCGGGGAAGGGGTAAACTCTTCTACTAATTCTTTTAAATTTATTTATTCTTATACTAATTATTATTTAGTTGTTTCATTAAAAAATAATAACATCAGTATCACTAATATAATTATATGTTTTTATAAATATTAAAAACCCCTATTTCACCTTCTATCCATCCTATGAAAAACGAAATCATCGCACGTGCGTACGTACGGATTACCGTCTCCACACCGTGGTGTAATATGTTTTTCACCACCACCATACTTGGATGGGTATAATGATGGAAATAATAACTATATATGATTATTATAACATTATACTAATTATGATATATTTTACACCATCCAATCCAATGTTTTTCAACAACTATGGGAACGATATCATCGCTCGTGCGTACGTACAGCTTACCATCTCCACGACGCGATGAGATTCAATATCCATGTAAACCATTCAAGAATGATTATAAAGTATATACAATAAATAATAAATAAATATATGAAATAATAATGATACTTTATTTATGTATATATTTGTTTCATTTACTTACTTCCCTTAAATTTAATAAGGAAACGAAAACAGCGTTCAAGAGTACGTACGGCCTACCGTGTCCATGAATGACGTATTCCATTCCATTTATCGATCTTTTATATATATTTATATATATAATATATATGATATATAAATCACGTTTTACATTCTATAAGTATGTAAATCATGATATATTTAATAATATCATGAATAATAAATCCAAACATGTACGATAAATAAAACGATTATTACCCAAAACATTGCTTTAACATTAAATTGACAAATGAATGGGTAAGATAAAGTCATAAGTGGATCATATATGATATAATAAATATTATTATGGTTATATTATAAGTTAAAAATATGTTTGAACCCAATATACAAGAGTTTTGGACACATACAGAAGAAATCAGACCTATGGTATGGGATATTTTGCAATCTCATTATTATATGAGATTGTTTATACGTAAGTATTTACCAGCGATATATTTATTATCCATGTCCAAGTTTTATGAAAATTATTTCATAGAATGTATACTATTATTCTATGTAAGTTTAAAATCATTTTTACCCATTTTTTACTTGTACTAATAGTATGGAATAAATCAATCTATTGTTTACCATATAGGGTACTTTTTGTCTTTTTCGATAAAAGTATGTGGAGAATGTTTTTTTAACTTATATGGAATGAAATTATTTTTATGAATTCTTAATTCATTATTTCCATGAGTATTCCCCAAAAATAGTTCTATTATATTTTCAACTAAATTATTTTTTTCATGGCATTTTTAGAAAAGAATAGTTTTTTAAATAAGAAAGGATATTTTCCTCAGGAATTAAGTTAAGTGTTTTATCAAAATTATTTTCCATATAAGATGACATAGGGTAATGTTTTTATCCCTATTTTTACTTTTATTTAATTATGTTTAATGTGGAATATTTTTTATGATTCCATTTATCTTATATGGATTATCTTATGATGGCATGATGTTTAAGAATCCCATTTTATTCCATGGGTTATGCTATGGTGAATGATTTCTGTTTTTGTGGCACATGTAAGGATGATTTCAATATGAGACAGGTGGGACCTATATCTCCCTAAAATGAATTGGTTAAAGATTTATATCTCATGATATAGACATTAAAGGAATGATAGGAAAATCCGGTTTAGTAATACATGGCTAGAATGGCAAGTAAACTTGGTTCGGTAATGGAATTCATCCACTATGATGGTCTTGGAAGCAATGCCTTTGCTATAATGGAAATAATATTTTGTTCTTATTAGTTTTCCATAATTACATGTTTTATTCTAATTATATTATATCTTGGTTAATGTTTCTTTTATGACCCATGCCTTACGTAATACCAAGATTTATGTCATTGCTCAAGATTTTGATGTTTAAAATTTGTCTTCATGTTTTTATGTTCAAATTTTTATGGTTTGTTTTATGTTTTCCATGTTTACCCTTATAGAGCACTTGATCTCATGCTTTCTTGTTTTTCTTTTCCCCGGGATAAAAATAAAGGTTTTAGGTAGGAAAAAAAGGTTAAAATCTTTATGGGAGGTGTCGAAGATCTTTCACCATGATTACAAGATTATGTTCCTAGTTTCCAAAGACACTAAACTAATATTTTCTTTAGGTATATGTTTTTGTCATTTAATATGTATTCTGCAAAAGTAATGTAATTTCTATTTTCATCAAGCTTGGGTATCAATATTTTATTTCATTTTTAATAGTGAGATTAAAATATTTCATTAAGTTCCTATATTATTATCTATGGTATTGTGGGTTTTTATAGAAATCATATGATTTCATAAGGTTATCTAATGAGGATATGTTTAAATAAAAGTACATGCTAGTTTTTAAGGGTGAAATGTAAAAAAATTTGAAAATACTTTCATGATATTTTGATGATCAAAAATAAATAATTTTTTGTTTTATTTTTCTTTTAATATTTTATATGAAATGTTCTTTGAAAATCATTAGGTCGATAAGTTTTTTTATTGGGTAATAAAGTGTCTACTTTGAACTAAAAGTATTTTTTGAAAAAGGAAATGTTTAATAAGTATTCATGAAAAAATGTTTCATGTATTTAAATTTATGTCCCTTACTAATATTCTTATACTCATATTAAATTTTAAAAAAATAATTTGAAAAATTGGGACAAGTGTGATGTCAAGATAAATATTGGGAAGATGTTTCCTAAAAAGAATACATGTTCCTTTTTAAAGGACTTGTTTTATGAAAAATGGATTTTGAAAAAAAAAAGTGTCTACTTTGTAATCTATGATTGGAAAAACATTTACAATTCATGTGATGTTAATATTTCAATCCAACCCTTCTCTTGATTTTCTTGCATTGTCAGACAAACTACTCGCCAAATGTTGTTTTCCCACTATTTCAAGATTCCCATATTCTCCTAGACAATCATAGGGTTTTTCCAAACCATGCACAAATTGTGCACTAACCTAGTGACCATTATATTCCTTTCAATAATTTCTTAGATATGGTGAACGGTCTCTACTAACCATGGAAAAAGCAATTCACCTCTATACATGCATCTAAAACAAGTCAAAACCCCTTAGAACCTCCCAAAACATAAACCTAACATTAAATATAATTAATAAAAATGAATAGGGTCTTGTACCTATAATTATAAGATCTACATTATCCCCAAAAAATTTCATTCAATAACTAAAAAGAAAAAAAACTACGATTGTACTATAATATTATGGGCCATGTTCCACCATTTATTTTTCATGACTATACATTTCTTCCTGAATTTGATCGTGTTTCCATAAAACTCATACTAGACTGATGTTTTCCCTACATAATATCTTCTCTTGCATATAAAAATCTACATTGGAACCTGAATCAATGTAACATACAACTCTAGGTTAATGTGATCCCTTCAAATCATATGGTCATGATCAGGTTGATACTTCTTTAATAGAGATACATGAAACACATTGTTCACTAGACTGAACCTTGGTGGAAAGGATAATTGACATTCCACCTCATAGATTCGTTAAATAATATCAAAATGTCATATGTACCAAGGATATAACTTTATCTTCTTACCAAACTAATGATTCACAAGTCTTTGAGAGATTATTAAGAACAGATCAGCACTCCCCCTAGATGAAAATGATCATCGATGTCTATCAGTATATGATTTCTGAAGACTCTAATCCATCTCAATGATTCCCCTAAACAAATGAGTCTTCAATGTTGTCTCTTTCACTAGGTCGGGTCAAATAAGTGATGTTTCGCCTCTTTTACCCACAAAAAGTGTATAACAACAAGGTATCCCATACAATTATTCAAAAGGAACCATATGTATCAAGGCTTTATTAATTAATATTCAATGATAATTTCAATAAGGGTATATGTTCTTCCCATTACTCACCAAAATACACTACACAATCCCTAAGAAACACTTTAAACATTTAGATCTTCCATTTATATTATCCATCTATTTGAGGATGATAATACATAGTCATATTCAACTAGGATCCAAGTTATTTTTCTAAGGATTTCTAAAAATGATACTTAAAATTGGGATCTCAATCTGATACAATCTATACAAGAACTTTGTGTATATATAGTTTCCCAAACATATAATTCGGCTAAGTCATGCACCATAGTAGTTTCAAGTATATAAATGAAGTGATTTTAATTTTTTAGCTGATCCACAACCACCCATATGTAATAATTCTTCCTAACCATACTTGTTAAAATTTTTAAAAAATACATGGTTTTATTCTTCTACTTCTATATAGGAATCGGTAAGGTCTACAACACACTAGCAGGTTATTGATTCTCTTCCTTGACCAGTTGATAATTGATGAATCATAAAAAATTACCTTTTAAGGATATTTTCATGTCAAACCCCAAAACTATTATTTCAATGCATTATACATTTTCTCAATCCAAGGACGAACAACCCTAATTTAATATTGGCATGCACTAATGAACTATTCCAAAAAAGCCAAAGGTATGTCCATAAAATCTCTAAACCATAACATTGAACACCTATATAGAATCCATATGTCAATTGTCTCCCCACCATTGAGTTTTGACATCATGGTAACACATTTAGAATCATATTACTGAAAAACTATAAAATGATTGATGAAATTAGAGGAACTGGAATAAAAATAGTAACACTACCTTGTTATACATAATCTGGATTCAAATCATCTATAATGGACATAAGATTCCACTGGTATGATACCTATTTAGACAACTGATGATATGAATTCATGATCAATTCTTCCACCACTGAGTTCCCTTTACCTTTTATATTCATCAATTGAAGTCAAACATCTACAGGTGTTGCATACATCTCTTTTTCCTTTCATTCAAATCTATTTGGTAGAAGATGTGTTTCAATATTTTATGATCTGTAAATACTCTGAATTTCAACCAAAATAGATAATGATTACATATCTAAAATTCATGCACATGAATATCTAATTCCAAGTCATATGTTGGGCAGTTATTCTCATATATATGTAAATTTTAGGATCCATAAGAAACAACATTATCTCCCTCTACAGAACACAACACAACCTAGTTACATATCAATCAAAATAGACTACATAGCCTTGTACAGACTATAGAAATTTAAAGATATGTTTTGATGAAAGTATAATGTTAATTTCATTTAATTATTTATAGAATTCATCGATCTATTCAAAAATAATACCTTTCCTTATCAAATTTTTAATTGGTGAGGCGAAATATGAAAAGTCACATACAAAACTTATGCATTATAATACTTATCCAAAAAAACTAAATATATTAAAAACATTCTTCATAAATTTATAATAGATAAAAATTTTACATTTTCAATATATAACGAATTTCCTTTTTATTAAATGAAATTTATAAAAACCCTCTTTTATTGAGAAATAACACTTTTATAACCTGACATAAAAGTAATACACCTTCAAGATACCAACCACAATAGACTAGTGTTATCATGATATGGTTTTGTCCTAGAATATAATCAATTGAGATGAATAAAAAGGAATATGGATACCCTTGAAATATTAAATTCATTAATTCACAAAATATGAATTGTCCATCCATAAGGCTTAAGGTATAAGAACATGCTCATAATGGTTATATTATTAATGAAATCTATCCTCATAATAATCTCTAATTAAACTAAAAGTTTATATTTTTTATATATGAAAATATTATAAAATTATTGGGAACCCCTAAATTGATTAGAAATATCATAAATTCATGGAAGAGGATGTTGATTCATTTTCGTAAGTTAGTTGAGTTTAGGATAATCTACAAAGAGTCTAAGAGTACAATCCACCATCTTCACAAAAAGGTCCAGTGATGCCCATGGAGACATTCTTAATAAAATGAACGGTTTAGAATCCTACTCTTCTAACTAATATTTAAATTCCCTGAATTATTTTGGTTCTATATGATATAATGGACTTGGAATAGGACAAGTCCTTGATAGGACACATTGTAAACTATTCTTATATTTTGGTTCGAAACCCAAATAAATTTTCTAGAAAAAACATTAATAAATTATTCAATTAAATATGGAAGATTTATATATCTAATCACTTCTAAATATTCGAAATTAAGTTATTCCTATTAATAAGTGATATTTCCAACCACTAGTGATAAAAGTTCAACTATACTTTCCTTTACGTCCTAATATTATATAAATATATTCTCTATCCCAACCAAAGTTTTGAAAATAATCATTCTATAATAAAAACTTATGTGTTCCTTGAATGATGTCAACCAATCCATATGAAAAATAAATTCGTATACTTATATCTCAAGAATAGATAAATCCTATGGAAACTCAACTCTATCGATAGTTAATTAACAATATTTTCACATAAAGTCTTTAAATTCTTTTGGCTATAAGGATATTGAAGTTTCAACAAGGAAAGAATCATCTCAAAATGAAATTACCTATATTCTACAAGACTAAAATCAATAAATGAGTAAGAAATGACTATATAAAATAAATATTTAATTAGAGTGGAATTAAAAAGAATCAAATCATTCACCATTGAAGGACCTTATTTATCATCCATCATCACTTTCTCAGCTCCATACAATTTTTTTCTTCATGTGCTTTTCTAGTTGTTACCATAATTACATTTCATAGGTTGAGGGTTTATGGTGTTCCAAGAATCACCTTGGTAATATTTATTCTAATGACAAGAGTCAGTATTCTTCCCTTGTCCCATCAAAGCATACAATTTTTGGGATCCATGCTATGTGTCTCTAGAACCAGACCTTGTAGCAATGTGACAAAAATACTAAATATGTCCCATCATATTGTTATTGTGTCATGATCTAGGTTGTTCCATATAAACATTCTTTATATTACCAAATGAAGAACATTAAAATTATCCCAACATACTTTTCAATCATTGAAGAATGTGTATTGATCCCATAGTCTAATTCTAAGGTCTCCCGCCATTCCAGAAGTAGGTGTTCCTCTTCTTCTTATTCTCAGAATTAGAGTTTCCACCTGTTCTCATTAAAATAAACATGCTTCCTTCAACTATATTTCCTAAAATATCTCTTTCTAACACAATCAACCTATTAAACATTTCAATATAGTCAGTAATAAAAATAACATAAATCCTTTAGCAAACATCTGGTTGTAACCTCGTCTCCAAAATTATTGCCTTTAAGGATGTACAAAAAACAATTACTAGGGAAAATTATACTAATTAAACAAATTTAGCTACATATTCTCTCACTTAGAAATTATATAGATTGAAAAATAAAAAATTATTTATTCTATAAATCTGAAAGGTGTGATGATATAATTTCTTGTTAAAAAATTATTCAAATCCCCACATGTCATGAATTGGTAAAGATTAAAATAAATAGCTAAATCCAACCATTTGAATTATAAATCCCCTAGAATATATGTTTCTAACATTAATTTCACCTATATTGGTGTCCTAATAAAATAGAAGGATATATTTATCATATTCAACTATACTTTGACTTTTTCTATTTTCGAATATCCCCAAAGGGTTTGTGGGTTCTTCATTTTCAACTGTGCTGAATGGTCCACTTTATGGGGCTCATCCATCAAATTACCTCTATCAATAGCCTAAAAACTCTAGAAAATAATTCATACTAGGTGTTGGTTCCCCATTGTCTTAGTTGAAACCACATTTCGAAAATCCTTTTCTATTTAATTTCAATGAAATCTACCTGGTGTCATTTACTATAATGAAAAAAACCACCAATTTAGTTGCACTCAATGGAAAATGAAGTCATAGAAATTATAATTTACCAAATTAACAAAAGTCGAAATCGATAATTATCAAAAATATATCCATTTATATCATTTTAATATTTTTTAAAATACTATAACCCTTATTTGAAAAATCAAAAAATTTTAAATCAATTCCAACATTTTTCTTTATCAAATTTCACACATAATAAACAATGAAGTCCTAGTGGAATGTATTCAGTATCAGTTCATGGTATGAAATCATCATCCCCTAAACCCTTATTTATGAGGTGAAAACTCACATACATGATTATTAAAACAATTACGTACCCAAAACCCCTTGTAAGATGATGTTCAGTATAAAAAATTCTGTTGCATATTTTTAGGATATACATTTCATGTTCCAATGATCTTATCTGATTTCTACCATCCCAAAGACATGATTTTATAATTTCCAACCCATATACCAATAAATATTGATACATTTTGACTTAATAATAAGAAGAACTAACCGTGATTGATAACATTTTTTTGAAAAAGATATAAATAAAGGCCAAGACTAATAATGTTTCTAATATTCCACCCCACACCCATTTCATTTGAATTATGAAGGGTTCTTATATGAAATAAGTGACATCCCCAAAATGAAAAAGACAGGAAATAAATTTCAAGGGCCTCAAGAACATTGGGAACTTATTTTAGCCTTATAAAAGATAACGCATCCAACAACAAAATAAAAAAAATCCAATATTTTATATGATTCCAGGAAAATAATATAACCAAAATCATTTCCAATAATAAATTACCAAATTAGAGTTATAATGGGAATGAAAGATAAAACAATTCCAAAATATAACAAGACTCATGAAATCAAGAAAATCATCTCCCAAATAGCTCCAAGATACAACTCTACATGCTCTTCCCATGATATCAAGAAGAATAACTAATGAACTATGATAAAATGTATTTACCTATATTCCAATAGATAACATCTGAAAATGAACCAACGTGTCCAAGAAGGGGTGAGTATAAACTCAAAGGATATCCATAAAGACTTCCAAACCCACACCACTAGGGAAAAATTGATTATAAAAATTTATAAAATAGTTTCAAACTAAATTTAGAACAATTTATAAAAAAATAAGAAACAATTTCCAAGGAAAATGTTAGGAAAATATTATACCACCCCTTATCATGGATTTGGAATTCCCATAACAATGTCCCCACACATACATACACCATTCATCCCCTAGATATTTTTACGTACTCATGAATGGTCTCATGATGATGCACCAAGTCCTCATAAATTGACCAATACTTTGTGTCCCTATAGAACATGCCCCACCCACACAGTCACATCAATGATTTCACTCACACCAACCATGTATGCAATATTTCCATGATGAAAATTTTAACATAAAATATTTATTTTATTTAAAAAAATTTAGTAAATGACTTTTCTGTATCTAAATGAACCCATTTTTTCAATATCTTAATTTTAAAATATTCACTAAACACTTTACAAAGAACTGTTAAATTTTTCAGAATTTCTAAAGCCATGAAAAACTATAATTTCCATTAATAATAATACATATATTTCATAATAATATCAAGAAAATAATTTGTTGAAAACCAATCCTTCATGTTTTATTTACAGTTTAGATAATTGAAAATCCACTTACCTCTAAACTATAAATGAAAATGAGGAAACACACTATGATTATCTAGATCCATGATTGAATTTTCACTGCTTCATCCAATTCAATAATAACTCATAAATATTTTCATCAAACTAAATAGATATATCCTCAAAAGATTATATATATAGTTCCAAGAAAGTAAAGAATACTATATCTAAGAATAACAATTAAGTACATCGACTTGCTGATGAATCTATACCTCCAACATGCTTTGATTCGCCAAATAATACCTTGCAGATCAAAGGGGGTCATATAAAAAGACACGAGAAAAAATGGAAATGAAGATCTTGAGGGAATATAGGACTAATGATGGTATCAGGAATAAATTAATATTATATCAAATATATTTAGATGTCTAATTGTTTTCCACAATGTTTGTAATACAACGCACTAACTATGTGGTGCTACTATTTCAAGCCAACCCCACGCATGGATAGCTCAAAAAGTAAGTAAATATGTGTACCAACATTGCCCTTCCCATTATTTCATGATTAAAATTTATTCTTGGACACTCACATGGTTTTTCTAAACCATGTGCAAGTCATGTTCTTACCCAATGAAAATTTTCTTCCATTTCATTATTTCATAGAGATGGTATATAATTTCTATTAATCATGCACAAAACATGAACCTCTATAAATACCTATAAAACATTCCAAAACCCTATATAACCTCATAAAAATAACCTTGAAATTAAATATACTCAAAATATATGAATAAAGGGTCATGTGCCTAAAATTTTTGGATTTATAGCCATTTTAAATCTCTTTTTACTTTCTTTGAACGTTTTTTAAGAGGAATATTTATATTTATTTTATTCATGATTTTATGACATACATTACAAAAAAGGAAAAGGGAATATTATATTCTATCTTATATGACATCAATGAATTTTCTCACCACCAAAACTATTATTTGATATTTTGATTCCTTTACATTCATTCATGGTTTCTTCAAATAAAACACTTTCTTCCCCTAGATCTAGGTTTTTTAGTTAGGAAAATTTGTTTTTAAGGGAAATGAATATATGAATATCCAAAATGTATTACTTATGGGTATAAAAGTATATATTTAGAGTTTCATTATGAAAATTGATGATTCTATGTGTTTTATAAATTTTATATTCTTTATAAATTTCTTATTATGATGGGTTGTCCTAATATAACACACTAATGTATTTGGAATTAATTGTGTTCTATATATAATTATGTTGGAATTAAATGAGTATGTTATTCCATTTGTAAGGGTTACTCTAATGGTTCTATGAAGATGATATAACAAGGAATCATGTTTGATAATGAGTTTTCATAGAAATATATTTATTTTATAATTTAATATAATGATCCTTTCTTTAAGGGAATTATTATTCCCTTTAAGGGTAAAAATGTATGTTTATAGAATAAAAAAATCACATGTTATCAAATTTTCTTAGTAACCATAATGATTATGATTTTGGAATTAGGTTTAACTATGAAGTTTTTTTCGAAAAACATTGGGTAGAAAATAAGATTTCATGTGTAAGTAAATGATTATTTAGAGCTCAATGTCTATTATGTTAAAAAATACCTCTTATATGATATCATGGTTTTTAAAAGGACTAATTATTGTTTTATTCTATATTATGCCTCATGCTATGATTCTAGTTCTAATCCCATGTTTTCAAATGTTTTTCTATAGGTTTTTGATAATGGGTAAAAAAATGATGAAGTCAAGTTGGAAAATCATAAGCATTAATCATGAAAAGAAAGCATGGTTCATTTTAAAAGTATTGTATTGTATAAAAAGTTGTTATATTTAGTTAATGTTTCTAATTTGTAATATATATTATTATTATGTAAGACTTGTTACCTAACTCTAAAAAAATATAAACTCAAAAAGTAACATAGTAATGATGTAAAGTGAAATATTTATTTAAAAATCAATATTTTGTATTATAAAAATGATGATTCCTTAAACAGTTAGTGGGAAATATATTTCACCTAAAAATAAAAAAATAAAATATTGGAAAATTATTTTTGATGAAAAAAAAGGTGGTTATAAAAGTTCACATGAAAGAGAGCTATATGTTTCCACTTATGAACATCCTTAACATGCCACTATAGTTAGTTTTCATTGGTGTGTTTGTTCCACTGAATCCAAAATTAAATGAAAAAAAGAAGTAATGATTATAATATGAAATAATGGATATATTTTATCAGGATAAAGTTAAAAGTTTATAACATATTCAAATAATTTAAGGCACCCGTAGATAATTAGTGTAACTATCATATAAAAAATTTATAATCTTTTCAATGGCAACATTAAACCTCGGATATTTTTAGGATAACTTAAAAAAATGGAATTAATTAATAGTTTAAGTTAGATTTCACAACTCAACTCAATGGAGTGTTAAAAATAAAAAATTGAATCTCCCTTGATATGGAAGGAATTTTTGTTGAAATAAGAACTAGTTCTCAATAATTTTTGGGATGAATATACATTTTTGGTGGAATATCAACTAAATAGATTCCAAAAAAATGTAAATCCATGTTTCTTCATGGTTAATTGAGTAATCACAAGCCCAATATAATTCATGTTAGAGTTTTTAGTTATATTTCATATATCAAGATCCCAAATGAAAGTAAAAAAAATCTCAATTAAAGAAACTAAAATGTATCCTTATAGGATACAAAGATCAATAAATGAGATATCCCTTTTATAACCTCATTACCAAGAACATTATATTTATTTGATATTTTATATTTAAAGAAAATGAGTCTAGGAAATGGAATCAAGATAAATATTTAGTAGTGGTATAATTCACTTTAGAGAAAGAAGAAAATGTTGGAGAAATATCTGTGGAGAAACAGATAGTGACATCACTGATGAAACCATCACCTTATACTTCCAATTTGTGGTGTATTAAAGAAGATATATCTCTTATATAACCCCAAATAGTTTTAAGTATTTTTTTAAAAATTAAAATCAAAATACTAATTAATGATCATGTAAATTTATGTTGCCTCTATGAGAATTATTATCTTGTTAGCTTCTAGGAATATAAATTCAATGAAAGGTAGAGTAAAGTGATGGATAAAAAAATAATTCCATTTATAAGAACAAGACATTGGACTTAACAAACCTCTTGAAAGTGTGAAACAAAATTGGTGAGATATTGGTGTCAAAAACTATGAAAGATGATCAAGGAGAAGTCTAAAAGAAAAAAATGATATTTTTCACTAAATGCTACAAAAAATGGAATGAATTGATCATGGAGAATATTTTCACTCATTAAATGATGGATATTGTAATATTATTTATTGAAATAACTTCTCATTAGAAATAGAAGATCCATATACTATATTTTATATTAGAATTGTGAAATTGTTTTTAAGAAGAGGATATATATTGATCATACAAATGGATACATATATAAATAAATATAATGAAAGGCTTACAATTTTGAGAAGTTTCCCTATATACTTAATCAAGTACCAGGTTTATGGAACACTTTGATTAATTATTAATTTCAATTAAATGGATTCTAGAAGTGTCTATATAAGCACTGAATTTATCTGATGTTGGACGGTAATGGAAACATATTATTCAATTTCTTTTATAGTTATGATATTAATTTAATAGGAAATAATCCTAAAATTTTCTCATCATTTTATGGATAGAAGGGTTAAAGAGTTTGAAATGAAAGATGTCGGAGAGATGGATATATCCCATGATATATAATTGGCTCAAATTGTTGATAGAATATTTACTTCCAAAGAAATTACACCAATTTTTTTTAAACATTTTTTATATGGAAAATTTTAATCTTATTACATTTTTAGTCAAATTAATATTAGAACTATGAAGAAAAAAATACTGTAGAAATTTCTCCAACCAATTCTAAAATTACAGTTGGAATTTTGAGATTCTTAACATGCATCAGGCTATATATTCTAAATAGGGTATAATTTATTATAATATATATAGAGACTCCCATTATAACACATTTGAATATAGAAAAAATAATTCTATTGTATGTTAAAAGTATCATAACTACGATATGTTCTATAAAACAAGTAAGTATTAAAATCTTATTATAAATTTAAATAGTGACTGGTGAAGATACCTTGAGGAAAGTAAGAGTAAAAATGGATTAAAATTCTTTTTAGATAACATGAAATTGACATGTTCATTTGAGATACAATCCATTAATTCATTTGAATTATGTGAAACTATAAAAAATGGTAAATATTTTTTATATAATATATCTGAAAAATGTGCTACAGTATTGGTGTTCTGTATAATAATATCCTAATAAGATTATAGTTGAAAATAGTTCAATTAATTATTTGGAAAAAATCCATTTATTCATGATATTAGAAAATTTTGATACAAGGTATCATTTCATTATAGATAATGTGAAGAATAAATAATTCTAACATGTCACCTCTGGAAAAAAATACTATTTTGAGGATATATTTACAAAACCAATATAACATTATGTATAATTCATAATAGAACAAATTAGTTGAATGCATGGAAAAAATTTAAGGGGGTTTTTAAAAAATAAGCATATTTTTCAAATAATAAAGGGAATAACCATAATGTTATGTTGAAGAGGATGTCACTTAGAAATATTTGTATTGTGTTATAAGAGAAATAATTTTGTTGATCGGAAAAATTAATTTTCCAAAAACAAATTAAGATTCACCCAATAATAATTGAGGGAATATTCAGGGAATAAAACCTTTCCCTATAGTTTCATTTCTATAAATTGATATATTTTATCTCATTAATTGAAACTTTTACCATTACAACAATTTTTTGAAGTGAATAAATAAATAAATTTTTTGTTTCAATTTGTTCTATATTTCTACCCCCACCCCCCAAGAACCTACAATGATCTATGATTTTTTATTTTTATTATGAGATTAGACCCTATATTTTTGGAATACTATAATATTTTGTCACCACCAAGATTAATAGGATTACTATTTTATGTATTCATTACATAAAACTATAACCACCAAACTTTTTTTCTGAAAATATAATTTCATTATTCCCAAACACAGGTTATTGAAAAAACATGTGTCATTACAAATATCATTAAATTTAAACATAATTTTTTAAGAAATCATTATGATTAACTTGTTAAAAACTAATATATTTAATATTTTTACCAAAATTGAGTTATATTTTGGAGATTTATTTATTTTTACATTTCATTTATTTAATATACTCTAGTTAAGAATATAAATTTCTTTCTTTGTTGGAGTTTATGATGATAGTACATAGTGTTTGTGTTGTATTTATTTTCTATTTGTTACTCTATGAAGGATAAAATGATTTAGTTTGGATTTTAGTAAGTTTAAATATCTTGTAATCTCATGGGTATATACAAGAATATTTATTAAAAGTTGTAATGACCTTCACAAAAAAATATGTTCATTTATTTGGGAATTACTTTGGGAAGATCAATAGTTGATTAAATCATCTTGTATGTGTTTTTGTTAATCCCAAAAAATATTTTAAATAACCTATTTATATTTTCAAAACAAATATTTTATACATCCATAAAATGTTTACTAGTCACATACTTTACTTTGGATGAGTTAAATTAAATTTCGTGATGATTGATGAAATATTTTTCATTGATTTAAGAGTGGGTGTTAGTGGGTTTCACATTCTCTACAACACCTTAAGTTTCATCATTGGATGGTTGGAGAACATTTATGAATATAAAATGTTATTAAAGGGTGGTATAACATTTTATGATGATTAAAATAATTATAGAATATTTTAATTTACATTTCCTATTCCAAGAATTATATTAAATCTTAATTAAAATAATTTATAACCATAACCTTCCCTTGAAGTCCAGCTAAATGACACACTTGTGGGAGATGTCCTTAGCCATTTTCTTGGGCCAACCAACATGTATAGGTATGGAAAAAATAGTATTGTTCATGGGAATGTGGGAATTGTCTTACATATATTCAATAGAGAGTGCACACAGGGGTGCACGTGGTGTTCATGAAAAAAATTCTGGAGGATAATAATGGGATCATGCAAGGGTGTGGGGTGAACCAAGTGGTATAGTGTTTGAATTAGTGTCTAGGTACCATCCACTATTCCAAATCATAAGATTTATGATATGCAGAAATTTATTAAGTAGAATAAAAACAAAAAAAATATTGATGTGGGACTACAGTATGTACTTCATTATTCACGCATGAAAATCATTTTCATATATGCAAATAAATATGATCTATTCAATTAAAATTATATAATTGAACATGTTAATCATCTCCTACATCACAAAAAAATTTCCAAAAAAATGGGACAATCACATATCATCCATCTCCAAGGATAAAGCTGAGATGTTGAGATAATCTCGATCAACCTGAGACCATGTATGCAATTGATATATTTCATGCATGCACTGAGTAGAAGAATTCCATAAATAACTACAAAAAGTACCATGAACATCATTAATATGTTCTTAGAATGAATTATTCTCATTAAGAGTAGTGCATGCATAAATATCTCATCCTAGAAAGCATTATGCATATGAATTCATCAAGAATTGCCGATCTGTCCACTGAGGTATCACATGATCAAGGGAAGTTGATCATGGGATTGGGTATCCTATCTTGTAAAATATTAGTATAAAAGGGTAAGAATTTCAAAATTATCAAATAAATGAGATCTTAATAACTTCATAATTCTTTGAATGGGTCTTCACTTGAAATATAATATAGATCAAAAGTGTAATTATTTTTATAGTATGTAAGGTATGAACTCCCATATATAAACAGAGCTATGGTTGAAACTATTAGTTTTTTCCATATGAGATACTTGATTGTTATCTAAAAAATAGCTACTATATATCATTTCTAATAGAATAATTTCACATGATGATTTTTCATGTGTTCCTATCACATTATACAATAGAACCCATGAGCCTCCTAGGTTACATGAAGAAGAAAATAATGGTGCAAAACTATTGGAATAAAGGAAAATAATATTTTGGCCTACTAAATCATGTGAAATAAAAACATCAATATGCCTTGTACATGAAAGGAAAAAAGATCACAGGAACCTTATTTTTTTTATAAAGGAAAGAAGAATATTAAAACCTTAACTGTTTAGGAAAAGAATAAGGTGGAAATCTCATGAATCACCTCCATCATTCATAATGGTTTTAGGGAAACATGAAACATTGTTTCACCTAATCCTTATTTCACGAAGGAAACCAGACACTGCATAACCATATACATGTAATGAAAGTAAAAAATAAAAAGGGTAAGACACATACTGTATATATATTTTTCTGAATTCTAATAATAATTCTCATGATTTCATGGGGGCAAGCATGACACTTATACGAACAGATTTAGATTTCATGAGAACATGAAGTAATAATGAGTTTTGAAATTTTTTATAAAATAATATCATATGTACAGTGTGATTTTGTTATCTAAACATTTGATACACAATAAAAAAACTTTTGAAGTAACAAAATAACAATAATTTATTTTTTTTGTAATGAGGAATTAGAACATTAAGATTTCATGTTTTCTAAACATCCATATTACTATGAATAATGAAGAAGAATATTCCACCATTATATTACTATATAAATTGATAAATCCCATTTATTTCATTATTCACGGTAGCCATTTGATTTCTACATTCATATGAATCTTATTAGATTTATAGGTGTCAATAAAAGAATACTCGTTCTATATTTTTTGTCACTTCAATAGTAGAAGTCTGTCATCATTCCCTTGTCCTATAAATAATTGATTTCATTGTATCTGGTTGGTTCTAAAAAATAGAGTAAGATTTGATACCATTTCCCATGATTTTATTGATAATAAAATAGAATTTGTGTGAATGTGTTACAATAACCACTATACACTAGGGTCATGGGAATCCAAAATGGAGGATACGATTTATAATAAACCATAGTGTCCATTATTCTTTCTAGTTTTATATGCATTCTAGCTAATTAGGGGTGAATAGTACAATGTATCTAATTAAAAAATATGAAACATAGGTAAAGGGAAGGATAAAATTTTAATTAATAGAATTAATTGCATGATGATTCACCCCCTCTCAGTGTAGTTATCCCATAATAATCCTAGAATATTATAATTACATAATATAATTATTAAAAAGTGTCTTTGATTCTTTATTTTTTGAGGGTTTGGTGGAACATCAAGTTTTTATCTTTTGATATTTCTATTATATAGTGGATAACCTCTTATTTTAATTTGGGAGATTATTTATGTGGAAGAGGTTTTAGTGGTAGATAAAATTATCACACATCTAGAAAATCGCATAAGGAAACCATCATGGTTTAGGTGTAAATGCAAGTGAATCAGAAAAATCATCCAATATCATTCCATACATAAATTTTTAGTATTATTATATATATTATGTTCAATATAAACCATATAATAATTGAATATAAATCATAAAAATTATATATCAACATGTAAAATAATGAGAATTTTAAGAATCACCTACCTTGATTCACTAATCATAGAAACAACCACAAAAGAACAATGGAACATGCAATCATCTACCACCAGACTCAAAGTGAATCACCCTAGAACCTAACAACAGAAAACCACCATCTATTCATGCTCAAATACTAGAAAAATTATAGATACATAACAATAGTGAACTTTTATATTGTAAAGGAATAAAAAAGAATAGGATAATATAAGAAAATAGTTCCTTAAATTAAGGGAGTCCGATCTCGGTGAACTAAGAAAAATAAAAACATTAGGTAAATGACTAAGGATATCTAAGAGGGCATATGGATTCATAGAGATTGATGAGATAATATAAAATATGAGCTCTAGGTTACCCAACACCCTATATATAACGAAACCTCAATAAGCCTCAACCACACAAGGGACTTGGCCCAGTTGGTGAGGACTTGGCAAGTGCATCCAAGGGACCCGAGTTCAAAACCGGGTGGAGACGTATTTTCTTGGTATTGTAGTATTACTGTAGCAGACACTATAGAAGTTACTATATCAGACATTTTTTGGTACTATAGAAGTTGGAACTACTCATCCGTTTGGGATTTTCAGTCACTAATTTTGGCCTCGAGTCCTTTAAGGCCTTCGGGCCACCCCAGGTCTTCAAGCCAGTCAGGATTTTTGGCCACCTCAAGGACTTTGGGCCACCTCAAGTCCTCTGGGCCACCTCAAGGCATTCTAGACACCTAAAATTGTGATAAATTTTTATAGAGACTCTAAAAGTATTAGACTCTAGATTGGGATCAGAGCAAGCGCATTCACTATAGCGGAAGCTTAGAGGATTTGTCAAAAAGAGAGGGTGTGGCATTACCATCGAGACCAGCTTGTGCTTGCATGGGAATCCTAACCGAATAGCCATGAAAAGGTGGATAGATGATATCATGATGAAGAAGCTAGTAGGAGGATTTCCAAGTATAGTCTGTATAATTCTTAAGGCCCACGGTTTACATAATCTCTAACCTTACGGTCCTTGTAAGGGTTCCCTCTCAACCCTTGAAAGGGGGGTTATCAATATCAATAAAAAAAGAATGCCTTCAGGTCATTTGGGGGGGAATAAGCCTCAACCATGTCATTAGGACTTCAACCATAGACATATAAACATATTTTAAAGTGATATACTATTTTCTAGTAATTTGAAATGCGCATAAGACATTGAATCTTGTAATCCTTCCAAACCCATTTTATGTACGTTTGACCAACACCATGATAAGAATAGTGACATGAAGGACTCTATTTCGATCCCCAAAGGACCAAAACTTATCTCTAAAACATTGAGTAAATAAATAATTATTTCATCTCACTACATATAACACCACATGATGATTAGAGCTTGCTAGAAGTTTCTACTCCTGTTTAATAAACTCAGCCACACCTATACTCACCACCAGCCCCATCAACCCAAGAGTTTAAATATACCTAAATTCCATCTAGAAAACATAAAAATCTCTACACCAACTATAACATCTACCCCTATTCATGGTGATCCACATACCAAAAAGGGATTAACCACTACAATTTCAATGAAACCACTCCCTCCACCATGGGTACGGATCCATTCCTCGTTTCCTATAGGGAAACTCATTACACACCACAGCTCTCAAAATGGACATTTCACTCCCTTGATTAACCAATAACCACTATGAATAGCCTCCATGATCATAGACCAAAAAAATCCTCACTACAATAACCATCATTCCTATCACTATGACATGGAATTCTAATAAATGGAAAAAAATACACTCGTTATCCCCTAAATGCCTCAAAACCCCTCTAAAAACCTTCATACTCTGAGAAAAAAAAATTGATTATTTTGGAAAAGTATAACCTTACGTATGGGAAAGGGAATAGTGGTATGAGATTATGGGATTATAGTTGTGGTACTATAGACGATGAACACTTGGGGTATTTTAAAATAAGGAAGCCCCTCTAGGTGGTTGAAATACCCTATATTAGCAACCATTTTAACTTATTTCCCTCATCTCTATATGAAATTTCATTATTTTTGGAAAGTTTTTGTTGTATAATTTCTTCTATAAATCTAGTTGTTTTTTATTTCATTGTATAATAATTATTTAATAGTAATTTTAGTTTTTTTTGTTCAATGTTCCTATTCAAATTTGAAGTATATATTATATTTTTTACATTGTGTTAATCATTGGTTCTTAGAGCACCAAGAACATCATTACCGATAGTTTCTATTTTTTATCATGTTTATTTTCTTATAATTTTTTTTATGTTTTCATTCAATAATTTTGTTAATAAAAAATAAATTGAGTTTATTATTCCTATCATACTAGTAAGTCCCAAAGTGGTTGAATAATATATATATTTTTATCTTTTAATATTTTTTTATCTCTTTTATATATGATGTTGCATGTTGGTGTATCTGTAATCAAAACCATTTTATATTAATATATCAAATTTGATCATCATTTATTTTTTTGAAGGTTTTTTATTTTTATAACAAATTTATAATCAAGTCCCACTCTCCCACAATTACTATAGATCGTCCTGTTAGTACTGATAGAAATTGTTGGTATCAACTCTAAAAAATCATTAAAATTATATAAACCTTTGAAATCCATAAAAAATTTACTATTGAAAAAAAAATACATCATCTATTTAAAAATAAAAACTAACAAATGAGAAATTTTACATTTCTTCTTTTACAGCTCATAAAATCTTCCTTTATCTGTGTAGTATAAAGCATAGAAAAATTCTATGACTTTCAAAAATGTGATACTCTATTTACTATACAATGAAACAACCAATTATTAAATTACAACATATTTTAATATAAATTTAAATTGCAGTGGATTAAAAATAAATAATATATATATTAAAAAAATTTAACTACATTAAAATTACATTGATATGTACAATTTAATAAAAATTAAATTTTCTAGAAATATCAATATCACTTTAATATATTGAAAACATGGTTTCCTAGTATTATGATATCCTTATAAACCCCTTATAAATTTTCTTATTTATATACCAATTCCAAAATAAACCAACCCATCCCAAACAAAATAAGAGCGTATCTTTACTAAAAAATAATTTTTATTTTAGTAATACAATAAATAAATCAATAAAACATAGACATGACATGATAATGAATTAATAAAAAATAGATAAACACATGAGATTATGAACACTAAATAAAAATTAATAAATAAAAAAGGATAACATAATAAATAAAGAAATCATATCACAATGTAATGTGTGAAAATTTTTGAAAAAATATCATTTTTATATGAAAACATGCATTATGAATTATATCGGCCACACTGTGAGTCAGATTGATGTGTTGTTAATTTATAAACATCAAAAATAAATTATCTATTATTTTACCATAGAATAAAAACAATCAAATCACCTTTTATCATTTTATAGTATCTGATATGCATTTTGAATTAAAATTTAACTTTTAAATGAGGCACATGTTTTCATTTATATTTGTTATAACATGTTTAAAATATATATAATTTAAATTAATAGATATCGTAAAAGAATTATAATCTTTTTTCTAAAATAAAATGGTAATGTAAGTGAATTTTAAAATTTCTTTGTATATAATTTATGCATCAACCAAAATTCCATTTTTAAATGATAAAATGAAAATCAGTCATACAAGATACATCATGTATCATATTTACTTGAGATTAATTAAAAAATTCAAAAAATTAATATTATATCATTTTATTAAAATATTAAGACAATTAGAGAGTATGTTCTTGGGTTTGAGTATGTGATTCATGTTGAGATGTGAAATTTTATCCTTAAATGAATGCATGCATTATCGATCATACCTAACACACAGTGTATTAAATTGAATTTAAATTAATTCCTACACAACAAAAATAAATCACAAGTAATTTTACTAATTTATTGTGATAATATGAGCATATTTTTTGGGTTCCAAATCTGTGATGTGAATTTTCCCAAATGATTCAGAGACCATTTTCCCAAAGTATCAAGAAAAATAGAGAATATATACTATTAATTCCTATAATTCACAAATGAATCAAGGATCACTTCCCAAAAGTATCAAGAAAACAAGAATTTATTCCTCAATTTTGACTATGTGATGTGTTTTTTGAACTAAAATGTCACTATTGAATGAAAACAGAAACTTTCAATAGAATTATCCACAACATGAGTCAGATTGACATGTGGTTAAATCCTACACATAAAAATTAATTAATGATGTTTTCCTAAAATAGGAATACAATCCAAGATTTATTTCTTAGTTTTGTATATGACACACATTTTTTAAACTAAAATTCCATTTTAAAATGAAAACATGCACTTTCAATCATACCAAACACATTGTGTGTCATATTACTTGAGGTTAATTTCTACTTTTTAAAAATGAATCACAAATTATCATCAAATATTATTAATATAATTTCAGTTTATTTGATTGGTATTAAGAATGTGATATGAGATTTAGACTAAAATTTAAATTTAAAGTGAAAATATGAACTTTCAATATTTAAGATATCATTTTTCTCAAATAATATATGTTCTTTAATATTTCATAAAATTCTTAAAATTCCCATATTTGATACCATTATTGTATTATAATATATTTTGAGAGGTTAATAAACTATTTGAAGAAGTTTAATTGCAATTTTATGATGCATTAGAGATTTTTTTAGTTCCACCAACTAGTTAGTGCATTCCAACAAATAACCAGTGGGATTATAGTATAATAAAAATAGTTGTATGATTCCCAATAGTTGAACCAACTTGCCGACTGATGGGGTTCCAAGATGACTAGTGGATCTGGTTGAAACCACTATCTAGCTAGTGGTATCGATTTCCTAATGGGTGGGGTTGGGAAATGGTATAAATAATATTAAAATAATAATATAACTCCACCCACCCCCAAACCCTATTTAAACTTATTTTTCCTCTCATTTAAACCTAAATGAGGATTTACAATAGTAAAGGGTTTTCTAAGGAAACTTTGGATTCTCAAAATCTTTTCCTTGGATCCTTGATCTATTTTTTGGATGGATAGGATCAAGGATTATGGAATTTTATGTTGATTTGGGCATTTGATCACATGGTTTTTACTTCTTTTCTTAAGGTAGTTGGTGTAAAGAAACTCCACAATTTCTAATTTCTTTCTCAAGTATAATCAACATTTATGATCACATTTTCATGTTATTCATGTTACTTATATTAAATTTAATCCTCTATTTTGTCATAAATTCTCATCCTTTTACCTTCTATAACTCTGGTTGGGTATGATTGAAATTTAGATAAGGACATGCAACCACCCAAGAGGTTTTCCTGCCTTTAACCATCAGTTGTAAACTAAGAAATCACCCCATGAATTTTGAAACCAAATTTGGAATTTTTTATGGTTTGGATTAACATGTAGCTTGAAAATTAATATGTTTCATAGGTATTTTGAATGGATAATTGGTAAAGAATTGGTAAATAGGTAAAATTCCTTAACAATATAATGGAATAATGATTTGAGAATTTATTATTAGACTAATTTGGAAAAATAAAAAACTATACTTTTTTTGTGAATAGTTAACTTGGAATAAAAATAAGAATTGAATGTAACTATATTTGTAAAGATAATTGGTAATTACCATTAATTAACCAATATGGAATTTTTTATCATGTTTGTAATGTAGTGTTATTTTAAATTATTTGGGTATTTCTAGGTGAATTGAGATGAGATGCATGTTGAGTTGATACCATAGGGTGAAATTAATGTTAGTGTGATACCTAAGGTTGAGTTGTAAAAATATATTGTGAATGAGGGTGATATGCATGGTTTCATGATGCTATTGGTTGGAGGGATCAGTTTCTTAAGACCTGGTGGAAATGTTCATGATTATATGATTCTTGAGGGAGATATGTTTGATTATTTTGTACATGAGGGCTTGATGTATGATAATAAATAATTCTTGAGGGTGATATTGGTAGAGTGACATGAAATTAAATTTCCATTATTTACACAATAGTGTAATGATAGATACATCCGGAATTGTGTTGACGAAGGTTTGGGCTACCATAGGTTTCATCATGGAGATCGAGGGATAGTTGGTTTTCATTGATTTTTTACATTGATTTATGAATTAATGTCCCTATTATCATAATTTTTCATGAACACATGTCTTCATAAAAGTTTTTTGAGACTTCATGTGTGTCAGTCTATTGTGTTTTACTCATTCCTTTTTCTAGCCTTTGTTTAATACCCTTGTAGACTTTTAATATGTATGTCTGGATAAGGGAAAGGGGAACAGTATTTGATTTATTTATCAGTTTTTATGACTAGATTTAGGATATGGGACGAAGCATGTGGTTCAGGACCAGTGATGGGAGACCTTACTTTGATTGTGTCTATTAGTTATTTTCTAACAATACATTCAACATGATATTTAGACAAAAAATAATATAGATTAAAATGGTTTATTATATTTTGATTGATTTAAAATTATAATGTTTTATCTACTGGAGTTTATATATATATCTATACTACGATTTACACTCTTTTAATTATTATTAACATAATGGATTCATCTTCCCAATACACATATTCAACCCTTATCACTATTCTTTAGTCTATGGAGTATTGGGAGGAACACTTGAGGCCATGTGGTAACCCATATCAATGACATAAGAGAGAACAAGGGTAATAAAACAATAAAGTTTTAAAAAAGGTAGGTTATTTTATTCTTGTTAACTTTTTTTGGAAGGTAAACAAGAGACTATGATGTTTCAGGGGTAGGAAATTTGTTCACAAAAGGGGGTAGTTAACCCATTTGTAGGGAAAATCTCATGTTCCCAACTATAGTATTATTGTTCCTAATGTTTATTTATTAACTTTTTGATATCATTTCACCTTGTTTGATACTATTCTTGTGTTATATTACTATTTATTAATATTTTAGTCATGGTTTTATATGGAATGATTTATAAATTCATGTTTCATGGTAGGTATATAGTGAAATTTTTTGAAATTAATTGTTCATGTTGGGGACATATTTATCACATATGATATATCTTCATATATAAATGGTAAATTAAATTCCTCTGACAAGTCTGGTAAAATCAAATGATTGAATGTATTATAACATGTTAAATAACTTATTAATATAATAAATAATTTGATATTATGATTATTGTTAACTTTAGGCTATTTTTATTTTGAGGTTGTTATAGTTATGTATCATGTGATCTAGGTAGTATTTTGACCCTTAAGAGAAAATTCCATTCCACCATCATTTGATTGAGTGAAAGTTTAATGGTCACCAACACACACCTCATGAAACAGTGCTGGAGCTTCCTTTTTTATTCGTGAAATATGATGGGCAATCATCTCCTAAATAGTTTCAGGTGGGTCATGTGATATTTAATGATGTAGACTACACACATTTTTTCCTCCATTTCTGAGCTAATAAGGGAGCTTATGTTATAGGACCTGCCCATGTTCACAATGGAGGGTTTCCACTAAGAAGATTAATTCTATATTGATTTTTTCAGATGATCCTAAATCCTTAGGAGACACCCACGAAGGGAAGGATGAATTATTTATTGTATATTTTGGGGGATCCATCCAAGTACTAGTGGGAAATAATTACTTAGGACAACCTGTATGAGGGACATAATTGGGAATATTTTAATACATAATTATTGGTCAATATCTACCTAAATACACTTATGGGGGAGATAGATTGAGAGTTCCTGCACCTAACACAGTGGATAATGTAAGTAATAGATTATATTGGTAATTTTATGGACCTACACTATTTATATATAACATTAGAAGGAGATGAAAAATATATGGAAAATTTCTTTTATGACGCCCTTTGATAATACGTAATTTCATAGGTGAATATTGTTCATCTAACCAAAATCCCAAACATTGTGAATCATGATATCATTTATGAAGGGAATTTGAGGGAGGATCTGAAAGTAATTCTAGTGGTTATAGCTTGAGAGTATAGTAGAACTCCCTCTAGAAGAAAGAAGAATCATTTTTAGAACTACTATCAGTACAATAGTGGGAAGAGTAGTCATGGTAGTGGTTCATCCCTTCTAGGTGGTGACTATGTATGTTGTTACTAGTGTGGTGGGCCTAACCAAAATAAATATATGTATCCAAAACTATTTTTCGTGTGTCACACTGTCAATAATATGGTCCTCCTACAAACTCTCTAAAGGAGAATTCAATAGTCGAGTATTTTCAAGGATAATGAAAATCACCAACCTCTAGTAAGGACTCAACTACCCCTCAGCATACATGTAATTAGATTTCCAATGGTCCCTTGGGTTGGTATAGGTTATGTTGTACCCAACAAAGGCTCAACAGTATTAGTAGGAAGCATAATCATAGGATATTCAGACATTATATTAGGTTATAGGGGTGTGTGAGATACATTCCATCCATTTTACTCTTAGTATTCTATATGTGTGACTATCCAAAGTTCTAGGTACAATTTTAGTAGCATCTACCATCACTTGTCATCTTTTTGATACAGGGGTAAAACACACTCTCATGCCTATTCAATTTTTTCATGTATTTGGTTTTTCAATGGAGTATCTATTTAAAGTTATGTATTTAGACATTCCATTAGTTGTGTAATATGAGGCTATCAAATAATGTAAGGATTGTTATCTAAATATTTTTTGCTATGATTTTCACTATGATATGTTCATGATATAAATGAATGGAGTTGACTTGATTCTTGGGTATGGATTAAATAGTTCTATACATAGATCATATCATCCATTATCGGAGGGTATTTAATTTCCTATAAACATAAGGGGGATTATATAACCATCATGGTGAATGGATTTTTATTCGGGTTATTCATTACCAATTTAGTGTAGATTACATTGTCTCATAGCCGAGGTGTAATTTCATATACTAGATGAAAGTGAGTATTATCAAGGGACTTTTCCTCAAATTTTGGACCAAATTCATGATGTATTTCCTATATAATTCTTCATATTACCACCAGGGTGGGATATTGAATTCACTATCAAGTTGGTTCTAGGATCTGAACATATTTATATACCATTTTTATAATGGAACTAGTATTGCTTTGATTATTGAAAGTGAAATTGTAATATATTTTATATAAGGAAATCATATGGCCAATTACTTCACCTATGGTTATTTTATGTTATTTTATAAGAAGTAATAAATAACCATTCATTAATACTTGTTTTATTATAGGTTAAACAAAATGATGTTTAAGAACAGGTATCCCCTTCTACGAATCAATGATAACTTCAATGTGCTGAGAGGTCCCCATATTTTATCAAAGATTTACTTGAGGTTAGGGTACCATAAATTGAGGATGATACTATCAAACATACCCTAGACTAATTTTAAGATTAGTTAAAACATATAAAAATTCAGGGTAATATCTTTTGGTCTGATAAATTCACCATTGGTAATCATGGAACTAAAGTATCTGATATTCCACCAATTTCTAGATCTGTTTGTGGTAGCTTATGTCAAAAATACCTTAGTGTAATACCAGTTTAGATATGACCATTCCCAATAACCTCACATCATCCTGAGTATGTTGATAGAGAATTATCCATATTCCAATCTATCTAAATATAATTGCTTGATTAAAATAGTGCATATATTAGGCCACATTATATCAAAGGTTAGAGTGTAAGTGGTCCTAAAGAAAGTGATAATAGAGGTATCTTGATAATGGCCTAAGAGTGTTTTAGATATTCACCTAATTCTAGTATTAACAAGATATTACCAATTTTTTATCTTAGATAACTACCATATTGATGTTTTTATGTCTGATATGACCAAGAAAGGGGCGAAGTTTGTTTTGTTAAATTCATGTTATGTGGATTTCAAAGAATTAAATAGATGGTTGAACTCATTACAAATCCTCTCATAACCTAATCTAGGTAACGAGTATACTGTGTATTATAATGCATCAATAGTTGTGATCAAATCTGTTCTAACTCAAGAGAATTGATTTGATTCTAATAGATCCTGATAGTTTATATATCATGAGAACTATTATCTCAATCTTGATCAGGAGTTAGTTATGGTGGTACATTCCTTGATATAGTACCGAAATTTTCTAATGGGGGAGAGGTTCATGGTGCACGTGGACTATAATATATTGATGTACATATTCTCACAGAGAAACGTGAACCTTCATCATAGGATGTGGTTTGACTGTCTTAAATCCTTAAACATCTATCTGATATACACTCCAGGCAAGGATAATTTCTTTTCTAATGCTCTAAGTAGGAATACATTTTCAATGGAAGTGTTGAAATATTTTCATGAATGGAAATAGATGGAAATTTTTATTTAATTGCATCTAGATATTCAAGACTCTCAGGGATGAGTGACTCTGACATCAAAATCTAGTTTTCTCAGTCATTTTGATAAAAATAAAAAATGGATGTTATCTAATGAAGAGGTTTTATCCATGATAGAAAACATATATGTTGGGGAGACACTATCATGTTGGTCTCTTACCTATGATAAGGTTCATTTTATCCATTTCAATATCTGGGTTCCAAACAGATTTCACAAGGATGTAATGAAATAATATCATACATTTTAATGAGTGTTAAATCTGAAATTTATGAAAATTTATTGTGAATTTTATTAGAAATATTTTTTCCCAATGATGAAGAAATATATAGTTAGATTCATGGTCTGATGCTTCACCTGATAGTAGGTTGAGGTTAATCATCATCTATTAGCTTGGTTATTTCATACTTTTCGTATTCTGTAATGGAAGTGGGATGATGCCTCCAAAGAAATCATGATATAATTACCCAGTAAACCTTCTAAAATTCATACATTATGGGTAACCATAGGTCGAAAGATCAATGTGACCCAAATCTTATCAATTCAGGATACCTTCACCATCAATGATCAGGGTACCCTATATGTATAGGAGATAGTTTAGTGGAATGGATTTTTTAAGAGTATACTTTAGGATCCATATGCCAATGTTATGATGTGGTTCTTGAATTAAATTTAGAAGGAATTGGAATTGTAGGTTATTCTAAGTATATCCATCCATCTGGGGACTAATGGTCAATCTAAGTGGATGATTTGAGATTCTAGAGGATATGTTTTGTGCCTATCCTGTGGAAATTATTTGTTCTTGATATTAGAATCAAGAACTCATGGTGTTCACGCATAATAATACAATCTAATAATAATTCAAAATTTATCCTTTCATATATTTATATGGCAAGCTGTGACACTTTCCATTGTGCTGGCTAGAGGTAAGGAGTCAATTCTCATCAGAACTAGTCTTGTGCAGGATACATAAAAGATGGTTAAGTGGATCTAAAATAGATTAAAAATAATGCATAGATATTTTAAATCTTATTATAACCATCCAAGATAACCACTATATATCTAGGTGAGTCACTAGGTTTTTCTTTAGGTAACCCCTAGGATTGGGACTCGCGGCCACATAAGAGGTGTGTAGACCATTGACCATGGATTAGAAACTTGGAATTATCCACATGAATTGTAAACCCAAATTAATGAATTGGTTTTGGTTTTTCATAACTCGTAAATTGAAAATTCGAATATATTACATTGATTTTGAATGGAAATTTGGTATGGAATTGGTAAAAAAGAAATAAATGGATTGATGATATAATATAATAATGATTTTTGACTTGTTAATTAGGTTAATTTGGATTGATAATTAGAATTTTTATACATTTTATGATAATATATAACTTTTAATTTAATAGTTAATGTAATGTAACTAGAATTGTCATTATAATTGGTAATTGTATTGAATTAAATAATATTCCATATGTTAGCATGTTTGGAATATCCTGTGATTTTATATTCTTTAGATATTACAAGGTTCTTGGTGGCTAAAAACATTTTGTCTTAATGAATTTGGGTGAGATGATTATTATCATGATATCTAAAGTTGAGATACATGGATACATGGTTCCTGGTGGTGAGACATGTGGTTTCATGATTCTAGCAGTACAAGGGATGGGTTGTTTCCTATATGAGGGTGAGTATCATGATTTATGGATGGTTGATGGATATATTCTTGATACTTTGGAGCCTAAAGGAATGATTTATAATCATTACTAATCCCTAGTGGAATGATTTGTTGATGGAAATGAAGTTCCTTTCAAGTTATTTTCTCTATGAATAAAGTATAAGGAAATCAAGAATCATGCTAAGGTGGGTTTGTACTGACCCCATGTGTCATCCTAGAGCTCAAGGGATGATGACTTTCTTTTATATTTTATATTAATTTATGAAAAAATTTCATATTATGGATTCTGATGTTATTTTGATAGATTATTTTTTTAGAAATCATCAGTGACATCCTATATATTTTTACTCACACCAAGTTTGGTTCACTATTTGGTACCAGGGTAGACTTCATGGATGTAGATCTAGATAAGGGTAAGGGACCCTGTGCTCAATTTATTTCTTTCGTTGTCAGATTGGATCAAGGATATAGGACTGAGCATGGGGTTTTTGATTATTGATGGGAGTATTTATATTGATTCTATATTTTAGTATTTCTATATGAATTTTTGAATGACATTTTGATGAAATTACAACGTTCATTATGTTTGTATTGATTTGGAATTGGCATGTTTACCTTCTGGGGAATATTTATATTGATTTTGTAATTTTTTTAACTTTTTTTATTATTATTTACCAGATTTTTTTCTCGCTATAAATATTAATCCATCACTACTACTCACTGGCCTCCAGTTTACAGGAAGGAACAGTTTAGGCCATGTGGTGACTTGCCTTGGTCACATGAGGGGGAACCTAGTTAGAAATGTTACATAATCAATTCAGCCACACTATATTCCAAATTTATGTGAGGTTAATTTATATATTTCAAAATTTCCAAATGTATCAAGATGTTTGGACAAGGTTTCATCTATTTTCAGTATATGATGTTCATTTTGAACTAAAATGTTAACTTTAAATGAAAACCCACACTTTCAGTCATAGAAAACACATTGTGGGTATGATTGATATGATGTTAATTTATACATGTTACAAATGAATTATCAAAATTTTCCTAACATATCATAAAAAAAATTAGTGATTTTTCTTGAATTTGAGTATGTGACACATGTTTTGAACTAAAAATATCATTTTTAAATGAAAACATGCGTTATTAGTCATATCGCTCACACCATGTATTAGATTAAATTGAGTCTTATTCATATTTGTAAAAAATGAATCATTCATCATTTTCCAAAATTATCAAGTAAAACTAAGTGTATATTCTTTTTTTTAAATTATTTACTAGTGTTTTAGATAAAATATCAATGTCAAACTGAATGTAACCACTTTTTGACAATCCAAACACATCATGTGTTAGATAGATGAGTGATTAATTAATTTACATCATAAATAAATCAAATATCATTATCTAAAAGTATCATGGTAGATTGAGGATATTTTCTTAGTTTTGACAATGTGGTATGCGTTGTGAGCTGAAATGTTGATTTTATAATGAAAACACACACATTGAGTTATACCAGACACATAGTGTTTCATATTGATGGACATCCAATTTATATACATCACAAATGAATCAAGGATTATTTTACTAAAGTATCAAGATAATAAAAGTCCATTTTATTAGTTTTGAATGTGTGTTAGGAATTTGGAACTGGAAGGGAGCTTTTTTATTAAAGCATGTACTTTCATCCATAAAGGTCGCACCATGTGTCAAATTGATGTGAAATTAATTATGAAACATGGCTAATAAATTATCAATAGTTTTCATCAATTATCATGAAAATTATATATTTTTTTCATATTTTGAGTATATAATATGCATTTTATACTAAAATTTTACTTTTATATGAAAACACACACTTTAAATCATAACAACCATAGTTTGGGTCAGATTGAAACATGTTTAACTCCCACAGATTGTAAATGATATATTAAATTATTTCTAATATATCAAGAAAATATTAGTTTTTTTAATATTTTTTTAGTATGGGGTGATTATTTTTTATTAAAATGTATTTTTTAAAAGAAAACATGCACTATTGATCATACCATCCACACTGTGTATCACATTGACTTGAAGTTAATTCCTACACATTAAAAATTAATCGTAAAAAAATTTACTAAAGTATCCAGAGAATTAAATAATATTTTCTTTTTTTTTTGTAATATGTGATTCACATTTCGATCTGAAATAAATAATTAAATGAGAATGCATACCATTGGTCAAACCATACATACCATCTATCAGATTGACTTCAGGGTAATTATTACACATCCAAAATTATTCATAAATAATTTCCCAAAAATCATCAATATAAAAAAATGTGATTTTTTCAATTTTGAGTAGGTGAGATGCATTTTTCACTAAAGTATCACTTTTAAACTCAAAACATTTACTTTCAGTCAATCTAAAAACACCATTTATCATATTGATATAAGTTAATTATTATACATAAAAAATTAATCACAAATAATTTTCAAAAAGTGTTTCTACAATCTAATAATGTATTTATATTTTTAAATATTGGAAACATATTGTGAGCTTAAATGTTCATTTTATGATGAAATCATGCAATTTGAGTCATACTAGACACATTGTGTAACAAATTAGAATATGGTTGATTCCTACATGTCAAAAATGAATCAAGGTTAAATTCCCTAAATTATCAGCTAAAAATTGTGTATACTCTATTATAACCACGTGACATGAATTTTTAAATAAAATGTAACTTTTAAATAAACAAAAAGTCATTTAATCATACTGGCCACACTGTGTGTCAAATTGACATGTGATTAATTCTAGAACTTCAAAATTAAAATGTTGTTGTTTTTATTAATGTTTTAGGTCAATAGGATAATTCCACTTAGGTTTTGGTATGTGATGTGTGTTTTGAACAGAAATGTCATAATTAAATGAAAAAAAATTTAAATCATATTAACCATAAATTATTTTATATAGAATTATATATAATTCCTACATATCATAAATAAATTGTAGATTTCTTCATTAAAATATATGGATAATATGTGTCTGTTTTATTAATTTTATGTATATGATTCATGTTTTGAAATAAATTTTATTTTTTTTAATTAAAACATGGACTATTAATCATATAGGATACACCATGTATCATATTGACATAAATTTACTTATGACACATAAAAATGAATCACAAATCATTATCCTAGTTTATCATTCCATTATGAGTGCATTTTCTTTGTTTTGAGTGTGTTATGTGTGTAGTGATTTATGATGTAACTTAAACGGGAATGGTTATCATCAAATAGTTTTAGACAATCATGATGGGAGCATGAAAAAATGTATACAAGTACACTAAATATAGGATTCAGACATTTATATCATTGATAGTTTCATACCGGGATAATATATTATAGTAAATTCAATAAAATATTTTTCTATTTTTAAACATAAAAATATCTCAAAAGAATTTTAGTAAAAGGGTTTAGACTTATATGGAATGTATTATTTCACTATTGAACATAAAAATTAAAATAAATAATAAGTAACTCCATAAAGTGATAATTAAATAGTACCTTAGTGAATCATCCTTGTTGAATCCCCCATCAGGTAATTATTTTTCACTAAGTATTTTTAACCAATAAATGAAAAAAAGGGCCTCATAACTAGTCCATGGTCCTTTTTATAGATAATATCATTTCATCTTTAGAAACCCACTTTATGTCAACTAATCCTTTTTCCTTTAGAGTTTAGGGTCCTTCTATATAGAAATTATTTTTCATTAAAAAAAGACCAAAAATTATATTTGAATACCTTTTTAGATCATCATGGGCCTAAAATGATTGGAGAAAAATAAGTAATATATTTTGATAAAATATCACTTTTAAACTAAAAACATGTACTTTCAGTTAAAATAACTTCTCTGAATAGGTGTTTTTGTAGGTATTTACAATTTCATTTAACATATTTATTAGTCATTTTATTATCCAAATTTTTACAATACATCATATAATGAATACAGTCCACATATTAAAAATATGTAGTATATTTGTTTATAATTTTTTTAATAGCTTACAAGGTCATATAATAATTGAGGGAATAAAATTTCTATCATACATTTAAAAATTTAATAACACAATAATTGTCATTAAATTTTTTTGGACACTAGAGAAACATAGATAAAAATAATAATCTATTTTGATATATTTTTTAAAAGTTAAATATTGATATAGGTACCCTAATACATTTCCATTTAAAGTAATTAATAGGATTTTTATTCTCATTTTACATCCACATAACATGAATATTATGATAAGTAAAAATTTTATAATCGTAAAAAAATATAATTAAAATATAATATAAAATTTATAAATTGATGTCTATTTATAAAATTTTAAATATAGTGTATTCAAATTTAATAAAGGAAATCATATTTTGTAGTTTTTTTAGAAATACATGCATTGGATCCAAGAAAATTTCATAGTATACTAATTTCCTTTAATAAGAATCAACTGATTCCTAAAAAAACCAGTAATGAAAAATGAAACTATATTTTATAAGATTATATTATAGTGTTTTTTCTAGTAATGTATGTATTAAGAATAACTTTCCATTTTTTATTTTCTATTCAAACATTAAAGATAATTTATATCATATTTTTGTGATATTGACATATCATATTTTCAATTATTTTGTAGAAGTGATATGGGAACTATTTCATCTAAATTTTTATTCTGAGGGTTTTGCATTCACAAAATGAGGATATATAAGCTTTTAGAAAATATGAATAGTATTTAATAGTAATGTGAATAGAATATAAATTCTTAATAAAAAAAATAAAAAAAAGTTACCTTGTGTATACATTCATAATTTAGGCTCCCAATCATTCATTCTTGAGAATATAATTTACACTCTCAAGAACAATCATGTCTATAATGGTATTTCCATACGTTCATTATTATAATTGAATGTTGGCCATATTTTTTATCTATGAAAAAAATATTCTCATTAAGATGTAATTTTTATAAATGTGGAAATTGAATTGGTGGGTTATAAGTACTCTTAGAAGGTCCATTATATTTATTGGTTAATATAATATTTTTTTTACGTAGAATTCCATTTCACCACTTTTTTCACATTCTTTAATAACAAACCTCATTTCAAACATTTTTTATTAATTGTTATCAGTTAATCATGTAAGATAAGTTGTAAATAATATACTTAATTATCAACATGTATCATTAAAACTTTATATGTAGAAAAAAAACAATTCAAGTGAAATGGGTTTTTCTTATTTTCATCAATATTTGGTATTGAAAACCCTATAAATACAGGTTTCTTGATTTAGGGGGTGGGGATATATGTGCTGGAATCAAAAGTAGGAATGTTTTTTATCAGGCCCCCTATGGACATAGTGAGAACTAAAAGGGGTCTTTTAAAGTGGATTATAATGAGTGGAAGCATTATGGGTTGGACATAAACACTATTATATAGTGGGTTAGGGGTCAGCAATATTGGTATCACCTAGAAGATGTGGTAGGATCGAACTCTGATGAAGCTGGAAAAAGATGGAAGTCACTTGTGGGATAAGCTGGGATGTCTTTATTGATAGGTGGGAAAGAAAAAGTGGGTGAAACCATAGAAACTTTTTATGGAGGAGAAATAGGAAGAATGTGGGAAGGCAGATGACCGATAATGATGGCATAAATTATAGTAACCTTCGATGAGGCATGAGCATAGGGCAGTTTGGAACACTAGGAAATGCACATGTTAGGATACTCTCTTTATTTTTCTATACAAACATTGGGTTTTGTGGACAATTTAACTCGGCCTTTAGGGATTGGGCCTAAAAGGTCCCTGTAATTGGATACACCAACCTAGAAAAAATAGAGGAGTTTTAATTGAATTATAAAAGGAGGAGTTACTACCTACCAATTTAGAAAAACATTAAAAGGACATATACAAAAGTTCTAATAGAATTTTTTTCATGTGAACATATTAATAATCAAGGTTAATGGGTAGATCATCACTTATCTCATGATTTATGTGAATCCCCACTCTCAAATGACATTTTGGAAATTGTTCGTCATGTAAAATATATACGTGAATATGGTACATTATACCCATCGCAATAGATATAAATCAAAATCAACTTCACCATATAGGATAACATAAAAGTTATTAGTTTTTTTATTATTCAAATATTTTAGAAACAATTATGAAAAAATTGATTACCATGGGTATGGTAGGACACTAAGGGGAATGGCTTACCTCAAAGGTGTGGCTTGTGTCTATACATTTAGTTGTTATGGGTGTGTTATTTCTTCTCCATGATCCTTTATAATAAACCTATCTAAATAATTATGCTTACAATTACCTTTTCTTTTGGTTCAACTATTTGTGTAATTATGTCATCTTTTTTTATCTATATCCCTATGTGTCATTGATTTCTCAAAATATGTTTGAGGTGACACTTCAAAACCTACACCTTTTATAGAACCATATTATTCTAGATTCGTAAAGGAAAATTAAATGAGGTGCTCATTGGGTATAGTCAATTATGATTATTATTTCTCAAATGGATAAATAAAATATATCAAAATAAATAGTCCTTATTATATAATACTGATTTAAATAAGAGTAGATTTTAATTAGTTAATTCTTACACAAGATTCAAAAAATATCTTTATATTTCACATACTATTGGTTATTTTCTTATATGATCCTATATTCACAACACGTTACATGGGATTAAAGGGGAACTAGATTATGATTCCTCAATCTGTATATATGAAAAGGAATTTAATTATTTTTTTATTTCATATCACATAGAAGTTTTAATTTAGATTTAAAATACATAAAAATTTAACAGAAGGTTACTCCATCCGTGATTTATGGTAGGTATACATTGGTTTTGATTCACACTATAACAACCTGAAATTTAATCATATATATCTCTTTGAATAAGTTTTATGTCTTTGATATATTTCATTATATGCAACAATAAGCTTAAACAAACCAAAATATTATATTCAAATATTATTATTAAATATGACAATTATCGCATATCCTTTATATTTGTGGGTATCAATAGAGAAAAACAAATTATTAAAATAATTTTTTACACTTTTATAAAATGAATTCATTAGTTATAAATTGTTTATAAATTAAAATAAAAGAATTTGAAACTAAAAAATATTTTTTTTTTCAGAAAACTATTTTTATTGTGTGTATTGTATTTTATAATAATTAATGAATTATTCTGTATTGATGAGTTATTTTAATTAAATAATTAAATAATATATTAAATAAAATATTTTTACATTCATATAATGGTTTTTAGTAGTAATGAAATTGAATTGGATTTAGTTCTATGAAAAATAAATATATTTTTCTAAAAATTATTTTTGTTTGGTTTTAAGCTCATAATTTAAAATAAATTTATTAAACTTATATAAATATAATTCTATAAAATGGTTTATTTTTTTAATCTTAATATCCAAATGTATTAATGTATTCAATTTCATTTTTGGCCATTTTAAATAATAACTTGGTTAAAAATTCATTACTACAAAAAAATTTATAAGGGTTTACGAGGGGTTTAACAAATGAGATAAGGGTTAAAATGAACTAAAAACTTATCCAAATCCTATTGTATAATATGGATTTATATAATATATCATTAAATATAGTATTATTGGATAATTTTGAGCCTTATTCTCATGATATTGATTCTATTATATTTTAATGTTCTTAATAATTACAAGTATGCCTCTCCCCTGCTTGGTAAAGGGAACCTCATATCCTCTATTATACAAACCACATGATCCATTTATATCAAAAAATATCTAACCAAATTTTCTCCCAAACTCCTTATTCATTATATTTGAGTTTTTTTTTCAAAAGTCCCATACAAGAATCTATAATGTGCTTTTTAAGTGAGTGTACTAGAAGAAGAGGTATATGTTCTTAACGATGTTTTCAAGATTATTTCCTCATAACGCCCACCAAATGTTTTATAAAAATATTAAAATTATGTGTTAATTATATTAACTATACATATATATCATTATGTAAATGGAATATCCATTTTTTCTCATTATTAGACATTAGAAAATGAATGTTTTGTTTGTCTGTACGTGTGCACTACCACCTCCATGAAGCGATATGATACATTTTTCATTTCCAATTTACATGGATTATAATGATGATATATTTAATTAATATGTCTTATATTTATGTTATAATAATGACCCTGTAATGGTGAATTATTATTTACCTATATTCTTTTCCATTCATCAAAATGAGGAGACATCAGTTGTGCGAACAAATGGATTTTCATCTTCTCAAAGATATGAAATTACTTTTTCATCCTCAATTTATGTGAAAAAATATGATACTTATTACATTATGGATATGTTTTAGAGGATTAAATAATGTAAATTGAGCATGCATCCGAGCCATGTAACTAAAACATTTACAGAAAGCATACAATATTTCAACCAAATATTCATTTAAATAAAGAATTGTTCATAAAAGTATAATAGGAAATTATAAATGAGTGATACATAGTTACTAATATATCAATATATTTTATTAGTATATTTTTAAATAAATATATATTTATTATATTGTGTTTTTTAATTCATATGATGAAATATGGGACTTGATGTAATGATTTATGCTACAATATCATTTCTTTTCAAGATACATATGTAAAGATTCAATTGAGGGAAATTATATGATCCAAATTCTTTAAAACCCATATATTTTTCTTTTGATATAGTTATTCATATAGTTTTTATATATTATTACTTTTTCCCTCACTTCGTAACTTAAAAAAATTCAAAATTATTTTAAGAAAAACTATCCCTATTTCCCCTTTGGCCAATGAACTTCTTATTTCATGTCTGTGTTCTTTAAAGTGTTTTCAATAAGGTTTATTTACATATTTTAATTAATTTTAAAATTAAATTTTTACCATATTTTACATTCCATTAAATGTATTAAAAATTAATTTTTCCAATTTTTTTAAGATGTAATTTATGAATTTTTACAAAAAATAGTGAAATGAATATCTCTTTTTACATTTACTGCATGAACAATTTTTTTCAATTTCATGGATATTATTTTATTTGAATATTCCTTTAAATTTTTACACGATCATTTTAAAATAAAATGTTTTACTCAATATTTTTATATTTAAAAAAAATTACCAAATGGAAAGGTTATTTTCATTTTTTTTAAAGAAATGTTAAAACTCTATTTTAAATGTATTTTTCATGTCTTTCATCACCATTAAAGATTTTTATGATTCATTAGATATTTGACCATATCATACCATACTATTAATTTCTACATATGGATAATTATGATTTAATTTTAAGGTTGATTCTATGAAACCCATATTGTTTCTAGGAGTTATTATATGATGAAATGAAGAAATTATGAAATGATTATGAAGCAGGTTTCCTTTCAATTATTTATGATTTGATGAAATGATTATTCTTATGGTATTATAGAACACATATATATATGGTTTTCATTATATTATGGGTGGTACTAGAATTAAATAACCCTATAATTAATTGGGTAAATATTGATATCTTGTGGGATAATATGGACCAGAATGGAGAGTGAACCATGTATAGGGAGGGACTCTATCAATTATGTTAGTCTTGGGAGTGAACCTTCACTAATGAAATTATAGAGTAGGGAGTGAACCGAATCAACTATTATTGTATTGGAAGTGATCCATGATGATAGAAATGATTTTCCATGCTTATGTGTATTCTATAAACCTATGTAGTATTCTAATGATATGTTATCATGTATCATTATTAATTATTGATGATTTAGAAATATTATAAATTATGTATTTTGTTTTAGTAAATCCAAATGGAATGATTCTTGATGTAATATCATTGATTTATTGGGAATGAATTTTATAATTTATTATCATTCTATCATGTCCATATTCATTTCAAATGCTTAGTTTTGATCACTGATTTATAACTCATATGTTTACCCTTTATAGGGAATTTGATCTCACCATTTCATATATTTTATTTCTACATGTTATGATGGATGGTTTTGAGTTAGGTATTTCTAAGAAGATAACTTTTTGAGAATAATTTTTTTGAATAATTTTAAGATCATTCATGGAATAAGATGATTATACATTTGTCCCCAAAAGTCATCAAACCTTTATAATTCTAAGGAATGTATTATTCTAATACATGTTGATTATTCATCTAAAATTACATAATATTTATGTATATAATGTTTTCATCACCTCACAAAATTTTTATTTTTATCACACAATTTTGTTTCATAAATTAAAAAATTTTGATTCTATGTGAGTAAGACATTTAATATCAAATAAAATATTTCTAATTACAATTTAGTTGATGTGATTCATCCCCACTACATCCACTGAAATCATTTCATTTTTATTTTCTTATCATGTGTTAATATAATAATAGTGAGTGGGGGTTTACATTCCCCTTAGATTCCCTAAGATGTTTCATTTGAAGAATTATATAAAAAGATATGTGGGCCTTTCCAATGACCATTAATACAAATTTTTGTCAAAAATCATTTAATATAAATTTACTCTCCAAGGGAAAATAAAGAGTAAATAAATGTTCAAAAAAAAATTTTAATAAAATGGAGAAAGAATATAATTTTGTTACCCTAATTTATTCTCATAGTATTATCTTAAATGTATTAGTAACACTATGTGTACATAAATTAGCACATTAATTTGAGTAGTGACCCCAATTTCACTATTTAAATTATACTTATTATCATAAATAGTTTGGTAATGTTCATTCCATCCAACCTTGGATTTTGGGCCTTTTCTTCAGAAATTAATAATTTTTGTTAATACTACCTTACAAGGATACTCTTTATTTTTTCTAACCGTAGATTTATCACCTACCAACATTTCCTAGATTTTAAAATTATCAATATGTTGTTTTTTAGGATTGGTAGAATCAACATGTGGAGAATATTTTTGTTCCCTAGGATTGATATAATCAATATATAGATAATATATTATATTTATATGTCATTAAAATTTTAATTTAGAACACAAATATGTAGTTGGGAACACATAATATTATTAGTTAAGGCATTATATTTTAAAAAAAATCATGGTCATTGAACATTATTTTCTATTTAGTGGTTGGAGGGATTTGACCCCTCTATCAAGTATCAAAATCATTACATTATATTTCCATCTGAAACATAAGAAGAACCCTTGGTTTTAACCACTATAAAATTTTGATTCCCACAAGTCACTATTTCATTATTTATTTTATATTATCTTGTGGAATTTTAAAACATTAAGAGTTTGTTTTTAAATTTATAAAATCTATAAATTTTCTTATGTTTCACAATTACTGTACATGGTTTAGAGGAAACCATATGACTACCATTTTATAGGATATTTTCATGTTATTGTCTTATAATATGGTTTGTCTGCACATTTAGTGCATAGTTGATTCCAAACCATGTGAAACCAAATAGAAACCCTGAATACCATTTTATGCATAAGGATATTGGCATACAACTTGTGCGCAATAAATAGAAACTATATGAATGGATTGTGATGGGGATTTTTAGTTTAGAATAAATATTTTTCATGGTCAGTGGATTTTTAGTAAAATTTCCATCCATGCCATGAGAGGATGATTTTCTATGAAATTACAACTATATGATTAGTGTACAATTTAACAAACCATGAATCTTAACCATGTGAGATTCCTGGATTCACATGAATTTAATATTATGGATTTATCCCTATAGGTTTATCCAAATTTTTTCCCTCTCTCTACAGATTTCCATTTGGTTATCTGTGAGTTTCATTAGTGGAACTCTTCCCATCCACCCTCCTTATATTCATACATATTCTACTCTATTTTTTAGTGGAACATCAAGGTATATCTCTTATTTACTCTTCTCCTCCACATCCCATATATTTCCCCTTGTATTTATATTTCTCTCATAAACCTCTATGTGGTTCAATTTTAGGGTTTCTGAGGGTTCTAATCATGGGTATTTGGGTTGTTAGGGTTTTAAGATGGTGTCTTCATACTCAGTTGTGAATTATATATCAAATTCAACATGGTAAGACATTTTTTCCAAAGAATAGTGCATGGGGTTTTATTATATCTTTTATACTTTATTCCATGAGATGCCAAAATTTTTTGAATAAATTTTATTTCCAAATAATTCATCTATGTATTACCCATGTGGGGATTAAAATGGTTTCCAAATGGTTTTAAAACTTATAATAGACCTTTTATATCCCATATTTTCGATAAAATGAATGAGTGGATCTTTTAAATGAATTTAAAGGTTTCAAAATGGTGTTTTACTCTAGTATATTTCAAAAAATTTGTATTTTTATTAGTTTTAGTTTTTTAAGGGGTTGTTTTCCCTAAATCGAAAGATTTTATGAATTTTAGACTTATAGTGATTTAATTTTAATTCAATGGGGAAAGGGGTTATATCAAAAAAAATTCATGGAACCAATGGATTTAAAGTAATTTTTAAATGGTTAGTCTTTTATGATCATAAAGCTGCTTAAAATTCCATGTGTTTTTTTAATGGCCCATTTGTCACATTATTTTAAAGAGTTTTAAAATTTTTTGTTTCACTCATTGTTCTGACCCATTGTTTATATGAGGTTCATTATGGATTATGGCGCAAGGGAATACTATGTATTTATTATATTTTATTCTTAAGAATGGATTTGAAATGGTAAATTTCTTGTGGTGGTGCTAGTGGTGGGATGGGAATTATTTATTATTCTTAAAATATTAATCCATGTGATTTTTTTACACTCACCTATATTGATGGATTCCATGGGAATCTCAAGTGACTAAAACATATGTCTTGATGTGTACATACCCTAGTATATATTGTACTCTCATACTATAATTTTTTCCAGTTATGTAGCATGATTTCTAATATGGTGATTATGTTTCCATGGTATCTTGATTTCTACTAGGATAAATTATATGACCTAGTTAGTTTGACAAGACTACTGGGATAGATAGTTTTTTTAGTGTTAATATATTATTTCTTTTTATAGTTCAAATAGTTTTTCATAGGTCTAAGGTATTTTATCCTGAATTTGGTTCATTTTTATCTATATTTAATTGATCATGATACATATGATTTTATTATATCCCCCATCTCTCAATGGTTTGGAATTATGGTTTTATTTTTCCTCTTTTAAATTATTTCCATTCATATATTTGTTTCATGGGTTAAGCCTTATATTTGATTATGGTTTTGATTTATTTTCAAAATAAGTTATAAATGTCTTGTAAAGTGTGATTTTATAAAGAGATATGACATTTGTATTAAAGAGATATTTCAAGAATTTTTTGTGAAAATTGGTTGTTATTACATAAATTTAAATGTCCCATTTTCATGGTTTCAATGATATTTTAAAATGAAAAGTTTTATTTTATTATTTGAGTATAAATTTATATTTTTAAGGTAGATGTGCCTCACCTGTTCTTAACTGGGTTTTCCTTATTTTTTGGAAAGAAGGAGATAAATTGTGGTATTTAATTTTATTAGGCTTGATCATGTGAAACCCCTTTTTACATTTATTTTCAAACATGGATATTTATGGATGTATTATAAAAGGAACTATATGAAATTTTGGGATAAATACTGGTGTCTATGTGTAAGAATATTATACTTTTTTAGTCCATTATGAGTTAATATTTCCTTTTATTAACATTTTTTGAACTATGAATTATTTGGGTTGAGTTTTGAGGGATTTTTATTGGTTTTATATTGTATTAGAGGCCTTTTAGAGATAAAAAATTGGACAATGTTTCTCCTGAACTAGGATAATAATCCAATAAACTATGTGTCTAGTGGAAGAATCACTTTGGGTTGATCAGTGTTAAGGAGCATGGTTTATCATACCATGTGACCCGACCTTAAAAATAGTGAAACATTTTTAGTGACCATATTAATGATTGGTGAATGGTTTTAAATACATGTGGGTTCCCAAAATAGGTAGAATCCTCACATGGTTTATGAATAGTTTGGAAAACTATGCAACCAAACCATGTGTGTGTGATTTAATGATCCTAAAATCATTTTTAATGGACAATAATGACATGTTATAACCAATTATTATTTTTTAATGTATCTATATTAAACCTAGAAAATACATATCCTTCCCTCATTTAATTCCTTAGATTCCAATCTTGATTACTGAATATCCATGTTTGTTAGTAACTGATAATTATCATCTGTGATCTACGAACCTCTATTATTTAGGATTCCTAAATAAATACCCTTCTTCACAGGAGAATAATCATTGATCCATCATGTTGTTTCTCAATATATGGATTATAATAACTTTTAATTTTGAATTATTGAAATGATTCTAGAACAATGTGTTATGTAGATTATTAGTGATGTCTCCTTTGATCAATCACAATTCTAGCTTCGTTAGCAGATCTAGAGTGTCAAAAAAAACCCCAATCAATATCAATTCTATCATTGTTAGTGGATCCAAATAATTATTTTGATGTAGACCGTAATTTTTTTATTATAATTTCTGTAAATTTGTTCTATAAACTTCATTCATTTATTTTGGGATCATTTCTAGGGATCATTGTTTGTGGTCTTAATCCAGTTAGATCTTGGGTGTAGCTCATGTAGTGTTTCTCAACGTCAAAAAACTATTTCACTAAAGGTCATAAGTCCTTTCCATATTGGTCCATTATTTAAAATTTAATTCCATGTTTTTTTCTTGTATTCCTATTGTAGAGACTAGTTGTTTTTTTATTAACGTATATAGGGTGGCATGTGGGACCCTAGTTTATTTTTATTATGTATTTATTTCTATGTTGTGTGTTCTTTGAGTAATATTTCATAGCCGATGGAATGTTTATAGTCCATGTTATTCCTTTATATTTCATTTATTATATGTATAGTATTTCATAGACTAGGTAATTGATTATTATGATAAATGTTTCCTTGTTATGTTACGCCTTATATGTGGTTTTTTTCAAAGATAGATTAATATCTATTTCAATTATGATATTGATAGGTGGGCCTAATAAACTTCGTTTAATCTATATTGGGGGAGATCTGATGACCTAAATTAGAGTACATGACCCTATATATAATGTTTATCATCTTATCATATCATTGTTATCCCAATGGAACACTATATGTTATGGGAAGAGTGTGAACATATGGAAGTATAATCTATTGATTGGAAAGGTCATTGCATATGAGAGCTGGTCCATTATTTGGGTGTTCCTTTTGTGTGTACCATCATGTAAGGAAGGTATTCGTGTTATATGGGAGATACTTTCCCTTTAATGTAGGCTGGGGGTTTACCCTTAATGGTTAAACTATTATTTTTCTTAAAGGTGAACAAAGTTACATAGTATGATTTAAGTCATGTCGTTGTCTATATTTGATATTTTTTTGCATAGCATCAAAGAAGGTATGATTAGGGTTCATGGAAGTTTTGTTAGAACAAAAACTCTTGGTACATGGTTTATTTTATTAGTGTGGATTTACATTACAAAATTTCAAAAACTTATGTATATGTGTGCACTAATGTTAAGAATTCATTGGTAGTATCATACTTGGTTTATACTGAAACCGTACATGGGCATCTCGATGCACATACAGACTTTATGACTATAGATCTGGTGAAGGTTAAGGGACATGATACTGGTTTATTTTGGGTGTAGAGTTGGAAGTTGGATGTGGTGTCAGGATAGACATTGAATTCTTTTTATTTTCTATTTCATTTATTATCTGTCATAGTTGTATTATTATTTCTATGGACCTAACACATTGGGAGTTTATTTCTTACATTTTATGAATTGGAATGATGATCACACAATGACATAACATGTATTATAACCGTTAAACTTTTATATTAAAATTTTTAGAGTTTTTTGTATCAGTTTATTAAATCCCTTTTCACTCAATGTATATTTCAAATTCATGTGTTGAAAATAGGATTAATAAGATGAAATTGCATAACTGTCCAACTTGATAGCAGTTCCCTATTTTAACATAACATTAAATACACTAATCAAAATGTGAAAATCACTTTTATTTATATGATCATTGGGACTCAATTAATCCGACTAGACAAAGGGGGATCTTAGGAAAAGAGTACCAAAAGAGGCCCCCACTTTGAAGAAAGTTTGGAGAAGATAGACTCGACCTACTTGTCGTGACTTGTCCATAAATAAACATTCAGACCTTCAATTGGACTCATTCCAATTCCACAGGATATCTAACCCGAGGGATTACCTATCCAACTAATTTTAAGTCAATATTCCTAAAATAAGATTTTCAACCATCTAGACAAAATTTAGGGAGAAATTATTCAATGAATAGTTACATATTCCCTTAGACACTTGCCTTAATTTTTGGATATTTTTATTTAATTTTCAATTAAAGAACTCATAAAACTTATTATCAAGGGGTTCTAGGCTAATGATATAACACCCAGAGACTTATCTTCTTGACTCAGTGGTTAGAAATGTTGTGTTTATTTTTTTTATTAGTGAATAAACAATTACACAACACTTAACACAAAATAGAACCTTTTACCGGTCTAGGTTCTAGAGGATTAGACAAAATCTTACATTTATCAGAGTTGAAAAAAAAAAATAAAACAACTGCCCACTACACATCTGTGTTCCCTAACTCCAAAAGCAGTGACATATATGATAATCTCCTAAGATACCTACGAGAAATCATTTTAAAATAATGGGTGAGCACTCAATTTCCCAAAAGGTGTTTTGAAAACCTTTGTTAAATCCCTTTTAAAAATAGAATTTTGATAATACATTTGAAATATACAATTATAAATACATTTGTATAAAATAATTCTTTCAGAAATAATTATATTTCGAAATTAGTTTTAAACTAATCCAGTGATTCAGTTGAAAATATTAGGAATCCTCTTAAAAACAAAATGACTGAGGCCATTTGGAACTTTGAAGGTTATCTTGGCCCTACCCACTTGAGGGTTGGATTCATTATCCAACTCCCTATCGTATTTACAAAGTTCAAGAACCATTTTCTTTCTAAAACCTTTTTTTATCCTTCCATACTTAAATATAATTTTCACTGGTGTTTTAAATTTTGGAAACATGTTACTGCATTAGAATACACATTACACTTATATTTATATATATGATTAGGTATGTATTTATATATATATATATATGAACTTCCATTTCATTACAATTTTATTCTTTGTTCTGACCAAACCATTGTCACCTATACCTTTCATAAACATCCATGTATCTAATCATTTTATGAAATACATGGTTTTCATATTATTATAATTTCAACCATTTTTAAAATGAAATCTTGAATAAACATTTCCAACGACATACTTGTTTAATTACTTTTAAGGATGAAATAATGTAATGAATATATATAATGTATTAATAATTACAGGAAATTTTTATGTCATGCATGAAATTATCAATAGCATTTCATATGAATTTACTCTTTCATGAATATATATATCTGTGTGTGTGTGTGTGTGTATTGAAGAACCTAATTTCATGTACATATATAAATTTATATATATGAAATATGAACATGGATTTTATGCCAATATCAAACCAGAAAGCATAAACATATTAATCAATTTCATAAATGACATATGTAATTTTTGAATATGGTCATTCCTAAAAAACAAAATGACAGGCTTTTAAATAAAATTATGTTTTAATAAAACACAATATTCAAAATTTGACAATAAAAATTTATAAATTCTTTTAGTATGATGTAATAACCTTAAACATATATATAAATTAAACATAAAATTCATTTTAATTAAAATACCCCTTACGCATAATTTGAAAACTAAAATCATAAATTTTAAATAAATGAACTAATTTTCTCTTCTAATTATCTTGAAATAGATAAATATGAAAATCAAATAAAACTATCCCTTTCTAAAATAATAATGGAATTTCAATTAAAGTATGAATAAATCTCTTAAATAAAACTAAATTTGAACATAATTTTGATAAAACAAACATAAATGTAGCATCTCGCCTTTTTAACACATTAACATTCATTACATTATACAAAACCGAGGATCATTATGGTTTAGTGTCTTGGAAACCAGGAACATAAAGCATGATAACATAAAACATTCTTCTTAAGAACTTGTAAAGCTTATCCTTATGTTAATCCTTGGATAAATACTACTTCTCATAACCTGGGGACATACATCAAAAGAAAGGGTGAGCATAAGGCCCAGTAAGGGAAAAAGGGAAACATTTAACATGTGATATTGAGATACATCAATAGAGTCATGAAGAAGAACTTTAAGGCATGAGAAAGAAATCATGAGTCATATAATAATTAAAAATAACATATTTCATAACTTAAAGATGTGGCTACAACATTTAACATAGACAATAATTTCTATTTTACCAAGCTCCATCCCCAAGGTGTCATTAAAAATTACCAAGGTTATTCACCAAGATATCGTTAAAAAGGGTCATCTCTAGAGATTAAGTCTTTACCCAATGCATTGGAGCGTTATCTAAGCGTACACATAAATTTTCCTTTATTATAATGTGATCCACATATATCATCATCAATTGTTTCATAAAAAACCCATATAGCATAAAATAAATGGGTTTGATTTCATAGTCATCACATTTTAAAAACTGCTTTAAAGATGTGATCTTTATGTCACTTTAAACCCACGAAAAAGGAAAGGGGGTTTCGTGTATGTAACTCCCAGAATTAAAAATAGAACATTTTTATATATATGTTAATACACCTATATAATAAAGAGTTTTGAGTATTAAATTAATAAAATGATATAATTTTAGAAAAATAGAAAGACATTGTGAGACGAAAATTCTACAGCATAACAGCTATGTTACAGGGTTTTAGAAAACATTGAAAAGAGAGGGTACATGGGTCACCCACTCATAAATGATACATAAAACAGTAGGGGGACATAACATAAAAGATATAATAACATGGTAATAAAATTTTAAATACATACCATATGAAATGAAAAACATGGAAGGAAGACAAAAATGAGATTTCTCTTATGAAATTTTGGCAGCCTAACGGTGTTACTTAAAACGTCAAAATACTGAATTGACGATATCAAATTGGGTATCTCATCATATGAACATAAAAGATCAGTATGATAGATATAGAGACCATACCCCAACATAAATAAAGGGACATGAAAGACTTGACGTGAAAATAGATCTTGAAAATGAGAAGGGTGAAAGAATCCCATAAAAATTCGGCAGCCTAACGGCGCCACTTAAAACTGCAAAATACTGAATTGAAGAGATAAAATGGGGTATCTCATAATATGAACATAAAATATCAGTATTATAGATATAGATATCATACCCCAACATAAGAAAGAGTAACATGAACGACTTTACATGAAAATAGATATTGAAAACGATAAGGGTGAAAGAATCCCTTCAAAATTCGGCAGCCTAACGACGCCACTTAAAACTTCAAAATAATGAATTAAAGAGATCAAATAGGGTCTATAATAATATGAACATATAATATCAGTATGATATATATATATATCATACCCCAACATAATAAAAAGGAACATGACAGACTTGACATGAAAGTAGAACTTTGAAAATGAGAAGAGTGAAAGAATCCCTTAAAAATTCGGCAGCCTAACGGCGCCACATAAACATTCAAAAAATGAAATGATGAGAGAAAGAGGGGGTCTCTCATTATATGAACATGAAAAGGATAGTAGGATGAATATAAAATAACATCCTCCAACATAAGAACATGGAGCATAAAAGAAATGGCATAAAAGAGAGTACTTGGAAAGAAAGATTGAGGTAGGATCCCTTATCTTAAAACGTAACTCTTAAAACTCAAAGGATGGGACCTTGAGGGATTGGGGGAACCTTGGGAGGACTCCTTGTGAGGTAAAGAGAGCAGAAATTCGTTGAAGTTGATTTTTGAGTGGAAAGGATGAGAGAATGACTTGGTATTTATATGGGAAGTGAGGGGACAAGGCATTAATGGCCAAGGGACACGACATTGGTGGTATTGGAAAAACCATGGGATTTCTCATGGTATTGGCCACATGGGAAACATCATACCTTATCTTACTATTCATAAATCACCCATATTTATTACATACTTAATACATCATTTAATGATGTCATTAAACACCCGTAACATAAAAACTGTATTTTCACTATTCACTGAAAATTTAACTTTCTCAGAAAAATCCCAAAATTCCATGTCAACCAAATATCAATGCTCTGATTCCAAAAATGAACTCCGTTTTATAAAAAAAATTCTAAATATTTTTAATTTAATTTTAAAATAAATACACTATTCATTAGAAATTCATTTTTTTAGAAAAATCCCCAAAAATTACCTTAACATAACATCGATGATCTGAGTTCAAAAATAAACTCAATTTTATAAAAATAATTTTCTAAATATCTTTAATTTAATTTTTAATTAAAAAAACTATTCACCCAAAAAAACTAATAATTGACTAATAATTTATGAAACCATTATTTACCTATTTTATTGAATCACATTACTTAGTCAAGGTGCCTAGATTATATTAATACTTTCTTTAAGTGAGATTACTAATCTATTTGGTCACATTACTAATCCTAAGAATAAAACCACTATTCATAGTTTACTATTTATCAAAAATCAAGTTGATCTTATTATACTCTAAATTTATTACTGAACATAATTTTAGAAGACCATTTTTTGAAAATCATTACACATAATTAATTATTTAAGGTTTTCATAAAAATTTTAAAATATCCTTTTTCTAGAATTCATCAATAATATGCATACTATATTTATCCGGACATTTGAAAATTCACAAACTTTATTATAAGAAGAAATCACAATTTTTATTTAAGCCAAAGGATTACACAAGGCAGTTACAGTCTCCTTACATAGCCCCTTATAACCTCAGTATATGAACTAAGTGTAAGGTGTGCTAAGGTGAGAGAATCTGAGGGCGGCTCGTCCAACATCGCATGAGTAGTAATTTCTATCAGGTTGAACTTCTCGTGAAGGAGATTATATTCTAGCTTCACACGATGGAGTTCGGCTTGGGATTGGTCTAGAGAAAATCCCAGTGGTGCTACCTCCTTCCCAAGTTCTGTTAGATGGGATTTGATTGGCCCGAGACTACTGGATGAGGCCATCGAATCTTCTTTCTATATTAATTAACCAAGATCACTTGTATTAAGAGAAAATAATCACAACATTTAGTTTCCAAAGGTCATACTGACTAATGTTCATACAATAGTCAAAACCCAACAGTCTCATTTTAATTATACTCATTTTATTAAATGAAAAATTTTTGTTGAGTATGAAATAAAATAACACAAAAAATTAAGAAACAAGATTTAATCAAAATTTCGGGTCGTTACAATCTTCCCCCCTTAAGAAATTGCTTCCTGGCAATTTTTAAAATTGCGCTTGGAAATTTCATTGAAAGTCCCACATCATAAAAAGAGTCAGTAAAACTATTTCTTGAAAAGAAAAAAAAGGAAGTACAAAGGTCACCCGAGTTAACCCATACTAGGATTCCATGTAGGAAAATATGGATATAGAGGAGAAAACAAAGGGTCAAGTTCTGAGGGAGAATGACAGAAAACATATCCAAGAAGAAGTTAACAACCAGAAAATCACAAACTTGTGATGGGTTAATCGGTCTTTGATTACCCAGTAGGAAACATAATCCAATAAAGTTTTGGTTTTACGTTTCTTTTAATAATTTTTAGGAATTAATTTACTACATATAATAAGAACATAGGGAAATATATTTACCTTCAAGTAGAGTTTCATCCTTTAATAAGTTTCTACCAAGACTAATCATTTCTCCAAACGATGAGCATTCAAAAAATACTTGGTCTCATCAAAGCACAAGAATCATCCTCTAGATAATCACGTAATCCACAAAAGAATAACTGCCTATCTTTAAGCATTTAACCCAAAAATAGAAACAGTGAGATAAAACAACTCTTCAAAAATAAAGAACCCCATAGGAAGGGAAACTACTTTAAATCTTCAAAGTTCCATGGTACTACCCAAAGTTTATCATAGACCATTCCATAAATAATTGTCCTTAAAATTCCTCAAAATAAACCAAACTAAGATTGAAACCCAAATATAAGAATGATTTGATAACATATTCTTCCAAGATAAACTTTATCATTCATCTCCAAACAACATCAACCACTCCTAACATCTTATAACAAAAGTAACTAACCTTAACATATTTTCCCCAAGATCGGTTAACCAATTCCATAAGTAACCTAAATTACTATAAGTTCACCTTAAATTCATCGGTTCCTAAAAATATAAGTCAACCTTTACTCCTCAAAGAAAATGCCATAGTAATTTATTTACCTCGATCATATAGGGTTCCCAAAATAGTGAGCATCTTCCAAAATAATATTCATCTTTTGATCCCCTAATCAATTTTTTCTAGAAGAACTACTTCACAACATTGACATGTGATTCATAACAATATATGTTTTCTTGTATTTAATATTTTCATTTGTAAACCTTGTAATGTTTTCGAATCCTAATTTCCACAAATAGCTAAACCATCCTTTGATACCAACTATAGCATCCCACCTTTTTAACATATTAACTTTTATTACATTATACAAAACTGAGGATCTTCAAGGTTTAGTGTCTTGGTAACCAGGAACTTAAAGCATGAAAACATAAAACATTCTTCTTAAACACTTGAAAGGATTCTCTTTATGTTCATCCTAGGATAAATATTGCATCTCATAACCTGGGGACATACATCAAAAGAAAGGGTGAGTAGAAGGCCCAGTAAGGGAAACAAGGGAAACATTTAACATGTGAACTTAAGATACATCAATAGAGTCATGAAGAAAACTTTAAGGCATAAGAAAGAAATAATGAGGAATATCATAATTAAAAATAATGTATTTGATAACTTAAAGATGTGTCTAAAACATTTAACATAGACAATCATTTCTGTTTCACCAAGGTCCATCCTCAAGGTGTCATTAAAAATTACCAAGGTTATTCGCCAAGATATCGTTAAAAATGGTCATCTCTAGAGATTAAGTTTTTACCCAAAGCATTGGATCACTATCAGGGTGCACCCTTAAATTTTCGTTTACTATCATGTGATCCACATATATCATCATAAATAGTTTCATAAACAACCCATATAGAATAAAATAACTGGGTTTCATTTCATGGTCATCGCATTTTAAAAACTGCTTAAAAGACGTGATCTTTATGTCACTTTAAACCCACGAAAAAGGAAAGCGGGTTTCGTGTATGTAAATCCCAGAATTCAAAATAGAAAATTTTGATATATATGTGAATACCCCTATAGAATAAAGAGTTTTGAGTATTCACTTAATAAAATAATAGAATTTTAGAAATCGAGAAATACATTTTGAGATAAAAATTATGCAACATTACGGCTATGTTACAGGGTTTTAGAAAACATTGAAAAGAGAGGGGACATGGGTCACCCACTCATAAATGATCCATAAAACAGTAGGGGGAAAAACATAAAGGATATAAGAACATGGTAATGAAATTTGAAATGCATACCATATGAAATGAAAAACATGGAAGGAAGACATAAATGAGATTTCTCTTATGAAATTTCGGCAGGCTAATAACGTTACTTAAAACTTCAAAATACTAAATTGACGAGATCAAATAGGGTATCTCATCATATGAAAATAAAAGATAAGTATGATAGATATAGATATCATACCCCCAAAATAATAAAAAAGGACATGAAAGACTTGACATGAAAATACATCTTGAAAATGAGAAGGGTGAAAGAATCCCTTAAAAATTCGGCAGCCTAACGGCGCCACTTAAAACTTCAAAATACTGAATTAAATAGATCAAATGGATTATCTCATCATATGAACATAAAATATCATTATAATAGATATATAGATCATTCCCCAAAATAATAAAAAGTAACATGAAAGACTTTTCATGAAAATAGATCTTGAAAACGAGAAAGGTGAAAGAATCCCTTAAAAATTCAGCAGCCTAACAACGCCACTTAAAACTTCAAAATACTGAATTGAAGAGATCAAATAGGATCTCTAATAATATGAACAGAAAATATGAGTATTATAGATATAGATATAATACCACAACATAATAAAAACGAACATAATAGACTTGACATGAAAGTAGAACTTTGAAAAATGAGAAGGGTGAAAGAATCCCTTAAAACTTCGGCAGCCTAACGGCGCCACTTAAACATTCATAAAATGAAATGATGAGAGAAAGAGTGGGTATCTAATCATATGAACATGAAAAGGAAAGTAGGAAGAATTTAAAATAACATCCTCCAACATAAGAACATGGAGCATAAAAGAAATGGCACAAAAGAGAGTACTTGGAAAGAAAGAGGGAGGTAGGATCCCTTACCTTAAAACGTAACTATTAAAACTCAAAGGTTGGTACCTTGAGGTCTTGGGGGAACCTTGGGAGGAATACTTGGGAGGTAAGGAGACCATAAATTCATCGAATAAGATTTTTTAATCGAAAGGATGAGAGAATTACTTGGTATGTATAGGGGAAGTGAGGGGACAAGGCATTAATGGCCAAGGGACACATCATTTGTGGTATTGGAAAAACCATGGGCTTGTCCATGGTATTTCTCACATGGGACACCTCATACCTTATATTACTATTTATAAGTAAACCATATTGATTACATACTTAATATATCATTTAATAATGTCATTAAACACTCATAACTTAAAAAACTGTATTTTCATTATTCACCGAAAATTCAACTTTCTCAAAAAAATCCCAAAATTCCATATCAACCAAATATCAATGCTCTGATTTGAAAAATGAACTACAATTTATAAAAATAATTTTCTAAATATTTTTAATTTAATTTTTAAATAATAAACTATTCACTGAAAATTCATTTTTTTCAGAAAAATCCCCAAAAATTACCTTAACATAATATCGATGATCAGAGTTAAAAGATGAACTCAATTTTATAAAAATAATTTTATAAATATTATTAATTTAATTTTTAATTAAAAAACAATATTCACCTGAAAGAACTAATACTTGACTAATAATTTCTGAAATAGTTATTTACCTATTTTATTGAATCACATTACTTAATAAAGGTTCTTAGACAATATTAATATTTTCTTTAAGTGAGATTACTAATCCATTTGGTCACATTACTAATCCTAAGAGTAAAATCACTATTCATAATTTACTATTCATAAAAAATAAAGTTGATCTTGTTAGACTCTAAATTTATTACTAAATATAATTGTAGAAGACTATTTTTTGAAAATCATTACACATAATTAATTATTTAAGGTTTACATAAATATTTTAAAATATCCTTTTTCTAGAATTCATCAAAAATATGCATACTATATTTATCCAGACTTTTGAAAATTCACAAACTTCATTATAAGAAGAAATCCCAATTTTTATTTAAGTCAAAGGATTACACAAGGAAGTTACGGTCTCCTTTTATAGCCACTTATAACCCAAGTATATGACCTAAGTGTAAGGTGTGATAAGGTGAGAGAATCTGAGGGCTGCTCAGCCAACATCGCACGAGTAGTAATTTCTATCTGTTTGAACTTCTCGTGAAGGCGATTCCATTCTATCTTCACCCGATAAAGTTAGGCTTGGGTTTGGTCCAGAGCAAAGCTGAGGGGTGCTACCGCCTTCCTAAGTTCCGTTGGATTGGCTTTGATTGGCCCGAGACTACTGGATGAGGCCATCGAATCTTCTTTCTATTTTAATTAACCAAGATCACTTGTATTTAGAGACAATAATCACAACATTTAGTTTCCAAAGGTCATACTGACTAACAGTCATATAATAGTCAAAACCCAATTGTATCATTTTAATTATTCTCATTTTATTAAATGAAAAAGTTTTTTTCAGTATGAAATAAAATAACACATAAAATAATGAAACAAGATTTATTCAAAATTTCAGGTCGTTACAATAAACATGAAAGCATTAATTGAAGAAATCCCTTAATAAAATAATAAAGTAATTTTGTAAAATTAGAAAATAGAAATTATAACATGAGATAACAGATAGAGGTCCCTTACCAAAAATGGAAATATTTTTACTCCTATTTGATACTTGTTTCTCATATTCTCATAAACAAAAATAGAACAGCACATCACAAAGAAGAAAATATAACTCTTACTTCTGTCCTCAGTTACACATATAACAATTTTGAATATCTTGGGCATTGAATCTTCTACTTAAATACACCCTCAAAAGTCTTAAAAAGATACATATATATACATATATATATATTCTATATCAATTTTAGAGACTCTCTGATTGGTAGCAAGTTGGGATGCTTATATATATATTTTTAAATGATCAACTATCTCATAAAAAGACATAATGGAGGATCTGGATTTGATCTGATTTTGAAAATAATGAACAGATTCAGTATATTTTGATATATTTTTTTTAATTTTTTAGAGGTAGGGGCCGGGAAACAATGCGGGTGATGGCCCAGCCCCCGAGTGGGTACGCGGTCAGGCATGCAGTGGCCCGAGAATCCCCTACCTTCCCCAGGCCCACCCATGGGGTGAAGCCCAGTTCCCCAACGGGGGCCGGCGCCGCGTAAACGCTTGGGTAACCGGCGTGCAATCGTGCACCGCGTACCCACGAGAAAACGATGGGTACGATTACCAAAGTAAGAATACTAATTAAATAGGCTATCTGACAATCCAATTTAATTTTTCTTTAACAAATGATTCAAAAACATTTAAGTATAATATCTATACTATTCATATGAAGATGTTGGTTGTAAAAAAACCAATAAAAACAACATATAAGATATGAAATCCTCATCTGAGAAATAATATCTGAATGAAAAGACAAATAGATGAGTTAATATATTGAAAATGGTCCACAAGTCATGAATTCAATAACATTCGGATAAAAAACCATCAATAAACCAATATTACATGTGATTTGGGACCACACACATTATTTCACTCAAAAATATCATTCAGAAACTTCAACACATTAGAGATTAGGTGTAGTCAAACCTTAATCACACTTCGAAACCCTCACTCGAACCCATTTCCAGATCTGAACTCAAACGTATAACTAAAAGTGAAAACCTTAATCCGAGATCGAACTAGTTGATGTCACTCGGCCTAAAGAGGTCTCCCGAAACTCATCTTGACTTGGATGGATACCTGAGGCGCTGGCGGACAAACACTTCTCCCTGGTCCTCGGCTTCGTCAACGTTTTCCCTAATCGAAGAATCCTCTATGCCCTCGGGTTTCCTCTGCTCAAAACCTGATTCACACTTCATCGAAACCCTATCCGGAAAAAAGTCACGATTCCCCCTTTTGTTTAACAGAATTTTGTCATATTATTTTTATCAATTAAATCTTACATATATATATAATACCATATAATATATAAATTATTATTTGATTATAATTCCATGTTTTCTTAATAATAACTCATTCAATTTCAAATATATATATATATATATATATATTATTGAAAATAATAATAATAATTTTCCTATAATTATTATTTCATATAAATCAATAATACTAAGAATTTTATTAAGTCATACTTGTTCATTTAGTAAATTAATATCATTAATTAAGTTATATTTATTTAATAAAATTCTATTTATACGAATATTAAAATGATGTGTCATAAATTGCAATATATATATATATATATATTAACTTCCAAATAAATTGGTCTTAAATAAGTTTTTTTTTCTTAAAACCCTTATATTTACTTATGTATATTAAAAAATTATTTCTCAAATACATCATTTTAAAAAAAAATTAAACAGAATTTATAGTTATAAAACTAATTCATAAATATATACTATATTGAAAATATTGTGTTTATGTTACATTTAATATTAATTTTTATTTTCTTTATCTATCAGAAAGTATCATGTCAAGATACAATATTTCATAAAAGTATATTTAATATGTTGTTAAAAGTTACATTTTTAAAAATATTATAATTCAAAGCATCAAATTTTTAATTTAATTAAATGAAATCACATAGAAATATTTGATAACATTGTTTATTTAAGATTATATTAATTACCAAAAATATCTAGGATGTTACAAAATAAAAATATTTGTGGCTATTTTATGTGATTATTCAATATATATGTCTTCATACCATTTCATGGAGTTCTAAACTTATTGTGATCACCTAGGGAGGAACGTGATGTAAATCTCAAATTTCTTTTTTGTAATATTTGATTGATAATTTAAATTAGAGGTGTATTTGTTGTTTTTATTCATCCTATATTCCTATTTAATTGATTTATATACTCTTATTTAATACTCAAACTTATATGATCAATTTTGGGGGTACCCTACACATGTGATTTTTAACACACCATTCACAACTTCTTCATCCCCATTTCAATTATGATGTTCTTATGGATCATATTGGTTGACTGAATCCACAAAAACAATGGAGTGGTCATGTACACTTATGTAATTGTATCACATTTAATTAAAATACAAACATGGAAAACACCTTGAGTTTTATGTGTGTTTACATGGTGGGTTTTGGTTATGAATTTTTACACAAATCATCAAATCATCAGCAGTAACTGATCAATAATTTTGTGTTTCTGGACAAACCCTATAAGGGATCCTAGTATTTAATAAATAATATTATTATTCTCAGTGTTAAAAAATAGTGATTAAATGATATAAACAACATTTCTTGAATCATTTAATAATTATTATCATTATATTTGCCTAGTTTTATCACAATCAATAATGTAATTAAATTCTCAGTTCTATTTAGTGTTCTTTCATGAATACTTTATGATTGATCCCCCCAAAACTGCATTTTATGAAAAAAACATTCTATTTTTTTTAATTTAAACACACTTATAAAATTTATTATCTATGGCTTGACTGAGAGATGTCTTTTATGTTTACTATATTGTAGAAATTCTAGTAACAAATAATTTTAGATTTAACGTGCTAGACAATGTGACGAAATTTTGGGGTCATTTCTAAGTATCCAATATCATTTTTTTATTTCATTTATTTATTTTAATTTTTATTTATTACAACTTTTTATCTTCCTCCCCCTTCATTTTTTTCATTTTTACTCATTCACTCTCACTCTTTCTCTCTCTTATTTTTTTTCTTCTATGCTCAATATTTTTTAGAAAAATTATTTTACCCCTTATTCTTAATTTTCTTATTTATTTTATCTTCATTATAAAGTTTCATTATTCAATCATTTAATTATAGTAAATAAAAAAACATTTACATTATTTTTTTCATAATAATATATGGAAATTAAAAAATACTTGAAATTGACATAGAAATTGAAGAGACATTTCACTAACAAATTAGGTCTTATAGATTAGGGAATTTTGGCATCATTGAGGAACCTATTTGGGAACCTGATGTATTCCAAAAAAATGTATATGTGAACCAAACTAAACCCTAAAAAATAGATACAAATAATTGAAACTTAGAGGAACTAACCACCCCTGATGTGGAGTAGAAACAATCATTGTTCCAATATCCTAAATAATCATCCATATTCAAGTTGATATTGTGCATCATCAACATACATTATGAATTCCATTTTCTTATTATTGAGTAACCTCATGAATATATCAAATATGTTCACATAGTGTGTGTAACACCCCAAGATTCCATGGTACGCTTCCCTTTGATTAACACAGTAGCGTGTGTTGTACGCAACTTCGAGTTCTAACACACCTCGACCAATCAAAGTAGTCGTTATGAATAGTAATACCCACTTTTTGAATTTTTTTAAATTTTATATCTCAAAATGGACTTCATTTTTGGATTCGGAATATCAAAATTAGCTTAGGGTGAGTTTTTGGTACTTTTCGGATAACTTTTATATTTTGATGAATAGTGAAAATTACTAAATTTTAATTAAAAACAATTTTTTAATCGAAATAATTAACAGTGATAAACTATGAATTTGAGTGGTTTTAATGTATATCTAGAATATAATTTTACCATTTAATACAATTTTGGTCCTTGGACATAATTTCACAATTAAACCAAACATAAACAAGTGTCAATCTTTTGATAGTTATTATCTCTTAAAAACATGCTTTTTGTTTTAACAACGGGAATTGATTTTAAATTCATTTCTACCACTTCTGTGTTTTGAATTTTAAAAAATGGATTCCATATTTGGAATCAGGATTTCTAAATTTTTGTAAATAGTAAACTTTTATTTTTAGACATTTTGAATAATTACTTAGGTAAATATTTTATTTACCATGGTTAAAGGGTAAATCCGGTAAATAAGGGTAAATAAATAATATTATAATAATAATAAATTACCCTAAAACGTGTCCTAAACTTATTGGTTGATACATGGCTGACCATGGGCATCTTCGGGTCTATTTTTGGGACACCATGGAGCAACTTGTAGGTGATAGGGAAACTTTATTTTAATTAAGTTAAAATAAATACAAAAATGACATAAGCATATATCTTTTAGAAAAACAATTTTTACATAAGGTTATATATGATGGAATTTCGACTATAAATATTAATTAGAAATATGAAAATATTTCCTACATAATGAGATTTTATTTATAATTTTTATACATTAAATAATTTAATTTATTTATGACAGAATGATGATGGAGTAATTAACATAATAGTGAAAAATTAAAATAATTGATATTATAAACACCCAAATAAATATAATTTGAGACTTTATATGAATTAAAATAATTTTATAGGTTATTATGACATGTTAGTATTTATTTAATTAACGTTTTGCGAAGTAATCATTCTGTTATGATTTTTAAAAAAATCAATTATTGAATAGTGTCAAATTGACATAAAAGAGTTTTTAAAAGAAATATTATATTATTAATTGATATTAAATTCCTAATAAACTAATGTTCGGTCAAGAGACTTATATCATGATATTTGTATCATTAATGGACCAATTTGAGGTCTCTTGTATGTATATAGTAGGTTTATTAACTATATAATATAAAAATACAAAGTGACATGGTAATTGTTAAACTAATTAACTAAGTGTTAAAACTAAAAGATAAGGTTAATATAGTAACCCAAACCTATCTAAAACCTATTGGTTGAGTTTTTTTCGACCCATACCTAACTTAACCTTTAAATAATCCACTTTGGAGCCATTATAAACCGAATATGAATTTATTATAAAATAATATTTCTAGCTTTTCCAAAAGTGCCCCACACCCCTCTTTTAAAAAGGCACTCCCCCTTCTCACAAATTCACACATTAAAATCCTTTTGGATCATCCAACCCCTGCCCAAATACTATCCCCAATTCCCTCAATTCAACCTATAGGCCTTAGTTCGATCAGAAATCCAACCTAAAGAGCCCTTTTGATCAAATCAAAAGGAAGAACCCGAAGAAGAGGTAATGTTTTCACCACCCTCTTTCAAGTTCCTTTATTCTCCCACTTCTTCTTTCTTTTTTATTACCATTATAAAATAATAACTCCAGTATATTATATATACTTTGATTTTATTATAAACATGTTACAACCATATTCATTATTCTATCCATCCTTTGAATGACATGTCACCATACGTGCGTATGTACGGCTTACCGTCTCCACGTCGTGGTGTTATTGTTATTCATAACATTATTATTCTAATGGGTATAATAATGATTCATAATTAATGTAAATAATAAATATAACATGATAATTATTCTGTATATATGATATACCATCGAATTACATATTATTTTAATATCAAAAGAATGATACTGTCGCTCGTGCGTACGTACGGACTACCGTCTTCACGAACGCGATGAAATTCATTCCCCATCATATCCATTAAAGTATAATTCTCATTTTATGATTAAAAATAATTTTAATAGACATGATATATTTATGTATATGAATAATATACATTCCATCCATAACAAATATGTCTCACATAACAAAGAATATAAAGGAAAATGAATCTGTTAACACCCGAAACGATGATAATACTAAGATATTATTAACAAATCAATGTTAAAAGATCATATATGATATCATATTAATGTATAGGATTATTCTATAATTTAATAAAAATTATTTCACCATTATACAGGAGGTTAAACTACCACTAATCAATGAAAAGTACAAGGTAACGGGTTTCTTATCTCACTTTTCATTCGGTGATATTTCCATTGTTCACCAATTATTTATTGTATGTGGTGTGTGTACTGTCCATTATTGTATCTATTGTGTAATATAGTTTAATTAATGGATATTTAAATCATCATTGTATGATCCTTCTTTCATGGGTGTATGTTTTGTAAGTTACCAAATCGATAAGGGAATTTGAAATTTCAATTTCCACTCATTCGGCTTTACACATACTTCATTGATTATTTTACTCCATGATTATGTGTGGAATCACTATTCATTTTATTATGTCATAATTTCCACTCCCCTTTATGTGGATATACTTTTGATACACATAATCACTCCATTGATAAATTCTCAATTCATCGGTATGAACTTGATAAGAGTAATTTTTACTCAATCTTGATTTTTTGAGTTAAACATCCAATTCATTGGTGTTGTTTTTACAAGAATATGTGTGAATGTACTTTGATTTTTTTACACTGAATATCTAATAACATTGAGTGTATTTATATTTTTCACACATAATTACGTCATTAATTTATCCTTATCCTAAGGATACTGCCTTTATGAGAGATTTCATCTCGATTTACATTCCATTGAGACTCTTTTGTGGTTATACACCAAATCACTTTTATATGGTGTATATAATGTACTTTCACATATAATATCATGAATCCATTTATTATCATGATATTAAAAAGTTTTTATTACCTCATTTATTTGTATTCAAGTGTCTCTCTTTTGGTTTGAAACTCTAACTAAAATATCATTTTAAAATTTTTTAAAGATTTATTATTCTAAATCTTTCTCATTAATGTCCATGTTTTAAAAATGGTTTTAAGGATTTATTTATATGGACATTAATGTTTTTAATTCAAAATTACTTTTAAAAGTTTCAAAGTGGTATGGGACACTTTGATTCAAAAATCTATTTTAAATGGCTTCTTGACAAATAGTGTGACTTTTAAATGTTTTCTAGAAAAAGAGGGATATTTCTCTCAATAGTTTGATGATTATTTTAATCTATGTCAATATCCTTAATTATTCTAGATTGAGGTTAATATGATACAATAAAATCTTCCATATTGTATCAAATGAGTTATGTTTGACTGTGGATGTGCTATTTTTATACCATTCATGGTTTGTGGTTAAAGTATTGACATTTCGTATTCTAGTTTTAATACAAATGTTTGTGTTATGTTTCAAAATTTTCATATGAGGAATGCATTGGACTTATTAAGTGACGGGTGGATCCTTCTATAGCTCCTTGATGCATCGGTAGGTCTCATGAGACAAACTAGTGTCTTGGAACAAGGCCTTGACAAAATCTTATTTCTGGTCTTAGCACGAGGCCTTGACTATGTGGTTATGATAGTCCGGCATTATGCATTCCATCATTATGAAAGTGGTTATTGATATTGCATGTGATTATTCGACTACTAGAACATCCATGTGAATAAGTGAATGGAATTATTTCATCATATCTTTGCCATATTATTATGATGTTCATGTTTAAAAGGGTTTTGTTTTAGTTATAAATTGCCTTAATTGTTTATGCTTATCTATGAAAGATTATGCTATATTGTTATCCTTACTGAGCATCTGAGCTCACCCCTTTCAATGTTTTATTTTTTCCAGGATTGTGGAGAAGTAATTTCTGAATGACCTATAGGGATAGCATGAGGGGATATGAAGACAAGATTTTTTTTATGATGTAATGTAAACCTTATGAATGTATCTAGTACTTCCAAGGCTACTAAACTAATCAGTCTTTTGAGAATTGATCCTTTGTGATCATGACAATTTTTTGTATTAATGCACCGACTCTGGGTAACTGGGTTTGGGGCATTATAGTTGATATCTGAGGAAGTTTCGTACAAACCTTGTAAACTAGATTTAGATAAACTCTGATTAGATCACATAGCTCTAAGATAGACTTTGAGGATTAGTATAGAAGAACATACTAGAATTTTGGTATTATAGATATTATGTGAGCTTTCCGAGAAATACATCCCTCTCTGGATACGATCAGGTAGAGGCGGATCTAGCATGTATGTACCTAGGGGTAAAACCCGAAAACACCGCTTTGAGCTAGACTCGAACGGGAACTGGTGCACGACAACGGGCCTTGATGCACTCTTGGTTACGACACTCCCAGGGGATATGCTTTGGTAAATTCACAAGATTAGTATGAACCATTATAAAGGGAATAAAAAAATGCCCCTAAGAATATATGTTGAGAAATAGATAGTGGATAACCAAGATTTTAACATAGGGTACCCCAAGTTAGGATACATTTTTCAATTACAAGATTATCCTATTATGTATAATTTTTTTCATTATTATTAGATACAAATTCAAAAATCCTAATTGTATTTTCTTTTTTTTAGTTAAAACATGGAGGGAGCAAGATCACGAACAACTCTTCTCTCTCTTACTGAAGAACTACATACAATTATTATCCAGAAGTCATGCGCAGATGATGTTGAAACTTTTTCAAATGTCCATGTTACATGCAAACAACTTTATGAGACATCCAATACCTCTAGCATTGCATGATTATTTCATGGATCAAGTACCGACTATGGGATAATATTGCGCTCTCAACTTTCTTACCACGGTAAGCGTGGGAAGTACCATCAGGTTCTTTTCAAATTCTTCACTTTATCTCAAAATTATGATGCACTAAATTATTTTCTAGATTCTGCAGAAGAGGGAGACCTTCGAGAAGCCGATATGTATCAAATTATATATTTATGTCTTTTGGGACATACGGAAACTGATTTACCAAAGACTTATTTTGAAATATTTGAAAATGAATCAGTAATAATTTTTATAAATAAACATGTTAAAGAAAATGTCTCAAAATTATATATAAGAAATACCTATTTTTTATGATGCATCGATGCTTCCATCGATATAATCCAAGATGGATGATGAGTTTTTGGGTAAATTAAGTAAGTGATTTTGAAAAATTCCTGAGGTACCACTGTGACACATGAACACATTCTACCAAAAGGCAATTCTTCCTAGTCTCTCCAGAGTTCATGATGTGTTCCACATATCACTAGTGACAAAATACATGCCTGACCCAACGCATGTACTCACCTATGAAGAATTAGAACTGGAACCTGTTCTATCTTATTTTGAAGAGCCTATCAGAATTCTTCATACCAAAGATCAAGTGTTGAGAAACTGGATGACTCGTCTAGTAAAAGTTCTATGGAGAAATCATAAGATGGAAGAAGCAATGTGGGAACCCGAGGAACATATGATGAAGAAGCTATATGGAAATAAATGGTTGGAGAAATGTTTAAATGTATTAGTGCTCTTTGTTGTTGAGATTACATTGGGTGAATTTTATCTTATATGTATAACCATACAATTTATCATGTGAAAATGATATTTGAAGAAGAAATGTCTTTTCTCTTATGGATATAGTTATAAATAACCATTTGGATTTATATGATCCTTGAATTTGGGGAAATTACAAGTTATTATATTTTGGGATAAAAATAAAAGGTGTGAAATAACATTTCTGGGTAAAATAATGATATGGTTATTTTGAGAAATTTATCTCATTTTGGTAATGTTATAAAATATAGTTTTTGAAAAAGGACAACACGCAGATCGTGGTCGCGTCGGACAAAGCTGTGGGAATCGAACCCACAACCAAAGTGCGATTGGGATTTATTGCCTACCACTAGACTACGTGAATTCCCTAGTTAGTGTGACTAATTATTTTTAGTTAAATGATTTTATTGATCAATAATAAGTTGATTTGGGTTCTTATGTATTATCAAATTAATACCCTTAGTATAGGAAAATGATTTGGTGGTTAAGGGATAAAGGTTATTTTGGAAGATGTTCGCTTTGTTGGGAACACTATATGCCCAAAGAAAATAGAATACTATGAGATTTCATTTGAGGAGTAATGGTGGATTTTTATTTATGTTTTTATTTTGGATTTATTGTGATTTGGGGAAATTATTAACCTATAATAGAGAATATGTGATTAGGGTAATTGCTTTTAAGTATGTGACTTTAAGAGTATTTGATGTCATTTGGAGATACAATTTAACATGGAAGACTACACAACCAAATTCTTCTATGTTTTGGGTTTCAAAAATAGTTTGGATTATATTGAAGTATTTTAAGAACAATTGTTTATTGAATGGTATTTATCTAACTTTGGGGTATTTTTGGTTTAATGTAAGAAATTAAGATTAGTGTTTCTTTATCTAATGGAATATCCTTTTGGGGGATCATCAAATCTTTTACTAACCATTTTGGTTTTTATTATTCTCTAAGGAAAAGTTAAATATATAGTTTATCCTTTGTGAATCATGTTATTCTCTAGAAGTTTATTCTATCTCTTCTAGTGTGACCAAGTATTCTGGAATACTCATCGTTTAAAAATGAGTTAGTAGTATAAATTTATTATAGAATGAAACTTTACTTAAAAATTAAGAATATCTCTTTATGTTCATATTCAATCTCATAAATGAATTCCTTATCCTTTTGTAATGTAACTTAAAACAAAAAAATGTTGTCTGTTTACTTTTCCTACTGAGAGACTAATGTTCCTTTGTCCCAACACAAGTTTGTGGTTCTCTTATTGTTAACTTTCTCACTATCATGTTTTATATACCTCTCCATCAGAACTTGACACTTAGTTTATTGTTCATATCCATGTTTTCCTACATGGATTCCTAGTATGGGTTATCTTGGGTGACCTTTATACTTCTCTTTCTTTTAAAGTGATAGTTTTATTGACACTTTTTCTGATGTGGGACTTTCCATTGTATTCACAAGCCCAATTTTAAAAATTTTGAGGACGAAATTTATTGAAGGAGGGAAGAATGTAACACCCCAAGCTTCCACGGTATGCTTCCCTTTGATTATTACAGTAGCGTGTGTTGTACGCAACTTCGAGTTCTAACACACCTCGACCAATCAAAGTAGCCGTTATGAATATTAATACCCACTTTTTGAAATTTTTTAAATTTTATCTCTCGAAATGGTCTTCATTTTTGGATTCAAAATATCTAAATTAGCCTAGGTTGAAATTTTGGTACTTTTCGGATAACTTTTATATTTGGATAAATAATGGAAATTACTAAATTTTAATTAAAAACAACTTTTTTAATCGAAATAATTAACAGTGATAAATTATGAATTTGAGTGGTTTTAAAGTATATATAGAATATATTTTCACCATTTAATACAATTTTGGTAATTGTACATAACTTCACAATTAAACCAGACATAAACAAGTGTCAATATTTTGATAGTTATTATCTCTTAAAAACACGCTTTTTGTTTTAACAATAGGAATTAATTTTAAATTAATTTCTGCCACTTTTTTGTTTTGAATTTGGAAAAATGGATTCTATATTTGGAATAAGGATTTAAAAATTGTGTAAATAGGTAACTTTTAATTTTAGAAATTTTGAATAATTACTTCGGTAAATATTTTATTTACCATGGTTAAAGGGTAAATCCGGTAAATAAGGGTAAAATAATAATATTATCATAATAATAAATGACCCTAAAATGTGTCCTAACCTTATTGGTTGATACATTGCCGACCATGGTCTTATTGGGGTCGATTTTTGGACCCCATGGAGCCACTTGTAGGTGATAGGGACACTTTATTTTAATTAAGTTAAAATAAATACAAAAATGATATAAGCATATATCTTTTAGAAATACAATTTTTACATAGGGTTATATAGGTTGGATTTTCGACTATAAATATTAATTAGAAAGATAAAAATATTTCCTACATAATGAGATTTTATTTATAATTTTTAGACATTAAATAATTTAATTTATTTATGACACAATGATGATGCAGTAATTACCATAATAGTGAAAAATTAAGATAATTGATATTATAAACACCCAAATAAATATAATATGAGACTTTTTATGAATTAAAATAATTTTATTGGTTAATATGACATGTTATTATTGATTTAATTAACGTTTTTAGAAGTAATAATTCTTTTATGATTTTTATAAAAATCAATTATTGAATAGTGTCAAAATTGACGTAAAGGTGTTTTTAAAACAAATATTATATTATTAATTGATATTAAATTCCAAAAAATCTAAGGTTAGGCCAAGAGACTTATATCATGATAGGTGTATCATTAATGGACCACTTTAGGGTCTATTGGATGTGTATAGTATGTTTATTAACTATATAATATAAAAATACAAAGTGACATGGTAATTGTTAAACTAATTAACTAAGAGTTAAAACTAAACGATAAGGTTAATATAGTGACACAAACCTATCTAAAACCTATTGGATGAGTTTTTTTGACTCCTACCCACCTTAACTTTTAAATAATCCACTTTGGAGCCATTAGAAACCGAATATGAATTTTTTATAAAATAATAGTTCTAGATTTTCCAAAAGTGCCCCTCACCCCTCTTTTAAAAAGGTACTCCTCCTTATCACTAATTTACACATTCAAAGCCTTTTTCCTCGGCCCACCCCTGCCCAAATACTCTCTAAACTTCCCTCACTTAAACCTAGAGTCATTAATTTGATCATAAAGCCAACCTAAAGATCCATTTTGATTAAATCAAAAGGAAGAACCTGAAGAAGAGGTAATGTTTTCACCACCCTCTTTCAAGTTCCTTTCTTCTTCCACTTCTTATTCTTTGTTATTACCATTATAAAATAATAAATCCAGTATATTATATATAATTTGATTTTATTATAAAAATTTTACAACCATATTCAGTATTCTATCCATCCTTTGAATGACATGTCACCATACGTGCATACGTACGGCTTACCGTCTCCACGTCGTGGTGTAATTGTTATTCAAAACATTATTATTTTGATGGGTATAATAATTATCTATAATTCATGTAAATAATAAATATAACATGGTAATGATTCTGTATATATGATATAACATACAATTATATATTATTTTAATATAAAAAAATGATATGATCGCTTGTGCGTACGTACGGACTACCGTCTTCACGAACACGATGAGATTCATTACCCATCGTATCCATTCCAGTCTAATACTCATTTTATGATTAAAAATAATTTTTAGATACATGATTTCATTCTGGATATTAATAATATACATTACATCCATAACAAATATGTCTCACATAACAAAGAATATAAAGGAAAACGAATCCGTTAACACCAGAAACGATGATAATATGAAGATATTATTAACAAATCAATGTTAAAAGATCATATATGATATCATATTAATGTATATTATTATTGTATAATTTAATAAAAATTATTTCACCATTATAAAGGAGGTTAACCTTCCCCCAACCAAGGAAAATTACAAGGTAAGGGGTTTCTTATCTCACTTTTAATTCCATGAGATTTCCATTGTTCACCACTTATTTATTGCATGTGGTGTGTGTACTGCCCATGTTTGTATCCATTGTGTAATATACATTAATTAATTAATATTTAAATCATCATTTTATGATCCTTCTTTCATGGGTTTATGTTTCGTATGTTACCAAATCGATAAGGAAATTTGAAATTTCAATTTCCACCCATTCGGCTTTACGCATACTTCGTTGATTATTTTACTCCAAGATTACGTGTGGAATCACTATTAATTTGATTATGTCATAATTTACACTACCCTTTATGTGGATATACTTTTGATATACATAATCACTCCATTGATAAATTCTCAAGTCATCGGTATGAACTTGATAAGAGTAATTTTTACTCAATCTCGATTTGTTGAGTTAAACATCCAATTCATTGGTGTTGTTTTTACAAGAATATGTGTGAATGTCCTTTGATTGTTTTACACTTAATATACAATAATATTGAGTGTATTTATATTTTTCACACATAATTATGTCATTAATTTATCCTTAACCTAAGGATACAGCCTTTAAGAGATATTTCATCTCAATTTACATTCCATTGAGACTCTTTTGTGGTTATACACCAAATCACTTTTATATGGTGTATATAATGTACTTTGACATAGAATATCATGAATCCATTTATTCTCATGATATTAAAAAGTTTTTATTACCTCAATTATTTTTATTCAAGTGTCTCCCTTTTGGTTAGGAACTCTAACTAAAATATCATTTTAAAATGTTTTAAAGATTTATAATTCTAAATCTTTCTCATTAATGTCCATGTTTTAAAAATGGTTTTAAGGATTTATTTATATGGACATTAAAGTTTTCAATTCAAAATTCCTTTTAAAAGTTTCAATGTGGTATGGGACACTTTGATTCAAAAATCTATTTTAAATGGCTTCTTGACAAATAGTGTGACTTTTAAATGTTTTCAAGAAAAAGGGGGATATTTCTCTCAATAGTTTGATGATTATTTTAATCTATGTCAATATCCTTAATTATTCTCAATTGAGATTAATCGGATACAATACAATATTCCATATTGTATCGAATGAGTTATCTTTGACTGTGGATGTGCTATTTATATACCATTCATGGTTTGTGGTTAAAGTATTGACATTTCGTATGCTAGTTTTAATACAAATGTTAATGTTATGTTTCAAAATTTTCATATGAGGAATGCATTGGAATTATTAAGTGATGGGTAGAGCCTGCTAAAGCTCCTTGATGCATCGGTAGGTCTCATGAGACAAACTAGTGTCTTGGCACAAGGCCTTGACAAAATCTTATTTGTAGTCTTGGCACGATGCATTGACTATGTGGTTATGATAGTCTGGCATTATGCATTCCATCATTATGAAAGTGGTTATTGATATTGTATGTGATTATTCGACTAGTAGAATATCTATGTGAATAAGTAAATGGAATTATTTCATTTTATCTTTTCCATATTATGCCGAAGTTCATGTTTAAAAGGCTTTTGTTTTAGTGATACATTGTCTTAAGTGTTTATTCATATCTATGAAAGCTTCTGCTATATTGTTATCCTTACTGAGCATTTGAGCTCACCCCTTTCAATATTTTATTTTTCCCAGGATTGTGAAGAAGTAATTTATGAATGACCTGCAGGGATAGTATGAGGGGATATGAAGACGGGATGTTTTTTATGATGTAATGTAAACCTTATGAATGTATCTAGTACTTCCAAGGCTACTAACCTAATCGTTATTTCAAGACTTGATCCTTTTTTATCATGCCAATGTTTTGTAATAATGTACCGACTTTGGGTAACTAGGGTCAGGGCGTTATAGTGTGATCCACCATGAAACCCAAAAATGTGTTTTATAAACTCATAAAGATTATATGATGATCTACAATTTATATATATTGATATTACAGCAAAATTGAATTATATTCATTACAACATATAATAAATCCATGAAAGTCTCATATAGGTATTGTGTTTTAAGAAACTGGGAGACATAAACAGCTGGTTCATAAAACATCTACATTGTCCCCAACTTATTTCATTATAACTTGACTCTTTTTTTACATATCTTATTTAATACCCATTTTCATAACTTGGGGAAAATAAACATATGAAAGGGTGAGCTCAAATTCTCAGTAAGGGTAATCAAGGGAAATATCAATCATATCATAATAATAAGACATAATAACATAACATTTGAAAGTCTTGTCCTTCATATAAAAGATCATGATATCATTTCATGGGATAAAAGTTCACAAGAATTAATTGTCATAATCTGAAGAGTCAAAAAATAAGACAATATGTTTTGTTGAATACACATAAGTATACATAATCATTTAATATTAGTCAAGGATCATTTCCAAGACCGTTATAGTGGACAAACTCCATTGCAGTATCAGTTTTACTTATCGTTCCATCCATGTATTACTGAACTAGATTTATTTTCCATTCATACCATGTCTATCACATGAGATATAAATCTTCACCCAATTAATTTTATTGAGGTATAGGTTCCTCGCATATCATAATTAAATCATTGTTATGTGTACTATAAAACATAAATCATTCATCATAGAAAAACTCAAGGAATAAAATGGGTTTCTAAAATATCATTTTATCATAACATAATCTATGTAAAATAGATATATTTCATAAATATCATTACATCATAAACAAAAATAAAATCATATTATTAATAGTAATATAAACATAACCGTATTTAAATAATTTCATCTTAGATAGATAGTAATTTTGATATAACACAGGAAATTAATTCTTGAGGAAATTATTCTTTCTTCTTCAAATATATTTTATTTTCTCAAAACACCTCACAATTTTAAGAGAAACTAATTTAACTAAAAATAACATTGAAATAATTTTCAATAATATTCATGGAATTAAGGCTTCATGAAACCATAAAAATGAATCCATGCTATATAGGTTAAAAAAATTATTCTCATACTTTTTCTAGAAATTTCAAAAAGTAACTCGAACTGAAAATGAAAAAAGATTCCTTTCATACCATGTAATAAAAAATTACCAATGGGTAAAATTGAATTTAAAAAATTATATAATAATATTAATAATATTATATTCATGAAACATGTAATTTGATGATAAATATACCGTAATAAATACTTAGGTATAAACAATCTCATATAATAATGAGATTGTGAAATTATCCCCTACCTTATGTTCTATATCCTTTGTATGTATATAAACCTCTTGTATAATAATTTTAATATTGTTATTGACTTCATCCTGAATAATATTCAATTTTATGATATAATATATGATCATGTTATGATCTGTTTGTCAATAATATTTCATTTTCACTCATTATTCGGATATTAAATACTTTATCTTCTTATACATGTTTTGTCAGATAAGTTCACGTTAAAATTCTTAGTTTATAGTAATATAATTTAAATAATTATATTATTATATTATATATATCATATTTATTCATTACATTCATTTATATAATCAAATTTTAGTTATGATCATATAAAATGAATCACATCGCATCATGGAGACTGTAGGTCGTACGTACGCACGAGCGATGATATCATTCTAATAATTGTTGAATGGTATTGAAGTGGATGGTGTATAATATTTCAGAATCAGTATAAATTTATAATAATTATATATAGTTATTATATTCATCATTGAACTCATCCAAGTAATGTGGTGGTGAAAATCATATTACACCGCGGTATGGAGACGGTAAGTCGTACGTACGCACATGTGGTGATTTCATTTTTTATAGAATTGATAGAATGTTGAATATGGTTATCTCATAATTATAATAACATATACGTATGTGAGTGATACTGATGTTATTACTTTATAATGATACAATTAATTAAGAGGTAGTAGAAAAATAAAGATGTATGAATGAATCGATAGAAGAGATTACCTTTTCTTTAGCATGATTCCTCTAAATCTCTTATTAGAGCATTAGAGTTGGTCTTTGAAGAAGAAAAAAACCTCCAGAATGTAAATAGGGGCGTTTGGAAGAAAAAAAGGTAGTGTATGGCTCATATTTAAGGCTCAAAGTAAATTTAAGTGTTGAGGTAGTAGGTTCCCTTTTATAATTGAAGTAAGGGGAACTTTTGGAAACTCTATAAATAATAATTTATAATAAAATAAAACACCAGCCAAAATCCTCCAAAATTTTCCAAATTCGGAGATGAGATGAGATAGGGTTGTAATATCATAATCCAATAAAAAAAATTAAATGTTTTTCTATGAATTTTAACCTTATCTGTTTAATAAAGACTTAGTTATCATTCAAATTTTAACCTTATCTGTTTAATAACGACTTAGTTTTTCTATGAATTTTAAACTTATCTGTTTAAATGTTTTTCAATGAATTTTAACCTTATCATAATTTTAACCTTATCTTTTTAATAAAGACTTAGTCATTAAAAATTTTTAATGATTTTAAAATAATTTAATAAAAATTTATTTTTAAAACCAATCAACATTATCAATTCTAACACTATTCAATTCATTGATTTTTTAAAAATATTAATATAACAATATAACTTCAAACAAACAATTGTATTATATTTATAGGAAGTCAATGTCATCTATAAAATTCATTATACATATTAATTATCCCAAATTATATTTACTATAATATTTTTAATAACATTTATTTAGTATTTCTCTTAACAAAATAATTACTACAAAAGTTTTGTGAAATTATTTAAAATGATAATTTTTAGAATAAAAATTGAACATAAAATAATATGATGTAGATAAATCTACTATATTTCATAAGAATACTTGTATTCAAATTTATCTTCTATAAAATTCAATATTTAAAATCTTATACTTATTAAATTGTGAAGGTGAAAAATTTAACATCACTTTAAATAAAATAATATAATTGGCTTGATCCATTATATAAGGCTTCAAAATGGTCCATAACTCGACCCTTAGATGATTCTAATAAATATATACTTGGCCAATAAGATTTTTTTACTTATTTGGATCTTTTAATGGGTATTATTCTTTTAATAATATCAATATTATTTTTTCATCAATTAAATAATTTGTGTATCATTAATGTATAAGCTATTGAGGTAATTATTTATTTCCTAAAAATTAAAATAAATTTCCATGATAAATAAAAACATTTAATCTTTGAAATGAGTATTTATAATCTAAATTATCTTTAGTATAACCATATATTAAAAATTATTTATTTATTAAAATTTGAGTGAGACATATTTAACCTTTCTTTAAATAAAATAAATTAAATTTCCTAATCTCATCCAAGTGGATTCAAATGGATACCATTTGGAACTAAGGATGATTTAGGTATAAACACACTCATCCAAGGATATTAATACAAGTGTTAGCATAATTTTATTATAGTACTCTTGCCCTTAATTACTCAGTTTACCCTTTTACCGTATTAATATAAATTACCGGTGTTACTATTCATAGTGCCCAAAAATAAAAAAAAAATATATTTACATAATTTGGACACACTGATTCAAAATATGGAATCCATTTTTCTAAATTAAAAATAGATAAGTTTCAATAATTAATTTACAATTATTCTCATTCTCAGAAAGAGAGAACGAGTTTTAAAAGTTAAAACATTGCAAAATATTGAAATGATTTTACATCAAAATTCAGTTTAAAATTAATTCTAATGGTATAAATTACATTCAATGATAAAAATATATTCTATTTATACTTTAAAACCATACAATATTATAATTTAAATATATAATTTATTTCTATGGAAAAAATGTTTTTTCATAAAATTTATTGTATTTTTACTATTCATCAAAACAAGAAAGTTTTTAGAAAATATCTGAAATTCGCCCAAAGTAAATTTTTATATCCCACTTCAAAAGAAAATGTTTATGTTTTAATAAAAAATTAATAATTTTTAAAAATCTTAATTTCAAAGTGGTTCACCATTCAAAGGTGTAAAATTACCCTTTAAAAAAATACAGGTTTGTATACATCAAATAGGGTTTATTTTTACCCTAGGACTAAAATATCATTTAGATGAATATAAAAAATATTGTATTAATTATATAACATATATATATCATTAATTTAATTACCCATAGTAATTCACTCAAAAATAAAAATATCTAATCGATTTATATTTTTCATAAATAATTGATAGTTAATGGATTCATAATACATTTTCATAAGGTAGTTATTCTTGTTCCCGCTAACCTAACGTGTAGTATATAATGGTAATTTTATACTAGGGGTGTCTCATGATTCATTTAAACTCACAATTGAATTCAATGTATGCTCATAAAGAATTAAAATTATTTAATGAGAATATTTCATTTAAATAGTCGAGTGTTACATTCTACGCCCCATAAACTGAATTTCGGCCTCAAAATTCATCACTTGGAAACAAATATGTAATGATACATGTCCTTCATAATATCCTCAATTTCCCATGTAGCTTCATAAAATTGGTGGTTCCACCATGAAACATTGACCAAGCGAGTGGTATTTTTTCGTAGAACATTTTTTCTACGATCCAGAATCTCAATCAGTTGTTCTTCATTAGAAAGATCTAGTTATAGATGTATGACTTCTAATTTTAGTACTTGTGAATAATTAGGTATGTACTTCCTCAATAGAGATACATGTAACACATAATGAACTTGAGAGAGACTCGGTGTAAGCACCAATCGGTAAGCTACCTTCGCAATACGATCCAGAATTTCAAAAGGACCAATATACCTAGGGCTGAGCTTTCCCTTCTTTCAAAATCTCATACTCTCTTCCAAGGAGATATTTATAGAAACACCTTATCACCCACATAAAACTCTAAGTTTTTTCTTCGATTTTAAGCATAAATTTTTTGTCAACTCTTAGCTTCTCTTATGTGTTGATGAATAGATCTAAACTTATTTTCCATTTCATCAAAAAATGTAGGTCCTAATAGATTAATTTCTAAAACATCATTCCATCTAGTTAGAGTTATGCACATCATTTCATAGAGGACTTCATAAGGATCCATATGAATACTACAGTGAAAGCTATTTTTGTAATAAAATTCCACCAATGTTAGATGTTGATCCCAACCACCTTTAAAATGCATAGAGAAATCTCTCAATATATCTTCCAAAGTTTGAATTGTCCTCTTAGACCGACCATCTATCTGAGGATGATAAGTAATTCTAAGACATAACAATCTATCTAGAGACTTCTAAATACTTCACTAGAACTTCGAGATAGACCTCGGATCTAGATTAGATATAATGGAAAGTGGTACTCTATGCAATCCTACGATTTCCTTTACATATATCCTGGAGAATTGGTCAAAAGAGAAATCTTATCAAATATTAATTAAGTGTTCCAACTTTGTAAGGAAATTAACTATAACCTATATTGCATTATATCATTTTGATGTTTTGGGATATCCGGTGACAAATTCCATAGTGATGTTTTCCCATTTCTATTCTGGTATGGGTAATGGTCGTAACATACCCTAAGACTTCTGTCTCTTATCTTTTACTTTCTGACAAACCAACCCTCAAGAGACATATTCAAAAACATCTATTTTCATTCCATCCCACTAGAAACACTCTTTCAGGTCCCTATAATTATATTTGTGTGTCCACATTGAGTAGAGAATGAAAAACTCTGAACCTCATCCAATATATTCTTCTTTAATTTTTGGTATGGGAGGAATACAAACGTGATTCGTGAACCTTATTATTCCAACATAATCAAGGATTAATTCAGGAATATTTCTCACCTTATTTTGTATCTCTAGATCTTTCTTCCCTACCTCCTTAATATTCACTTGTGTATATGGTTGAAAATTCATTTTAGAAAGATAATATTTCTTTCCTTCCTTTAAAATTTAAATATCCATCCTTTGAAAATCCATAAATATTGTATCTTTTGTCATCCTCATCATGAATAGGCTAGCATTTGTTTGTAAACTCAATGAATCTAACACCTTGTTCTCTTTCCCAGGGTGGTAATGTGTTGAGTAGTTGTAATATTTAATCAACTCCAACCATCTACTTTTTAACATATTCATTTCTTTTTGTGTGAAAATATACTTTAAACATTTATGATCAGTATGAATGTCACACCTTTCACAATAAATATAATGCCTCCATATCTTTAATGAATAGATTACCGTAGCTAACTCCAAATCATGAGTTGTGTAATTTTTCTCATGTATTTTCAACTATTGTAATGCATAATCTATCACCATATCATTTTTCATGAGAACACATCCTAGCCCCTTCGTGGATGTATCATTGTAGATCAAAAACCTTTCTTCACTACAAGGGAGTGTGATCACAGGTGCACTGGGTAACCTTAATTTTATCTCTTTGAAATTATCTTTACATTCCTCCATTAATATGAACTTAAATACTTTCTAATGAAAAATGGTGAGTGGAATAGATAATCCTGAAAAATCGTTCACAAAACATTAATAATATCCAACCAAACCAAGAAAACATCAGATCTCAGTTACTCTTTTTGGTCTCAACCAACATTCAACAACTTTTATTTTTTGATGGATCCATAGATATCCCATCTCTTGAGATTATGTGATGCAAAAATAAAAAATTTTGAATCCAAAATTTACACATGATAAATTTTTTATAAAGATTTACATTTCTTAGGGTCTTCAGTTTAATTATCATGTGGTCTTCATGTTCTTCCTTTCTCATTGAAGAGAAAATAATATCATCTATAAATACTACCAAAAACTTATCAAGATAATATCTAAAGACTCTATTTATTATATCCATGAAGATAGAAGAGGAATTAGTAAGAATTAAAGGCATCACTGTAAATTCATAATGTTCATACCTTGTATGGAATTCCATCTTTGGTATATCCTCTACTTTGACCCTTAATTGATGTTATCCTAAATGAATATAAATCATGGAAAATTATTAAGCTCCACATAGTTGGTCAAATAAGTCATCAATGCAGGGAAGAGGATATCAGTTATTGATAGTGATCTTGTTAAGTTCTTGGTAATCAATGTAGTATCATTGATCCATATTTTTTCTTAAAAAATTAGGTTCTCTCTAAGGTGACGCACTAGGGCATATGAATCCCTTATGAAGATTATCTTAGAGTTTATTATTCAATTCATACCACTAAATTGCATCCATTCTATAAGGTGTCTTTGAAATAGGTATAGCACCCAGTATGAGTTCTATTGAAAACTAAACTTCACAATTTGGTGGAAGACCTTACAATTTCTCCAGAAAGACATCATCAGACTCTAATACAATGGGTATATTCTTAATAATTAATTTATCCCAAACCATTTGAGATAAATAACCATCATTTATAGTATAAAGACCCATAAGATAAAACAACTTTCTATTTGAAAGTTATATTTATCCTTGTTTCGATAGATGATCATAGATTGATCTGAAATATGAAATGTGACTTCACTTCCTTGAAAATTGATATGAGATCTATATAGAGAAACCAATCCATTCTAAGAATCACATCAAATTCCACTATAGGAAGGATCACAACATTTTCATGATGCACATTACCAAAAACATCAACCGAAGAAGAATTATAAAATTTAATGTGGTCATTGTGCCATTTGGAGTTTTCATAGCTAACTTAGAATTTAATTATTGAGGTAATATGGTGATAAACTTAAAAAATTCTTCATAAAATAAAATATTTTGTGGATCCAGAATCAAATAAAACATTTTCTACTTTAGAGTGGATGGTAAGTGTACCATTCACCCCTTAATTATCATACTCCACAACTATAATTGTAATTTCATGTGACTTTCCATTATATTTTTCCTTAATATTTTCTTAATTTTGATCATCATCAATAACCCTTGGATTAGGGTATTGATTGGCACAATTCCCCATTTCCTTGCACTTATAGTATTGTAGTGTAAGAGGTTCATTTTGTGTATCCTTTTCTCTGTTCACATAAATATATATCTTCTTCCCATCACTTATTCATACACCTTCCTGATAACCTCCTTTTCGACACTTAAAACATTTAATAGTCCCTTTAAGTAAATTTATTCCATTCTTCCTTCCACACTTTGATAATAAGGGAAAATCATCTTATTTTCAGTGTGGTCTTTTGATTTTCCTTTAAATTCCATTTTTATCTTCTTATAAAATCCATAAGACTAATGGGTTACTCCAATATCCATATCTACAGTGATATCACATTTAATGAATTCTTTATAGATATTAATGTTGTTAATGGCTAATTCCCTTTGAAGACTCAGTTTTCATAAACTAAAGAATCGATCAATTTTACTCTCACATTGGATAATAATTCCAAAATCGTGCATTGATAGTCTTGTAATATTTTATTTTTAGGTACCAATATATTAATCATCCTTTTTCTTAAGTTCAATGAACTCCTAATACATATTTTTTTAAAGAATATGAGGAATTTTCTTATTGAGAAATATGTTCTTGAACTCGTCCCATTCCATGGACTCAATTTCACCTCTTTACCTCATATTCTTGATAAGATTCCACCATTCATCAGCTCCACCTTCCAAAAGATATATAGATATAATGAATTTTCTATGTTCAGAACATTTTAGAACTAAAAATATATTTTTAGTGGTACTGATACATTTTTCATCAACTAATGGATCAGAAGACTCACAGAAATAAGGTGGGTGCTTCCTCATGAAGGAATCAACAGAATTTTTCTCCATCCTTTGCTCGTTTGAAGGTACCACATGATCCATATATGGAAAAAGTTGTGTAATCATAGATACATGATTTTTCATTCCATATCACATAACATTTGGTTGCTCTGGAGGAAAATCATTGCATTTCCTATCATATTCATTATTAACTCAGTTACTTCGGGTTCCATCCATTTTCTAAAACTAAGAAGAATAGTGTGAGAAATACTAATCAAGATGGGAAAACCACATAATCAAGAATAAAATTTCAATTTAGGAAACATTAGGTTTTGTCCTTGGTTATTAATGGTTATTCCTAAAACACTAGGATTGTGACCTATACATACCCATACCCTTAGGGTTCTTACTAAGGCTTTATCATCCTAGTTTCTAAATGTTAACTATACCCTTTCTCTTATACCAACTATAATAAACCATAATTTATATACATTGATACTACTTAAAAATTTAACTATATTCATTACAATATAAAATATAGACATGAAAGGACTGAATAGGTATGGTGTCTTTAGAAACTGGGAAACATAAAAAATTGGTTCATAAAACATCAAAATTATCTCCCGCTTATTTCTTCATAACTAGACTCCTTTTTAAAATATCTTACTTAATACCATTCTTCATGATATGGGGAAAAGAAACATCTGAAATGGTGAGCTCAAATTCTTTATAAGGTTAAATAAGGGAAACATCAATCATATCATAATTATAAGAAATAAGAATATTACATTTGAAAGTCGTATCCAACATATAAAAGATTTTGATATCATGGGATAAAATTTCACAATAACTAATGGTCATAATCCCAAAAGTCATAACATAAGACATGAAGTTTTTTGGAATACACATAATCATAGAAAATCATTTCATATTAGTCAAGGCTCATCTCAAAGGCCCTCATAAAGGACAAAGTCCATTACTGAACCAGGTTTTCTTTCCATTCTAACCCTGTATTATTGAACCAGATTTACTTTCTGTTCTAATAATTTCTATCTCCTGAGATATAAATCTTTTCCCAATGCATTGGAGGTAGATATAGGTCCCACCCATATCATAATTATATAACTCTTATATATTCCACTAAAACATAAACCATTCATCATAGCATAACCTAACAAATAAAATGGGTTTCTAAAACAACATTCCATCATAACATAATCCATGTAAAAATGGATTTTATTAATAATATTCCATCATAAACACAATCAAATAATATTATTAATATTAATAGAAAAATAACCCTATTTATATAATTTCATCTTAGATGGAAATTAATTTTGATATAACACAGGAAATTAATTCTTGAGGAAAATATTATTTCTTCTTCAAATATATTTTATTTTTTCAAAAGGCCACAAAATTTTAAGAGAAAATAATTTCTTTGGAAATATCCTTGACAAAATTTAAGGTAATATTTAGGGAAATAATTATTTATGAAATTGTAAAAATCCATTCATGTCATATACGTTAACAAAGCATTCTTCTCATACTTTTGTGGGAAAAGTCAAAAATTACCTCATACCTAAAAAGAAAAAAGATTCATATCATACCATTTAATCAAAATTCACCAATGGTTAAACATGACTTTAAAAAATTATATAATAATAGATATAATATTACATATTTATGAAACATGGATGTGGATGATAAATATACCCTAGTAAATACTTACAAATAAATAATCTCAGATAATAATGAGATTGTGAAATTATCACTTACCATATGTTTTCTATCCTTAATATGTATCCAAAACTCCTATATAATGATTAAAATAGTGTTATTGACTTCTTCCAGAAACATATTTATTTTTTTGATATCATATATTATCTTCTTAGCTTTTTTTGTTAGTAATATTTCATTGTCACTCGTTATTCTGATATGAACTAATTTATGATCTTAAGCTTATTTTGTTGGATAACATCATTTTCCACTTCTTAGTATATAGTTATAAAATTTACATAATTATATTAGTATAATATATATCATATTTACACATTACATTCATTTATATAATCATGGTTTAATGAAGATCATGTAGAATTAATTGCATCATATTATGGAAATGGTATGTCGTACGTTAGCATGAGAGATGGTATCATTCCCATAATTGTTGAATGGTATTGAAGTGGATGGTTTATAAAATTTCAGAATGAGTATAATTTAATAATATTCATATATAGTTATTATTTCTATCATTATACCCATACATTTATAGTGGTGGTGAAAAACAGATTACACTACGATGTGGAGATGGTAAGTCGTACGTACGCACGCTTGGTGATTTCATTTTTTATAGGATGGATAGAAGGTGTAATATGGTTGTTTCATAATTATAATAAAATATAAATATATTATTGATACATATTTTATTAATTTATGATGAAACAACTAATGAATAAGAAAGAAAAGAAGAAATAATTTTCAAAGAATCGGTAGAAGAGATTACCTCTTCCGTGATGTGCTTCATCTAAATCTCTTCCTAGAGAACAAGAGTTTGTCTTTGAAGACGACCAGAACACCTAGAATGTAAATAAAGAAGTTTAGAAGGAAAAAGGGTAGGGTGTGGCAGAGATTTAAGGCTCAAAGTAACTTATTAACCATCATGGCTAAAAACTAAAAACAATTTGACACATGAGAAATTTTATCCACTCAAGGAGTTCATGAGGTTATAAATTCATCCCTAGAACCAAAGTTATATAATAAACATGATGAAATTCATACCCTTATAAGAAAAATAAAATAGACTCATGGTAACTCAAACTATCTACCCCTTCCATTACATTGTGGTATTTCCTCTGATAAGACTCATTTCTTTGATTATAACCCAAAATCAAATGATTCAACTTATTCATGTGCAGTATTATTCCTCGAGCATCCTTTTTATAAATAACATACCTTCAAGAAAGAATAAATTAGGAAAAACCTAAACCCTGGATTGAAATAACAAATAATTGCAAACAAGGAGGCCCCTAAAGTTACCTTAACTAGAATTTGTACCAACAAGGACAAGGTATGTTTCATTATTATCTTTTTCCTTCTCTAAATAACCATCCTCCTCACAAATCTAAACCAAGACTTGAGAACATGCTGATGAAAATGGAATAATCAAATATCCAGTTCCAAAAGGCCACATAATCTTTTATTCAACACATACAAACAGAAGTGGGACAACTAAAAAACATTATCTATGAGGTAAATATGAAAGGTTCTAGAAAACATCCATACTAACCTTTTCTAATATCAAGGAAAATAGTAATGGATATTTTATCACAATTTATAGTGGTAGTGAACCTTCCCCTTCTAGTGATTTTACCCAATAAGTATTTTATCCTCTTGAAAACTCTCTTTCTTTACCCTCAAAATATTCAAGTGATGAAAACCCAAAAAATATAGGGTAAAAAATTTATCATTGAGGATTCCCATAAAGAATTTTTTCCTTTTCCCTTTCCCTAAATACTCTCTAAAAAGAATAAAAATTTTGATAATGAAATTGATAAAGAGAACATGGATATATTTAGAAACACATAAGCTAACATTCATCTCTCGAAAGTAATTAAAAAAATTCCTTTCTATGACACATATATTAAATAACATTTCCCCAACAGAAGAAAACTTATAGGGAATGAGAGAGTCATACATCGAATGAGTTTATCATCATAGATACAACCAATGATTCCTGTCAAATGAAAGGATCTAGTAACCTTTATGATTACTTGCACCATAGTAGAGACATTATTTTATAATTCAAATCTTGATTTAGGTGGTTTGATTAATTTTATACCTCACTCCATGTAAAATTCATTGAGGTTGGAGAGATTCAAACAATGGGTGTCATCATGTAACATCCCCAGTAGAGTATAACACGTCAAATAAGAGTGATCAAGGATGTCCTTGTGTGAGTAAAAATTCTCATCTTCCCAGAAAAATTAAATATTTTTTAGATGGAAGATACCCACACCCAAGTACATTACCCTATCATACATGGAAGGCTCATCTATAAAATAGAAAAAATAATCATCAATGTTCACAATTGTATGTTTTATATGTATTTTTAGGGATAAAAGGTATGTTTCAATATCCTTGATTATATAAAACAGCACATTGAGGATATAATCACACTTATTATCTATTTGATGGTATTACTCTCCAACAATACACACACACAATTATCTCATCAACCCATAATCTGATTTGTCTTCCTATTTTTACTATATAGCTAATTTTAGTTCTACTTCCTATTTTGTGTGTTTTTTGGTATTGGATTATTATTATTTTTTTATTTTAATTGATGAATTTTTTCATCATAAGGTACGCATGACCATCGATGATTCTATAAATCTAATTTCCATTGGTTTTTTTTACATAGAGAATAAACATGAGTAGATCGATAGTTTCATGGACCTCACTCCCACTAAATCCCTTAATCTAATCCAAAAACGACAATTATTGAAATTAAAACCACATAAATATAACATAAAATATTCTTATCATGAGGGTATAGACTAATTTACCGTCATTATTACCAACAACCTCTATCTAGAGCATCAATAAAAATATTAATAACTTTTAAGTGAGTGTAAAAGGTGATATTATTGAAAATTTATTATTTTCACAATATTATACCATCTATTTTCATACATTGAATACTTTTAGATTATGAGGTTATGACCGTAAGGTATTCTAAATACTGATTAAATTCCATGTTCTGAAAGTGGTAAAATTTGAAGTCAATATATTACTTTCTAATAGGTTCATCTATCATATTTTGGATATTAAATGTGTTATCCTAGTCATAATTGTACCTAAAACTAGTAATGTGTGTAGTGTCAAATTAAAGGAATTTTATTTTTCCATGACTTGGGAAAAATAGTTTGCGAGTCTATATTGACTACTATAAACTAAATCAATACATGAAAATGGACAAACTTCCTCTACCTTTCCTTGACAAAATGTTAGAAATATTTGTTGGTAAGTCCCATTAATATTTCTATGATCGATATTCAAGTTATTTTCAAATACATATAGCCATTTAAAGTCAATTAATGGAAATATTAACCTATACATTTTTTACATTTTCTAGTAAGAGGATTCTATTTGGTCTCTATAATGCTACCGGTACTTTTCATCATTGTATTTTGATTATATTTTTTGAGTACCATGAGAATTGTATTGTTTTTTTATAGATTATTTCATAGTTTATTAATCTTAAGGATTATTTTTTGGAATTCCAAGGTTTTATACCTCATCGTTGCATTGAAAAAATCTTGTATTAAATTATGATAAATTCTTTTATAGGGTAAAGAGGGGATATTTCTCGGGAATGTAATTTAAAGTAATGGAATTCAAGTTAATAAATCAAAAAAATGTATTAATTTATTATATTCCATTTCAAAAATGTGTTTGTGAGGTTTTATCTTTCTTAGGTCAAACTAGTGTTTATCACTGATTTATTAAATTCATTAGTAATATTACACTTCCATTATCTATATTATTAGAAAAATATTTTGATTCTTTTTTGGATAAAAATTGGTAGGATTCATTTAATTCAATAAAACATGGTCTTAAGTAACTTCCCATCATCCAAAAACCATGTGAGACTTCCCCTTTGAACTTATATGTGATACTTAGAAATTTTCAGTTTGGGAAACATTATCAGAAAGGTTTGAGAGGGTCAATCATGTCATTGTGTATTCCTCACATACCCTTGTCCCTAAAAAAACAAAATGTCAACTAAAAAAGATATTCCTTGTGATTTTTTCTTGTAAATTTTATAATCATCTCTTATTGGGTCAAAATTCATTGTTTATTTTGAACACGTTGCACATCTATTTCTCCTTGTAAACCCAAAATCTATGCCCTATGTCATATTGTAGATCATCCTCATCTAAGAGTTTTAACTAGAGATTTGAGATAAGAGAAGATTGTAAAATGTATTATCTAACCAAAATATTAGGATTTTGTAATGAATCTAATTTTTTATTGTATTACCTTGGAATATTATATATTTTATTTTTAGATTCAGGCGCTAAGACGATGTGTGATTCTGTGGCCCGGGGTGCCCCGAAATAATTTTTAAAATATATTAATATCATTCATGTGTATTTTTCTAGAAAAATATGAATAACTCTGTAATAGGAGACCATATCATAAATCTATGGGTACATTTGATTTCAGGATGTTGATTCTACCTCAGGCACAACAAAATATTTCTCGAAGTTAGTTTTTTGTGAAACTTTTATTGCATATGTGAATTTATAAAATAAATATATTAATTTAATTATTTTATTTTTTTGATGTGGAAACCAAGATTCCACTTTATTTGAAGGCTGTTATGGACAATTTTTAGGGTTAGCTACATAGCCTTGCAAATTTGAGAGGTGTCATCAGAGAGCATTAGAGGAGCATCTTTGGGTGAAGGATGCCCATTTTTTGGATCATCAATTGGTGTGAAATTAAATGTGTGGATATCACAAATTATAGTGATGCAAGACCTTTAATTGTTAGAAATCAGTCCAAACTCTAGGTAGGATACTTATTTTTTATTTCTTTCCCATTATTTAATACATGTCAAATGTGGAGAAATTCTACAAACAAGAATTGATTTGTGCATCGATATTATATTTAAATTTATGGAATTATTATGTTCATTGATTTAATCCCATTTTTCTAAATCTATTACAACTAATAGAGGTTTATTGAACAAATGCCAATGTTTTTTCCTCACAACTTATGGCTTATGAATTTCTCTCTTATTTCCTCATACATTCCTTGTGGAAATTTTTTTTATCCCATGGGTCAATGAATACATTGTATTATAAAATTTCACAACTATTATTTGGTGAAACAAATCAATATGTTTAGTGTGGTTCATGATCAAGGATACAATCGAGTTACTGGGATGGGAAAGTATAATCAAAGCTGGATTAGATAGGATTAATGGATTCTGTTCTTCCCGGTTTTGACATGGAGTGGAGTTGGATTCCTCGATGGAGATTTTCTAAGTACATATGAACTTGGATCTGGACCATTTATGATGAAAGTGGATGGTTAACCCTATATCTATAATTTCTTGTGAGGGTTGGGGCTTCGGTGATGTGGAGGACAGTGCAGAGGAGAACCCTGGGTTCTAGAAAATCCCATGTTACACAAATTTTAATCAAGAGATTCATATCCTATGGTACTCCCTATTCCATACAAGGGATTACTATATTCTTAAAATGCACATGTTATGTGACTCATGTTGGGTGGCTAGGAATATAAATAGAAGGTTACATGGAAACGGGCAAGCTATGGTACATGGACATTCCCAGAGTACGTGGACATGGAATAGTGTATACGGGCACAACCAGTCATCATGTGTTGAGTTCCATATGATCTATAGATGATATTTATGATGCCTACACACCATGTGATCCTAGATTTACATATATTTTCTAGAATCACCACACAAGAATATAAAATATTTTTCTGGACACACTGTGTACCCTTAGTAAAGGTTGTGTGCCCACCTTGAGGGTGTTTAAATCCCTTCATTTATTTAGTTGTACTAGTATTGGTTGACTGTATTCCCTTGGTCTATTCTCTTGAGTGAACATAGTGAAATTTTTCCTACATTTTAGGATTCTTATCCCCTCTATAGGATGAGTCTCGCATAAAGTTTGTGAAGTCCCTCCACGAGACTCGAGTGCGACACTCTATCATTTTATACCCTATTTGGGGTTTGTGGAATCATCATAGTCTCCTTAATTAAGGTATAAATCATCCATCTCAAAGGTCGTATTGGTAGGGTTCATAGTATAATTGTCATACAATCTTATAATTAGCTATTAGATCTACATTGGGTTCATGGTGTCCCCTAGTCTTCATGGGCATGTCCCTCAATCTTAGTATTTGGGTTTTATGAGAATATTTATCCTTATTGGGAAGGTCCTAATGATCATTATCACCTAGATGAGTGTCTCTTATGATGGAATGGATCATGAAGTAGATTCTCCTGTAACAAACATTTCTTTGAGAAGAATCATGTGGCTAGCAATTTGGTTGTGACCTCCTGGAGGCTCAGTTTCCTTTTGAGTATATTTGAGTTACTCTCTTCTATTATCCATTGATTGATATATCCTTCTTATGAGAAAACTATCTTTGACACTTCTCTTTTTAGTGTTTTTAGATTGTCCAATTAGGTATTGTTATTCTTACCCCTGTATGGGATACTTCAAAACATGTCATGTATTATGGAAATGATGGACCATTTGATGGTGTCCTGGGAGGGTAGGGAGAAGGCAGAGCATAGATTGAGATTCATAGAACTTGTTTTTTTAGTTGTTTCACTTGATCATATTGTTCTCCTTTAGAGGAGTTTAGACTCTCTATAGTTTCTTATTGGGTTTGTATTTGAACCTCTTTTTCTCTTTTATTACTTTACTTTATTACTCTGATTGTGGAATCGTAGATGTATTCATGTATTGGTTTTAGTTTCTTTAGATTTTATCATTCTATGGGCTTGGAGATGTGTACATGTGTACATCAATGTGAGGTTAAATCCTCCCATGTGTGTGATATAACTACTCAGAGTTGGTTTCTAGCCCATGTTCTATTGGTGGGAAACTTGGGGTGGTCATAGTTTAGGCCCCGCTGGGTTGGTTCATGGAATATTTGTATCAAAGGAGTTAATTATACCTTAGGACTAGAGTATATGAAATTGGTTTTGGAAAACAATGTTATGTGTTTCATGTTTATCTTTTAGGCCAAGTATTCCAATATTAGTGTGGAGGCCGACGTATTTATACACAAGGACCCTGATCACATATCTTTCAACTTGATACATGTAGACATTGGTTAAAGGTAAAAATTATTAAATACATCATATTGGAATGGGTTGTGGTTTTCATGTCCTTCTTGAGTAATCTCCAAATATATAATATTTGATAATGGTACATATTGTTTATTTTGTGTGCCTCTATGGAAATATCCTTCCAGGATTCCACACCATGATAATGAGGATGATCTGCTAAGTGAGGATTCTTTAGTATATGGGCATGTACTGATGATAGAACCTCTAGGTGGTTTGATAGCTATATGACCTCTCAAACAGTAATAGCTAGAACTTGTAGTTCCAAACGACGACGAATGCATGTTATGTTTTCTATATGAGTTCCAAATGAAACAACCTCCTATGTTTCTAGGAAATAAAATCCCCCAGGTCTATAAGGACTAGATAGAGTTAGTGACTTCGGTTTACCTCCTTGTGAGGTCACATTTAGGTCAGAATTTATTCCTTTCAGAATGTCTCTTTCTGGGATCTATAAAGATATGGTGGAGTTTATTGACTCAGTTACATGACAAGATGGTTTGATCTTTCTAATACTTCAAGTATCTCTTCATGGAATATTATTATCCTTCAATGTTGTGATCAGTACACATACAAGACCTTATAAATCTGTAGTAGGGAATTTTGACCATGGATGAGTATTTAAAAAGGAATATCAATTTTTAAAGATACTCCATAGATATGGTGTGGGTCCATTATTTAAATCATGGACCTCTGATCAGGGATTACAAAGAGATATTTCCGATTTAGTGGTATATCTCGGCATTCCCACCTATGTTGGGGTTCTTGAGTGGTCCTTGGTGGTGGAGATACTCTTGGAAAATCAAGTGCCAATAGTGGGTTCTGGTAGTGGACACCTAGGAGTTGAGACCTTCGCAGTAGGTAGATGATTGTAGTCACAGGGACCCAAGATTGTCAAATTATTCTGTATGAGATTGTACTATATAAGGTATGTGGGGAAAATATCTTAGGATGGCCTAAATCATCTGATGGATAGGTGGTGTTTCTCCTTCAAGGGTTGGGGATATCTAGAATTGTATTTCCCAACCCGTTGTATAGCTAATCAAGAGATGATCAAGGGGCTAAAAGGAAGTTATAGAGGTTGGATCAGGGTGGTCTGTAGGGAATCATACATGGTAGAGGGTCCATCTGATCAATAAAATATAATCATAGGTTTGACTTGTTACCACCAATAAACCTAGGTGGTCCACTTCAGGCTCAATGAGCTGGTGGTCAGGGGCTAGTAAAGTTATAAGCTATAGAGGCCTATAACCCTCAGACTCGAGGGATGATATGAGATATGATATTTTTCTTTCCTACCTTATATTCAATATTTATAGACACATATTTGATTCATTAATTTCTTTCCATGTCTCTAGTTTAATACATTGAGATTTCGGTTGAACCATTAGCTTGACCCTTTTTATCGAAGACTCTTAGAGGCATTCACTCAGGGATTGTACACTTCTGCTGATATCGTGATCTAGAACTTGGAGGAGGTAGTTCAGTATAAGAAATCATTATATCAATTAATATTATTTTGGAAATCCTATTAGGTATATACTGTTTACCCACATTTCATGCCCATATTGACTATTTACGGAGGAAGATGTGGTATGTCAGCGATGATGGGATGTGGTTTTTCTTTGTGAGTGAAAGGGAAAAAATTAGGGAAGTGGGACAAGTTTAAGAATATGAGAGTTCATCTAATTACATGACAGTTGGATTGCATGAATCTTGGAGTAGTGGATACTATGTGCTAATAGTTCACTATTGTCGTGGCAGTGTATAAGTATGTCTTTCTTGAGGACATTCCAACCTTACCTCCCGACCTAAAGCTATACTTTTTCATTGAATTACACCTCATGATGGCCCCAATATCTACATCAGCATATCATATGGATCCTATATATATTTTATATCTAATGGTGAAATTAGAGGATTTTGAATAAAAGAGATCTGTGAGACCTATTAATTCCCCCTTGGAATCCCCAATATTTTTTTACAAAAAGAATTGTGGGAGATTGAGGGTGTGTGTTGACAATTGATGCTTGAAACAGGTGACCATGAAAAATAATTATCCCCATCTTAGTATAGGTTACATTTTTGTTTAGTTAATAGAGTTTTAATGGTTCTTTATGATTTAACTCAGATCGGGCTATCACCAGATGAAATTACAGGATTATGATATATAGAGGATGATATTTAAATGTCACTAAAGTCACTTTGAGTACTTGGTGATTCACATCAGTGTGAAAAACTCCCCAACAATGTTCATGGGACTTTTGAATCATATATTTTATCCTTTATTAGAAGAGTTCATGGTGGTATTCATCGACAATATCCTAGTATACTCGGTTTCTAAGGAGGATCACACAAGAAACTTTAGGATAGTTCTAGACACACTCCAAGAGAACCATCATTAGAGGATGTTCTCAAACTATTTTTTTCATATTTGAGAGGTCCAATTCTTGGTAACGTCATCTTATATTCAAGAGTGGTGGTGGACCTAGATATGTTTGAGGTAGTGTTATCTTTGGAACCACAAAAAAGTGTTACAAATTTTTATAGTTTACATGTGTTGGAACGGTATTATTAGAGGTTTATATATGATTTACCTAGAGAATCAACACCCTTGAAATCATTGGCCTAAAAGGGGGATCCTTTTATGTGAATGGAAAGGTGCCAGCAGTGTTTAATAATATGAGACACAGTTTTGGGAGTGATCCCATCATGATATTTCTAGAAGAGGGTGTAAATTACATAGTGTTTTCAATTGAATTAGATACCATGATTAGTTGTTTTTTGATGAGGATACATGTAGTGATTTCCTAGGGTTCACATCAGTTGATACCATGTGATAAGAACTATGTGACCCACAATCATGATCTAGAAGCGTTAGTATTTGCACTGAAGATCTGGTGACACAACCTTATGGGAGAATGATTTATCATCTACTTTGACCATAAGATTCATAATTATATCTTCTCTTCTAAGGATTTTAATAGGAGATATAGGTGGTGTATAGAGTTCCTCTAGGACTATGACTTTGATATTTTCAATATTCCAAGTAAGGGGGATGTGGTAGAAGACGCTCTCAGCAGAATATATTGTTCTCAGTTATTAACTGAGGTGTTAAAGTAGTTATCCTTATTATTGTTTTCCATTATGGATATGTATAGTTCTTCATATGTATAGTTGGCGATTCATATCCCCACTACTTTTACATCATTTTAGGGATGCTTAGTATTGAGATATTACCTATGAGACCTTACATAATAGGATATCCACTATAAATTCTCCTAAAATGTTATGAAGGTGGGGATTATTCTATATTTTTCAGATGTTGAATGATGGTACCATTGATGTTGTAGGAGTAGGTGATGTGGTAGTTTCATACATTCCCTTTGGTAGTACATCTATCTATGGAAAATATGTAACAGGACATCCATCATTATTTTTTTGGCAATGAATGAAGACATGTGTTGCAATTTTTTTCTCATGATGCCTCACATGTCAATAAGTGCAGGCTAATCACCATGTTATAGAAAGTTTTTCTCATCCCCTAGAGGTTCCAAAGATGTAGTGGGATGGGGTATTCATGGGCTTCATGATGGGGTTACCATGTATATCTTGGGGAAATGATTCCATCTAGTTTATCATAGATCGACTCACCATGTTAGCCCACTTTTTAACCATTCAAGGGAAGATATTTGTAGATATAATGGGATTACTCTATGTTCAAGAGATATTTCAGCTCCATGGAATTCCCTAAATGATAGTTTTAGACCATGATGGTCACTTCAAGTCATGATTATAGAGAGGAGTGTATGAGGCATTTTGGACTCAATTTCACTTTTGAGTACTGTTTCATCCCCGGATCAATGGCTAGACTGAGTGGACCATTCAAATCTTGGAGGAAATTTTAAATACTTGAATGTTATATTTTTTTCATATTTGGGAGGACCATCTACCCTTAATGGTGTTCGTGTTCAAAAATGGTTACCATTACACCATTGGAATGGCATCATTTGAGTCCTTTTATGGGTGAACCTTTGGGTAGCCACTTTCTTGAAAAATATAATTGAGTCAATTGTTAGGGGTTTAAAGTTGGTTCATGTGAATTAAGAGAAGGTGTTGATCATCTAGAGGAATATGATGAATGCACAGATCCATCAAAAGTCTTATGAGGGCTGACAATGGAGATGTATGGAGTTTGAGGAGAGAGACCTTGTGTTCCTGAGGTTCTCACCATTACATTTATTATAGAAATATGGTCAGTATGGCCAGTTATCCTTGAAATTTTTTTCCCATTCCGGATACTATATAGATATTGTGATGTATCGTACCACTTAGCTCTAAGATTGTAGTTGGATTGGGTACATGAAATCTTCCACATGTTGTATTTTAGGAGGTACGTGTAGGACCCATCGCATGATATCAACTTGGGTGATCTGGATATTGAGGATAGAGCTACATTTGTTGAGTACCCAATAGAGATTGTGGATTGGTAGGATAGGATCCTTATTGGTTGATCGATTCCACTAGTACATGTATGATGGTAGAACGTGATTCTTCAAAAGAGAACCTAGGAGATGGAGACCCAGATGTGAGATGAGTACCACAATCTTTTTGGGTAGATTATTATCTTTTTTGGATGAAAATCCTTAAGGTGGGGAGAATTTAAAGACTCAAATTTTTTCATGTACTACATTGGAATATTATATGTATTATTTTGGAAGCCAGGTATTGAGACGACATGATATTTTAAGGCCCAGTGTGCCCAGAAATAATTTTTAAAATATATTAAATATGTTAATATCACATGCATTAATTTTTCTAGAGAAAATGTAATAACTCTAAAATAGGGGACTGAATCAAAAATATGAGGGAACTTTTAGGTTTAAAATGTGGGTTTAACCCTAGGTGTGACATAACATTTATCAATTTCAGGCGTTTGTGAAAAATTTTGATATGAGAAAAAATTAATAAAATAAATGAAATAATTGTTTATTTTATTTTATATACATAGTTAACTATATTATCCTCTATTTAGAAACTTTTATTGATAATTTTTTGTTCTATCCATATAGGCCTAAAATTTTGAGAGGATCCATTAGAGAGCATTAGAAGAAAATTCATAAGGGAATGAGTACTTTTTAATGGATTGTTGATTGGTATGAAATAGAACATGTGGATACCACCATTAACAGAGATACAATACTATTATTCATTAAAGATTGATCCAAACTCTGTGCATAATGTTTAATTTTTGATTTCTATCATGTTCTTTAATCCTAGTCAAACACAAATCATTTCAATAAAAATGAATTGATTCATGCATCTATGGTAGGTTTAAATTGATGTATTTATTTTGTTCATTAATTTTACCCCTATTTTTTCATCTAAATATACAATAAAGGATCAAATACTAATGAACAAAGGCTAAGGTTTGGTCCTCACATTTTTTGGCTTATGGATTTCTTCCCCATTTCTTAAAATTTGCATTATAGTAAATTTCTACATCCTATAGTTTGATGAATACCCAATATTTCATCATTGTGAGACACTTTTTTGGTGAAATAGATCAATATTTTGGGTGAAGTTCTTGATCAAGGATATAATTGAGGTACAAATGGTTAATTCTGATCAAAGTAAGATCAGAATGGACTAACAGATTCTATTCTTCCTTGTTTTAATGTGTGGATTTGATAGGTGGTTGGATGGTGATGTTTTCTGACTAGATCTAAACCCGTATTTAGACTAATGATGATGGTAGAGAATAAAAGACCCTATATCTACAATTTTCAGTGAGTTTTATGGATCTGTTTATGTGTAATAAAGAGTATAGAAGACCCTATGTGGGATCCCCTATATAGAACTAGCGTTTTTTGGTGAGTTTAATATCACATTATTTGTGAGACTATCAAACACCATGTGAATCATGCTCATCAGCATAGAATGTTACTAAAAGGCTACACAAGAAGGGGTATTCTATAGTACATAGACATTCCTAGAGTACAGGGACACGGTCTGGGGTACACAAGCACATCTATGTGGCATAGGCAGAGTGATTTCAAATATCTACTTCCCAATTCCAATTTATATATGCTATTTATTTAGAGATTAAAATTTCATGTGGTACAAAACCACCCAGACAGACTAGGGTTTAGTTGGACATGTTGTGTTCCCCTAGTACATACCACGTACCACCCTATAGGGTGTTTGGAGCCATTAATTTCTTTAGTTGGACTTATATTGGTGTAGTGGTTTCCCTTGATCCATTCCCTAAAACATTTCTGCAGAATTATATCCACATCTCAAGATTATGGTCCCTTGTGTTGGATAAGTATGTGATGGAGTTTGTGTAGTTCTTCCATGATACTATAGTGTGATCCTCTATCATTTTTTACCCTATTTTTGGTTTTTGAAATAATCATGGCCTCCATGAGCAGGGAATAGATACTCCATCAAGAAGGTTTTATTATTAGAATTTATGATATCATGTCCATATGATCCCCTATGTTGTAGGTGGATCTATATTGGGTTTGTGGTGTCCCTGAGAAGTCTTAAGAATAAATCCAAATTTGAGTATCAAGGCCTTTTAGGACCAGTGATCTTTCTTCAGAGGGTCCCACTAATCTTTACCACTTGGATGATTTTCTATGGTGATGTAATGGAACATAGAGTGGATTCTACTAGAATGAGAATTTCTTCAAGAAGAATAATGTGTATAGAATTTTGGTTGTGACCACCTAGAGGCATGAAGTCCTTCCTAAGTATATATTAGTTCTCTTCTTCTATTATGCATTGATTGTTATATCATTATTATGAGATGACTACTCATGATGATACATGTTTATTGTGTTTGGGGAGTCCTACTAGGTATTTTTATACTCACTCCTGTATAGGATATTCCCGCACATGTCATATCTTATGCAAAAAATTTCCAATTTGATGGTGTCCTGGGAGGATAGGGAGTGGGTGGAGCATAGTATGATCTTGATAGACCAAGGTTTTTTCCTATGGGTTGCATTTGATCATAGTTCTCACCCTTGGATTGGGTTTGACAAAATATTTTTTTTTGGGATTGTATTTATACCTCTTTTACATATTCAATACTTTAATATCATACTCTGATTATGGGATCATAGATATATACAATCTTTTTTTTCATTTGCTTTACATTTCAGTGTTTTGTGGGATTTGATATGTGTGTGTGGTTGCAGGTAAATTCAGATAAGGACTCCCATGTGTGTGATGTTCATGCATGGTGGTGGTTGTTATCCCAAATCATATTAGAGGCAGGATTAGGGTAGTCATTGTTTAGGCCCTGGTGGGATATATCATGATAGATTTCACCATTATTAGACCACTGTGTTGACTCATCCCTCCCCATTAGATGAATCTTCCCCAATGATCACCTTTGTGATTAAGTGGACCATACCCCTTGTTATGTGGACACTATTAATTTTTCACTAGCATCTTGGGTCCCCAAATGTTTTAGCACATCAAAATAAAATGGAAATAATAATGATTCATTATGGTACATTTGGGATTATCCATACTTTTGGGGAATTTTTAATACCTTAGTTATTTGTCGGTGTTTCCCAGATAATAATTTCACCTCTATTTTTAGCTTTTAGCACACTTTTTTATTTTGATGGATACTTTGGATCCCAAAATATTTCTCAAAAGGTCCTTGACCCTAGACTTTATTGTAAAAAATTATATTGAGATTTACATTGGTTGTTTAATTCATTCATAGGATGTCAATTCATAGGTAATATCTATAAGATTAATGAAATTCCAAGCAACACATTTTAGTTTTTTGATATCATTGATTCACTGGGAATTGACGTCATATGGCCTTTTCAAATTTATTTTTCATCATAAACACCTTATTGTTTGTTGACTGTGTCTCTAAATGTGTGGAAGAAAAGGGTAAGATGACTGATTATTCTTGAATGGTAGTTGATTTTGATAGATCTTAGATTTTCAGTTGGTTTGGATTTCCAAGATCTATCACTAATGATCAGGGTTCACATTTTTGTAATCAAAACCTAAAAAATCCATAAGCATGGGGTTTCTCATATATTATCCATGACATATCACCCAAAAACTAATAGAAAAGATTAAATTTGAAAATCAAGAAGTTAATATAATCTTTGAAAAGATTCTACAACCTAATAGGAATGATTTTATTTTGGTCTTAGATGATGAAATTTGGGTGTATCATACATATTTTAAAATCCCAATCATAATTTCACAATATAGTATTGCATTTGGAAAGGATTTCCACTTTCCTATATAGGTATATTATTGTGCATATTGGGTTTTTAAGTAATGTAATATGAATCTATCATATAAATGTGATTCTATAATGTTATAGATTTAGGAATTTGAAGAAATTGGATGTGATGAATATGAGAAATATCAAATCAATAAAGGGAATAAAAAGGATATGCTTGCAAGATGATTCATAAGTGGAAGCTTCATATTGGTGAGAAGGTCCTAATATAAAATTATTGGATAAATATCCACCTATTTATGCATTTTCCAAATGGCTCAGTCCCCATACTACTACTAATGTGTACCCTTTTAGTGCAATAAATGTTCATCATGAGAAGAGTGACCAAAGTGTTACCTTTGGTAGTAAGATACATAAAAACTTCTATGATGATTTTATAAAGTATCTGATTAAAGAAATATAGTCGATAGATTCCAAATATAATACCACTTAGTATATTACCCCATAACCTAAATTTATTTACTTTTTTACATTATTTAATCTTATTCAGTTGTGGACAATGAAATTTTTAGGAATAGGGGAGCGTGACATTGTATATTTCAAATTTAAATTCCAAAAAATAAGAAAAATAAAAAAACCTAAAAATTATGTTTTCATTTTTTCATTCATTTTCTGTGTTTTTTGTTTTTGATAAAATTTAATCCTAAAGAGAATGTCCTATATCATTTTATATGCTTCAGTCAATTTTTTGTAAAATTCCATTTTTGAAAAACTTATTTCATATAAATGTTGATATGGAGTCAATTTTCTTGAATTTATATTTTCTAATAATTCAAAAGGGTTTTCTTGGATTTTTGAAAATCATAACTCTGTAAAACTAACCAATATTTAAAATTCCTTACCTGAGATAAATTCTAATACATTTATTACATATCTTTGATTTTAATTACATTCTTAAGAGTCTTAGGTCATCTAGAGAAACTATAAATTTCCATGGTTCTATTTCAATTCCAAATCTTCAATTATGATACACTCATTATAGAGGACATCAATCAATTAAAATGGTTTTGGTACAAATAAAAATTTATTTTAGACCACCAATATATTTAACGCATATTAAGATTTAGAGACCATGAAATTACTGTTAGGAATCCACATTAAAAGATAATTTATCCCTAACTACCCATATATTCTGTACATTCATGTGTTATTTTCAGAATGTGTGGGAGAGAAGGTTTTACCATGGTAATTCATAGGAAATATTCATTTTAATGGGTTGAGTAACATGGTTTCTACATTTATTTTCAATATGAAGTTCATAATACATATTATTTCATCTTTTTACACATGTTTAAATCTTTATTAAAAATTATATATAAATATATAATATTAATGTTAATTAAAAAATAATAAAACAAAATAAAAAAATAGAGAAAATAGGAAGATTACTCATTAGTATTCACATCTTGGTTTTGATCCACAAAAAAATAAATAATGGAGAGTGAGTTTTAAGTGATACACTATATGAGGGGTTTAGCGAGTCTATTCATTGTTTACACTTTATTAATTTTGACATTATTTATACTTAAGATATTAAACACTCCTCTTCACCCTCATATTTTTAAACATAAAATCCTAACAATCCTTCAAACTCAGAAAACCCTATTGGAAGTCCTATTAAGTAGCACACTAGTGTTTACCAATATAGGACTATCATTCTTAGCAATAACATGTTATGATCAAATGAAATCTTGGAAATGAAAATAAAACAACGTTTATATGTTCATGTAGTGAAGAGGAAGAATTTATATGTGAGGTAGGTTGCGACATGTCTCATGGCTGAAAAAATAAAGTTGAATATTTTAATATCATAGAAGAAGAATGATTGTAAAAAATTATTTCATAAATTATCCATTATGGATTTCAATTTTAAATAATACTGAATGTTTTCTCACCTTTGATTTAGGAATGGGACATTATTAGGATATAAGTATTTTCCCATGAGTTGAAATGTTTAGGTTTGGGGGTGTGATCACACTGGGATATAACATATGTTATCACCATTATACTTTTGAATTAAAATATTTATAGGTTTTAGAATCCTATTATTAAATCCTTTTTCACTCAATGTATATTTTGAATTCATGTTTTGGAAACATTCTTAAAAATATGAAATTTCACAATAGACCAATTTGAATTTTGTTAAATTTTTTATCAAAAATTTATATAAACTCTTCCAAATTTAAAAATTAGTTTTTTTAAATTCTATGATAATTCCTATTAGATTCATACAACTAGACAAATGGATAGATCATAGCACAAGTATCAGAATATAATCCCACAATGTGATTTTTTTAGTCGAGATAGATTGGACCTACCTATAGTGATTGGTCCATTACTCAAGAATATAACCTCTAATTGGGTTGATTCCACATAAATTTTATAGAAATCTATAATTATCACTTGTCCTCTAAAATAAAAGTCATTATTCATTATTAATAAAATTAATCATCAGGATTAATTAAAGGGATAATGTATTCCTTGAATAGTAACCAAGTCCATTAAACACTTGATTAATATTGTGTAAATTTTGATCTATTTTTTATTAAATGACTCTTATTATTCATTCTGAAGGGAGTATGTACCATAGGGTAATATTTGAGGGTTTGGTATGTTCTTCTTCAATATCTATGGCTTCTTCACTTTCAATGGAGTTCTAGACTTTTTATGATCACCCATGGAGGAAATTGATGAAACTCTGGATATTGTAGCTTGTAACATTTGAATGGTATTTTAAATTATAAGTTTCTATATTATTTTTATTCATTATATATTTATATTTAATTTATTTTTGTAATTTTATGTCATACTCAAACTCATATGATAATTATTGGGGGTACCCATTCATGTGATGTCTCACACACCATTTTCCTATTCTTCTTCCCCCTTTAAATTATGATTATTATGTGCCTCGTGTTAGTTGATTGAATCCATATAAACATTTTCATGTCAATTTAAATATTTTTCGTGGTATCATGCTGAGATAATATAAAAATTGACACATCAAGCTCATTTCTTCTCGTATTTCCTTGGGTAGTTTCAGTTTTGAAGTTGACCATAAATCACCAAATCATCGATGGTAACTGATGAATCATTTTTTGTTTCCAATGAAACCATATGAGGTAACCAAGTGTAAACTTAGAAATATTTTGTTTCTAGGTGTTAAAAACTAGGCATTTAATGTTCTAAACCTTGTCTCTTAAATAGATAAATTTTGATCATCCTTATATTTTCTCAATTTGATCGCGATCAATCATTTAATTAAATTATCATTTCTATTTTTAGTTCATTCGTGCATTCTTTTTTATTGATCCACCAAAATCCAATTTAATTAAAAATATCTCCTTTTATATATTATAAAAAATATTCTTTAGATTTTTGATATGAGGATCTATCAAGAGAGGACGTTGGGTTCCTACTATACTACAAAAATTCTAGAAAACCCCCAATTTTTAATTTGACATGCTTGACAACATGATCGCGTGAAATATATTATAGCATATTTTTATTTTATTATTTTGTTCTGATAATTTTTGGAATTATGTTTATGTTTTAATAACCTATTATGGATATTATTATTGAGGGTGTAGTCCCCCCATGTTACTTTAGAACCCCACTGCTTGTTAGTAGCATCCTATACACAGGGACGCATGCATGAGGTTAGGTGCCACTTCATCTCAGGCCTAGTGATTCTGGTATGAATGTTAAAAAATAGAATCAAATTCCCAAGTTTACTTTATTTTTATAGGGTTATGGTATAATAGGGAAATACTATGTTAAACTTGGGTATGGATGTTTTCATGTGCCTAGAAATCTCTTGTCTAAAAAATCACTGATTCACTGATCATTGTATTATTATTACAGTTTTATGGGATTTGGGTAAATTCATTCATCATGAGTACACATGTTAAATCAAATTCCATGTATATATGTGTTTTATATTTTATAGTTTTTATTTTATCTAATTCCTTGGTATATTAAAATTATTGGGTGATATAGTTATTGTAATTAGTTAGTTAAAATTGAGCATGTGGTTGTGTTTTGTATATATATTATTGTGAAAAAAGTGCATGAATGGGGTATTAAACTTGGGAATTGGGTATAAATAGGATTGGTAGATATTCTATATAGTTAATTAATAGGATAAATCTTATAATATAAATTCACTTTATGTGACTTAAAACTGATTAAGATCTCATAATAAAGTTTTTATAGGCATTCTAAATGTTTTTTTACAATTCAAAAATATATATTTCACCGTAGATACAAGATTACCCATGTGTAGAATGAAATTTATATTCTACCATAGGCTATGTATTAGTATTATACTAATCATTCCCCCTAAAACAAACCATAATGTGATTATTCAATAAAAATAGAAAAAAATCATTTTTTCTCTTGGGTAGTGTTCAAGGTGGAAATGGGAATTTCTCTTGTCAAGTGATCTCAAATAATTTTTCTAGACACTCTATTGGTCATGGAATAATGTGGTAACCTGATTAGCCAATAAAAACACATATGTAAATTACATTTTAAGTGAATTAGATGTTAATTTTTGATATTATGGGCCTATGTTAGTGGACATTAATTTTTAACATCCATTCTCATCATTTAAGCACTTCATGCCTAATTTACACCAATTTAAGACCAATGATTAATCTGATTTTAAGGAATGTAATTATCCAGATATTAATTTTATATTTTTTGAAATGGATCTAAACTTCAATATTAACATTTTTCATTCATGGATCAATAGAGGATTCATAAAGGATGAAGGGAATATTTGGTGATGAAAGAAAACAATTTTGGTGAAGGTAGATTGGACACCATCTCACTCATGAGAATGCGGGGCCCATAATACAAACCCAATGACTTCAAAATTTCGTGTTATGATAGAAGAAATATATAGTAACATATACTCCTTCATTATAAAGTGCTAATTCAGCCTAAATTGTGGTTATTCATGCGGCCCATGTAAGTGATAAATTATGGGCCAGATTCTGTGGCCCAGAAAAACTGCCCAACAATTTAATCATATCTCTGCAACCACAACTTCATTTTGGATTTCATTTCATAGAGAGATAGGAGAAATCCGGATATTCACTTTTTTCTTCTACGGAACACTCCAATTGGTCAATCTAGAAGGCTATCTAGGTGCCTCTATCCAGTGGATGCAAGATGGCTGCAACTTTGGGTCAAGGGTGGAAAAGTTGCATCTCCCTTACTTTCCACCACCCTAGGCCTACCATACTCAAATGGAATCCTTTTTATTGTTGGGATCTCGAACCAAGACTATTTAAATTCATATTTAAGGAAGTATTGGTGGAGGAGTTTATGATCTTTTGAGCTACCTTTCATTATAATTTTATGTTGTGATTTTGTTGTCTCAATTTTTTCTTTCACATGTAAGTTGTTCAATTCACTTTAGTTTCTTAATAAAAGTTTTTATTCTCCTATTATTCTATTTTTCTTCATATCACTTTGATACTATTGGTTTAAGGTGTAAACTTTTTCACACCAACCCTTGTGATATTGTTAGAGAACGGTGGAGTGATCATTATTTCATTTTTTTTCTACTTCTCCAATTCCTCCTACATGAGTCTACTTCCCACTTCCATTGAAACCATAGGATCAATGGAGGGATAACCTACTTATGGGTTGATCCAAGAAGTAGAAAGGGGATGTATTGGATGTTATTTATCACTCAATTAATGGCTAGTCACTTCTTTAAAATGAGATTTTTATTTGACGATTTTAAAACCTCTTCATCCTTATTGAATTTAAGGCCACACACTTCAAGTGCTAATATGAACCTTTACCTTGGAGTGCTCAAAACTTTGATCCTTAAATTTTATATGTGATTGGTATTAGGGTGAGTAGTCATTAAACTTGTAAGTGATTATTATTATTTTTTTATCTCATTAATGAACCCATCTCAAATATAAGAAACTGAAATATTAAAAAAAAGAATGCATCCAATCCACCCCTTGTAATGACCTAGGATCAACCCTTCTCATAATTTGAATTCACTTAATAATTTTAGTGTTAACTTATAACCATCTAAAATAAACCCAAATTTGGCCACTTAATAGCTAAAAATAGTCCATAGAATGTACGTTTCCTTAGGTTAATTCTTAGGTCTCTAAGGATTCGACCGGCCAAGCTACACTGCAAATGACCACTTAACCCTAAAAACTTGGGTAAATTTGGGCAAGACCAAATTTTGGCACCAATTCCAAGGACCCAAGTAATTCATATAAAACTCATTATATTCTCACCCATTTCTTCTATTCTCATCCAAATTCTCTTATCTTTTCCCTTTCTCATTTTTTTCTTTTGGCGCATGTCCGCCTATACTTGTCACCAATCAAACTGTCTAGTTAGGGTGGATAGTCCTGGGGTAGGGGAGTCAAGTACACCAAGGGAACACTTTAAACTAGATCATAATATTCCAAATACCTCTGAGTCAAAAATTTATTCCATTTTAGTGGAAGTTCTTCAATGAAACCAACTCATAAACCTTTGTGGGAACCAAAATGGAAATCCAAATGAGGTAGCTCCAAACCTAAGAAATATAGTTGATCAAACTATGAATGACTACCTCACTTCAAAATGGACCAATTCCCCTTCATCCAATAGAAACAATTCCTTATGAGATTCCAACTACATCTTTAAACCACATGCCCTAAACCACCTTCCCACATTCCATGGAATGGAGTCCGAGATGTCGTACCTTCACGTTAAGGAGTTCAATGAAATTGTAGAAACCATGTGTCCCCCACATCAACTAGAATCAGATAAGATGAGGCTATTTCAGATTTATTTAAAGGATCGAGCTAAAAATTGGCTAAACAATTTGAGACCATAATCCATCAAATCTTGGGACCAATTACAAAGGTAATTTTACAAAAAAAAATCCCCACCACAAAACAATTGCACTTAAAAAGAGCATCGAAAACATTTTTGAAAAAGAGGGGGAGAAATTTTATGAAACATGGGAATGGTTCAAAGACACAATCAACATGGTAACTCATTATGTATTTTCGATCCCAAACAAGTTTGAATTTTCTATGAAGGGTTGGGTCTGGGGAATAAAAAATTCATTGACATGATGTGTAATTGAAATTTTAAAAACAAATCCCCAAATGATGTTTATGAGTATCTGTAAAGCCTTGATAAACAAAACCAAACATAGGGAACTTAACCTTATTCTAAAAAACCACAATGAACCACTGGAATTCATACACTTTGAGAATAGGAAATCCTTAGGGATAAACTCGCAGCACTCTCTAGGAAGGTTGAAGAGATATACCTTAGGAAAGTCCATGAAATCCAAACTATACACCCAGTTTGCACAATTTGTGAGAAAGATGACCATAAGATAGAGAACTGACCAACCATTCCATCCATAAATGATGTTATTTAAGGAGGACCCCCAATGGAAGTAAATTCATTGAAATTTAAAAACCCTTAATACCAAAACAACTTCAACCCAATGTATAATGACCACCCAGGATTCTGCTGGAAAGATAACGAACAACCTATCCAAACACAAGGACAAAATCATTACAGCTATCAGAATTACCAAACCTATAACCAGTTCCAAACCCAACCTATCCAATACTAACAGCCATTGGTCCATTTTTAACAAACCATCCCACCTACAAAATATCCCCTTGGTATAAACCAATATTCTCAAGCACTAACCCAAACTATTCCAAAAATATAACTAGAAAAATTGTGGAAACAAATAGAAATGATGAACTCGGAAGTCTCTTCCCTAAAATAAGAACACCAATCCATCAAAAATGGAAAGGCACCCACACCTACTCAGGCGGTACCACCCTCGTATTCAAGGGGAGATTCAAGATTTACTCAAACAACTCATGAACAACTAAAGGCTAGGATTGTTATAATAATTGAGAAATAAATTGATAAACCTAAAAAATAAGTCGGAAACCATGTAAAGCTTCAAACTCTAATAAAAATTCAAATGAACCACAAGATCAAACTGAGGAAACTGATAAAAATGTAAAAGAAACAACACTTGAACAAAAAACCCCTCAACCTGCACTATTTTCTCAATGGATGAGGGGGAAAACCAATCCTAAATTAACTGAATCATTGAGGGTAATCTTCTCACAAGCCAAGTTGAACATTCCCCTTCTTGATGCAATCCAACCCATACCTGCCTATTAAAAGTAGCATAAGGACTGGTGCACTTTTAAAAGAATATTTTCAAAAAAACCAAGTCCTCTTGGATGATAATGTGAGTACCACCATTCAAGGGAATATTCCTTATAAGTTGAAAGACCTGGGTTTCTCTTACATCAATGTTGAACTAGGAGAGAGAAAAAATTTCAAGGGCTTGTGTGACATAGGTTCTAGTGTCAATATCATCCCCTATTTTGTGTTCTTCCAGTTAGGCCTAAAATATATCCAACCCACGTCTGTCACACTTCAACTTGCTAATCATAGAATTAGGGTTCCAAAGGGTATTTTAAAGGAAGTTCTGGTAAAGTTTGAAAACATTATCTTCCCTGTTGAATTCATTGTCCTTTACAACCATCCAAACATAGGAAATAAGGAAAAAACCCCAATAATACTTGGTCCTACTTTCCTTTCAACAATAAACTCTGTTATCTGAGTTTGAAATGGGAACATTACCATCACCTTTTGAAACATGAGTCTAGACTTGAACATCTATAATGCATGCTCACAAATAGCGGATGACAAGGACATTCATGAATTAAACATGATAGGAAGCATTGATAATGAATCCACATAACTTCAAGGAATATTATATGGATTTTTAACTCAGTATGAGAATGATTTACTTTTTTCACATGAAGAAAGATTATCTCCTTGGCATGAATTATTTTTAAATTGCTCTTATGATGAATTCTTAGGTCTAACAATCAGTGAAACCTTTCAGGAAACCACTTTTATGGAGACCAATCAAACTTCCTTCCCTAAATATGATTAAATCAATCTTGTAGCTGAATCTTTTACACATGAGGATTCGATTATATATAAAATTATAGTAAACAAAATCGATATTGATCTAATGTCCCAATCTTCTGCTAAAATTCTGATCCAACCTAATATTGAATTGAAGGAACTTCTGGTTTCACTCAATTATACCTTCCTAGGGGATAATAAAACACATCCTATTGTCATTTATTCTTCTCTTGAATCCAATCATGAGAGGATGCTTCTAGATGTCCTTAGGATACATAATAATGCCATTGGTTGGACCTTTTCTGATATTCCTAGGATTATCACACTTATCGGGACTCGTAGGATTGTTCTGGAATCTAATTCAAAACCATGTCGTCAACCTCAATGGCGACTCAATCCTAATACTGTGGAAGTAGTCAGAAAATAACTTCTGAAATTTTTAAAAGCAAGTATCATCTATCCCATAGCTGAGAGTGAGTGGGTGAGCCCAATCTAATTGGTTCCAAAAAATGCTGGAATCACAATGATAACCAATAAGGATGGAGATATTCTTCCAACAAGGGTGAGTAATGGCTGGAGAGTCTGAATCGACTATAGGAAGTTAAACTCATTCACCAAGAAGGACCATTTCCCCTTACCATTCATTGACAAAGTCCTTGAGAGAGTAGAAGGTCATGAGTTCTATTGTTTCTTTGATAGGTACTCGGGGTTCAATCAGATTGAGGTCTCCCTAGAGGATCAAGGGAAGACTATATTCACTTATCCATTTGGCACATTTTCCTTCAAACACATGCCATTCAGGTTATACAATGCCCATGGAACCTTCTAGTGGTGCATGACGGGAATTTTCTCAGACATGGTAGTTGATTTTCTTGAGGTATTCATGGATGACTTCTCTATCTTTGGGGATAAATTTTAGGGGTGTCTTAATAATGTTGATAGAGTTTTGTCCAGATGTGAAGAAATTAATCTAGTCCTAAACTGGGTAAAATTACATTTCATGGTTAAACGGGGATTAGTCCTTGGCCATATAGTCTCAGGTAGGGGGATTAAAGTTGATACATAAAAGTTTGAGATCATTCTTCACCTTCCATCACCCACAATTATTAATAAAGTGAGGAATTCCTTAGGACATGCTGGATTCTATAGAATATTCTTCAAGGACTTTAGTTCAATCTCTCGCCCCCTTTTTTCTTTCCTAGTAAAGAATGCTCCATTTTTTTTCACAAAAAGCTGTGAGGGTTCATTCTCAACCCTCAAATCCTCTCTCACTTATCCTCCCATTATGAAATCACCAAATTGGAACCTTCCTTTTGAACTTATGTGTGGTTCTAGTGACATTACTTTAGGAGATGTGTTAGGACAACATTGTGATAAAACTTCTTATGTCATTTATTATGCAAGAAAATCCATAAATGACACCCAAATCAACTACACCACCACTGAAAAGGTGTTACTTGCTATTGTGTTTTCCTTAGAAAAGTTTAGGTCCTACCTCTTAGGATCCCACATCATTGTGTTCACTGATAATTCTGCACTGAAATTCCTCTTCCAAAAATAAGATGATAAGGCTATACTTATTACGTGGGTCCTTCTCTTACAAGAATATGACATCACAATCAAGGAAAAAAAGGGTGTTGAAAATGTTGTTGAAGATCACCTCTCTAGGATAGAATTAAATGCAAATTTTCTCACCTTTTAGTGTCTGATTCATTCCCTGATGAACACTTATACGTTGTGAGTGACTACCCTTGGTATGCCGACATAGCCAACTTTTTAGTTACAGGATTCATTCGAAAATTCATTGAAACTCAAGATCAAAGTAAATTCATTTCTGATTTTAGGAACTATGTGTTTGATGATCCAGACCTCTATAATTTCTTCCCTGACCAAGTCATTATGAGGTGTGTCCCAGAATCTGAATAAGAGTCTATCCTTAAATTCTTTTATAGTGAGGCATGTGGAGGTCACTTTTCCTCTATGAAAATTTCTATTAAGGTTCTTTAGTATGGTCTCTTCTGGCCCACCCTCTTAAGGGACTCCTATACATTTTGTCAAATCTATCCTAAGTGTCAAAAATTATGGTCCACCACAAAAAAGAATCAAATTCCACTCACTCCCATCTTAGTAATTGAAATCTTTGACTACTGGGGAATCAATTTTATGGGTCCCTTACCAAACTCTATGGGGTATATATACATCCTTTTAGATATCTATTATATCTCCAAATGGGTTGAGGTCATTACTACAAAATCCAATGATCATCAAACTGTGATTAGATTTTTCAAGGAAAACATCCTCTATAGATTTGGAATTCCTAGGGCTAACATTAGTGATCGTGGAACTCATTTCTACAATCGTACTTTATCAGCATTCATGGAAAAGTATAGAATTTCTCACAAAGTTTCCAATCCTTACCACCCACAGACCAATGGTCAAGCTGAGTTAGTAAATTGAAAAATCAAGAAAAATTCTTCAGAAAACTATTAATCCATCTAGGAAATATTGGGCAATCAAACTATTATACGCTCTTTGGGCCTATTTAAGTACATTTAAAATCATTTTAGGTATGTCCCCATATATGATGGTTTATGGAAAAACACGCCATTTTCTAGTACAAATTGAACAAAAGGATTTTTGGGAAATTAAGAAAATTAATTATGACCTCTCATTGGATGGAAGAAAAAGGAAATTAGATCTCAATGAACTTTAGGAACTTAGGATGGAGGTTTATGAAAATTCAAGGATAAATAAAGCTAGAGTTCAAGCCTACCAATACAGGAATACCAAAGTCAAACTTTTTAAACTGGGAAAATTCATGCTCTTGTATAGTTCAAAAATTAATTTACACTCAGGAAACTTAAGGTCTAGATGGTCAGGTCCTTTCATAGTGCATCATGTGTACCCCCATGGGGTAGTAGAGATTCAGGATCCCACAAGTGGTCAGATTTTCAAGGTCAATGGTCATTGTCTAAAAACATTCAGTGAATCATTCAATAAACAAGAAATAGAGGTTGGGTTCACTGATCCAACCTATGAACTAGAAAAAAATTGATAGATTTAGGATATATGTCGGGCTAATGATGATAAACAAAAGCGATGCATGGGAGGCAACCCTTGGTTTTTAGGTTTCTAATCTTTTTGAATCATTATTGTTTTTCAAATAGGATAAATGAATCAATTTTATATTTTAAAAAAATAAAACAAATATATATATATATATAGACTAATGAATTGTTCTTCTATTATGAGTATGGATGGGTATGAAAGGGGAGCTCCATAGTCATCCATTTCACGTGGTGTAATCCTTGAGTAATACCTTACCCAGAAATTTAAAAAGAAGACATTGTATCATCAGTTAATTTTTATTTTTTATGTGTTTGTAAGTTAAAATAAAAATACAAAAAAATTAAAATAAAATAAAAATTTAAGAGGAAACCTCATAGGTCGTGGGGATAATCCCGACACAACTGACGAAGTTGTGGGGACCCAAACCTGGGACTGAAGGGAGACAGGGGTGTGAGCTTACCACTGACCTACGGCTTATTGTGCTTCCTTATTCTATAATGTATATATATATACTTATATTTTACTTTTTATTATTATAAATATATATATGTATATTGTTTTGTTTTGTATTTTTCACTAGGGAACTCTATGAGTAACATGGATATCAAAGGACTAAATTGGAGTATCACAAACTTTAACTTCAAAAACCAGGTAACTTCATTCCTTGATCACCATTTTCAATTTCCTTTTTGAACTCCCCTTATCTACATATACCCCTTATAAATTTTATTTTCTTCAAACAATAGAGACAGTGTTATTTTATGTTGGAGGGGGGAGATGAAATAAAAAAATTTCTTTTGTGTAAAAAAATTGCTTTTGTGTCAAAAAAATTAATGATTTGAAAAAAAAAAGTGTGCCTTAATGGAATGAAAATTTTCTTCAACCATGAACATGATAATAGAAATTGTGCATTATGAAATTGAGTATCAAATAATTTAGCTTTCCTTGATTCGAATTTTAATCCATGTATAATTTAATGAGCATATAATTTTGAAAGTGTGGCTGTCCAATGTGAAATTTCGTCATTTATATTTTCATCCAAAGAGGAAAAAAAGAGATCAAAACACAGGTCCTTTGGATAGTGGGGTATAATTTCAAGTTCATGGGGTCCCCCAAATAAATAGCATAGGTTTGGAAATCCTTTTATTTTTAATATGATTATTAAATAAAAAATCAAAAAAACAATAAATGTGCACCTAGAGAAATGAAATGACCTAATGTGTGGCTTTCAGCACTTAGGGATCGTTACTCCATAGTTTTCTGGCCCAGAGTTAGTAAATTTGTCACTATTTATGGTAATTTTTCTTTTTTTACTGAGTTAACTTGATATGATGGTTGAGTATGTGGGATTCAGTTTGTTCCATAAGGTCTTTGAGCCTGGGAGTCATCGGCAAAGTCTCGCTACAGGGGTTTACTCTTTCGAGTGCAATTTCAATTACCATGGAAAAATTGAAAAAAAAACAATAAAAATAATTAAATTTTCATCTTAATATTTAAATGTGATTCCACCTAGAGATTCTATCATTTCCCCTTGAATAAAGATGAACAACAAGTCTAATGCGATGCACAACACATCATCATCCTTAATTGATATTGGATAAAATATGGCGATGAATTTAAACAAAAGAATGCTCTTGGGATTTGGATCTTCTTATGAAACTATCTTGTATCAAAAGAAATTTATGGGTTTCATGATTTTTTGGTATAAGGGTTTTGGTTATCATTGTGTATAAAAATGTTTTTGGAAAAGGGAATCCGAATTTCATATTGTTGAGATACATTTTTCTCGGCACTAGAAAATCTCAAGTTGGGGGGTGTTATTTGCCAATAAAAAACATATTTTAATTAAATTTTAATGCCATTAAATTTTCATTTTTTATCTTATGGGCCTGAGTTAGTGGATTTTAATTTTGAACATCCATTCTCATCATTTGAGCACTTAATGCCTAATGTACACCAATTTAGGTCCAATGATTCATATAATTTTAAGGAATTTAATTATCCATATTTTAATTTTATATTTTTTGAAATGTATCTGAAATTAAATATGAACATTTTTCATTCATGGATCAATGGAGGATTTCTAAAGGATGATGGGGATATTTAGTGATGAAAGGAAACAATTTTGGAGAAGGTGGATTGGACACCAGCCCACTGATGAGAATGTGGGGCCCACAATATAGACCAAGTAAATCCCAAATTTCATGAGATTATGGAAGACATATATAGGAAAATATAATTCATAAAGAGATAGTGCTAATTAGGCCTAAATTGTGGTTATTCATGCGGCCCATGTTAGAGATAAATTATGGGCCGGATTCTGTGGCCCAGAAAAACAGCCCACCAATTTAATCATATCTCGACAACTACAAATTCATTTGGGCTGAACGTTTATAGAGAGATAGGAAACATCCGGAGATTCAATTTTTTCTTCTATGGCACACTCTAATTCGGTCATGTAGAAGGCCATATAGGTGCCTTTTTCCATTGGAAGTAAGCTAGATGTAACTTCAGGTCAAGGGTGGAAAAGTATCCTCTCCCTTACTTTCCACCACCCTAGGCCTACCATACTCAAGTGGGAACCTTTTTATTATTTCTATCTAGATCCAAGACTCTTGAAATTTCTATTTAAGGTAGTGGTGGTGGAGGATTTGATGATCTTTTTAGCTTCCTTTCATTGTAATGTTATGCTACGATTTTGTTGTCTCGAGTTTTTCTTCCATATGTAAGTTGTTCAATTCACTTTAGTTTCTTAATAAAAGTTCTTCTTCTCCTCTTATTTTGTTGTTCTTCATATCACTTTGATATCGTTGGTTCAAGGTGTGAACTTTTTCACACCAACCCTTATGATATTATCACACAACGGTGGAGTGATCATTATTTCATTGTTTTTTTCTTCTTCAATTCCCCCCTCATAAGTCTACTTCCCACTTCCATTGAAACCATAGGATCAATGGAGGGCTAACCCACTTATGGGTTGATCCAAGGGAGTATCAAGGGGCTATATTGGATTTTATTTCTCACTCCATTAATGGATAATCACTTCTTTTAAATGATATTTTTATTTGATGATTTTAAAACCCCTTCATCCTTATTGAATTTAAGGTCACACACTTCCAGTGCAAATATTAACCTTTACCTTGGAGTGATAAAAATTTTGATCCTTCAAGTGTATATGTGATTATTATTAGGGTGAGTAGTCGTTATACTAGTAAGTTATTATTTTGTTTGATATTATTTAATGAACCCATCTCAAATATAAGAAATTGAAATATTTAAAAAAAATGCATCGAATCCAACCCTTGTAATGACCTAGGATAAACCCTTCTCATAATTTTAATTCACTTAAGACTTTTAATGTTCACTTAAACGCATCTAAAATCAACCCAAATTTGGCCACTTAATAGCTAAAAATAGTCCATAGAATATACACGTCTGTAGGTTTCTTCTTATTTCTCTGAGGATTCGACAACCCATGCTAAACTACAAGTGACCTCTTAACCCTAAAAACATGGGTAAATTTTGGCAAGACCATCACCCAAGAACCAGAGATAGGTATAATTCTATAATATTCAATTTTCTATGGAATATTTAATATTTAATTAATTATGTATTATTATTACACACATTTTCATTTTGTTACATATTAATTTTAGAGTTTTGGATCAGAATTATGACTTTACAGTTGATTCTGGAATATGTGGTTCTTCCTAGGGGAGACATTAACATGAATCAATAATTGGGGCTAGACTCACACCCCATTTTCTTTTTCTTTTTCCTTTTATCTTTCTTTTTCTTTTTCTTTTTCAATTTTTTCCCTTTTTCTATTTTTATTTTATTATGTATTCATTATTCATTCATAAATTCACATGAGGTTCTCCCCATAGATGTATTAATTAGATAAATAAGAGATGGAAATAGACACATATACGGGGGAGGATGTGCCACCCCAGATATTGTGTCGTGTTATATCATAGTGCGGCTTCTACGGAATATGAACTGGATCAAATCATTAACGATTTTCACCTAAAGTTATACCCCTTATAATTTGTTTATATATAATCCTTGTAGGTAATATTTTTTATTTTAATCTAGTTTTGGTGGTTGTAGGGACCCCTAGTTGGTTAATGTAGTGGTTTTGAGGGATATTCAGGGGGTTTTAATAGGACCATTGGGATTTCATTTTGGGAAAACCCAACCACATAGAATGTGCTTTGATGAAAACACATCATATTTTCTTCTTGTTCAAGGAAAAAATTAGTTTTAAAATTACACATTTTTTACCTTAAGTAAAAACAATATAGTAAAACTTCTTTATGTGTCCAATTACATGGGCATGTAGATCATTTGGGACAATACGTTATGTTTCATGAGGTACTCACCATGTACTTAGAGTACATTTCATGTGGTAGTTCTTATCTATATGGTTGGGTACTTGGGTTGACACCATGTTTGAGGGGGAAATTTTCATTTAATAGTAGATGGGAATGCCCTAAATTTTCCTAGCCTTTGATTAGTACATGGATAGGTGCACATTTGAGAGTAAACACCATGTATTTAGAAGAACGTGCTGTGTATTTTTTCTATAAATGGTTTTTGGGTGAATTTTTTCCCTTGAGTCAGAATTGGACTTGTTAGTTTTCCATTGTGAGTTTTGTGTGTCTAAAAAATGATGATGTAACTCATTCAGTGTTTGCAGATTTTTTGTATAGTGATTTGGGATGAGATAGTTTTGGAGAGGTTTTATTTGAGGTGGTTTATGTAGGATCCTTTGTAGTTTTTTGTTGTGAGTTTTAAGGTATGTGTGATGGGGTGTCATTTCTAATCAAAATTTTTTAAGGATGTTGTGTGAGTTCTTTGGATATATTTTGAAAGGTAGGATCAAGTAGCTTCTTTGTTGAGCTTCACTAGTTTATTTCTCAATGTGTGGTTTTTTAAGAATCTTTTGGTTGCGATGAGATTGTAGAATATTGTGTAAAGCTAGATGTTATTGAGATGAGTTCAAGATAGGTCAGGGGGGCTATTTCAGCTTTCCCTTTTCAATAAGGTGTTTATTGAGGTTGCCTTTGTAAATGTAGTGATTTTTTAGGTTTCCCTTTCTAATATCAAACTAGATGAGGTTACCCTAATGGGTAGGGTATTGGTTGGGGTTTTCCTTCTGGTAGAGGTTCTAGTTGAGTTTTTTCTTCTAAGGGTGGTCATATATAGTCTATGAGATACTATATTAGTTATGGTTTCTAGTGGAGGGTTTGGCCTGAGGATTAGGTTTTATGGATGAGAACCATGTAGGTATTCCTTCTTGATATGTGATTTGGGAACTATAGAGTGGGCCATATGATTTTTGTTTTATGATATGGTTGCTTCTAGTCTCAAATTCTTTATTTGGTGTGTTTGAGTGCAGCCAACCCTAGTGCTTGAGCTTATAGGCTTGAAGGTTTAGGTTGTTCTTTTTTATGACTATATCTGATAATAAACTATTTTAGATGTTACTGTATTAAGAATTTATCCTATATAGATGTGGTTTCTATCCTATGTTGTCTAGTTGGATAATTTGATTCAATGATAGGGAGATAAATGAATATCTGGATGCTTTTACCACCCTTTGTTAGCTAATATCACCCTATGTAGGTTCCATAGACCAAGGAGAATTTTGATGCTCAAAGGGATAGGTTATCTAAGGTTTAGATCTTGTTCATCCATCCCAGAGATGCACTGATAGGTTCATGATCTCCTAGTTTGTTCTGCAGGACATTTGAATCATAGTGTTATCCTCTCAAGGTTGACAGGGAGTGTCTATCATTAGTTAAATTTGTTTCATTGAAGTTATAGAGCTCAATATATTCACTTATATGAATTTGAAAAATAATATGGGATCATAAGGTTTGAAATATGTGTCTTTCCTAGAATTGGATTATGTATCTCCATCTTGATCAGGTAGATGCACTTGATGGTGTTCCTTGGAAAGCCATGTTTTGTAATTCCTCTGACCTGGGTCAAAGAAATGATAGATTTACCTCATGTGTTAGGCTAGATTTTTTATACCTTTTTGTTTCCGATTTTTCTAGTAATATATTTCATCTTGGTTGTTCATATCATATGTTACTTGACCATGTTATGATTGCAAATGTTAGGACCACCATTCAGGGTCTCCAAATGAGTTTTTTTCTCACCCTTTGTACATGAACCTCAGTGTATATACATATATTATGTCTTCTTTCACGTTAATAATAGAATGTTGTGGATCAGGATTTGTCTAGTGTTACATGTTTGATCAGGATTGCATGTGTGGAGGTTGAGGTTTGTGAGGGATTTTTTTAATAGTTTTGGAGACTGGGTATATGGTTTGTCTCAATATATCGATAGAGAATTGTGTATTTTTTTTATTTTAGGCTCTTTATATGTGGTTATACCAATGGGATACCAATGTCTATATGTTTTACCTTCAGTATGTTTGAATAATTCCATTTATTATATTCTATTTTTTTAATTATTCATTTATTCACACTCTGATGTTCATGTATGTGTATTTGGTTTTTTATTTCCACTATTGTTGCACTCTAATCTGAGTAAATGGCTTCCCCAAAATATCATTTTTATCCCTCACTTCTAGTTGACTTCCTTTTACATTAGGTTAGGCACACTTAATTCCTTGTTGTATGCTGGATTGGATGAAGTTTTGAGTCAATCTAGGCCATTTTCTGAAACAATTGTATCAAATCAATTTCTTTCCCTTGGGGAGTTGGTAGACAACTGGTATAGGAATATTATTGGATATTGGTATAGATATCAGTCTAGTGCTCCATTAACACCAATTTCGTTAGGAATTCCATGTATCTAGGGTTGTGGGATTTTTGTTATTCACTCTTATTGTTACGGTTATATGTTTTTTACCTTGAGTTTTGATCTTTTCTATTATTATTTTTTAGAATATGGGTTTACACTCTGGTCCTCATGAAAAGATTCCTATGGTCATGCATCATTGTAACCACATAAGATCCTCGAGGAATTTTTTCTGGCTATGTGTATTTTTTCTAATTATGGAGGTTTAGTTGTTTAGAGTGTCAGTAACTTCTTATACAGAATTTCCCTACATAACCACTTGGTTGAATTATTATTAATTGAGTTGTGGGTGCCTCTCTTCTGATGAATTTTTAGGTGGATTCTTTGGTGGGGTGATCTCTGGTGATAGATTTGTAGTCCCTTCATCGAGATATGCATGGAAACCCTTGTGGGTTTATATGGTCCTTGTGGTGCTCCACTATTTAGGTTGGTTTGATAAAGGAAAGGATTTTTTATAGAGTTTTGGATCATGCTCAGGTCTCCCTAAGGTTATGGAAGCCTTATGAAGTTATGTGGTGAGGCTAAGGATAGCTTGGGTTTTGGTGGTGAAGCTCTATTAGTGCTTTTGGTTTTCTGGTATGTTTGTGAGGATAGGTTTTGAAGGATGTCTCACCCTATTTTCTTCGGATTGCACTTCGGGACCCATGGTAGGATTATCGTGGTTTTAGATCGACCCCCTATGTGGATTGTGGTCATGTGTAGTTCTTTCCATGAGTTATATTCCCTGTTTTGAAGAGTATTGTCAACGGTGCTCTAGTTTATTATAACTAACATGCATGAGGAGAATTTTCATTAGTTTTAGGCATGTTATCCTAGGTTCATTGATCCACTGTTTCTTTCAGAATGATGGTGTGTTAGAGTTTTTTTGTAGAATCGCCTTTACATGAGGAGCTGAGTGGTGATTATCATAGATTATAGAGGGACCCTTGTTCAGTGAAAGCATGTGCGCCCAAATTTTATATAGTGTCAGTTGGTTCTTCAGTTCAGAATTATATGAGTGGTGTAATTGAAGCCTTGTTTTCAATAGAAAAATCTTGGTTATTGTGGGTTTTTTATCTCATCTTAAGGGGTTCTTTGAGTCTAGGGATGTTATTCCTGGTGGGTTGGGAATGGGTAGTGGTTGGTGTTTGGTGTTGGATCTCTTTAATCGGGCTTTCTTATCTAGAAAAATAGAAAAGGGAACCCTATAAAACATGTATTAACCTATAAAAGAAATAATAATTGAGATATATAAATATATTTTTATCATAAAAATAGAATTTATGAGGAATAAATTATAATAATTAAGAATTAAATTAGGGTAAATAGAGAGAAACTGTAACCTGAAGGAAAAAATGATGGTTCAAATAGAATCTATTACCTTATGTCTAAAAGTGTTCTGTATTATATTTTAATGTCCTAGATAATAAAATTAAATCCATTAATTAATTAATTCAAAACCATTTAAAATTTTATTTGATTTATTACATTTTTATTAAGTTCATTTATGTCCTCTTTATGAGTTATAAGATTAAATTTTTTCACTCGGGATTTTCCGTTTTCAAAGTTTTCATGATCGGTTTACTTGTATACATGTATTGAAAATAATGTAAACAGAGAATATTTTTCCAAAACTGAAACTATATGTTATTAATGAAAAAAAATAATATTATATTTTCTTATATATAATTTTTTACATATGTAATGATGATTAATTATATAAAATTTTAATGATAACCATTTAGATTGTTTTGGCATTTTGTTGATCATCACGAACTAGTTTTGTTTTATTAATTAATATTATATATATATATAATATTTCCAAAACATTAAATATGATATATTACATATATTATAATATTGTTTAACCAAAAACATGGTTTTAGTACCATATTTTATGGTGGTAATATAAATTGAAAACTCATCATCCTCAAATGTGATAAATTAACACATCATAGATGATGTTTTCATTTTTTGAAAAAATGGAGATGGGAATAAAATTAATGATGTATTGATACATTAATGCAATAAAATTAAATTATATATAATATATTGGATTTATCCTATCCCTTGTTTAAGGGTATCTGAGGACAAGAAAATAAAGGAAAATAAAATAATAATAAAATAAAACGAAAGAGGATTTTGCCTCTTGAATTAATTCTCTTTTGGAACCTCTTTGTGGAACTTGAGTGTTGGTCCTTTATTGATATAAAAAGCTCCTATAATTTTGGTTGAGACTTGTTAATAATTTTAGGAATAATTTGGATAAGCATAATGTATTTTTTTGGTGTGAGAATAAGAGGTGGTGATGGGTGATATTTATAGTGGAAGATAGGGGTGTTTTTTAATTATTTTATTCATTATTTAATTATTTTGGATCAAGACTATATATAGTTGAAAAAATATCACTAATTATATTAAATAAATAATAGGATTTAGATATTATATTTCTTAAATCAGCAATGACTCAAGAAATATTGTATTTAACTTATAATGTTATATAGCGTAAACTACTAATTTTAACTATTCACCAAAAATTAATCTATTTTAGAAAAATATCAAAAATTTACCCTAATAATTATTTGAGATATAGAATTAAAAAAGGTAACTCAATTTTATGAAAAAAAATTTCTATATATGAGAAATTTAATTTTTACTTAAAATCATATTTAACTCAAAAAATATCGATTTTAAAATTATAATTGATTTTTTAACACTTTTAAAATTTTATTAAGGTATCATAAAATCATATTATAATCATAAGACAACAAATTATTTTATGAATATATTTTATGAAAATAAATTATTTTAGTAGTTATATTTAATATAAAATTATAAATAAAAATTTATGTTTCATAAAAAATCCAATACTTGGTTTATCATTTCTAAAAATTTATTTACTTATACCACAATATAAATATGTCATATTTTCATTTATAAGACACATAAATTTTATTTATACTTTAATAGGTGAGTTTACTATTATATTTTCAATATTACTATTCCTAAGGGTCATATTACCATTACAATGGTCACATTACTATTTAATTGGTTTATGATCCTTAATTTTTTTAAAAGACTTTTATTTCATTCATTATTCATTTATAATGTTTATATTGTGTTATATATGCAATTTTATGTAATTTATACTATATAAAATAATTATAAGGGTGGAAATTTCATTGACATAGTTCTGGTACATTATATTCCTTCCCCCTTATGAAATTTCTTCCTCAAAATTTTGTTTTTTAGACCAGAGAAAACCCTAATGACCACTTTCCAGGAAAATTATTTTTGTTATTCATCACTTAGATGAGGTCTTCAGTCTTTAATATTGGAATTACCTTCAAGGATAAATGGTTCATGAGGTATAATAATACCTCATGATATTTTTAAAATCATATATTTCCATTATCCAAAAACAACTCATGCGTCTTGGATTATATCGATGGAAGCATCGATAAATCCTAAAAAATTATTTATAATATATAATTTTGAAACATATTCTTTAACTTTTTGTATAAAATAAAATTACTGATTCATCTTCAAATATTTTAAAATAGTTTTTGGATAAATTAGTTTTAATATTTCCCAAAAAATATAAATTTATAATTTGATCCATATTGATTGCTCGGAGGTCTCCCTCTTCTACAACATCTGTAAAATCATTGAGTTATTTAAGTGTTTAAAATATAGAAAATAATCTAAAAAATGTTAATGGTACTTTCCACTCTTACCATGGTAAGAATGTTGAGAGTTTAATATTCTCCAATAAATTGTACTTGATATTTGAAATAATCAGGTGATGGTAGAGGTATTGGATTACTCATAAAGTTGTTTTAATGTCACGTGTATTTTAGAAAATGTTATGAAGTCATATGAGAATGAATTTAGGATAGTATTGCAAAGTAATTATTTTGAAATATTGAGAAGAGTATTTTGTGATCTTCGTCCTTACATATTTTAACTAAGAACAAAGAAAATAAAATTAGGGTTCTCCAATACTTAACTTATAAGAATATAAAAAAGAAAATTTTGAACATAGAGGGATAAAATTTTAATTGAAAATAATATCCTAAATTTTTATTCCCTATATTCCATTCTAGGTTATCCATGGTGATAGAAATATCCCTATGGTTCTTATGAAAGTTTTATTGTCCTAATCTTCAAAACAAACTAGAACATCCTTTGATACCAACTATAATGGACCTATCCTTTTACACGTATTATTATGTGTTTTAAGCAAAATTTTCCTTCAAATAAAAACCAAGGATCGTAAATTCTAGTGTATTTTTAATATTAGGTACATAAAACTAAAAACATGGAACCAGAGTAAAAAATATTTTTTTTAATCTTCATAATTAGATCCTAACTTCCATTGATCCCTTACATCTGCATAGGATAATCTAGGGAATCCATGAACAAAATGATGAGATAAAATCCCAATAAAGGAAGAATAATATGAATAAATCATATAAAATGGGTTAGAATTCATAACATGATGACATAAAAATTTATAGAACATGAATAAACATATAAAATCATAACATATAGAGCATGGTATCATGAAATCATGGAATCAATGAAATTTGTAAACAACATACATAGTATGTAAGCATGATTCATGGATAACCACCAAGACCATTTCACATGGAGGTTAATGAGTCAATGATAAGCACCAAGACCCTTTCACATGGAGGAACATGAGTCAAATATAACCACTAAGATCATTTCACATAGAAAATAACGATTCAAGGATAACCACCTAGACCAATGCATGTGATGTGTCAAGAGAATAAAAATTGCCAAATTCCCTAGATCTCTATCTGGGTGAACCCATGAAAACATGTTCATGAATATTTTTTTCCACATGAATAATCAAACATAAACATAAGGGTTACCCATATAAATAATTTGGTATCATAATCATGTCATAAAGAATAAAAAAATAGAATATCATAATGGTATCCATTAAATAATGGGTTCTAATAATACTTAAAAATTTATAAGGAAAATAGTCATATATCATGATAAGTGATGTCAAATTTAACTGAAAACATGTAAAATGTGTGTTTAAGAAGCATTATAAATGAAACATTTTAGTGCAGTTTAAGAAAAATATTAAAGAGAATTTATAGAAGAAATAAAATAATCTTTAGTATAAAATAGAAATGAATCAAGACATATTTAAATGATAAAATTATTTATTTTATAAGAATAATTGGGTCTTAAAACATATTATTGATGGTGCTTGATAATGGATAACAAATTGGGAAGTTCCCCTTAATCGTGTTTTCTTATCAGGAATAATTTTGAAGGAAACCTTATAAAACATGTATTTCCCTATTAAAGAAGAAAAATTGGGATAGGTAAATTTATGTGCAACATAAAAAAAGAATTTATGAGTATTAAAAAAAGAGTAATTAAAAATTACATTGGTATAAAAAAATATAAAGTGTAACTCAAATGAAAAAAAGAGGGTTTGGATATAATCTCTTACCATATGTATGAAAGTTATCTGCGCTTGAACTTCATATCCTGGATAATAAAATTAAATCCATTAATTAATTTATTTATAACATTTTAAAATTTTATTTTATTTATTATAGTTTTATTAGGTTCATTTAAATCCTTTTTTATGAGTAATAAAATTCAATTTCATTGTTCGGGAATGTTATTTTATCTTGTTCTCATTATCGGTTTACTTGTATACATGTATGGAAAATCATATAAAATGAGAATTGTTTTCTAGAATTGAAATTATATTTTCTTAATGAACATAAATAATATTAAATGGTATTATATATCATTTTTCACATGTTTGGATGAATCATTAGATAAAATTTTAATGATAGCAGTTTAGATTGTTTTGGCATTTTTCCGATCATCATGAACTAGTTTTGTTTTATTAATTAATATTACATATATATACTATTTAAAAAATATTAAATATTATGTAATAATTAAATAATAATCTTTTTTAACTATAAAAATGGTTTTATGAAATTCCATGAAGGCACTAATGTAAATTGAAAACTTTTCATCCTTGAATGTGATAAATCATCACATCAGAGACGATGTTTTAATTTTTAGGACAAAATGAGAGGGGAATATAATTGATGATGGGTTGTTCCATTAACACAATAGAACTAAATAATATAAGTGATTATATATTTATTATTTCACTTGTATAAGGTTCATGAGGATAGAAAAAGGAAGGAATAAAAAATAAATGAAAACAAAATAGGATTTTACCTCTTGAATTCCTTCTCCTTTTGAACCTCCTTATGCCACTTAATGTTTTCTCTTTTATTGAGACCAAAGTATTATGGACATGGTGGAGATAATTTTTAAGTGGTTTAGGTAGAATTTTTAAATGATTTAATGATTTTTATATGTGAGTAGAATAGCTGGTGAGGGTTGGTATTTATAGTGGAGGGGAGGGGAGTTTTTTGATTATTTTATTTATTATTTTTTTAATTTGGATTAAGTCTATAAATAGTTTTAAACTTATAAATAAATATATTAAATAAATAATGTTAGTTCTATAATATAGTTCTTATATCATCCATTACTCAATAAATATGGTATTTAACTTATAATGTTATATATTGTAAATTACTGTATTTCATTATTTACCAAATATTAAAGTATTTTACAAAAAATCCCAAAAAATTACCCAAATAATTTCTTGATTTATAGAATAAAAAAATTAACTTCATTTTATAAAAATAATTTTCTAAATATGATAAATTTAATTTTTAATTAAAATCATCATTTACTCAAAAAATACTGATTTGAAAATTATAACTGGTACATCAATGCAATGAAAAATTAATTATTCTCTCATAAAATTATCTTATAATCATAATAAAAAATATTAATGAATTCATATATTTTATGAATAAAAAATATATTTTCAATTGGTGTATTAATTATAAAATTGTAAATCAACATTTCGGTTTCATAAAAATACCAATACTAAGTTTTTTATTTTTAGAACATTTATTTACAAACACCATGATATAAATATATCATATTTTCATTTATAAGGTACCAAAATTTTATTTATAATTTCATAGGTAAGTTTAATATTCTATTGGTTGGATTACTATTCCCAAGTGTCATGTTAGCATTCTAAAGGTCGTGTTACTAATCCATTGGTTTAGGTTCCCTAATTTCTGAAAAATTCCATGATTTCCTTAATTATTCTTTTAAAAAATTTTTACTATGTTCTATATGTGTTTTATATGATTTATTATATATGAAATAATTTTAAGGAGGTAAATTTCAGTGATATATTTATGTGTCGTCATAGATTTTTTTTCTTTTTTTCTTTTTTAATTTTTTTCCTTCTTTTTCTCTTTTTATTTTCTTATTTCTCCCTTAAATTATCACAAATTAATTTGGAGATATACCATTTTGGGACTTAATACAAGAAAGAATATAGGTAAATTAATGGAGAGATATATAAAGAGATAGGGATTATGAGGTTCTGATGTGGAGCTCTGTTCACGCTGAATTCTCATACAACCGCTGCAAAACACTTATTGGAACAATGTTTTTGTGATTTCTTACCAAATGTGTTATTTTTTTATTTTTTCTCTCTAAATCCTCATTTTTTAGTTTTTTTTAAGTTTTGTTCTTTTTTAGGGTTTTTAAGGATACATGGTGGTTTTATCGAACGATTTTTGGGGGAAATCGGAGGAATTTTAGAGGTCTCATAGGGTTTTTATTTGAAAAATTCAAACCATAAGATGTGTGGCTTGATAAAACACTCCATGTTTTCTTAATACATGGGAATATTATCTTTTTATAAGTACATCTTATTTACCTTAATAACACATCGTGTATTCGTACTTGGCCATATGGACAATTACTTGGACATATGGTGCACATGGGATTGCAGGCCAAGTATCCTACAGTACACAATTGTTGTTGTACATTGACATGTAGCTGAGTATATGGGAATATAATGGTTTAGTAACTATGCATCATGTATATAGATTATTCACCATGTATTAGTTTTTTTCCATGTGGTTGGGTACTTGGTCTTACACCACATGTGAGAGGGGGGTGGTTGTGTACTAGTACATGGGTAGACCACGGTTGTGCCCGGGCGACGTAGTAATACATGGAAGGATTTACTATTGAGAGTACAAATTTTGTACAAGTAAATAAAAAAAATTACTTTCTCCAGCAATGGTATTTGGGTTTATTTGTTTCCCAAAATCATAATTTTACTTGTGAGTAGTAAATTCTAATTGTTTTTTAACATAAATCAAGATGGTAGAATCATTTTAGTGTTTAAAGGCCTTCTGAATGGTTCTTTATAATGAGAGAGTTTAATTAGATATTTACATTAATTTAGTTGTTTTACGATCATTTTAGGGGTTAGTATGTTAATGGTGTGTCCTTTCTGGGGGGGTGCTTTCTAATCACCTTATCTTGAGGATTCTGAGTGAGTTTTTAAGGTTCCATGGACAGATTCCTGAGTGAATGATCAATTAGTTTCTAGGATGGTCTTCACAAATTTGTTTCTCAAGGTGTGGTCTATTTTGATCCTTCAGGTTGATATGATGTTTTTGTATATTGAGCATTGTTGGGTTCTTTTTAGTTGAGTTTGAGATAGGTTTGAGGGACCTGTTTGAGGTATTCCTTTTAGATGGGTGTTTCTTACGGTTTCACTACAGGACATAGTTCTATTTGATTTTTCCCTTCAGGGTGTGCTTATGGTTAAGGATAAATTCTACGAAATGTTTTCACTGTATTTCCCCTTCTAGGTCAGGTGCTGGTTAAGGTTTACCTACTAGTCATAGTGATCTATGGGTTTGAGTTATGACACCAATTATGGTTTATAGTGGATTGCTTTGGTCTAGGTTTGGTTTCATAGGTTCATCCCCTTATAGTGTATCATATATGAGATATTTTTAGGAATATTGGAGGTTTACCTATTATTTTTTCATGTGGTATGGTCAGTGACATTCTCAGTAGTTCCATTTTGTGGGTTTGGGTGCATCCAACCCTAGTGCTTGAGACTGTGGTCTAGGAGGTTGTGAATATTCTTTTTATGTACTAGATGTGAGATGAGTCCCTTATATATATTATTTACTTGGGTTTTGGTACTAATATGGATATTAATTACCTTCTAGGTTATGTGGTTGTCTATTTCATTGGGGGGCTAGGGGTCTAGTCGATGATCTGTAGGATTGTTGCTGCCCTAGTTTAGCTGACATTGCTCAAGCTAGGGTTCATAGACCAAAGAGGATTTTAGTGCTCTTAAAAACTAGTTATATGATTTCTGTGGCCTACTCAGGTTGCCTTAATATTTTCAAATAGTTTATTGATCTCCCAATTTATTGTTGAGGACTTCGAGAGCATGATAGCATCCTATCATGGTTAACAGAGAGTGAGTGCCATAAGTTCGGATTATTTCATTAGATTCATAGATCTCAGAGATTTAATTTGATGTTTTTTACACCTAGGATGGGATCATATACTCTGTTATCTATTCATATCCTAGTATTTGAATTTGGAGCTCTAATTTAGTTTGTATGATTCACCTGATGTTGTGGTTGGGTGATCCATGTCTTATAATTCCTCTAGATTGGGCTAGAGAAAGGGTAGATTTACATTAGGTGTCTTAGTAGAACCCATGGTTGGTTGTTTTAATTTATTTAACCCTTTTTTATACCTTTTATGGAATTATTATTATACAAATAAGTTGTTCATATAAAGTGTTTCATTCACATGTTATGACAACAAATGTTGTGACCACCGTTGGGCGTGGCCTACTGAGATTTGTTTCTCACCCACTGTATATGCACCTTGATATACATGAAGAACTTATTAATAATTTTATGTTTAGAAAATGATATGTTATATCGGGTGAGGCCCAGTTTTCATGTTTAAGTGTGATTCCCCATGTTTAGTTTGAGGATCTTATTAGAGATTTTCATCAGTCATGGAGACCGGGTATGTGGTTATCTTTTGAGTAGTAGTAGGGCCTTGTGTATTTAGTTTCTTTATTTTATTTTATTTATATGTGGTTTTAATACTAGGAAACTAGTGTTTGTACGTTTTTACTTAATTATATATATAATTCAATTTATTTTAGCATTTTTTAGTTTTTTATTCACAAATATGAAATACGATGTCCATGCATGGGTATATTTTTGTTTATTTTCACTATTGTTTCACTTTTATCTAAAGTAATAGTATCCCAACTTTATCTTTTTTGGATCTCATTGATAGTCTGAAGACTCTTTTGTATATGGAGGCATGTGTGATGTCTCATTTTAAGATAGATTATGAAATGGGTTGGCTCTACCAAGGCTAGTTCATGACACTCCCACACCAACTATAGTAGTTCCAACAGTGAACCCACACTAGACCCAAGCCTAGAAAAGGTCGATAGTTGACTATTCAAAATAGTTTTACCTCCATGGTCCACTATCATTCCATGGAACTTGTATTCTTCAAGATTTTGAGGACTAGACAGCTGTAATAGGGTTCATGTTTGACCTTATAGTGACTCTCATGAATTAAAAGATGAATCTTGCATCCTTTATGCTTCATGGACCATCCAGGAGGTGTTGGGATTTCATGGGATAGAAAGAAAGGCATGAGGGCCTTAAATGGTAATCCTTTAGTTACATATTCTTTTAGAGTTTCTTCCCAAAATGCTAAATCCATATCATTCTTAGGTGTTTATGGGGGTTCAGAAAGGGGTCGTAAATGTTTTTTCTTACTATATTAATTTAATATATTTTATATAATTTGCTGCTCTTTTGGATGGGAATGAGGCACAAAAGACTTGGAGGTTTGATATATTCATTATTATAAAGAAAATACACAAATATATGGGATTTTGCCTATGAAATATGTGCATGTTATTTTTAATGTCCTGATTTTGGAGAATAATCTAAAAGATAACTAGCTTATAGGTTTTCTTCAAACATTTATTGCATGGACAACCTGAATTACTTGTGTGAATGATGGCACTTTTTATGATACTAGTAAGAGGGAGGATGAGGGAGAATAGTAAGGTGGTAGATTGTGAAGTTGAGTATGACTCCTTTTACTTCTTATGTGGGAGGAGTCTTGAACATGGGCTACAATTATGGATAAAAGGGAAACTTTAGTGCATTTTTTCAGGAGTAACCATAGAAACTTCATCGATGTGGAAATCTAGGTCATATTCAACACTTTTTTTTATAATAAATCATGTTTATATTTGAGGAACACATGTAAGGGTATTGGAATGTATACCTAGGAACTATATATATCAGTGACTCAGGTGGGTTGTGCATCAGAGAAAAGTATTATTTTTTTTACTACATGAGGTTTTAACTTCCAGTGGAAAGGGACATTCAATATTAAGAGGTACATTCTTGAATATTTATATGATATATAATCCTTTTTTGACATAATGTATTTACATTCCTTTAAATATTCTCAAATGTTTTCCCCTAGATTTACCGGTTTTGTTGTTTTCTATGTTACACTGTCTTGAAACGCATTTGAGAATGAAATTTCACAATGTTGAGTGATCTATGGAATTTCCTATTGACTTTTTTGGAAATATAAATCCATAAGACTTTAAGATGTTATAGATGACCATTTCCATGTAATATTTAGTATGTATTTACTCAACATCTTTCAAGATTATATCCGCTATTGTCAAAGATGATTATTATTCACCATGCCTAGAGGAGAGAGGTTTTTATTGACCAGTGAGTGAGATTTTTGGGAAAAGAATATTTGACTAGACCTTAGTCATATCGGGGTGATTATAGTGTATGTGTAATGCTTGGGTCTTGTGTCAGAATTGATAGTGACTCCCTCTATATTATCTCTATTGGTGGATCAATATCTGGATTCTTTATCAGAATAATTTTTAGTTCTTCCTCCATATAGAGAAATTGGGTTTGAGATTTATCTTATTTTTATACTGCAACTGATATTAATTCCTTATAATCATATAGAAACAACTAATTTTATGGAATTAAAGGTTCAACTAGAGGTTTTGAAGGTTAAGGGATATATCTTGATGATCGCATTTCCTTGGGGTTCCCATATGTTGTTTTCTAAGAAGTCACACTATAGCCTATGGATATATGCGGTCCTCCATGAATTTTGGTCAGGAGATAATTCGATTCTAATATTTTCATTGGATAATGATGATATGATTTATATTCATTTGATTCTATTAGTTCCGACCTCTTTGATAGAGTATATGATGATAAAATAACATTATTTTAAGTATATAGTGAACCGAGTGTCAAAAAAAATATGTAAAACGATATATAATATTATTTTTTGTTTCCATTTATGAAGAGAGACATAGCTAATTTTCTTTTTTTATGTCTTTCCTTCTTGATGATAATGTTTTAGCATCAGTATAGTGGTGGTTTTCTTCATCCACCTACATTTTCTATATGGAAGTTTGATGATGTGACTGTGGACTTCATGATGGGATTACCTAGGACCCATTAGTGTCATGATACTATTTTTGAGGTAGCTTATTGTCTGATGAGAGTGACTTAATGTTTATTGAATTGATAGGAACTTTTAGTGGATGATTTTTTGAAACTATATATTTAGGATATTTTTTGTCTTAATAGTTCTCCTATGAGAATTGTATCAGATAAAGATGAGAATTTTACATCACGGTTCTAGAAAGGCTTACATAAGTCATTCGGTACCCATCTCATACTTAGTAAAAGATTTCATCTACAAAAGAATGGTAATTAGGAGAAAAAGATTCATATTTTAGAGGATATGTTATGGGAAAAAATTATAGAATTTATGGGATCTTATGAATATCACCCAAAATTGGTTGATTTTTCATAAAATAATTGATTCATAGATTATATATATTTGTAACCTTTTATGTTTTGTTATTATTAACCAAATTTATCACTGATATGTTAGCATATGGTAAATGAGGTGACAATTTCTGGGATGAACATTGTTTAAGAGATCTCCATTATATTTAAATTGATCCTGAAGTTGTCATTCGCTACTCAAAGAAATCAAGTATCATATACTGATAGAAGTACATGACCATTAGTGTTCACTATGTGTAACCAGGTTTTCTTACAGTTGACTCCTTGATTAAGGAATCTACAATTATGAAAATAAGTGAATCATATACCAATATTGATTAGTCCTTTTTAGATCATTGAGTTTGTTGGGATAGTGGATTACCATTTAAATCTTCCTCCATGTTACTGAGTTATGCATGATGTGTTTCATGTATCTCAGCTATAGAGGTACACGCCCAATCCTACACATGTGTTCAATAGGGATGTTTTTGAGATAGAGCTAGGGTATCTTCTATGGAGTGATTATTTTAGATATTATATTCAAGAAATAAAAAAATTAGGAAAGATATTGGCACTTTTCTGAATCATATGGTTACATGGAAGAATCTAGGAGGATTCATGAGAGCAAGAGTCAAATATTTAAGACCAATGTCCCATAATTATGAGTTGTGGGTTTTAATAGAAATGGGTTTTTAGGTGTGTCATTATTTAATTTCAGCCATTATCCATCTATCTTTAACAATTAGTTTTTTAGGCTGTGTTTTGGGGGGTTCTGGTGGGTTTTGGAGTGTTTTAGAGGCCAGTTTGGAACTAAATGGTTGGATCATGGTTTTCCTAGACCTTGATGATCCTAAAGAAACTATATAGCTGGTGAAAGAGGCACTTGGGGTAGATAAAAGTAAAGTTTCATGGTTTATCAAACTGGGTGATCTTGCCTTAAAAACATGTACATGTTCCAGTGGCCAAAATAATGGTTGGAACATGGTCTAAAAGCCATTATACCAAACCATGTGGGTTCATAAAGGAGGTATAAATTCTCACATGGTTGGTACATGATTTGTAAAACCATGTGACCCAACCATATGTGTGTGATATCATGATCATAAAATCATCATTAACAGCCATTAATCACCTATTTTGAACATTTATTCTTCTTAAATGTAGCTCTCTCAAAACTAAAGACTCTAAAAACATACTTTAAGAAATTCCCCTTTTTTAAAATCATGTTTATAGAAGACTCATGTGTGTTTATGATTTATAATTAAGGTATATGGTCCAATAATATCTATTCTTTAGTATTCTTTTAAATCCACCCTTCTTCACTTGGGATGAATCATGTAATTGGTGTGTGTTTTCAAGATAAATGGATTTTGATTCAATATTACATTGAATTATTATATCACTATTATAACAGTGGCATATCTAGAGTGATAGAAACACCTCCTTTGAAAAATCTCAATTCTAGTGTCGTTGGTGGATATATAGTGTCAACGAAACCTCATTCGATCACCCTCAATTATAACATCCTTCGACGATCTTGAGAGGTATGTCAGTGTAAATACTCCTCCATTATCATAGAATGTTAATGAATCTTATTAAATACCCTTGATGTATTTACGTATGGATCAGTTATAGTGATTAATTTTGTGTGGGATTAATCTGATTAGAGTTTAAGTGTGACTCATGCAACATTTAATGAAATTGTAACATCATTGATCTAAATATAAAATGTACATACCAACTTTTTCCAATATTTGGATTCTTTTTACATGTTTGTTTTGTTCTTATGTCTACGGTAGATACCCATCGATGGTTTGTATGATAATCTTACATATGGTGTCCCATGATACCCTATTTTGGATGGCTTGAGTATTCCTTACTATGTTTTATTTTATATGAGTAACATTTAATAGCCTGTGGAATGTTCATATTCCATTTTTTTCCTCGATATATCATTTATTACTTATCTAGTATTTCGAATCCTTCATAATTTCTAATTATGATATATTTTTCCCTTCTATGTTACACATTATTTTTGGTTTTCTAAATCGGTGGTGGATTCTTTATTTCAGTTCTTATTTTGGAAAGTGGCCCTAATAGATTTATCTAACTCCCTAAAGGGGGATATAGCACAACATTAATCTTTGTACATTGATCTATATAGGATGGTTATTACCTTATCATGACATGTTTGTCCCAATTTAAATCCATATTCTTTTCAAAGAGTGTCCATATATGATAGTATGGTCAAATGATTAGGAACATCATTTTGTATGAGATTGGGTCCATTATTCAAGCATGCCATGTGTGATTATCATCAAGGTAGGATGGTAGAAATCTAGTATGGGAGATATGTTCACATTATAGATAGTGTGGAGTTGTTAAATAAAGGTGGAATTAGTATTGTACATAATGAAAAATGAAATTAGATGGCATGATCTATGCCATGTAATTTTCATATATTTTTTATTCTTTCACCATAGTGCTGAATTAAGTATGAATGTGGTTCATGCAATCTTGTTTAGAGCATGATGTATTAGTACATGGTTGATTGTATTCTTGGTTGCACATTTACTTTACATCATACCATACACTTCCATATATAAATTTACTAATATTAAGGATACATTGTTGGTGTCATATTGGGTTTATACCCACACCCATCATAGGCATCTTGATGCACATAAAGACTTAATGACTATGAATTCGGTGAAGGGTAAAGGTTTTCTGACTTTTTACTAAGGAGTGTAGAGTTAGAAGATGGATTAGGTATCAGTACAAACACCAGATGTCGTCTCGTGTACTTTTATTTAAAATAATTTCTTATTATACTGTTATTATTATTGTTGACCTTCCACATTGGGTATCTATTTTTTACATTTTTATTACATGGAATTACATTTTCTATAACATTTATTCATATTTTTTTGTGCTGATTTTTATCCTTATATTCATTTTGTATTGACCTATGATATATATTATTAACGAGTGTATAGTATCCCTATGTTACTATATACCCTTACAGCTAGTTGAGATCCTCTTGAATATGGGGAGGCACTAATTAGGTTATGTGCCACTTCATTTCAGACCCTTTCATTCAGGTCGGGGTGTTACAACATGTTTTCCTCATAACCAGTACATACATTGGTGTGTTCATCTATATTTAACTATCATATTCTCTCTTAACTGACCAATATTTTATCCCATTATTTAGATTCTCATTTGCTCCGTTGTTGGTCGTGGTGGGATATGGTGATTGGACATGGTTCATATGGAGATTCTTCTAGAGTTATTTATGTTCTGTTTTATTTTTTAGGATGTCATATATACCCATTTAGACTCGTATATTCTATACATTTATTTTGTTGTATCTTATTCCAATTTATTCATTTATTTGCATATTTTGGATGGGTTTTTATTCATAATTCCTTATTTGCGTGTTTTATTATATAACATCTTATTATTTTTTATTCATAGATATCCAATGCATTGATAGGTCTTATCAGATTCATGGTACCTTACACTTCTTGTTTATTTTATTAAATGAGGGTGACATCATTCCCATTTGTGTAGTCATGAGACCTAGGAACTAGCTTCCAACTGATGGGGTTTAGGAACTCCCTCTGAGTATAGTGGTGTAATGAGTCAAGTGACATGTTGGTTCATCCCAGGTAGATCAATTAAATAAATGATTATGACATCCCAATGAAAGGGTCATCCCCAATAAAACTTTTTATTTGACCATAATTTGTTTTTAGTTAAAAAAATATAATTGACCAATTTCAATTTGCAAGAAACATGACATTAAATAATTATACCTCCTATGATTTTGTTATGAATTGTTTCCCATCTACCCTTCCATACTAAAATTCACTTTCATGAATACCAATTAACTAATTATAACTAAAATCCCATTATTAACCCATTCACATCCTAAAATTTCCACTTAGAATGTTTTACAATACAACTACCATTTTTTATGCCAAATTATGACATATTTTCATAAATTTTATTTCTGTACTTGGTACCATATACATGTATAACTTCTTCGATAATAATAACTACACTATTTTACATCAAACTATGTTCATTATGTCAAATTTTATAGAATTTATAACCATTAACTACATAACAAATATAAGATAATTAATGAACACTTGAACATCTCTTTATCCATTTAATTCATATTAAAATGAAAATAAGTTTTCTAAAAACATATTAATTTTTTTTTTCATGAATCCAAACTATTAATTATAGATTATGTATATATATTATCCATATTACTATCCTTGATGGATTTGAAATCCTAAAATTTAATTAGTGGGTTTCAAAATATGGAGAAACCTCTATACTGTTATATAAATTAAAAGGTTGAACCTTCTACCACTATGTTATTTTAATTATGACAATATCTCTTTTATAATTTCCTTTTCCAAAAAACCACCCACTGTGATGAGATTTTTTAAGATAAATTTTATCCATATTGGATAGGTATTTAGTACAGAATTCAATAACTTCCTCAAAAATATATCTCCCGACAATACAACAATCTGGCCAACTTTAATTTTTTATGTACCCTTTAGAAATCATCATATTCCATTCAATTGACTACATCTATCTACAATGTACAAGACTATATAAATGGACCTCTCTAACCAAGTGAAATATTATATCATTGAATTATAATGGGAAGAACATCTCCAATTCACTTAATATAACAACTATTTCTTTTTGCATACTTGGAAAATTCACCATGTCTATAATATTAATGTATATAGATTCAAAAACAAAGAAATTATTGGTTAATGGGTGTCATATATTTTTAGAGACAATGCAATGTAAAGTAACTTGTGTTAAATATTTCACCAAAAAATGAATGTCAGGTGATTTTGGTCCCTTTGTCTTCAAATCATTCATTAATGCGATATTATTAACATTTTATTAATACCATTCTAGAATATTTAAACCACTTAATAAGTTTCATAACTAATATATTACTTTCCTTGTAGGATTTTAATCTAACAGATAAATAAAATTACACCTGTCAATCTTCACTGAATCCAACTCTTGTTACGAACATTCCTAATCTTCCACTTAAACCAACACCTGAACCACATTGCCACTAGCCCAGAAAGAAATTCCTAATTCCCACAAGATAAAAACTACTATCATGGAATCATAGAATACAACACTGAGAATGATTTCCACTTCATTTAATAAATGAAACAAATATATTATACAACCAAATTAATAACCACCTCTTCTCATAAAAAAATAACACATAGTAAATAGTAAATAATTCCACAAAGTGAAAAAAACAAAAATATAATAATCCAAACTAACTAATATATCAATAATTAAATATTAAATAAAATATTAACTATAGCTCAAAACTATCACCATGAAAACCAAGTTTCATCACCAAATCATCATTAACCATTATGCAGTTAAGAAGGATATGAATAAAAAAATAAAAAAAATGTAACATCTATACAATGTAGGAATTAAAAACACACACAAGAATATATATATGCAGGATGTGAACTACCATGACTAGTAATATCTCACCCAGGAATATATTTATTTTATTTCATAATTAAATTCATAATGAATAGTTCAAAATATATTTATAAAATAATATTCTTTGACATAAACATGTGAAAAACAATATCGAGACCTTGAATTTTTTTATAAATTTCTTTTTATATTTTCTGTAAATGAAAACAATCATTTAAAAAAATCCTAGACCAATACTCCTTTAATCAAAACACCCATTCTAAAACCACTTCAAAAAACTATAATGATAAACCTTTAATTCAAAACAGGTTTCCCAAACATTAATTAAAATCTATTTAAAAGAAATTAATTCATACACTAAAGGAAGAAACCACAAGTGAAAAATAAAAATTATGAAAGTATATGAGATAATGTTTCAAATATAATACAATATAGAGAAAAATTAAATTTATCAAAATATGAGAATCCCATGCATAATACACCAATAATCGATTATATGTCATGGGATCTATCATTAATCCTAATGTGATATGATCTATACTTTACAAAACTAGAGTATAATTAGTTACTAACCTATGCTATGTCCACTAAACATAATCCTTCTGATTATACCATTCTAATATTATGGGAAGGACCTCAAATCCTTACCTTATATCATGTTAGAGGGGACATTAGTCATGTTTGTACCAACTATTGTTTCAAAAATACTATCCTCCCACCTAATCCTAAGGTTCCCAAGAAAAAAGTGATGGTTTGTAAATACGAAGACCAAGATCAAAAAAAGTTAAAAGTGATTACTCTCCCTCATATCTAATTTATATTCCTAGAAAAAACCATTCCACAGCATACACCCATCACATATATATATACATACAATCACCAAGTGAAATAAAAGGGTTAGATTGATTAATATCTCTCAAAAAATAACCATTCACAATAAAATATACCAAAAACACCTTCAATGATACACAAACCATTTTTATTTCAAACAAACCTTTTTTAAAACAAGGATTTATTATTTGAAAACCAAAACATGAAAAAAAATCCATTCATTTCTATCAAAAAAAATTTATGTTCCATCAATCAATTTTTATAAGGATCTTGTATTGGAAAAACATCCATTTAAAATAATGATTTGAAATTCCTAAGAATAATAATTTTATACCACAAAAAAAATTACTATAAATGGAATATAAACATGACATACATATCATATATTGAAATAATTTTATTAAAATCCAATTTATAAAGTTCAATAACACTTTGAATTTAAAAATGAAGTAATTTCATAGAAACATGTATCACATGTGGACGAAATCCAAGTAGAAACCCACTACATTTGATGTTGAATGCTAGACCATGAAAGGATACATTCTCCTCAAGCGTTAAATAAGGAATCCCTTTTTTATAACCAACAATGATCATGATTATTATTAGAAATTTATTAGGGTTCAAATAAAGAAGAACAGAACCCATGGAAATGGATGGAAAATAGATAAGAGGATAAGAGAGGTAAATGGGAAAATAATTTCCTTGGAAATTCCTTGATATCTATAAGAACAAAGAAGAAAATCAAAGGAGGGAAGGAAATCTATCCTTGTGATCATTTAGGGTTAGCTAAAGGACATATGGGAGAGGACTAGGGGAACATTTTTTAAATTGATGCGTGTAAAAATTTGTCAATTTATCTTTTTAAGTGACCTTGGGAAGTCATGTGGTTAGTATGTATAGCTTTCCAAACCATGTGCCAAATGTGTGGATATCACTTTCCAATATACAACATGATTCACAATAGGATAAACAATTCACTATATATGTAAACCCCATAATCACTATATAAGATCCATTTAATTATTTTAATCAATAAATCCTATCGGTGTGGGATAACATTGTAACACCAAAAAATATAAAAAAACAAATTAATATCCTAAAAATTACATAGAATTATAATAATGTTTCATAATATAAAATAATATAAAATAATATAACTATATTAACATGGGAGTGTTATAATTATCCCTGAAATGAAACTTTATTCCCATAGAATGTCCTCAGTTGAAAGTAAAATGCAATATGAACTAATTCCCCACACACTATATGAAAGTTGGGTGTATGGGGGAAAGATTAAAAAAATATTGAACTAATTAGAACCACTCAATTAGATCCTATTATGAATCCTTCTTTCTAAAATCCCCAAAAAAAAAGACTAAACAGGTCATCCAAAAAATAACTGATTTCTCCCAGAATATATGAACCACAACCCTTGATCTAGGAACCTTAATAGGAAATGAAACAAATCATGATCTCTCCAAAATTTATAATTCTTATAACATGGTAGAACTGATAGAAATATAATTTAAATTCATCTTCAATATATATGAACAAGGATAAAATTTAATGCACCCATAAAATATAAACACTAATATTCTAAAAGGAATAATATCAACCCAAAAACAACATCAAATAAAAACATGGGTTCTAACACCGGTCCAGAACACCAAAAGATAACCTATGTTCACAAATTGGATCACCATATCATAATGAAACTATAGGAGTTCAATCCAAAAATCATCCAATGTGTAATCTCAATTAGTGATTCACACACCCTTGTTTACTAAATTTGAATACAAGGCATTTCTATATTCCCAAAAAGTAAAACCATGAATCTCATCCCAACCAGCCTCCAAAAACCCACATTAATCGAAATAGAACCACCTAAATAATGAGTCACACCAAAATTCATCATTCATAACAATACATAAGAGCAAATTACACTAGATAACCAAGTTTAAAATATCATAACACCAAAAAATAATCTTAATCCTTATCCATCAATAAAAATTCCAAAAAACAAACCATCATCCACAAACAGATAAAACCAAAGACCTCTTTCGATAATAGATCATAAAAACGTTCTAAATATTTCCTAAATAAAAAAAATAAAAGAATTTACTTTAATGAATATGATAATAATGGTTAAAGTGGCATAGATCCCCATAATAAAAGCACACAAGTGCTCTCTTGTACCTATGAGGAGTAACCATCTCTTTCAACTCATGATCATCCTGGTTATTCTCTACATCTATCAGTATAAATTCATTCCAATCTGATGGAACCAATTCATAATATAACAATGGTTCCCTATATTGGTAATATTCCACCTAAATTCCTTCTCAATGACCTCCTTGAAGGATATTATTATTTTCCCAATCATAGATGAAGAAAGATCTTGAAAAAATACCACCTTAAATGAAATGATCTTTCTTAGAGTCATTGACAACCAGCTTTTGAGAGAAAATAACTAACTATGAGAACTACTTAGAATACTCCTTCACTAACCACTCCCCATTACATGGACTCATATACTTAAGATCTCTCCATACCTTTATGGACTTATATAAAACCACTGGATAAACATAAACCTAAATAACTCTGTGGACATACCATCACATAGCTAATAAGGTACTATAGACGATCACCACACTTGGATAGGGATGATAAAGAAAACAAAAATAGCTATAACGAAAAAGGTTTTAGTGGATCCAAGAGAATTGGGTATAGATACCCATTCCTGTTACACATATTATTACATCATCTTTTAACATAAATATAAAATATGTACAACCAAAATATTATGAGGCCTAGGGAATTTGGAAGAAAAGGTTTATAATAAATCAAAAGGAAATTAGAACATGAAATCCTCATTTTATTCTCTAAAATGATGTTCTAAATACAATTGAAATTCTAAAACTATATAGGATAACCTGTGGAATACATAAATTAAATGGTAATCGAAAAACTATGTAATGGAATAAACATGATAAGGAAATGTAACATGTGATTCAAAGGTATCACGTGATATCATAAAATAGAAGACATGTGATTATTTATATGGAATAATTAAATACAAAACATTAAATCATAAGATCATTTAAATATAGTAAATTTGGATGAAACATAAAACACAATATGAACATAAATCAAGACTAACTTCTAAGGAAACATCATATGGTGAACAGTTTCCCATAATGGATTAGATTCCCTACCTAATCCCATACATAAAGTCTCATGAGACTAAAATATTGCACAATGCATTGGAGGGATATATAATTATTATCCACCTTTCATATTAATATCATTTACATGATTTTCTTTCCAAATAATGAAATCAGACATAATACATAAACATATGAATTACCATAGAAAGAAAATTGATTGAAAAATCATTCCTCATATCATAATCAAATCAGATTTATTAAAGAAAGAATTTGATAAATGATTACAATGCATGTATTACCCTATAAAAATAAGGGAGAGTTACCAAGGTATTTATTTAATATACTTATATATAATTAGAATCATTCCATAACATTAAATGAAGAGGTAAAATGAGTTAGAGAGAGTTTTCAAAACACAAAAAAATGGTGGTCTAGAGAGACCCCTTACTTAAAATCCAAAAATTTATTATATATTAAAGAAAAAACATTCTTTGAAAAGGACCATGGAAATTTGAATAATTATATTCAGATAATTTATTTTTCATGATGGCATAAAATTATATTCATGTTGTATAAGTTACCAAAAATTCCTTTCACACTTTTGTACAAAGTCACAAAACTCCTCATTCAAAAAGATACATGAAGATTACATTAACAATATTTTAAAAATTGAAACATGGGTAAACTTTTCTTCAAAAAATAACTTTTTCAATGTTAAAAACAATCATGAAAATATTTTTAGAAATCATAGATATTGATGAGAAATTATTTTCAACTGAAGAGGGAAATAATGTCATATTTTATTAAAAATGTTTCCTAAATCATTTTAGGTATCAAATATGGTTAAATTTTACTATTACATAAAAATATATTTAATAACCATAGTATACTAAAATTAAAATTATTTATCAAACAATTATGAAATAAGTTTCTTCAATTGAAATTCAAGTAAAAATAATCTCGATTAAAATGATATTGAAGCATAAACCCTTATTACCTTAGTAACTTTGGAATCATGACCCCAATATATAATGTAAATGAATATTTAAATAAAAATCCATGGATTTTTAATGATTAATTATATAATATATAAAGGTGACATATATAAACCATATAAAACAAATTACATGAAAAAAATAACATGTAACTCAAAGAAGGAAGTTTTGATATGAAAACCCTTACCATGAGTCTAGACTTTGTCATGCATGTATTTTATCTCCTATATAATAAATTTTTTCATTTATTTTTTTCTTAACAACATTTTATATGTTTAATCCCTTTAAATTAAAGAATTTACTTTATTTATTTTAAAAACATGTTTAATTACATAATCAGTTATGTCTATGTCAGTTGTTTTGAGAACACTCGGTTCATAATTTCAAAATAGCATCGATGTGTTGACCACAGTCAAATAGGTAAATATTAAATCATCTAAAAAATATTAATAACGAAATAATTATCAATTTTATACCTAAATAATACTTTTAAAACCAATCAAGAAATTTTTTTATGAAAAAACAAACTACATTACAATCTTGGAGATGGTAAGTCATATGTATATATGAGTAACATTTCTATTTTTCAACGATCATGATAGATAGAAGATAAGTGTTTTTTAATATTTTCAAAATTGTTATTATATAATAAAGTTAATATTATTTCATTATATACATTTACATATAAAATCTATGGGATATGGTAACAAAAAATGAATCATATCGCTTGGTGGGGCGGTAGTCCACCGTATACAGGAATGACATTATCACTTTCAATATATTGTAAGGTAAGAAATTATATGATATATTAATTTTCCAAAAGGACTAATATTTCATTAATATAATATATAAAATTTAAATATTTCCTCATAAATATAAATAATAGAGTATGATAGAAAACAACCAACATCTATTTTTTAGGCGGTAGTCCCCCATACTCACGAATGATGGTTTTGTCTCACATTTGAAGGAAGTAGAGATGGATTTAGGTTATGATACTAACCCAATAAAATATTTTTATATATTGGATATTAATTTTATTATATGAGAAAAATTTATTATTATTTTAATGAGTTATATGAATAAATAAAACAAATATTCTTATTTAAGAATGTTACCTCTTCTTCAGACCGCCTCTTTACGATTATACCTAAAGCCTTCCTAGATTAGATTTCTGGTAAAACCAAGCCCTCTTGGAAATGGGAATGGAATTAATGAAGTTATTTTTGTAGGTTTTTGGTGAAATTTTTTTTTTATGTGTTAAAATGAATGAAGACGGGCTCCCTTTTATAAGGGAGGGGGAGTGACATTCTTGTAAATACCTAAAACAGTTCAATAATCCGAAGTCTTTCTCAAGTCATGTGCCTCCAAAACTGAAAAATAAAGGATTTAAGGATTTATAATCATGATAAACAAATATAAAATTCAAAATTTAACATTTTTTAAATGTGTTATTACATTTACATCTTTAGTTTAACCCCCCCCCCCCCAGTAAACTAATTTTAATATTAATCATGGTAATAGATTTTTTACTTTTTTAAAGTTAATTAATTATTCTAACATAGAGAAACATTATGTACGTTAAATTAGTTATAAGAAAAATGTTTTTTAAATCCTAAAAAACATATATTCAAATCCAATATAAACATTATTTAAAGTTAATTAATTATTTTAAATATAACTTAATAACACAGAAGTTACATTGAAATCATATTAAAAGAATAATTATGCATTTAAAATGCATAATTATTTAAAAATAAATTATATTTCTACCAAAAATTGGTATTTTCACTATTCATATAAAAATTAATATTTTTTGAATAATAAGAAAATCACCTAAAGATAATATCAATATGATTATTTCAAAAATAATATTTATTTTATAAAATTATTTTGACAGTTGTAACCTAAACTTCCATTTTTGGTACTTAAAACATATTGTGTATTTTTTTAAAAATAATTACAAATACATAGTCCATTACAAAACTAAGGATATTTTCCCGTATATACCCTGGAAAATTAGAAACAATATTAAAATTCATAATATTTGAACAAATTTTTTACAATTAACTGATTACATTCACTTGTAATACATATTTATAAAAAATAAGAACTCTTTAATTTCTTCTCAACCTATGAAAAATATTATCAATAAAGAGGTGAGAATAAAATTACCCACTAATGAGTTTTAAAATAAATGAAAAATAAATTATAATCCTTTGAAAACATGTTATATCAAATAAAATATTATAAATAAAATTTAAAAATAATAAGAAAAGTTTTTTATGAAAAATACCTTTAAAAGCCTTTTAAAGAATACTTACTATTTTTAAATTAATTAATACATTATCTTTGAAAAAAATTGGACTTCCCATTGAAATAATTTTGAAAATAAAAATACTTTTATGGATTAAAATGACACATGAATGGTCTTTTGAAACCAATTATTTCACTTACAATATCACTTTGGGAGAGCATATCATTGAATTTATGCGTTCACTCCCTATTACTCATCATCTTATTCAATACCAAGTGCCAAATTTTTTGAAAAAAAATAAAGATTATCAGACTTTCTCTATCATAAACCATTAAAACCATTTCCAAAATATATAATTGAATTATTTTCAAAGAAGAAAATAATTTTATAACATCTAAGCATTGATAAGTACTTTTTTACAAAATATGTGGAAGAAATACTTATTTCAAAAATAATTACTTGTTTTTTAAAATACATAATCATAAAACTTTTGAAATTAAAAAAAACAATTGTATTAAAATATCTGAAATTTCATGATAAAGAATATGGCCATATTTACGTACATGTATGAAATTCATAAAAAAACATTCATGTTTTTAAAATGAATATATTTCTTTCAAAAATATTATTTTAAAAATAAAATATTCTCTTATAGAAATTTAAAAATAAATTATATTATATAAATATAAAGTTCAAAACCTAGATTAAAAATAGAAAATCATTCTTACTTTTTAAAAATAATAACTTGAACAATTAATGTTTCATAAAATATAATATTAGAAAATATATAACTCCCTTACCTCATAATAATAATGACTAAGGCATCCTTCTACCAGATTCCTGAACTAACTTTTATGTCCGTGTAAACTTTAAATATAACTATTTTTTCTCTATTTATTTCATTATTCTATATTATCTCTTAATTTGTCTCATTACCTCTCCTTATCTATCATCATATATCTTGTTAAGACCTTTGAATGGGGAGTTTCCTTATATATTCATTTTAACAATATATAATATTAAGTGAGTATTATTTTATATTATCATGGATATATGTATATATGGCTGAAAACTCAAAAAGTGATAAAGGATAATTATATGAATCTCATTCTCCAAAAAATCCAATGTTAAATCTTTGGGAGCTTTATTTTTTCCACTTACTTGTAGATAAATATTTTAACTAGATTGATAATATAAATATATTATATACATATTTCTACAACTTACATTAAAATATTTTTCCTATATTTATTTATTTTATTTTGATGTGTATTAATGATGATTGATCATAAATATTCATTGAAATGTATTGAAAATAAATATTTAAATTTAATAAAGTAAATGGATATTGATGGTATGTTGATCAATGATGTTAGGAGGTAGGGGAAGGAGAAAAAGATAGCAACAGGTTCACTGGATTGAGCTCTAGGTTAAAGACAATGTGGTAAAAATTGGATGGTTTAGATTTGACAAAATGAACATCCAAGATTATAATAGTTTTTTAAGGGTGTATAAATAAAAACTTTTACCATTTTCCCAAATTGAATATTTATAAGTTTACGTGATGCTTAATAAGTTGTACAGTGGAAGAAATTCTCTAACCCATTTGAGGGTTCAGCACTCATAATCCAGTATTCACACCACCAAATAGGCTTTAGATCAATAGGTGTTATTCCCAAACCATGTGTGATATAATTGTATTATACAAGGTCCTTTCTGTAAATAGTCCAAGATATAATCAAAACCCACATGCTTACACATGGACCACCACACTTGAGGATTCCTACGATGTGTTTTACGGAGTGTACTGGGTTCCCCTAAGTGGTTGTTAATCATAATCTTGGCTGCCTTTGGATTTGTAAATTTTTAATAATATTAAGCACTCAAAGAAAATTTAATTTATCTTTCCTATCTATAACACATTAATTAAAATTTAAAACCATAATTTATAATTCATAGTGAAATATTTATTATTTCATTATTATATTTTTTAATTGTCTATATAAATGTAATAGTTTTTTATCTTAAATTTATTTTTATTTCATCCAAAATAATCAACGACACATTCATTTTATCACTATTATATTTAAATAAAAACATCAATGGTCATTAAACAACAGTCAAAATAAAAATTCTTATAAATACCCATGCCATAGATATAATCAACTAAACCATATTCCTTGAAGTCCATTTATCCTGATATAAAAAGGGTTCTTTAAATTATTCTTTCACTCTGTGTTTTTGTTATCTTCAATTATAGTTATTTCATAATAATTTAATATCTTAATGAGGTGTGTTGTACTTTTGAAATTATTTTATTGATCATAGGTGGTCCAATTATATTACCGATTCTTTTAATAATCTTAATAAATAGGTTGTGGAATTTTTTTTATAATGAAGTCAGTGTTTTATTAATAAAATGTTCTTAATTTTGTCTTGATTTGTGAAATCTTATTTAACTACCTCATTTATAGTTCTTTAAAATACTATGGTGTTACATCCACCCGAATTTAATTGAGCACTCATAATTAAATCATCATGCTTTCAAAAATTATAAATTTCCATCTTCGGAATTAAGAAATAAATTAGAATGGTTGGACTTAAATATTCTTAAGGTTACTTAATTACCTAAAAGTTCAAAAGAAGATTCTATCACTTAGATTTTTTTATTAGATTATAATGCATAATTTACAAAGTATATAGACTATTCCTCTGATACCACATTGATAGGGTGAACCCACACAACTTGATTTGGCACTAAAAATATGTTTTTTATTATTTCTATATAAAAAGTAACTAAAAAATACATAATCTATTTGAAAAATGAGGTTAATTTCTTCTCTAGGTTTTGGAGAATTAAGAAAAACCTTAAAATACATTAGAGTTGTACTATATTTATACAATTAACTAATTATCTCTGCATTCACTATCTACATATATGAAAATCCCACCTTTGTAATTTCAACTAAACCTATGAAAAATATTTTCAAACGTATGTTCAGAATAAAATTTCCCAAAAAGAGTTTTTATATAAATTAAAAAATAATTGAAAATCATTTTAAAACATTTTATTTTAATAAAAAATATTATATAAATTTTCAAAATAATAAACTATGGATTTTATGAAAAATAATTTAAAAAAACCTTTTCCAAAAAACATTTCATTTTTAAATCCGTTCAAAAACACCCTTTAAAAATTGTATTTCTCCTTAAAAACATATTTTAAATAAAAAAATATGTATGAAAATGATACTTTATAGATATGAATAAAACCATGAGGCCATGTGAAATATCACTATTGGACTATTTATTTTTGTGTTTTTTGGTTTACTCCCCATTCCTCATCATCTCATTCGATACCATCTACCAAATTTTAAAAAAAATTAATATATTACTTTCTCATTCATAACACATTAAAAACATTTCCATCATATATAAATTAATTATTTTAAAAGAATAAAATAATTATATAAGTTGTAATATTTGATAAATATTTTTTCAGAAAATATGTGGAAGAAATCCATATTTTTAAAATAATTACTTATATTTTAAAAGACATAATCATAAAATCATTGAAATTAAAAGATATTCTTATGCTAAAATTCATGACATTTCACGAGTAATAATCTATTCATATCTACTTACATATAATAAATTCATACACAATCATTCAAATTTTGAAAATAATAATATTTATTTCAAAAATAATCTTTTTAAAATAAAACAATAACTTATAAAAATTAGAAAATAAATTCTGTTACATAAATAAATACTTGAAAAAATAAATTTAAATACAAAAATCATGTTTGTTTTTTGAAAAAAAAATCCCATGTAAAAGGAATGTTTCTTAAAACTGATTTTGAGAAAATATATTACTTCCTTATCTAAAAATAAGAATTAATGAGGTATTCATCTTCTATATTCTTGGACTCACTTATATGTTTGTAAGAACTTTAAGGATAATTTCTATTTTTTTTCTTCTTTAATTCTTCTATATTCTCTCTTAATTTGTCTCATTCACTCTCCCTCTCCCTTGGCATCTACCTTGTGAAACCCTTTGAATAAAGGGTTTTCATATAAAGTTATATTAACTATATAGATAATATTAAGTTAATATTATTTTATATTATCATAGATATATATAAATATAAAGACAAAAACTCAACCGGGGATAAATGAGATTTTTATGAATCTCATTTTTTATAGATTACAAAGTTGATGATTTGGGATATTCAAGTTTTACACTATCTTACAGATATTTGTGATAAATAGATCAAGAATATATATATATATATATATATATATATATATTGTATGAATATCATTGAAACTGACTTTAGAAATGTTTTTTCCTATTTTTATTTGTTTTATTTTGATTTGGATTGATCATTCCATCTTCATGATTATTCATTGAAATGATTCGAAAAATTCTGGTTTTTATTAAATAAAATTAATTTATATGGATATTGTGTTGATCAGTGTGTTAGGTGGTTTTAGAAGGACAAAAGTATAGCAGCGATTTCAGAACATCGAGATTGAGGCTGAAGAAGACCTGGGGAAAGTTATGATGGTTTGGATTTGATCAAACTAATGGTGAAGATTATCACCTTATTTTTTTAAAATAGATGAAAAATAGTAACTTATACCATTTTCCCACATAAAATATTTCATTGTCCATGTGATATATAAGAATTTATGTAGTTGATGAAATTTTGTAACCCGACAGTAGGGTCGGAACTCTCAGTCCACTAAAACACCACCTCACAGGCTTTAGCTCAGAGGATAATAAGCCCAACCAATGTGTGATATGTTGGCATTATAAATACACATGACCATGTTTAGAATAGCTATGATAAAAACATTTAGGCTTACACATGACCAATTTTACCTGAGTATTCCCACCATGGGTTGGTCATGTGCATTAGTCCCACCTAATTAGTGGCTGACCAAGCCCTTATTTACCTTTGGTTGGATAAATTTTTAAAAATAATAAATACTCTAAAAAACCACATATTTTTCTCAACTATATCACATTGATTAAAATTCTAAAAATTAATTTATATTTCATAGTGAAATATTTTTCATTTTTTTGTTTTTTTTTTGTAATTCTCAACCTAAATATAATATTTAAATAATTTTAAATTGGTTTTTATGTCTTCCAAAACTATCGAATTCTCTTTTCACCTTATCAATATTATATTTAAATCAAAATTCCAATGGCTATTAAACAACGGTCAAAAAATTCTCATAAATAACCATTCCTTAGAGATAATTGGCTAAACTATAATCCTTGAAGCCAATTCATTTGGCTAAAAAAATGTTTGTCTACTTTATTATTTCTCTATACATTTTCACTATCTTAATTTCTAGTTATTTTATAATAATTGAATATCTATAATAGGTTTATTGTAATTTTAAAATTATTTTGTTGATAAAATGTGGTCTAATTTTATTATTAATTCCTGTGACAAACATAATAAATTAGCTGCAAACTCTTATTTTGTAATGAATTATGTGTTTCATTAATAAAACTTAATTAATTTTTTATTACATTTTTATGTATTACTTATTTATAACATTTATAATACATCAAAATATTGGAGGGTTAAAATAAAATTTCTAAAAGTTCAAAAAATTAATTATAAAATTTTTTCCCAAAAAAAATAAAAATAATTTTTGAAATATATTTTTTATTTTAAATTTGAGTTATTATTTCCTAATAATTTATAAATATAGTTATATTGATTATATCCTTTACATATATTTCATAAACATATTAATCATATTCATACCGTTAAATTTTTAGGACTAGGTTATATTGATCATATTCAAATAATAATATGTTAATAATATGTCTTAGTCCTTTAAAATCAAATGTTTCATGTTTAATACATTGTCGAACATAGTGTAATTTTAAAATAATTTATGTTTACAATCTACCCCTTAAAAAAATTTCATCCTTGTAATTTGAACTTGTTCCCAATAATCAAGGGTTTGAAATCTAAAGATTCCTTTTGTGGGAAACCCAAATCATAAAAAGGTTTAATAAAACATTCACTTAAAAGAGGCAAAGGGAAATATGATGGTTATATGGAATAACACATGACTATGTTTCTACGTAGTAAAACATTTATGGGAAGTTAAAATATGGAAATGGAAGAAAAGTGTAAATAATTTTTGAGACTGATAGAGATCATTGATCACAAGGAATTGAATGATCTAGTTAACGTTAATGACAAAAAAACCACAAATCTATAATGAATAAGAAGATCATTGATTCATCATATTTGAATGTAACAGTATAATATTTTTGTTTCAAGATCATTTTTCTAGAGTTAATTTGTTCTTTTACTATTAAGATAGGGAACACTATAATAAATATGTACTTGATAACATTTTGTTTCTTAACCACAATTTTATCCTTTTATTGTTATTTGATCAATTTCCACTTCGTATCTTTCTCTATGGAAATCTGATATAATTTTTTTTATGCATGAATCACTAAAATTAACTTTTAATGGACCATAGTATCCTTAAAATAGTAACAATTTATTCCTCCTATAATTATTAAAACCAAAATGGTTTACAAAAAGTAAGATAATACCCAAAAAATAAAATAAATATATTAATATCCAACATTCAATAATAAAATCAATGTTTTAACATAGATCAGTCATTAAAAAAATAACCCTCTATCCTAAATAACCTCAATAACCTCAACATGAAAGATGGTTTTAACCTCATGGTTTATCTCATACCCTTCCACTTACATCTCTAAAAATATAATAAAATTATTACCAATTAATCATTTACAATAAACCTAAAGGTTATAGTTATATATATCTTAACCCAATAAAACATTTCCCAAAATATCATTTATCACCTAAAAATAATAAAAATTATAAAATATTTGATCCTATAATATGTTTCACAAAATAAACATAAAATTTATCCCCCAAATAGTTTTAGGTAAAAAACTTAATACTAACCAATACATTACAAAGTCTAGTGGTCGACACGACATATTTATTTCCCTTCGATTATGGGTTCAACCCATGCAGTGTTATTGGATATGATTATTTTTCACTCGACATGTGGGTATTTGTTTCTCTAAACTATATTAATATAATTCCTATAATGCTGAAAAAAATTTAATGAACATTATCAAAATAAAATTATTAATTAAATCATTTAGTTACAACTATGTTTTTCTAAACTACATCATTTTCCCACAAAATCAAGTAATATTAATTTAATATTATTACCATAACAAAAATAATTGGATAAACCATAAATGTAACTAATACCATTAAACTTATGTCAAAAAAACATTAAATCGTTTTTCTTCAAATAGTTATTTTACTAAAACCTAGACTAAACCCAAGGGTAATATTATAATAAATGTATCTCAAATTACACTTAATCATATTATAAATATATAACACAAAACTTCAAAAGGGATATTTAGTCCTTTAAAATTATTATCACAATTGGACTTATCAACACAAGACATATAGGTTTAACCTAGGTTGTCCATTGTTATAACCTATTCAAGTCATTGATGATTATTCATAAAGAGTCTATGAATTTTCAAAATATATCCCTCAGTAGTATTAAACCAGTTGTGTGATAAGGTCTATTTTCAAGCACCAAGTGATGATCTATTTAAATACCAATGCACCCTTTTTGAATTTATTACCTCTAGGTACATCTATTCTAAATGAACAACCACTTTTATTATCCAGAATGGGATGTGATCCCTTGTAAACCACTCTCTTTATACTTCACCAAAAATCTATGATATTTTTCTACAATTATAATTAACATTATAGTTTTCTATATGGTTCTAACTAAATTATTCTAGTCTTAATCCCTAAATATAACTAGACCTTACATCCCAAATATCATGATTACTAGTTTCTTTGGAAGAATCAGATCATTGTACATCAAAAAAAACAAAAAAATTAAATCAACATTTCAATCTCCATAATTAAATCTTAAATAAATTTTAGATTATAAAATAGTATAGGATATCATGGGGAATAAATAATATAATGTGTTGCGATAAAAATCCCCATAAGGGAATAAACAAGATGATGAGTCATAATGTGTGAGTCAAGGGTTTCACATGAAATCATATAAGAGTGAGATCATAAGAATTCACATATAATCATAACATAACGAACAGGGTCTCATATTATCATGGTAATATAGTTAATGTGGTAAAAACATAAAACATGACCCAAAAATAATTCACGGATAACCATTTAGAGGACATAATATGGTGGAAAGTGTCCTATAATAGATTAGGTACACTCCCTAATCACATACATGATGTTTCATGGGACTAAAAATTTACCCATTTCATTGGTGGATTATATATTTTTGAGCTCACCTATAACATTCAAATCATCTACTTGCATATTTTTCCACATAATGAAATCAAAAAAATCATAAACATAATAATTTTCGAAGTAAATGTAATGGGATTCATAATATTACCTCATGTCATAATCAAAATCGATTTCTTAAAGAAGGAATTTGAGAGACAATTATATGGAATGCATCACCCCATCAAAGTAAGGGAGAGTGAGATAGTAATTTATATAAAATACATATATATATATATATATATATTGTATAATCATTCTATTACATTAAAAATAAATATAAAGTGATTTAAGGATATAGTTATCATAACCTGGATAAAAAATGGTTTAGCGAGACCCATTACTTGAAATCTAGAAATTCCTAAAATATTAAATAAAAAATTATTTTAAAAGGAACTTGTATACATTTAAAGGAAGATTTAAATAACATAGTGGTCTTAATGGTAGAAAATTTACTTCATATCATACAAGTCAATAAAATATTCCTTTCACACTTTTACAAAAAGTCAACAATCTTCTCATTCAAAAAGATACTAGAAGATTCCTTTCAGAATATCTTATAAAAAATCAACCATGGATAAAAAAATTATTTAATAAATAATTTTTATATTCATAAAAAATTATTAATATATTTTTAGAAAACATGGATATGGAAGAAAAAATTATTTTTGATCATAGATGGAAATAAAAACATCTTTTCTTAAAAAACACTTTCTTAAAAATTTTAAGTACCAAAGATAGGGTAATTATAATATTAATTGAAAATTTCATTAATAAATATAGTATAGTTAAATAAAAAAAATATTACATAATGATGAAATAATTTCTTTTAATTTTAATTTTAGTACAAACACTCCAGATTAAATTGTGATTAAATAATAATCCCATATCGCCTTGGTAAACTTTGAATAATAAACCCAATAAATTATGTAAATTAATTTTAACATAAAATACCATGAATTATGAAGTATTAATGGTATAATATTTAATGGGGTATTATATACACCATATAAAATAAATTATGTGCATAAAAGAACATTTTTCTCAAAGAAGGATGTTTTGAGAGGAAAACCCTTACCTTGAGTCCATTATTTGTCATAGATGTATTTAATCTCATGTATAATAAACTAATATAAATTATTATTTTTATTAATAAAATTTATAATTTCTAGTATCTTATAATTGAACTATTTAAGTCATTTATTTTAATTGTGTGTTTAATTACATAATTAGTTGTGTCCACATCATTTGTTTTTAGAACGGTCGGTTCATAATTTCAAAATGAAATCTGCATGTTGATTGTGGTAAAAGGCTTAATTATTACATCATTAAAATAATAATAATCCAGACCTAATTATCATTTTTGTACATAAATTAAACATTTAAAACCATTCATGGAGGATGGTTATGAAAAATGAACTGAATTATTTTCATGGAGATGGTAAGTCGTACGTACGCATGAGTAACATTTCCATTTTAAAATGATCATGAAATAAATAATTTAAGAATTATTTTATATTTAGTGAGTAATAATTATATCATAAATATCATATTATATCTTAAAATACATTTTAATATACCATCCATTTGATTCGTTAACAGAAAATGAATTACATCGCTTTGCGAGGTGATTCTCTATCGTACACATGAACAACGTTATCATTTGCGGTGGATAGTGAGTTAAGAAATTATATGATATAGTACATTTAAATAATGGATAATATTTCATGAATATATTATATAAAAATTTAATACGTCATCATAAAAATACATGAGAGTTTATGATATTAACTGAATTACATATTTTGGCAAGATGGTAGGTCACCATACAAACAAATGTTGGTTTATTTTATCTTTTGATGGAAGTGAAGATAGATTTATATTATGAAATAAAACTAATTACATATTCGAATATGGTAGATGATTTTTTTATAATATTTGGATTATTTAGTAACATTAAATGGAGGATTAAGAGGAAATAATATAGAGATGCTCAATTAGTAATGTTACCTCTTCTTCAAACCAACTCTTTAGGATTATACAGCATGCCTTCCTAGAGTGGAATTTTGATAAATTAAGGGAATATAAGATTTTCTAAGGGAATTAAGGAGGTAATTTGGGTAGTTATTTTCTGAACCAATGGGTTTTTTATGATTGGATATGAGATGACAGAGAGTGACATTTTATAAGGGAGGAGGAGTGTCATTCCTACAAATACAAAAAACTATTTAATAATGGGAACTCAAAATCATGACAAGTGCAGCCAAAATTGGAAAATAAAAGAATATATGAGATATAGGCACCACTATAATTTTAATTAAATATATTTTAAACATGTTATTCCATTTAAGTATTTAGTTTAACACCTCAGTAAACAAGTTTTAACATTAACTCTGGCAGCAAATATTTATTTCTTTTTACTATTCATTATGACCAAAAAATTAGTATAAATTATTATATAATATTAATTATTATGGATAAAAATATTGAAACCATTTTATAAATTCAATTCACTATGGTAAAATAATTTTATTTAAAATTAAAATTGTAGATGTCTTAAAAAACGGTTAATTAAAAAATACATTTTTAATGCATAAAATGATCTTATAATAACTATATAAAAAGTAATAATAATAAAATTAATTTAAATTAATATTTATAGGTATATAGTATATAAATTTAAAATAAATAATTACTCATTAGTGGTGATTTTAATTATCTAAAATGGAGATACATTATTCACATTAAAAAAAATTTCAGAAAAAGATGTGTTTTAAAGACTAAAAATAAACTTATACAAAAATTCAATATAAACATGATTAAAATGAAATAAATTTGATAAAATATAACTAAATAATTTATATATTACTTTTATTTCACATTAAAATAATAATGTTACTTTTTAATTGCATGATTTATTAAAAAGAAAAGATAGGTTTACCAGAATTCGGTATTTTTTACTATTCACTAAACAATTTATATTTTTGAAAAATTGAAAAATTTCACCCTAAGTTAATATAGATATTATGATTTAAAAAAATTATTTTCATTTTATAAAATAAAATTTCTAAAATACCCATAATTAATTATAATATTTTTTCACAAAAATAAATAAAAATTATTTTTGAAATAAATATTCATATTAATAATTGATTGATTATTTCAAATGAATTTATAAATAAATTTATAGTTATTATAACTATTATATATATTTAATAAATTATTTAATCCTATTAATACTAAGAAATTTAATGTTTATGTTATAATGAGCATATTTGAAAAATAATATTTCAATAATATGTTGTGGTTTTTTTAAAGCTAGTGTTTCGTGTTGAGATCTTTGTAACATTGAATTTTGAATTTTCTCATCCTTTATTTTGGCTCCTGCATGGTATTTTGGTTACTGATAAACCGAAAATTTTATTTTCAAAATCAAATAGAAACTGAATTTTCAGTCAATACAATATTTAACATAGTATTCTTTTAAAAAAAATTGGTGTTATATTGAGAATACCCTCAATACTTTGAAACCACATCATTATTGGGGTATAACATTAAAAATAATATAAATATGATGGATTATGATATAATAATATTATGATAAGTTCCAGAAGAAGAAATGATTTTGATTTCAAAACTCTATTCAAAGTCTGGGTAAATTTTGGAACAGAAAGAACTCTATCAATCGATAAGAGGATTCACCAAGAGGACCATCCATGATAAAAGACATTATAATTTCTATATTTAAGATATTTTATAAGTGACACATGACATAAGAAACATAAATTTTTTCCTCAAATCCTAAATCAAATGATCCGATCAGAACTTGGGAGAAAATCTAAAAAATAAATTACTAAAAAAATCGATTACATGCCTTGAAAAGAAAATAATCCCTTTTAAAAAGACCAAATTCCAACAAGGGAATTTAAATCACATCTCAATAAGGAATGTATTTGGAAATCCAAATCAAACCCCTCTTTGAAAATAAACCAACTTTGGTCAAATACACCACATTATTTGAATATTAATTGAAACTATTTCAAAATCCAATTTCAATTTAAAATCATTTATGAAATAATTATATTTATTTTGAATAATTTATATAAAATAGTACCTTCTTCTAGAAATATTTTCCAAACATTAATTATTTACAAATTAATTCATTTTCAAATCACTCATTAAAACCAAATTTTAAATTTAGGCATTCATAAAAGTATCCTTCTTACACAAAGAAATATCTACAAATTAAACATAACCAAAACATTACACTATAAATCAAAACAATACATTGAAACAAAATTAAAACATTATCAAATTCTTCATTTACATCATCTCTATTAATATAGGTTTTTATGGAACAAATTTAAAACCAAAAAGAGTCAAATAAAATCAACCAGAGAAGAAATAGTGGTGTTAATGGTTTAGCCACATGGTTTGGAAATAATGGACCAACCAAAAAACATGCTTTGTGAAGGTTACATACACAAATACATTATCTCTACATGGTTGGATATACCATGTGAGATTTTTTATAACTCATGTTCTACTTTATTTTCACCCCAAAATCTGATTGAGATCCCTAAAATCAGCAACATTCTAAAAGGGGTCAAAATATCATCATTTCATATCAAAATAACATAAAAATATCATAAAGGCCATTATTTTAAAATTAAAAACATTAATAGCCATGGAAAATTGAGGCACATGATGTTAATGATTTTTCTAAACTCACCATGCACTTACCTCTGAAGTCTCAACAACCCTAATCTCCTCTCTACCCAAACATACCCCAAATGTCAAGAGGATTACTAAAGCACTTAAGAACCATTTTGAGAATGTATGCATTAGTACCATTTATAATGAACCATACAAGGATTACACATAAACTATCACATGACCCAACCTTTTACTAGGCCTGAAGGGCATTCTTGATTCCTATAGGAAAGAAACTAATGCATGGTCATCAAAAACCACATCATCATAAAAATAAATAATAAAACTTATGCAATAACTAATATAAAAAATAGAACAAAATGGAACAAAATACAACAATACAAACTAGAAAATATATTTATTACCAAAAATGAAATGTAAATGTAACCATACAATGTGACTATCTCAATGAAATATAATGTTTCTCACTACATCCCTACTCACACAACAATGAACAATAATGATATGATCAACCAAAAATAAAAACTTGGAACCTATCTACAAAATTGGACCTATATAAACACACACACACAAATTTTTATATTTGTTTTGAGCTAATAGGCCTAATATGATCTCACCGAGGAATATTAAAAATTTATTTCTAATTGAAATTCATAAAATATGGTTTGAAATATAATTAGAAAATAACATTTTCAAAAATAAACATATGAAAACAAATATAAAGTCCATGATCATTTTTTATTATTCATTTTTTATTTAAATTAAAACAATCAATTTAAAATATTTTCATTATCCTAATCCTCATTCGACCAAAATACCCATTTAAAGAGCACTTTGAGAAACCATAATGAGAATCCTTTAATTAAATATTATTTTACCAAACAACCTTGAAAATTATTTAAAATAGAATAATTCACACACACAAATAAGGCACCACATGTAAAAAGACACAAATATTGAAAGTAAATGAGATAATAGTTCCACAATAATATAAGTGAGGGTCAAATAAAATTGATCATAATATGATAATATGAGGAAAAACCACAAATTAATAAATTTTTTTCATGATATCTAACCTAGTTGTTATGTGTGATGGATTAAACATTACCAAATTGAAGTTGGGCTAACTTCTAGCCTATGTTATATCCTCCCAACACAAACCACTAGATTATCCCATACTTTAAAAAAATAAAAAATTAACATTGTTTTTTAGAAAAAGTGGATAAATTTTAATTCTAAAATGTTTTCTTAGTCATGTATTAAAAAAATTCTAATTTTTAATTTTAGCCACATTTTAAAACATGGATAAATTATAGATGTTATAAAATTTGAATAACTTATCCATCTTTTAGAATTCTCTTAATATAGTTGTGTCTTAAAACATCGCTAATTTAGCCACATTTTAAAACAATGCTAATATATCTATTTTTTAAAACATGGCTAATTTATTTACATTTCAAACATGGTTAATTTTTTACAATGTTTTAAATTTTATAATAAAAAATATAAAATTAAAAGTTATAATATGATTATATATTCATAATAGTATTTCATAACATTATCAATAATTTTTATGCATAAAAAATTAATATTATATATTTTTGTGTCTGATTGTACAAAAAAACAAACACATATATATAAACACACACACATGTAGTTTATAACATTATTACAATAAATTAATAATAACTAAATAAATTATAATTACTAACAAATGACTATAGATTTAAATATATATGTAAAAATATTTCATAAAAATATATATATCTGTGTTTGTATTAATTTATTGTATATTTATATATATTAAATTATATATATATATATATATCACCTTGGGTGAGGATTAGTTGTAGTCGACAAGTGGGGTGTCAGGGAGGTCTCATGTTCGATTCTCTCTGGTTTCATGTATTTTATCATAGTGTGTTTTCTTTATTGGTTTGAAATTACCCATCCTTGACCATTTGTAATATATATATATATATATATATATTTGTGTTTGTGTTTGTGCATGTTTGTGTGTGTGTGTTTAAGTATATATATTTACACACCCAAATATATTAATTGTAAGGAGGATGGGAATGAGAGGTCTATTTTAATGTGGTGATTAGTTAGAACCCTATATTTGGAATCCCCCTAACCTCAACTTTGACCCATGGCTTTATTTGACATAGAATGAGAGATTCCTACTAAAGGCCTTGTGAATCTCTCATATAAAGAAAATGGTAAAAGAACACCTGCTTTGGGATTGGATCTTGATTGGGTTTCAATATATAAGGGTGTCTCATTTACTAAAATCCAAAAATGTACATCCTCTCTTGTTAAACATGATCCCTCATGGTTTGCTACACTCAAAAAATCGGATGGTATATTTTTCTTGGTGGATGCACAAAATTATCTTCAATAAAGAATGTATTTCTGCAAGTAATCTAAACTTATTCATATTATACATTCCAAATGATACAAACTGTGGAGAAACACTTACCTTAAAACCATGTTAGTTCATTACTTGGGAATAACCAATTAGAAACTCATTCCAATAGGCATGGATTACTTTCATATCATCCTCAATAGAATGTAATACCTAAATTAAACTTGGAATAATGAGAATGACCTTCTCAAAATAGGTGTTTTTAGACTATCATAATGGGATATTAAATTAAACATGTTAACCCAAGTGAAATAATAAAGATAGATATAGATCATACTTCATGGAATGAATTGGGTGTTTTGGCATCCTAAAATTATCATTAATCTAACCTCATGCATAGGATAAAAACATAATATTGATCATCACACTCTTGATAGGGATCTTCTTTTTATCCTTACATACTAGTTGAATCTAATATATATTCCATGTTTATATATATGATCAACTTGATATATAATTAATGAAAAATTTGAGGTGAAGGTGGAATATGAATACATCCCTCCTTTATTTGGTTTTAAAAAAAATTTGGCCACTCAATTGAGAATTGTGTAGTCATTAAAAATAAATTCAAGCACCCTTATTATGAAAAACTCATGTCTTGTAAATAAGTAAAAAGGGAAGAATAAACAAGATAGTCAAACTTGAAAAATTTGAGTATTCTAGTAATAAACCCATTGACTATGTGAAGTAACAACAATGAAATCAAATCCCAACCCCCCCCCCCCCCCCCGTCCCCCACTCATTAGTTTTTCTGGATGCTAATTTAATAGTGAAGAACACACCAGGAATGAAGATACCAAATAAAAAAAGATATTTTTGTGGAGAAACTATCCCCGTATACACCTTGGGAATTTGAAGCCAATTCTTACATTGATGATAAATTGAACACAAATAATCCATCCATTAATTTTTATTTCATGACACATCCTTCTCAGTTCACTTTTGAATAAATCATCAATCTCATTATTTGGATTAGATAATATAAGAAGAAAAAATATTTAGGATTGATCATCTCCCCTGAAGGTTAAAATGATATGACAACTAATGTGAACATGGATATTGGTCCAATTTGAGGCTACAATAGTAAATTAAGAAATGAATAGAATCTTTCATTTTCTAGAAAAGTAATTTTTTTAGAAACCACTCTAAAAAACTCTAGAGTGAAATGTTGGAGGAGGAATAGGATTAAGGGTCCTTTATTACTACACTTTAAGCCACCAAGTGTACTCCTTCAGTTATCCCAATAACATAGAGGCTATAATGTATGCTGTTAACTCTTGCTTGAAAACCCTAAATTGTATACATAATAATAGATTTGATTCCAAGAAGAAAAGTTACACAAGGATATCGATCATGTTGGCTGGTGGCTTTAAGATATCTTTAGACAAAAAATATCAAAGGGAAAGAAAAGGAAGGGGAACTCTAAATGAAATACTAATTCAAGATGAATATTATTTCTTTGAACTGATAATGAGTGGAAAACCTAGGAACTACCAAATCTTAGTTATGTATATTCAAAATAAAAAAACCCATGATTATAGGAATTTATGAACTAAATAGACACTTCTCTCTAGTTATTTTTGGCCTTAAAAATATGTGTCACCACCTAATTATAATCAATAAAAGACCTAACCATGTTGAGACTCTTTGTGTCCTTGTGAAATCCTCTATGGGTATAGACTTTATTTTAAACATAGAGGATCAAATGGTCACCAGTGAGATTGAATTTCTTGGGGTTCATATGTTTTTATCTTTTTAATGAAAATAATAATTACCAGGATCAAAGGGTTACTTGTAAATCCATTGATATTATCAATATATAAATCAAGGTTCCATGGATTTTATATAGGGACTTCAACATCATATTGTTATATAGAGAGAAAATGAGTGTTTTTTACACCTCTATCTCCACCAAAGAGTTTAATGATTACATTTGAGGTAATAATATTATTTAGATAAATTTATTAGGTGTCGATTAAACCTTATATAGAAGACACATCAAAAAACTATTTCTAGCAAGCTTTATAGATCTTTCACAAAGGAAAAAACCCCTGAAAATGGGATCTATATAAAACATACCTCTACCACACTCAATTATAACTAGGGAATCCAGTCCTCCCCTCCCCTTTCAATTCAAAAAATCATAGGAATCCCATATTTACTATAATAGAATTATCCATGAACTCTAGAACTCAGTGCATTGGGGAAATAATGATTTTAACTGTGTAATCAAAATGAAACTTTTAAATCATAAACTTAAGATCTAGAGTAGATAAAATTTCATTATTTTTTACAATGGAAATTCCTATATTGATGTAAAACATAATAAACTGTTGGATGAATACACCAATGGTGATATTTCCTTACATCTCCCCTAATAAATTGAAATTACCTCCAAGATTAATTATTTTCTATACATTAAGGAAAACATTACCAAGTAAAATTTTAGAGGTAAATATCTCAATGATAAATATTGAATCTATAACTTTTATAACTCTTTAAAGATCATGAAAATACCATAGACCTCTTTACATCTAGAAATAGGATAATTATTTCATTAAAAACAATTATTATTTTATGGACCAAATTCCTTCTTATTACTATAATATTTTTAATCTATTTGACATTAATGAAGCCATGTCTTATGGATTCATACCATCTCTAGTTATCCATTAATAAAATATATTTATTAATAGAATACTTATTTATATATAAGTTACAGAAGATATCTTTAGTCATAAATCAGTTCTCTAGGTCCTAATGACTTCACTACTTTTTTTTCAAAACATTCAGGATGTGATACACTCCGACATGTGTAAGAGGGTCCCTTATTTCTTCGGTAATGGATCCCTCCATCATGACATCAACTCTCAATTTCTCTTTATGATTCATAATATTTATAATTCTTATGAAATCCATCTATTCTGAACCATTTCCCTTGTTAACATGATCTAAGTCATCAATATGATCCTTTATAATAAACATTTTTCTATTTCCAAAAAAGTATATTTCCTAGAAGGATTTTTTATTTTTAATGGGTAGATCCATTCAAGAAATCCTTGGCACTACCTCTAAATGTGTTAAACTCCTAAGAAATCCAAATATATGTGGTAATATTCATCAGAAACATGATATTAAGTATTAATTTGATACAATGGAATGGAGGTTTTTTATAATGTGTAACACATATTTGGAATCAATGGTACCTTCATAAATTAGAAAAAAATCTCTCTTTTGATCTTCGCAAATATCAGTACTCGTAATTGGTTCCCCAAAGTGGTATTTTAAATTATAAACAAGGGTTAAGAAAGGCGACCCTCTCTTTAAAATCCTATTTTCCATTACAGAAGACTAGCTCTGAAGGTTTCTTACTCACATGGTGAACCCTACAAGACCTAAATTCATCTTTTCATATAGGGGCCTTATTATCCCCTATTCTAATTCCTTTGAATATGAAATAATTCTCATCTATCTTAGAGATATAATAAATATCAATAAATATTAAGTAATCCCTATCACATTGTGAAAAGGTCTCAGGGTAATCTATTATCTTAGATAATTTTTTTTGGGAAATAGGATCACCCTTCTAGAAGAATTATAATATTTATGGTTCTAGGTATCAGACATAGGGTTCATCCATTAACTTACTTAGGTTTTACAATATTATAGGTGAGTCTTGTATCAATTTAATTCTCTATAATTGTTGATCAAGTTAAAAATAATCTTTCATCTTAGAATGGGAAGGAACTATTGATCGATGGTTAGATATTCCATGTAAAATAAATTATATTTAATTAGTTGGTGTATTCCTTTATGATATATAGATAAAACATGGAGTAGATTAAAATAGTCCACTTCTGTATTAAAAAACATTATCTACATTGGAGTCATTTTGGACCATAAAATGTTTATTTTTCCCTAGGTTAATTGTTTTAAGCCTCTCAAAAGTTGAGGTATGGAAATAAAAAACATAATAAGATTCAATAAACCCATTAGGACCTTGTTCACATGGAACCTTACCAATAATAGTATTTAGGATATAAACTTCAACATGACTAGATTCTTTTGAAAAATAAATTTTTGTAGTCTTAATTACCTAAATTAATCCATCTAACCAACCATTAAGTCCTATTTATCCAACATTATGTCTCACTCGATATGGATTTCTAGTAATGATTCAACTCTTAAGTTATAACATGATAACTAGACTGGCTCACCACTTATCTTCTCATTCAAACCTCATGGAACACCTCTTAATCTCCAGGTCTCTATTAGGGAATTCATAAATAATCCTCAATGGAATATTCTATATTAGATCAGAGGAATAATTAGTAATTTTTATATTTCTCCTTGTGAAAACATTCTAGTCAGGGATTCTACTAGAATGTGAATTATTAATTTACAAAATTAATATCATATTATTTTTTCTAATTATAACTATGATTTTTATTTGATTAGAATACTCAAAAATCCTTGGATCAGACCCTCATGTTTGACTCTTTTATAGATAATTTCCCATTATATAATTCCCATTGACAATTTTTTACAATATTTGTGTGTATCTACTTGTTCAATGTTCTACCTTTGAAATCAATATAAGTAAGAAACCAATCATTTATTCCTCTATTATGGCACTACATCATCATTATGGAATAATTTTTTTTCAATCTATTTGAAGTACCACGACTAGAGGTTGACTCACTTTTACTCGTAAATAAATCCAACACATGAATTTATCTTTCTCCCCAGATAAGAAATCAGTTTCATATGATCTTGACTGGGTTGTTGCACACTATGTGGTATGATTTTAATATAAACTTCCACCTTTAAAGACCCCTTAATCTTTTATCATCTGTATAGAGGATCATTGTTTCAATCTATGAAGAAAACTCACTATAAAATCACCACTACCATAACTCTATCCACAACATCACTATATTGAAGAGATTTAGTATTTTTGGACACTAAAAACCTCCATATAGTACTCATGAAGCCTTATGATAGCCTCCTCTTCCATGATAGATTGAAAAAAAGGGGGATGGTGCATCAAAAGGGAATCCAAGTACCTCAGGATGTGGTGTTGTCTTCTGAGATCACAACTAGAAGGTCCTATTGTGCTTCTATGATACATGAGGAATTACTTCTTCCCTTGAAACTGAAATTCTAGGGTTATCACTATTCTATAATTTTAAAATAAAAAATTATGGTCTAACTTATGGATTGAATGTGACACCACCTACATTTTTTAGACAATCGAAAATTGTACAATTCATTTTTCATAGACCCTCACAACATAATGGATGGATTGTTTCAAATTTCTCTCCCAAACTAACTATATCATCACTCATGCCAATCATGAGGTGAATTATGTGATAGAGGGACATATTAATAAGGGAGTAACCAATGAACTCACCTGGTTAGATGATTTCTATCTTTAATTTCTTAATCTATTTGAAAAATAATGTTGTAAGGTACCTTTATTTAAACTATTGTAATACTTCACTTTTTTAATAGAAAATCCTAGGGTACATTATGTCAAGAATTATCTCTTTAAATATATATATATATTAATGTATTCATATATAAATATAATATATATTTATACATAATAATATATGCCACACCTAGGTTTTTGAATTCACCTCTATTCCAATTCAGGTCTGGTTATCGGTTTTTTCTCGGGAACTGGGGGTGGTGGGTTTGAATTTTCAGTGTACTATTACCATTTATATTTGTTCTATCTTCCACCGTTAGGGTTAAATTTGTTTTTTTAGAAAAATGTGTGGTTTTTGTTGGTTATATTGTGGAATAATGTTGGCACACAGTTAGAAGAAAATTGTGTGCTTTGCACAGGTAACCATGCGGTAGATTGTAGATTGAGACAGTAGTTATCGTACGACCAGCACACAGTCATCAACCTCGACCTAGGTAACTATGTGATAGGTGATGACTTAGGTAGATAGGTACACATGGTCCCTGTATAGTTTGAAAAACTATGCAAACTAACCATGTGGCATGTCTAGGTCATTTAAAATTATGGGCTCTTTTTCTATATCCCATATTTTTCAACACCCCCCCCCCCCCCTCTCATCCTTTTCTCAACCCTTATAGTATCCCTATCTCTAGGTGTACCTCCCCCATCCTCTCCTCTCCCTTGGTCCCCCTTTTTGTGGCAATTTAGGTGAGTATTATTCAAGGAAACTCTATATAAGTCTCGTATCCCTTGTTTTCATCCTCCAATCTAGTGTGTTCTCACTATTTCTTTGGGGTTCCTATTCTCTAGAGTATATGGTTATAATATTATTGTTTTTCTTGCTTAATATGGTTTGTTCTTGATTTTTTTGTTCATATCTGTCCTTTCTAGGGTTCAATTGAGGTGTGGTGGTTGTTTAACCATTTTTCTAGAAGATTCCACTATTGAGGTAGGTGGTTCCATGCTCTAGCATTTTTTAGATGATTTGATTATCTTAATTGGTTAATTTTTACACATTTTATATCTTATTTTTGTGGTGAAAATGTGTTTTAGAAGATATTTTCAATCTAATGCGATGGAAATGTAATTTATAAAAGAAAATGGTTAGTTTTTGTGTGTTATTTATTATTTTGTTTCATAGAGGTGTTTTATGGGTCAATTGAAGGGATTGAATCATGTTTTCAAAGGAACTTAAGGTGAAAATGGTTTTGGATGTATACTTTGGCATATTTGTTTTTATTATTCGCCCTTAGATAAGATATTTAAATTACCTAAATGATGTAACACATGTTTTATAAATAATCATGGTTTATGTGTGGATTTAAAAAGGGGCTTGGTCCATGGAATTTGTTAATAAATGGTGTGTTCTTATTGTATTTTGTCATATGGTGATTTATAAATTGTGTAATTGAATGTAATTGTATTTGAAAGTGTTTTTGTGTGTGTGTAAAATGGAAAGTGGACTAGTTTATGGAAAATTGTGATTTTCCTGAAATGTTTATAATGCATGGAATGGGTATGTGAAAAAAGGTTTTTTTTGTAATATGTGAAATGATATTTAGTATAAGGGAATCATTGTCATTTAGGTGGTAAGTCTAGAACTAGTGCACTAGTGATACAGAAGTGGCTTGTCCTTATTTCACTTAGCTGGATTGATGATTACAACACTAACTAAATTGAGATGTTGATTGATCGCCACTAGAATTTTGGATGTTTCTCCTCTCTATTGTATTTTTCATGAGGACACAATAGGTTTTCATTACTATACAATGATTCACTGAGGTATGTGGTTCTAGTGACTCATTCAAGAATGATCACCCTTATGGGTTTACCTAGGGTGCTCTCTTGTGACATGAGAATTATATGATTTGGTTTCATCTATCATCATATAGTGGACCTTATGTGTGTATTCTTATAAATTTCATTTTGATAAAAATTGATGTGAAATTTTTTTCCTTGAATGTGTTTCCTTTTGATAATTCATTCCCATAATAAATAATTTCCAAGAAATTTTTTAAAAATACCTTTCATAATTTTTCATTTTAAGATTTCTTTAAATTTTATAGCTTGGAATATATTTTTGGTTGGAATCCTAATGGGATTTGGATGACACCCTACATTCACCATTGGGTGTATATATATCTTTCTAAGTATTTTTTTCTAGGTAAAGGTAGGATGTGTCATGGTGGTGTTAGTGAATTCGAGTTTCTAGTTGTCTTCTCTTGTGGGTTTTTGTGGCAGTGGATTGAGGATGTAGCACCTCATGTTGCATGGAGGTTTGGTATGGAGTTTTAGTTTTTTTATTGTAATAATATTATGGTTTTTTATTTAAAATTGAAAACTTTAAATCTAGAAATTAGATATTCCATGTTTGGTTGAATATTTTCATTTTTGGTTCATTCACCTTGTTAGTCAATTATGATTTTCTAAATGAGTGAAATCAAACCCAAGGAATAATTTTGATACCCATGCCCTAGATTCTAGACCATGAGGATTAGGAACGCCCCTCATTCCATTCCACAGACTGGGTTAGGCATCGGTTCGGATGATGACCTGGCTTGGTACGTGAAGAAATGGTATCATTGGAGGTTTGTTCTTTGGGGTCATGTTACTTGGGGAAGATTCTGGGAGGAATGAATCTAGGATCATCGGGACTTGATGTTCTATTTACAAGTGGGATGGCTAGATAGCACACCTTATGATGGGACTCAAATAACTAGGTGAATTATGGTTTTATTTGGTTCATTTGGTTCTTACAGTTTTTTGACATTGTGGACATGAAAAGAGAGTTGGTCAAATGGTCTCAGTGAGCTCGTGGGGCCTAGAAATCCATGTGGGTCTAGTTACATGGTCCTTGAACACTCTATATGACATTGGTGTGACTAGATTATAGTCTCTAACCATATTTATGTGTCACCCATAAACACTAGTTTCCTCTTTATTTGTTTGGTATCACTTTGGGTTCTAAAATTGTTTGAAAAGACCTTGTTTTGAAAATTTTGAAAACTAAATTTTAAAGTCAAAATGGTCCAGTTTCAGGAATACAGATAATTGTTTTTTAGAATCATTTTGGACAGACATTAAGAAAAAAATGGATATTTATGAAATGGTGTATATCTAGAAAGAGAATTATTTCAATGAGATCTGATTTTTATAATCAATACATATAGTTTATTAAATATTGGTCATTTGAAAAATGCATATTTATTTCAAAAAGGGTTTTATAAAAAAAATTATATAAGAGTAGATGGTTTTTTAATTAAATTATTATTGACTAAGTGGGGTTTGAGGTGAATCTGAAAAATGTTTTCAAATGGGATGAAATGTTTTGATAATTATGTGTAGAGTTTGAAAAATGGGTTTTACTCAAATGGTTGGTGTTTTTCAAAAACAATTTAGTGAAATTCAAAATGGGTATTGATTTTGTGCCGAGCAATTTAGGAAAAGAGGATTTGTTGAATATTTTTGGAATGTTAAGTGATTTAGGGAAGTTGAGTATGGGGGTTTAATGATTATTTTTTGAAAGTGGAAAGAATTTATGTTTTAAACATTGGTATTCCTATGAGATAACACATGCATTGAATATGTGTGGAAAGTGGTTGAGTGCCCAGTTTGACATGGTAAAAGTGCATGTGTGAGACTCGATGGGATTATATTGATGAATGTGCAACCCACAAATCTTATTTTATTCTCAAAATTATTTTAAAGGAAAATGTGGTGTGATGGTAACTGATTATAGTGTGGTGTGCCCATTTTTATTTTGACGATATTATTCACAAAAGTTTTTGAGTTTGATAGTCCTTCATGTCTTAAGGGTATTTCCAAGTTTGTGTTTTTTCAATGATTCATCATTGAAATAATGGTTAGTGGGTTCTTCTAGAAAACAATTTGGGAAGCCTTTTTATTGGTTCCCTCTATGAGTCTAACATTTTTTGTGGTATAATTTGGATGATGGGCTGGTTTATTTAGATCCTAGTTTTCCCTTATTGGATAGTATATGCCCCCATAAAGAATCGATGCATAATCCAAGTGCATCCATGGGTGTTTTTACACTGGAAGACCCTCCAATTGATCAATTTAAGGACTTTCCTTTTTAGTCTTGAAAGTGAATCCACCTCTAATTTTTGGTTAAGTGGATCCCCTCAAAGTAAAAGAGTGGATGTGGGGAATTTAAGGAATCCCTAGTTTCTTGAGTCTCTTGATTTATTAAAGGTGAAGTTTTTTTAGCTCTATTCTTGGAGGTTTTAAAGTTTAGTTTGGCCAATTTTTTCTATATTGTGAGGTAAGGAGTTTGGACTGGATTTGTGTCAAGTAGGACTGCTTATGGTAGCTTAATTTTCCTCTAATCTCTAGAAGTAGACAAAGAGATATCATTAAAGTGATGGGGAATCTACCCAAATCTATTGGTGTTGGTTACTGGATTAAAAGTAGATCTTGATATTTCATTTGATCATGTCGGTCATAGGATAATTTCATATTGTTGGTGTGGAAATTCTGGTCGTAAGTGGCTATTGTGCCCATTTTAGGAAATTGTATGCTACTATGTACTCTTTAATGTCACTCTTCCTTTTAAGGACTATTAGTTCGAAATGGTAATTTTTGGTGGTGTCTTGTAGTGTCGTGTTCTCTTTTAAATGTAGTGGGGATATTGAGGAACCTTTTGAGAACTTCGATTTTAATAGAAGTGTGACTTCCTTTCAAGAATTATTAATTTATCTATTTCACTTGGAAGTGTCTTCCGTGTGTGTTTCCTTCTGATGGTTCTCAGTTGAAGTGTAAATATATGATGCATGTGATTTTCTCAAGTCCTTATTTTAGTGAAAGTTACATGTTTGAGTAAATGGGATCCTAGGGTGTGTTGTGTTTTTTTGGTGTTTTCTAGATCACAGTGTGGTTGTTTGTGTCACCATAAGGTAGAGTTACATTTGAGTTTTTGCAATGCTTGAATGTGAGGCAAGATATGCTTCAAGTATTAGGGTCTCCATCCATCATCCTTGGAGTGAAGTTGGAATGTAGTAAAGAAACCACAGGGGTGTAGGGGATCTTGGTCTAATATCGATATTTTGTGTCGGAAATGGAGATAGTTTAAGCCTCTTGTGTAGCTATTTCATTTCATATAGTCTCGTTTTCTTGAAAGAGGAATGGAAACCTTGTTTCCACATCGTAACCTGCATGGGTGGAAAAGTTTATCCTTCATTATAAAGAGGTCTGGTCATCTATTTTTTTGAAAATACTGGTGTGAGTATCCATTTAATGGTCATTGTTTTTCCATCCCTATGAAATGATATCACTTTTGGTTTAGACTCATATGAGGATGGTAAATCCCCATGGGATTAGTGAACTGTGTAATGTTTTATGTCTGGTTTAGTGTTTTTTTTTCGGACCCCCATATATTGTAGATTTTACCTATGTAGGGTTTCTCATGTCAATCTGTGCCCATTGGATAAACCAGTTAGTTATTATGGTCATGCGACCCACCATGGGTCTCATGGAAATTCCTATGAGAAAATTTGGTGTTAGCCTATTCTTTATGGTGGGGAGTTTATTAGGGCCTCCCCATGTCAAGAATCTTGTTGAGTTTATAGTGTAATCTTGGTAGTGGATTGTCTCATGTGGAGAAATCTAATTTCAAGTCCCTTCCTTGAGTAAACATTGGGGTTGGAGCATGCCTAATGGTGCTGTTGAATTAGGGTTGTGTAAGTGTTCATTGAGGTGAGTTTTCATTCGTTTTCCCATTTCAATGATGTGTCATGAGTTTCGTTTGGTAATTTCTGGGGTGTTTTTACTCAAGAGGTTTGATTGTCCGTTGTGAGAGTTCATTTTCTTTGATCAATCAACTAGAGGTATTTTTTGTTTTCGGGGTATGTGGCTTATAGAGGAAAGTCCATTCTAGTCTCCCAAGTTAAACTTTTGATCATCTTTTATTGTTTGTGTTGTTCTTTATTCTTCTCCTTTGAAGTTCATTGGGAATCTCCTTGAGCTGTGAAAGTGGATTCCTAGGGGTGTAAAGTGTTATGGTGGGGAGAATTGGCATACCTAGTTTTTTGAATTCACCTTTGTTCTCATTCGGGTCTAGTTATCAGTTGTTTTCTTAGGAACTGGGTGTGAAGAGTTCGAATTTTTGAGTTATTATTTCCATTTATCTTTGGTCTAGCTTCCCCCCACAGGGTTTCGTTTTATATTTGAGAGAAAAATGTGATATTTTTTGTGGTTAGAGTTTGGTTCACATTTATTGAACAGTTATTAGAAACTGTATTCCCTACCTAGGTAACCATGTGGTAGGTTTCAAGTAGAGGTAGTAGCTGCCGCACGGCCGTATGCCTCATCCCAAGTAATTGTACAGTAGGTGTCGGCTTAGGTATAGATGTGTTCATGGTTACCTCATGGTTTGAAAAACTGTTTGGACTAACCATATGGCATGTCCATGTCATTTAAAATTGGAGGTTCTTTTTCTATCTCTTCAATTTTAACCCCCCCCCCCACCCTATCCCACTTTGCATGACCCTTACAATCTCTCTATCCCTAGGCGTGCCTCCCCCATCCTTTACTCTCCCTTTTTCCCCCTCCTTTGAGTGTTTTTGGTGTAGATTATTCAATGAAACTATATGTAAATCTCTTATCCCTTGTTTTATTTCTTTAATCTAGTGTTTCCTCTCTATTTATTTGGGGTTCCTCTTCTCTAGCGAGTAGGGTTCTGATTTCATGGTTTTTTCTTGCATAATAAGGTTCAGTCTTGATGTGTTTTGTTTTATCTTTCCTCACTATGGTTCGGTTATGGTTTGGTGGTGGTTTAACACGATTTTCCATAATTTTCCACACTTGAGGAAGGTGGTTGCTTGCAAGAAATGATTTGATTTTCTTTCTTGGTTAATTTTTACATGTTATATGTCTTATTTTTGTGGTAATAAATTTTATTTAGAATATATTATAATTCTTATGTTGTGAGTATAAGGCCCCATCCTTAAACCTTACTTAATATTGAATTAAATGAATAATTCATATTGAGGATCTTTTCAGGTTTAGAGTTTTAGAGAATTAGAACATAACTATTACATCTTAAAAGATTACAAAGTAGTCACTTATACTAGGTTTCCATAAAATAAAAACTTTTAAAAAGAAAGATGTCTAGATTCCATGTTTTATATAGCATGACATTCCCATGATCCCATACTTGACCTTATTCCACTTTAAGTCCTGTGAAAAACATTTCGAAAAAACTTGGGGTGAGCATAAAAAGCTCAGTAAGGGATACAGAAAGAATGAAAACTGTTAGTTTTTCAAACATCAAATAAACCATATATACTCTATCAAAGTAATACCTTAACCTTCATCAAGTAGTAAAAACTCTTTACTGAATAAAGTATCATTACTTACCTTTTTGTAACCAAAGGATTACCATAAAATCCATAAAAGGAACACATAACATTTATAAAGTTAACTTGGGACATAAACATACTTAAGTGGAGTAACCATACGGTCGACTTCCACACATATCACTTAATGGAATAGCCATACGGCCAATTTCAATACATACTTAATGGAATAGCCATACGGCCGACTTCCATACCCAATGCATTGGAGGTTATAACGTAACCACCCGTCCTGGTATTCACGGCACCACCCGTCATATGGTTTATAACGTAACCACCCGTTAAAATGTCCAAGTACCAATATAAAATCATAAAACATAAAACCAATATAAAGGAATGATAACATTTCCACATTTCAATCATAATATAACATAAATATATTGACATAATAGAATCCTTTATCAAAACCATTTTCAATACCAAAATACATAAAAGAGTATATGGTATTTATTTTATTCTAAAAACAATACGACTTGTTGAGGAAGCCAAAGACCAAATAATACTCGCGGCGGCGGAAAAAGTCGTTGTCACCGCGTACGTTAAAAAAACATTCCTTTTTGTCGTTTAGTAAAAAGCTTCGTAGAAAAAGATTCCTTTTGTATAAAAGTAAAAGTCAAAGGGTTTATACACCGTATAAAATAAAGTTGTGTATAAAACGAAATATGCCTCAATGAAAGGAGATTGAGACGAAGTCCCTTACCTCGGGTCCGACTTGACTCGATCGTTCTTTAACGCCCTGAATAATAAACTTGAGTTAATTTATACTTGATTAAGAACCTTTTTAAACTTCATTATTCCTTTTATATCACTTATTTCCATGTTATAAACATTATGTAACCATTTAAGTTAATAATGATTGTTTTGTCAATATTTGGTTCTTAAGTCGAAAGTTGACTACTTACAATTACATGTTGTTCGTGTGGTCAAAAGTTCTTTATATCCAGAATGAAATTCCTGATTTGGATATCATATATATCATATATATCCAGTATATACATGTATTTATAATATTACATAATCATTTAGAGGTAAGAAATGAAATGCACCGTTCATGGAGACGGTAAGTCGTACGTACGCATGAACGCTACTTTCATTTCTTTGTCATATTAGTGGAATTAAAACTAAATGAGAGGTATGTATATTTTAATTCCAGAATTATATTCATCATTTAGATATATCATTAATTATATATATACATTATATACATGTAATTTTAATAGTACATTACATTTGGGGATAAGAAATGAAATGCACCGTTCATGGAGACGGTAAGCCGTACGTACGCATGAACGCTACTTTCATTTCTATCTCATACTTTAATGGAAAGAAATAATAATGATATAGAGGTATATTATAATTCCAGTATAAAATCATATATAATAACTTTAAATCCATCCTTTACACGTCCCACATATGGCATTAACGAATCACATCACTTTTAGGGGGCGGTAGTCCGCACTTCCTTAAATGAAGATATCATGTTTACCCATAATGGAAACCATAAAGGTATGCCAAAAATGAAAAATACATAAGCTTAAAGAAAACAGAAAAATATTGTATATCATATATAAAAATAGTGACATCATAATGGCCACCCTTGAAGGTGTTAAATGAGTATTGAACAATCATCATTTCGGGAGGCAGAATTTCGCCATCCACGGAAACAGTATGTTCTTTAACCATTTGATGTAGTTGTGTGAGAGTGTAGCTCAAATAAATATTATAACAACATCCTAGTATATTGAAGATACTGGTTTTGTTACAAAATAAGTAAATAAAAAGAGTTTAGAGGGTTGGAGAAGCAAAATAAAACAAATGAACAAGAGAGAATGAATTACCTTTAAAAGTGTAACTCCTTTTGATTTGAGCCTAAAGTCTTCCTTTGAAAGGATTATGCCCAAAGGGAATCCTCTAGGATGAGGAGAGGGATGTGGAGAGAGTAATTTGGCAGGTTTTGGCCGAGCCAAAGGCTTGAGAAGTGTGTGAAATGAGGTAGAGGTGGGGGCCTTTTATAAGAGGAGAGGTGGGGCACTTTTGGAAAGTAAAGAAATATTACTTTATTTGAAAATGTTTTTCGGTTTTAAAAGGTCCCAAATTGATATAATTCGTGGATAAGGTGATAAGGGTTCGAAATACACTCATCCAATTGGTTTTGGCCATGTGTAGGTTTTAGATTTTTCATTATCTTTCCATTTTATTTAAATCGTCAAATAATGATGTCATCGCTGCATCAATATTATGTCATATATAATTTAATTTATTTAATGTCTAAAAATTATAAAAAAAATACTATGATGTAGTAAATATTTTTCGCTTTCCAATGACTATTTATAATCAAAATTTGGACTTGTATAACCCCACTCAAAAATTATTTTAGTAAAACAATTTATGTTAGTGTCATTTTCACTTTAACATTAAATAAAAATATATTAATGTCATTTTCCAACTAAAGTGGCTCCATGGGGTCCCCAAGTTGGCCCATGGCTTGTCTTGGTCGGCCATGACTCACCCAATAGGTGTAGGACAAGTGTCATGGTGTTTTCACATTCTTATAATATCATTTTTACCTTAAATTACACTAATTACCTCTAATCGCGATTAAAAACTTAATAAGTTACTATTCACCAAAAAATTATTTTAATCTCATTGTACCACATTTTACTTCTTAATGACAACCATGTATGTCGGATTTTCAAAATTCAATACACATTAGTGGTAAACTTTCATTTAACTGAAAAATCAGTTTGCTTGATTACCACTTAGTGGTTTCACTATTCATCAAAAATTGAAGTTTTTCAGAAAATTACCAAAAAAATTCTCCCTAAGCTATATTTGATATTCCGAATTCAAAAATGAAGTCCATTTTACAAAATTCAAAACATATAAGTCAAATTAATTAATTTAATAATTAATTCCCACTGTCATGACAAATAGCGTGTTTTTGTGAAACAATAAGTATCAAAAGATTGACACCAGTTTAAGTCCAATTTCAAAGTGAAATTGATTCCAATGACCACAATTGGATTAATTGGTAAAAATATTTTCTAATTTCACATTAAAACCAATTAAAATAATAATCTAATCATATAAATAATTTAGATTAAAAAGAGGTTTTGAATTAAAATACAACATTTTACACTATTCATAAAAAAAAGAACTTTATCAGAAAGGTACCAAAAATTTACACAAAGTAAATTTTGATGTCCCGATTCTAAAGAAGAGTTATATTTGGTCCAAAATAAAGTATAAGAGTGATCAAAACTATATTTAATGACATTTCACCATTAAAAGGTGATAAGTGAACCTTTAGTGAAAATTAGAGTATATATGCCTAAAATTGAACTCTTTCCGTATTTTAAGCCTTTATCTTTTATTGGGTAAATGTAAAAACATTTAAAAACATATATAATCATATTTTAGTTATTTCTATCTATTCCCGCCAGTACAACGGCTACTTGTTAACTAACATTTAAAATAATATTATTTTATTACTTGTGTGCAACGTAAGTTTTCAAGGAAACTCATCGTTGCGTACCGAGTACGCTATCGAACGTAGAAACCCCTTTTAATTAAAATTAATATTTAATTCGTAAATATTTATAAATATGAAAATTCTTTATTCTTTATTTACCTAGGATGTTACATCCTTCCCCCCTTTTGGGAATTGCGTCCTCGCAATTTTATTCACTTATCAAAATAAGTGGGGGTATTTATCCCTCATAGCATTTTCAGATTCCCACATTGCCTCTTCAATCACATGGTTTTTCCACAAAACCTTTACCTGATGAATCACCTTATTCCGTAACACTTGCTCCTTGTGGTCAAGAATCTGGACCGGTTGTTCATCATAAGATAGGTTCTCTTCCAGCTGAACTACCTCTGGGCTCAAAACATGAGATGGATCTGACATATACTTTCTCAACATTGAAACGTGAAAAACATTGTGTACCTGAGATAAACTCAGAGGTAAAGCCACTCGGTATGCAACTGATCCAACTCTTTCCAGAATTTCGTATGGTCCAACCAACCATGGACTCAACTTTCCTTTCTTACCAAATCTCATCACACTTTTCCAAGGAGAAACCTTGAGAAAAACATGATCACCTACCTCGAAAGATAGATCCTTCCTCCGGTTATCCGCATAACTCTTCTTCCTGCTCTGAGCTGTTCTCATGTGTTTCTGAATCAACTGAACGTTTTCTACCATCTCTTCTACCAATTCTGGTCCCAACAACTTCCTTTCACCCACTTCATTCCAAAATGCTGGAGTTTGACACCGCATCCCATATAATGCCTCAAATAGTGCCATCTGTATACTAGAATGAAAGCTGTTATTATAAGAAAATTCAACCAAAGAAAGATGTTGGTCCCAACTTCCCTGATAATCCATCAAACAAGCTCGTAGCATGTCCTCCAATGTCTGAATTGTTCGTTCTGACTTCCCATCTGATTGAGGATGAAAAGCTGTACTAAAATTTAATTTAGTACCCAACGACTTCTGAAGGCCTTTCCAAAAGTTAGAAGTAAACCTGGGATCACGATCCGATACAATGGAGAGAGGAACTCCATGTAACCTGACTATCTCTTTAAGATACAAACAGGAAAGTTGATCAAGAGATAAAGTATCTCGTATAGAAAGGAAATGAGCAGATTTTGTCAAGCGATCAACAATAACCCAGATTGCATTATTACCTTGAGATGTCTTCGGTAATCCCACAACAAAGTCCATGGATATATTCTCCCATTTCCACTCTGGCACTGGTGAAGGCTGAAGCATCACTTTCGGTAACTGCCGCTCTTCTTTAACCTGTTGACATGTCAAACACTTCACAGTAAAATCAGCAATATCTCTTTTCATTCCATCCCACCAGTAACACTCCCGCAGATCTATGTACATCTTAATACTGCCCAGATAAACTGAAAACGGGGAACTATGAGCCTCACATAACAACTCATTCTTCAACTGTGAATCACAAGGCACACATAACCTCTTCCCAAACCTCAAAACACAAACACAAACTTATCCAAGAACTCATGGAAAATTTTATTCATAAGGTCCATGAATACAGCAGGTGCATTGGTTAACCCAAAAGTCATAACTACAAATTCATAATGGCCATATCTAGTACGGAACGCAGTCTTCGGAACGTCTGCTTCTTTTACTTTCAACTGATGGTACCCCGACCTCAAGTCAATCTTCGAAAAATACTGAGCTCCCTGGAGCTGATACCACTTCATTCGATGGCCCAACATCTGCTGAAGTTGTTGTAAAGGATTTCACCACCCCTTTCTGCTTGTAGTCTGGCTGCATTCCCCCAGTTGAGTTCTTCGTTGGACACTCGTTTGCATAATGACCGATTTCATTACACTTAAAACATCTTAACGTTGGATTTTCATTTCCTGCTTGATCATCTTCCTTACAGTTACGAGCAATATGACCAGACTTACCACACCGAAAGCACTTACCAGACATGGATAAACATTCTCCAGGATGCATTTCACCACACTTCTCACAGGATGGATATTTGGTTTTCTTACCTCCTTGCTTCTTTGATGAATTCTTCCCCTTTTCCTGCCAACTAGACCTCTTATTCTGTTGTTTGTCATAGAACACCTGATCATCGGCAAACTCCATTTCTACCTTCTCCGAACATCGAACAATTTTTTCATAACTTTTGAATTCACGAGAAGCTAAAGCCCTTCGATACTTTGGCTTTAACCCTGAGTAAAAACGGTTTATTTTACTATCAAGATCTCATATGAAGTTTGGAGCATACCTTGCCAATCGAGTGAACTTTTCTTCATAAGTAGCCACTGAATCATCCTCCTGCCTCAAATTTAGGAACTGTTTTTACATCCTAAGACGAACCACCTTAGGAAAATATTTCTCAAGAAACATACCTTTGAATTCGTCCCAGTGAAGATCCTCAATCTCATCACTATCCCTTATATTTTTCACCATCGACCACCACTGATCAGCTTCACCTTCAAAACGGTAAACAGCAAGACTAACCATTTGATGTTCTGAACACCCCATGACATCAAAAATCTTCTCCAGTGCTTTAATCCACCCTTCAGCTTGCACAGGGTCAGATGATTCTCTGAATGATGGGGGATGTTGCCTCATGAAATGTTCCACCACTGACATGTTCCTCTGCGGTTGATTTGGCTGATCTCGTGCATGGATACCACTACCATTTATAGCCTGAGTCAATTGTGCCATCACTGCAACAAACTGTTCAGTTCCGATTCCGACCATCTCAGGTTGCTGATTTCGAAAGTTATCTTCCTCCTGATGTCGTCCCAACAAAGCTGCTTTGTTTCCTCTGCGGAAAACCATTCTGAACACAGAAATATCTTAGGCGAAGCAACATGGTAATCCTTAAATGCTATATCATTTCAATCATATTATAATTTAACACTTTTCTAACTCCTAAAGTTGTATAAACCGACCTTTGATACCAACTATAAGGCCCCAGCCATAAACCTTACTTAATATTGAATTAAATGAATAATTCACATTGAGGATCTTTTCAGGTTTAGAGTTTTATAGAATTAGAACATAACTATTACATCTTAAAATATTACAAAGTAGTCACTTCTACTAGGTTTCCATAAAATAAAAACTTTTAAAAAGAAAGATGTCTAGATTCCATGTTTTATATAGCATGACATTCCCGTGATCCCATCCTTGACCTTATTCCACTTTAAGTCCTGTGAAAAACATTTCGAAAAAACTTGGGGTGAGCATAAAAAGCTCAGTAAGGGATACAGAATGAATGAAAACTGTTAGTTTTTCAAACATCAAATAAACCATATATACTTTATCAAAGTAATACCTTCACCTTCATGAAGTAGTAAAAACTCTTTACTGAATAAAGTATCATTACTTACCTTTTTGTAACCAAAGGATTACCATAAAATCCATAAAAAGAACACATAACATTTATAAAGGTAACTTGGGACATAAACATACTTAAGTGGAGTAACCATACGGTCGACTTCCACACATATCACTTAATGGAATAGCCATACGGCCAATTTCCATACATACTTAATGGAATAGCCATACGGCCGACTTCCATACCCAATGCATTGGAGGTTATAACGTAACCACCCGTCCTGGTATTCACGGCACCACCCGTCATATGGTTTATAACGTAACCACCCGTTAAAATGTCCAAGTACCAATATAAAATCATAAAACATAAAACCAATATAAAGGAATGATAACATTTCCACATTTCAATCATAATATAACATAAATATATTGACATAATAGAATCCTTTATCAAAACCATTTTCAATACCAAAATACATAAAAGAGTATATGGTATTTATTTTATTCTAAAAACAATACGACTTGTTGAGGAAGCCAAATACCAAATAATACTCGCGGTGGCGGAAAAAGTCGTTGTCACCGCGTACGTTAAAAAAACATTCCTTTTTGTCATTTAGTAAAAAGCTTCGTAGAAAAAGATTCATTTTGTATAAAAGTAAAAGTCAAAGGGTTTATACACCGTATAAAATAAAGTTGTGTATAAAACGAAATATGCCTCAATGAAAGGAGATTGAGACGAAGTCCCTTACCTCGGGTCCGACTTGACTCGATCGTTCTTTAACGCCCTGAATAATAAACTTGAGTTAATTTATACTTGATTAATAACCTTTTTAAACTTCATTATTCCTTTTATATCACTTATTTACATTTTATAAACATTATGTAACCATTTAAGTTAATAATGATTGTTTTGTCAATATTTGGTTCTTAAGTCGAAAGTTGACTACTTACAATTACATGTTGTTCGTGTGGTCAAAAGTTCTTTATATCCAGAATGAAATTCCTGATTTGGATATCATATATATCATATATATCCAGAATATACATGTATTTATAATATTACATAATCATTTAGAGGTAAGAAATGTAATGCACCGGTCATGGAGACGGTAAGCCGTACGTACGCATGAACGCTACTTTCATTTCTTTGTCATATTAGTGGAATTAAAACTAAATGAGAGGTATGTATATTTTAATTCCAGAATTATATTCATCATTTAGATATATCATTAATTATATATATACATTATATACATGTAATTTTAATAGTACATTACATTTGGGGATAAGAAATGAAATGCACCGTTCATGGAGACGGTAAGCCGTACGTACGCATGAACACTACTTTCATTTCTATCTCATACATTAATGGAAAGAAATAATAATGATATAGTGGTATATTATAATTCCAGTATAACATCATATATAATAACTTTAAATCCATCCTTTACACGTCCCATATATGGCATTAACGAATCACATCACTTTTAGGGGGCGGTAGTCCGCACTTCCTTAAATGAAGATATCGTGTTTACCCATAATGGAAACCATAAAGGTATGCCAAAAATGAAAAATAAATAAGCTTAAAGAAAACATAAACATATTGTATATCATATATAAAAATAGTGACATCATAATGGCCACCCTTGAAGGTGTTAAATGAGTATTGAACAATCATCATTTCGGGAGGCAGAATTTCGCCATCCACGGAAACCGTATGTTCTTTAACCATTTGATGTAGTTGTGTGAGAGTGTAGCTCAAATAAATATTATAACAACATCCAAGTATATTGAAGATACTGTTTTTGTTACAAAATAAGTAAATAAAAATAGTTTAGAGGGTTGGAGAAGCAAAATAAAACAAATGAACAAGAGAGAATGAATTACCTTTAAAAGTGTAACTCCTTTTGATTTGAGCCTAAAGGCTTCCTTTGAAAGGATTCTGTCCAAAGGGAATCCTCTAGGATGAGGAGAGGGATGTGGAGAGAGTAATTGGGCAGGGTTTGGCCGAGCCAAAGGCTTGAGAAGTGTGTGAAATGAGGTAGAGGTGGGGGCCTTTTATAAGAGGAGAGGAGGGGCACTTTTGGAAAGTAAAGAAATATTACTTTATTTGAAAATGTGTTTCGGTTTTAAAAGGTCCCACATTGATATAATTCGTTTATAAGGTGATAACGGTTCTAAATCCACTCATCCAATTGGTTTTGGCCATGTGTAGGTTTTAGATTTTTCATTATCTTTCCATTTTATTTAAATCGTCAAATAATGATGTCATCGCTGCATCAATATTATGTCATATATAATTTAATTTATTTAATGTCTAAAAATTATAAAAAAACTACTATGATGTAGGAAATCTTTTTAGCTTTCCAATGACTATTTATAATCAAAATGTGGACTTGCATAACCCCACTCAAAAATTATTTTAGTAAAACAATTTATGTTAGTGTCATTTTCACTTTAACATTAAATAAAAATATATTAATGTCATGTTCCAACTAAAGTGGCTCCATGGGGTCCCCAATTTGGCCCATGGCTTGTCTTGGTCGGCCATGACTCACCCAATAGGTTTAGGACAAGTTTCATGGTGTTTTCACATTCTTATAATATCATTTTTACCTTAAATTACACTAATTACCTCTAATCGCGATTAAAAACTTAATAAGTTACTATTCACAAAAAAATTATTTTAATCTCATTATACCACATTTTACTTCTTAATGACAACCATGTATGTAGTATTTTTAAAATTCAATACACATTAGTGGTAAACTTTCATTTAACTGAAAAATCAGTTTGCTTGATTACCACTTATTGGTTTCACTATTCATCAAAAATTGAAGTTTTTCAGAAAATTACCAAAAATTCACCCTAAGCTATATTTGATATTCCGAATTCAAAAATGAAGTCCATTTTACAAAATTCAAAACATATAAGTCAAATTAATTAATTTAATAATTAATTCCTGCTGTCATGACAAATAGCGTGTTTTTGTGAAACAATAAGTATCAAAAGATTGACACCAGTTTAAGTCCAATTTCAAAGTGAAATTGATTCCAATGACCACCATTGGATTAATTGGTAAAAATATTTTCTAATTTCACTTTAAAACCAATTAAAATAATAATCTAATCATATAAATAATTTAGATTAAAAAGAGGTTTTGAATTAAAATACAACATTTTACACTATTCATAAAAAAAGAACTTTATCGGAAAGGTACCAAAAATTTACACAAAGTAAATTTTAATGTCCCGATTCTAAAGAAGAGTTATATTTGGTCCAAAATAAAGTATAAGAGTGATCAAAACTATATTTAATGACGTTTCACCATTAAAAGGTGATAAGTGAACCTTTAGTGAAAATTAGAGTATATATGCCTAAAATTGAACTCTTTCCGTATTTTAAGCCTTTATCTTTTATTGGGTAAATGTAAAAACATTTAAAAAAATATATAATAATATTTTAGTTATTTCAATCTATTCCCGCCAGTACAACGGCTACTTGTTAACTAACATTTAAAATAATATTATTTTATTACTTCTGTGCAACGTAAGTTTTCAAGGAAACTCATCGTTGCGTACCGAGTACGCTATCGAACGTAGAAACCCCTTTTAATTAAAATTAATATTTAATTCGTAAATATTTATAAATATGAAAATTATTTATTCTTTATTTACCTGGGATGTTACAGTGAGAATGGATTTTATAAAATAAAATGGTTATGTTTTTATTTTTTATTTATTCTGGTGTTTCATGGAGGTGTATTATGTGTCATTTAAAGGGTGTAAAAGGTGTTTTCAAAGGAATATAAGGTGGAAATAGGTTATAAGTTGTTTTTTAAAGAATCTTTAATAATTTAGAATATTATTTTTTATTTTTTACCCTTGGAAATGTTTTTTAAATTTAATAAATAATGAAAAACATTCTTTATAAATAATATTCATTTATGTGTGGATTTAAAAAGGGGCTTGGCACATAGAATTGGTTAATCAATGGTGTGTTTTTCTTGTTCTTTGTCAAATTTGGAATTTTGAATTTTGTAAGTGACATTAATTTTATTTGAAAGTGGTTTTTTGGTGTGTATTAAATGGAAATTTGATTGGTTTATGGAAAATGGTGATTTTTTAAGAATTTTTATAATGCATGGAATGTGTGTTTGAAAAAAGTGTGTGTGAAATGAGATTGAGAATAAAGGAATCCCAGGTATTTTGGTGGTTAGACTAGAACTAGTGTTCTTGTGATATGAAAGTGGCTTGTCCTAGTTACACTTAGATGGATTGATGATTATAACAAAAACTAAACTATGATGATGATTGATCACCACTGAAATTTTGGATGTTTCTCCTCTTTAGTGGATCATGCATGATGACGATGACGGTTGTGGTTACTATACCTTGATTCACTAAGGTATGAGGTTCTAGTGACTCCCTCGAGCTAGATCTCCCTTAGGGATTTACCTATGGTTCTCTCTTACGAAATGAGACTTATATGATGTGGTTTCATCCATCAGTATATGGTGGATCTTGTGTGTTTGTTTTTATAAATTTGATTTTGAATAAAATTATTCAGAAATATATTTCCTTGAATATGTTTCCTTTTTAGAATGTTTTCCCATAAAAATTATTTTCCTATAAATGTTTTAAAAATCCCTTACATAATTTTTCAGGTTATGTTGTTTTTAAATGTTATAGCATGGAATATCTTTTTCGGTGACATCCTACTAGGATTTGGATCACACCCTACATAAACCCTTTAAGGTATATTGACCTTTCTAAATGTTTATTCGAGATATAGGAAGGATGTGTTGTGGTGGCGTTAGTGTATTAGGGTTTCTAGTGGTCATCTATTGTGAGTTTTTGTCGCGGTGGATTGAGTATGTTACTCCTCATGTTTCATGGAGGTTTGGGATGGAGTTTTAGTTTCCTTTGTTATAATCCCCTTGGGGTTTTTTGTTTAAAGTGGAAAACTTTAAATCTTGAAATTAGATATACCAAGTTTGGTTGTATATTTTTAGTTTTTTTCCATTCACTTTATTGGTTATTTATGCTTGTATAAATTGGTGATATCATTCCCAGTGCATAATTCTGATACCCAGGCACAAGTTTCCCACTCGTGGGGATTGGGAACACCCCTCTAGTCATGCCATGGACCGGGTCGGGCACCTTTTTGAATGGTGAACCATCTTGATTCGTGAAAATATATATATTTTTATTTTTATATTAATTTTTATTTTTATAAAAATACATTATCGTATATATATATAGAGTGAGTAATACTATTATATAACATAAATTTCATACATAATATATGGTGATATTACTCAGTTTTAACTTAGAGGTTTTGGGTTTGATTTCCCATGACCGCTGGATTTAATTAATTAACAAGGTGCATGCTTGCGGGGGACCAATTTGTGGGTGCATGCGCACATAGACACACACAAGTCCATATATACATACATACATTTGTATTTTCATACTTACATACAAACAAACACACACACACACTATATTATAATTAATTAATTATAATCATATAAATAGTCATGATTCAAAAAACAAACACATATACATACATACATACATACATACATATATTAATAATAATTCAATAAATGATTATTAATATATATAATTATTTTTATATTACATATTAATGTTAATTTATATAAAAAAAATATATAAATTTACATATAAATATATTAAATATATATTAATATATAATAACATATGATAACATATATTTATATATATATATATATATCATATAATAACATATATAATAATTTGGGTATAAATATATTATGAAATATATATTCACTTATACTAATATATAAAATAATTACATATTGTAACATATATTTTAACTTATATTTAACACATGTATATGTAATGTATAATAACATATATGATATTATATAACAACAAATATGTTATATTATAAATTAATATATAACATATATAAATCTATATATTAAATTATATATATATTAATTTATAAGTACACACACTAATATATTAACAAATACACAAATAATATATTTGTATTTTTAATTACAATTACACTAATATAAATACATATATATATATATATTAATATATATAATTATATAATTATATATAAATACATATTGATTTTTATTTATATACTAATATATTGAAACAAGTATAAATATATTGTAAAACATATATTAAACATATAAAATGTTCGGTTAATTCATTTACCCACATTTTGTAAAAATATTGAGAAATGATGTGAGGCTAACTATTAAAAATAATATGTGTATATATATAATTAAATAAACTACTATTAATTATTATTTAAAAAAATATTTAATAAATATTTAATAAAAATGATCTTTAATAAAAAATAATTAATAATAAGTATAGAAAATCACATATATATATATATATATATTAGTAATTAATTATAAAATATTAATATTGTTTTATCTGTATTAGATTATATATTAGAAATAGCTCGGGTATTGGGACAAAAGGTATTAAAGCATCAAATTAACAATTAAATTGAAAGGATTGGCTTCAATGTGGGGTAATAAATCAGAGAAAAAACATCCCCATAGGTGTAAGAGTAATTGGGGTACATGATGTCTTCAAGAATAGGGAAATATCGGTAAGAGTCACCTTCCCCCACATCCTTCTTTACGGGAGAATAAACAACAATATTTTTTTCACTATAGGTTTGAGTAATTATGATGTATGTATCATCCATAGACTTCATGAAATGATTTCATTCTTTAATAATCGATCATAGAATTGAGAGGTTATGAGCTTGAAGTGAATTTACAGTAACCATAGAATCACATTCAATATATGTCTGTGTTAATACATTACCATATTATATTCATAAATATATTTACAAAAAATGTTAATATGTAAATATATATAGTAACATAATATAACACTATATGTTTAAATTGTTTAGTGATTTGACCATTGTTTAAATATTCACACATCATTGGAATAAATTCGGACAAAAGGGTGTTGGAGTCTTTGGTGGGTGTATGGGCCTGAGGTCAGGCAATTTCAAGGTGAGCAGTTGGTAAAAATACCTTTTTATTTTCAAATCAACTTTTTTTTAAATGATACCCACTTTATTAAATATATATATATATATATATTAATGTATTCATATATAAATATAATATATATTTATACATAATAATATATTCCACACCCGGATTTTTGAATTCACCTCTGTTCCAATTCGGGTCTTGTTCTCTGTTTTTTTCTCAGGAACTGGGGGTGGTGGGTTTAAATTTTTAGTGTATTATTTCCATTTATATTTTTTTTATCTTCCACCCTTAGGGTTAAATTTTTTTTTGAGAAAAATGTGTGTTTTTTGTGGTTATATTGTGAAATACCGTTGGCACACAGTTAGAAGAAAATTGTGTGCTATGCCCTGGTAACTATGTGGTAGATTGTAGGTTGAGACGGTAGTTATTGCACGACCAGCACACAGTCATGAACCTCTACCCAGGTAATTGTGATAGCTGATGACTTAGGTATAGAGTTTCACATGGTCCCTATACAGTTTGAAAAACTGTGCAAACTAACCATGTGGCATGTCTAGGTCATTTAAAATTATGGGTTCTTTTTTTATATCCCATATTTTTTTAACACCCCCCCCCCCCTCTCATCCTTTTCTCAACCCTTATAGTATCCCTATCCCTAGGTGTACCTCCCCCATCCTCTCATCTCCCTTGGTCCCCCTTTTTGTGGCAATTTAGGTGACTATTATTCATGGAAACTATATATAAGTCTCTTATTCCTTGTTTTCATCCTCCAATCTAGTGTTTTCTCACTATTTCTTTGGGGTTACTCTTCTCTAGAGTATAGGGTTCTAATATTATAGTTTTTCTTGATTAATATGGTTCGTACTTGATTTTTTTCATATATTTCCTTTCTAGGGTTTGATTGAGGTGTGGTGGTTGTTTAACCCTGTTTTCTAGAAGTTTCCACTATTGAGGTAGGTGGTTCCATGCTCTAGCATTTTTTAGATGATTTTATTATCTTAATTGGTTAATTTTTACACATTTTATATCTTATTTTTGTGGTGAAAATGTGTTTTAGAAGCTATTTTCATTCTAATGTGATGGAAATGTAATTTATAAAAGCAAATGGTTAGTTTTTGTGTGTTCTTTATTATTTTGTTTCGTAGAGGTGTTTTATGGGTCAATTTAAGGGATTGAATCATGTTTTCAAAGGAACTTAAGGTTAAAATGGTTTTGTATGTATAATTTGGCATATTTTTTTTATTATTCTCTCTTAGATAAGAGATTTAAATTACCAAAATGATGTAACACATGTTTTATAAATTATCATGGTTTATGTGGGGATTTAAAAAGGGGCTTGGTCCATGGAATTTGTTAATAAATGGTGTGTTTTTATTGTTTTTTGTCATATGGTGATTTATAAATTGTGTAATTGAAGGTAATTGTATTTGAAAGTGTTTGTTGGTGTGTGTAAAATGGATAGTGGACGAGTTTATAGAAAATTTTGGTTTTCCTGAAATGTTTATAATTCTTGGCATGTGTATGTGAAAAAATGTGTTTTTTTTAACATGTGAAATGATATTTAGTATAAGGGAATCATGGTCATTTAGGTGGTAAGTCTAGAACTAGTGCACTAGTGATACAAAAGTGGCTTGTCCTTATTTTATTTAGCTGGATTGATGTTTACAACACTAACTAAATTGAGATGTTGATTGATCGACACTAGAATTTTGGAAGTTTCTCCTCTCTATTGTATTGTGCATGAGGACACAAAAGGTTTTAATTACTATACCATGTTTCACTGAGGTATATGGTTCAATTGACTCATTCGAGAAAGATCACCCTTATGGATTTACCCATGGTTCTCTATTGTGACATGAGACTTATATGATTTGGTTCCATCTATCGTCATATGGTGGATGTTATATGTGTATTTTTATAAATTTCATTTTGATAAAAAATGATGTGAAATTTTTTTCCTTGAATTTGTTTCCTTTTGATAATTCTTTCCCATAATAAATATTTTCCAAGAAATGTTTTAAAAATACCTTGCGTAATTGTGCATTTTAAGTTGTCTTTAAATGTTATAGCCTGGAATATCTTTTTGGTTGGAATCCTAATGGGATTTGGATCACACCCTACATTCACCATTGGGTGTATATATATCTTTCTAAGTATTTTTTTCTAGGTAAAGGTAGGATGTGTCCTGGTGGTGTTAGTGAATTCAAGTTGCTAGTTGTCTTCTCTTGTGGGTTTTTGTGGAAGTGGATTGAGGATGTAGCACCTCATGTTGCATGGAGGTTTGGGATGGAGTTTTAGTTTTTTTATTATAATACATTTATGTTTTTTTATTTGAAATTGGAAACTCTAAATCTAGAAATTAGATATGCCATGTTTGGTTGAATATTTTCAGTTTTGGTTCATTCACCTTGTTAGTCATTTATGCTTTTCTAAATGAGTGAAATCAATCCCAATGAATAATTTTGATACCCATGCCCTAGATTCTAGCCCATGAGGATTAGGAATGCCCCTCATTCCATGCCACAGACTGGGTTAGGCATCAGTTCGGATGATGACCTGGCTTGGTACGTGATGAAATTGTATCATTGGAGGTTTGTTCTTTCAGGTCATGTTACTTGGGGAAGATTCTGGGAGGAATGAATCTAGGATCATTGGGACTAGATGTCCTAGTTACAAGTGGGATTGATAGATATCACACCTTATTATGGGACTCAAATAACTAGGTGAATTCTGGTTTTATTTGGTTCATTTGGTTATTACAGTTTTTTGACATTGTGGACATGAAAAGAGAGTTGGTCAAATGGTCTCAGTGAGCTCGTAGGGCCTGTAAATCCATGTGGATCTAGTTACATGGTCCTTGAACACTCTATATGACATTACTGTGACTAGATTATAGTCTCTAACCATATGTATGTGTCACCCATCAACACTAGTTTCTCCTTTATTTGTTTGGTATCACTTTGGGTTCTGAAATTGTTTGAAAAGCCCTTGATTTGAAAATTTTAAAAACTAAATTTTAAAGTAAAAAATGGTCCAGTTTCAGGAATATGGATAATTGTTTTTCAGAATCATTTTTGAAGGACCTTAAGAAAAAAATGGATATTTATCAAATGGTGTATAGCTAGAAAGAGAATGATTTCAATGAGATCAGATTTTTATAATCAATACATATAGTTTATTAAATATTGGTCATTTGAAAAATGGATATTTATTTCAAAAAGGGTTTTATAAAATTGTTTTAGATAAGAATAGATGGTTTTTTAATAAAATGGTTATTTACTAAGTGGGGTTTGATGTGAATCTGAAAAATGTTTTCAAATGGGATGAAATGTTTTGATATTTATGTTTAGAGTTTGAAAAATGGGTTTTACTCAAACGGTTAATGTTTTTCAAAAAAAAATCAGTGAAATTCAAAATGGGTATTGATTTTGTGCCTAAAGATTTAGGAAAAGAGGCTTTGTTGAATTTTTTTGGAATGGTAAGTGATTTAGGGAAGTTGAGTATGGGGGTTTAATGTTTATTTATGGAAATTGGAAAGAATTTTTGTTATAAACATTGGTATTCCTATGAGATAACACATACATTGAATATGTGTGGAAAGTGGTTGAGTTCCCAGTTTGACATGGTAAAAGTGCATGTGTGAGACTCCATGGGATTCCATTGGTGAATGTGCAACCCACAAATATTATTTTATTCTCAAAATTATTTTAATGGAAAATTTGGTGTGATGTTAACTAATTATAGTGTGGTGTTTCCATTTTTATTTTGAGGATATTATTCACAAATTTTTTTGAGTTTGATAGTCCTTCATGTATTAAGGGTATTTCCAAGTTTGTGTTTTTTCAATGAGTCATCTTTGAAATAATGGTTAGTGGGTTTTTCTAGAAAACAATTTGGGAATCCTTTTCATTGGTTCCCTCTATGAGTCTAACATTTTTTGTGGTATAATTTGGTTGATGGGATGGCTTATTTAGATCCTAGGTTTCCCTTATTGGATAGTATATGAACCCATAAAGAATTGATGCATAATCCAAGTGCAGCCATGGGTGTTTTTCCACTGGAAGACCCTCCAATTGATCAATTTAGGGACTTTCCTTTTTAGTCTTGAAAGTGAATCCACCTTTTCTTTTTGGTTAATTTGATCCCCTCAAAGTAAAAGAGTGGATGTGGGGAATTCAAGGAATCCCAAGTTTCTTGATTCTCTTGATTCATTAAAGGTGAAGTTTTTTTACCTCTATTTTTTGAGGTTTTAGAGTTTAATTTGGCCAATTTTTTCTATATTGTGAGGTAAGCATTTTGGGCTGGATTTGTGTCAAGTAGGACTGCTTATGGTAGCCGCATTTTCCTCTAATATCTAGAAGTAGAAAAAGAGATATCATTAGAGTGATAGGGAATCTACCCAAATCTATTAGTGTTGGTTATTGGATTAAAAAAAGATCTTGATATTTCATTTGATCCTGTTGGTCATAGGATAATTTCATGTTGTTGGTGTGGAAATTCTGGCTGTAAGAGGCTATTGTGCCCATTTTAGGAAATTGAATGCTACTCTAGACTCTTTAATTTCTCTCTTCCTTTTAAGGAATATTAGGTTGAAATGGTAATTGTCGATGGTGTCTTGTAGTGTCATGTTCTCTTTTAAATGTAGTGGGGGATATTGAGGAACCTTTTGAGAACTTCTATTTTAATAGAAGTGTGACTTCCTTTCAAGAATTATTATTTTATCTATTTCACTTGGAAGTGTCTTTTGTGTGTGTTTCCTTCTGATGCTTCTCAGTTAAAGTGTAAAGTTATGATGCATGTGATTTTCTCAAGTCCTTATTTTAGTGAAAGTTACATGTTTGAGTAAATGGGATCCCAGGGTGTGTTGTGTTTTTTTGGTGTTTTCTAGATCACAGTGTGGTTGTTTGTGTCACCATAAGGCAGAGTTCCATTTGAGTTTTTGCAATGATTGAATGTGAGTCAAGAGATACTTCAAGCATTAGGGGCTTCATCTATAGTCCTTGGAGTGAAGTTAGAATGTAGTAAAGAAACCACAGGGGTGTAGGGGATCTTGGTCTAACATCTATATTTTGTGTTAGAAATGGAGACAGTTTAATCCTCTTATGTATTTATTTCATTTCATATAGTCCCATTTTCTTGAAAGAGGAATGGAAACTTTGTTTCCACATCGTAACCCGCATGGGTGAAGGAGTTCCTCCTTCATTATAAAGAGGTTTGGTCATCTATTTTCCTGAAAATTATAGTGTGAATATCCATTTAATGGTCATTGTTTTTCCATCCCTATGAAATGATATCACTTTTTGGTTGGACTCATATGAGGATGGTAAATCCCCATGGGATTAGTGAACTGTGTAATGTTTTCTATCTGGTTTAGAGTGTCTTTTTTCGGACCCCCATATATTGTAGATTTTACCTATGTAGGGTTTCTCATGTCTGTCTGTGCCCGTTGGGTAAACTAGTTATTTATTATGGTCATGAGACCCACCAAGGGTCTCATGGAAATTACATTGAGAAAATTTGGTGTTAGCCTATTCTTTATGGTGGGGAGTGCATTTGGGCCTCCCCATGTTGAGAATATTGTTTATTTTATAGTGTCATCTTGGCAGTGGATTGTCTCATGTGGAGAAATCTAATTTCAAGTCCCATCCTTGAGTAAACAATGGGGTTGGAGAATGCCTAATGGTGTTCTTGAATTAGTGTTGTGTAAGTGTTCATTGAGGTGAGTTTTCATTCGTTTTCCCATTTCAATGATGTGTCATGAGTTTCGTTTGGTATTTGTTAAGGTGTTTTTACTCAAGAGGTTTGATTGTGCGTTGTGAGAGTTCATTTTCTTTGATCAATCAACTAGAGGTATTTTTTATTTTTGGGGTATGTGGCTTATAGAGGATAGTCCATTATAGTCTCCCAAGTTCATCTTTTGATCATGTTTTTTTGTTTGTGTTGTTCTTTATTCTTCTCCTTTGAAGTTCATTAGGAATCTCATTAAGCTGTAAAAGTGGATTCCTGGGGGTGTAAAGTGTTATGGTGGGAAGAATTGTCATACCTAGTTTCTTGAATTCACCTTTGTTCTCATTTGGGTCTGGTTATGATTTGTTTTCTTAGGAACTGGGTGTGAAGAGTTTGAATTTTTGAGTTATTATTTCCATTTATCTTTGGTCTAGCTTCCCCCCACAGGGATTCCTTTTATTTTTTAGAGAAAAATGTGAGATTTTTTGTGGTTAGATTTTGGTTCACATTTAGTGAACAGTTATTAGAAAAGGTATGCCCTACCTAGGTAACCATGTGGTAGGTTTCAAGTGGAGGTAGTAGTTGCCGCATGGCCGTATGCCCCATCCCAAGTAATTTTACAGTAGGTGTTGGCTTAGGTATAGAGGTGTCCATGGTTACCTCATGGTTTGAAAAACTTTATGGACTAACCGTACGGCATGTCCATGTCATTTACAACTAGAGGTTCTTTTTCTATCTCTTCGATTTTAACCCCCCCCCCCCCCACCCTATCCCACTTTTTATGACCCTTACAATCTCCCTAGACCTAGGCGTGCCTCCCCCATCCTCTAATCTCCCTTTTTCCCCCTCCTTTGAGTGGTTTTGGTGTAGATTATTCAATGAAACTATATGTAAGTCTCTTATCCCTTGTTTTATTTCTTTAATCTAGGGTTTCCTATCTATTTATTTGGGGTTCCTCTTTTTCAGAGAGTAGGGTTCTGATTTCATGGTTTTTTCTTGCATAATAAGGTTCAGTCTTGATGTTTTTTGTTGTATATTTCCTCCCTATGGTTCGGTTATGGTGCAGTGGTGGTTTAACACTATTTCCCAGAATTTTCCACACTTGAGGAAGGTGGTTCCTTGTGCAAAATGATTTGATTTTCTTTCTTGGTTAATTTTTACTTGTTCTATGTCTTATTTTTGTGGTAATATATTTGATTTTGAATATATTATAATGCTTATGTTGTGAAAATGGATTTTATAAAATAAAATGGCTATGTTTTCTTTGATTTATTCTGGTGTTTCATGGAGGTTTATTATGGGTCATTTAAACGGTGTGAAATGTGTTTTCAAAGGAATATAAGGTGGAAATAGGTTATAAGTTGTTTTTTAAAGAAAATTTAATAATTTAGAATATTATTTGTTATTGTGTACCCTTGGATATGTTTTTTAAATTTTATAAATAATGAAAAATATTCTTTATAAATAATCTTTATTTATGTGTGGATTCAAAAAGGGGCTTGGCATATAGAATTGGTTAATCAATGGTGTGTTTTTATTATTCTTTGTCAAATTTGGAATTTTGAATTGTGTAAGTGACATTATTTTTATTTGAAAGTGGTTTTTAGTGTGTATAAAATGGAAAGTTGATTGGTTTAAGGAAAAGGGTGATTTTTTCAGAATTTTTATAATGCATGGAATGTGTGTGTGAAAAAAGGGTGTGTGAAATGAGATTGAGAATAAAGGAATCCCAGGTATTTTGGTGGTTAGACTTGAACTAGTGTTATTGTGATATTAAAGTGTCTTGTCTTAATTACACTTAGATAGATTGATGATTATAACATAAACTAAACTATGATGATGATTGATCACCACTGAAATTTTGGATGTTTCTTTTCTTTAGTGAATTATGCATGAGGATGATGACGGTTGTGGTTACTATACCTTGTTTCACTAAGGTATAAGGTTCTAGTGACTCCCTTGAGCTAGATCTCCCATAGGGATTTACCCATGGTTCTCTCTTATGAAATGAGACTTATATGATGTGGTTTCATCCGTCAGTACATGGTGGATCTTGTGTGTTTGTTTTTATAAATTTCATTTTGAATGAAATTATTCAGAAATATATTTCCTTGAATGTGTTTCCTTTTTAGAGTGTTTTCCCATAAAATTTTTTTTCCTATAAATGTTTTAAAAATCCCATATATAATTTTTCAGGTTAACTTGTTTTAAAAGTTATATCATGGAACATCTTTCTGGGTGACGTCCTACTATGATTTAGATCACACCCTACATACACCCTTTAAGGTATATTGACCTTGAAAAATGTTTATTCCGGGTATAGGAAGGATGTTTTGTGGTGGATTTAGTGTATTAGGGTTTCTTGTGGTCTTCTATTGTGATTTTTTGTAGCGGTAGATTGAGTATGTTTCTCCTCATGTTTCATGGAGGTTTGGGATGGAGTTTTAGTTTCCTTTGTTATAATCCTCTTGGTGTTTTTTGTTTAAAGTTGAAAACTTTAAATCTTGAAATTAGATATACCAAGTTTGGTTGTATATTTTTAGTTTTTTTTCATTCACCTTGTTGGTTATTTATGCTTGTATAAATTGGTGAAATCATTCCCAGTGCATAATTATGATACCCAGGCACTAGTTTCCCACTCGTGGGGATTGGGAACACCCCTCAGGTCATGCCATGGACTTGGTCGGGCACCTTTTTGAATGGTGACCCAACTTGATTCGTGAAAATATCTATATTTTTATTTATATAATAATTGTTATTTATATACAAATATATTACCATATATATATAGAGAGTGAGTAATACTATTATATAACATAAATTTCATACATAATATGGGGTGAGATTACTCAGTTTTAACTTGGAGGTTTTGGGTTTGATTTCCCATGACCGCTGGATTTTATTAGTTAACAAGGTGCATGCTTGTGGGGGACCAATTTGTGGGTGCATGCGCACATAGACACACACAAGTCCATATATTCATACATACATTTGTATTTTCATACTTACATATAAACAAACACACACACACACACTATATTATAATTAATTAATAATAATCATATAAATGGTCATGATTCAAAAAACAAACACATATACATACATACATACATACATATATTAATAATAATTCAATAAATGATTTTTAATATATATAATTATTTTTATATTACATATTAATGTTAATTTATATAATAAAAAATATATAAATTTACATATAAATATATTAAATATATATTAATATATAATAACCTATGATAACATATATTTATATATATATATATGTCATATAATAACATATATATTAATTTGGGTATAAATATATTAGGAAATATATATTCACTTATACTAATATATAAAATAATTACATATTGTAATATATATTTTAACTTATATTTAACACATGTATGTGTAATGTATAATAACATATATGATATTATATAACAACAAATATGTTATATTATAAATTAATATATAACATATATTAATCTATATATTAAATTATATATATATATATATTAATTTATATGTACACACACTAATATATTAACAAATACACAAATAATATATCTGTATTTTTAATTACAATTACACTAATATACATATATATATATATATATTAAAATATATAATTATATAATTATTTATAAATACATATCGATTTTTATTTATATAATAATATATTGAAAAAAGTATAAATATATTGTAAAACATATATTAAACATATAAAATGTTCGGTTAATTAATTTACCCACATTTTGTAAAAATATCGAGAAATGATGTGAGGCTAACCATTAAAAATAATATATGTATATATATAATTAAATAAACTTTTATTAATATTTATTTAAAAAATATTTAAAAAAATATTTAATGTAAATGATCTTTAATAAAAAATAATTACTAATAAATATAGAAATTCACATATAAATATATATATATTAGTAATTAATTATAAAATATTAATATTGTCTTATTTGTATTAGATTATATATTAGAAATAGATCAGGGGTTGGGACAAAAGGTATTAAAGCATCAAATTAAAAATTAAATTGAAAGGAGTGGCTTCAATGTGGTGTAATAAATCCGAGAACAAAACATCCCCATATGTGTAAGAGTTATTGGGGTACATAATGTCTTCAAGAAGAGATAAATACCAGTAAGCGTCACCTTCCCCCACTTCCTTCTTTACGGGAGAATAAACAACAATATTTTTTTCACTATAGATTTGAGTAATTATGATGTATGTATCATCCATGGACTTCATGAAATGATTTCATTCTTTAATAATCGATCATGGAATTGAGAGGTTCTAAGCTTGAAGTGAATTTTCAGTAACCATAGAATCACATTCAATATATGTGTGTGTTAATACATTACCATATTATATTTATAAATATATTTAAAAAAATTGTTAATATGTAAATATATATAGTAACATAATATAACACTAGATGTTTAAATTGTTCAGTGGTTCAACCTTTGTTTGAATATTCACACGTCATTGGAATAAATTCAGACAGAAGGGTGTTGAAGTCTTTGGTGTGTGCATGGGCCTGAGGTCAGGCAATTTCAAGGTGAGAAGTTGGTAAAAATACCTTTTTATTTTCAAATCAACTTTTTTTTAAAAATGATACCCACTTTATTAAAAAATTTTGATTCCCATGTTTATAAAAAATATGGATTGTCATTTAGCAATTACTTACAATTTTAATAAATTTAGGTAAACAATGTTTTACTAAATTATCCACATTTAAAAACATGGATAATTTAGAAATTTGTTAAAAATTAATAATTTAGTCACATTTAAAAACATGTATAAATTAATTTTATTTAAAAACATTATTAATCTTGTGACACAAAATTTCCAAAAAATTTTATAAAATTTATGTAAATATATTATCTATGTTTAAAAACATGGATATTGTCAAAAACATGGAAAATTACATTTTTTATAATTTCAAACTGACATCACAAGAATGAACTCCCCACCTGGACCTATATCAAACTAGTGGGTCCTTAACAGTTTGCATACCAACTAGTTTATTATATATAAAGACCTACAAGTTATTACCCTAGTTCCTATGACCAAAAGAATCATAGGTGATTAATCAATAAATGAAGATCAACAAACAATAAAAATATTATAACTATCACTCATCTCTATTTACCTTCCATAGTAGAGTCATTGTTGACATTTAACATCCATCTCATAAAAAACACATCATTAGGTGAAGAGAAAAATTATAATCCACAGTGATCTCTAATAAAATAAACCAGTCACTTTAAAAATCCCAAATGAGCCTCTAAGTTCAACACACCATTTTCATTTCCAACATGACTTTTAATACATGGATTTATACTTTTAAAACCAAAAAAAAGGAAAAAATCATTTCATTTTTGTCAAAAAAACATTTTAAGACCAATTAAGGTGTTTTTACAAGGTTATTATCATAAAAAATGCCCATTTTATAGAACAATTTGAAATTAATAATAATAATCCTTTTATTACAATGAAAAAATCATAGAAAAGTTTTAAAAACACAACACACATATCAAATTTAGCCATAATTTTATTAGAAATAAATTTAAAAAGATCAACCACACATTAAATTCCAAAAAAAGGAACAATTGTATAGAAACACCAACTTTTACCGGATAGATTCCTAGTGGTAACCCACTGCCTTTGATGTTGAATCACAAACCGGGTAATAAAACCTTCTTATCAAACATTAAAAAGATAAATCCTTAGGTTAAAAATAACTTGGTCCTTAATTCCTCTTAAAAAATGAATAGGGGATCAAGGGAGAAGTAAAAAAATATAGAAAATTTAGGGATAAGAGAGAATAAGATAATATAGGGAAATTGGTCAGGAATTACATTATAAATGGATTTATGTTTTTAAGAACCAATATAAAATAGAAGGAGGGGAGGAGATCTCTATTTGAGCTTACTGATAATGCGTCACATGAGATATGGGAGAGGATAATGGGAAAATTATCTAAATATAGGTAGGGGAATCATGGCCATTTCACAGTTTTAATGGAATATGGATGTTCACATAATTTGGCCACACGATTTTCAAAACTATATTCTAATTATATAGATTTCATCATCTATGATACAGCATGAAACATTATTTCCCTTCATAGTTGTAAAAATATTTCTCTAATAGGGAAAAACCCTAACTCCATAAAACAATCCTCACATGGTTTATTCATGGTTACTCTTAATCGTGCGATCTAACCGTTCAACACATAGAAAAGATCAAAAACTAAAAATTGCATGCCTTAAAATAACCTAAAGATAGAGTAACCTAAAATAATATAAAATAATACAAAAAAAACAACTATAGTGACATGTGGTTTTTTCAATTTTTCCATTATCTATATGTTAAAAATTTCTATCCTAGCCTTAATGTCATCCTTTGTTTTGCTGGGTACATTTATTACTGTGTTAGTGAACCTATATTATAAATTTGTTTCTATGTACATTGAATCAAGAAAATTTTTAACATAAAACCAATTATAGTATGAATATTCATGAAAAAATGATCTCTATTTCAAACAAGTTTTTTTATTGTTTTCTGAAATGTTTTTTAGAAAAACGGGGATAGTATATTTTACATTCTAAAACTTTTGATCCCCTATTAGTGAAGATATTTTTGAACCTCCTTTTGAATTAAAATCAAATGATTTCATCCATGATCAATATTAATGTCATCAAGATAAATATTTGTGATTTATTGTAATCATAGACTTCATGGAATGTTTTGACCTAACTGAGTGAGTACCTTTTTCAAAAATAGGAAACCCTAGTATTCCTTTAATTCTATATCCTACCAAATTTACATAATAATTAAATACATTTTCCTTTCTATACATCATGTTTCTTAATGTGTGATAATTATTTATATATATACCATACAATGTAGTACAATAATACTAAAATAATTTCATATGTTTGATGAATGGATCCAAATAAATATAAATATATTAAGTTGGTTATTTTGGACCTATTAGAAGCATATAAAACAAAAGGTATTTTTGCTTTCTGCATAACCATTGTTTCAAATTATAATTTACCAACATAACTGACTATGTACTTTGATTTATATTTGGTACACCAAAAGGATTCATTTCATCTATAGATAACATAAAATAGAGGCTTCTCATCTCATTTCCATACTCAATATAGTCATGAACAATTTTCTTCCACTAAGGAATGTTTAATGGGTGATGATGTTTTTCTATCTTGGGTTCACTAATATGTATGATACATCAATTTTCTTTCAGTATCCTCACATCCATATATTTTTTAAAAACAATATAATGATAGAAAACTTTGATAAAAATTTTTGAAGACTAAATTAATCTTTATTATATTGATTCGCATCACACTTGAAACATTTTCTTAGTGATTCGTAGTTCTTAAAAAAAAATAGTCATTTAGAGAGAAATTTATTTTTTTGAAGGTCATACCCATTGAAAATAGAGTTTGTTTATCATCATATTTTTTAATATTAAGATCATTATCTTCAACTAACATATTATTTAAGAGATCAAGTAGTTCCTTAAAGCTATTGTTTCTCCATCTGTTGGTAGAATTAAAATTATATAGAATCAATATAAATGAAGATGCTATATATTTAGTATAACTAGTATACAATGGAATCTTTTCACATCTCGTTATCATATCAAAAATATTTTTAAAATTATAAAGTCCAACTTCAATTGAAATTATTATTTCCTTAGTACAATCTCTATCATCATTTACACTTGTAATCATATTATATATTCTATAAGCAGTAGTGTTATCTCCATGAGTGTTTAAATTTTTAATCATATAAAATGATCCATAAACCATAGTGTTACCTTAGTCTCCAAATATATTTAGTTTTTACTCATGTTTAATCAAACATTTATAACTTATCTCTGTTATATGATAGATTAAGTGTTCGTCCAACTCATCTAGACAAATTCAAATTGAATAAAAATAATGTAAACATGGAAAATGATTTGGTAATGTTTGTATGCGTGCTCTATTAACAAAAATGATGAACTCTTTAACTTCATACTTGTAATACATTATCATATGATTGGAATTTAACCATTTTCTATTTATATGCATCTTATTTTGTTCAAAAACATTCATATTTTATAATAAATAAATACATACACATAAGGTATGAGCTTAGAATCATAACAATATATACTTTATATATGAAAAAATATAGTCATCTTATTTTATATAAGTTTTTTTTCATTGAAAATTTGTTAAAACATATAAATATGTATAATTATATGAATAAAAAACAATAACACTATGAATTGTATTAAATTGTATTTTTAAATTAAATGGTTTTTATGAAATTTAATATTATTAGTTTTTTGAATGATATTAATTTTAATTTTAATTTGTGATATACATGATGGATTATCTTATGTTGTGATGATTACCTATATGGGCCACCCATTTGTTGGGCTAGCTTTAGAGCTATTGATGGCCCCTTTCTATTTCCCCTTTTTTCTCTATGCAGGTTCTTAAGTGTAATCCACATCCATATAATTCTTCCAATATTAAATACATGCATACCATGGTTTTTTATGGTTAAATAGAGATAAATAATAGTTATCTATGTGTCCCTCTCTAGATACACCATCCTTGGGTTGTTATGCCTCTTGGTCATAATTTATATTGGGGGGGTTCCTCAATCCATATGTGCACCACATCATTTATAGGTGAAATTGAGATTGGAGGAATTACTCCCTCGATTGAAGGTTTTTTTTTCACCAAGATGAAGAAGGAAGGATGCATGTTGGTGACCAATTCTAGGTTCTCCAGTGAAGAAATAAGATATCAGGACTAGTGAAGAAGAGTTGTCTGAACTCTATAGTGTTAGGTAAGAAGATTTTTCATGTTGTTAATATTCTTAAGGTTTGTTCACCCAACACATATAGGATTAACTAAATACAATGATCACACCATCAATATCATGAACCTAAATACTAAGGTTCCTCTATAATCAATAAGTAGTAAAACCATGGTAAGGTGGTTTGGCCGGGTATATATATTTTCTTTTTAGGATTACTTGTATATTGATTTTGGTTTGCCCCTTTTTTGTGTCCATTCAGTGTGTTCATCCCATTGGTAATTTATTTCATCTCCTCATGCTCAATTTGATAAAGGATTTATATTCTTTCCAAAAAATCCATCATGGATTGGTTTGTCGGTTTTTCTATTTGAGTGTTTATTATTTATTGTATCAATTTCACACATTTAATTTGAATATAGGAATATGAGTGACCCTTCCATGTGCACATAAGATAATTTTCCAAAGAATGTAATGTCCTAGAGTTCTTTTGATCTTTTCTTACTGAGTTATGTCGATTGTTATTTTTTATCATCTCACTTATATTTCATTGTTTTTATTTTTCAGTGCCCAATTTTCTTGAAATTTACATATCATTATTTTTGTTATTTTTGTAAATCTTGTAAAGCCTATTTTTTATTATTGTAAATGTTTAAATGTGAATATGTGATTTAATATTCTCATTATTTTTATTCTAATTTGAAAAAATCATGTTTTATGAATCTGATACTAATATTTCATTGATTATTTTGTGTTGTTCACATATTATTGTCCTTATGCATTTGATATAGAATTCCAACCATGTTCTTATAATAATTTTATAACCAAAATTAAATTCATATAACTCTATTGACTATTGATTAAGGAATTCTTGGACGTTCCGCCCCTAAAAAATTGGTATCAAGCCAATGTGGATTTAATTTTACTTCACAAAAATTGACATTTATTATTTTTTCACTAGAATTATTTTATAGAATGTTTTTTACTGATTGGATCATCGTGGTCATGTTTTATTGTTTTAATGGCCTTTTTTTGTCTCAATAAAAATATTTTTATGCTTTTTCTTACTCCATGTAATTCCTTGTTGTGATTTTAAGGTCTTGTCAGCTTCTGTAAGTGTTGGACAGGTAGAAGTATGTGTGAGATCATTTAAGGTGTTTCCCAATTGTTTTATTCCTTTTATGTATTTAGGAAAAAATATACTATTGAGGTCTTTGTTTCATAGGTTACCCACTTGTTTATTGAACATAATTTTGGTGGTGAGTTTTTTAGTTAGGGTTTTATTATTAGGTCTAGATCTGTCTATATTAGTCTCATTGAGGTTTTTTATGGGAATTATATCAAAATAAATCTATGATTACGGCTTTTTCCCTTTTATAGAAGAGGTTTAAAAGGAATTATATCTATATCTATGTGGTTTTAGTGTCTTTATGTGGTGTTTTTTTGAATCAAAATCATAAATAATCAATGAGGATCAATGTGCCTATGTGGATTCAAGGGGAGTGTCAAGGTATTCTATATGCTCGAAGACTTGTGAATTTGATTGTTCGAGTTTACTATTTCATTGTATCCTGTGGTGTTTTCTTTCACTATTAAAATTTACATTTTGAATAATTTAATGTTTCCAAATAATTCTTACCTTTAATTATAGTTTTAATATTTTTTGTGTGTGATAAATTGGATACTACTCTATTTTTTCAATATCTTATAGGGATAGGAGAGCTATATCAAAACCTTTTATGGAATGAGTGATGATTTATTAAAATTTTGCAGATAGATTCTTAGGTATGTGAATTTATAAGTTCATTTAATTTTGCTTCTTAAATTTATCCATTATTTTTAGCTTCTCTTAGTATTTATGATTAGATTTCATTGAATTTGGGTGGATGTATGTCATTTTTATACACAAAAAACACACCGATATACACTTAAAATTTATTATGATCATACGTTGGTCAAAATAAATGTGGTAGGTTAGTTAGTGTAGGTACATCAAGGGTACTTGTTTAAACCTTTAATTTTCATTATGGAGATTTGTGAATTTTATTCTCGTAATTTTTAAACTAAATGATTTTTATAAAATTTAATTGTTTTATATTTGGTGTGATATTAATTGAAATTTTAATCTTTGATATAAATTTTAGACTATCTCATATTGGGATGATTCCCAATGTGGGCTTCCTACTACTGGGTTGAACCTTGTCCCTATTAGTGGACCTTTTATGTTTCCTCTTTTATGCCTAACCTATATGGTTTTAAACATGATTCACTCCTTGATGTTACTTATAATTTTATGTTAATGTGTTCCCTAATTTTTTTGATAGTTTGGAAGGTTTGAATCTTATTATTCTATATGTAATGTTTTAGATACAACAACCTTAGGTAGTTACGCCTACTTACAATAATTTCTAAATGTGTTCCTTGATCTAGGTGTATGATACTCTATTTATGGGTTTGATTGGGATGTCAGGAGTTTCTCCCTATATCAATGATTCCAGTTTCATTGAGAAGAGGGAGGGTGTGTGAATATATGTGGCCTATTTTGGGTTATTCAGTGAAAAAACTAGAGATTTGGACCAAAGGAGTGGATCTCTCCGACCTCCATAGTTTTAGGAGTGGGGATTTTACAATCTCCTAATGTTTTTCTAGTTTTTTCACCATATACAATGATTATAACCTAATGATAAAAATTAGTCCCTCGAAGTTGTATACTTGAATCCTGGAGTGTAAATTGGATTAAAGAAGTTGTCAAACCATGGAAATGTGGTTCATTAACATATACTTCTTTTCATTTCTTATTTACATGTATATTTCTTCTACTTTGACATTTTTTTTGTGTGTGTGAGTGTGTTCATCCAGTTAGGATTATTTTTCATATCATTGATCTTGGATTGACCATGGGTTCCTGGTCATTCCAAGAACTCCATCTCAGATAGATTCACTAGCTTGAATTTTGGATTTTTTTCTTGCTGCTTATATCTGTTGTACTTCTTTATATTTTCATGTTGAGCCTCAATTACCCTACCACATGCACATAGGAAAATTCTCCAAAATATAAATTATCATTTTTCTTTTGATATTCCTTTACAATTTATTTTTACTACTTTTATTGATCGTATTACTTATGTTTCATTGATTTGATTTCTCACCTTTTTCTTTTCCTGATATTTTTATATAAATCTATTTTTTGTTCATAAGAACCACAAAAATCATATTGTGAGATGTTGTAAATGTTTAAAAATGAATCTATAATGTTTTTAATCTCATACTATTTATTATAGTTTGATGGAATCTATTTATTTTCTTCTTATATGATGAATTCGTTTATTTTTTTGGGGTGATTCTTGTATTTTTTTCAATACACATTTGATTTATAGTTGTAAACATTCTTTTTTTTTATTTTGTGAACCAAAATAAAATATATTCAACTTCTTGGGCAGATAAATGGGGGCTTCCCCCCAAATTATCCCCCAACACCCTTGTTTTTTATTCCAATATGTCACAGATCATAATTCATTTAATTTTTTTGAATAGATACAATGCTGGAGATAATGAAATGTATCATTATAATAAAAAATATTAAAATCCAAATAATAAATCATTTTTATTTATTTTGGTATTTCAATAAAAATAAAATTTTAGATTTTTTTGGTTATTTTGATTCTATTTTATTGTTAAAAAAATGAAAAAAAAGGTTAGTCACTGATTAATAGACTCATAGCTGTATTAATTGTAATTTTATAGGATCTATATTTGATATCAATGATTTTATATCTTGTGAAGAAAATAATCACACCCAAACAATATTTTTCCATTGTTTGAAGTTAGTTTAGAAATTAAAACTAATTTTGATCATTCCTACCAAGATATGGAACTTACTAAAACATCAAGGGTGTTTAAGATTAAGAAAATGTAAGATGGGGAGGGATTTTGAAATACATTGTTTATAAAATTGTAAAAAAACATTCCATAGATCGTGAATATATTTTCTCATAATGAAAGGTTTATAAATAATTTATTATATCATAAATTAACTACTATAATATTTTCTCTCTCAAAATTATATTTTACAAACTATTATCGCAAAACATATGAGAAAACAACAACAAACTAAATTAAATAAATAAAACAATAGTAAAATAAATTAGATCTATGATACAATAGAGTAATAATGTGGATGAAACTAGTAATATGAGAATAATATAGGAAAGTGGGAGCCTTGTGGATCATTGTTATTAAATAACAAAAATAAAATTTGAATCAAAAAGTGAATATATTGAGAAAATGTAAATACAATATTCAAGTGGTATACCTTCTATGTTTAGAGTCTCAATTCATCAAAAATGTTCAATTAACTTATATAAGATATTGGATTCCATGATAAGCTAGAATGGAAGGAAGGTTTCATGCACTTCTAGGGTTATTAATAAAATTTCATTATTAGTGCTAGTGAAAAATCACTAATAAAGGCCACATTTATGATCTTTAAAACTATAAGTGCTGACAAAGTTACTTTTATCAATGATAAACTTTGAAAGGAAAGATTTTAGCATCACTAAAGTGAGCACAGATAACATATTATTATATCATCCATATAAGCCCCATAAATATTAAACTAATAATAAATAAATATTAAAAATTACATTTAAATACAATAGATAAAAAACAAAGTACAAATTAAAAATGAATAATAACAATTGAATCAATACTTAAAAATAATAACACTCAAATAAATATAAGTAAATATAGAAATTGAATAAATTATAATTATATAAATTATAAACATATTAAATTAATAAATACTAGATATTATAAAATTCACTTAAATACAAAAGATAAAAATACATTTCTTCTTAAAAATGAATAAATAAGAATTGTATAAATATTTAAATACAAAATTATTAAAATAAAAATGAATAAATCATAATTATATTGATTACAAACATATTAAATTAATAAAAATTAATTAATAAAATTTACATTTAAATACAAAAGATAAATAATAAATTACTAACAAAAAATGTATAAATAATGTTAGGTCCACTAGGCTAGATACCTTGAGAGGGGGGTGAATCAGGGTATAACAGATTTAAACAACTGTCCCTTTTGATCTTGATTTACTGTAATACAAAACCATCTTCTCTTTCCTTCTCATTTTAGAGTATGAATAAATCATAATACATACACAAGACACAGAAATTTTTTAATTGGTACACCCTCACTAGGCTACGTCCAAGGAGTATACATCGGCAGTGTGCTGATGTACCAATTCCACTATAAGCGCACTACAGATTACAAGTTAGGAGCAGACTCACTTTCCCTCCTGGTTTAAAACTACTCACAATTTGAGAACTCACTGCTCTCTCAACTGAAGTGAGCTCATTGATTCTTTATAAGATTCACTCACAGTTTATAGACCTGTGGGTATCTTCATTATCACTAATGAAATATGCATCTTTGACTATTGGTAGATGCTCTATTGACGTACAACTTTCACCTACAGTTGAATCTCACTTTTCACCGAGTGTACTGAGAAACCCCAGTTTTTACACACAACCCTTACTACACCTTGCGCGTAATTCCTTTCCCTTGCGTGAAATATAATTTTTTTCGTAACAACTCTTTTACATATAGCCACTTATTTTTTGCGCAGCCTCTTCTTTTATGCGCAGCCTTTACCCTGCCTTGCACATAATTTTCTTCTTTTGCACGCAATCCACTTTTCTCACAATAGTCTTCCTTTCCACGTACCCTCTGCTTTTCACTCAAACAGTTCTTTTAGGTGCAAACTTTTTGTTTTCGTGAAACTCTCTGGTGCACTCCAATTTCGTGCACTAGAGCTCTGATACTCTCTATGTCTTGAGCAATAAAGAATGAAGGGGGTTCACTTCATATTTATAGTCCAAATTGACCCCTGTGTGAAAAACCATTCTTCTGCATGTAATCCTCTTCAAGCGTGAAAAACACATCTTCTGCGCAACATCATTTTTCGCGCACTACTCCAATATTTCACGCACCTCATGTCTTTGCCAATTTTTGAAATTATGATCTTGAAACACCTCTTGCATGAAAAACACCAATCCTCTATTTCGCACACCACTCCAACTTTTCACACACCATATTATTTTTCACGCACCACACTAATATTTCACGCACTGCGCTAATTTTTCGTAGACGGCGCTAATTTTTCATGCACCACAATAAATTTTTCTCTCACCTCTTTCCTTTTTCATACACCACACAAATATTTCGCGCAGCACTTTATTTTTCACACACCACTTTAATTTTTCATGAAGGTCCCTTTCCCAAAAATGCATCTCTCCGTTTTTCGATTTTCAAGCCCATGAAATTTGGCAAACACTAGAAAACAGTGCCACCTTGTATCTGTTTTTTTTGTACTACCTCTAGATTTTCTATTCCTTTGTCTAAGTTCTTTAATCAAACATATATAGCCAACAATATCTCTTGAACCAAAAAAATCACCTTACAAACCCCCTTTGTCAGAAAATAATACACCGTGTTCTATTTTGTGAACAAACACAACACGAAGGCCCACGTTGTCAACAAACACAATCACCTCAAAAATGCTTCAATGATACCTTGAGTGATTTTTGCCCAAACATTTCCCCCTTTGGTTTGGTTGACAACTATTTTTATAATTATTATCTGCACTTTGATACCTAATTAAAGCTTCTTCCACCTGCTACCACTATTCGCCTCTTGATATATTTGATAGCGATCAAAGATTTACTCAACATATACTATAAGACCACATGAGCAATGATTGGCATGAGAAACAAGAGTAAATGAAAAGTTCATCAATGAATCACTTCATTTATAACACCATATGTTGACACCAAACTGATACTAATTGCCAAACTAATACTAATTATGGATACCACTCTAAAACCAACTGGTGATAGCTGGAAATCTTTTAACACCATTCCAACAAAACTCTTCTACTTTTATCATGATCCTCAGCTGTCATGATATCTATTCTTTGATCAATCACTTCTAGCATCTTTAGATTTCATACTCACCCCTTCCTCATTGGTCTCCCCCTATCTTGTTACTCCACCTATCAACTTCTCCCCATATAAATCATGATTTATCAAATAGTCACTTTGTCTCCCCCTTGAACAATCACGATTTTCTCCCCCTTTTTCAATGAACCCAAAGGGCACTCCTTTGTTGTCCAAAACATGGTAAAAACACACATTAGTACATTATGGAAAAACATACCATACCTCAGGGAGAGAGGGGGTGTCCACAACCACACTTTTTCAAGTGCGGGGAGTTGACTGAACTCCCAAAGCCAGTAAATGCCTTTCAAAAGCTTCCTTAGGTAAGGCCTTTGTCAGAATGTCTGCAACCTGTAGCTCTATAGAAACATACTCCAACTTCACAATTCCCTGCTCAGCATTCTCCTTGATAAAATGATACTTTATCTCAATGTTCATTTTCCTTGAGTGATGGATAGGATTTTTTCTGAGATTTATAGAACTTGGGTTATCGCACTGGATTCTGATAAGAGACTTCACTTCAACCCCCTGTTGAATCAAGTTGCTGCTTCATACACAATAATTGTGTGCATGCTTGACTGGCTGCAATATACTCAACTTCTGCGGTGATCAATGAAATGCAATATTGCTTCTTGAAAAGACAATAAATACACAATCCACCAAGATAGAAAGAACCTCCTGACATTGATTTCATGTCATCCACTGAACTGGCCCAATCTGCATCAGTATATCCCAGTAATTTTGACTGAGATTTGTCACTATATATCAATCTGAAATCCATTGTTCCCTTGATATACTGAAGTATTCTTTTTACTGCAAGCATGTGGCTTTCCTTGGGATTACTCTAATATCTCGCTGCTTAGAATGTGGAGAAAAAAATTCGGCCTTGTCGCAGTCAAGTAGAGAAGACTTCCAATGATTTGCATGTATTTTGTGATATTAACTACCTTTCCATTATCATCTTTCAATAATTTCATTCGGGTTGCAACTGGAGTTTTCATATCCTTGGAATTTTGCATTCCAAATCCTCTTAGAACCACCTTGGCATATTTGGATTGAGAAATGAATGTGCCATTACTTCCTTGTGTCACCTGTAAACCAAGAAAAAACATCATCTCACCAATCATAGACATTTCGAACTCGTGTTTCTTGAATTCAGAAAACTATCTGCACTATGATTCATCTAATCCCCCAAAGATTATTTTATCAACATAAACCATCACCACCATCCTTTGATTACAGTTATTGTTAAAATATATATTGTAATAAACTCCACCACGCTGGAAACCAAGCTTCTTCAAATACTGTTCAAGCCTTGAGTACCATGCTCTCAGTGCTTGTTTCAGCCCATATAACACCTTCTTCAGCCAACAAACCTTGTCCTCATCCTCATGAATGAGAAAACCATATGGATGCTCGATATACACTTCTTCCTCCAGAATCCCATTCATGAATGCAAATTTTACATCCATCTGGAACACTTTGAACTTCTGTAGCACTGTAATGGCTAAAAATAATCTGATTGTCTCCTGTATTACAACTGGTGAAAATGTCTCATAAATATCTATTCCCTCTATCTGGTAGTATCCTTTGCACACCAATAATGCTTTATTATGAATCATTGTGTCATATTCATTCATCTTGTTGTGATAGACCCATTTAGTCCCAATGAAATTTTTATATGCTAGCCTTGAATCAATCTCCCATGTTTGATTCTTCTCAATCTTAACAAGCTCTTCATTCCTTGCCTGAAGCCAATTTTCACCATTAGCTGCATCAGCAAAGCATTTTGGCTCAACCTGAGATAGGAAAGATGTCTGTTTTAGTGATTTCATTCTTCTTATATTAACTGGAGCACAATGATCACCAATGAAATTTTTCCTGTCAATTTCAGCTTGACTCCTTGGATTTTGTGCAGAAATGGATTTTACTTCCTCATGCTCATCATCAGTATCTTCTTCTGAATCAGCATCATCAACTTCTGCACCCCCTGGGTTGCTTTATTCCTCATCACTTTCATCAGAAAATTGTTCACTGTGCTATTGAATGATCTCCCCATTCTCCACTACAGTGACATCATTGCTCTCAATTACATTTCCCAGCCTTTTGTTAAAGCACTTATATGATTGGGTTTTTCCTACGTATCTAAGAAATATCCCCTCATATCCTTGTGAATCATATTTCCTATGTTTTTCTTTGTTGAGGATAAAGAACTTACTTAAAAATATTCGAAAGTATTTCACTGTTGTCTTCTTTCCATACCACATCTCGTACAGATTCTTTCCTTCCTTTGGACACAACAGAGCCCTGTTAGAAATGTAGACCGATGTCAAAACTGCATCCTTCCAAAATTTCCTTCATAGTTCTTTTTCTATGAGCATCATTCTGGAAATGTTGTTGATGATCCAATTTCTCCTTTCAACTACTCCATTTTGTTGGGGAGTTCTCACTGAGTAAACATGATTCCTTATCCTATGTTTCTCAAGATAGTCTTCCACCTGACAATTTGTGAATTATGTACCATTTTCAGTATGAAACTTCAGAATTTTTCTACCAAGCATCCTTTCAAACTCCCTCTGGTACTGTTTTAAGTAGCTTAACACATCCGACTTATGGTAAATAAAAAATACTCATTCCATTATTATATATTCATCAATGAAAATAACATAGTAACTCTTTCCGTTAATTTCTCTTGGTGTGATAGGCCCTCAAACATCAGCATGCACCAATTCGAGCACTCTTGTTGACTTCTTTTCCTTCGCCTTATACGTCTTTATGATGAGCTTACATTGTTGACATGCATCGCATGTGTGATTTCAATCACATGATAGCTCAGGGAGGTCTCTTGCTGCATTACACTTTACCAGATCTTCTAGGGATGGTTGGCATAGATGATCAAGTCGTTTATGCCATAGTAATTTTTCTTCTTCTCGGGACAGAAAGCACATATCTTCTTCTCTACTTACCAGGTAGAGATTCCCCTTTGTCATTTTTCCCTGTAAAACTATTATCCCATCTCTTCCTTTGACAGTACACATATTTTTATTCAACCTTATAGAATGTCTTGAGTCACATAGCTAACTGACACTGATCATGTTGTGACTGAGGCCTTCAACTACTAATACATCAGCACGTCTCATCTCTTTGCCCCCAAACTTGGCCTTTCCTAAGCCAATAATCTTCTGGCCTCCATCATTTCCAAACTTGAAAAATCCTTCATTGTCATATTTTACTCCTATAACAAGATCCTTATTACCTATCATGTGAGATGTGAAACCACTGTCAAGGATCCGCACACTAGAGCAATCTGATTCTTTAATTGAAATTTCTACTATTACTAACTTCTCATCCTTTTTATTCTTGGTCCATATCTTTTCCTTCACACATGGCATGAATTGAGGCTTCTGATCTTTCTCAGAGTATGATGAACCGGTTTAATCTTGCAAAGCTACAAATATATTTTTCATTTTCAACTCACCTATTAGTTCATTGATCTGCTGCTTGAAATCATTTTTATTATGCTTTGGAACATTCCTCTTTATGTTCGAAGTTTAGTACATTTCCATGTTCCCAAATCCTCTACATCAAAAATAGTGTCCTTAGAAATATGTTCTGGAGAACCATTCTCTGTTTGGCTGGAACCATTGTTCTTATACCCTTCGATGTCTTTTGGCTATGGAGCACACATACTGTGAATGTCTCATCTTTCCACAAAAATAACACCTGATATAAGGTGCATTTTTTCGTGTCACTTATGCACTGCGATTTTCGCCTTGGGATCTCTGAATATTCTGATTCTACTTTGTGTCCAAATCAAACTTCAATATCATAATGGGTGTGTGTGGTCTGAATTCAATTTTCACAGCTTTTTGTTTTTGATAATGCCCCCCATCGGCCTTAGAATCTGAACATAATTGATGCTTCCTTTCTACTGGACCACTATTCTCCACTTTCAGCTTCTCAGTTTTCTGATTGATCTGCTTTCTTGATGTCCCAACAGGATTCAAGAGTTTTTCTTGATCCTTAACCATTTTCCAAAAACCAACAACTTCTCCTTCAAGTTCTTAAATACGCTTGATTTGATCTTTCCTTGTGTTATTCAAGCCATAGATCTCCCATATCTGTTCTTCAATCTTGATTTTATACTTATTGACTGATTCTGAGTCATTTGGTGTTGATGACTTGAGTTGCTCAATTTCTTCCATCAACTCAGACTTCTCTTCTTCTTGCTACTTCAAATAGAGTTTGGCATCACAAACTAATTTCTTGGATTTATTTGTTTTGGCTCTCCATACATCTATCTCCTCAAGAGCTTCTTCTAACTCAGCTTGTGTAGCAACTCTTCATTCAACTTCTTATTCTTCATCAATGTCAATTTCTTCCTTTTTCAGAGTGCTCCCAAAAACTACCACCATATAATTTTCTCCACAATTTTTGCAGTTCTCTATCTCTTCAATATCCTCAGACTCAAACTCATCTGAGATGTCACATTCTTTTGAATGGAGATTCATCTTCTTAAAGAAATTTCTTTTGAACTGTTTCTTTTCTTTCACATAGGCTGAAGACTTCTTCTTGGAAATATCAACTTCATCATCATCGCCATCCTCTTGGAACTTTTTAGGGCATATTTCCACAAGATGTCCAACCTTTACACATCAAAAACAAGAAAGTGGAAGTTTCCCTTAAAAATTTCATTTTCCTCTTTGAAGGTTTGAGGAGAGGAATGAAATCACCTCATCTGTCTCTTCTTCATCTTGATAATATTCAATGGTGAGATTATTCATGGCCTTGAATACAACCTCTTTGTATTTCCCCTTTTCCATAGCGTCGTTATCATTATTTCTCATTTCATATGCAACAAGGGTGTTATGAAGGTTGTCCAATGTCAGCTCTTTCAGGTCATTATCTTCTAAAACTAAAACTTTTGGATTGAACCAAGGTGGAAGTTTCCTCAAGATGCACTTCACAATATTTATGAATTAAATAACCTCTCCAAGACCTCACATGTATTCCACTACAACATTTACCCTGTCAAAGAATTCATCAAAAGATTCATTTGGGTTCATTCTCAGATCCTCATACTTGTTCCACAACACTTGCATCTTCGGTTCTCTATCCTTTGTATCTCCTTCATATATATTTAATAGCTTTTCCCACATGGCATGTGATATTTTTCATGAAATCACCTTCATATAAATGGTATTCGATAGGGATCCCCCTAATAAATAATTCCCTTGGAATCAATATCCAATTATATATGCTCAGCTTTTGATAATTCACCACTATTAATATCGTTTGTTATGTCATTCATTGCTGCTGTGAACACATCAATTCCTAAAGATCAAAAATATTGTTGCATCTGATTCTTTCATAGCTGGAAATTGTTCTTGTAGAAGATCGGAATCCCTTTTTGATTGGTGACCTCCATTTGAGAGAGAAACACTGATATCAAATAGCCACGGATACCAATTGTTAGGTCCACAAGGAAAGATACCCTGAGAGGGGGTGAATTAGGGTATTACAGATTAAAACAACTGCCCCTTTTGATCTTTTTTGCTGTTAGAAAACCCTCTTCTCTCTCCTTCCTGTTATAGAGTATGAATAAAACTTAAAACATACACAGGACACAACAATTGTTTACTTGTTTCACCCTCACTGGGCTACGTCCAAGGACCATACACTGATAGTGTGCTGATGTACTAATTCCACTATAAGCGCACAACTGATTACAAGTTCGGAGCGGACTCACTGTCCCTCCTGGTTTACAACCACTCACGATTTGAGAACTCGTTGCACTCTCAACTGAAGTGAGCTTACTGATTCTTCAGAAGATCCACTCACAGTTTATAGACCTGTAGGTCTCTTCATTATCACTAATGAAATATGCATCTTCAACTGTTGGTAGATGCTCTGTTGACGTACAACTTTCACCTGCATATGAATCTCACTTTGCATCAGGTTTACTGGGAAACCCCAATTTTTACCCGCAGCCCTTACAACACCTTGTGTGTAATTCCTTTGCCTTGCATGAAATACAATTTTCACGCAATAACTCTTTTACGCGCAGCCACTTCTTTTTTGTGCAGCCTCTTCTTTTACGTGCATCCTCTACCCTGCCTTGTGCGTAATTTTATTCTTTTTCATGCAATCCACTTTTCGTGCAACAGTCTTATTTTCCGTGCACCCTCTACTTTTCACCCAAACAGTTCTTTTACGTGCAAAACTCTTGTTTTCGCACAGCTCTCTTCTGCACTCCAATTTCGCGCGCTAGAGCTCGGATACTCTCTAAGTCTTGAGAAACAACGAATGAAGGGGGGTCACTTCATATTAATAGGCCAAATCGACCCTCGTGCAAAAAACCTTTCTTTCGTGCATAATCCTCTTCGAGTGTGAAAAACACATCTTCCGCGCAACATCATTTTTCATGCACTACTCCAATATTTCACGCACCTCATGCCTTTACCATTTTTTGAACTTTTGATCATGAAACACCTCTTGTGCAAAAAACACCAACCCCCTATTTCGCGCACCACACCAATTTTTCACGCACCATATTATTTTTCGTGCACCGTGCATATTTTTCCCGCACCGTGCTAATTTTTCGTACACCGTGCTAATTTTCCGCGCACCTCTTTCCTTTTTCACGCACCACGAAAATATTTCATGAAACACTTTATTTTTCACGCACCATTTAAATTTTACCTGCACGCCCTTTTTCCAAAAATGCATTTCTCCATTTTTTTATTTTTAGGCCCAAAAAATTTGGCAGACACTGGAAAACAGCGCCACCTTGTATTTGTTCTTTTGTACCGCCTCCAGATTTTCCATTCCTTTGTCGAGGTTCTTTAATCAAACATGGATATCCAACAATATCTCTTGAACCCGTCAAATCACCTTACAAACCCCCTTTGTTAGTAAATAATACATCATGGTCTGTTTTGTGAACAAACACAACACGGAGGCCCACATTGTCAACAAGCACAATCCCCTCAAAAATGCTTCAATGATACCTTGATAGATTTTTTCCCAATAAATAGTAATGGTATAAATATTTTATAAAAAATGAATAATTATTAAAAGTTATTAAATTTTTATTATATAATTTATGAATATATTCAAAATTATAACATAAATACTAAAATAATTAATAAATTATAATAATTTTAAATGAATAAATATGATAATTGAATAAATTATTGAATTATTTGGAAAATAAATTAATTATATAATATATGTTAATTACAAAAATATAAAAAATGAATGAACTTTAAGATTAAAATAAAATAATAATAACAAACCCAATGATATAAAATAAATTACTAATTACATAAATATAAACATTAATTAATAATTCTATTATTATGGTAATACAAAAATTTGGTAAATTTCTAAAATTCTAAATATTATTTTATTTTATAATTTAAACTAAATGAAATATTTAATGTTTCATTTTTTCAATTTTTGATTTGCGTGCACACATACACATATATAACTACTTATTCACATATAAATGTTTGTTTGTGTGTGTATGAATGCATGTATTAAGAACCCAAGGATGTGTGTGTGTGTGTGTGTAATATATAGGTGAACCTCACACATAACAATGTGTATTCAAATATACATCTATACACATACACATACACAAACACAGATGACGACATATATACTCATATGTATACACTTGCATAAGCATACACAAGCATACACATACAAACTGATACACACACACGTGAACATACACATACATACATAAATATACAAAAACACACATACATACACATACACATATACAAAGACACACCCACACTCACACACACATACAAACACAAACATACATAAAACACATACACATACACATACATGCTTATATATACACATACATAGCTATATATAGATAAAAAACAAACATATATATATATGCACAAGAACATACACATACGCATACACATACACATACACATACACATACACATACACATACACATACACATACACATACATATACACATACACATACACATACACATACACATACACATACACATACACATACACATACACATGCACATACACATACACATACACATGCACATACACATACACATACACATACACATACACATACACATACACATACACATACACAAACAAGTACACATACACATACACATACACATACACATACACATACACATACACATACACATACACATACACATACACATACACATACACATACACATACACATACACACACATACACAAACATTAACATACATACACATACATACACATACACAAACACATAAGAATATATACACATACACATACTTACACATACACATACATACATATATACACATTCATACACATTCATACACATTCATACAAACATATACACATACAAACACATACATATACAAATAGAAATACATACAGACATACTCAAACATACACATGCACACTCATACACACATACACATGCATACGCATATATACATACATATATACACATATACGTATATATATAAACATGTAAATACCCATACATATGTGTATACATACATACATATATACTTACATATGTATATACGTACATATAAAAACACATGTGAGCTTCTCATACTATATCAAGGGTTTTCATCATAACACTAATGATTATATTAATATTTATGTATATTTATCTACAAATATTATATAAAAATATACTTAAATAAATATATTTTCAATTATATGTTAGTGATTTTTAATTATCTTTTCCTCATTTCTTTGTAAATGTTTTAAAATATAAATTTTATTTATTTATTTATATTTTAAGATATTATTATATTTATTTATATATATTTATAGGTATAAATATACAATCACATGCATACATAATTAAAAATATAAATATATTGTAAATATATATGTATATTACAAATTATGTAGTGTGAATATAGATATATAATAAATTTAAATATGAACTATATATTTAATGTATTTATATATTTATTTATACTTGTGTGTGTTTGTGTGTCAATATAAATAAATATATTTTTTGTACATAAACACACATATTATTATAAATATTTATTTATATTTTAAATATATATGTATATTATAAATTATATAACATGAATATAAATATATAAATCTAAATATCAATATTTCTGTGGGGGTCTTGTAAATTATATAATTTTACTTTAAATATATTATATAAAAATTATAGATGATAAAATATTTAAATATATATATTTTATTTATAAAAATATAAATTTATTGTTATAATCTAAGAGTTTTGAGTTCAATTTTTCAAGCCAAACCACACCAACACAAACTGTTAAAGAAAAGTAAAGTATAAAAAATAAATGGAGGAGAGGCTCAGAAATCATGAAACGCCCATAATAAGAAAAAAAAAAAGATCAACTCCTCCCGATCCCTCTGGAACCCAAATTCTAGGGATATTGACCTTTATCTTTTAGGTGTATCCCTCTACTCCATAACATGGATCATTGGGGTAGCACAAGATCATAACTCACTGGTGAATCTGAGGAGTCCTCTGCAATGATGTTTCTCATGTATTTAAATTTAAGATCCTAAAATTGAAGCCTCCTATTATACTGGAATCCATATCCAATGTATTGTGATAAAAACAATTAGACTATAGGATAATCCCTATATCCAAAAACATTTGATTCAATTTTGTAAAATGTAACTTCAAGATATAAATAAAACTATTTTTTATTTCATATGTAAGGCCCTGGGGATACATATCATCCTCATATTCCTCTAGGGGATCCTTGATATATTTTTCCTTATAACTTAACATTATATAATCAAATAATTTCATAATTATTCCTAATAAGATTTCATAAGACCATAAAATTGATATGGGTAAGACCATTTAACATTTTCAACCAAACTCATCCATCCACTGCCCATTCCTCAGATTCCATCCCAAACTCTCATATTTCTACCTCTCTTAAACTACATGGGAGACTTATAATTACCATCTTGATTATCCTCACCATGATGATCTTCACAACCAGGACTCATTTTAAAATAACCATACCCAACATCATCAGTTCTATAGGCATCCCAAACAGTTAAACAAACCTTTTCATGGTGAGCACTAAAATCCTTCCCAGAAATGTTAATATCAACTTTTCTATAACCCTTATCATTAGGTGATATTATGTTTTCAATTTATGGAGTTTTCTACATTAAAAAATATCATTGATCATGACCATAATATAAGACCACTTGATTAGGAGTTTAGAAAATCCCCTATAGAGTAGTTTTTCACCACTACCTATCAACTTCTTGCCCACCATCACAAAGACATATTATTTGTTACTAGCACCAGTGGTAGGTACATCCACCACCACACATTTTTGACCAAGATTCACCTTAATAGAATATTGATATTCCACATACTTAGATGTAATGAAATACCAAGGTTTTATAGGTATTAACATTGTAAATCCATTATCATCCACAATTTTATTGCCTTTTACTAGAGTTTCCACTACATAACACTACATTTCTTCCTCCTTTCCAACCATAAGTCCATAAGGTTCCAAAACTTCGTCAGGAAGAGTGATTCCTGGGACAATTTTTCTAGGGGAAATAGCTTGGATAAACAACCAAATTCAGTAAAGACTATGTTGAATCCATAGCTTCATCACAACCATCTTTTTTCCCAAAAAACACCACCGATCTTAAAAAAATGTAGTGTTGGAGTCACCTTTAATAGTGTGAGAAAACCTTTTCACCCTTCCCTGGTCATCGATTATAGAAGATTAAGCAATATCATCCTAATCATTCCCTCTGAAAAGAGATACATCTTGAACAATTTCCTTAAAGGAAAAACCTTCTCTGATAATTAGGTAATAATTGCCTAGTGAGACATCCCAAGTATCATCCACTCTATTGGGACCTATCACATTGATTGTTTTTTTTAATTTCAATTTTCAATCACATAGCCATACTTACTGTAGTTGGAAAAAATATACTTTCAGCAACATCCATTATATGAGTTTCCAATGAAGTTACAAATAAAACAAAAAATAGGCCATTTTTCAACCTTAATAGATAATTCAATTTTCATACCAGCATATAAAAAATAATAGTTTCAACAAAAAGGAGAAAAAAATCAATTTTGACCCAAACACGGGTAAAATGGCTGAATCAGGTTCCTTCTGTATCTCTATTGAAATCAATAGGTTTTCCTACCGCATAACCAATATCTAAAAGGATATTTGTGTTTCAAAAAACCAAATTAGAACAAAAATATGAAAATAGACTTGAAAATCTGATTTTATGACCAAATTAGTATTGAAAAAGTGGTCTGAGTCCTATAATTGAGGAAATTATAGCTTCATAGCTATAAAACTCATTCCACAAGCCTTTAATTTGAGATCTTCTAAATGGAATACCAAATGAAAAAGAAAACCCTACCAAGTGAGGTGATCATCCTACTAGAAAACCCCAAAATTTCTATAAGATAATATCTTATATCCTTTAATTTCTAGGGTTTGTCTTCATGTAGGCCCATTAAATGAGAAATTATATTAAACATACATTCTTCAAGATGTGTGATAGGAAAACCCTAGCCAGCTTCAAAAAAGGTGATAGATCAATTCTTCATGATCCACTTAGAGGGAAGTTCAATCCCCCCTAAGAGATCTGAGAAATATCTCCCAGAAGTGGTAGAAGCACACTTTTGTACCATGATTTTTGATTTCCCAATCACATAATCATCAACGATGGAATAAGGATTGTGCTTTAAATTAGAGGAGAGATACCCCTTACCCAAACCAGTTGGAACCTTCAAATGGTTCACAATATTTTCTCTCTCCAAGGGAGGGGTATCTTCAACAGGTTTTTTCCAGTCTAATGAGGACCTCAGAAAAATTGAAGAAGAAATCAAGATCAATCACCATGAAATCTATACCATGATCTCCATTTCTAGAGATAAATGCCCCTAAATCTATGTGACAACATATCCTTCAGGTTATTGGTATATAAATTAAATTTATAAATATAAAAACATTTATATATAAAACATTTTATATATCATAATCTTTACTGATGCTAAATATGGAATTAATAAAGGGTAACCTTTTTCAGTGCTAACAAAATCACTGGCAGTGGGTTCCCTTTTATCAACTTTTTTAGAACTAATAAAGGTCACCTTTAGCAGCGCTTTTATATATCAATGATAAAATTTATCCCTTATCAGTGTTTTTTTAATTTTGATAAAGGGTAGTGTTGTATATTCCATAATATCCTAATATTTTTCATTCAAAATGAAAAATATATTTCTCACATGGTGTTTTTTTCATTCAAATAATAATTTTACACTAAAGATATATAATAAGTAAAAGTATTTTCTTAACCCAAAAGAGGAAAATATTATCAATTGGTTTTTTAAAAAAGGATATATTTTTTTATATTTAGCTATCAAGGATGGTTGAGAATCAATTCAATTAACACTCTCCCTAGACATATTAAAGAGAATTGATTTAATTGATGTGCTTAATTCAATTTACGATCTTTGACTATCAATTTAATTAACCCTTGGTGGTGAGTTTTCTATATAATGTTTTTCCCCCAATTTTCCATCTTAAACCCATAATCCTCTCCCTTACACTTACCAAGATACTCAAAAAAAATTCCTCACATTTTTTTTGCTTTAGTTTTTCCAATTATCAAAATTTTGAGGAATTTATTTCTTAATTTAATAGTAATTTATTATATAGTATAATATTTTATTTAAAATTAGTTAATTATTAATATAATATCTTATTTAGATTGATTTAAAGTTATGTTATTTTAATTAAGATTTTATATATGTGTTTATTATACTGTTTAATTATTTTAAATGTTGTAAAATTGTGTATTCAATATTAGTTTAGAATAATAAATTAGTGTAGTTTTAATATATTAGAAATGTTGGAAATATTTATGTTTAATATTATTTTATAATGGTATGTTTAATTGTTCAATATAATGTGTTATTCATTAGAAATTTTAATAATTTTTTTTATAAATGTTAAATTTCTTGATGTGTATGTTTAATTATTAGTAGAATGATTTATTATTATTATAATGTTTTGTTTATAATGTTTTAATGATTAGTAATGGTTTATTTAGTAGGAATATTATTAAATTTAATTTTTAAAAATAGTAATATAAAAATTTGAACCTTAGGGATAAGTCTAAACATGGGAAAAATTCTTAATTTTTAGTAAATCATAATGTATATGGTCTATTTGGAGAAGATATATGCACTAATTCCAAATATATGAATATATATATATATGATGTTAGTAATTTCATGAAAATTTTGATTTACATACATGTTGAGTTATATTATTCAGTATTACCTATTTTGGAAGTATTGGTTGGACACTCGATGCTTCTTCCACATAAGCTATAATTAATTTAAAAATCATTACATAAGAAGAATGGTATAGGAGGTTATACATTCATATGATAAATACATATATAGGCCACAATATTTATTAATATGTTGTAATATATGAATAAATAGGATAGTAATTAAGAATCTTCCTTGATTACCTATAAAAACCACTGTCATGTTATGGTAGTATTTGTGATTTTTTCTTCATGCTTAGACAAAAAATTTAGAGACCTAAAGATCTATGCTTCTTCTTCCTTAGCATGGTGAGGTGCTAACACGTTGTTGGTGAAGTCGAATCCCTCGATACAAAGATTTTTTTAATTTGACCTATGTATATACTACAGTATTGGGAATCTTTTTCACTTTAGTGATCTACATCAAACGTATTAAACAAATATCAAGAAGACCCGATGAAACATTAGTGAATAGTATGTTTTTATAGTATTTCTTAATTTTAGTTTTATACAAAGTTTTTTATCTTTCATGGAAGATTAATGGGAAAAGGTTTAAACTATTTCATGTAATCTAATAATTTTTATTAGATTCCTTTAAGACCCTCAAGTGGTATTAGATATAATCTGTGATTAAATTATATGAAATCCTGCATTACAATGAAGAAAATTAAAAAAACGTATCAAATTGGGATTTTCTAGAATTTCATGTAAAATAGATTCCCCTTCTGAATAATTTTTCTGCCTAATGGTCATCATGGATTACCCTTATACAATAGTGTTCTAAAAAAGGGCCACCTTGAGTTACCCTTATAAAGATTGGTCCACCTAAGGGTAATCCCATGGATCATGTGAATGTAATTTCTTATGTATGAGTAAACTCTCAATTTCCTTCACTATATCATTCTAATAACTTCTACATGTCAAGGTATGGTGCATGATGGTTTTCATATTTTGGTAGTACTATATTTTAGAGGCTTCAATAAAGGTCTTTGCATATTGCCTTGATTAAATGGGATATTTTAAGCACACAATAAGGTAGATTTATACATACCATTAATTTAAGAGTTTACAAAAAGGTAAAATTGTATGTACCCTTATGTTTTGTTTTTTATAAGAGGTTCATGGATATCAACCCTTATGTATACTTTTTTTGTAAGGGTAGAGGGACAATACTCATTTGTAGAATGTGCATTCTGTGTAAGGGTAACCTGAAAATGATTTTAATAAATGTTTTTAACTTTTTTAATGGGTTTTATGATTTATAAAATATTTATAAATTTTATTAAAATGTATTATGGGAATATTTAATTTATAATGAATTTTCCATTAATAATAAATGATTTATAATTAATTAAATAAATGTTTGCAAAACATTTTTATTTCCAAATATAAAATGATAATATTTAAAATACATTTTAAAAAACTATATTTCTAGTCTTATGATATTATAATAAAATATTTTATTTGTAGATCAAAATAAATAGTTTATAAATTGTTATAAATTATGTAATGAGGTAATAATACAAAATCATTATATTTAAATTATGAATTGGTCATATTTAATTAATCTTAATTGTTCACATTTAAGGGTAATTATTTTGATACTATTTAAGCTACGTTGAATGTTTTTTGATGAATTATATGATTGTGAATTAAATAATATTAAGTATATGGTATTAGATTATGCATAAATAATATAAATTTAAATTTAAATTGATTATAATTCATAAAACATCATATATTTAAAATGTAAATATCACATATTAATAGATATGAAATTTTTCATATTACCATGAATATAAAGTGTTTCTATTCAAAATTATGGATTGAATTTAAAATATTATTTTAATATTTATGGAATTCCCATAATATAAATATGAAATCATAAAATTTTTATAATTATGATTTATTTATTAATTGTTCATAAATATTTTTCACATGTTTAAACACTTCAATAGTTCATTTATTTAAATTTGATTCCATATTTTATTCATAATTATGAATTTTTTATATTTTGAATATGTTTACATTAGTTTAAATGTTAAACTACTTCTTGGGTAGAGCATTTCATTAAATACTAGTAATGAATTTATAATGAATTTAGTTTTTTATCTACCTTGACCTCATTTTGTAATCAAAGTTATTAGCTTGAATTTTGTTATTGGGTGTAGTTTGTTCATATTTGGTGTTAGGGATATCATGAATTGAATTCTATCTTGAGAAATGTCTCAAAGGGGATTAGTACATTGGGTCATACTACCTTCCTATATGGATTCATATTCCTTTTCTAGGATCGGGAATGGGGTTGGATACCTATTTCTCTAGGCCTACTTAGGTGGATTTTTATTATCTCTTATAAATCTATACCTTTACATAAATTGATCATGTTCTCTATGCATATAGTGTATTTGTAAATACCCGTAAAATTCAAGAAAAATTTTTTTTTCTTAATTTTCTTTGGGATTTTACAAGATCACGGTTTCTGACAGCACCTGATTCTGAGGCCCGGTGTGCCCGGAATCATTTTCCGAAGTTTAGATCAGGTACGTTCAGTGAACGAACGAGCAGGTTTTCCTAACTTTTGAACTGGTGGTCAGAATCAAAATCTGAGGACACCGATGGAATCGCAGCACCGGTAATTGCTTAGAAACACCTTTTCCGGAGTTTCCTTTGCTCGGGTGTGGTAATTAAATTTTTTTGGTTAAGTAAAGGAATAAAATTAAAATGGTACGACCAATTTTTATTTTATTTAAAGTTGTTTAACCTAAGCTAAGTGGTTGGGGTGGGACCCACTATATCATACTCTACTAGGTAGGATATTTTTTGGGTGGGGCCCACACAAGCCCCACCTTTTTCAACCCCCTACCCCCCCCCCCTCCTTTAATTAAGTAACGCACCTGCACCTCCTTTAAATGAAGTCAACTCTTGCATTTATCTAGATACTAAACGCCTCTTTTAATTGGGCGGTTAAAACATTTCAATTAATTCAATTAATTGATTGATTCAATTTTTAATTTTAAAAAAGTTTGGCTTGTGCGTTAATAAAATAAGACAAGTCTTATTTTTATTAAGGGGTTCATTGTGCAGAAGGGCTTGGGAGAATTTACTCAAAGTCTTGAAGTTCTTCTTCCTCGATGAAGAACGCGAAGAACGCCGACCTCCGACGATGGACGAAGGTGAGAGATGCCTTCCTCGGAGATCGACGACCCCACGAACATTCCTTCATTCCTTCTTCCCACGTCAAAGGAAGGGAGACACCATTCCTCCTCAGACGATCTCCGTCAACGTGTCCGGAACCTTCTTCTGCGACGTTCAATTCTGCGACGAGCCTTCGTTCAACAAACACTTGAGGTAGGGCGATTTTTTTCTTTTTGTTCATGATTACTTTCATCGCTGATTATCATCTTATTTGAGCCGCCTGATATCGCAATAACGAGAGGAGGTCGGACCGCACGAACACGGCCGACCCTCCTCCCCCCCCCCCCCCTTGATTGTTGATTTGTTGCAGCGTGTGTAAGGTGGCGCGGTGTCGTTGCACCGCGCTGAAACTATGGGAATGGGCGAAGAAGCGTGGCGCCGTCACGCCGCGTTGTTGAATTAGAACAAACCGTGGCGCCATCGCGCCCCGCTGGAGAACCTGTAAGAGACTGTGGTCGGAGCAGGGTCGCGGTGGAGGGGCGCGGTACCATCGCGCCGCGCCGGACGGACCAAGGTCGCGGACTTTGGCCGCGGTGGAGCAGGGAGCGGTGGCGCTTCCGGCGTCGGAGCAGGGGAAAGACACCGCGCCGGTCCCGTGGCAGTAGCAGCCGGCCTGCCAGAGCGGGCCGACCGGTCAGGGGAGAAACCGGGGGTTCCTAACCCCCGACTGGGAAGCAGGAGCGGCCCCCCACGTGGGGGCCGCGTTTAATTAGACAGGGGGGCAGCCCCCCCCCCCTGTCCGCCCAGCACGGTTACACCGAGCTGGATAGCGGACTGCGCCCAAGCGGGCCAGACCCAGACCCGGGTCGGGTCGACCTAGTTCGGGCCGACCCATGGGGGTCTCGAGCCGGGTCGGTCTGGGCCCAAAACCCCTATTTCTGGACCTCTTTCGGTCTTTTTCCCATAACTTGGGCTTCGAACCTTAGATCGACACACTGTTAGCTATGATGTGATCCTTAGATCGAGACTGTCATTTCGGTATAATACACTCAGGATTTCGGATAAATTTGGGTTCGGCCGAGTTGGTTCGTACACGAAACCAACCAGGCCCTCGGAGCGGAAACACTTATAACTAGAGCTCTGGACGTCCGATTCACGTGTCGTCGACTTTGTTGGATTCCTCTTAGTGAGACGGACCATTTTGCTTACTCCACTCGAGGTTTGGACGCATTTGGAGTATGGTCAGGTTGGTTTTGACTTAAAAACCAACCGGGCCCCTGAGACGAAAAAGCCAATAACTCACAGACCGGACGTCCGATTGATGTGTCGTCTGTGACGTTGAGTTCCTGTTGACGAGACGGAACTTTTGGATACTTCAACTCCAGACTTCATGTCAGTTGATGTATCAGTCCCTCGGCTCATGGAGCGGATCCTCCCGAATGATCTTGCTGTGTGCGGGAACCCTAGAGCTGGCTGCGACGACAATGAAGACAGTACGGGAATCCTCCGTGGGTTCGACAGCGACAACTACAGCACTCAGCGATCCCTAGTGGATCAGTGCTACCGATCCTGTGTGGCTCAGCGCTCAGCAGTCCTGTGTGGTCCAGTTCACTTCGATCATGTGTGCGTCAGATCCTGTGTGGGTCATTGCGGGGGTTAGTTACCTATAGAACCTTTGTGGGTCATTGAGGGGGTTAGTTACCTATCGATCCTTTGTGGGTCATTGTAGGGGTTACTACCTATCGATATTGTGTGGGTCCGACAGCTTATATGAATCAGTGGCTACATCTGATCATCTATATCGTTATTCGAAGAAGTATATCCTGTGTGAGCTGAGCCTTGACTTTCAATCATTATCTTTGATATGATTGTATTGCTTTCCTATGTGGATTGTTTTGTGCTATCCTGTGTGGATGTGATCGAACTTGGGCTCGGATGCTGGGGTCGAACTGGAATTGATGACTTAGATATATGTATGGGCATATACCTAAGTAGTGTCGGATGTTACTTCATGATTGTATCTTTCCTTTGTGGTTTATCCTTTGTGGATTCTGGGAGGCCTTCGGGGGTCTCGGGGTCCCTACTTAGTAGCGTATACTCACCCCTACACAGGGTATTCTCACACTACGTTTTGTTGGTTGCAGACGACGGACAGCGCTGATCGTGGTTGAGGCTTACGGAGCAGGTTGGTACCTGGAGGTGGACCACTGGGCTGGACGTACTTGAAGCGGATGGCTGGACCCGAGGAGCTGTGGAGGCTATCTGTACCCACCTTTCAGGTGGGAATTCCTGTGGACGGCTTGACATTGCGGCTTTACTTTTCAGTTGTTGTACTCCCTTTTTCAGTTGTACTTTACTTTCAGTTTGGGTTTGTATTCTGGCCCACTTACTTTTCCGCACTTACTATTGTACCTAGTTTTACTTAGTGTTTACTTTTTCTTTCTTACTCTGTGTGTTTGTTTACTTTATAAAGGCAATTCCTTCCCTTTTTATCGGGAATTACGCCTTGGTGCTAGTCTCCAGCCCCTGGCCTATGGGAGCCGGGCTTGGGGTAGTCACGGTACGGGCCCTGAGGGCAGGTCGTGACAAATTGGAATTAGAGGAGTTCGGTTATACCGTAGAACTCAGGACTCTGATCTTTTTATATGTGAAGCAATAATGTTAAGAGTATTGAGTGTGTTTATCAGTCTAGGGAGTCCAGTGTGGGTGTGGCGGCTGACGTATCCGTACACCAGGACCCTGACTTCTGATTTCCGACTTAGTGCACGAAAACATTGATTGCATGTGTATTTCATGTTTTCTTTGTGATTACTTTGTGTCAGCTCACCAGGTATACTATTTGACCGTGGCACACCTGTTTATTTTCAGGATGTCCCCATGATGGCAGCCAGCTAGGGTTCCGAGTTCTGTACGTGACGACAACCCACCGAGCGATGAGGCCTCAGTGCAGGGCCCTATTACTGCAGAGGCACCGGCGGTACCACTACCCGCCGAGCCACCGATGCTACCAGCCCCAGTCGCTGATAGTGCACGTCACCTTAGTGCACTGCATGAGTTTCAGCGTCAGTGACTGCCCAGGTTCCATAGAGAGACAGACCCTCAGGCAGCCGAGGATTGGCTGGAGGCAGTTGTACCAGTTTTCCGTTTAGTGGGGAAACCAGCTGACCTCATGGTGATCCTCGCAGCGATCCTCCTGCACGCGGTAGCAGGAAGATGGTGGAGCATGATGCTCTAGGTTCATGACGAGGCATCGCTCCTCTGTACGAACTTTGAGATCCTATTCCGCTCGGAGTTTGTCCCATACACCCTCTGTGCGGTTCACATCCAGGAGCTTCTACAGCTACAGCAGGGCAGCATGACGGTCGCCCAGTACTCGGCGAGATTTACAGACCTCTCACGCTATTCGATGGACATGGTACGGGACCCATTCTTCCAGGCTCGGACCTTCGAGCAGGGATTGAGGAATGAGATGAGGGCATCGCTGATGTCCCTCAGCATTCCGACACAGGCAGGAGTACTGGAGCGAGCCCTTCTCATCGAGAGATTCCTTGTTAAGCCTTCATCAGCAGCGAGACCTACCGCAGGGCGGCACGTAGCAGATTCTTCTGTAGCTGGTAGTCGACGGATGACACATGGGTCCATGCGGACTAGACCCTCAGGCGGAAGACCTCAGTACACTGGCTCAGAGGTGCGGGGCACACAGCGCAGAGCCAGTCTTGCGAGAGGCAGACAGTGCTACGCATGCGGCGGGCAGGGCCACATGGCTCGTGACTGCCCGACCCGTCGTGCGAAGGAGCAGCAGATGGTTGAGGGACCACCCAGGCAGAGGCATAGGGTCGACCATGGCGGTCCGCAGGGAGCAGGCGGACGAGGTAGAGGAGCTGGCCGAGTAGAAAATGGTGGGCGACGCTTTGAGGCTCTACCACCACCACCACCAGGAGCCCCACCCCAACCTCAGGGAGATGGCGGGCAAAGACAGAGTCAGCTTTAGGCAGTGGAGTCCTACGACCACGGCATGCCTGAGATGATTCAAGGTACTATTTGTGTCTACTCCACCCTTGTTGCAGTTCTTATGGACAGAGGAGCGAGTCATTCTTTCATTGCCTCTGCCCTTGTTCGGAGCTCGGAGAGTCCGACGGAGCCATTGGCTCAATCCTTATGGCTAGAGACTCCTGCGGGAGCCGAATCGACGATTAATCACTGGTACCGGTAGTGTGAGCTTACTCTAGGAGGCGATAGCTTCGGCTGGGATCTTCTTGTAGTAGCATCGGGGCCTTACAACGTCATCTTGGGCATGGATTTTTTATCTATAGTCCATGCTCAGATTGACTGTATTAGGCGCAAGGTGCGATGTGTACGCACAAACGGGAGCAGGTTCACCTTCACCGGAGAGAAGGGAGCCTTTACAGCACAGGATGGACTCATGCAGAGGAGAGGACAACCCATCACTCATCAGTTGGCTAGCCTCATCCTAGGATCAGTTGACGTGCGGAGTCCTGGTTTTCCTACAGTGGTGGATCAGTATGCGGACGTTTTTTCTGACGACGTTCCAGGACTACCTCCTCACAGATAGGTAGACTTTTTTATTGACATGTATCCCAGGACAGCCCAATATACACTCCAGCATATCGGATGGCCCCCACTGAGCTTCGAGAGCTACGGGTACAATTGGAGGACTTGCAGGGCAAGGGATTCATCCAACCCAGTGTTTCACCCTGGGCTTCCCCGATATTGTTCGCCAAGAAGGCGGACGGGATCTTGAGACTGTGTGTTGATTACCGTCGCCTGAACCAGGTGACTGTGAGGAACAAGTATCCGCTACCGAGGATTGACGACCTCTTCAATCAGCTCAATCGAGCACGGTGGTTCTCAAAGATAGACCTTAGATCAGGTTATCATCAGCTCAGAGTTCGAGACGAGGATGTGCAGAAGACAGCCTTCAGATGTCGGTATGGCCACTATGAGTTCTTGGTTATGCATTTTGGTGTGACCAACGCTCCAGCAGTGTTCATGGGTCTCATGAACAGGATCTTTCAACCATACCTCGATCGATTTGTCATGGTCTTCATCGACGGCCTATTGATATACACGACAACTGAGGAGGAGCATGCCTACCACTTGCGGGTTGTACTGGAAACACTCTGATAGAACCAGCTTTATAGTAAGCTCTCGAAGTGTCAGTTCTGGATACGTGAGGTCCACTTCTTGGGACACGTCATCTCTGAGGCGGAAGTTGTGGTGGATCCTTCGAAGATCGATGCAGTACTTGCTTGGGAGCCACCCAGGAGCGTGACGGTGGTGCGGAGTTTCATGGGGCTAGCTGGGTACTACCGAAGATTCATGCCAGACTTCTCCAGAGTTGCGGTACCACTCTCAGCTTTGACGAAGAAGGGGAAACCCTTTGAGTGGTCAGACAGATGTCATCAGAGCTTCCAGGAGCTGAGACAGAGATTGACCAGTGCGCCTATCCTGAGGCTACCGGAGGAGGGAGTAGGGTATGTAGTCTACTGTGATGCATCAGGTACCGAACTCGGATGTGTCCTAATGCAGTAACGGGTCGTGATCACCTATGGATCACGTCAGTTGAGGCAACATGAGCAGAACTACACTACCCATGACCTGGAGTTAGCAGCAGTGGTCTTCGCTCTGATGATGGGGCGACTTTTGAGGAGGCCCCAATGGAGATCGAGGATCGACAGGAGCGGTTCCTATGTGGATGGTCGATTCCTATAGTGTGCATCATATGGCAGCACGGGAACCTCCAGAAGAGCACTTGGGAGCGGGAGGCTCAGATGCGTGCACAGTACCTACATTTGTTTCCCTAGTTTATGATGTATATTTACGGGAACGTAAATCCCTGAGGTGGGAGTAATGTAAAGACCCCTAAAAATCAAAGGAATTTTTTTTTCTTAATTTTATTTGGGATTTTACAAGATCACATTTTTTGACGGCACCTGATTCTGAGGCCCAGTGTGCCCGAAATCATTTTCCAAAGTTTAGCTCGGGTACGTTCAGTGAACGAATGAGCGGGTTTTCCTAACTTTTGAACCGGTGCTCGGAATCGAAATCTGAGGACACCGATGGAATCGCAGCGCCGGTAATTGCTTCAAAACACCTTTTCTGGAGTTTCCTTTTCTCGGGTATGGATATTAAATTTTTTTGGTTAAGTAAAGGAATACAATAAAAATGGTGCGACCAATTTTTATTTTATTTAAAGTTTTTTAACCTAAGCTAAGTGGTTGGAGTGGGACCTACTATATCCTACTCCACTAGGTATGATATTTGTGGGGTGGGGCCCACATGAACCCCACCTTTTTCAACCCCCATCCTTTAATTAAGTAACGCACCTGCACCTACTTTAAATGAAGTCAACTCTTGCGTTTATCTAGATACTAAACGCCTCTTTTAATTGAGTGGTTAAAACATTTCAATTAATTCAATTAATTGATTGATTTAATTTTGAATTTCAAAAACATTTGGCTTGTGTGTTAATAAAATAAGACAAGTATTATTTTTATTAAGGGGTTCGTTTTGGATAAGGGCATGGGAGAATTTTCTCAAAGTCTTGATGTTCTTCTTCCTCAACGAAGAACGCCAAGAACGCCGACCTCCAACGACGGACGACTGTGAGAGACTCCTTCCTCAGAGATAGACGACCCGACGAACATTCCTTCATTCCTTATTCCAGTGTCAAATGAAGGGAGACACCGTTCCTCCTCGGACGATCTCCTTCAACGTGTGTGGAACCTTCTTCTGCGACGCCTTCTTCCGCGACGTTCAATTCCGCGATGAGCCTTCGTTCAACAAATGCTCGAGGTAGGGGGATTTATTTCTTTTTGTTCCTTATTACTTTCATCGTTGATTATCGTCTTATTTGGGCCGCCTGATATCGCAATAACGAGAGGAGGTTGGACCCCACGAACACGGCCGACCCTCCTCCCCCCCTTGATTATTGATTTTTTACAACGTGTGTAAGGCGGCGCGGTGCCGTTGCACCGTGATGAAACTATGGAAATTGGTGAAGAATAGCGGCGCTGTCGCGTTGCGCGGTTGAAGTCGAACAAACTGTGGCGCCGTCACGCCGCGCCGGAGAACTTGGAAGAGACTGCGGCCGGAGCGGGGCCGCGGAGGAGGGGCGCGGCCGGAGCGGGGTCGCGGCGGAGGGGTGCGGCCCCGTCGCGCCACGCCGGACGGACCAAGGTCGCGGCCTTTGGCTGCGGCGGAGCAGGGAGTGGCGGCCGACTACCAGACGCTAGTGTCGGAGCAGGGGGACGGGACCGCGGCGGTCCCGTGGCGGCAGCAGCCGGCCGGCCGGAGTGGGCCGACCGGTCAGGGGAGAAACCAGGGGTTCATAACCCCTGGCTGGGAAGCAGGAGCCCCCCCCCCCCCCCCTTGTCCGCCCATCTCGGTTACACCGAGATGGCCAGCGGACCGCGCCAGTGCGCCGGGCCGGGCCATGCCCAAGAAGGCCGGACCCGGACCCAGTTCGGGTCAACCCAGTTCAGGCCGACCCATGGGTTCTTGGGCCGGGTCGGTCCCGGCCCAAAACCCCTATTTCTGGACCTCTTTTGGTCTTTTGCCCATAACTTGGGCTGCGGACCTCCGATCGACGCACTGTCAGTTGCGATGTGATCCTTGGATCGAGACGGTCGTTTCAATATAATACACTTAAGGCTTTGGAGAACTTTGTGTTCGTCCGGGTTGGTTCGTACACGAAACCAACCGGGCCCTCGGAGCGGAAACACTTATAACTTGAGCTCCGGACGTCTGATTGACGTGTCGTCGACTTTGTTGGATTCCTCTTAGTGAGAAGAACCTTTTGGCTGACTCCGCTCAAGGTTTGGACGCAATTGGAGTATGTTCGGGTTGGTTTTGACTTAAAAACCAATCGGGCCCCTGGGAAGAAAAATCCAATAACTCACAGAACGGACGTCCGATTGACGCGCCGTCTGTGACGTTGAGTTCCTGTTGATGATACGGAACTTTTGGATACTTCAACTCCAGACTTCGTGTCAGTTGAAGTATCAGCCCCTCGGCTCGTGGAGAGGATCCTCCTGAATGAGCCTGCTGTGTGCGGGAACCCTAGAGCTGGCTGGGACTGCGACGACAATGAAGACAGTACGGGAATCCTCCGTGGGTTCGACAGCGACGACTACAGCACTCAGCGATCCTCAGTGGATCAATGCTACCGATCCTGTGTGGGTCTGATCCTATGTGGGTCATTGTGGGGGTTAGTTACCTATCGATCTTTTGTGGGTCATTGTGGGAGTTAGTTACCTATCGATCCTTTTTGGGTCATTGTTGGGGTTAGTACCTATCTATCCTGTGTGGGTCCGACAGCTTAGATGAATCAGTGGCTACATATGATCATCTCTATTGTCATTCGAAGAAGTATATCCTGTGTGAGGTGAGTCTTGACTTTAAATCATTATCTTCGATATGATTTTCTTTCTTTCCTATGTGGATTGTTTTGTGCTATCCTGTGTGGATGTGATCGAACTTGGGCTCGGATGCTGGAGCCGAACTGGAATTGATGACTTAGGTATATGTATGGGAATATACCTAAGTAGTGTTGGATGTTACTTTGTGATTGTATCTTTCTTTTGTAGTTTATCCTTTTTGGATCCTGGGAGACCTTCGGGGGTCTCGGGGTCCCTACTGAGTAGCGTATACTCACCCCTGCACGGGCTATGCTCGCACTATGTTGTGTTGGTTGTAGATTACAGACAGCGCTGATCGTGGTTGAGGCTTGCAGAGCAGGTCGGTACCTGGAGGTGGACTACTGGGCGGGACGTACTCGGAGCAGACTGCTGGACTCGAGGAGCTGTGGAGGCTATCTGTACCCACCCTTCAGGTGGGACTTCCAGTGGACGGCTCGACATTGCGAATTTACTTTTCAGTTGTTGTACTCCCTTTTTCAGTTGTACTTTACTTTCAGTTTGGGTTTGTATTCTAGCCCACTTACTTTTCCACACTTACTATTGTACCCAGTTTTACTTAGTGTTTACTTCTGATTTCTTACTCTGTGTGTTTGTTTACTTTATAAAGGCAATGTCTTCCCTTTTTATCGGGAATTACGCCTTGGTGCTAGTCGCCAGCCCCCGGCCTATGGGAGACGGGCTTGGGGTAGTCACGACATGGGCCCTGAGGGCGGGTCGTGACAGTATTCAAATATGTTTGATTATAAATTCCATCTATTTTTGGTTGAGTAAAATAAATTTGTACCTAGTGTAAATAGTTACTCATCAATATAGTTTGAAAATATTGGTTTGGAAGAGGAAATAGGATTCAAAAAAAATAGAATAATTCACAAAAATTTAATTCCATATAAAATGATGGTGAGATTAAGTCCCCTCTAAATAAAAAGTGTGATATTCTTTCCAAAGTGTCACTTTTCAAGACCTAAATCAGTCAACCAGGTAATTTTTTAACTCACCATGGGTACCTGTATTTTATCTTCTATAAGGAAAACATGTAATAGGTGACAATGAATCATCCTTGTGTTGGTTATCCCATGGTAGAGTTTCCTTTTGTCATATTTTTTAATTAGTTTTTTATGTTTTTTCCGGGTTACACTTAGCTGGTAAACCCTTCGAAATGATACTAGATGAATAGAGTTGAGTGAATCTATATGATGTATTTGGATGTAGATTTATCTGCCCAAATATCCAAGAGTCTCAATTATTATGAATAGGATAATTCCCTGTCAAAATAACTAATTTGTGAGAGGAAGACCCTAAAATACTCATTACATAGTGATATATGGATCCTGGATCACTAATAAATATGATTTAAAAGGGGGATAATTTTAGTGGGATCCCATGTAACACCCTATTAAATTTATTTTAGGTATGTACTAATATTTTATTTTGGATTCCTTTTTTGTTGGGTGATTATTGTCGATCATGAAATTGGGAGAATACCTGTAATAGAGAGTCTAAGTGTTTTTTGAATTTTTATCATAAAACCTATGTTTTATGCTTCTTTTTGGGAACTTACATGTCATGTAAGTATAGAACATGGAATGTAATGTATTATAGGTAGAATTCATGAACTAGGTTCATTAAGTGCAAGGCTTACACACGGTGTAATAGGTACTCACATTTTATGAAGAAAAATATGGTTTATAATAAAAAGGCAATGGTTTTATTAGCATATATGATCCTTGTTGATTAAACAATATTTAAATGGGTTACACACCATGTAAATGTAATGGTATTGGTTTTTTGGGTGCTATACAAGTGATATGTTTCATTTTTATATTGGTATAGCCCTCCTCTCCCAACCTAGAGTTTCCCCTAGCTGATTCTGGGTGACTTATTCCCATACAGATTACTTCATTCAGTGATTTATCTCTATTGTATTTTGATTAATTCATATTGGTAAGTGTTCTTTCTGTTTCTTCTTAGTTTTTTTAGGCTTCAGTTTGGTTTTGGTTTTGTGATTGGATGGTTATTTCTATTAATCCTTTTCAGTATCTTCTAGTTTCATGCCTTATGAATGAAAATATTGTGGTTTCCAATCCCCATTTTCAAAGGATGTTAGGTTTCTTACATCGTTGATGTAGGTGGATCTATTCAAGTGTTCTAATTTATTTTGAAATAAATGTATTTTAAAACCCTATAGCATATTGGATTGGACTTGAAAATGGTTTTATAAAAAAATGTGAGAAAGGTTTTTAAAACTATAAGAAAAAACATTGCACGGTGGGATCCTTGGGTATATCGGCAAAGAGACACTTGTAGCCTTAATGTGTGTGAAACTACTTGGAGCTAACCTCTTGTATATATATGGAATATGGAAGGAATCAATATTATTTGGATACAACCTTATTCCTTTTTAGGCATTTGAGTGTCTAGTACGTATTTTCCCATGGTCCAAAACCTATCTGGAAGGTGCATTGTTGTTTCTTGTTATTTTGTGCATGATGGATTATTTCATGGATGTTGGATCAAATTTTTATTCCCACACAATATGTTTAACTTCTTTTTTATATGACTGGCATGTTTTTATATTTTTAAAATATGATATGAAATTTTGGAAAACTCAATGATTTTTTTTAGAAATGTTTTTAAATTGTTTTTTATAAAAAAATTATTGAAAAAATAATTTGTTTTAAAAGTTAGAACTTGTGAATTATTGATAGTAGAACTTGTATATATTATTTGTTGGTTACCTACTATGATCTATTTCACACACTGTAAATATGTATTTGGGAATATATAGACCTTATTTCATAAGATACTAGTAAATGGAGGAGAATTGTGAAGCATGATGGGTTCTATTTATGTCAATGTTTTTATTTTGGGATGGTTTTTAGGTAAAGGTGGGTCTCATGGTGACTAGTTGGTCTATACATGTCGTCTTTTTGGATTTTACAATATTTGGAATAGTTTTATCATTCTTTTTTACACTTTTACTCTGGTTTTATGTCTTGTTCTTCCTATATTCAAGACATTTTTCATTATAATTTTTCAAACTCTCCCTTTAATGGGATGTTTTGGGTGATTGTTCTGGTTAACCCATGTTAGTCTATTAAAATTTTGTTATCAGATGTTTTTCTTCATCCTGAATTGTATTTGAACTACCTAAGTTGGTTTTTTTATTGGGTAGATATACGTCTGATCATCGGTATTTGGAAAGTGTGTGCGGAAAAGGGTCTTGGCCAACTCACTCCCATGACTGAATCTAAGTTACCATGGGTAGTCTGATAATATTTACTTAATTAAAGATCTATTATATAGGTTAATTTGGATAAATTTTATGTATAATATATTTAAATTTACCTATATGCTGTTTTTTGGGACTTAGTGTGTGTGATGTCATTTGAATAAACTAAGTGGGGGTTTATTTAGATGATCAATTTCATTTAAAAATGTGTTTAATTTATGATATAATTCATAATTTATTTAAATATTATCATTTTAAATCATCTTATTAGGTTATGTTAGTTGGTTCAATGGTTTTGGAATTTTCTTGTGATTGAATGTTTATTTTCATGTGTTTGAAAAACAATTCCTCCTAGAAGAGCTCTTTATAATATGAGAGGGGAAGCTGTGAGGTGGGTTATATAGGTGGATCCTCTAATGGATCCTTATTTGTTTGAAGTGGTGATTCGTACCATTACTACTCTAGGGTCGGTGGGACTATACAGTGCATGCTAAGTTGCATGAAGGTCTTTCTTGGTTTTCCTTCAACAATATATTTTATCGGCATTTTTATACTAAGAATCTACATGTGAAAATGTATTAAGAGTTTTAAACTATGGATTAAGAGGTGAGTACCATTCGAGAGTACTCTACCCATTTGGCTGAGTTGGTGTATCTGGCACCACATCTTGTCACTACATTTTTTTTTAAAGTTTGGGGCCGAAGCCTCATTTTATTAATAAAGCAAAGAAAAGACCTATTTTAACTGGGAAAAGGAAGACCCATTACATAGCCCGAAGGCCCAGTGGGCTTGTATCCCATTACATAGCCTGTAGGCCCAATTTTTTTTCCCAATCCCCATTCTGTGAATAGTAACCCGGCTGCTACAGTACCCGCACAGAACCGCCGCCACTACAGTGCCCTGCTGCCGCTACAGTACCCACCGATCAATAGTATCGTCACTGCTACAGTACTGCTACTGTACTGCTATAGTAACCTGCGCCCAATGGGTTTTGAACCCCCATTTTTCATGTAGTATTACGGGGTGATTACCACATCTTGTCACTAATGATTTCATGAAGGCTCAGAGGTTTTATATAGGGAATAGGGTTGATATTCGGTCAATGATAGTTATTTTATTCTTTATAATCTTTATATAAGTAGTGGATAAAGAATATTTGGAATAAGAATACATAACTTGGAGGGAGAGTATGAGCGGAGATTTAGTTGGTGTGATTGTTAGCTAGGGTACTTATTCTATCAGGAAAAGGAAGCATAAGAGTGGTCATTTTTCTATAGGACATGTTTCATGGGATTCTTTGGGGAGAAGCAAATTTTTTCTACCACTATCGGTGGTGTGGTCATGCTAGGCCTTAGTGTATAGAGGCTCCTAGGACTTTTCATATTTATTGGCTAGTTGGCCATCTGAAATGTTTTTGTCGGAAGATTTCCCAAGGAAGTAAGGAAAGATCCACTTTCACCAACAGAATATAGGTTCATGTTGATGCTCTGAAATATGGTGGGTCTGATTATCAGGCTAAGGGGGTTTCTAAGTTTCTATGTTGGGATGGATTTATGTGCACGAGCATGACCTAGATGAGTCTTAATAAGAGTTATCTACTACTAGAGGTATGGTGTTTATTTATTATTAAACGGTGTTATCTTTGTTTGATATAGGTGATACATATTCTTTTATATAATTTATGTTGAATGTTTTTTGGGGTTTCATTTGGAAATTAATCTATTTTTTCTGATATTTCCATTTCTTTGGGAAAGACTTACGAACAAGGTTTCAAGTTCCTCATTTTTCAGGTGATTATAGTTGGCCTTGAGGTGGTTTAGGATTTCTTAGTTCTTGATCTAGAAAATTGTGAATTAATTATTGACATGTATTGGATGATCATTGTTAAGGTCCAGATAGACTATTATCTTCATTGGATACATTTCTTATCATTCTTTGGGGGCACTCATGTTTTCCATGGTGAGTTGGATTCTAGATCATGAACAGTATGGACCGTTGTTCCTTATTCTGGTATAATCTCATGTAAGTTGTCAAAAAAATTCTTTATTTAGTCGAAACTTAATTGGTCAATAAGATATCTGTTGTTGTGTGTGTGTGACCTAAGGTATTTCTGGATGATTTCTATGTTTTACTACTATAGATAGTGTTTGATTTTACTATTTAACTCCTCCTAAAAATGATGCCCATTTATTTTACATCCTATCAAATGAACCTACTAAGTTTATGGAACATAAATTCTACATTGAGGACCTGGTGGAGAAAGGATTTATCCGTCCAAGCATGTCACCAAGGGATTCACATGTGCTCTTTTCTTAGAATGCAAATAGATGTCTTGGGATTTATACTGACTATAGAAATATGATCCAGTTGACCATTAATAACAATTATCCTTTATCCAGAATTTATGATCTCTTTGATCAATATAGAGGGGATCTTTGGTTTTCCAATATTGACCAATAGTCAGGGTACCATCAATTGAGAGTCTTAGAGGACGACATTCCTAAGACAACATTTCAAATTTGATATGGGCATTTTAAGTTTTTTTTATGCCATTTGGTCTCACTAATTCTCAAATGGTGTTTATGGATTTAATGAACAAAATATTTCATCGGTTCTTTGAAACTTTTGTTTTTGTGTTCATAGATGATATTTTAGTGTACTCCAAGTTAGAGGAGGACCATGGATACCATTTTGGTATTATTCTTCAATCCTTGAAAAAATATCGATTGTATGGTAAATGTTCCAAGTGATATTTTTCGATTTGAGAGGTGAAGTTTTTGGTGAATATGATATTTGGTAGTGGAATCTCATTGGATCCTAAAAATTTTAAGGAAGTTATGTCTTGGGAGAATCCCATAAACATTTTTGAGATGTGAAGCTTATTGGGATTGGCTGGTTATTACAGGCGGGTTTTCACGACTTTTCCAAGCTCGTATCTTCACTGAAAGCTTTAACTCATAAGGTTGTAAGGTTTGAATGGTATGAAAATTGTTAAATATATTTTTAGTATCTAAATATGAGGTTTAATTCAGTGCTAGTTTTGATTCTTTCAGAACCATGGTTAGGCTAGGATGTTTTATGTGACGCTTCTGTTTTAAGTTTTGGGTGTGTCTAGATGTAGGGGATGTAATGAACTAGAATTATATAAATTAAATCTCCATTATTATAGTTATTTCATATAGTATAAATCACATAAAATATCATAAATAACAAAAAACAAACAATATAAATCAATAAAAAATGAAATTATAGGTATTTCTAGAAGTTAAAGAACCTATACTGATGAAATAGTAACTCGACCTTAGTAATAGTAATAAAACCCTTATGAATAGTAAACCAGCCAGTAGAATAATAACCCCACCCATTAAATTATAAATAATATTATATAATCCTATAAATGAAAGTATCATATAATTAAATTATAGTATATGCAAATAAATTTTTCAAAAATTTTAATTAAGTGTTGGTATTTTTCTAAGTTATAAATATTTAATTACTATTGTATAATTAATATAATTATTTAAAAGGAAATTTATTTCTATAAAATGTATTTATAAATTAATATTTTACTTTCTTATGATTTTAATATAATTTTATGAGACATTATTTAATTTTTCAAAATGTTTAAAATTAGTAGTAATTTTAAATTCTGCATTTTTTTAGTAAATGATGGTTTAAATTATAAATTCAATAGCCAATATTTAGAAAATTAATTTCATAAAACTGAGTTCATTTTTTAATTATAAACATTGAAAAATATATAGAGAAAATTTTTGGGATTTTTCTAAAATATTTGAATTTCAGGAATAGTGAAATATATTAATTTACAATATAAGTAAATAAATGAATTCTTGAGTCATGATTCAGTCATGGATGAATAAGTGAAAATTGATTCAAAATCACATACACTAATTACAATATTTCTTCATAACAATCCTCATTATTAGTTTCTTGGTCCAAAATAATAATCTAATGATTAATATAATGAGAAAACACCCCTCTCCGCTATAAATACCACCCATCGCCACCTCTTCTCCTAACATCTTCTAAGATCTTAGAATTGTCAAATTCTACCCAATATACATACCGAGACCCTCCCCAAAATAAATTATCTCTACATATCATCAAAATACCAAAATATTTTCCCAAAGGAGGTTCTCAAGTAGAATGAATTCAAGAGGTATATTCCATTTTCTTTTATTTTAATTTATTTTCATGTCCTTTTATTTTTCTTATTCTGTCCTCACCTCCACTCATAAAAATGGAATGATAAATCTATTACCTTACCTATAATTTAATATTATTATATTAATATAATAATCTTCCATTAATACCCTTTATCCTCTCTTTTTGATCTAATAATGAAATCATCGCCCGTGATGTGTCAATTTACTGACATTGTGGATGATGCGCTTTCATTTCCCTTTAATGACTTAAAGGTTTTTTATAAAACCATATTTAATGGTTCGAATAATATTATAAAATTTATTTTATAACCCATTTTATGTTTTGTAACAAATATATATACGTAATACTAAATGATAAAACAAAACATGTTTGTTGTGATCGAAAACCGCCAAAATTAACCTAAACAATTATCTTTAACTATTTATCTAATGATTCATCCTCATAAAATATAACCAAATGTTTTATAATATCATTTAACCTATTTTAATTTCATTAATAACTTATAACTTCAATTTTGGATTTCTATTTCCATTTTATATGAACTTACATACTCTTATACAAACAAACTAATCATTAAAACTAAGAAAGAGAGAACTCCTGAACGATGAAATTAAAAACTATAACTAATCAAAATGGCCATAAATTAACATACTATTTTATAATAAATCAATTAAATATGTAATTATTTATTAGTTATATTAATTTCATTATTCTGTACATTAAGATAATGTGAAGAACCGTTTCAGACATAAAGTAAGGGATTCTACCTGAACCTCCATTTTTCCTTCAGTTTATTATTTATCTCTCTTTAACCCAATGTAATTATTATTTATATTTATATAATAATTATAAATTATTTTTATATGTTCCAAAATCATTTATCTAAATCATATCGCTCTTATTTTATGGGAAATAAATTTTCTAAAAAGGTTCCATTCTCAATTCTTCTCAATAAGAAACCCTGGTTAAAGGAAACGTCTCAACTTCAAACTTGTTTTCAAATACCATAAATAATCTTATTTAATACAACATTATTTTAATAAAATCACACATTTTGTCATTAAAAAATATCTTGTTTCATTTCTGGTTTTATGTAGACAATTATTCCTTATCTCTTTTAAAGAATCTTTAATATTTTCCTTAAACCACATTAAAATGTTTTATTTCTAATGTTTCTTAAACCCGATTTTTACATGTATTCACTTAAGTTTTACATAAATTAAGATGATATATGACTAACTTCCCTTATGAATTTCCATGTATGATTTAAATCCTCTCTTTCTTGTACACCGTTATGATACACCCTTCTGTTATGCCTTTTTGACATGGTTATTGTAACATCCCAAGTAAGTAAAGAATTAAGGATTTTAATATCTATTTCTATTTATGAATTAGATAGTGTTTTAGAGGCTAAAAATGAGAATAAATCCATTCTTAAGCATAGAATTCTCTAATATTTTTTTAAAATATTGGTTTACCTCCTTTTGATGGTGAACCATTATTAAATATATATTTTGACAATTTTATAAGCTCTATTTGTAAAAATAAACTTATTATTTAGAATTGGGGAATTGAAATTTACTTTGGATAATTTTTTTGTATTTTTCTGACAATGTTTATTTTTTAATGAATAGTGAAAAATACTGCATTTTACTCCAAAACTGCTTTTTCATCTAATTTAATTATATGGATATACTGTCATTTTAATTGGTTTCAAAGTTTAATTAGAATATATTTTTACCATTTAATCCAATTTTAGTCATTTTAATTAATTTAACTTTTGGAATTAGGCATAAACAAGTGTCAAACTTTTGATAGATATTATTTCTAAAAACCCGCTATTTGTTTTGACAACGATAATTATTTTTAAATTAATTACTGAAATTTATGTGTCTAGAATTTGGTAAAATGGATTCCATATTTGGAATCATAAGTTCCAAATTATGTAATTAAGACTCTTTTGTTTTTGTACATTATGAATAGTTACGACGGTAATTATCTTTAATTATCATGATTAATTAGTAATCAGGTAGTTAAGGGTTATAAAATAATATCATAATAATATAAAATGACACAAATATGTGTCCTAATTCTACTGGTTGTATCATGGAAGACCATGGGATGCCTTGTTCCAACTTTGGGACCCCATGGAATCACTTTTGTGTGATAGTGACATCTTATCTTTTTATTTTTAAAGAAAATTAAATATAACAAAAGTATGTAACACCTAAGTAAAAAAAATTAATTTTGTCTAAATAAATTATATATTAGACTATAAATATTAATTGGAAATCTAAAAAGATTTTCTACATCATGGTATTTTTTTATAATTTTTATACATTAAATAAATAAATTTATTTATGACATCATGATGATACAGTGATTACCTCATTAATGAACGATTTAAATAAAATTGAAATATAATGTAAAATCTAAGAATTAAACTTGTCAAAAACCTATTGGATGGGTGGATTTCGAACCCTTATCACCTTATCCTCGAAATATATCATTTTGGTACCTTTCAAATCTGAAACTCATTTTATAATAAAGTAACATTTCATGACTTTCTAAGAGTGCCCCTCCTCCATATTATAAAAGGCCCCCACCTCTACCACCTTACCCACACCACTCAAGCCATTGGCATGGCCAAACTCTACTTATTTTATTTCTCCACATCCCTCTCTTCATCCTAGAATCCCTACCTTTGGCAGAAATCTCTTCAAGAAACCTTTTTTGTTCAAACCAAGGGGAGTTATCCAATTTAAAGGTAATGTCTTCTCTTATGTTCTTTTGTTTTATTTGGATTCTCCATCCCCATCAACTCTTTTTATTCCTTTAATTTGTAACAACACCAGTAACTTCAATATACTATAATTTTGTTATGATAAGGATTTTATTTACACTTACACACACCTTCGTCTAATGGTTAAATAACATACTTTTTCTGTGAGTGGTGAATTACTGCCTCACGAAACGATGATTGTTCAATATTCTTTTAACACCTTTTATGGTGGCCATTAAGATGTCACTCTATTTATATATGATATATATTACGTTTTTCTTTCCTTATGCTTCTTTATTTTTCATTTATGGCATACCTTTATGGTTTCCATTATTGGTAAACGTGATATCTTCATTTTAGGAAGTGCGGACTACCGCCCCCTCAAAGTGATTTGATTCGTTAATTCCATATATGGGATGTATAAAGGTTTGAGTTAATGATATTATATATTATATTATATTGGAATTATAATATACCTTTATATCATTATTATTTCATTCCATTAAATACGAAATAGAAATGAAAGTAGCGTTCATGTGTACGTACGGCTTACCATCTCCATGAACGGTGCATTACATTTCTTACCTCTAAATGTTATGTAATATTATAAATGCATGTATATACTAGATATATATGATATATATGATATATAAATCATGAATATAATTCTGGATATAATGGATATTTTACTACATGAACAACTTGTAATTATAGGAAGTTTATTTTTGACTCAAGTACCAAAGATCAAAAAAATGACCGTTATTAACTTAAATAATTACATAATGTTTATAACATGGTAATAAGTGATATAAAAGGAATAATTAACTTAAAAAAGGTTCCTAAGAAATTATAAATTAACTCAAGTTTATTATTCATGAGATTAAAGAACGATCGAGTCAAGTCGTACATGAGGTAAGGAACTTCGTCTCAATATCCTTTCATTGAGGCATATTTTTTTTATACACAACTTTCTTTTATATGGTGTATAAACCCCTTTGAATTTTACTTTTATTCAAAAGGAATATTTTTATATGAAGCATTTTACTAAACGACAAAAGGGATTTTGATTTGTCTTACGTATGCGGCGACAACGACTTCTCCGCCGTCGTTACCATTATTTGAGTTTTAGCTTCCTCTACAGGCCATAACTTTTTTTAAAGTGAAAAATAAATACCATGTTTTACTTTTCTTTTATTTTGTTTTTGAAAATGGTTTTTATAATGTTTTTATTATATCAATGTGTTTTGATATCTTTTGATTGAAATGTGGAAATGTTATGTTTCCTTTATCCATGTTTTAGGTGATACGATTATGTTATAGTTCTTAGGAATTGTTTATGAAGATGGGTGGTTATATGATAAACTAAGGGAGGGTGATCCCACGATAGCTCTCCAATTAATTGGGTAATTAGAATGATTTAAACTCTATGGTTTCTCCGAAGATATTTAGGGAATATACTGTAATGGGTATTCAAAACGTAACCATGAGGGTTACTCACTATGTAACAATGTTATGAATGCCTCAAGATACCTTTTTTGTATTATGATTTCTATGAGTTATTCATGAGTCTTATGATTTCATGAGGTATGCTAAAGTGCTTATGTTTATGAGTAAAGTATTTTTTCAATGATTCTTATGTATACATGGACTAAGGTTTTCTTTCTGTATTTTTTATATCCCTTACTGAGCTTTTTACGCTCATCCCAAGTTTTTGAAATGTTTTTCATAGGTCAAGGGAAAAGTAAGTGATGTTATGATACTGACGAGGAAGTGTCAAGAAAGAATCCATGTTTTATTTTATATGTTTCCTTTGATGGAAAAAATGAATATTGTCTTTTATGTAACCACCTTGTTTAAATGTGGAATGTAATTCATGATTTATGATCTAATTATCTAAAACTCTAAACCTGAAAATATCCTCAATGTGTATTCTCGTAATAACTCAAGATTAAGTAATGCTTAAGGATGGGGCCTTATAGTTGGTATCATAGGTCGGTTTAGATAACTTTAGGAGTTAGAATTATTTTAAATGATTATCCAAAAATATTTTTTTTATGGTTAAATTGAAATGATATATCATTTTAAGATTACCATGTTGCTTCATCTAAGACATGTTTGTTCAGAGTGGTTTTCTGCAGAGGAAACAAGGAATCAGTGCTCGGAAGGCATGTAGAAGCAAATGACCTTTCGAATCAGCATCCTGAGATGGTCAGAATTGGAACTGAATAGTTTGTTGCAGTAATGGAGCAGCTGACTCAAGAGATAAATGGTGGTGGTATCCATGCACGAGATCAACCAGATCAACCGTAGAGGAACATGTTAGTAGTGGAACATTTCATGAGGAAACATCCCCCATCATTCAGAGGATCATATGACCCTGTGATAGATGAAGGGTGGATTAAATCACTAGAGAATATTTTTGATGTCATGGGGTGTTCAGAAAATCAAAAGGTTATTCTTGTTGTTTATCGTTTGGAGCATGAAGAAAATCAGTGGTGGTCTATGGTTAAAAATCTCAGGGACGCTGATGAGATTGATGCTCTTGACTAGGATGAATTCAAAGGTATGTTTCTTGAGAAATATTTTCCTAAGTTTGTTTGACGTAGGATGGAAAAACAATTATTGGAATTGAGGAAAGAGGAAAACTCAGTGGATACTTAGGAAGAAAATTTCACTCAATTGGCAAGGTATGCTCTAAATTTTATCCGATACCTTGATAGTAAAATCAATGTCTTTTACTCAGGATTAAAGACAAAATATTGAAGGCCTTTAGCTTATCGTGATTTCAAGAGTTATGAAAATCTTGTTTGATGTGCTGAGAAGTTGGAAATGGAGTTTTTCGATGATCAAGTGTTCTATAACAACCAACAAAATAAGAGACTGATGTGGCAAGAGAAAGGGAAGAATCCTTCAAAAAGGTCTGATGGTAAGAAAACTATGTTTTCAGTTTGTGATAAATGTGGTAAAAAGCATGCTGGGGAATGTCTTTTGAATTCTGGAAAGTTCTACAGATGTGGTAATATGGGACATAAGGATTGTGATTGTACTGAAAAAGATCAGGGTTATGGTAAGACCAAATTTTATTTACAGTTAGTGAAATGTTTCAAGAGCAATGAGATGGTTCATTATAGAAACGAGTGTTCGACAAAGAGCTCAAATGATGGGAAGCAGTCAGACTACAAGTAGAAAGGTGTGGTGAAATCCTTTGCAACTACTTTAGCAGATGTTGTGCCATCAAATGATGTGGTATCAGGTACTTTATTTGTTTTTCCAGATTATTCCAATGTGTTGTTTGATTCGGTGTCTACACATTCTTTCATCTCTGAAAAATTTTCTAGTAAATTGGGAATTCCACCACAAGAAATGAATCCTGAACTTGTGGTAAAAACACCTAGGGTAAATGTTGAGGCAAAAAGAATTTATAAGAATCTTCCTATCCTTATCCGTGGAAATAACCTACTATAAAACCTTATTGTTTTACCTCTAGCATAGTTTGATGTTATCCTGGGTATGGATTGGCTCTCTGTTTACTATGCTAAGATTGATTGTAGTGCTAAAGAAGTTTCTTTTCAGAAATAATTTCAGTTTGTGTACAAGAATGAACCCTTATTGTTGATAACATATCAAGAGGCTGAGAAACTTGTAAAAGATGGAAATGAATGTTACCTTGCACATATTGTTGAAAAAAAGGAATCGTTCAGATTAATGATGTACCAGTGGTAAATGAGTATCATGATGTTTTTCCTGACGAGTTTCCTGGAATAATACCAGATCGGGAAGTTGAATTTACTATTGACTTAGTTCCTGATGCTAATCCAATTTCAAAACCCCCTTATTGAATAGATCAAATTGAATTTTTAGAGTTGATGGAGAAATTGAAATATTTATTAGAGAAAGGTTTCATTTGACCTAGCACATCACCATGGGGTGCTCCTATCTTATTTGTAAAAAGAAAGACGGTTCAATGAGACTTTGCATTGATTATAGATCCTTGAATAACATCATTGTTAAGAACAAATATCCTTTGCCTCATATCAATGATTAGTTTGATCAGCTCCAAGGAGCTCAGTATTTTTCAAATACTGAACTGAGATCGGGGTACCATCAGTTGAAGTTGAAGGAAGAAGATATTCTGAAGACTACGTTTCATACAAGATATGGCCATTATTAATTTGTAGTAATGCATTTTGGGTTAACCAATTCACCTACTGTATTAATGGGCCTTATGAATAGAATTTTCCATGAGTTCTTGGATAATTTTGTGGTTGTTTTCATTGATGATATTTTGGTGTTTCGAAAAGTAAAGAGGAGCATGAAAGTCATTTAAGGGTTATTTTGAAAACCTAAAAAGAAAAGAAATTGTATAGAAAATTCAGCAAGTGTAAGTTTTGGTTGCAACAAATTTCTTTCCATTGTCACATTGTTTCTAAAGATAGAATAACTGTTGATCTTGAAAAAACAATGGTTGTTGAAGAATGGCCAAGACCCACAAATGTAACAAAGATTCGTAGTTTTCTTGGTTCGGAAGGCTATTATGGAAGGTTTGTTAAAAAAATTCCCAGTTATCTAGTACAATGACTAAGCTAACTCGGAAGGGTGTTAAGTTTATCTGGACAAAATAATGTGATGATTATTTTCAAGAGTTGAAAAGAAGATTGGTAAATTCTCCAGTTTTGGAACTACCTTTCAAGAATGGTGAGTTTGTTAACTACGGTGAAGATTAATTGAAAGAACTTGGTTGCATCCTAATGCAAAATGATCAGGTAATTTCTTATGATTCACGTCAGTTGAAAACTCGTGATATAAATTACCCTACACATGATTTGGAATTAGCTGCTGTTGTTTTCGCTTTAAAATTTTGGAGGCATAATTTTTATGGTGTAAAGTTTGAAATATATATTGATCACAAAAGTTTAAAGTATATATTCACTCAAAAAGAATTTAACATGACACAGAAGAGATGCATATAATTAATCAAGGATTATGATTGTACAATTCATTACCATCCGGGAAAAGCAGATAAAGTGGATGATTCTTTGAGTCGAAAAAGTAATGCTTCATTAACCATGTTACGTTTGGAACGTGATCCTTTGGTTAAGGATTTGATGAACTTTGTCATAGAAGTTATTGGTGCAGGATGTTCTTCTATTTTGTTTCAGGTATCAGTGAAATCTTCCCTATCAGATAGAATTAAGAAAGCTCAGAAGCAAGATAGTGAGTTGCAGAAAAAGGTAGAGATGGTTCAGAATAGTATGTTACCTAAATTCAACATTGATAATGATTGTGTTTTGAGATTTGGGAAGAGATTGTGTGTTCCTTGTGATTCATAGTTGAAGAGAGAGTTATTATGTGAAGCTCATAGTTCTTCATTTTCAGTTCATCCTGGCAGAACTAAGATGTATAGAGATCTTCGGGAGTATTACTGGTGGGATGGAATGAAAAGAGATATTGCTGATTTTACTGTGAAGTGTTTGACTTGTCAACAGGTTAAAGTAGAGCGACTGTTACCGAAAGGGATGCTTCAGACTTTACCAGTGCCAGAGTGGAAATGGGAGAATATATCCATGGACTTCTTTGTGGGGTTGTCGAAGACACCTCGAGGTAATAATGTGATCTGGGATATTGTTGATCGCTTGACTAAATCTGCCCATTTTCTTGCTATACGAGATACTTTTTCCCTAGATCAAATTTCTCGTTTGTATCTTAAAGAGGTAGTCAGGTTACATAGAGTTACCCTCTCCATTGTATCTGATCGTGATCCCAGGTTTACTTCTAACTTTTGGAAAGGCCTTCAGAAGTCGTTGGGTACTGAAATAAATTTTAGTATAGATTTTCATCCTCACTCATATGGGCATTCAGAATGAACAATTAAAACATTGGAGGATATGCTACGTGCTTGTTCGATGGATTATTAGAAAAGTTGGTACCAACATCTTTCTTTGGTTGAGTTTTCTTATAATAACAGTTTTCATTCCAGTATACAGATGGCACCATTTGAGGAATTATATGGGAAGCAGTGTCAAACTCCCACTTTTTGGGATCAAGTGGGTGAAAGGAAGTTTATGGGACCAGAATTGGTAGAAGATTTGGCATAAAAAGTTCAGTTGATAGAGAAACACATGATACCAGCTCAGAGCAGGCAGAAACGTTATGCGGACAATAGGAGTAAGGATCTCTCTTTTGAGGTAGGTGATCATGTCTTCTTCAAAGTTTCACCATGGAAAAGTGTGATGTGATTTTGTAAGAAATGGAAGCTGAGTACAAGGTTCATTAGACCATATGAAATTCTGGAGAGAGTTAGATCAGTTGCATACCGAGTGGCTTTACCTCCGAGTTTATTTCAGGTACATAATTTTTTTCATGTTTCAATGTTAAGAAAGTACATGCCAGATCCATATCATGTTTTGAGTCCAGACGTAGTTCAGCTAGAAGAGAACCTGTCTTATGAGGAACAACCGGTCCAGATTATTGACCACAGGAAGCAATTATTGTGGAATAAGGTGATTCATCAAGTAAAGGTTTTGTGGAAAGACCACATGATTGAAGTGGCAACATGGGAATCTGAAAATGCAATGATGGATAAGTACCCCCACTTATTCAAAAAGTAAATAAATTGTGGGGACATAATTTTTTAAAGGGGGGAAGGATGTAACATCCCAAGTAAGTAAATAATTAAGGATTTTCATATCTATTTCTATTTATGAATTAGATAGTGTTTTAGAGGCTTAAAATGAGAATAAATCCAATCTTAAGCATAGAATTCTCTAATATTTTTTTTAAAAGATTGGTTTACCACCATTTGATAGAGAACCATTTTTAAATCTATATTTTTACAATTTTATAAGCTCTATTTTTCAAAAAAAAATTATTCTTTATAATTGGGGCATTGAAATTTACTTTGGATAAATTTTTGGTATTTTTCTGACAATGTTCATTTTTTAATGAATAGTTAAAAATACTACATTTTACTCCAAAACTGCTTTTTCATCTAATTTAATTATATGGATAGATTGTCCTTTTAATTGGTTTTAAAGTTTAATTATAATATATTTTTACCATTTAATCCAATTTTGGTCTTTTTAATTAATTTCACTTTGTAATTGGGCATAAACAAGTGTCAAATGTTTGATAGATATTGTTTCTAAAAACCCGCTATTTGTTTTGACAACGGGAATTATTTTCAAATTAATTACTGCAATTTATGTGTTTGGAATTTGGTAAAATGGATTCCATATTTGGAATCAGAAGTTCCAAAATATTTAATTAAGACTCTTTTTTTACATTATGAATAGTATTAACGGTAATTATCTTTAATTATCGTGATTAATTAGTAATCTGGTAATTAATGGTAATAAAATAATATCATAATAATATAAAATGACACCAACATGTGTCCTAATTCTATTTTTTGTGTCATGTACGACCATGGGATGCCTTGTTCCAACTTTGGGACCCCATGTAATCACTTTTGTGTGATAGTGACATTTTATCTTTTTATTTTTAAAGAAAGTTAAATATAACAAAAGTATGTAACACCTAAGTAAAACAATTTTAATTTCATCTACATAAATGATATATTAGACTATAAATATTCATTTGAAATTTAAAAATATTTCCTACATCATGGTATTTTTTTATAATTTTTAGACATTAAATAAATAAATTTATTTATGACACCATAATGATGCAGTGATTACCTCATTAATGAACGATTTAAATAAAATGAAAAGATAATGTAAAATCTAAGACTTAAACTTGTCAAAAACCTATTGGATGGGTGTATTTTGAACCCTTATCACCTTATCCTAGAAATATATCATTGTGGTACCTTTAAAATATGAAACTCATTTTATAATAAAGTAACATTTCATGACTTTCCAAGAGTGCCCCTCCTCCCTCTTATAAAAGGCCCCCACCTCTACCACCTTACCCACACCTCTCAAGCCATTGGCTCAGCCAAAATCTGCTCATTTTATCTCTACACATCCCTTTCTTCATCCTAGAAGCCTTACCTTAGGCAGAAAGCTCTTCATGAAACCCTTTTTGTACAAACCAAGGGGAGTTATCTGATTTAAAGGTAATGTCTTCTATTATGTTTTTTGTTTTATTTTTGATTCTATAACCCCATAAACTCTTTTTATTACTTTATTTTGTTAGAACACCAGTAACTTCAATATAATAGGATGTTGTTATGAGAAGTATTTTATTTACACTTACACACACCTTCGTCTAATGGTTAAAGAACATATTGTTTCTCTGAGTGGCGAATTATTGTCTCACGAAACGATGATTGTTCAATATTATTTTAACACCTTTAATGGTGGCCATTAAGATGTCACTATATTTATATATGATATATATTATGTTTATGGTTTCCTTATGCTTATGTATTTTTCATTTATGGCATACCTTTATTGTTTCCATTATGGGTAAACGCGATATCTTTATTTTAGGAAGTGCGGACTACCGCCCCCTCAAAGTGATTTGATTCGTTAATGCCATATGTGAGACTTATAAAGGATATAGTTAATGATATTATATATGATATTATACTAGAATTATAATATACCTTTATATCATTATTATTTCATTCCATTAAATACGAAATAAAAATGAAAGTAGCGTTCATGCATATGCACGGTTTTTCGTCTCCATGAACGGTGTATTTCATTTCTTACCTCTAAATGTTATGTAATATTATAAATGCATATATATACTGGATATATATGATATATATGATATCTACATCATGAATATAATTCTGGATATAGTTTATATTTTACCACATGAACAACTTGTAATTATAAGAAGTTTATTTTTGACTCAGGTACCAAAGATCGACAAAACGACCACTATTAACTTAAATAATTACATAACGTTCATAACATGGTAATAAGTGATATAAAATGAATAATGAAATTTAAAAAGGTTCTTAAGAAATTATAAATTAACTATAGTTTATTATTCAGGAGATTAAAGAACGATCGAGTCAAGTCGGACACGAGGTAAGGAACTTCGTCTCAATCTCCTTTCATTGAGGCATATTTTGTTTTATACACAACTTTCTTTTATATGGTGTATAAACCCCATTGGATTTTACTTTTATTCAAAAGGAATATGTTTATACAAATCCTTTTACTAAATGATAAAATGGAATGTTTTGGTCTTACGTATGCGACGACAACAGCTTCTCTGCCACCGTGGCCATTATTTGAATTTCAGCTTCCTCTACAAGCCATAACTTTTTTTAAGTGAAAAATAAATACCATGTTTTACTTTTCTTTTATTTTGGTATTGAAAATGGTTTTGATAATTTTTTTATTATATCAATGTGTTTTGATATCTTTTTATTGAAATGTGGAAATGTTATGTTTCCTTTATGCATGTTTTATGTGATATGATTATGTTATGGTTCTTGGGAATTATTTATGAAGATGGGAGGTTCTGTGATAAACTAAGGGTGGGTGAGCCCATGATATCTCTCCAATGCATTGGGTAATGTGAAGGAGTTAAATTCTAAAGTTTCTCCGAAGAGATTTAGGGAATATATTGTAATGGGTATTCTAAACGTAACCATGAGGGTTACTCCCTACGTAAGAATGTTAAGAATGCCTCAAGATACCATTTTATCTTATGATTTCTATGAGTTATTCATGAGTCTTATTATTTCATGAGGAATGTTAAAGTGCTTATGTTTATGAGTAAAGTATGTTTTCAATGATTCTTATGTATACATGGACTAAGGTTTTCTTTCCATATTTTTTATATCCCTTACTGAGCTTTTTATGCTCATCCCAAGTTTTTGAAATGTTTTTCACAGGTCAAGCAAAAAGTACATGATGTGATGATAGTGTCGAGGAAGTGTCAAGAAAGAATCCATGTTTTATTTTATATATTTCCTTTGATGGAAAAAATGAATACTATATTTTATGTAACCACCTTGTTTAAATGTGGAATGTAATGCATGATTTAAGATCTAATTCTCTAAAACTCTAAACCTGAAAATATCCTCAATGTGTATTCTTGTAATAACTCAAGATTATGTAATGTTTAAGGTTGGGGCCTTATATTTATGATACCCAATTATTTCCATGGGTAACCCTTATGTTTATGTTTGATTAGTTTGGTATGATTAATCCTTTGTAACACATATTCATTAACATGTTATGATGGTTGTTCCCAAATTTAACTTCAATTCATTGGGTAATGTTTAGTCTCATGAGACATCATGTTGGGATAGGGAGTGAACCTTATTCCTTTATGGGACTTTGTTCTCAATGTTATATAGTCTCGGAAGTTATCATTGACTCAATTTTATGTCATGTTATATGTTGTTTCCACATTCTAATGATTCCACGATTATATTTTTCCATGTTTTACATGTTATTATTCCATATGATTATTCATGTTCTATTCCTTTTAAGTCATCATGTTATTCCTTCTAACCCATGTGATATGTTTTATTCCTATGCTTATTTAATTATGGGCTTTACATATCATACCTTTTGTTCATATATTCCCTATGTTATCCTATGTTGATTTATGATCTCAAAAGTATTTAGGGTCACATTATTGTGATTAAAGAAAATATTTTTTTTTGGGTTTCATTATGTATAATTATGTGCCAACTATTCCAAATATACTAGAATTTATGATTCTTGTCTTGTAATTCGATTGTTAATTATGCTTAAAATCATGTATCAGTATTTGTTAAAGGCTAGGGTTGGTATGGATTGAATATAGGATGGTCTAGTTTTTTTTGGGGGTTAGGATTACAAAACTCTAGTGAAGGCCTTAAAGATAATATTAAGTAGAAGAAAACATCCCTAAATATTGGTAACTATAGAGTAAGTGGTTTATCAAGAAAATACATCTCTATCTAGAAACATCAAGTGGATGTGATTCTAACATAGATATACCTAGGAGTAAAAAATCTTACAAGGTGTTCTGAGCCTAACTTTGGGTAACCTAGTATATGAAAATGGGCCTTACTGAGAACCTAGTTTGAAACTCCCTAGGGATATTATTTGGTAAATTCATAACCTCATTATGAACCATTATTATGGGAAAAAATAAATACCCATAATAATATATATTAGGAAACATATCATGGATAACCTAGATTAGAAACTAGGGAATCACAATTTAGGATATACTTTTCCTTTACATTTTTATACTTTTATGTTTAAATTTTTCTTTTATTATGTGTATTAGTTAAGTATCCAAGCCCCCTTATTGTAATTTCATTTTCTTATTTTATGGTTGGGAATAGAAAAACTCTGGCCAATAATCAATGTGATAGACATTGTGACCGATTCCCTAATGATATGCCAAATATTATGGGGAAGGGTGCTCAAAACTTCATGATAGTACTTTCTAAGCAGGCTCAAGTTATGAATAATAACTTGAATCGACTAGAATACCCTCATTATCTAAATAGAGAGAAATTTATGGTAAAATAATTTATGTGGAATTTCCTCCCATGTTTAGTGGATCTTTTGACCCCCTCCTTGAAGAACAATCGATTAGCCCCATTGAGAAGATATCTTATGTCCTTTAGTGATCAGAAGAAGAGAAAGTTGTGCTTGTAGTCTATCATTTTGATGGGGAAGTAGGTTCATTGTGGACACTAATCAAGAACACAAAGTCCAAGGAGAAAATTGATTCCATAAAATAGGAATATTTTAAGAAAATATTTTCCAATTAATATTTTCCTTAAACCCTCCATCTTATGATGGAATGGGAGTTCCTCAAACATAATCAAAAGTAAGATGAGTCTATTGGAGAGTATGAATCAAACTTCACAAGGTTTGAAAGATACACCTTCATCTTGGTCATGAACACCAAAAGAAATATGGATCAATTCTTGAGTAGATTAAATATGAGTCTATGAAAAGTGTTAGCAGTTAGAGACTTTAATATCTATAAAGATACTGTTTTTTATTCCCTTAAGTTTGAAATAGATATATGATACTATTATTCATTTCATTGGATAAGGGAAAAAAGGTTGAAAATGGAGTTTAATATGGGTGTATCGATAGATAAATCCTAGGATGGAAAGAATAACCAACTTCCCATGTGTCAAAATTTTTGGAATAATAATCATGGAAATATCTTAAATAGAACCAAGAGATGATTCAAATTTGGAAGATAATGGAATATGGATAATAATTTTTAAAGGGATATGAAGAATCCCACTAATACAGATTAAAAAATGATGGTTTAGATCAACACTCATCCTATAGTGTAGTCTTTAAACTACAAGTATCATAGGATTTATGCAATTCATTTCCCTAATCCAAGGGTTGTTGGAGTCAATCAACAAAAACAACCTCCGAGGAAGCAAGGAAGGGTATATTCTATCACTAATACTAAGGTAGAGATCGATCATGATGTGGTGACAGGTACACTATTTTCCATTCAATAATAGAGAATGCACAATTTGATTATGGTTCTATGAATTCATTCATATATTGAAATTTTGTAGAACTATTTAATCAACACCTCAAAATTTTGAGGTTGAGTTATCTGTAACAACAGTGAATGGGTAAATTATTGAATCCAAAGTATATATCTCTCCCTTGTTTAATGTTTACAGTCTGAACCTCCAAGGAAGTATTTTCTTACTCCTTTTGGATTAATTTGATGTAATTTTGGTCATGGATTGGCTGTCTTTATATAAATCCAACATCAACTGTTAGGAAATGAAGGTCACTTTTCACATCCTAATGCATCCTCCAATTCTATACAAGTGTAAGAAAGAGGATAAATATCCTTTAGAATCATCATCTCAAATGTGGATATTATTTCCTTATGAGAAATCATATCTAGATCAAATGATTTAGACAAAGGAGAGAATCATGCTCGAAGACATGACCATCATGAGGGGTTACATTGATGTCTTCCCAAAAGAGTCGTCGGGTATTCCTCTGGACCGATAGGTTGAGTTCTTAATTGAAAATATTCATGGATATTTTCCTATATCAAAGAAACCATATTAAATTTCCACCATTAATCATGAATAATAGAATAAGATGTTACAAGAGAATATGGGCAAGGGTCTTATATTCCCAAGTGCATCACCATGTGGTGAACCAGCCCCCTTCATCAAGAAGAATGATGGATCAATGTGCCTATGAATTGATTATCATGATATCAAAAATAAATCATGATAAAGAATAAGTATCCCATTACATGGATAGATGACTTGTTTGATCTGCTACATGGGGTCAGTTATTTTTCTAAGGTGAACCTTTGGTTGGGATATCACTAATTAAAGGGTAGGATGTAATATATTCCCAAGGAAACCTTTTTAATGAGGTATGGAAACTATGAGTTCATTTTCATTCCATTAGAAATCATTAATTATACATTAATTTTCATGGATTTAATGAATAGAGTCTTTAGATATTACCTCAACAAATTTTTGGTAGTCTTTGTTGATGATATTATGATATAATCTAAGAGAAAGGAGAAAGATGAGGAGCATTTTAATACTATGTTAACAACCTTTCAAAGGGGAGAAATTTATGAAAAGTACAGTAAATGTGAGTTATGGATGAAGTCAGTATCATTCTTAGGGCATGTTATCACCAGTAAAAGAATATTTGTAGGCCCTTTCAAGTCAAGGTAAATTGAAGAGTGGATCAGGCCAAAATATGTAATAAAGATCTGCAGTTTCCTTGGTCTTTCTAGGTATTATCGATGATTTTCAAAGAACTTATCATGATTTTAAAACCCACTAACCAAACTTAATTACAAAGGAATAAAGTTTGTTTGGAACATTAAATGAGAAGACTACTTCAAAGAGTTGAAGAAGATGTTTATCGCAACACTAGTAATCACACTAATAACAAGTGGGGAACTCTTTGTGGTGTAAAAATATTCTTCAAAGAAGGGCTTAGGTTATTTACTAATTAAAAATGATAAAATTATGGACTAATCCTTAAGAAAGTTAAAAATTCATGAGTAAAACTATCTCACGCATGATTTGGAGTTGGCAGCTGTGATCTTTGCATTGAAAATATAGTAGAATTATTACTATGGGGGAAAAGTGAGATATATACTAATCACAATAGTATGAAACATATAATAACATAGAAGTAAAAAAATATGATCTAGTGAATATAGTTAGAGGTCATCAAGGATTATGACATCTCAATCCACTACCATCCTGGTAAGGAAAATAATGTAGTATATTCTCTAAGTAGAAAGGATTCTACATATTTATCAATGATGAGAATTGATAAGGATAAAATCTTCTTAGATTTGAAAATTAATTAAATGGGAATCCTTATGTAAGGGATATCATAAATCCTTTATAAAATTATTTATCAACCATCCCTCATGGATTAAATAAATAATTCCCAAATAAATGATATGGATATTCAGAAGAAGGTGGAAGCCATAAGAAATGGGAAATCCTCATATTTCAAAATTAATATAGAAGGAGTTGTAATAATTGGGACATGACTATTTGTACCATCAAATCTAGAGATAAAGAAAGAGATTCTAAGCGATGCACATATCTCAACCTTCTATATTCACCCAGGGATCACAAAGATGTATTGATATCTATGAGAGAACTATTATTGGAAAAATATAAATAAGGAGATCGCAGAATATACATCATGATCATGAATGTTAGAGATACATGAATAATCTGGCCAATTTTATGGAATAAAATAGAGCACCACTCATGGTTAAATTATTTAACTATAGGTAGAATGGTTATTATGAAAGATATTTCACTAAACCTTGAGTCCTTTATGGTAATCAGCATCATCATCCACCAAATCCAAAAGAACATCGGAATGATTATACCATCACTACTGCTAAGGGGGAGCCCAGAAATAATGTGGTGATAGGTACAATGGTTATTCATTAAATAATAGTAAAAATAGTATTTGATTTTAGTTTTATTCATTCTTTTATATCCTGTAATTTATTAGAACAATTTAAACACTACCTCAAAATATGGAGGTTGATTTATTTATGAGAATAGAAAATGGGGTGATTGTTGCATCCAAAGTACATAACTTCTCCATAGTTAATATTTATGGAATGAACCTCCCATAAAGTCTAGTATTACTTCTTTTGGTTTAGTTTGATACTATATTGGGAATGAATTTTCTATCTTTATACAAATCCAACATCAACTTTTGGGAAAGGGAGATCACTCTTTACATCCTAAGGCTTCCTTTAATTCTATACAAGTGTAAGGATGTGGATGAATCTCATTTAGAATCATCAACTTAAATATAGATATTATTTTCCTATAATCAAGTATATATTTCTCAAATTATTTGATAAAAATGAGAGAATAATGATTGAATACATGCCCATTATGTGGAACTGCATTTTTTGGGACCAGGTTGAATGGAGAAGGAAGTTTGAAGTGTTAGCCTTTGCAGAGTGTTGTATTTTGTTGTCAAAGAAGATAAATCAATTCACTTTGTAAAAGGACCAGAAACCAGACGATGCTTTGCTGATTTTTATTTCACAAATATCATAAGTTAAGATAACTTTTGATGCAATCCTTATAAAGGAAAGGGGGAGAAATGATGATGCCAATCATATACATTTTTGATTGGAAGGAATAATGTTGCTGGAAGATGGGATGTTTCAGTACTTTCCATTATAACTTTGATGATGCAAAAGCTGATCTATCGAAGGATATATATCACGATATTGGAGTTCATGATGAAAGCTTAAGAATGTTTATAGGAAGGAGTGAAGATAGAAATGACAAAGCAATGGACAATCTGGGGGCAGCACAAAAGTACAGTTTAAGGTGGCAATGGATAGAGCATGTAAGATTGAAGATGGTTTATATTTTTGCATGCAAGTCATGATTCAAGGTCAGAACATCGAAAAATTAAAAAGGCATGGAGCGCGTGGAAATTTAGGCATGTTGTGTGAAAAAATAAAGTGGTGCGCGAAATAGTAGCGGGTTGCGCGAAATATCAGCGAGATGCACGAAATAGAGGAATGAAGTTTTTCGCGCAAAAGGTGTTTCAAGATCAAAAGCTCGAAAATTGGAAAAGGCATGAGGTGCATGAAATATTGGAGCATTGCGCGAAATATGAAGTTGCTTGAAAGAGTTTTTACGCGCATGAAGGAGGTTTTACGCACGGATTAGTGTTTTTCACGCGGGGTCAAAAATGCCTACAAATATGAGGTGAACCCCTATCATTTAGTGTTTCTTGACACTTAGAATAAATTCTGAGCTCTAGTGTGAATAATATTATATGATAAGTGAGTTTCTTGAAAAGAAAGGAGTTTGTGCAAAAAGAGGATAGCTGCGCGAAAAGAGAAAAAGTTGCGCAAAAAAGGGAAGTTGCGCTAAAAAGTTTTTCGCGCCAAAAAGGAATTTTTATGCGCAAGACATTTGAATTGAGCTCAAGGTATTCTAAAGGCTGTAAAAAAAATTTGGGGTCTTCACACATATTCATTTGTGTGTATGGGAGTTCTTACCAGCTTCTGGGTAGGAAAGTGAAGATTTGTACTTCAGAGAATACAATTGTTCAACTGTGAAGAAGCACTGAAATACTATAATCCACTATTTGTGCTAAGAGGGTGCACACGCTCTTACGGATTGTTTTCCAAGTGCTACATCAGTGTAAGGGTATATCCTACTCGTTGTATTCCACATCAAATGATTGTTTTCTAGTGGATTGTGTGGTATTGGATTATTTTTGTACCATACCAAGAACGTAGCTACTCTTGTTGAGTAGTGAACCTTGTAAATATTATGTTCTGGTGGGTGTGTGTGTTCAGCAGAGAATAAAATCTTTAACAGCAGGCGAATTTTGTTTCAATTCAAAGTAAAAATAAAAAGAAAAAGATATAATTAATTCACCCCCTCCCCCTCTCAGTGATACTTGGATCCTGACTGGGAACTTCAACATTGATATATTCCCTGAAGAATTTTCTAGTCTTCCTCCTAAATGAGAGGTTGAGTTCTCAATTGAACTTATTCCAAGATCTCTGCCTATATCAAAGTCTCATAATAGAATGTACATTATTGAGTTGGAAGAAATGAAGAATCAGTTATAAGAGAATACTAACAAGGGTTTTATATGCCCAAGTGCTTCACCTTGGGGTGTTCCAATTCTCTTTGACAAAATGAAGGATGGATCAATGAACCTCTACTTAGATTATTATAAGCTCAAAAAAATCATGATAAAGAACAATTATCCCCTTCCATAGCTATATGACTTGTTTAATCATATATATAGGGCCAAGTATTTCTCTATGGTGGATCTTCAGTTCGGATATCACTAATTAAAGGTGATGAAGGAATATTTTACTAATACTAACATTGGAATGAGGTATCGACACTATGATTTAAAATTAATTCCTTCAAACTCTGTAATTCTCTAGAAATATTTAGGAAATTAATGAATAGTGTCTTTAGAGATTACCTTGAAAAATTTGTGGAAGTCGTTATTGATGATATTCTGATATACTCCAAGATCAAGGATGAACATGAGGAGCATTTGAATACTATTATAAAGATTATGAAAAGGAATAAACAATATTTCAAGTATAGTAAATGGGAGTTTTTGAGGGAGGAAGTATCATTATTTGTTCATGTTATCACTAACAAAGGAATATCTACGGACCCTCCCAAGACAAAGGCAATAGAAGAGTGGCCCCTGACAATATCAATAACAGAGATCCATAGTTTCCCTGGTATACTATGGTATTACCAATTATTTGTGAAAAAATTATTATGATTTTCAAACCCACAAACCAAGTTGAATCAAGAGGGAGTAATGTTTTTCTTCACTAGTGAATGTGAATACTACTTTTAAGAGTTGAAAAAGAGGCTTTTCACTATGCCAGTACTCAGACTACTGGAAAGTTGGTAACTCTTTATGGTATAAAGTGATGCTTCAAAGAAGGGATTAGGTTGTATACTGATGAAAATGATAAATTGATATCCTATGACTCAAGGAAGTGGAAAATTCATGAGAAAAACTATCCGACACATGATCTGAAGTTGGCAGATTTGATCTTCACATTGAAAATCTGGACAAATTACCTATATAGGGAGAAGCGTGAGATATATAGTGATCAAAAAGAGCCTAAAAATATATATTTGAACTGAAAGAGATTAATATGTGCTAGAGAATATGGTTAGATCTCATGAATGATTATGTATTCTCAATCCTCTACCATCCTAGAAAAAAGAATAAAGTGAAAAAAATTCTAATTAGAAAGAATCTGAAAAAAATATCAATGATGGGAATTGAGAAGGATCCAATCTCATTATATTTGAAAAAGAATCACATGGGAATAATTAAGTAATGGACACTATAAATCAATTATAAAATTATTTATCAACCATTACCCATGGAGAAAATAATTAATTCCAAAATAAATGATGTGTAAATTCTGAAGAAGGTATAATCCTTGAGAAATGAAAAATATTCAGAGTTCAAAATTGATGATGATGGAGTGGTAAGGTTTATATCACCACTATGTGTACCATAAAATATGTAGATAAATAAAGTTCTTCTGATTGACACAAATAGCTCAAATTTCTCTATTCACATGAGTAGAATAAAGATGTATTGAGATCTCTATGAGAACTATTGTTGGAACAGTATGAAGAATGAGAATGCTGAATAAACAAAAAAGTGTTCAGTATATCAATAAGTGAATGCTGAAAGGAAAAATTATAAGGGGACAGTGAAACCATTATCCCTACCAACATTAAAATGGGAAAACATCACTATGGACATTGTCACCAAACATCTGAATACATCCATAGGTAATAATATGATATGTTTTTTTATCAATCATATTACAATGACAGCTTACATTATCACAATTTGAGAGGACTTCATAGTAGATCAACTTACATGGATATACATCAGATAATTTGTTAGGATACATGTATTACCACTATCAATTGCATTGGATTAAGACCTGAGATTCACCTCCAAGTTCTGAAAAAGTCTCCTACATGATCAAAGCCCCGAGCTAAAATTCAGTACGGCTTATCATCTTCAAACTGATGTCTAATTATAGTGGACTATTCAGACACTAGAAGACATGTTGAGAGCATGTTCAGTGGACTTCAAAGGAGTATGGAACCATCATCTACCTCTATTAAAGTTCTATTACACCAAAAAATTCTAATCGAGCATCCAAATGGATCTATATGAATCCCTTTTTGGGAAAAGATCTATAACATTATCATTATAGGGTGAAGTTAGTGAACATTAGATACTAGGACCTGAAATGGTCAAAGAAATGGTGGAAAAGGTGAAAAAAATTCATCATCACATCAAGGAATCCCAAATTCATTATAAGATCTACGCAGAAAATCATCAACGGGACCTAGAGTTTGAGGTTGGAGACATCGTATTCCTCTGTATATATCCTTGGAATAGGATCATGATATTTGGGATTAAAGGAAATATGGGTCCTAGGTATATCGAACCCTTTTAGATTCTTGATCATGTTGGAGATATGGCCTATCGACTAGCACTTCCACCTACCATGTCTCAAGTACAAGATGTATCCCCTGTGTCCCTCTTAAGTAAGTACATATCAAATCTCTCACATTTAATTAATCTAGAGGTGGTACTTTTAGAAATTTATCTCTCTTACAAGGAGAAGTCAGTTATGATCTTGTACCATAGAGATGAATTTCTATGCAATAGGACTACTCACATGGTCAAAGTACTATAGTATAACTATAAGTATGAAGAGGAAACATGGGAATCAGAGGAAGTAATGAAGTATAAATACCCTCACCTAATTATATAAAATCAAATTTTGAGGGTGAAATTTCAAAAGTGGGGAGAATCTAATTACTTGAACTCTTATTAATGGAATTGTTTCTCTTATTATAATAATTTTATATTGTATAAAATATATACATAGAATGGAGATCCAAATAAAAACATCATTCTCATAAATTAAGAATGAAATAAGTAATATTCATAGAAATTATAGAACATATACCAATAAAATAGTAACTTGACCCTTGGAATAGTAACATGGCCATTAGGAATAGTAATCCAGGCAATAGAATAGTAACCTCATTAATAAAAGTTTGAATAAAATTTATTCATATTAAAAATGTAAATATGATGTAATTATATCATAGTATAAGTAAATAACCGACATAAAAATGATAATTAAGTGTTGGTATTTTTATAAAACATAACTATTTTTCTACAATTTTATAGTTAATATAATGGTTTAAAAGAATAATTATTTTGATATAATGTATTCAAAAATTAATATTTTTTTCTTATGATTAAAATATTCTTTTATGAGTCTTTAAATAATTTTTCAAAGTGTCATAAAATCAGTTATAATTATAAAATCTGTATATTTTTTAATAAATGTTGATTTTAATTAAAAAATAATTCCCTCGTAATTATAAAATTACTTTCATAAAATGGTTTTCATTCTTAAATTATAAATTCCAAAAAATGGTTAGGGTTAATTTTTAGTATTTTTCTAAAATAGTTAAATTTTTGGTGAATAGTGAAATACGGTAATTTATAATATTTGAAGAATACAATAATTATTGATTCATAGATTATGTATGGCTTATATAAGACCATAATATTGATATCTTTTCATTATATAATATACTTAGAGATAAGTTTCAAACTATTGATATTCTTGAGCCAAAATAAAAAAAATAATGAATACAATAATGAAAAAACATCTCCCTCCTCCCCTATAAATACCACCCCTCACTGCCTCTTCTCCTCACAACTTTCAAGATTTTAAGCTTGTCCAAATTCTATCCAATTCTATTCCTAATACTCTTACCCAAATCCATGGCCCTTTTTCTTAATAAAATACAAAATCCAATTTCCCTAAGTAGGTTCTCAAAAAGAATAAATTCAAGAGGTAAAATCCTCTTCCGTTTTCTTTTAATTTATTTTCACTTTATTTTATTTTCTTACTATATCCTTACCTCCACAAATATAAGTGAAATTATTACTCTAGTATCTTATATATAATTTAATTTAATTATGTTACTATAATAATCCATCATTAAACATCTTATCCTCTCCCTTTTATTCTAAAAATTAAAATATTGTCCACGAGGTGTTGATTTATCACCTTTGAGGTTGAAAAGATTTCATTTTCATTTACCACCTTCAAGGTTGATCATAAAAGTATTATAATGTTTGAAAAATATTATAAAATTTATTTTATAACCTTTTTATTTTATATAACTAACACATATATATAATATTAAATAACAAAATTAAACGAGTTTATTGTGATCAAAACCTGCTAAAATTAATCTAAATGATTATCATTAACATTTTATTTAATGAATTATCCTCATATATGGAAACAAAATAATATATAAGACTAAGTAAACTTATTTAAGTTCAATAATAACATTTAATTTAAATTTTAGAGAATTTTTTTCAGCATACATGAACTTGTATACTTGTATACAAGCAAACCGATCATAAATACTAAGAAACAAACACTCTTAGAATGACAGAATTGAACTCTATAACTCATCATAATTCCCATAAATGAACTTAATAAAATTATAATAAATAAAATAAATGTATTATTCTTTATTTTTTTATTAATTAATGAATCTAAATTGATTATCTAGGGTATTAATGTGAATAAAGCATTCAAACATTGGGTAAGGGGATTATCAAACCCAATTTATCTCCTTTGGGTTATTCCTCTTTTGTTCCAAAAATTTTTGTATATATAAATTTAATAATACTAAAATATAATTTCACTATTAGTACCTTTTCATTTTTTAAATATACATTTTTCTAATTTGGATTCACGAAAAATAAAATGATTTTCTAAAAGAAATCTTCCTTTTAAAAACACATCTTTCACATCTCTTGAGATTTTTTCTTATTAAATAGAGATTATTAATTTATATACCAGTATGATATTACCAATTTGGAACCCCAAATTTTTTTCATGAATTTTTGATTTATGAAATGAAATTAATTAATTTCCATCGGTTATTTTATGACTAATATTGATATATGTTCTACGTGGCATGCATGATTATATAAATGTAATGATGTGACAGGTGCACTCAGAATTATATAGAAATCTAACTCATTGGGTAATTTGATGTATCTCAGGATATAAGATGAAATATGTGTGAACATGTTGTCATATTATTTCTAAATTATGATGTTATTATATACAAAAATGTTATATGTGAACATGAATCTAGCTTTGTTTACAACTATGTGTTGTATTTGACCACTAAGACATATTGATTCATTTTTAGGAATTTCCACATTCCATGCCATTATATAATTATTACTATCATGAATATTATGATTATCCAATTATAATTTTATGATGATGATGATTATGCTCACCCATGGCCTATTTTTTCATGTTCTTATCTACCCTCTTATTGGGATTTTAGCTCACCCCTTTCTTTGATTTATATCCAAAAGTGATTACTTATAATAAAGAAAACATGAGGTCCACTAAAAATAAATAGAATCAATAATTAAATAATGTTTATGTTTATTATGTAAATTTCTTGTATGGTCCTAATTTTCCAAATACACTAAACCTTTGATCATGGTTTTATAATGTTTTTAAGTTCTTTATCTCTAAAATGGTGTAATAGTTCAGTATGAAAAGTAAGGTTTCTATAATTACCATGCTAATGTTATATAAGGTTAAAGGTTCAACAAGGAAAAGATTCTATGTGGAATCTATTCTTCTAGCTGAACCAATGAAGAATGATAATGTTAAATACTTTAATTGTGGAAAATTCAACCATTATAGAAGAAATGATCCAAATTACATAAAGGGACAAAAATGGCCTCATGGAGCATCCACTTCAAGTAAAAATTTTATTAATGTATTTTATATTATCTGAATGGTATAATATACCACATATATGTTTTAAAAATGTTATAAATATTAAATACAATATATTAAAAAGAGATAATAGTGAATGAAGAAGCTTAAAGTTGGTGCTGAATAAATGGATAAAAGGAGTTGTTTGATAAATGTTTTGGATGTTTAAATCTTGGTGGTACTATATAAATAATGTGTATTGGATATCTTATTTTTTCACTTGGGAATAGAATGGAAACAATTGTTGTTTAAACTAAATGAGAATTATATTTTATTATACACTTATTTATCATTTATTAATTTCTATAACATAATTTTGGAGACCAGAATATCTTTTTCTGGTGAATTAATTTATCATATTATTATCAATGGAAATGTTATGAAAATATGATTGAATTAATGTAATTTTTACACATTATTATCAATGTTTTTAGAATTGATTTATTTTAACTATTTATATGACATCTTGGTTCTAATGTGTTCTATTAAGAATAAAAGTGGGTAAATTTTTAAACCAAAATAAGAAACATATATTGAATAATTCAAAAATGTTTCTTCAATAATCATATTATGGTTATTTTGAATGAAGGGTTATTAATTAATAAGAGTAATAATTCCATATGATGGAATTATCAGGAATAATTTATGGATTTTAAGAAACTGCATGGAATATCCATATCAAGTAAATAATCCAGTTATGATTATCATATATGGTTCAATGGTTTATTTATTACATACTCTTACTAAATTGAAATTAGTGTTATTTCAAAAAAATAGATTATTTTGTTTATCATAGTAAGATATTATAAAATAATATAGTAACTAAGAGGCTATGAGGAATATATTTGAACATAGAGAAGTTCAATATTGAAAAATAAAATCTATACCAATCTATGTTGGTAGTGAATTTTACCTAATATCCTAAAATAGTTTATGATATATTTGTAAACAATAATATATGTAGTTAAATTATTTCAAGTAAAAGGTTTGATTGAATAAGTTTCCAAGTATGATAATGATTCACGTATAAAAAATTTAATTGTATAATATAATCCAACATCATAACATTTGATGTTTTGGCGATAATTGATTTGAACATCTTCAAGTAGTTAAAAAATAGGAATATGATTCCAAAGCCTCACCATTATTCAAACTATCTTACTTCAGAGATTATTATTTCTACAATGTTTAGTGGGATGGTTTTATAAAATTTTCACATGGAGATGTAACAATAATTACATTTGATGTAATGAGTCAACAAAAAATATAAAGTGCAATAAACATATGGTGAATCTGGCACTTTTATATATATGATATGTTAAAATAGTTCTTATAGATTTAAAATTTTCTTTTTGAATAAATTATGATTTTATTTAAAAATTAAATTAACAATATACAGAAAATAATTTTTAAAAAATGGATTTTATTTTTGAATTATAAACGTCAAAAAATGGTTACGGTGAATTTTTGGGATTTTTATGAAATCCTTGAATTTTTTACAAATAATGAAATATGATAAAATACAGTATGTTCAAATTATCTGTTAAATACACTATTTATGACATCATAAGTGATGTAAGACCCATTAGTTCGAACTCACATTCCATTATTACTATTTTGGGTCCCATAAATTAATATTATTCATAGTCTTGAGCAAAAATATTATAATAATGATTAAAATAATGAAAAATACCTCCTCTCCTCCACTATAAATACCACTATCATTCCCCTCTTCCTCCCACACCTCTAAAGCTTTGATAATTAACTAAGTTTTGACTAATAATACTCCCAAGTAATTTCACCATGTCCTAGAGTTGTTGGTCTCATCAAAGGTCCAAAACCAAAGGCCTTGTGGAGGATCTCAAGGAGAAGAGATCAAGGGGTAAGAATATTTTTTCATTTTCATGTGTTTTCCTATCATTTCCTTTTATTTTTTTATACTCTATTCCCCTCATCTTATACAATAGGCATGAAATCTCTAGGCTCTTTTATATTCTGGATTTTATCATGTTCACGGAAAATTACTCATCAATATTCTTCTCCTCTCCCACTCATTCATGAAATTAAAACATCGTCTCGGATGTCACGATTTACCAATATCGTGGACGTTGTGATTTCAATTTCATTTAATTTCTTAAAAACTAGTCATTAAACCATTTTTATGGTCGAACAAGATTATAATTTATATATTATATCTTATATAAGGTTATGGAATCATTTTATACATATTTTATTAATTTATAAAACAAAATGATTTCATTACGATCGAAGAATCGCCCAAATAACCTAAACAAATATAAATAATATTTAAACTTATGAATCATCCTCATGTAAGAATTTGAAACAAAAAATGGTATAATTTATCATTCTGGAAATATTTAAATACCATTCCATTCCAATTCTAGTTTTTCATTTTCAATCGACAAGAATATCAATCATGAACTGATCATGGGAACCATGTAAAGAACACACACAAACCAATGTTGGGAACAAAATACTAACTATTAAAGGGTGAAATTATATAATGAAATGATCATAAAAGGTATTATAAATATGAATATGTTTTTTTAAGATATTAATAACACTATTTTAACCATTATAGAGTATTTTTAAATGATTTTTCAGTAAGAAAAACCCGAGATAAGGGAATTTGTAACCCGATTTCCATTCTTTGGGTTAACATTATACTTCATTATTTATGTGTTATTAAAATTTTTTGTGAGATGAATTTTTTTATATTATGTTTAATTATGTGTATTTATAGTGTTTAAACATATTCCATACACTCTATTAAGTCTCTCTTAAATTATATGATATTTATAATGGAATTTCCTTTTAAAATCCTCTTTTAAAATTCTGTTTTACAAAATCCCAATGTAATGATTTTATGAAATTTTAAATGTTTTATGATTATGTTTTGGTTCTTGTGAATTTTTTATGATGAAGGTTGGGACCTATATTTACCTCTAATTCATTGGGTATGTTTAAGTTAGAGTTCAATCGTATGGTTACTCCAAGTGTAACTATCATGGTTACACAAATTGTAAGGTACCCATGAGGGTTACAAATTTTAAGGTAGCCGTGAGGGTTAAAAATTATAAGGTATCCAAGAGGGTTTCAATATTATGTAAGTAATTACCCAATAAACCTTTATGGTTCTCTTTATGTTATTTTGTTTTCTGTGGATCTTTTGGAATTTTCATGTTTAATAAAGTATATATGGGTGACAAGAATGTCTTTTGAAAATGATTTCATATGTTATGAGTATTCATGGAATAATGTTTTATTTTCTTCTTTTTTATGTCCCTTACTGAGCTATTTTTCTCATCCTAAGTTTTTAAAATATTTTTCACAAGAATCCTTAGAATTTGAAAGGTAATTTAAGGTGTTAATATTGATGGATCATGTTATTTATATTAGCTATTAATTTTTGTAAACTTTAATTCAATATATGTAAGTTTTTGTATAATTCTCCCGAAACTAGACTGAAAAATGTCATTATTTGTATAATTTACTGTGTATTTTACAGTTATCTATTATACAAAAAAATACACATCATGTTTCAGTACTGAATCTGGAAGTACGGGTTTAGGGATTTACATGCAATCACCCATATGGAATCATTTTCTCTAGAATATAATGGTAACCCCATCATGAAGTCCATATAAATCTCGTCACACTTCCTCTTTAGTTCCTCAAGGGGTTGATCTAAACCCACTATAAATTGGTGCTCATCCTTCACTTACTGAAAAATAAGGCATCAAGAGACAACTAAAATTGAATTAATTAGCCATGGCCATTAAAACTACCTCATAAGGTTTTGGTATATCTTTACCACGCATGTATGTATTGAAAAGGTTGAAGTATGAAACTCCCTTATAAACTCCTCTCTTAGTGCAACCAGTACCATAGACTATCCTCTAAAAATAACATTATAATTCACACCTTCACAAAATCAATCAGGATCATGTCTAGTGTATATTTGAGCACATATGTTCTCACAGTTAGTATCCCCAAGAAATTACTCCCTGAATCTCTATAAAAGTGGAGGGGTAATAACCATCGATTGAAGGTATGATTTTCCATCCCCGTAAAAAAAGGATTACTATAAAGAATCTAATGGAACCGACACCTTTCTCAATAAATATGAACAAGATCAACTACTGGGGTCATATTCTACCATTTTCCCCTTCCCTAGAGTATAGATATCTTTAATTCATACTCCTGGAAGAAATATAGTGATCACCTATGTCTCAGGTTAATATCCTTCAGAGAAAATATATACTTGAGACTATTTTTTTTAAAATAAATGACAAACCACTCACCCATAAGGTAGTGATGCATTATATTTTGTGAGAAAACTACAGATATAATCTCATAGTAATGGGTTTAATAGTTCTTCTCATGTGTTCTCAAATAATGTGAACCATAGGCAATTAGTCCCTTCCTCTACATAAAAAATAACAAAGACCTATCCCTGAATCATTGTAGAACACTACATATTTGACACCCTCCTCTAGAAATCTCAAGATGGGAGCACTCATCGATCTCTTCCTCAACTCCTAAGAATATTGTTGGTACCTTTATATCCACATGAAATGTTGCACTTTTTTGTTTCAAAAGTGTTAAGGGAGCTGATATCTTAGATAAATAAGGTTTGAATTTCTGATAGTATCCTACCAAACCAATGAATATTTGCACCACCATTATTCCCTTGGGTGGATCTAAGTCTAACACTACATCGACTTTCACCAGGACCACTACTACATAATCTTCTGAGATAACATGTCCCATAAAATGCACCTCATGAATCTAGAACTATAACTTCAAGATATTACCATAAATATAGTTCTATTAGAGTATATATATGACCATACCCATTTATCTCTCATGATCCTCCTTATACATAGATTATAGTAGGATATCATCGATGAAGACTACCACAAAGATGTATAAGAAAGGATGAAATATCTGGTTCATGAGTCCCATGAACAATTATGGAAATTTCATCATGATAAATGGAATAAAAAATTACTCATTATGAATAGAGTGAAATATAAATTATATCTTCAATATATCCTTGTCCCATACTCACAACTGATGATAGCCTAATCTAAGTTCAATATTCAAGAACTATCATGACACTCTCTACTAATCAAATATTCTATTGATCCTCAGTAGTGGATACTTTTTATTTATGGTCACATGGTTTAGTTAATTTTAATCCACACACAACTTCATGCTCACATCCACATTCTTGGTGAAAACAAATGGGGTTGAACAAGGTGTTAGGACTAAGCTAATGGTATTCATGTGTTTTCTTTTATTGTCAAAGAAGAAGGTTTGAAGAAAGGGAGTCACCTCACTTTTCATTTAAGGAAAACTGATCCTGATTTGTTAGAAAGGAAGAATCAGAACTTGTGTTGCATGAAATATTTTTAACTCTATTTTTTAAAGAATTTGGAGTCTATTTTTCAAAGAATTTGGAGTTACTTTTTGAAGAATTCAGAGTCTTTTTTTCAAAGATTTCAGAGTCTTTTTTTTGAAGAATTTGGAGTCTATTTTTCAAAGAATTAGGAGTCCACTTTTTAAAAAATATGGAGTCTGTTTTTTGATGATTTTAGAGTCTATTTTTTAAAGAATTTAATTCTATTTTTTGATGAATTCATATTTTAATTTTTAAAGAATTCTTAGTCTTTTTTCAAAGAATTCGGAGTCTACCTTTCTTAAGAATTAAAAGTATTCTTTTTGATGAATTCTGATTTTTTTTTTGAAGAATTCAGAGTCTACTTTTTGAATAATTCAGAGTCTATTTTTCAAATATTTCAGAGTCTATTTTTGGAAGACTTCTTAGTCTGTTTTTTGAATAATTTTGATTCTACTTTTTTATGAATTTGGAATCTATTTTTTGAAGTTTTCGGATTCTATTTTTAAAATAATTAAGAGTCTATTTTTTGAAGAATTCAATGTCTAATTTTTTAAGAATTTGCAGTCTATTTTTTGAATAATTTGGAGTCTTGTTTTTTAGGAATTTGGAGTCTTATTTTAAAAGAATTCTGAGTCTGTTTTTTGAAGAATTCAGAGTGTGATTTTTGAAAAAATTAGAGTCTGTTTCTTAGAGAAAATGGAGTGTGTTTTTCAGATGAATCAGAGCATATTTTTCAGAGGAATTAGAGTCTCTTTTGAGAGATTAAGAATTAAATACATGGTTGATGTGATGGATAATTAAATTCACTATTACTATGATGTGTTAAATGTGATGATGCTTTGATGATTTGTTCTTATCATACTTCATGAGTTAAAGTGGTAACTTGTGGTACAAGCTTAATGGAAGAAAGAAGGAATGGAATAGTGACATTGATGGTGTTGGAAAAAGAGTGGTGCCCATAACTGCTGAAAATGTTATGCAGATGAAATAGAAGTCAAGAAGAGTGGTGCCAATAGCCTATAGAAATTTATTCTGAGAGAAATGTTTTCCAGCATCAGGATTATCATACCCAAAAATATTGGAACCTAAGATGATCATTTCCAGAAAGACCCTTGCTCTGTTTGGACTAACATATTCCTTCATCAATTGTATCAAGAGAAGTGAAGATATTTGCTGTCTCAAGTGGGTCAGGAAAAAATAAAAGTGATTGAAATTTTTGAATGTATTTTCAAGGGGGAGTTGATCTTTTAATTTCAAGATTTTGATTCGAATCGGTTCTGAAGAGTTGGATTCAGAAAATTGCATGAGGGAATCAGAGTATAATGTTTGGATCCTTGTGGTTCTACCAAACATAATAAATCTTAGTAATCAATGTTTGAAGAAGAAGAAGAGAATAAGGTTGAAGAAACTTCAAGAAGAATTTAGAAGAGTTGATGAAGTCAAAATTGCTCTGAGATTTTAGGGGAAATAAAGATCAGAGTAAATTTAGGTTAGCGGGAAATCTTTTTAGGATTCCTGCCTAACCCATTTTGGGTCACGTATAAAAGGCGATAAAGTTCCATGTACTTGTGTGGATGTCTAACATAGAGTACTATTCATTTTATAAGATAGATAAGCTTCAAATTTTTAGAGAGAGAAAGTGATTCCAGCTATCTTGTTTTGAACAAAATTTGTTGGGAAATATGAAGTGTTTGGATGGCTGTGGTACAGTGATAAGATAATCAGAATCTGATTATCATACTAGAATGAACTAATTGGAAGGGTATTTCCATACTTGGTTTCATTTTATATGGTTTCATGGACTGAGGAAGGATTGAAAAAATGTTTTATTACGAGTATTTACCATACTAATAATTTCCACACTGAAGAAGAACTATACTGAGCTTTATCATACTCAGAGTTTGTTGTGGTGCCGATTTAGCTATATCGGGAGAATCATATTCTAGAGGAGAAGACTTGGAAATTAGACTCAATGTTTCTTAACTGAAGTCCAGAAAGTTCTTACCTTTCTTATGGGTAATAAATAAAAGAATTTTGTTACACTTGTATAAATTTTTTGAAGTTAAAAGAAGCGTAGGTAACATGAGTTGTTACAAAAGAAGTTGAAGTTAACCTATTATGATAAGAGGGTGTTCATGCACTAGTGGGATTGTTTCATAGTGCTACATAATTATAAGGGTACATCCTACTCATTGTAATCCAAGGATTGTTTTCTAGTGCATTTTATGGCATTGGATTAATTCCAACTATACCAAGGACGTAGCTATTCTTTTTGAATAGTGAACCTTGTAAATTCTTATGTTATTGTGGATATGTGTTTCACTTTTTTTAGTAGGGAACTGAATCATTAACAGTTGTCAAAGGTTGTTCCAACTAAAAGGGATATTAAAACAAAAATACTATCACTGATTCACCCCCTCCCCCTATCAGTGATACATAACTTTTACTGGGAACTTTCAATTGGTATGAGAGTGAAGGTTCCCTTTTTTATTCCTTCCTAATAGAGAACATGAACTATGTGAACAGTAAAGGTATTCCAGTATTTTATGGAAATAATTATCATGTCTAGGAAGATAGAATGTTGTAATATCTTTTGTATATCAGTTATGATGTTCTTGAAGATACAACAGTTGGGTTTCCCCCCATTGAGGATAAAACTCCACTTACACCTATTGACAAGAGGTTTCTTAAGAGTGATGGAAGAGCTAAGAATGTTATTTTATCATCCCTCTCTAAAAGTGAATTCTTGAGATTGAAAGGTGTTTCCACAACAAAGGATATATGGGATGAATTGAAAAACATATACAAAGATAATATAAAAGTAAATAAGGAAAAACATCAAATTCAGAGGTTAAAATATGAAGACTTGAAGATGAGTGAACATGAATCTATTGGGGATTTCTTTACCAGGGTGAATGACATTGTATGTACTATTAGATTCCTTAGTGAAGAGATGCATGACTCAATAATTGTTGAAAAGATCATGAGAATCCTACCAGACAAATTCAACGAAAAAGATTCTTCCTAAGAAGACAGATACCCTGATACATTAGCTCTTGATGACTTGCATAGCAGTCCTATTAAATATAAGATGAGAAGATAGAAATATTTGAAGAGAAAGACAAGAATTGATAGAAATATGTATTTAAAGTCTATGAAGAAGGAGAATACTAAGAAGATTCTAATCTAAGAAGAATATGGTGATTCTAATTCTGAAAATGAGGTTTGATAAAATATTAATTATATTTTATCCTTGTTTTATAATAATGTGAAAAGAGATATAGGGAAATAAAAAATGGAAACTTCCCTTAAATTGTTTTGAATGTGGAGGCATTGGTCACTTTGTGGCTAATTGTCCTCGAAGAGAGAATGAAGAATAAAGCAATGAAGAAGAAATAAAGATAAGAAGATCATGGATGGAATGGAGTGGTAAAGGAAATATAGAAAAATAAAATAATTTCTTCAAATCTAAAAGAAGAAGTTTCCTTTCGAAAGATAAAGAAGAAGAAGGAAGTAATGTTGATTCTCTAAATTTAGTTGAGTATGGTATTAAAAATAAATTCATTACAAAATTGAATGATGAATAATATGGAAGTAGAAGCTCTGAAGAAGAATAATAATAATAATAAACTGAACATGAAATTAATTTAAAAGAATCATTAATAGAATTTATAAGAAAGATCTGAAGCCTTGAAAAGAAAAACAAAAAAACGAATAATTAATGTTCTTTAGTGTGCAATAAAAAAGGTATTGGTGATGATAAAGATAAACTTATAAAAGATATTGATGATTTAAAGAAGTCCCTTGAAGATGAGAAGATTTGTAATGTGAATCTAGAAGTTAATCTGAAGGAAAAAAGAAGAATATTTGGGGCTTGTTCAACATAACTCTAATAAGATGAAGTGAGAAACACAAGATTTCAAAACTCTATCACTGAAATTGGTCAATGTTCTAATCAAGAGAATTTTGAGAATATTCATCAAAAGATATCTTCAAAGTGTGATAAGAAAAATGATGTTTGTTCTAGTAATAAGAATTATGGAAAAGTTGTTTATGTTTCCAAGGAAAACAACACTGGAAATTCAGAAGTCTTAAGAAAACCTAAGTCCAAAAATGTATTGAAACTATCAAAATTCGAGAAGGTTACAAATACTTATAATTCTATTAAATATGCTACTGTCAGGAAGGATGGTGGCTCCAAAATAAATGAAAAGAAAGTGATGGAGAAATATATTCATTATCATTATAGATTTTTCCGAGGAAGATAATCTTTTTATGGGTATTTCTGGTATTTTAGAGGATTTGGACATATATAAACCATGTGTTGGTTTAACCAACAACATTACTACTATCCCATAGGTTATGGATGGAAGATATTTAGGGGATTAAATCTAATTAAAGAAAAAATAATGAAAAAGTTACTGAAAAGAGGTCTGAGAAGAACGGAATGATGATTGAAAATAGGTTCCATCCCCTGTAAACTATTTGTGAAAGATGTGAAAAAATAGACATCCTGGGAAAGGATATCTTGTTTTGTTACCAACTCAACAAAAGGTTCTTAATTCTCAAAATATGAAGGTGAAGGAAGAAATGAAATATGAAAAAGATCTTGTTGTTTAAAATACTTTGAAAGCTGAAAGAGGAGAAAAACCTTGGATACTTGATAGTGGGTGTTCCTCACACATTAAAGGAAACTTAAAATTATTGAAGGATGTGAAAGATATTAAAGAAGGCACTGTAATATTTGGAAATGCTGAATCATTAAAAATCAAAGGTGTTAAGTTAGCCATCATTGGGAAATAAAAATGAAATCTAAGGAAACATTGTATGTTAATGGGATGAATCACAATCTTCTAAGTGTTTCACAATTGTGTGATGAGTGTAACGAAGTTATCTTCATGAAAGATGGGTTTTTATAAGAATTAAAGAATATGGGAAGATTGCTACAAGATTTCAACGTACAAAAGGGAACTTGTTTCACGTTGGTCATACACAAAAATCTTGTTACATGAGCATGGTCGAAGAGAATCAGTTGTGACATAAAAGTCTCGGACACATTTTTCATGGAAACATGATAAATCTATCTAAAAGAGATAGTGTTTGAGATACCCCAACTTTTCCAAGTAGAAGAGATTGATGTTGGAATATCGATTAGAAAGGTAATACTACGAATATTGTGCATAATAAAGTTGATATTTATTCAAAGAAACCTCTAGAGCTAATACATTCTGATATATGTGGGCCAATGAGAAAACAATAAACAAATGGAGATAATTACTTCATAACTTTAATTTATGGTTTTAATCACGTTACTTGTGTCATTTATATGAAACAAAAATCAGATACTTTGAAAATGTTTAAAATTTTCAGAAGGAAAGATTAAAAAAAATGTTAGCATCCTGTGAAGAAGTTCAGAACTGATAATGTTAGTGAGTACAAAAGTGAATAATTTAATGACTATATTGAGAAGCATAGAATTTATCATGAATATAGTTCCACATATACACCTTAACAAAATGGGTTTGCTGAAATAAATTGTTGGGACCAAGTTGAATGGATAAGAAAGTTTGAAGAGTTAGCCTTTGCAGAGTGTTGTATTTTGTTATCAAAGAAGTTAAATCAATTCACTTTGTAAAAGGATTAGAAACCAGACAATGCTTTGATGATTTGTATTTTACAAATATCATAAGTTAGGAAAACTTGTGATGTAAGCCTTATAAAGTAAAGGGGGAGAAATGATGATGCCAATCTTATATAGTTTTTATTAGAAGGAATGGTGCTGCAGAAATATGGGATGTTTCAGTACTTCCCATTGTAATTCTGATGATGCTAAAGTTGGTCTATCAAAGGATACATATCATGATAGTGGAATTCGTGATAAAAGCTGAAGAATGGTTATGGGAAGTAGTGAAGAGAGAAATAACAAAGCAATGGACAATCTGGGGGTGGAACAAAAGCACAGTTTAAGGTAATGCCGTTTTCCAGTGTTTTCTAAATTTTAGGGCTTGAAAATCGGGAGGTGAAGATGTGTTTTTGGCAATGGATGGAGTGTGCAAGATTGAATATGGTTTAGATTTTTTCATGCAAGGCATGAGTCAAGTTCATAACATCGAAAAATGAAAAAGGCCTGGAGTGCACGGAAATTTAGGCAAGTTGCGCGCAAAAATAAAATTGTTCGCGCAATATATGCGGGTTGCGCAAAATATTTGCGGGAGGTGTGAAATTTCAGCTGGATGCGTGGAAAAATGAAGGTCACGTGAAATAGTAGCGGGATGTGCGAAAAATCTGTGGGATGCGCGAAAAGTAGAGTGGTGCACAAAATAGAGGAATAAAGTTTTGGCGCAAAAGGTGTTTTGAGATCAGAAGTTTGAAAATTGGAAAAGTCATGAGGTGTGTAAAATATTGGATAATTGCGTGAAATGTGAAGTTGTGTGAAATATTTTTTACGCGCATGAAGAGGGTTTTATGCGCGAATTAGTGGTTTTCGCGCGAGGTCAAAAATGCCTATAAATATGAGGCTAACCCTTCTCATTTGTTAATGCTTGATACTTAGAAGAAATCTTGAGCTCTAGTGCGCATAAAATTATATGCTAAGTGAGTTGTGTGAAAAGGAATTATTTTTCGTGAAAAGAGGACAGTTGTGCGAAAAGAGAAAAGGTTGCACGAAAAAGGGAAGTTGCGTGAAAATGTTTTTTTGCGCTAAAACAGAATTTTTATGCGCAAGGCATTTGAATTGTGCGCAAGTTATCCTAAAGGTTGCGTGAAAAATTTGGGGCCTTCACACATATTTAGTTATGCGTATGGGAGTTCTTACCAGCTTTTGGGTAGTAAAGTGAAGATCTGTACTTCAGAGAATACATCTGTTCAATTGTAAAGAAGCACTGAAATACTGTAATTCCCTATTTGTGCTAAAAGGGTGCACACGTGCTTGTGGATTGTTTTCCAAGTGATACACGAGTGTAAGGTTATATCCTACTAGTTTTATTCCACATCAAAGGATTGTTTTCTAGTGGATTGTGTGGTACTGGATTATTTCTGTACCATACCAAGGACGTAGCTACTCTTATTGAGTAGTGAACCTTGTAAATCTTGTGTTCTATGGTTGTGTGTGTTCAGCAGAGAAGAAAATATTTAACAGGAGACGAAGGTTGTTTCAATTTGAAGGAAACATAAAAATAAAGATATATCACTGATTCACCCCCTCCCCCTCTCAGTGATACTTGGATCCTGACTGGGAACATCAATTGGTATCAGAGGAAGGTTCCCTTCGTTTATTCTTTTCTGAAGTGGTTGAATAGAAGTTGTGATGGAGAATCTAAATTGTGTGAATAGTAAGGGGATTCCTATTTTTGATGGAAAGAACTATCACATCTGGAAGGAAAGAATGATTCCTTATCTTATGTCTCTTGGATATGAAGTTCTTGAAACTACAACAGATGGGTTTCCTTATATTAATGACAAGGTTCCTCTTACTCCTGTCGATAAGAAGAATCTTGAGAATGATGGAAGAGCTAAAAATGCATTACTCTCATCACTTTCTGAGAGTGAGTTTTTAAGAGTGAAAGGTGTCGCTACATCTAAAGACATCTGGAATAAGTTAATGAATATCTATGAAGGAAATACAAAATTGAAGAAGGAAAAACTAAAAATATGGAGGCTGAAGTATGAAGACTTTAAAATTGGAGAATATGAATCGGTTGGGTACTTCTTTACTAGGGTTAATGACATTGTTAGTACAATCAGATGTCTTGGTGAAAAGTTGGAAGATTCTACAGTTGTTGAAAAGATCTTGAGAATTCTTCCTGAAAATTTTGATGCTAAAGTTTCATCACTAGAAGACAGGGACCCAGAAACATTATCTCTTGATGATTTGCATAGTACTCTCATCACTTATGATATGAGAAGGGAGAAGACCATGAATAGAAAAGCAAAAGATGATAGAGAAATGTCTTTCAAGGTAGAAAAGAAAGAAAATTCGAAGAAAATTCATATTGAAGAAACTGGTGAATCCAACTCTGAAAATGAGGTATGTCAGAATTTTGATGAAATCCTATCCTTGTTTTCCAAAAATGTTAAAAGAGGCACAGGGTAATACAAAGGTAAACTCCCTTTGAAATGTTTTGAATGTGGATCAGTTGGCCACTTTGTGGCTAATTTATCTCAAAAAGGGAAAGATGACGTTAGTGATGAAGAAGACAGAGGACCAAGAAGGTCATGAAAGAAACAGGGTCGAAAAGATAAATATTTTGGTAGAGGTCAGAATAAAAAGTTCTTTAAATCAAAAAGAAGAAGCTTTTGTCAAAATATGAAGAAGATGATGATAGCGAGACTGAATCAGAAAAATCTGCTTCTAAGAAATCTAGAGAGAGTACCTTTTTGTAACAGCTAATACTGATGATTATGAGATTTGTAGTACTGAAGAAGAAGAAACTCAAATTGAACAGTGTCTGAAAGAAGAGCTGAAGGAATGTTTGAGGAAGATCAGAAAGCATGAGAAAGAAAACAAGAAGTTGATAAATGAAAATTCCACATTAAACAATCAATAAGGTTTTACTAATGAGAAAATCAATATGGAAAAAAGAGATTAATGATCTTAAAAATTCTCTTGAGAATACAAAGAATCGTAATGATCATCTTGAAGTAAAGTTGAAGGAAAAAGAAGAAGAGTTGGAACTTTTCCAACATAAACTGTATAAATCTAAAGAAATGAATATCAGTTCCAAAAATTCTATCTCAGATGTTGGTGAATGTTCCATTAAGAATGAACCAAACAAGGATCCACAAAAGTTACCTTCAAATTTTGAAATGAATGACAAAACTGGTTCTGATAAGAACAAGGCTGGAAAGATCAAGTATGTGGTCAAAGTCAGCAATGATGAAAAGTTAGAAGTGCATAAAAATCACGATTCAAGAAAGACTTCTAATACTTCTGGTCCTATTAAATCTGAACTGAGAAAGGGAGTTACAAATGAAAACATGAAGGTTGATGACAAGAATAGTTCTTCCAACAAGGTTGTTGAGAAGAGTGTTCAAAAATCTGGTCAGTATAGAAGTTTCAGAGGCAAATATTCTCTCTATGGTTACTGCTGGTATTGTGGTGGATTCGGACACATGGAAAATATATGTTGGTTCAACCAACAACACTACAACTGTTCCACAAGTTTTGAAAGACAAGGATTGAGGGGGAGTCAATCCTTTCAAAATAGAAAGTCTCCAAAGAAATTTCAAAAGATATCTGAGAAGACTGGTGTGAAAGTTGAGAATAGTTTCCAACTACTAGAAGCTATTTGTGAAAGATGTGATCGACCTGGACATCTTGCCAAGGGTTTCCTTAGTGTGTTACCAAAGCAACAAAATATTCTTAATAATTATCAAAATACAGAGTTTTTAAAAGCTAAAAGGGACAGGGATGATATGTCCGAAAAGAAAGAATGCATGGTTGTCTGGCCAGAACACATTGATTTGGCTAGGAAATTGGAAGAAGCACAATAGATAGTGAAGGAAAAGGAAGAAAAAAAGATCTTGTTTTTGAAACTGCTTTGAAAGCTACAAAAGGAGAATGTCCATGGATTTTTGATAGTTTATGTTCGTCTCATATGACAAGAGACTTAAAGATGCTGAAGAATGTGAAAGACTTTAAAGAAGGAACTGTGACATTTGGAAATGATGAATCTCTAAGGATAAAAGGTGTTGGATCATCCATCATTGGAAAAGAAAAGATGAAATCCAAAAAAACTCTATATTTTGATTGGCTGAAACATGACCTTCTTAGTGTGTCACAACTCTATGATGAGGGCAATAGAGTGATCTTTAGAAAATATGGATTTGTTGTGAAAAGTGAAAAATGATGGAAATATAGTTACACGGGGCCAACGTACGAGAGGGAATTTGTTCCAAGTTGGTGAAGTGCAGAACTCTTGTTACATGGGTGTAGCGGATGAAAATCAATTATGGAATAAAAGGATAGGGCATATGTGTTAGAGAAATATGTGCAAGTTATCAACATGAGACAGTGTCTGAGATATTCCTGATTTATCAAGAAGAAGATATTGGTGCTGCACTATTTGTGAAAAAGGGAAGATTGCAAACTCCTTTCATAAGAAAGTTGAAATTTGTTAAAAACAACCATTGAAACTTATACATTCTGATATATGTGGACCAATGAGCAAGAAATCAACAAATTAAGATAATTACTTCATTACTTTAATTTATGACTTTACTCGCATTACTTGTGTTATGTACATGAGACATAAGTCAGATGCTCTAAAATGTTTAAGATTTTCTGGAGGAAAGTAGAGAAGGAATATGAGTACTTAGTGAAGAAGTTGAGAACTGATAATGGTGGAGAGTATAAGAATTAATTGTTTGAGAGTTACCTTAAGAAACATGGAATTTTGCATGAGTTTAGTTCACCATACACACCTTAACAAAATGGGGTTTCTTAAAGGAAGAATCAATGTCTGGTGGAAATGGGGAGAACTATGTTACTTGAATATAGTTTTTCTCATTATTATTGGAGATAATCCATGAGAAATACTATGTATATTTATAACTGATGTTTCTATAGGCCAAACTCGGATATGACTCCATACAAAATGTTCTATAGAAAAACTCCAAGTCTGAAACACTTGAGAGTTTTTGGGAGTCCATGTATTATAAAGAAGAAAGGTGGAAATCTGGGAAAGTTTGAGCAAAGAGGAGATGATGGAATTTTTCTTAGATATGCTCCAGAACGAAGAGGATATAGTTTCTTAAACAAATAAACAGGAATAATTATTGATTCCTCAGATGTAAAAGTTGTTGAAAATTTTGATAAAGAAAAGAATTCATATGTTGATGTGGAAGTTGAGTAGGATATAGAAGATTCTTTTAACAATTATGATAATGCTGCAGACTGTGTTAATCCTACTCAAGAAGAGGAATCTAACTCATATGTCTCGAGTGATGAGGATGAAGTTCAAACAACTCATCCTAGGTTGAGGAAACAAGTGGAGGCTCAGAACATTATTGGAGATAAAAATAAGAGGGTTCAAACAAGAAGAACAATGAATGTTATATCACATACTTCTCTTTATTCGAAAGTTGAACTGAATGATGTAAGTGAAGCATTTGAGCATCCAGAATGGGTTTATTATATGAATGAAGAGCTTGATCAGATAGAGAATAATGATACTTGGGAACTTGTACCCAAGATGGACAACAAGAACATTATTGGTACAAAGTGGGTTTTCCGGAACAAGCTGAATGAAGAAGGTAAAGTAATAAGAAACAAATCAAGATTGGTTTGTAAAGGGTATTCACAAATTGAAGGCATTTAATTTGATGAAACCTTTTCTCCAGTGGAATGATTTGAAACATTCAGAATCTTTCTTTCTATTGATGCACAACGAGGTTACAAAATCTTTCAAATGGATGTAAAATCCGCATTCTTGAATGGTGACCTGGATGAGGAATTTTACATTTATCAACCCTTTGGATTTGTTATTATAAAGGATGAAAGTTATGTGTGCAGGTTGAAGAAGGCTTTGTATGGGCTAAAAAAATCTGAGATCATGGTATTCTAAATTAGATACTTTCTTGAGGAAGATGAATTTTAAGAAAGGTAGAATTGATGGAAATATTTACATCAAGGAGTGTCAGGAGTTTTCATTGATCATCATTGTTTATGTCGATGACATTATCTTTGCGGGAAATGATGAAAGATCATGTGAGAGATTTTATTTGGATATGAACGAGTTATTTGAGATTTCCATTCTAGGAGAAATAAAGTACTTTCTTGGGCTAAAAATTTCACAGAAGAAGAATCATGTTTTTCTGTCTCAAGAAAAATATGCTAAGGAACTTCTAAAGAAGTTTGGAATGGAAAATTCAAAACCAGTTTCCACACCAATTTCAGTGGGAACCAATTTGTGTAAAGATGGAGAAGGCAATGAAGTTGATCAGAAAGAATTTAAAAAACTGATTGGAAGTCTGCTGTATTTGACTGCCTCAAGACCCGACATTGTCTATGTTGACACTTTATGTGCTAGATTTTAGAGTTCTCCTAAAGAATCACATCTGATCGCTGGAAAAATAATTCTCAGATATATCAAAGGCACAAAAAATTTTGGAATCAGGTATGATGGCTAAGGAAATATTGATCTATTCAGGTATTCTGATGCTGATTGGGCAGGACATGTTGATGATCGAAGATCCACATCTGGTGGAGTTTTCTTTTTGGGGAAAAGTTGTGTTAGTTAGCATACCAAGAAACAAAACTCAGTAACTCTTAGAACAACTGAAGCTGAGTATGTTGCTGCTACTCAAGCTACAACTCAACTAATGTGGATGAAGACTCAACTGGAAGATCTACTTGTTGAAGTAAAACTATCATCACTCTTGGGTTGTGATAATCAGAGTGCGATTAATCTTACAAGGAATCTGGTACAACACTCTCGTTCAAAACACATTGACATAAAGTACCACTTCATCAAAGAGCAGGTGGAGAAGAATGAATTGAGGCTGGAGTATGTTCTTACATCTGAACAAGTTGCTAATATCTTCCCAAAACCTCTACCAAAGGAACCATTTGAAAAATTGAGGTTGAACATGGGTGTCCAACCTCCTTCTCATCAAGGTTGACATATGTTTGTCTGTCCCCTCTCTCGTCTTACCTTTGGATAGTGTTGTCAAGGGGGATAATTTTTTCATAAATCTATCCTTGTGGAAGCATGCATAAAGGGGGAGTTGTTGGTAAGTTGTGAATTTAGCATGTATGTGTGTGAACTATTCTAACTATTTGTTGGAATGGTTGTAGGAAACAATGTTGTTTTCCAAGAAAGTTGAAGAAGTTAAGAATGCTGAAGTAGAAGCTTGAAAGATGTTCTGAATAAGGTTGAGGAGATACGTTCATGATATTTCACAGTCACTGCTTTTGGACAGCATGGTTTTGGCTATCAATGATTCTTTTTTCCTATAATGAGTTAGCTCACATAGGATTAGAATTGTTGATAAGTAATCCATTGAAAAATGTTACAATGTTCAGTGATTTATGAATCTTGGTTGATAACAAAATCCAAATGGGGAGATTGTTGAGACCAAGTTGAATGGATAAGAATTTTTGAAGAGTTAGCCTTTGCAGAGTGTTGTATTTTGTTGTCAAAGAAGATAAATCAATTCACTTTATAAAAGGATCAGAAACTAGACGATGCTTTTTTGATTTGTATTTCACAAATATCATAAGTTAGGAAAACTTTTGATGAAATCCTTATAAATGAAAGGGGGAGAAATAATGATACCAATCTTATACAGTTTTGATTAGAAGTAATGGTGCTGCTGGAAGATGGGATGTTTCAGTACTTCCCATTGTAACTCTGACGATGCTAAAGCTGTTCTATCAAAGTATACATATCATGATAGTGGAATTCATGATAAAATCTGAAGAATGGTTATGGGAATCAGTGAAGAGAGAAATTACAAAGCAATGGACAATCTAGGGGTGGCACAAAAGCACGGTTTAAGGTAGCACCGTTTTCCAGTGTTTTCCAAATTTTAGGGCCTGAAAATCGGGAGGTGAAGATGTGTTTTTGGAAATGAATGGAGTGTGCAAGATTGAAGATGGTTTATATTTTTTCATGCAAGGAATGACTCAAGGTCAGAACATCAAAAAATGACAAAGGCATGGAGTGTTCGGAAATTTAGGCATGTTACGCGCAAAAATAAAGTGGTGTGAGCAATATATGTGGGTTGCGCGAAATATTTGCGGGAGGTGCGAAATTTCAGTGGGATGTGTGGAAAAATGAAGGTCGCGCGAAATAGTAGCAGGATGTGCAAAAAGTATTGTGGTGCGTGAAATAGAGGAATGAAGTTTTCGTGAAAAAGGTGTTTTGAGATCAGAAGTTCAAAAATTTGAAAAGTCATGAGGTGCGTGAAATATTGGGGCATTGCGCGAAATGTGAAGTTGCGTGAAAGATTTTTTACGCGCATGAAGAGGGTTTTACGCACGGATTAGTGGATTTCACGCCGGGTCAAAAATGCCTATAAATATAAGGCTAACCCTTCTCATTTGTTAATGCTCAATACTTAGAAGAAATCCTGAGCTCTAGTGCGCGTAAAATTATACGCTAAGTGAGTTGCGTGAAAAGGAAGGAGTTTGCGCGAAAAGAGGACAGCTGCACGAAAAGAGAAAAGGTTGCGCGGAAAAGGGAAGTTGTGTGAAAATGTTTTTTCACACCAAAATGGAATTTTTACGTGCAAGGCATTTGAATTGCGCAGAAGTTATCCTAAAGGTTGCACGAAAAATTTGGGGCCTTCGCACATATTCAGTTGTGTGTATGGGAGTTCTTACCAGCTTCTAGGTAGGAAAGTGACGATCTATACATCAGAGAATACATCTGTTCAATTGTAAAGAAGCACTGAAATACTGTAATTTTCTATTTGTGATAAAAGGGTGCACACGCGCTTGCGGATTGTTTTCCAAGTGCTACACGAGTGTAAGGGTATATCCTACTTGTTGTATTCTACATCAAAGGATTTTTTTTCTAGTGGATTGTGTGGTACTGGATTATTTTCGTACCATACCAAGGACATAGCTACTCTTGTTGAGTAGTGAACCTTGTAAACCTTGTGTTCTTGTGGTTGCGTGTGTTCAGTAGAGAAGAAAATATTTAACAGGAGACGAAGGTTGTTTCAATTTGAATGAAACATAAAAAAGAAAGAGATATCATTGATTCACCCCTCCCCCTCTCAGTGATACTTGGATCTTGACTGGGAACTTTAGAAATAATAGAATCTTGGTGGAAATGAGAATAACCATGTTACTTGAACATGTACTTTCTCATTCTTTTAGAGGCAATCCATGAGTACTAATGTTTATATTCAGAACCAGTGTTTCTATAGGATTCAATAAGATATGACTCCATATAAACTATTTAATGAAAAAAAATATATGTCCGAAGCATGTTTTATCTTTCTAGATTCCAAGCATTATAAATTAGAAAGGTGGAAACTATGGTAGGTTTTAGAAAAAAGGAGAAGATGGAATATTTCTTAGATATGATCTATAAGTAAAAGGTTACATATGATTCAACAAAGAAACAAATATAATTTTTTATTTTGTTGATGTGAAAGTTATCGAAAGTAGTGGGAAATAAAAACTTGTTTAAGTAGAAAGGAGAGTTGAGGAAGTTGAATAAAACAATTTGGATAATAAGACAGTTAAATTCATATCTTCTCAATAAGAAGAATCAGACTCATCGATTTCCAGTGATGAGGAATATAATCATAAATTTTATCCTAAGTTGAGGAAAGATATGGAAGTTAAGAATATTATTGGTGATCAAAATCAAAAGGTTCAAACAAGAAACAAAACAATATGTTACAAATATACTTAATTATATTCAAAAGTGGAACCAAATGATGTGAAAGAATATTTTGAGCATCCGTAATCAGTTCAAGACATGAATGAAGAGTTGGATCAAATTAAAAAGTACAATAAATGAGAACTCATACTGTAGACCCCAGAAAACGCGTCCCCAAAATTTTCCAAATGCTTCCATACATGATCCAAGATCGTAGTACATTTCGCAAGCTTATATTTGGTAGGTCGCAGGGCCTGAACGGAGCTACGAAATAGGAGTTATGGACATTTGAAGTTGGGCTGGAAATCTGGTTTGCGAAGCCCATTCGCGAAGCCCCCTCCGTGATCGCGGAGCGCCGCCGCGAAGTAATGAGGCGAGAGGCTCCGCGAACCCGTTTGGTGTTCGCGATGCACCGCGAAGACCCCTCGCGAAGCACCAATGTGAAGCACCCGAGCATCGCGGTCCCACGAAGCTCCAGAGGTGGTAAATCTCCGCGAACAAATTTGATGTTCGTGAGCCCGCCGCAAAGCTCCGGAGGAGGTACCTCTCCGTGAACGACTTTGACGTTCGCGAGTGCGCCGTGAAGCACCTGAGGCGGCGTGGGAGATCTTCTTCGTGGCTCCCCTGGCCTATAAATACCCAGCTCACCCCCCTTCTCCAGGGGCACGGGCACGGCCACTTCACCCCTTGGGCGGCCGAGCGGAGCTCCGCATTGCGGCTCCGCGAGGCCATGCTCCGCGAGCAGCTTCCTTCGCGTTGCTGCTCCGCGAGCTGAGGCTCTACGAGGCCATGCTCCGCGAGCCCATGATCCGTGATGCTGCTTCATGAGACCAAGCTCCGCGAGACCCCTTTGCTCCGCGAGAGACCATTGCTCCGTGAGGCCATGCTCCACGAAGCTGCTTCGCGAGACCAAGCTCCGCGAGACCCCTTTGCTCCGCGAGAGCCCGTTGCTCCGTGAGGCCATGCTCCACGAAGCTACTTTGTGAAGACCTATCTTTCGCGAGGATCCTTCCTTCGCACCCACCGATCCATACCGTGGGGGCTGCACCCCCGCACCCCTACTTGGGGTCCGTGCCGGGCTGCGGTCCCGGCCCTCCGGGCCGGTCCCTTCGCTACCGTCACCGACCCCCATGAAAAATGGAGAGTCGCACCGTGAACTTTTCAGGCTGGGATGCCGGGATTTTCCATTGCGCCCTTATGTGCTCCAACCTACCACCTATGGAACACAATGATTTCAGATACTCCTCCACACACCATGAAACACCTTGAGTTGACATATTCCTCTTGGTTTCATTCCATGTCGTGAGTTGAGATTCTCATCATCAATTCCCCGGGTACCTTGAGTCGAACCATTCCTCAGGTAACTCCTCCAAACCCAATCACTTGGCTCCTATGCCAGGTTGAACCAGAAAGGGCCACCCTTGTGTAATTCCCAACACCAACCATTTCTAGGCACCTTCTGCCTAATAGTCCAATCTACATGACTCTAAACTGTAGTAATCCTTATGTGCCAAACATAGGATGCCTATTGCCCTATACGAGAGATGCCTTATGCTCCTAGCATGAGATGCCAATAGTCCTACCTACATGACTCTAAACTATAGTATTATCCCTATATAAAAAATGATTGGATGCCCCTTGCTCCAAGCAAGATATTCCTTATGCTCCAAGCCTAAGATGCCAATAGTCCTACCTACAAGACTATAAACTATAGTATTCTCCCTATGTTCCAAACATAGGATGCCTCTTGCCCTATACGAGAGATGCCTTATTCTCCTAGAATGAGATGCCAATAGTCCTACCTACATGACTCTAAACTGTAGTATTATCCCTATCTAACAAATGATAGGATGCCCCTTGCTCCAAGCAAGAGATGCCTTATGTTCCAAGCCTAAGATGCCAATAGTCCTACCTACAAGACTATAAACTGTAGTATTCTTCCTATGTTCCAAACATAGGATGCCTCTTGCCCTATACGAGAGATGCCTTATGCTCCTAGCATGAGATGCCAGTAGTCCTATCTACATGACTATAAACTGTAGTAATCCCTATGTACCAAACATAGGATGACTCTTGTTCCAAATAAGAGATGCCTTATGCTATATGCATAAGATGCATTATTTCATGATCACAGTGGCGTAATATCAAGATCGTTGGAATCCATTCAAACATTCCATCACTCCACCTCACGCTTTGCATGTCCTTCATTCGGATCGTCACTCACTTCCATGTCTGGAGGGACCCCCTAACAGTATGGATGCTCAACCTATGGTCCGCCTGCTGTCCTGGGCCAACGCCCCGGAAGACTTTGGGCGACACTTTGAGTCAGGTCCTATGTTTCGAACACGGTCAGCAGTCGACCCTCATTTGTTTGTCCTCATTTCTGGCTAACGTGATATGGACGCTGCGTTTCCGCCACGGTCAACAGTTATCCTCCATCACCACGCCAATCTCACGACGTTCTGAATATTGGGCATGTGATTCACACTTTTCATCTCCCTTTGTTGGGATAGATTCAAATTCCCTTGGCATTATGCCGCTTGTTCACTAGTGCATAGGTGATTACCTCGACCCGCTAGTGAGTTGGGATGCCCTCATGGCCAGACATGAGGAAGACAATACGGGCAGCTTCCTAGCGTAAGCCCCATTCACCAGTGCCGCTCCTTAGCGGCACCCGGGCAGCTTCCTAGCGTAAGCGCCATCCACCAGTGTCACTCCTTAGCGGCACCCGGGCAGCTTCCTAGCGTAATCCCCATTCACCAGTGCCGCTCCTTAGCGGCACCCGGGCAGCTTCCTAGCGTAAGCCCCATCCACCAGTGCCGCTCTTTAGCGGCACCCGGGCAGCTTCCTAGCGTAAGCCCCATTCACCAGTGCCGCTCCTTAGCCGAACCCGGGCAGCTTCCTAGAGTAAGCCCCATTCACCATTTTCGCTCCATAGCGGCACCCGGGAAGCTTCCTAGCGTAAGCCCCATTCACTATTGTCACTCCTTTTCAGTGGTAAGCCTTTGAAATCCCTATGCAGCGGTAAGCCGTTGACAACCCTATCCAGTGGTAAACCGTTGTGACCCCATTTAGCGGTAAGCCGTTCACATCCTTATCCAGCGGTAAGCCGTTCACACCCAATCCAGTGGTAAGACGTTGAAACCCCCAATCGGCGGTAAGCCGTCATCAGAAGAACTACGTGGTCTTTGATCCATGTCAAGGCATGGTACGTAGGAAGCCTCTTCAAGGCTCAAGCCCGAAACTATTTTCATCCTCTTCTTTGGGCCTCCATCCTGGAGTAAGTCCCAGCACCATGGGCCACCTAACGCATAATCCCCTCTTCGCTTCTCACGGACGCATCCTTCGCGACGTGATCATCAGGTCCTTGCAACCTCTTATTTCTCACACTGAGCATGACTCACATGGGCTTAGAGTGAGCACCGACCCTGACCCCCATCCATAGAGAACTACGAGGACTTTGATCCATGTCAAGGCATGGTACGTAGGAAGCCTCCATGAGGTTCAAGACACATTTCTCGGTCGTTCATTCACATCGAGTTTCTCCCTCGTCCAGCATGACGCTAAACTGTATGCGCCTTGTCCCGCATGACATTAAACTGCACACCCATCCATTCCGAACTACGAGGACTTTGATCCATGTCAAGGCATGGTACATAGGAAGCCTTCACGAGGATCAAGCCCACCACTCATTGGACCAAGGTCCACCTTAACGTCTGTTCGCCGACAAAGCCCCATTTGAACTACAGGGTCTTTGATCCATGTCAAGGCATGGTACGTAGGAAGCCTCCAAGAGGTTCAAGCCCACCCATTATTCATTCACGTCGGGTCCCATCCCCGTCCAGCATGACGTTAAACTGCATCACGGTCTGACGGCAAGCCGTTGTGACTCATCCATCCTGAACTACGTGGAATTTGATTCCCTACCACGGGGATACGTATGAAGCCACTTCAAGGCTCAAGAACAACTTCACTATCGCCCCTACAATGGTCCTATTTCATTCCCCCTCCGCTTCATTCATCCATCCATCACCCATCCTGATTCTCACCCGGGCTGCCACATCCCGGTGGGATTATTCCATCCACCTCCTCGCTGCTCCTAGCGGCGCATGGGCCGCTTTCCACGTGTAAGCCCCATCATATCTCCGGGTCATTGTCCTCTGTGTACACCCCGATTCATCACCCTTTTACTCTCTAGGGAGTGCACTACCTCGGATCCGTCCTCATTGGGAGTTCTGATCCATCCATCTTCTAGATGTTCTTCCTTTGGGATATACCAATCTGATCCGTCTCTATGGGATGTTCTGATCACCCTCATTCCGTCTCCGCAAGATGTTAAACTCGCGGCCTACCTCGTGATAAACATGTGATGCCTGAGGAAAACCTCGGATGGAACGCCTTTGGCGTAACCATCTTCCCAAGATGTTAAACATGCTGCATACCCTGTTCTAAACATGGGAAGCTGAGGAAAACCTCAGATACATGCCTTGGGTTCTGCACCCTTGAGATTCCCTCTTATGAGGAAGAATACAGGTTCCCCTATGTCCACGCACTCAGAGATGCCCCGACATTACTGATGTTGCTGTCTACTCTGACCGAAGGTCGCTACCATGTCAAGACCCTATGGAAAGTCTTGACGGAAGTAGTGTAATTAACTGGTTTCCATGAGGATATGGCACCAGGAATGAGATTCACGAACAACGTATTAAATCTATGAGGGAGACCCGGACTAGGTGACGAGTTCCGAGGAGGAATCCACAGAAGGAAGAACCGACATCCCATCATCCCATTTCGATCAAGGAGCAGACGTCCCTAAATAAGGAGCGAATGTCTTCCGCCTTTGGAAAGTAGGAATGCGGGGCAACAGCTGCGCGTCCTCCACAGACGGATGCGCGCGCCCCGGAAAAAGTGTCGGAAACACATACCCAAACCTAAAAACAAAAATGTTATTGGAACAAAATGGGATTTATAGAATAAACTGAATGAAGAAGGTGATGTTATCAGAAACAAAAAAATATTGGAATATAAAGGGTATTCTTAGATTGAAGGCATTGATTTCGATGAAACCTTTTCTCCAGTGTCCAAATTGGAAACTAAAAGAATATTTCTTGGTATTTTTTCACAGTGAGGCTACAAGATCTTTTAAATGGATGTCAAATCCACATTCTTGAATGGTGGTCTTGAAGAGGAATTTTATATTGAACAACTTTGTGGATTTTTTGTTGGTAAATATGAAGTTATGTATGAAAATTGAATAAAGTCTCGTATGTGATAAAACAATATCCAAGGTAAAGGTATTCCAAATTCGATACTTGCTTAAGGAAGATGAACTTCAAGAAATGAAGACTGGATAGCCACCTGTATATTAGAGAAAGTCAAGATTTTTCCCTCATTATAATAGTTTATATTGATGATATTATCTTTCTAGGAATGATGAAAGAAGTTGTGAAATATTTTATAAAGAGATGAATAAGTATTTTGAAATGTCCATGTTATGGGAAATGAAAAAATTTCTAGAGTTACAAATCATAAAAATAAAGAATACATTTTTCTATCCTAATAAAAGTATGCTAAGGAACTTTTCAAGAAGTTTGGCATTAAAAACTCAAAACTTGTCTCTAAACCGATTTTAGTGGGAACAAAGATGAGTAAGGATGGTGAAGTAAAAGAAGTTGATCCGAAAGAGTAGTGAAAGATGATTGAAATTCTGTTATATTTTACTACCTCAATACCCAATATTATTTATGATGTAACTTTATGTGAAAGATTTCATAGTGATCCTATAGAATCAAATCTTATTGCTAGAAAGAGAATTCTTAGATACATCAAAGGAAAAACAAAATTTGGTATCAAGTATTTCAGCTCGAATAGTATTGACTTATTTGGGTGTTCTGATACAGATCGGTTAGGGAATGTAGATGATAGAAGATCCACATCTGGTGGAGTGTTCTTTATGGGAAATAATTGTGTTAGCTGTTATTCAAAGAAATAGAATTTAGTAACTCTAAGTACCATTGAAGAAGAGTATGTTTATTCCACTCAAGATGCTACTCAACTTATGTGGATGAAAACTCAGCTAGAAGACTTACTTATTAAAGTGAAGTTACCCTTGCTCTAAGGGTGTGATAATCAAAGAAAAATAAATCTCATCAGGAATCTAGTTTAACATTATCATTCAAAGCATATTGACATAGAATATAATTTCATCAAAGAACATGTTAAGAAGAATGAATTGAACCTTGAATATGTTACAACATCAGAGAAAGTTGCTGACATTATCACAAAATCCTTTCTGAGGGAATAATTCTCAAAATTGAGGTTGAACATGGGTGTCCAGCCTATTTCAAATAAATTCTAAGGTATTTTGTTTTTTCCCCTCTCTCTTCTTACCTTTGGATTGTTTTTTCAAGGGGAATAATTGTACTAATTCATAAATATGTTGCATAAAAGAGAGATTTGTGGGTAATCTATGAATTAAAAATTGTTTAATGTGTGAACTATTCTAACTATTTTTAGAGTGGATTTAGGAAGGAATTTTTTTTAGTAAGACTGAATAAGATATGTGTTTAAGAAAGAGGTTATCATAATCACTACTTATAGAAAACATGGTTTTTATGTCTAGGATTATTTTTTTCTATAATTACATTGCTTGGGTAGGCTTAGAATTTTTGATAAGCAATCCATTTCTTGAGGATAAAAAGTTCGGTGATTTTTGAAAACTTCATTGATAATAAAATCTAAATGGGGAGATTGTTAGGACCAATCTGATGGTCTTCATGTCTTTTCTTTTGTTGTCAAAGAAGAAAGTTTGAATAAAGGGAGACACCTCACTTTTAATTTAAGGAAATTGGATCCTAATTTGTGGGAAAAGAAGAATCGGAACATGTACTGCATGAAAGATTTTGATGTCTATTTTTTAAAGAATTTACAGTCTATTTTTAAAAGAATTTAGAGTCTACTTTTTAAAGAATTCACAGTCTATTTTTTAAATATTTTAGAGACTTTTTTTAAGAATTCGGTGTCTATTTTTTGAAGAAATCGGCGTCTACGTTTTAAATAATTCAGAGTCTATTTTTCAAAGATTTAGTTGTATATTTTTTAAAGAGTTTGAAGTATTTTTTTCCAAGAATTCATAGTCTAATTTTTAAATAATTCATAGTCTATTTTTTTAAAAAAATCGGAGTCTCCTTTTTGAAGAATTTGGAGTCTACTTTTCGAAGAATTCAGAGTCTGTTTTTGACGAATTTGGATTCTAATTTTTGAAGATTTTAAAGTCTATTTTTTGAATATTTCAGAGTTTTTTTTCAAAGAATTTGGATTTTGTATTTCAAATAATTCAGAGTCAACTTTTTGATGAATTTGGAGTCTGTTTTTCAAAGATTTCAAAGTCTGTTTCTCAAAGAATACAGAGTCTGTTTTTCAAAGAATTCAGAGTCTCCTTTTTGAATATTTATAAGTCTATTTTTTGAAGAATTAATAGTCTAGTTTTTCAAGAATTAAAATTCTGATTTTCTAAGAATTAAGAGTCTATTTTTTAAATAATTTAGAGTCTGCGTTTTGAAGAAATCGAACTTTGCTTTTTAGAGAAAATGGAGTCTGTCTTTTAGATGAATCAAAGCCTATTTTTAAGAGAAATCAGATCCTCTTTTGAGAGATTGTTAATTGAAGACTTCGTTGCTATGATGGATAATCAGAGTCACTATGACTAAAATGTGTTAAATGTGATGATTTTTTGATGATTTTTACTTTTCATAATTTATGAGTTAAAGTGGGAACTCTTGATACAAACCTGATGGAAGAAAGATAGAATGGAAGAGTTACACCATTGATGTTGGTAAAAGAGTGGTGTCGATAACTGCTAAAAATATTATGCTGATGAAAGAGGATTCAAGAAGAGTGGTGCTGATAGGAAATAGAATTTGATGTTGAGAGAAAGTTTTTCCAACATCAGGATGACCATACCCAAAAAGATCATAACCTAAGATGATCGTATACAGAAAGACTCTCTATCTTGTTGGACTACCATCTTTCATCATCAAGTGGATCAAGATAAGTGATGAAATGTTTTGTCTCAAGTGTTTCAAGAAATAAGAAAAGATATGGAGATTGTTGAATGTCTAGTTGAGTGGGATCTGAACTCTTTCTTACAAGATTTTGATTCGAATCGGTTCTGAAGAGTCAGATTCAGAAAAAGGAATGAGAGAATCTGAGTTTAATGTTCATATCCTTGTGGTTCTACCAAATTTAATCAGTCTCAGTAATCGGAGTAATAAGGAGAATAGAATAAGGTTGAATAAGCTTCGAGAAGAATCGAGAAGAGTTGAAGAAGTCAAAATTTCTCTAAGATTTTAAGGGAAATGAATATTATAGTGAATTTAGGTAAGTGGGAAATATTTTTTGGATTCTCACCTAACCCATTTTGGGTCACCAATAAAATTCAAGAAAGTACCTTGTATTTTTTTGGATCTCTAACATAGAGTATTGTTCATTGCAAAAGAGAGAGAAGCTACAAGTGTAAGAGAGAGAAAGTGATTCTTGATGTCCTGTTTTGAACAAAAAAATTTGGGAAATATGAAGTGTTTGGCTGACTGTGGTACATGGCTAAGATAATTGGATTTTGATTATCATATCAGGCTGAAATAATCGGAATGGTATTTCTGTACTGGGTTTCACCATATAGGGTTTCACAGACTGAGGAAGGATCGTAATAGATTTTTCTTACTGGGTTTTACCATACTAAAAATTTCCGAATTAAAGAACAATTGTACTGAGTTTTAGCATACTCAGAGTTTGTTGGGGAGTAGATTCATCTGTATCAAAAGAATTGGATTCAAGAAGAACATACTGGGAAATCAAACACTAAGTTTCTTAACATTAGTCTAAGAAGTTTTCCCCTTTATTCTGGTTAAGAAATTGAATAATTGTGTTGCAATTTTATAAACTTGTTGAAGTTAAAATAATCATAGGTAACATGAGTTTTTAAAAAAGAATTTGTAGTTACCCTATTGTTCCAAGAGGTTTCGCATGCACTAGTGGGATTATTTCATAGTGATACATGAGTGTAAGGGCATATACAACTCATTGTAATCAAAGGATTTTTTTTCTAGTGGATTATATGGTATTGGACTATTTCCAACCATACCAAGGACATAGAAACTCTTATTGAATAGTAAACCTTGTAAATTATTATATTCCTATGGATGTGCTTTACTTTTTTTTAGAAGGGAATTGAATATTTAACAGAAGGAGAAGTTTGTTCCAACAAAAATAGAACTTAAAACAAAAATTGTATAACTAATTCACCCCCTCCCCCTCTTAGTGATACATAACTTTTACTAGGCACTTTCAATGGGTGAAACACTAGGCTTGAAAAATACCTTCTTCTATAAGTCCTCCTATGGAACCCTCTACTCAAGAAGCATTGTGGGATCCATAAGATATGTTGGTGTAGATATATGAGTCATACTAGGGTGTATATCAATGTAGAAATATATCTCTTGGTGGGGAGGTAAACCTAGAACATTCTTAGGGAAGACATCCTCATACTCCATCACCACTAGAAGAAACTATAAGATCATAGAATCCACTACACTAAGAGCCATTCTCCATAACTTATGGGTAATAGAATTAACTCTTATATGCTTGATATTTTCCTTCTCCACTATGGTTTTCTTCTCACCCACAAATGAAATCCCCATCTCATAGCTCCAGACACAATGCATCCTCCCCCTGAAATAGTCTATCTATGCCTGACCTATAGATAACCAGTTTATACCTAAAATTCCATTATAAGTCCTCATTTTCGCTATAAAGATATACCAAAACAAACTCTCACCTCCAATATTTAGGCCTCACTATCGGTATAAGTGTGTGACCATTAAGTTCTATCCAATAGAAGTCTCTAAGCATAAGGGTCGTGATAAGGGCTCAACCAAAATCTATAATTCTATAACTCGAGTAGTAGAAATAAATGAGTGTATTGAACCTATATCTATAAATAATATATCTAAATTATAGAAGAAACATATCATACCTTGTATCATCCATGTAGCTTCAGGGTTTCATGCCTCGACCGCTTGCAGTTGCCCTTACCCTTGACCAATAGCTCCCTGATCCTGGAGGGGACCACCTAGGGGTGGTGATAAAAAATAAACACTTCTACCAACTATATTTGCTATCTTATCTCTTTTAACATGTCCTCCTCCTTACGTACCTACCAGACCCTACCAATGCCTCTATCTTGGCGGCCCATCCACAATATTTTTATTAGTCATACATCGGGTTAGACAATATCGAGAAATATTTCCCTGACCAAAACAAGAGTAAAATAGCCTCTCTCTAGGATGATATGATCTATCTTGTATGCCTTTTTTGATATCCCAGACCCAGATGCCACTTAACGGGTGCCCCGAACCCGATGGGCCACATGGCCTCAATCGTATATCCCCGAATGTCAGAGGCGGCCAACTAGTAGTGAGGGCCTTGGGTGTGTGTGTGGGGAGACTATGCCCTCATTAGAAGAGTTTATCACATCGGAAGGATATAAATAGTAGTAAATAATGAAATCAGTATAAAAGAACATGGGAAGAAAACTGATGCAATAGATAAATGAGAATAATAATAACTATAACAAATGGAACAATGATGATGTAATATCATATCATTAGAAAACTGGAAAACATGGATACAAGACAGTGGGAATAGTATGCTCCACAATAGTATAAAAGAAATCAAGAACTATCCCAAGAATCCTGAGATCTATCTCGGCCATATGCTATCAAGATCCACCCTAAATAGAAAGCAATCAAGTGTTTGAAGTTGTATGCTTCCCTTTGTCAATACCTGCAACAATGTAATATACTTCAGGTATCAAACGGCACCCGGAGAGGGTGTGAGATAAATATCAGTGGGTCACCACCAATGGTGTATATAACATCCGGCATGTGTAATGGAATATAGTAGTGTGTAGGCATGCATATATAAAGTTATTTAAGTAGTACAATATAACTAAATACCCAAGTACCTCCTTCAGCCCTCATTTGGTGTCTGAACATGTAACCAGTTTATTAAGTAATTACCATTTAATGTTAATAGGTCACATGAGGCATATCCATCACTAACATCACCTCATGATAGTATAAGCAGTGAAGGTACCAAGACATAACAAGGAAACATGAAAATGATATCCAGTGAGGGAGTTCTAGGGTAACAACCAAGGTAACATAGATCTCACGGAATGCTAACTCGGTAGTATCTGAGACTATATAATGGGTAAGAGTGTAATACAAGGATCATAAGCCGAGTCATTCCAAAATAAGGCACCTACCGAGTCCAAGGTGATCTACTAAGGTAAAAATAGGCTAATCAAGGATAGGTCCCTATGGGATTTAACCATGGAACCTACTAGTCAGTGCTGGAACCAATGAGTGTATCTATGGTATCATGTAATAAGGTAAAGTAAACTATGGAAGTATACCGGGAATCCAAGGAAAAGATCAGAACTAGGTTCTAGGTGGGTGTTAACCTAAGAAAACCCCATCCTTGAATCAGAATGGGGTTCACAAGCCCCAAGGTATCCTCCACTCATAATCCAAGGCGATCTCGAGTTAGTCCATTCTTATTTGAAATTATAATCATGTAATCATTCATTAGGTTCAAGCCTTATCTTCCATTAGTGTAGATAGCCCATGTAGCATTGAAACCATTTAATAAATTCTCAATTTACCATTAATTCATATTCAATTATTGAGGTTCATTACACTACATTTCATCATTATGGAAAGGGGTCCTACAAACATGTAACCTTTATTCAATCTCATTTGTTAAGGCCATGTTATATACTTAGTATACTTTCCATTTTACATTTCAAATTTAATAATCAATTTGAAGCACATACATTAGGCAGGTCAAGTGGTGATCATACATGGTACATGCCATTATGCAATTCTTATTAATAAAATCCCATTTATTATAGAAAGTATCACCTTTAGGAAGGTCAAGAAAATGCACAACTGAACGGTGGATCAAACATGCCAAAACACTAAAACCCATATATGACATAACCTTTGACATGGGGTAGATTGAGTTGTGGGTATAACCCCTAAAAACTAATCACATATTTGTAAAGAGCATAACCCTACAATTCTAACATGTATAATCATGGTATGTAAATTTAAGAAATGGATCCTGATAAAAGCGGCTGGCCCCACACGGATATTCCAAAATCAATGAACTTTAGGGATGAGTTATAGACCATCCACCTTAGGGATGTATGACTCTCCTCCTCCTGTATCAGTCTTTGATATTCCTCTAATCAGAGTAGATCTAAGAAAAGTAGAAAAAAGATTATACGATGATATCTCAGTAAAGAGGAAAAGAGAAGGAGAATGGATCAAGAGGGCTCAAGTACTTATCATTGCACATCCAACGTGATGAACAGAAGCTCGATCAGTTTTTGGATGATTGATATCTTTTGATTCCAAGTTTAGATCTTCAAAAATCATCAAATTGAGATAGAAATAGTTCAAGCCTGCATAAACTCAGATTAGGGAATAAGGATGGATCATAACTAGATCATTAAGGGAAAAACTTTAATGTTACCCAAAATTAATCCTTTGCATAGTTTGTTCACATGGTTTGGAAGACCGTACACAGAACATGCACGTGGACCTGGGAAAATGGGTGCTCACACAGTTAGGCTACATAGTTGTGCACTAATCATTTGAGGAGACGCTGCCCAAAAAAACGTAATCCACATAATTTTCCGAACCGTGCAGAATCCCTGTATAGTTTACTCTAAACCTTGCCCCAAGTCTTTTTTTCAAAACAATATGGGTATTGGGATATAATCTTTCCCAAGACACCCTTGAGGCATTTTTAACCCCTTAGGAATCCATATTAGGTCCAAAGTGATGATTTAGACCAAAAAATAAAGGATTGATACCTGAGTGAAAAACATGGTTCTTATAGTCTTCCCCCCTTAAAAAACTTTCCCTTGAGTTCTTCCAAGGTTAGAGAAACACTATCTGAGAAAAAAAATCCACTGAGCTTGTACATCCGTTTCCAACTCCCAAGTCTTGTCTTGTACACAGCCATGTTTCCATAGCACCTATACAAGAGGGTCATACTTGCCTCAGATAGACTTCATGCTTCGGTCAATGATGTGTACTAGATATTCTTCAAAGGTAGCATCAACATCTAACTCAACTTCCTCGTGATCAAAGTTATGAGATGGTTCGGCATGATATTGGCGAAGCTATGAAACATGAAAGATGTCATGCAGGGAACTATAACTCTGAGGTAAAAGATAATGATAGGCTATCGATCCCACTCTCTCTAGAATCCCAACTAACAATACATAATGAGGCAATAGATTTCCTTGCTTCTGTAACTGTCTATGACCAAGCCTGGGCGATACCTGAATGAAAACATGATCCCCAACCTCAAACTCTAGAGGTCTTCAATGAAGATTGGTATAATATTTTTTTATAGACTGAGCAGTAGTAATACACTTCTTGATCAGCTAAACCAACACTAAAGTCTCCTCAATGAGATAAGGACCTAGTAGGGATTCATCACCTAACTCTAGCCAGTACAAGGGTGAATGGCATGGCCTACCATATAATGACTCAAAATGAGCCATCGGAATTTTCACCTGAAAGCTGTTATTATAGGCGAACTAAATGAGAGAAATATGCTTCTCTCAAGAACCTCTGAAATCAAGGACACATGCTCATATCATATCCTCTAGAAATTGTATTTTCCATTCTGATTTTCCATTGGTTTGAGGGTAAAAAATTGTGCTTAGAAGCACCTAATTTCCCATAGCTTTATGCAAAACTTGCTTGAATTGTGAATTGAAATGAGCATCCCTATCTGAAATGATAGTACGTGGAACCTTTTGTAGTTGTATGATCTCACGGACATATATTATTCCCAAATAATCAACTGAGATAGTCTCCTGAATAGGAATGAAGTGAGATGATTTCGTTAGTCAATCAATGAATACCCAGATATCATCGCTACTCCTTGGAAACCTGGGTAAGCCAACTACAAAATCCCTAGAAACATCTTCCCATTTCAATTCTGGGACTAGAAGCAGCTATAAAAATCCTATAGGTCTCTGGTTCTCTACCTTCACCTACTGACAGGTGGAGCACCTAGTGAAAAATCCAAATATCTGACGTTTCATCCCAGTACACCAATACAGGAATCGCATATCTCGAGACATCTTTGAGATGCCTAGATGAACTGCCCATTGAGAAGCATGGGACTCCTTCATCAACTCAACCCTCATATTTATAGGCACCTAGATATGTCCACATAGATGTAGGACATCGTATCTATCCACAGACCAATCTGGAGGCAAGTTATCTACTGATATACTCTCGTGGAGAACTAAGCCTTCAGAATCTAAAAACTATATACTCTTCATCTTCTCATGGAGGGAAGAATTAATTGTTAAGAATGAGAGGTAATACTGATAATGAATATCATGAAACTATATATTATTTTCAGAAAAGAGGGCCATTAACTTCCATTCATCACTCTCTTTCTGTACGACCTGTGTTTTAGTTTTCTGACTCAGTGCGTCAGTGACTAAATTTCCCTTTCCAGAAGTATAAGAAAGAAAAAAAATCCAAGGATTGATGATATTAAACTCATATTCATTGTCTAAGGTTCATGTCATTCTATGAAAAGATATATTTTAGGCTCATTAGGTCCATTTATACCACAAAGTGATCACCCAAAAGATAATTTATCCAGCAACGTAAGGAATGAACAACTATTGCTAGATTGAGGTCATGCGTTGGTAAATTTCTCTCGTGAGGCCTCAATTACTGAGATCTGTATGCAATGAATTTGTCTTCCTGCATCAATACTGCTCCTAGGACAATGATTGATGCATCACAGAAGACATTATAACCTTTTACAGGTTCTAGAATAATCAGAATCAGTTCCAAGACAAGCCTTCCTTTCAACTCCTGAAAGGATTTATTACATGCTTATAACCACAAGAACATAACACCCCTCTTTGTAATTTTATTAATAGTTGAATAATGAAGTGAGAAGTCATGTATGAAAAAATTTTAATATCCCACAATCCCCAAGACACTCTTGATATCAAACATGTTCTTTGGATGCTTCTAGGAAACTACATAACTAAACTTTTTAGGGTCAATAGATACTCCTGATTCTGAGATAATATAACCTAAGAAGTGGAATTTGTTGATCCAGATGTGGCACTTAGCAATATTGACATAAAGATGATTCTCACTCATTGTACTCATAGATATCTCAATATGTTTGGTATGGTTGTTACGTGTTTGAGAATACACCAAGAGGTCGTCTTCAAAGACCATGAAAAAAGAGTCCAAATAGGGGTGGAAAACCCTATTCATCAAATCCATGAAAATGGTGGGCATGTTCGTAAGACTGAACGACATAACAAGGTACTCATATAGACTATACCTACTATAAAAATATATATGAATTATGTTTGATGGTATGACTTTCACCTGATGATAACCCAATCTCAGGTCAATCTTAGAGAAAACCTTTGCTCCTTGAAGCTGGTCAAAGAGATCACCTATTTGAGGAAGTGGATAATGGTTCTTCGCTATAAGCTAGTTCAACCTTCTATAATACACACATATACGTAAGGTTACATCCACTTTCTTAGAGAAAATCATGGGAAAATCCCAAGAGGATGTGTTGGGCCCTATAAAGCCTTTGGACTCTAGGTCCTCTATCTGTCGCTTGAGCTACTGAATCTTAGTAGGTTCCAACATGTATGGAAGAATTGACACTAGAGCTTATCCTGGAACAAGATCAATTGTTAACTCTACCTATATCTTAGGAGGTAATCTAGAAAAATCATCAGGAAAGACTTTCATTAAATGATCAACTACTGGAGGAAAATTAGTTTAAAGAAAACCATGATCCGCTATGAAAATATTTTCAGTATGGGTGGTCACTCCACCTATCCCATGATGCTTTTGTTCTACTCTCCCATCTTAGACATCCCACTCACCTTTAAAAAGATAATTGTTGCCTTCTAGTGATGTAAAAAGATACCCTATGGTGATAGTAGTCTACAAAGGCATAATAGTAAACTAACTAGTCCATCCCAAGAATAATATTGAAACCCATCATCTTGATAACAAATAGATTCCATAATAAAGGGTAACCTCCTACCTCAAGGGAGATGACCCTGTATTAGTGTATTCCCTATATCTGTATTCTCAACTGTGTATCGATGGTCATTACACCATAGTGATACTATATCTCTAGTCCGATACTTTCCACGATAGATACAGAAATAAAAGAGTTTGAATCACCTATATCAAACAAAGAAAATACAATAGTGGAGGCTACTAGAATAGTACCTTGTACTATAGATGGTCCCACAACATGATCCCCAGGTATCAGAAGTAAAGCATGCAACTGATCTGATCTATGTCTTTGTACAATAGAAGGACTATCATGATCATGACTTCTCTGATGGTGCTACTAGAGATCAAGGGTCAGACTACCACAACCATGACCTCCTCCTCAACCAGACCTATCGGTTCTATTCCAACTCCCCACCTAACATGGTGCAAAAGAACTCACACATGAAGGTGGAGTTAACATTGATCCTTTTCCACTCAAAACTTGTAGAAAGGTCTTACATAAATGATGACGATGACCTATATGTCCGCAATCCCAGAACTCTATCAGGACTCTGTCACATTGGGTATTCTTATGCCCCATTATTCCACACTGATGAACCACTATATCTCTATAAAATTGGATACTCTGGCTTCAACTTCCCTGGTGAGAAACCTCAAGGGAATGTTTACTATCACCGGAATAACTACTATCATGACGTGGTGATGATCCTTTAAACCTGATACTCATGTCGTTCCTCAGTTTACAATCAGTGATCAGGGACAGATAAACTATTACAGAAAAGGTTGGTAAGCAAATGGAATTCACCTGAGTTTGGATGGCGTACTGGAGCCCAACCTCAAAATGTCTAGCACATGAAATCTCATCAATAGCTAGAATTTGGGAAAACCACTGTAAATCAGTGAAACATGATGAATATTCCATAAATAACATAGAACCCTACTCGAGATGCATGAACTCTCTAGCTCTATCATCTCTCAATGCCCAAGGAATGAACTAATCATAGAAGATAGTTTGGAAATCAACACATAACATACCATGATGACGACTGTCCTGGGTAACCACATCCCACCAACGATTGGTCGAATCCCAAAGAATATATTTAGTAATCTTGACTCTCCACTCTGTAGGAATTTCTAGATGCTCAAAGATAGATAAAATGGCCTCTATCCAAGACTCAGCAACCTAAGAACCGCCATCCCCTGAAAAAGTAACAGGATGCTACTGTTGGAACTCGCAGGTCATATCAACCATTGTAGGTAAAACCTATGGAGCACCATGCATGGACTACATAAAATGTAGGAAAATATCATGGACATGGGAATTAGTTTATGGATCATGTAAAATAGGCAGTGCCTCATGTGAAACTCCAGGAGGTAAGACTGGAGGCTCAGGGCCCACCATGTTTGGAGCATGGTCACCACCACCTTTCTAGTGTATGATAGAAGGATGTCTTAGTGTAATTGGTCTAAAATTCCAAGTACACACATTAAAAAAATCATTAGGTAGATGGATAGAATCACTTACGGAAGATAAAAAAGGAATGGTTCAGTACCCAAGATATATTACCCCAAACTTTCCACTTATATGTCCAGGTATCAATAGGTGCTTAAGTATAAGTTTCATTTCATTTTGCATTTAATTTAAAGGTTCACTCCTTTACCTTTGATAAAAATGACATGGTGGGATAAGGATATTCAACCACTTAATTTTATATTTCAGGATCCACTTTATAATGGATATCCATTTCTGATGAATCATTTCACATACACCTATCACCAGAAATGAAACCAATTTATTTATAGTATAATGGTTTGACTTAGTAAATTACTCATCCCAACCAATGGGGGCCCATACACCTCATGAATTAAGACAGTAAATCACTCAATTGCAACCAAAATTAATACAATTACAAGAAATATATCATAGTATCACTTAATAATAAAAATCATATGAAGAAATGAAAATCAATGAAGTTCACCTATATGGCATGGCAATATGCACGGCATGTGAATTCCAGGTGCTTGTAATGATTCATATACCAATGATCCTTTACCTCATATCATTGGACTAAGGATGAAATAAATCCTTAAATCAAGTAATAATCAACAACACCACACAACATGTACATCACCAAATAGTGAAATAATATCAACTATAATAGGAAAAAGAAAAACAATAATTATAATTTAGGAAACATGGTTTTTACCCCGAACATGGGTTCACGACGCCAAATCACATCTTATGACCAAGTCCCAAGCCTTCCCATTCTATAATCTATTGTATCCAAATAGTACAGTAAGAAAATAAACCACCCCTAATACCACTTTTTGACATCCTAGAACCAAATTTCACTTAACAGGTGCCCCAAGCCTGGTAGGCCATAAGGCCCCAAGCGCATCTCCCTTAATGTCAGAGGCTGCTAACTAGTAGTGAGGGCCTAGGGTGTGTATGTGGGGACATTATACCCTCGTTATCATAGTGTAGCACAGTGTAAGTATATATATAGTATTTAACAACAGAATCAATATAAATAAGCAGTGGAAGAAAACTGATGAAATAGATAAACGAGAAAAATAATAAATGTATCAACTAGAACAATGATGATGTAATTTCATGTCATTAAAAAACTGGAAAACATGGATAAACGATATCAGGAATAATATGTTCCACAATAGTATAAAGGAAATAAAAAAACTATCCCAATCATATTGATCCCTGGCTCAATCATCTACTATCACGCTCCATCATAAACAGCAAGCAGTCATGTGTTTGAGGCCATATTCTTCCCTTTGTCAATACCTACAACCATGTAATATACTACGGGTACCAAATGGTGCCTAGAGAGGGTGTGAGATAAATCTCATAGGGCCACTACCAATGGTTTCTATAAAATCTAGCTCTTTTAATTGAATATAAAAGTATTCAGGCATGCATATATAAAGTAAAGAAAGTTGTATAAAATAACTAAATACCCAAGTACCAACTTCATCCCTCAGCTGGTGTCTAAACATGTAGCCAGTTCATTAATTAAGTAATTACCATTTAATGTTAATAGGTCATGTGAGGCATAGCTAGCACTGACATCACCTCATGATAGTATAACTAGTTAAGGTCCCAATACATAATAAGGAAACCTAAAAAAGATATCCAGTGAGGCAATTCCAGGGTAACAACAAAGGTAATGTAGATCTCATGGAATGCTAACTCAATAGTATCTAAGTCTTGTTAAGGTCTAAGACTGTAATCCAAGGAGCGTAATCCAAGAAATTCTACAATAAGTCACCTACTAATTCCAAGGTGATCGACCATGGTAAAGTGGGTCTAAGTAAGGACAAGGCCCTATGGGCTTTAACCATGGCACCTACTAGTCAGTGCTATAAATAAGGATTGTATCAGAGGCATCATGTAATATGGTAAAGGACCCAACGATAGTATACCATCCATCTAATGAATAGACAAGAATCAGAGTCTAGGTGGGTTTCATCCAAAGAAAATTGTATTCTTGAATCGGAATGGGGTTCTTGAGTCCCAAGGTATTCTCCTATTAGAATCAAAGTCAAGATCAAGTCATTACATTCTTATTTGATATTGTAATCATGTAATCATTCATTAGGTTCAAGCCTTGTCTTCCATTAGTGTGGATAGTCCAAGTAGTGATGCAACCATTTAATCAATTCTTAATTAACAATTAAGGAATATTAAATTATTGAGGTTCACTCTGAAACATTCCATCAATATGGAAAGGGGTGATATGTACATGTAACCTTTATTCAATCTCATTTGTTAAGGCCAAGTTATATACATAGTATACTTTCCATTTCACATTTTGAATTTAATAATCAATTTAAAGCACGTGCCTTAGGTGGGTCAAGTGGTGAGAATACAAGTTACATGCCATTATGAAATAATCATTAATAACAAGACATTTATTATGGGAAGGATCACATTTAGGAAGTTCAAGAAAAGGTACACATGAATGGTGGCTCAAATGTACCAATACACTAAAACCCAAATATGGAATAACCTTATACATGGGGAAGATTGAGTTGTGGGTATAAATGCTAACAACTAATCACATATTTTTAAAGAGCATAACACTATGATCCTAACAATTTTAATCATGGCATATAAATTTAAGAAACAAATCCTAATGAAACCAGTGATCCCCACACAAATATTCCAAAATCAACGAACATTAGGGATGATTTATAGACCCTCCACCTTAGGGTTGTACGACTCTACTTCTCCGGTATCGACCCATGATTTTTCTCAGATCAGAGTAGATCTACGAATATGAGAAAAATTATCATACCACAACATCTAGATCGAGATGAAAAGAGAAGGAGAACGGCTCAAGAGGACTCAAGTACTTACCATTTCACATCCAGCATGACGAACAGAGGCTCGATCAATTTCTAGATGATGGATATCTCTTGATTCCAAGTTTAAATCATCGAAAATACCCAATTTGAGATATAAATAGGTCAAACATTTATAAACTCGTATTAGGGAAGAAGGAGTGAGCTTAATTAGATCGTTAAGGGAAAAAATAGGATTTTACCCAAAAGTTAGTTTGTTCATGGTTTGTCCACACGATTTGACAGACCTTACGCAAACCATGCACGCGTACCTAGGACAAAGACATGTTTTCACAATTAGGCCACACAGTTGTGTGCCAACCATGTGAGGTGGATCTGTCTAAAAAACACAATTTGAATGGTTTCCCAAACCATGTGGAATTCCTGCACGATTTACTCTAAACCATGCACCAAGCCTATTTTTCCCAAAAAGATGGGTTCCAAACTCCGAACTTTACTCGAACACCCCTAATACCTTTTATAACCCCTTAGGAATCTATATTAGGTTCAAAGTAAAGATTTAGACTGGATAGTAAAGGATCCATACCTGAGTGAAGAAACTAGGTTCTTACACCCTTAACTATAGACCCTCTATCTAGGGACTTACTCCTAAAACATTTCCCACATCTAGGTCTTTGTGTATGTATTTGACTTATTTTTGATGAAGTCTCAGCTTCAGTTTTCCCAATACTAGGACCAACTATCTACATCAGCTCATCCAGGGAACTCTTGACCACCAAATCATGATCGAGAACCCCAACATATGTAATTATTCATAAAGGTGTCATAATGGATTTCATGTATCTATGTATAACTCACTATACATTTTGATCCAAAAAGAACGGATCCCACACCCTATCCATCAAGTATTGATTGAGGTTATAGAACCTCTATGAATACTCATCCATATTCATACTACCCTACTAAATTTTTAGAATATCATGGATATAAATAGCCATCATTATAGCTCGATAATACTCCACTATAAAAAAAATCAATCTATTACTATGCCAGTTTCACCTCATCATACCACTAAGTCACTAATCCCCACCATCTTATAGAAGATCCATGGAGAAGGATTGCTTCCAAGACCACCAATTGGTCTGTAGGTGTCCTGAAAAGAAGAAATAATTGCATCTTTGCCTCAAGTCAATCCTCGTCAACTTGTGTGTCTTGGTCACCCTTAAACCTAAGGGGTCACTAACACTAAAACTCATGAAGCATGCTCAGCCTTCACATCTCATCTACTGGTACTATCAGTACCATCTTCTTCTCAATAGTTGGTGGTAAGACTAGTTCCCCACCTAGAGGTAACATCTTCTAAATAGGTCCATATATCAAAGCCTAGTCACTAAGGGGGGTCATCCTTATGATCCTTCTATGGAATAATAGTTAGAAAATGTCATGGAGGCATCATGAAATATACAATATGCACTATAGTCAGTGAGTATATCTAGAGAGATGTCTCAAGAAGGACATGGAAACCAAAACCCCTTCCTATATGATCCATGTACCAATTTTTTCCCTATAACTACTATCAACATGTATTTGTTCAACCAGTAGGTTTTCAGATTATGTGTTTATGGGTACATTGTCCACCACACCAAAACTGGAGTCCCTAACCTAAGATTCAAAATCGAAACACATAACATTGTTTCCCCAAATAAATCTAACTGACTCAGGTCTTATGGTAGAACTGAATTCTTGGATACCACTCTATCATGACCCATCACAATAGGGCTCATGAAGTGACTACCCCAAGCCCACCATTAATAGGCCAAGGGATAGTGACTAGTTCCAAGTAGGTATATCAAATATATGGGATTCCTTATCCTAATATACCTATAAACATGCACAAATCTCAAATCACATACAATGTTGAAATGTAAAAAAAATTAAACATGAGTGAATACCATCTAAAGTACCACCATAAGAGTATGAAAATAAGTACTAGAATGAAAAATGTCTAAATACCAGCCCACCCAAAAGAAAATGAGAAAAATTCCAACCTAAAATAATGGAAGTGGATTGTTGTAAAGGTAAAAGTAGGAACACCTTGGTCTATACAACTCACTAATCTCCACCTGGACCTAGTCCATCTAGGAATCCATCAAAATGTTATTCATCTGGATAAGACATGACATGTGTGGTAAAATACCATGCAAGGGTGTGTATAATAATACTGAGAAGGAAACCGCAAAATCTATAAGAATATAGAATCAAAAATAATAGTAAAAACATCATAGGGATATAAAAATGTCATATATATAAACATAATATCCTGATATACTCAAAGTAAACACATAGTCTCAATGTAAGGTCAACAACCATAATAGCCATCCTAGTATTCCTACTCAAAGGATCAACATATCACTCATCTAGGATAACACACAGCACGATTCAAACAGAACTGATGAAATCCATCTAAGATGCCATGCTCATTGGGTCTCACCATAGGAATAATATTCTAGAAGTTTGAATAGAACAATACACATATGGGAATCAAACCCATATACATGGGGTATACCAACAAACCAATCTGTATTAAACTGCTAAGTTGGGGATCAACACCCTTATATTTTTTGTCCTAATGATGCCAATAACCCTTGATAGTTAAATGATAATGATAGAGGATCTCACTCCATGCCTCACGAAGGGATTATATAACTCTATACATAAATGAAGTCCCTAATAGGGGATCTCCATACTATGAACTGGATGTGATTCCATAAAACCCCTCAATGAAAGGATCAATGAAACATTCCCTAATGAAACTTTTACAAACTAGAGAGGAAAATGGAACTGATACTTGTTTAAAAAAGTACATGGTGTGTACTATGAGTACATTACATGTCCCTTCAACACTGGGTACTACCCATGTAACATAGCTCATTCCCATGTTTGTGTCTATGTACATGATGTGTCTAAGACCATGTACTCCTGGATATAGCCATGTATGGCTATCCATGTTTGTGTATATCTAGCCATGTCTATTTCTGAGTGCATGTTGTGTCTGATCTCATGTACTCTGGGTCGTATCCTTGTACCCCCTGAGGTACATGATGAATTTTTAGGTAAGATTCACATATCATGTGACATCTGTCACATGTCGTGTGATATTTTTCATCACATAGAAATTATATCACCAAATAGGGGGTCCCACACAGCATTTAATCTTGGTTTACATGCCGTACAACCCTGGTTTTCAAAAAACTCATGGGTTCTTCCTCCACATATTCCCATTACTTTATCACCTCTGATTTTACTACTAATCTTGCCTGAATATCATAGATATGTTCCAATCAAGCCTCATTATCGATGCTCGCTGGAATCATGCCACCAAATCACAAGGGAAAAGAATCCATCGCAAATCCTTGTTTCCAAACACCAAAACCCAAATGAATAAAAATTATATGGTCTTGATACATAGTAATAGAATGACCCCATTATCAATTCAAACCCGAATTTGTAGTATTAATCTTTTTCACCATGGATCAGGTGTGAAATGATTTATTTCTCATGTGTTGGTTGAACCATGGGGTATGGTATTTTCTTAAAATGAATAAATAATATGGGAATAAAAGAAAATTAAAAAAATGTGAGAAATATACCTTGTCAAATTTTCATGTTTTCCTTAATTCATAGTTGTTAGAATGATGAATTAAGAGACAATAATATAATCATATATAAATCCATAATTCCCAAATAACATCTATCTCATGCACAAAATACACCTGATTTAGGAATAAATTCATTAGTTTATTGATTCTTGTTTGTTGTAGGAATAATAAAATGGGAATAATTACAAATAAAACAATATCATATCTCAAGATAGATCAATTGATGATGAAGAATGAAACTACGTCATTTTTGTTGGTGACATCCTTGAATTGTTTTGGTGTAAACCATCCTTGATCCATCATTTTCATTCTACAAGGCATTCTCCAATGTTCTATCTCAATTATATAGGTTATGTGGCCAAATAAATGAAAATAATAGAATGATATCTCACTTAATAAAGTAAATTAATTAATTTATTTATTTTATCATTTACCTTCATGGTGGATTTTAAACAAACACCAAATATTGAAAAGGTTTATGTCACACCTATGGGGAATCCCATGCACTAAACTCAACAGTAGCCTCATATTTATGATATGTACCTCTGTTTAATATTTATTCCACTTTTTTTGAAAAAATTTGTACACATGATATTTAATATATTCAATATATTTCAAAAATAAATTTTTGGATCATCAGGCCTCGGAATATCATGTTGTCTCAATGCATATCTCTAAAAATAAATCATTTAATATTTTAAAGTAATACATGGAAAAATTAGAGTCGTTAAATTGGTCATGTGGGTATATTCTCTCCACTATACCAATATAGACCTCTACTTATAGAAATAAATATCTAGCATACGGGGAGGCGTACATGAGGGAATGTGACCAACTAGGTTTAGTTATTCATGAGTGCACTGGGTCTATGATGTTACAAATTAGTATCATAGGTGTTTCTTTATCCTTTATCTTGCTATTTTGGGATGGTATATATGAGACTAGGATGTTTTAGAAATTGGTAATGAGCATGTTCCTGGGATTAACTCGTGTATAGGGGGAAATCCAAAATTACATGGGATGGTATTGGATGAACAAGATTATACCTATTACAGTTATATTGATTTCACCATTGGGTGTTGTACATGGTTTGTAGTTTTTATTATTATTATTGTTGTGGTATATATTTTATCCTTAACCTAGTACAATAAGGAATCATTGATCTTTCATTATTATAGGAACCTTAGAGGATTAATATGTCATGCATTATGCCATTACATATCGGTTTCACTTCCTGACTACATGATACTTGTTGTATTTTCTTTTAGTGATATATTTGTCTTGAAATTAACATTTATATAGGAGAAGGGATTAAATAATTAGTTATTAAAATGTCGTCATCAACTTAAACCGTTTCTACTGATATTTCATGATGATGGAAACTTAACTAACTAATTAGTACATGTTTTAGTTATGCAACTGAGGTTACATAGCCTAGTTTTTAGTTTATTTTAAATACATGAAGGTAATTTATAATTTAAAGGGTGCTTGTCCCTCTACATATAGGTATTGGAGATTTATCTAGTAAAATCATCTTATATTAATTATTGTATTATATTATTGAATGTAATGGTTTGGATACAGTTACATGAATTACCAATTATAATTTATAAAACATATATTTATATAGATTAAGAATGGTACTTAATTTAACTGGTCTATGATGTAAATGAAAAAATTGATAAATATTAAATCAAACATCATCATCATTAAATGATGATTCCAATTGGATCTTAAAGGTTTTATTCTAATAAAACTTTCAATTGAAAATCCAAACACTGGGACCCCTGACTAAAATAGATAGCTTGACCCAAAACCGACCATAGTATTGAGTAATAGGAAAAGTCACTTGTGATCCATTATGGTTTAATGTGTCTCTCAAACCTACCTTATAGAGAAGGCAGAGGGGTTTAACTTACTTCTAGTAAGTCTTGTACTTGTACTCATTTATATTTGTAGTATTTTGTTATCAAATACTATATGAGGTGTTTGATTGGATTTTGAAGAGTTATACCACAATCACATCCTTGAGTCATGTGTTGTGAGGGTGGTGATGACCATTCTCTGGAGGTGGTGGGCCCTAAGCCACCAGTGTTAACTTTAGTAGTTACACCTGCATCACCTCCTTCTATTCCTGATGTAGGTAATCATTCCAAGATGCAAGAGAGGTTCCTAGTACATATGAATACTATGCTAGGATCTCCACAACCCACCTCTTTTATGGTAGAGCTGACATCAGAATTTAAGCAACATCGTAAACCTACTATTTTGAGGGATAGTGGACCTACGGATGCTAAGTTATGGATTGTGACCATTTCTTTGATCTTCATGCATCTAGATATACCTATAGAATGTAGGTTAAATATAATTATGCATATACTTCATTTATCCTCCAAACAGGGGTGGGATGTCCAAAAATAGGAAGATCCACACCAGGATATGATATGGATGGATTTACAAATTATATTTTATAACTACATTTTCCCCGAGATATTGAGGGTAGATCAAGTTAGGTAGTTTATGCACCCGAAGCAGGGTTCTATGTCTATGATGGAATATTTAACTCACTTCATTTAGAATCATAACTTTTCACCTATTGATGCCATTGATGAGTTGTCTATGGCGAGATTCATTGAGAATGGGCTCAAACCTCCTATTCAATCCCAAGTGAATTTTTTCTAGTTGACTATCGTGTTTGAGATAATAAACCTAGGAATTATTACTAATTATAACCTAAGGGAAGCTGGAGGTATAAATCATAGTAGTTAATCTTCTCAACTATGTAGTGTAGTATCTAGTTTAAAGAAGCATCACGTAAATACCTATCATGAGGGAAGTACCAGTCACGGTGCATGTTCTAAAAGTTCTATATTCTACCACAAGTGTGGAAAGAAATGGTACAAGAAACCCCAATGTGAAAGTGATACAGTTGAATATCAAACCTATGGGAGGATGGTTCATCTATATTAGTTTTGAAGAATCTTACCACCACTATCCAGTAAAAGAGGATCTGTATAATATTTCATGTTTTGAACTGGATGAAATTTCCAAGGGAATTTAAACTTTGGCATTTACTAGACGGTCTATTTTTAAAACTGATATTGGGAACCTAATTCCATGAGTTGTAATAATTAAATGCAATGATTTTGGACTTGGGTAAAGACCTGATAAGTGCATATGGTGACCTGAGAAGTTTCGGGAGTTCCAGAACTATAAAATCGGGTTTTAAAGGTGTCTCCATAGGGTGCATAGTTTCTCTAAAACCATGTGGCCCCCAGTAGCAAACCATGTGACCTACAGCAGGTTGGTATAGGATATGTGCATGAATTGCACATAGTTTTCCAATTTTTGAGCCTAAAATGTATTATTAGTATTTTGGGCAGTACCTCAACACTATTCACTTCATAGCTAGAGCACGGTTTGGCTAATCATGCGACCCAAATCGTGTAGTGTGTTATTTTAAAGAAAATTAATTAATTAAATTGAAATAAAAATAAATATAAATTAAATAATTTCATAATAATAATAATATTATTATTATTATTATTATTATTATTTCAGGTTTGAAGAAAAACCTAAAGGGGGATCACCCCTCTACCCCTCCAAATCATGCAACACCCCAACACCCCCCCCCCAAGGTTCTCCAGCCACATGCAACACCCCTTCTCATCTCCTCTATTGTTATTCAATTTTCCACTTTATATCTTCTCGATATCTCTCTATATATTCCAGGTAAGTATTCTAAGTCCTTTATCCTTAATTATTAGTCGAATTTATCCTCTCCCTATTTCCCTATCTCCTATAGTAAAACCTAGTGTTTAGTCTAATCTGGTTGTTCTATTTTTCTTCCAATGTCAGGGTGTCCATTGTGTCTCTCGAGACTCCTTTGATTATGTTTATATGTTCACCACCAAAGGAGAAGTGGTTCGGATCATCTTGGACCTCAATATTTATTTTTTGCGTATTTTTTTCCACTATTATTATTGTTTCTCAAATTATATTTTGGGATTTCATAGTTTTTTAGGTTCTGGTAATTTATTTGTAGTGTGTTAGACCTTTCTGTGTGGTTTCGAGTCTCCAAATTCAAAGGAAACTTACCCACATATACATAGGTAAGAATATTTATATGTATGTTCCCTATTTATATATATATTCACCCATGTAAATGAATATATATAATATGAAAAATGGATATGGGGGTTAGTGGAAATGGGGTATGAATATAATCTATATTTAAAGATCCCCTTGTATATATTCATGGACATGAGAACATTTACATAAGGTCTAGTTGTCCTTATCTATATGTTAAGGTGCATATACTTAGAGGTGGGAAGAAATAACATTAAGTGGTATTCACTTAAAACATAAAGTGTTGGGTGTTCATCTTGGTTCTCTACTCTTGAGGTAGGATTCCTTTCTTAGTCCATTTTTTATGATATTTAAAAATATGAATTATATAATGACCCATCCATCTTTTTCAATTAGATAAATTGTTTAGCATGTTATGACTTTCTTTATGTCATCCATTTCACCCTTAACTTGTACCATATATTATATCCCTTATGCCTTGAGATGAATTTAACTATTAAAATTTAATGAAATTAAATGTCACAATACAATGCCATGTTTTCTAATAAAACCCCTTGATGAGGTGTGTTGCCTTTAAATAGAAAATTCCATATGTGCATTCTTGGTTCTTAGCACTTTGCTTATGCCTATTTGAGTGGCTTTAATTATATGTTATGTCATGTTCCTTGTGATTTATTCCTTATGTTATGATTATTTCTTTGTTCCATAAATGAATAGATCAAACTGATTTTTTTGCATGACCAATCATGATAGCATGAGATATTGAGATTTCATTAATGAAATGTGATTAAAGGTAGATTAATTCCATGTTCCAATGGTTTCATTCAATTTCTTTAAGATTATGCCTTGTGATTAATGGATCTTTCTCATTACTTTTTCTCTTTTAAAGATTTATGTCATGCCAGGTAAATTATTCCATTGATTTTGGATTATTTGAATAGCTTGTATAGATTGATATCTTTTTTTCATGAGACATTTATGTAATGGGTTGAAATTATAAATTTTTTTCCATGTTATAGGCCTTGTTTGTTATGGATCACTTGATATGGGCTAGGATAGAATGTGGGTATCATATTAAGGACTCACGGATAGAATCACCTTGTTCGTTTGGGTTACAACCTGATGCACCATGGTTGTAACACCCCGACCCCAGTTACCCAGAGTTGGTTCATTATTACATAACATTGGCATGATCACAATAGATCAGGTCCCGAAATTACGATTAGTTTAGTAGCCTTGGAAGTACTAGATACATACATAAGTTTGACAATGCATTATCAAATTAAAAACAACAACAACATTTTTCCCCTTTGAAAAAACTTATATCCCTAAGCCTATCCTTGAAGGTCAACCATAAAATAATTCTTAACATCCTAGGAAAAATAAAACATAGAAATGGGTGATCTCAGGTGCTCCGTAAGGATAACAATATAGCGGAAACTTTCATAAATAAGCATAAACATTTAAGGCAATGTTTAAGACTAAAACAAAATAATTTTAAACATAAACATCATCAAAATATGGAAAATATAAATCAAATAATTACATTTACTTATTCACATGGATATTCTACTAGTTGAATAATCACCTGTAATATTAACAACCAATTTCATAATGATGGAATACATAATGTAGAACATTATAACTACATAGTCAAGGATTCGTTACAAGACTATAATAATATTTTTCAAGGACTTGTTCCAAGACACTAGTTTGTATCATGATACCTACTTATGCATCGAGGAGCAATATTAGGCTCCACCCGTCACTTATTAAGTCCAATTCATTCCTCATATGAAAAGGTTGAAACATAACATGAACATTCGTATTAAAACTAGCATAGGAAATGTTAATACTTTAACCATAAACCATGAATGTAATAAAAATAACACATCCATAGTCAAACATATCAAAAAACCATCAATACAAAATGTAATATTGTATCATAATAAATCAACTTCAAACAAGTGTAAAATACATCAAAGGATTTTGACATAGATGAAATGAAAACTATTTGAGAGAAATATCTCTTTCTATTTTTAAATCATTTAAATGGAACATAATTATAAAAGAAAACATTTATTTTTAAAATACCCTTATAAGCTTATAAGAGAAGCTTCTAAGGTGTTACAATGGCAGAAAATAGTCACGCCCTCCATATACGTTAAAAAAATTCTTACCTTATTTTGTCGAAAAGGTCATAAAGTACCTTGTTTGAAAAATGACAGAAATATTACTTTCAAAGATTTATAAAAATTAAAACAAGGGTATAAATTACATTTACCTATATTCTATGAAATAGTAAAAATGTTTTGAAATATATTTTTAAGAAACATGGTTGTGGATGATAAAGAATTCTTAGTAGATAATTACATAAAAACAACCTCAGATAATAAAGAGATTGTGAAATTAACCCTTACCTTGTAATTTTCCTAAGTAGAGGGTACATTAACCTATTGTATAATAGTTAAATCATTATTATTAAATTATAAAAGAACCACATACATAAATATGATATCATATATGATCTTCTAATATTGCTTTGTTAATAATATTTCTGTAGTATCATCGTTTAAGGTGTTAACTAATTCATTTTCCTTTATATGATTGGTTACATAAGCCATGTTTGTTACAGATAGGATGTATTTTATTAATATTCAGAATGATATTAATTTCTTAAGCATTATTTTTAATCATAAAATAAAAATTATTCTTTAATGATTATGATGGGGAAGTAATCGCATCGTGTTCGTGGAGATGGTAATCCGTACGTATGCACAAGCGACAATATCATTCTATTGATGGTGAAATCTTATGTAATTGGATGGTATATAATATATACAGAATACTTAACATATTATATTTATTATTTACATCAGTTATACTCATTATTATACCCATCCAAATAATGAAGTGTCTGAATAACAAAATACACCACGACGTGGAGATGGTAAGCCGTATGTACGCACGTATGGTGACTTTTCATTCATATGATGGATAGAATAATGAATATGGTTGTACCATTATTATAATAACATCATACTATGTATAAGGTACTAGATTAATTATTTTGGTATGGAAACAACAAAGAAAGAGGAAGTGGAAGAAGAAAAAACTTTGAAAGAGGTGGTGAAACTATTACCTCTTCTTCAGGTGTTTACGTTTGAGTTGATCAAAATGGATCATTAGGTTGGATTTATTCTCAAATTAATGCCTCTAGGATTAATTTAGGATAGTTGGGAAGATATTTTATCAGGTTTTGTCTGAGACAAATGCCTTTTGTGGTGTTATTTTTAGAGAAGTGGAAGTACCCTTTTATAAGAGATGTGACGGTCACTTTAGGAAAAGCTTGAAATATTATTTTATTATACAATAATATTCGGTTTATAATGGATCCAAACTGATTTATTTAGATTATAAGGTAGATATGAATGTAAAACCTCTCAAAAAATAGGTTTTATACAAGTTTAGGTCACCATATTAACCTTATCATTTAGATTTAACTCTTGGTTAAATAGTTAAACATTTACCATGTCTCCTTGTATATTTATATTATATGATTAATAAACTTACTATAAAATACCAATAGAACCCCAAGTGGTTAATTAATGAAATATATATTATTATATAAGTTTTTTGGCCTAACATTAGATTTTTAAGACTATTATATCATTTAATAATATAGTAATTTTTTTAAAAACTCATTCATGTCAATTTTGACACTATTTAGTATTTGATTTTTGTTAAAGTCCAAACAACTTTATTACTTCAAACAAATAATTCAATAATCCCTAAAATGTCATATTAACCTATAAAATTCGTGTAATTCATCAAAAGTATCAATTTTCATTTATTTGGAAATTTATAATATCAATTATTTTAATCTTTCATTAATAAGGTAATTACGGCATCATCATTCCTTCATAAATAAATTTAATTATATAATGTCTAAAATTTATAAATAAAATAAAATTATGTAATAAATATATTTATCTTTATAATTAATATTTATAGTCGAATTTATCTTATGTTTAACCCTATATTAAAAATGTTTTAGTTATAAAAAATTTAATTTAACACCTTTAACTCTTCTTTAAATAAAATAATAATAAATGTTCTAATCTAATCCAAGTAGACCAAAAGGATCATATTTTATTCCTAAGGTTTATTTTGGCCTAAATAAACTTATCTAATAGAATTATGACATGTGTTAGTGTAATTATAATATCATTTTTACCTTTAATTACCCTATTTACTTTTAACCGTGGTAAATAAAAGTCAAAAGTTGCTAGTCACCAAAAATTATTTTCATCTTATTGAACCAAATTTTACTTACTGATGTCAACTATGTCTCTCATATTTTTTAAATTCAATTCACAGAAGTAGTAAAATTACGTTTTATGAAAATTTGCAAATGCTACTAGAAAGTAGGTAAAAGATGTTAAAAAAATCAATAAAATTTTATACATCTAATTTTATTATAAAATGAATCCAATAAATTGCATTGAACTAATATAGGTATTATGTATCTATTTTTACTTAGAATAAATTTAAATAAAATAAATAATTATTTAAATAAAAATTCAGTTTTAAACAATAACGTAGTGTTCTTCACTATTCATCAATAATTGAAAGTTTTTAGAAAAATACCAAAAATTCACCCTAAGCTAATTTCAATATTAAAAATTAAAAAAAGAACACCATTTTGAAAAATAAAATATATAAAATTTCAAAAATTGGGTATTACTATTCATAACGGCTAGTTTGATTGGTCGTGGTGTGTTAAAACTCCAAGTTGCGTACAATGTAAGTTATTAAATTATTCAAAGGGAAACATATCGTGGAAGCTTGGGGTGTTATATTCTCCCCTCCAAATAATTTTGTCCTCAAAATTTCTAGAATATTACATCATAAAAAGATTCAAGTTGTTCTTCATCATTAGTTCCTTAGGCTCCCACATTTCCTCTTCCATCTTATGGTTTCTCTATAGAACTTTTACCATACAAGTCATTTGGTTTCTCCTCACTTATTCTCTGGCATCAAGAATCTTCAAAGGCTCTTCACAATAAGACAGATCAGGTTCCAGTTCTATTTCTTCATAGGTGAGTACATTCGTTGGTTCAAGCATTTATTTTTTCAATAGTGATATATGGAACACATCATGAACTTTAGATATACTTGGCGGCATTTCCAAAAGATAAGATAAAACTCCAATTAATTATAGAATTTCAAAATGTATGATGTACCTAGGACTCAATTTACCCTTCTTACTGAATTATATAACACCCTTCCATGGAGATACCTTCAGGAAAACATGATCTCCTACTTGAAATTCCATATCCTTATTTCAGTTATCGGCATAGCTCTTTTGCCTACTTTGAGCTACTTTGATGTGGGTTTGGATAACCTTCACCTTTTCCATTGTTTCCTCAAAAAGTTCTAGGTCTATGAGTTTTCTTTCACCAACATCATCCCAACATGTTGGTGTGCGATATCTCTTTCCATATAATGCTTTATATGGTGCCATATGAATACTTGAATGGAAGCTATTGTTATATGAAAATTCTACCAGAGGTAAATACTGATCCCACATACCTTTAAAGTCAAGTGAGAAAGATCTCAAAATGTCTTCTAAGGTTTGAATAGTCAGTTCTGATTGTCCATCATTTTGAGGGTGGAAGGTAGTGCTCAAGTGAAGTTCAGTATCCAAGTCCTTCTAAATACTTTTCCAGAATCTTTATGTAAAATTGGTATTGCGATTAGAAACAATCAATATGGGTACTCCATGAATTATTACAACTTCATTAATATAGAGTCCTGCTAAACGTTCAAGTGGTAAATATTATCTTATAGAAAGAAAATGCACTAACTTGGTAAGACGATCAAAAATGACCCATTTTGCATCATTCCTTCTAGGAATATTTGGTATTCCAATGGAACAATTCCATCATAATATGATCCCATTTCTACTCAGGTATGGGAATAGGTTTCCTGAATCCTCTAGGATGTTGTCTTCTAGTTTTCACTTATTGAAAAACCATACATATTTACACGTAATCATCAATCTCGCTCTTCATGTTGTCCACAAAAAAATGTTCCTTCAAATCTCAATATATCTTAGTGATACCAGGGTGTATAGAGAAATTGGAGCTATGAGAATCATCCAACAATTACCTTTTTAGATCATGTATATCAGGAACACAAATTCTCTTCCCAAATTTCAAAATTCCATCTTCATATATAAAGTCAATCAATCTCAAATCATTCACAAATTTAATTTTTTTTTGAAACTCCTCAACATTATTCTGAGAATTTTTTATCCTTTCAAGTAAATATGGTTTGGAAACCATTTGAAAAAGTATTGATGTTCCACCTTCCATGATTATTCCCATATCCATTTTTACTAGATCCATGAACGTAGGATCCCTTTCAACTATCATCCTATTCAAAACGCCATGATCTTTTCTACTCAAAGAATCTACCACCTTATTTTCTTTCCCCGAGTGGTAGTGTATAGTGTAATAATAATCCTTGAGTATTTCAAGCCATCTCCTTTGCCTCATGTTGAGTTCTTTTTGTCAGAAAATATACTTCATGCTCTTGTGATCGGTATATATCTCACATTTTTTACCATAGAGATAGTGTATTCATATCTTCAAATCAAAGATTATAGCTGCTAACTCAATATCATGAGTGGGATAGTTTTGTTCATGAATTTTTAGCTATCTTAATGCATAGGTAATAACTATATCATTTTTCATAAGGACATAGCCAAGTCCTTTCTTTAAAGCGTCACTATAAATAACAAACCCATCATTACCTGATGGTAGATTCATGATAGGATAATTGACTAAAATTCTATTCAGTTCTTCAAAACACTCTTCACACTCTTTTTTTCAAACAAATTTAACCCCTTTACGTGTGATCTTGATTAATATGTTAGCCAATCGGGCAAAATTCTGGACAAAATGCCGATAATAACCTGCTAAACCAATAAAACTGTATACCTTGGTTATACTCATTGGTGTTGGATATTCTTATATTGCTCTTGTCTTTGAAGGATAGACATAGATTCTATCCTTAGATACAATATGTCCATGGAAAGAAATTTCTTGAATCCATAATTCACACTTGCTAAACTTCCCATATAATTCATTTCTTTTGAGGGTTTTCAGAATAGTGTGCAAATGATTTTCATGATCCTAGTAACTTTTTGAGTATACCAATATATCATAAATAAATACTACTAAAAAGTCATCAAGATATTCTTTGAAAGATCTATTCATTATATCCATGAAAATATAGGGTTCATTAGTTAGTCTAAAAGGCATTATTGTAAACTTGTAATGCCCGTACCTGGTTCAAAATTCTATTTTTAGAATGTCTTCCTTCTTCACACACAACTGATGATATCCAGATCAAAGGCCAATATTTGAAAAATATTGAGCTCCATGAAGTTGATCAAATAAATCATCAATGCGGGGTAGGGGATACTTGTTCTTTATTGTTATAGCATTGATATCCCTATAGTCAATGCACAACCTCATAGATCCATTTTTCTTCTTAACAAAAAGAACAGAGGCTCCCTATGGAGAAACACTAGGGTGAATAAATCCTTTATTACTAAATTCCTATAGTTTTTTCTTTTGTTCCACTAATTCCATAATGGCCATTCTATAACGGGTCTTCGATATGGGCCTTGAACCAAGAATTAAATCAATAAAAAACTCAATTTCTTGTTCTGGAGGATATCCAAGTAAATACTCTAGAAACACATCAACATATTCTTGTACAATAGGTACGTCCACTATTTTAACATTCCTTTCCTCACCCATAGTTATTTCATTCTCGTCTTCCCCAATAATTGAATTTAGTAGAGCTGCTGTGGGTGAATGTAAATAAGAATCAAGTGGTGACGTTTCTGCTCTAAAGATAAGGTACTCATTATCATCATCGAAAATTGTAACCTCTTTATTATTAAAATAATTTTTCACATCATGGTCTAAAATACAATCTATTCCAAGGATTATATCAAATTAAATCATGGGTATGATGATGAGATCTGTAGATAAAGAACATTTATATACCCTAATGGGAATTGATTCATAAATCTTTGTTGCAATGAAACTTCCCTTGGGAGTATTGACTGACAACTCACTTTTAAAATCAAATTGGAAATATCTAATTTTCTTAGAAAACTGGGAATATATTAAACAATGTCATGATCCAGAATCAAATAAAGCATTGGCTAAAATGGAGGAAACCATTAAATTACATGTCACCATGTCTTTTGGAGCTTCAACCTCAGCAGTAGTGATCGCATAAGCTTGTCCTTTCTACCTTGGAATTTTTGGAGGTAAGTTTCCTTTGTGCTTAGGACATTCATTTTCATAATTCCCCTTTTCTCTACAATTGTATCATTCAACATTGAAAGCCTCTTTCTTTCCATTGCAATCACGAGCTTGGTGGAATTTTTCACCACACTTGTAACATACCCCCATTCCCTTCAGGCAAGTACCAGGGTGTTTCTTCCCATATTTACCACAGGATGGATATTCAACTTTTCACTTCTTCCCCTTATTTCTATTTCCAAAGTGTTCAACATATCTCTTCTTATCTTTCTTTTCTTTAAAGTAGTAAGACTTAGAGAATTATTTTTCTGTCTTGATAGCACATGAGACAATATGTTCATATGATGAGAAGGATTGTGAGACTAATGCTCGATGGAGAAATGGTTTTAACCCATACAATAATTGAACACTCTTACTCCTTGGGTTATGTATATAATATGGTTCATACCCTAAAAATATTTTAAATTTATCCTCATACTTTGCAACATTCTCATCCTCCTTTTGCCTCAGACTCAGAAATTGTCTTTCTATATCTGCTCCATGGTCAAGAGGAAAGTATTTTTCTAATAAAATCTATTTAAACTCCCTTCATTACATATTTGATACTTCTTCATCCTCCTCTGTGTTTTTGAATTAATAACCACCATTGATCTATATCTCCCATGAGGTGATAAACTGTCATGACAACTTGCTCCCTTTCGCTACTCACCAAAGCCAGAAATACTTTCTCTAAGTAACTTATCCATTTCTCATCTACAAATGGATTTGTAGTCCAATTGAATGTTTGTGTTTGTTTCCTCATGAAGATTTCTAACATTGATCCTTCATGTTGTGGATCAGGTTGATCCATACGGGTATGGTTATAATTCATAACATTAGTGAGTTGTCTCAGTATGGTGATAAGCTTATCAGCGCCTATTGAATCACCAGCTACACTATAATTATCTTGAGTAGGAGGAAAATATCTATATGGATTACGTGCATTGATACAGTTTCCATTCCTTCCACTATGTGCCATTTCTAAACAATGGAAAACACTATATTACTTTATGAATTATAATATATAATTCCAAACTTATAAAACACTAAACATAAATTGAACCGTTTAGGAATATAATCCATAATCATAAAAATGTTTTATTTGAGTAGGTATATAATCATAAATCCTTCCTAATGGTTTGTAAAGAAAATGTGAATTATCCTAAGCATATCCCCCAAGAGTGTCATAACCAAGAGTGCAGCAAGGCCTGTTGTCGTGTACCGGGATACCCTGGGTCAAGCCCGAAACTCCTTGTCAGAGTTTTCACTCCTAGGTACATATGTTCTAGATCCACCTCTACCTTCCCATATCAAGGAAGAGATGTATAGCTTGAAAAACTCACAAAATTTATACATTACAGAATTCTAGGAATTTCTTCTATACTAATCCTCAAAGTCTATCTTAGGATAATGTTCTCTAATCAGAGTTTTTCTAAATCTAGCTTCCAAGGTTTGTACTAAACATCCTCTGATACCAACTATAACACCCTAACCCAAGTTACCAAGATTTTGTTCATTATTACATAGCATTGGCATGATACAAGGAATCATGTCCCTAAAGATCGATCAGTTTAGTAGCCCTGGAAGTACTAAATATATATATATAATTTTTACAATACATTATCAAATGAAAAAACAACAACAACATTTTTTACCCTTTGAACACAATTATATCCCTTATCCTAGCCCTATAGGTCAGTCATAAAATACTTCTTCACATCTTGGGAAATATAAAACATATAAAGGTGTGAGCTTAGGTGATCAGTAAGGATAACAATATAGCAGAAACTTTCATAAATTAGCATAAACATTTAAGGCAATGTATAAGACTAAAACAAAAGACTTTTAAACATAAACTTAAGAATAATATGGAAAATATAAATCAAATAATTTCATTTCTTTATTTACATGGATATTATACTAGTCAAAGAATCTCATGCAATATCAATAGCCAATTTCATACTCATGGAATGCATAATGTCGGATATCATAACCACATAGTCAAGTCCTTATGCCAAGACTATGATAAGATTTTTTCAAGGCCTTATGCCAAGACACTAGTTTGTCTCATGAGACCTACTAATTCATCTATGAACTATATTAGGATCCACCCGTCACTTACTAAGTCCAATGCATTCCTCATATGAAAAGGTTGAAGCATAAAAAAACATTCGTATTAAAACTAGCATATGAAATGTCAATACTTTAACCATAAACCATGAATGATATAAAAATAAAACATCCATATTCAAACATATCACAAAAACTCAAATACAATATGGAATATTGTATCATAACAAATCAACTTCAAACAAATGTAAATTCCATCAAATGATGTTGACATAGATGAAATCAAAACTATTTGATAGAAATATCTATTTCTATTTTAAAATAATTTAAAATCCACATAATTATAAAATAAAACATTTATTTTGAAAATACTCTTATAATATTGTAAGGGAATCTTCTAAGGTTCTACAACGGTGGAAAATATCCTCACTCTCTATATATGTTAAAAACATTCTAACATTAATTTTTCAAAAAGGTCATAAAGTACCTTGTTTGGAAAACGACATAAATATTTCTTTTAAAGATTTATAAAAAGTAAAACAAGGGTATAAATGAATTTAACCCATATTATAGGAAATAGTAAAAAAATTGAAATACATTTTTAAGAAACACAAATTTGGATGATAAAGAAGTCCAAGTAGATACTTATGTAAAAAGAACCTCGGATAATAAAAAGATTGTGAAATTAACCCTTGCATTATAATTTTCCTTAGTCGAGGGTGAATTAACCTAATTTATGATATTTAAATCATTATTATTAAATTATAAAAGAACCACATACACAAATATTATATCATATATGATCTTATAATATTGCTTTGTTAATAATATTTCAGTAGTATCATCGTTTCGGGTGTTAACTGATTCGTTTTCATTTATATGCTTGGTCACGTAAGTCATGTTTGTTACAGATAGGATGTATTTGATTAATATCCAGAATTATATTATGTTCTTAAACATTATTTTTAATCATAAAATTAAAATTATTCTTTAATGGTTATGATGGGGAAGGAATCTCATCACGTTCGTGGAGACGGTAATCCATACATACGCACAAGCGACAATATCATTCTATTGATGGTGAAATCATATGTAATTGGATGGTATATAATATATAAATAATCCTTAGAATGTTATATTTATTATTTACATCGGTTATAATCATTATTATACCCATCCAAATAATGAAGTGTTTTAATAACAAACTACACCACAATGTTGAGACGGTAAGCCGTACGTATGCACGTATGGTGACTTGTCATTCATAGGATGGATAGAATAATGAATATGGTTGTAAAATATTTATAATAACATTACAGTATGTATAAGGTACTAGATTAATTATTTTGTTATGGAAACAACAAAGAAAGAGGAAGTGGAAGAAGAAAAAACTTTGAAATTGGTGGTGAAACTATTACCTCTTCTTCGGGTGTTTACATTTAAGTTGATCAAAATGGCTTCTTAGGTTGGCTTTCTGATCAAAGTAAGGACTCTAGGTCAAGTTGAGGGTAGTTGGGACGATATTTGAGTAGGGTTTGGCTGAGCCAAATGGATTTTCAGGTGTGATTTTTAGAGAAGGGGAAGTACCATTTTATTAGAGAGGTGTGGGCCACTTTAGGAAAATCATAAAATATTATTTTATTATACAATCATATTCGGTTTATAATGGCTCCAAAATGAATTATTTAGAGTCTAAGGTGTGGATGGGTTAAAAAAATCTCAAAAAATAGTTTTTAGACAGGTTTAGGAAACCATATTAACCTTATCTTTTAGATTTAACTCTTGGTTAAATAGTTTAACATTTACCATGTCTCCTTGTATCTTTATATTATATGGTTAATAAACTTACTATAAAATTCCAAGAGAACCTCAAGTGGTTCATTAATGACATATATATTATTATATAAGTACTTTGGTGGAACCTTAGTTTTTTAGGACTATTATATCATTTAGTAATATAGTACTTTTTTAAAATCATTTATGTCAATTTTGACACTATTTAGTATTTGATTTTTGTTAATGTCTTAAAACTTGATTACTTTGAAAAAAAAATCATTTAATCAGCCCTAACATGTCATATTAACCTATAAAATTCGTGTAATTTATCAAAAGTCTCAATTTACATTTATTTAGATATTTATAATATCAATTATTTTAATCTTTCATTAATAAGGTAATTACTACATCATCATTGTTTCATAAAAAAAATTAATTATTTAATGTATAAAAATTATAAATAAAATACCATTATGTATGAAATATTTTTATATTTATAATAAATATTTATATTCTAATTTATCTTATGTGTAACTCTATATTAAAAATATTTTAGTTATGAAAATTTGAATTTAACACTTTTAACTCTTCTTTAAATAAAATAATAATAAATGTCCTAATCTAATCCAAGTGGACAAAAAGGATCATATTTTATTCATAAGGTTGATTTTGGCTTAAATACACTTATATAATATAATTATTACATGTGTTAGGATAATTATAATATTATTTTTACCTTTAATTACTCTATTTACTTTTAATCGTGGTAAATAAAAGTCAAAAGTTACTATTCACCAAAAATTATTTTCATCTTATTGAACCAAATTTTACTTTCTAATGTCAACCGCATTTCTTGGATTTTTTAAATTCAATTTACAAAAGTGGTAAAATTACATTTTATGCAAATTTGCAAATGCGCCTAAAAGGTGTGTAAAAGACGTTAAAAATCAATATAATTTTATACATCTAATTTTAATATAAAATGAATCCAATTAATTTAATTGAAATAATATAGGTATTATGTATCTTTTTTGAATTAGAATAAATTTAAATAAAATAAATAATTATTTAATTAAAAAATTGGTTTTAAACAATAACGCAGTGTTTTTCACTATTCATCAAAAATTGAATGTTTTCAGAAAAATACCAAAAAATCACCCTAAGATAATTTCAATATTCCAAATTCAAAAATTATTTCCATTTTGAAAAATAAAATTTATAAAATTTCAAAAAGTGGGTATTACTATTCATAACGGCTGGTTTGATTGGTCGTGGTGTGTTAAAACTCCAAGCTGCGTACAACGCAAGCTATTGCATTATTCAAAGAGAAACATACCATGGAAGATTAGGGTGTTACAAGGGGAGATACTTTGGATTTCCATGTGAGGGATCCATGGGTGGTATATTATACTTATGAGTGACATCAGTTCCCTAGGGGAGAAACTGTGGAAGGATCCATTAGAAATATTTCTACACCATGACTTGGGTGATTCTCAGTCCCCTATGTTAGATACCTGGGATGGACTCGGAATTTTTCATGCCTCAGATAATACAAGGGACATCGTATGGGTCTCTATGAAAAAACTCAATGATATTAGGTCATTTTATTTTCCCATTATGATACTTGGGATTATTTTTATATTGCCTTGGATGGGTATGGGACTCTACCAATTGATTTGATGGATTGATTGTTTAGTTTGTGCAATGAAATTATTATTTGAAGGATTATGATTAATTATATATATGAATTTCCTTGTGATGTTCTTGGCTACTTGGTTCACTTGGTACAGACCAGGAGAGAACATTAGTTCCATATTAACAAATCATATATGGACTCACCGTGCTCGATGGGTTATGACCCGATGCACCGGGGGTGATGCTTTGGATTTCTAGGTGAGGGCTTCCCATGCAGTTTATTATAATCATGGGTGATACCAGTTCCCTAGGGAATAAACTATGGATTGACTCATTAGAAATATGTCTACACCATACCTTGGAGTGATACTCGGTCCCCTACATAAGATACCTAGGATGGACTCATATTTTACCATGCCTCGAGTGATAATTGGTATTCCTTATAGATCACTGTGGATGGACTTGGTGGTATTGGATTATAATATGCTCCCAATGCGATACTTGGGGTTATTTTTAGATCACCTTGTATAGTAATGGGACTTCACACTGTATTTGACAGATTGATTTAATTTCATTTTTTAACTACTTTGGTTAATTTCCTAGTGCAATACTTATTACTTCCATTAATATTAGATCATGAACTTGTGATATTCCTCTCTTGATTACTAGCACACTTGAATGATGACTTTTGAATTAGACCCCAAGATGGAGAACATTCTTTGGGTGTACCTCTTCTTTGTTTTCCTTGATTACATTGGACCTTGTATACACATTATGGATTTCAAAGGTACCCTATTCAGACTTCCAGCTTAGGCCAAAGTAGGTGATAAGGGACGGGTGTCTGTTTGGGAACCTTGACCAAGTTATTATTATTTAATTTGATTACTTCTCTATATTGATGCATATTGTCTCACTTCTTAATTTTTTACTACACAAGATGTATTGGCCTAGACATCATGGGTACTGAAATAATAAGATTTATATCTCACAACCTACTCAGGAACTTTTTTGAACCCGAGTAAATATTCTTGCTTGAAGGTCTTTAGATTCATTGCTTGTGATGTGTTGTGTACATGAGAGGTAGGGAGAACGGTACTGTGCTTATGCTCAAGATACTCATGGAGTTGACCATTGGGTTTTTAATATCTTTTTTTATATTTTAAAACGTGTAACTTGTATTAACACCTGAAATTACATGCATCATTTTATGAAATTGGAATTGGAAACTTTATTTTAGTTGTTATATTTTTCCTCTGTTTCTTTTCATTTATTTATTACTGCTTCCACTACTGTAGTTTGTTGTTTTAATATTATTATACCATTGTGTCACTCCAATATAAGGGGTAAATTCACTCCACCATACCATCAATATACCCTTGATGATATTTATCATCCTATGGCATACAGGAGGCATGCTTGAGTACATGTGGTGATCGGTCTGGCTATCGGTCTAGTGGTCCGTCAGGATAGGATGTTTCAATGTGGTATCAAGGTAGTTCTTTTTTCCTTTTTCTAATTGTTTTGGGCTGGTAGGCAGGAGACTTAGACTGTTTTAGTTCTTGATAAAGATCTGTGTCTAGGACTGATCACCCCACCCATGTTGAAATTACCAAGTTTCCTAGTCTAGGATTATTGTTCTTGTTGTTCTATGTTTAGTTTATTTGATTTCACCTTGAGTGATTGGTGTAATTTCTACTCCTTATTGATTTATATGATTTATGATATTTTTTTCCTTGCCCTGTTATGGAAATAAAATAGAATTAAATGCATCATAATAGGCACATAGTAATTCACATTCCATGTATATGCTATTCCGTGTGGTTTTTATCATTAGGTTGTTTAAAATTGTTGGTGTGCCTTGTTATGACTATTATGTGCCATGCTTACTTGTTATGACTTGTAATTATTTTGGCATGTGTGATTTCTTACTATGTTTATTTGAATTATTAGTGTGATATTTTTTAATTTCCATTCTTCTGTTATTGTTATCATAGGCTGAGACTTTCTTGTTATGATTATATTAGAGTCAACTTCTAGTTCATATGGTGTATGGTCACCTTGTAAGTTGGAAAGAGACGACCCATATAACTGGACCATTTTTAATTCATTTAATACACTTAAAGGTCATTGTATAAATGTTAATATACTAAAAATTTCATTACCCTGGATAAACGAATTGTTGGGGTTAGATGGTATCTTCCTTTAACTTGTAAGTTGTATGGGAACTTTATAATTTGAGGGTGGTAACCAATAAAACTGAACCATCTATTATGAGATTTAATCATATAAGCTATTTTAAAAAAAATTGTCAATTTTACCATAAATTTTTGGGTTACCTTATTAAGGCTTGTACCCTTTTTTCTTGGTCTTAATGACAATTGTGGATAATTTTATAAAAGGGAAACTAGACCCAAGTAGGCTAGTTGGGGCTTGTTGTTAATAAAATGAAACCTCTAAAGGTGTTTTCAAAATCTAAATGTTTAAAATGTTTAAGTTGATATTTTTTGAACCCAAAATGGATAACATTACCCTATTAGGTTACCTTTTCTTTTAAATTCCTAATTCCAAACCCCATTGGGTTAAGTTATGCTATATGTAGGTGGTTAATTAAACTGTCCAATTTTAGGGGCCTTCTTCTTAATGATACCCCACCTTTACTTAGTGAAATGCCTTCTAATATTCTTGAGATCTTTTTTGTGAGGTATTATAATTAAATAAATGGTACTCAAAATGGAGGTTATTTGGTAAAAATCCCTAATTATAACGTTATTTCACTAGAAAATAATTATTGAAAGGTGATCTAAAATGGTTTAAAAGGTTGTTTAAGATACCATGCATGTTTTTCCTTGTGGCTGGTGTTAGTTTTTATTTAAAAATAACCATCAAATGTTTAAAGGTTTGAATGAGTTTCAGTTTATATGCTCTAAAATGAAACCTTAAGTGGTGTTTTAGTCTAACCCCCATGTACAAGTAGTTTAATTCCTTCCTTTTTTCCACCATAAAATGGGTTTGTGAGGATTATTGTCAGCCTATTTTCATATAGATTCATCTTAAGCATTGTTACCTCTTAATCTTAGTAACCTTATCTAGCGTGATCCCCTGTTAGAGTCGACGGTTTTTTTGTTAGTGTCTAGACATTATAGGTAGTTCCCACATACTCTTTAAATCTCTTGTTAGCTTCTTGCGAACAATCCCTCTTGTATGGTATTGTTTGGGTATCATTGTCCCTAGTAGGACTCCTAGGTTTTGAATGAAACCCTTTTTAATATGGGTGTTCATATTATCTTTGAACCTTTGTTATGGGCATGAGCATCTAGATTGCTCAGTTTCTGTAGGTTAGATATGCCTCAGGCATGGTCAGATGTTTAGTAGGCCTCATTAAATTGTTTCTTCTCTTAGGATGGCTTGAGTGGTCATCACACTATTTTACAATCATATGAAATAGAACATCTTGAGACATTTTTCTATGTAGGCCATAAAATACTTGGATGCATAGGGAAGATATCCTATTCATAGTATTGAGGCAGTGTCATATTGTTTTCTAAACCTTGGGGTAGTATGTGTTGATATACGTGGTACCCTTCGAGTTTCTAAATATTGTGATGAATCATTTGAGTTTGGTCGAATCATTGAGCCTTGATCTATTGAGTAAGTACTCGGGTCATCTCCATAATAGAGTGACCTACGGGTTAAATCAATATAATTTGTCCCATTGATCAGGAGAAATTTCTATAAACTTGGGTGTTTTGACACACCGGTCAGTTCAGTTGTGGTTTTCATTCCAAATGCTATAACATTTGTAAGCATGACTCAGGTATGTATCATTATTGCGTTTAAGGTGAATCTAACCTAGATTGCTTATGAGTGGGTGGTCTTTCTCTCTTTTTTAGGACTAAGACACTCTTGAGGTAGTTATCATCACATCAGTCTAGTGGTAATTGTATCCTTACAAGTATAAGGAACACAACCTAAGTGGACCATTTGGAAATGGTTAGATTTTATTTTATTCCCTTGTGACTTGAAAGTCATAAATCATGTTGGTGCTTTCTCGGTATCATGACCTTGCATGTGGTTGGTTGTGTATGAAACCTCTGGAAACACCATTGGTCTTGGAGGACTTTTGTGGGTAATCTTCAATGGTCACAATATGTCTTGAGTGGTGAAGGAATTGTGATTGGTTAATGGTGGTGTGTTGATAGTTGAATCTGAGTTTCTTCCATGAAGTCAACTAGTTGTGGTTTGACCATTATTCATTCTAGTAATCATGTATGATTGATTAGAACCCATTCAAATCCTATTAGTGTACTGTAGCATATGATGAGAATTCCCCTTATCTTTAAATCGTACTTGATTCACTAGGAGAGCATCGCTCTTATATTATGATAAATCTTTAAAGGATGTTTCACTTATTTAGGAAGTTTTCTCTATGTGTACAATGGATGCATGGTTCTTATTGAGGATTTTTTATTCCTAAGTGAAACTGGGATTCCTATGTGAGAATGCCTTGGAAGGACTATTGGGAACCATCCGTTTCCTTTAAATTGACTGCTAGGAGGATGGTGCTCTGGGCTCATTCAATTATCTGAAATGTACATTTTTCCTCTTACCAAGATCTTTATTGTAAACTTAAGAGTATGGCTACTCTGGTTTATCTTCTTATACTCCAGTTTAAATGAAATTGAATTTACCCCAGACTTGTTTTCAGGCTCAGAGTTTCTACTTAATGGGTGATGATTCTAGTGGGCTCAATCAGGGTAGCCTTTTTCATGTAGGTGTGTGGAAATTTAAATTCCTAGGTGATTTTATGATTAGATAATGCCACCCGAATCCAGGTATGTACTTCTGTGGACTTGCTGGTAGTAAATTCTGGATCCCTTGGAGGAAGGCATTGTAGTTTTGTTGCAATAATACATCCATATAAGACATGTGTTCTCATGATAATTTAGTCAAAATAATTTGACCTATTTCCATCTTGTTAAATTTTTATGGATGGTGAGGAACCATTTAAAAGAAAATTCACCAAGTTAAGGTGAGTGTGGATTAAGGGTTAAGATTTTATTCTGAGGAAATCTTGCATGACCAGTTTCAGTTAAGTAGATTGGGATTCAACCATTCCTTCTCAATGAGGTCTTTGATATGACCTCATATGTAATAGGGTTCACCCTGTTAAAGAAATAACATTACAAGAATCAATAAAACACTTAGAGGTGTTCTTTGTAATAAATTCTATTAGTGGGAAGTGTTGTGGCATGGAATTGTACATCTTTAATGTTAAATCCCGATGTGGGTAGTAACTTTATCCGGATGTTTAAAGAGGCGATAATGTGATATTGTCTCAAGCTAAATGGACTTGGGTAAGTTTTTTCTTGGTGTTTGGTTAGAAAATGAGCATTGTATCTAGTTTTTATAGCTTAAGTGTCGGGTTATTAAATGATTCTTGGAGGTATGTTGGGTGTTTGGAAACACAACAAGACCATTTGAATGAATCTTCACAACCCGTTTATTTTGGGATATGTTTAAGTTGTTCTTGAAGAATTATCGGGTATGATAAATTACAAGGTGGCAAGGTTGTAACATTATGTGTTTTGAACCGAATGAAAATTCCAAGGGAATTTGAACTTTGTCATTTACATGATGATCTGTTTTTAAAACTAAGCTTCAGAAATTAATTTCGGGAGTTAGAACACTTCAATGTGTTTTTTTTTTGACTTGGGTAAAGACCCTAAAGTTTCTTGAGTGTCATGAGGAGTTTTGGGAGTGTCGAACCTGGAAAAACCCAGTTTTAAAGGGGTTTTAACATGGCGTATGATTTGTATGAAACTATACAGCCCTCAGAAGTAAACCATATGACCTACAGTAGGTGGTAGGAGTTGGTTTGCATGGGATTTTTATGGTTTTCCAAACTGTGTACCTAGTCCACATGAGTAGTGTTTTGGGCAGTACCTCAACTTTATTCCCTATGCATTTGGCACATGTTTTGGCTAACCATGTGACGCAAACTATGTAGTGTGTTATTTTAAAGAAAATTAATTAATTAAATTAAAATTAAAATTAATTATATTATATTATATTGTTATTGTTATTATTTTTATTGTTATCTTTATTATTGTAGGACCCCGGGACACCCTGAGAGGGGAGGGGTGAATCAGGGTGACAACTTTTTATTTGAAACTAACGGATCTTGTTCCCACATTGGTAGGAACCTTTTAAACCTATATGATGGATATGATCAGCAATGAAACATTCATATGCAAATAGATGACACAGTAATTTTTACTTGGTTCACCACTAAGGGCTACGTCCAAGGAGCATACGCCGACAGGTTTTCAGCCGTACCAAATTCCACTGTTCTTCACTAGATGTGGATTGCAAAGGTTCGAGCATAGTCACTCTGTCCCAGGCTCACTAGCTTTACAAAAGTTCAGGGATATCTCATTGTGTCCCTCGGGTCACTCTCATTGACTCCCCCTGGATCACTGCCTTCGGTGAAGTCCCACTCAGTTTATAGACATGAATTTCTCTTCATCATTGCAAAAGAATGCATCCTTTATTGTATGTAGATGCTCTATTGAAGTCCAAATCTCACCAGTAGACGAATCTCACTTTGCACCGAGGGTACCGGTCAATCTCCCTGCTTTTGTGCAGCTTCAAAAAGATGAGCGTACTTCAACAACACCAGGTGCGCTTCCCTAAGCTGGCGTGCAAGTATCAAAGACGGCACGCAAGTTATAACTAACGCGCAAGTCGACCTCCATGACTTGAGTGACACTCACTTCAACAGCTTCAAACTTGTGTGACACACATTCCTTTTCACCCAAACCAGTTTTGGCATGCAGCAAACAACTGTCGTGCAACTTATACTTGTGCAACACACAACCACTTGCGCGACCACCACACCTGCAAGATGAGAGAACTAAATTTATATAAGTCTCGAACTTCGTTTTAAATGAGGAGGGGTGGTCCTCTATTTATAGGAAAAATGGACACCCTACGCGGTGGCGCACAAGCCTCCTTTCAGCGCACAAGTTCTGATGCGCAACTCCAACTTCCCTAGCCTCTGTCGCGCAACTCACTTTCATGACCCAACCAATACTTGCGCAACCATCTTTCCATTGCCATATTTTGGAGTTATGATCTACAAAAACATATGGCGTGCAACTTTCCAATCCTCCTCAGCACCGGCGCGCAAGTCCTTTCTCGGTGTGTAAGTCACTTTCGTGACACATATACAGTGCGCAAGTCTCTTTTCCAAAAAGCATTGTTTTCTACTTTTGTCAGTTTTGAGGTCCATAAATTTGTCGAACACTGGAAAACGATTCCACCTTAAATATTGTTATCTTCTTGACCTATATGAGTAATTTTCTGGAACACATTCTGAACTTCCTCTGAGGATTGACAACAAACACAAACTATTCTCTAATTCATGCATAGATGACCATGGTTCCAACAATATCTCCCTTTGGGTTTGTTGGAAATCAGAAAATAAATTCAATAGATCACCATCCTTATGCAAACCAAAAACGCAAGAATCAACTCAGAAAATACTCTAAGTCTACGTGAGCAATGCTCAGTGTAGAAAACAAGAGAGAAATCTTGAATTGGGTTCCTGTGTTTTGGAATTCTCAATGACACCCAAGAAATTCTCTTACAGTGTTACATAAGCATTACATGTCCAATGTATTCCTTCTTATCCTTCTCATCCTATCACTGACACTGAATCTCATCATGTCACAGAAGCATTACATGCCTGAATTTATTCCTTTCCCCCCCATTGACAAAAAACCCAAAGACCAATAATTGTTCATTGTTCAGCTCTGGCCACACTCCCCTTGGATAGTATCTCCCCCACAAACCTGCATCACATCCATAAACAGATTAAAAACAGTTAACATAACTTGGGAGAGGGGATTTTCGTAACCTCCTTATGTACTGGGAGGTGGCTGAAAACCGAGGTTCAACCGATGCTTCTCAAACATCGTCGCTGACAGTGGCTTGGTCCGGATATCAGCCACTTGTTCATCAGTTCCCACATGGTCCATTCTTATCACTCCTTGCTCAACTTTTTCTTTGATAAAGTGATACCTGATTTAAATATGTTTTTTATGAGAATGATGAACATGATTCTTTGTAAGATCAATTGCGCTCTTGTTATCACATTAAATCACCATTGGTTGCTCCACCTCGTCACCAATATCTATTAATTGTTTCTTCATCCATAGAAGTTTATTGCAAGACTTTGTGGCAGAGATATACTCCTCTTCAGTAGTACTAATATAAGTACTTTCATGTTTCTTTCTAAACCAACCAACACATTTATTCCCAATATAGAATGCACCACCACTGGTGGACTTTCTATCCACAGCATCGCCAGCCCAGTCAGCATCAGAAAATGATGATAATTCAGTATCCCTTCCTGCAGCAAAGTATAAGCCACAATTGTGAGTACCTTGAATATACCTCATGATTCTTTTTTCTACTGTCATATGTTCCTCCTTTGGATTACTCTGAAAGCGGGCCGCTATATAGGTTGCAAATACAATATCTGGCTGTGTCGTTGTCAGGTACAGTAGGCTCCCAATTATCCTCCTGTACATAGTGGGGTCTACAGATTCCCCATCCTCATGCTTTATAAGTTTGGTTCCAACTGTAATTAGAGTTGATATTGGATTGATGTCTTGCATATTAAACTTCTTTAGCAGCTCTCTTGCATACTTTTCCTGAGAAATGAAAGTGTAATCCTTATTTTGAATCACCTACAGCCCCAAGAAATATGTGATCTCCCCAATCATAGACATTTCAAATTATGAATTCATGTGATTGGAAAATTCATCCACTGATTTCTACCTGCTGCCACCAAATATGATATCAGCAACGTAGACTAGAACCATGAATTGATATTTCGGATAATTCTTCACATATAGATTGTGATCTACTCCTCTTTTTAATTCCAGCTTCTTGAGATAAGAGTCTTGCCAGGAATACCATGCTTTTGATGCCTACTTCAAACCATATATATATTTCTTTAGTTTATAGACCTTTGTTTCATTAGTACCAAGAACATAACCCACTGGTTGTTCGATGTAGACTTCTTCTTTGAGAAAACCATTTAAGAATACTCTCTTGACATCCATTTGATATACTTTATATCCTATTTGGAGTGCCATGGAAAGGAAAATCATGATTGACTCTAGTCTATCCACTGGATCAAAGGTTTCTTCAACATCAATGCCTTCAATCTGGTAATATCCCTTACATACCAGTCGAGCATTGTTTCTGATAACAATTCCATGCTCATCAAACTTGTTCTTAAAGATCCATTTTGCACCAATCACATTGTGAACTTAGAGTCTCTGGACAAGATCCCATGTATGATTCTTGTCAATCTGGTCTAACTCTTCATTCATGGATTTCACCCAAGATTCATCCTTTGCAGCTTCTTAAAATGAGGATGGCTCCACAACAGACAGATATGCAGATTGTGTGTTATTTCTCATCCTCCTTGTTTGAGTGGGTGAACTCCTATCCCCAATTATGTTAGATAGATCAACTTCAGCTCTAAGATTTCTCCTATGCGGTTCAGTTTCATTCTCTCCATCTATAGTTTCTTCTTCAGATTCTTCTTTTGAGTCAAAATCATGATGTGACTGCTGAGTGTTTTGTATAGCTTCTTCCATTTCTGTATTTGTATATTCTCCATGTTCACTTTCTTCCTCACTTTCTATCACATCATTAAATGAAGTCCTTGAAGAATTTGTGGTTTTCTCTTAAATTTTCTTAATGTTACTTCTTTCCACAATACTTCCTAATCATTTGTTGAAACACTTGTAAGCTTTGTTGTTCATTGAGTATCCAAGGAAAATTTCTTCATCTGCATGGTCAACATACTTCCCTTGATTTCCTTCTTTGTTCCTGATGAAGCATTTACTTCCAAAAACATGAAAATATTTCAATGAGGGCTTCCTTCCATGCCACAATTTATATGGTGTCTTCATCTCACCCATATAAATTCCTTTTCGATTTTGAATATACACTACAGCTTGAACAGCCTCTTTACAGTAATTTCATGGAATACGACTCTCAATCAGCATAGTTCATGCCATGTTGTTCACCTGTTGATTCCTACATTCAGAAACTCCATTTTGTTGTGGAGTTCTCACAACAGCTAACTCATTTTGTATCCCATGCTTCTCCATGTAATTTTCAAATTCAATGGATGTGTATTCCCCTCCATTGTCAGATCGTAACACTTTGATTGTTCATCCAGTATCATTCTTGACGATTCACCGATATGTTTTCATGCAATCAAGCACTTTTCATTTCCTATGAATGATCATAACACATGCCATTCTACTATAATCATCTATGAAGAGTACAAAAAAATCTTTCTCCATGAGTTCCGGCAACATTTATTGGCCCGCATAAATCTATATGAATTAGATTAAGAAGATGAAATGCCCTTTTTTTCTTTGGCCGATATGAACTGCAGACCAGCTTTCCACAAATACAAATATCACAACACTTTTCACGCTCACGCTTCAGGTTGGGAATGTCCATGACAATCCACATTTTTGATATTTTCTCCATGTCTTGTTGGTTGATATGTCCCAGTCTCCGATTCCACAAATTTTTTCTTCTTCAATATTCATGCAGAAAACATTTTCTTTACTATCAACCTGATATAAGTTGCCTTCTATTTTGAATCCCTTCATTAATGAATTGGCTGTCTTTCCCTTGATAGTGCAGCCTTTCTGATTAAAAGTAACTATAAGTCCCGAGTCACAGAGTTGACTCACACTGAGTACATTATGACGTAGACCATCTACATAAAGGACTTCAGTATTCTTTAGCTCTCTATTAGCTAATTCTATACTTCCAATGCCTTTGATTTTCAGAGCTCCATCATTCCTAAATCGTACTATACTATCAACCTTCCTTTTGATATCTGTTAATAGGCCAGCATTAACTATCATATGAGATGAACAACCGCTATCCAGAATCTAGGTACTGTTTCTTTTTGTAGCTTTGAGGGACACCCATGCAAGGTTGGATTTCTCGATCTTCCTCTTTTCTTTCCAAGAGATATTGGATTGAGTATAAGATATTGATGGCCTTATAATTATTTCTTTCACATAATCAGATTCTTTATACCCATAATCTTATTCTAGAGAAGAAAACTTATTTGTGAGAGCAACACCATCAGGAGGGTGGATATTGACCTGTCTCTGAGATTTGTATGAATCTCTCCTACCGAATCTCTGCCTGCAATACATAGTTTTATGGCCAAAGTTGGAATAATGAAAACAGTATCCATAGAAACTATTTATTCTATAAGATGGAGGATATGAATTTGGTCTCCCTTGTTGATGTCCCAGATCTTTCCCATTCAAGTATCTCCTTGAGTCTTCACAATATGATATCATATGGCCCAGATAGCCATAGAACAGACACTTCATGAGAGGAAATGTCTTCTCACTTGAATTTCTCCTTATTCATTCTACCTTGGGAGAATAATTGGACTGCCTGTCATTTTTGAAAGTTTGAGGATAATTTTCAGTTATTCTTTTAGTTTGGATTGAGGGTTTCTTTTTCAGCACATCAGGAAATGTTTCAACATGTCCAACTTTTATCTTGTCTTTATTTTGGCTCTCTCTACTTCCAATAGTTGAATTCTCAACTTCACATCCAATTCCACTATTTACCATGCAAGCGAGTCTTTGATCACTCAAGATTTTTCCAACCCCATTTTAACCACACTTGGATCTTTCCAGTAATTATTAATCTAAGAATCTTCCAAAATGAATTTTCTTCTTACCCTCATTTTTGGTTGATTGACATTAAATTTTACTCCTAAGAGTAACAACTTCTTCCTCAAGACTCACAACTGTCAAGGAATTCTCTTCCAGTCTGGATGTAAGGTCATTTATGACCTTTTCTTTTTCTTCAATTATAATATTTAGTTCCACAACGTCATCTGTGCTTTCAAGGATCGAAGACTGAACTCTCACTAGTTCTTCTAGTCATTCAATTTCTTCTTCAAGCTCATCAACATATTCTGATGATTCTTCCACCATTTCCTTCCACTTATTTCATCTCTTAAATTTGTTATCAAGCTTGTAAAAGGCTTCCTTAATTTTAATCTTTGGATCACCATTAAGAGTAATCTGATTATCTCTTCCTTTATTGATCGAGGGTTCTGACTTTTCAATGGTATCCATCATGGAAGCATGGTTTCCTATTTTAAATTATGGTTATTCTTCTTTACAAAATTCAATATCCTCATCTTTTTCTTCAAAGAAAAAACTATTATTTTGTATTTTCTTTCCATATTTGAAGTCTCCCTTTTTGAAAACCCTTTTATGAGGCTTCTTGATGACTTCAGCTTCGCTCTCATCATCATAAAACTATCTTGGGCACTAAGAGGCAATTTTCCCAACTCTTACACAACGAAAACATTCCAGGGGTATCTTACCTTTAAATTTACCTTTTCCCTTCTTCAGCTTCTTGGAAATGAGAGAAATAATTTCTTTTTCATCATCATATTCACCATTATTATCTTTTGAAAGTTTCAGTTTGTCCATGGATTTGAATGTCATTTCCTTGCTTACACGAGTCGTAGCATCTTCAGGTTTGACTCTCATCTCATATGCCACTATACTACTTAATAGATCATCTAGAGATATATTATAAAGATCTATTTCTTCAAGGGCTGACACCTTTTCATTTTACATAGGAGGAAGTCTTCTCAATATTTTTTTAACGATATCAATGTCTTTGATTTCCTCTCCAAGACATCAAATTTCTCCTACAACCTCAGTAATTCGATTGAATAATGAATCTGCATTCTCATTAGAATGCATCTTTAGATCGTCAAACTTGTTGTGTAAGACTTGATGTTTTCCCTCCTTCACTTTTTTGTCTCCTTTATAAATGTTTTCAAGTATATCCCACATAGACTTTGCTGAGGTGCAACTCATCACCTTTAAGTAGATCTGATCTAAAAGAGCCATAGTGATAGCATTCTGAGCTTTAGAATCTGCGTTAAAAACTTTCTTTTCTGTATCAGTCATAGCAAGTCCTGTTGGATCGGTAACTTGTATTCCTTTCAAGGTAGAAAAGAGGACTTCCATTTTGAGGGATCATAAATGAGATTTCATTCTGTTCTTCCAAATCTGAAAATTACTTCCATAAAAGAGAGGTACTCCCCTAGTATTGACTGCATTCTCCATGACGACAAAGGATAGATCTAACACCAGTAACCTCCCTCTAATACAACTTGTAGGACCCCTGGACACCCTGAGAGGAGAGGGGTGAATTAGGGTGACAACATTTTCTTTGAAACTGATGGATCTTATTCCCATGTTGGTAGGAACTTGTTAAACCTTTATGATGGATATGATCAGCAATGAAACATTCACATGAAAATAGATGACACAGCAATTTTTACTTGGTTCACCACTAAGGGCTACGTCCAAGGAGAATACGCCAATAGGTTTTCGTTCATACCAAATTCCACTATTCTTCACTAGATGTGGATTACAAAGGTTCGGGAATAGTCACTCTGTCCCAGGCTCACTGCCTTTACAAAAGTTCATGGATAGCTCACTGCGTCCCTTGGGTCACTCCCGTTGACTCCCCCTAGCTCACTACCTTCGGGGAAGTCCCACTCAGTTTATAGACGTGAAGGTCTCTTCATCATTGAAAAATAATGCATCCTCTATTGTATGTAGATGCTCTATTGAAGTCCAACTCTCACCAGTAGATGAATCTCACTTTACACCGAGGGTGCCGGGCAATCTCCCTTCTTTCTTGCAACTTCAAAAAGACGAGCGCACTTCAACAACACAAGGCGCACTTCCCTAATCCAGCATGGAAGTATCAAAGATGGAGCGCAAGTTATAACTGGCGCACAATTCCACCTCCATGACTGGCGCAACACTCACTTAAACAACTTCAAACTTGCGCAACACACATTCCTTTTCACCCAAACCGGTTTTTGCGTCCAACAAACAACTATCACGCAACTTATACTTGTGCGACCCACAACCACTTGCGCGACCAACACACCTGCGCAACAAGAGCACTGAATTTCTCTAAGTCTTGAACTTCGTTCCAAATGAGGAGTGGTGGTCCTCTATTTATAGGAAAAATGGACACCCAGCTTGGTGGTGTGCAATCCTCCTTTCGGCATGCAAGTCCTGACGCGCAACTCCAACTTCCCTAGCCTCTGTCGCACAAATCACTTGCAAGAACCAACCAATACTTGTGTGAACCTCTTTCCTTTTTCCATATTTTGAAGTTCTGATCTATAAAAACATATTGCGCGCAACTTTCCAATCCTTCTCAACACCGGCGTGTAAGTCCTTTCTCGGCGCTCAAGTCACTTGCACGACACATATACGGCGTGAAAGCCTCTTTTCTAAAAAGCATTTTTTTCTCCTTTTGTCAGTTTTGAGGTCCAGAAATTTGTAAAATACTGGAAAATAATTCCACCTTCAATACTGTTATCTGATTGACCTGTATGAGTACTTTATTGGCACACATTCTGAACTTCCTCTGAGGATTGACAGCAAACACAAACCATTATCCAATTCATGCATAGAATACCATGGTTCCAACAATTATAATTATTATTATAGGTTTTAAGAAAAACCTAAAGGGGCTCACCCCTCTCCCCCTCTAAATAACACGACACCCCCTGGGGTTCTCCAGCAATGTTCAATGTTCATCCTCATCTCCTCTCTTGATCATAAATTTTCTACTTAATCTCTTCCCAATTTCTCCTTGAATCGTTGAGTTAAGTATCCTAGGTCATTTATCCTTCACTATTTGGCTAATTTGTCCTCTCCCCATTTCCTTAATTCATTCGACTTAACCTAGGGTTTGGGCTCATCTGGTTCATTTATTTTTCTTTAGGTATTAGGGTGTTTGGTTCCCCTCTCAGGACTCCTTTGAGTATGTTTCGGTGTTAATTATTGAAGGTGAAGCAGTTTGGATCATCTCAGCCCACTGTTTTCAATTTTGGGTAGGTTTATCCTCCGTTATTATTGTTGATAAAATTATATTTGGGGAATTCATAGTTTTTTAGGTTCTAGTAATTTATTTATAGTTTGTTGGACATTTTCGTGTGTTTTTGATTCATTAGATTCAAAGATGACTTACCTGTGTATGCATAGGTAGGAATATTTATATGTAAGTTCCCTCATTATATATATACTCACACATAAAACTGAATATATATATGTGGTGATGTGTACTTATATATAATATGTAAAATGTATATGAAGGTAAGTGGGAAAAAATATATGAATATAATCTATATGTAAGTATCACCTTATAAATATTCATGGTCATGAGAACAGGTTCATAGGGAATAGGTTTCCTTATATATATGTGAAGGTGTATATTATCAAAGGTGGGAGGCAGAAGCTTCAAGTGTTCACCACATAAAACATAAAGTGATAAGTGTTCGGCTTGTTTATCTCATCTTGAGGTATGATTCCTTGCTTATCCCCTTTTTGTTTTTTCTATTTTAAAAATATGAATTATATCATGTGTCATTCATTTTATCAAGTAGTTAAATTGTTAAGCATGTACTATTGTGCTTTGTGTCTTTCTTTTCACCTTTACCTTGTACCATATGTTATATACCTTACATCTTGAGATAATTTGAACTCTTAAAATTTAATGAAATGAAATGTTGAAAAAACATTTCATGTTTTCTTATAAAACCCCTCAATGTGGTTCGTTTTCTTCAAATGGAAAAGGCCATATGTGCATGCATGATGCTTAGTGATTGTCTTATACCTATTTTAGTGGCTTAAATTATATATTATGTCACGTTACTTATGCACTATGCCTTATGTTATGATTGTTTCATTGTTCCATAAATTAATGGATCAAACTAAAAGTTATGCAATATCAAGCTTGATAGATTGAGATATTGAGATGTCATTAATGACATGTGATTAAAGTCATGTTAATTACTTGTTTCAATGGTTGTATTTTATTTCTTTAAGTTAATTCCTTGTGATTAACAACACTTTCTCGTGACTTTTTTTATTTTAATGCTTTATTCCATACCATATAAATTGTTACATTGAGTTTGGATTATTTGAATAGATTGTATAGCTTGATAACTTTTTGGCAGGATACAATTATGTAATGGATTTTAATTGTAAATGTTTTCCATGTTATATTCCTTATTTGTTATGTCTCACTTGATACAGGCCATGAGAAAATGTGGGTTAAGTATTAAGGACTCATGGATGGACTCACCATTTTTGTTTCGGTTACGACCCGATGTATCAGGGGAGATGCTTTGGATTTCCAGGTGAGGGTTTCCTAGGCAATTTATTATAATCCTAAGTGATATTGGTTCACTAGAAGAGAAACCATAGATGGGCCCATTTTAAAGATGGCTACTCCATGCCCTGGGTGATACTTGGTCCCCTATGTGAGATAACTAGGATAGACACGGAGTTTACCACGCCTCGAGTGACACAAGGGAAACTTTATGTGTCTACTTGGATGGACTCGTTGGTATTGGATTATTGGATGTTCTTGTTATGATACTAGAGATTTTGAATACATATCTTTGGATGGGAACAGGAATCCATTAATGGATTTTATGGATTGATTGATTATCTTGTGCAATGAAATGTTTATTTAAAGTATTATGATTAATTATATATATTTATTTCCTTATGATGTGCTTGGCTACTTGGTTCACTTGGTATGGGTCGGGAAATAACATGGGTTTCTTATTAAAAAGTCATGGATATACTCTATATGATCGATGGGTTATGATCCGACGTTCCAAGGGAAATGATTTTTCTTTCAAGGAGGGGGCTTCCTAATCATTTTATTATACTCTTTAGTGATACTGATTACCTAAGGGAGAAACTATGGATGGATGGATTGGAAATATGGCTATTCCATGCCTTGGGTGATACTCGGTCCCCTACAAGAGATACCTAGGATAGAATCACAGTTTACCATGCCTCGAGTGACACCTAGGATTCCATATGGATGACCTTGGATAGACTTAGTGGTATTGGATTATCGGATGTTCCCATTGAGATACTTGGGATTATTTTTAGATCACCTTGGAGGGGCACAGGACTCCACACTAGATTTGACAAATTAATTGAATTGTATTGTTTTATTGCTTTGGTTAATTTTATTGTTCTATACTTGTTGCTTACATTAATATTATAGCATGCACTTGTGAAATTTCTATCTTGATTACTAGAACATGTTAATGATGACTTGTGAATTAGACCCCAATCCTAAGAACAAGATTGGGGTTGTACCTCTTCTTTGTTTTCATTTTTTAATTTATCCCTTGTATAAACATTATGGATTCCATAGGTACCCTACTCAGACTTTCGACTTAGGCCAAAGCAGGTGATAAGGGAAGGATTTCCATTTGGGAAATCGGACCAAGTTGTTATTATTTAATTTGTTTACTGGTCTTCATTGATCTATATTGGCATACTGCTTATTTTTTTACTACATGAGATTTATTTTACGAGACACCATGGGTGATGGCTTACTGAGATTTATATCTCACACCCTAGTCATGTTTCGTTTGGGACCCAAGAATATCTTCTTGCTCAAAGGTTTTTGGATTCATGGCTTCTGTTGTGTTGTGTCCATGGGAGCTAGGGATCACAGGACTGGGCTCATTCTCAAGATGGACATGAAGTTGACCATTGGATTCTTCTTTTAATATGTTATATTATACCTATTGTACCTTGTAGTAACACCTAAAATTACATGAATCATTATATGGAATTGGCATTGGCCACTTTATTTCAGTTGTTATATTTTTCTTCAGTTTCTATTTATTTCTTTGTTATTGCTTCCTCTACTATTTTTTATTGTTTTAATATTATTATATCACATTGTGACTCTAATATAAAGGGTATAGTCTCTACACCATACCATCAATATACCCTTACTGTTATTAAACATCCTCTTGTGTATGGGGAGGCATGCTTGAGTCCATGTGGTGACCACTCCAGTTACCAATTTAGTGGTTAGTCGGGTCAAGATGTTACAATCTGCACTAACTTCAGGTATTGAATCATGATCAAAATCATGCATCAGGTAGGGAGATGTAATGTTGATAGATGATCAAGTATATAGGGTAGTAATTGATGAGGGAGCCAGATTCCAGTTGGATAACACTGGAATAGCAGGCCTATTCAAGGCAGTTAGGTTATATCACAGGGTTGTGGATTGAGTCAGATTTATGTAGTGTATCGTGTACTGGGGGAGTATATTATCGGGCCTTCAATATTTTGAGCTATGATTTTAGTAGAATATACCTTGGAATCTATTTTATTTGATATAGTTGCATCCCATTTTTTCATATTTGTAAAATTTGTGAAAAGTTTTGGCCTTGAGATTGAGAGATTTTTTGGTGTAGTGAACCTTAACACCCCATTAGGTATTCAATCAAAGAGTGTTTCCCAGTTCTATGAATTTCCATTATAAATAGGTGGTTATCATTTATTATGGAACTTCTTCATACTTAAGATGATAGGTTTTGATATTATTCTCAGAATGGAATGATTAGTTCTTTATCACACGTCTGTTTATTTTTATCACAAGAGAGCGTATTTTACATAAACATAGGGCAGTAGTTATATTCACAAGTGTGAGTGGGGTATCTGGGAAGGTAGAGTTATACTTGAGAATCATTTTCTAGGTAAAGTAATGGCCCAAATTCTTAGTCTCTATCTAGATGATGAAGGAATGTTTCAGGATGATTTTCATCCTGTAGTATATCATTTCAGGGTTTTTTTTTTCAATGAATTTTTGGGATTATCTCATAAGAGAGATGTTGATTTCTCAATTAATATAGTTCCAAGAGCTACAATAGTATCCATTATTCCTTATAATATAACCACTAATTAGTTACATAGGATCAAGAGGCAACTAGAGGACTTGGGAACAAAGGGTTTTATAGAGCCCAGTACTTCATCTCAGGGTTTACCCGTGCTTTTGTCTAAGAAGGTGGATTGATCCCTTAGGATTTATGTGGATTAACATAAATATAACTAACTTTCAATGAAGAACTGGTATCATTTACCTCGTATAGAAGACCTCTTCGACTATCTTAGAGGGTATATGATTTTATTGAAGACCAGTTTTAGGTTAGGCTATCATCGTGTACGTGTGAAACCATTTGGCATGCCACACATAGATTTTCATAGTAAGTTTCGTATGTATATGTATTTTTTTATGTCTTATTGTTTCACGAACATGATCACCATTTTCATGTATTGAAGGAATAAGGGTTTTCCAATCCTATCTAAAATCATATGTGGTGGTCTTTGAGGATGATAACTTAGTGTATTATTGTATGTGATACGCCCATTCCAAACATATTGGGATTATGATGAACACACTTAGAGAGAAACATTGTAGGCTAAGAATAGTAAATTAGAATTTTGGATCAATAGGGTTCACTTATTGGGTCACATAATCTAATAGAAAGGCGTGTTTATTGACCCAAAGAAGTTGAGTGTTGTAGTTACCTAGGAGTAGTCCAAGAACATTTTTTACATATGGAGTTTCTTGGGGATTTCTGGATATTAAAGGTGCTTTATTATAGAATATAAACATCTTAAAACACCTCTCACGGTCTTTACTAAGAAGGGGACCAAATTTATATGGTTTGAATCATGTGATATAGCCTTTCAGGAGCTGAAAGGGAGACTAAATCCACACTGATCCTAATTATTACAGATCTATGAAGAATTTATACAGTTTATTATGATGCATCAAGCATAGATCTAGGAGTAGTTATAATACAATAAGATCAAGTAATGGTGTATAGGTCTCATTAGTTGAGGTCACATGATGGGAATTACCCAACACATGATTTAGTGTTTTAATCTATAGTTCATTCCCTATGTTATTGGAGGAAATATTTTCTTGGAGAGTGGTTTTTGGTGTTTACATACCACAAGATTCTAAAATAAATGTTTAAGTAGTGTGAAATAGTTATTAGACAGAGGAAGTGGGTTGAAAACTTATATTACTTTGATTTTGAGGATCCCTATATTCTTGGGAAGGGTAATGTTATGGCTAATTCCATGAGATGGAGGAATCAGATGTTGGTAGTTCAGGAGGCCAGTGGTAAGTGGAATTTAATGGAACTATTTTCTAAGATTAACTTAAAGGTATAGGAATATCACAGATAGGCTATTTTCACATATTTAGCAGTGAACTATTCACTTTTTGAGAGAGTAAAGTTGAGATAACTTTGAAACCCTAAGGGATTAGTCCTAAGGGAGAGTGTTTTAGGTGATGGATCACTACTAGGTTGGATAACTTGTTAGGATGAGATATTGCACATTCATTGACACATCTGGGTTCCTATAGACATACGGGAGGATTTTATAAATGAGTCACATGCCTCCATTTGTTGGGTACATCATGATGTCACTGATATGTATAGTGAATTATGCCACTAGTACCAGTGTCCTGGTATTGAAAAGGAAGATAGAGGGTTTTATTACTTGGGGTTCCCCCTTTTAGTAGGTGAAGATAGAACACCATAGAACAATAGGGCTCTTACAGTCATTTCCCATACTGTAGTAAAAATGGAATGATGACCCCATAGATTCCATCATTGGGTTACTGAGATCCCCTCCATGAAATGATGTAGTATAGGTAATCATCGATAGGCTAACAAAGTTCACTCACTTTCTACCTATCATAGAGACTTTATTAAAGGATGATCTTAGAAGGATCTATGTCCGAGATATTATACACCTTCATGGAATTATCCATTCAATCATATCAAGTATATATGATCAGTTATGTCATGGTTATAGAAATTTTTTCATAAGTCTCTCAGAACACAGGTACTTTTGATCACATCCTTTCACCCACAGAATGATGGGAAATCTGAACATACGATATATATTTTAGAGGACATGCTTAGAGAATACATCCTTGATTTTTGAGGTTCTTAAGAAAAGAGCATACATATAGCATATTTCACATACAAAAATGTCTTTTAGGATACAATACAGATGGATAATTATGAGATATTATATAGTTTTCCACGTTATTCAACCCTGTGCTTGTTAGAGGAAGAAGAGGAAGCGCTACTGGGACCTCATCTTGATCTGTAGATATCAAAGCAGGTGCAATTTATTTAGAATCTTATGGATATTTCTCAGTCTAGTGATAATTATTACACTAATCATAGTCAGTTACCTATGGGGTTCAAGTTCGTGGATTGGGTATTCTTACATGCTTCGACTAAAATGGTGCATCGATAGTCTAGGCAGCTAGGGAATCTATCATCTCAGTTTGTTGGCCCTTTTGAGATTTTATAGAGGATTAGATCAATGGATTATCTGATATTAATTCCTCTAATATATAGATATATGCACAACCTATTTCACATTTCATAGATATTTCACTACTACTCATACCTATATCATGTTTTCTAGTGTGAGGATATGGAACTGGCTATTGATGCTTATTTGTATGAGCCCCATTTTTATATTGTAGATTGGAATATAAAGGCCCTTCAAGGAAGTTTAGTTCCTTTAGTACAGGTTCTATAGTATAATAGTTTCATATAGGATTATGATGATTCCTAGGATAAATATTCTAATGTACATTCCAAGTAGATGGGGGTTTTCTAAGATGGTGTTTACCAAACCTGGAAGTGAAACTCGGGGAAAAGTTGTTTTAAATAGGGGATACTGTAGGATATTGGTTTTTCCTTAAGTTATGATCCCTTTAATTTCAATTAAATTACTTGTTTTTATCCTAATGGAGATTTATAATGAGTTTTTTGAGGATTTAAAGGTGTTTAAGGCTTGTTCAGAGACCAAAGTCCCAGTTTTTTGGAAAAACAATTGAGGCGTATGGTTAGTGAAAAATTAGTGCTTACCATGCTCCTTAAACCATACATCCCTAAATGGTGTCTCATGGTTTCTCAAACCATTCACCCTAGAGTGTATGACTGTTCAAAAAAATATGAATTATTTCATATGGATTATTTATGGGCTACACATGATTAGCCAAACCTTTCAACTAGATTGTGTGAGGGGGTGCCTTGGAAAGTGATTGTCACATGGTTGGAACATGGTTTGTCAAACCATGTGGCCAAACCATATGACCCCTTAAATTAGGGTGAAATTTCCATTTTTTCTTCCAACCTTTTAAAATTAAAAACCCTTAATTTCCTCCTTTCTCTAGTAGCTCATCCCGCATGAAGAGATTATCCCACACCTCACCTAGGATTTTATCCTTCTTCTTCGATCGGAGTTGAAATAGAGTGTTGTCTATCACATTATATCACCAATAGTAGGGGATTAAATATGTCAACTTATTTTATTTTTTTTATCACTATTTTTTTGTGATCTTTGTATATTATCTTTTCCCCTATTTTTAGGTATTTTTTATATTTTTTTGTTTTCATTCATTTTTCTCCAAATCGGAATCTGATACTGGGTGATTTTTCCTCTACTACCATAATGTTAGTGGTTTATAAATTTTTTTTATTTTTTTGTAACTTATTAAATTATCACTATTGGGCTGCACATCGAACCTTCCTATGGTTTCTCTTAAAATTATTCAATGTATTAAATTAATTGTTTGAACCATAAAATTTATTCCCACATAGAAGTTTGACTTGGTTTGAGGTTTTTGAACTCAACCCAAACCACCTCTAATATGGGTTCATTCAGCTTACCTATGATAAAACCACACTTTTTGGTGTGTGATATTACCAACCATTATAAAGCACTATGTAAATTAAATTTGTTAAAGAATGGGTTAAATAAAGATATTCTAAAAAGATCAATGTATGTACCTAAGAATGGGCACTAACATACCCCATTACCTTTTTATTAATTTTTTATTTTGGATATTATGGTGTGGAACCGATGTAGATTAATGGTATGGGACTAATCTTGATTATGGTATGGTAGTTACAAGGGGTTCGAGGTATGTCACTTCTACCCCCTTTATACACTTATATATCTGGATATTATGAAACCTAGACCATGGGACCTAGGTTCCTAGACCATGTAGGTTTACACAATACTGATCTCACCTTGTACAAGTTCCTTTGACTCAAGGAGGTCTCCTTGGAATTTAGCCTTCGGACCTAGATCGTGTAGTTATTATACTTTTTATATATGTAGCATATGCCAAAGATTGTAGTTACTTTCACACTTAACCTATATGTACTGATATTATTCATGTATTTTATACTCGCAATTATAGCCTATTCTCATAGACTTATTTATATCTTTCATTCTTATTACTATTTTACTTGTTTTACCTTCACGTGATTATAGTATTTATAAACATGCTGGATTTTTTATAGACACCATTGTTGGTGGCCTAATGAGTATATCTCAAACCATGTTTGGGATGCCGATTGGTACCCATATAGACTTCACAGATTCAGGTTGAGACAAGGTCAAGCACCTAGTCATAGATTCTTGATTTTCTTCATATAATGGAAGCTTGGGAACATGGGACTGAGCCTTGGATCATGATTATATTAGAGATATACTTCTGGTCTTTTGGTTTTTTTGATTACATGTATGTATGGGTTCCTACCTTTTGTATATCTCAATGAAATAATCATCATTTTTATATGATTTTTCTTGTAGACTTTATTATTTATTCACATCTAGATGAATTATTATTCTGAAACTATCTTTTTATTATGCATCCTCTATTTATTCATTTATTCATATTGTTGTTTTAATCTGATCATAAGTGTATAGTCTCCATATTTACAATTGTAGACCCTCACTGCTATTCATCATCCTCTGGAATATGAGGAGGAATTATTGAGGACATGTGACCAATCGGGTTCAGTTACTCATCAATGAACCAGGTTTGTGACGTTACAATTGGTCCCACTGGAGTGGTCATGAGTAAAAATAACTGAGCATCCAATAAAATTTCTATTTTAAAACAAATTTAAATCAACATACCTCAATTAAAAACTAGTCTAGTTAACTAATATATTAGTTATATATATATTGGTATTTTTTAAATAGTTTTTAAAGGGTGCGATAACATCCTAGTTAAAATATTTTGAAATCACTCTATATTTTGAAACAACTTTACTCACACCAAACATAGAATATATGTCACTAATAAATGATAACTATTAGAGTATAATTTTTCAAACATAATTTTTAGAAGCTTATTGAAATGTATAATTGAAAAATATGTAGTATAAAATGAAAAATGGTTTTAGATAGTGTCATAAAAAAATACACAACAGAATTTGAAAGACAAAAGGTTCAATTTCAAGCTAGAACATAGTCTTCTCCACCTGACAGTTACCACTACCAAGAATATTTATTAAAAAAATAAATTGATCAGTGACTTGAATCAGGTTTTATATAAAAAATGAACATAAAGAATTATGGTCTTAAACCAAAGCCTCTTCCACAATTCTATGTGGGATGAAAAAAAAGATATATAAATAGGAAAGAGTTTCAAAGTACACTTCAATATAGTATGAGAGTGTGTTGAAAAAACTTCAAGAATTTATAAAAAAACTAAAAATGTATAGTGTGAATAGAAAGATAAAATATTAATAGACTTTGATGCTTCTTTATCATTAATCAAATTCTATTGATTAACAAGGTTCTCTTATCTTTTTATTTTCCTTCGAAATAACTTTTAGAAAATGGAATGATCTTGTGATGATCTTTCTCAGGTGTGATAGTAATTCTTATAAAGAAAGTGACGTAGAGGGTATAATGTTATAGATGGTTTTCCTAGAACATTTTTTGGTTATCCTTATAATGTGGGGATTCCCATTAATTTCAAAACCTCATAACTATTGATAATAATCATAATTAATTCCTCATATTGACTATCCAAAAGTCTTAAATGGTATGACCTTGATTAAATGTTCAAAAAATATACATTAGAATAAAATAATATTTAATTATTTGATAGAAACAGTTGAAATATTTATCCATATAGAAAAAAAATGAGTTATCTCATGGAATAATAGAAGAATTCTCATACTAAAGCATTAAAGTAGTGATGTAAAGGGAGTGGCATGAAATAATGATACTTCACATGAAGGAATCCATGCCTAAAGTGGAAGATATGATTCCTTCTTATATATGAGATTTACTTTACACATAAGGTCTTTCCTTCTCACATATGATTTTTTCCCTTCCCACAGATGATCATTCCTTCTCTCAAAATCACCCTTTTATAGAATAATTAGTTTTCTAATAATATTTACAAAGTTTTATTTTTTTTTTATTTTTAAATGAAAATAGTCACTTATAAAACCATTTTTCAAGTGTTATACACTTTTTTTTTAATAATTATACAAATTTTATATATTCATATGGAGGAGACTTTCCCATATGAACAACAATCTCATGTGCCACATGAGTTGCAAGAAATATTACTTCTTCAAAATATTCTATTTAGGAGATCTCATAACTTCTAAAATGAGGGACATATTACACCCTTTTTTTTATTTCATCGACATGTTGGATCAATTAAGTCATCATGTGTGACTTCAAAACCATAGATCCTCATTTGATTACTGCACTAGTTAAGAGATGGTTACCAGATCCACACACACTCCATCATCCTAAGGGTGAGATGGGGATTACTTATAGGATGTGTAGTATATGTTTGGTATTCCTATCCATTAGAAGGATATTACTATTGTGACTATATGACAGTAGCCCATAGTCATACATCATTTTCTAGGAATTTATTTCATCAGTCATCCATGAGTCATTTAGGGTTCCCTCTTATGCATGGGATGGATTAAATAACATTTATCAATGATTCTGGATGATGTTGATGAGGAGATGTTGATTCAACAAACACATGAATATATTATACTTCTGATTATAGGAACACTATGTTTTGATAATTCTATAACTTTAGTAAACATGGTATACTTTACACTACTTGATCATATATATATAGGATGGCTATATACGCTTGGCATCGAGTGTATTAGAATATTTTTATAGAAGCCACCATTTAGAATAATGAGTAGAGATGCAATATATTGTAGGATGTTTCTTTTTTCTAGAAATGTGGACATAAAAGAATTTTCCATGCATTTATCCTAGGTTTATCACCACACATACCCATCACATTTTACTAGATAGTATCATGGGATTCTAGTATGTTTACATCATTAATTTGAGTTGTTTTAAAATTTTATTAATGGTAATTTTATTAACTAACAGAATATTACTTTTATTTCTAGGTGGAGTTAAATTCATAGATATATATATATACCCTAAGGAATGGTGTGGTTGGTTTTCAAATGTTTTTCTATGCTTTATATCCAAATAATGTCAGTTAATTATTAATTTTATTTATATAAACATTATTTATATTATTCATTTTCTATGATTTTATAATGATAAATTATTTTTATTATTGTCTGAATTTATTTATACTTTTCGAGTTTTAATTTTAGGTTTTTGGATCCCATATAATAGGCTATTAATGGAATCACTTCCCCCATACTACACAGATAGGGTGAGATACTATTGAGTAGTGGTTCCATTCATTAATTTCCACAAAATAGTGTGGCACCAACTAGACTGTGTCATGTGATAGTTCTAGTGCATGCATCACATCACTAGTGTACCACATCATATTGTTACATTTCACAACATTATGCTTCTATGTAGTAAAATGACTGATTAGCAGCAATATAATGCATAGTTTATTGATTTTTGGGAAAAAAATATAGACAGTATTGTATCTTTCAGTGTGTATACCCCACAGTAAGACTCTGGTTATCATATTAGTGGGTTATTTGTATTGGTACAAACATCACACAATCATACACCTTACACACCATGGTATAGGTCTTCACTAGTTGTTATGTTTACTATCATTTTTAGAAATTTTTATTTCAATGTTTTATCAACATGAATATTACCTTTATTCCTGTCAGAGATGATACATCAACTTATACATATCACCTATACTAAGGAGGAGGAAGTTCACAGTTAGTTTTTAGTTCATGCAGATCAAGGGGCTCTCACATATCATTTTTATTCCTTATATGAGGGTATTTATGATTAGGATACACTATTATATCCTGATCCAAAAATCTCCCACAGAGGAATTTTTGGATGATGATGCCCCTGATGAGCCTATTGGGGATGATGAACAACTACTACATCCACCATAAGCACCAACAGGAGGACAGAAGAGATGATAGAGATGAGGACATGGTAGTGATTCCTAAGAGAGTATCATGTATAGGTTCATTCACAACATGCATATGTTCTTATAAGACACATGTGGGATCCTACATATAAGGCATGAGATAATTCATAGAATGAGTTCTTGTATAGCTTGCATGGGATCTTATGACCAATTTCCCTATACCTCTAGGGTCCTGATACCTGGGTAATATATCATAGTTTTTTCAATACTCAGGAGACACTATATTCATTAGTGACTAGGTTAATGTGTCTCAGGAATTTACAATATCTTCATGGGATCTTACAAAGAACTCATACTTGTTGACACATGAGTCAAAATATTATGTGGTGGAGTCTTATACATGGTACATTGTATAATAATCTACCCAAAAGTATGAGGAGGCACCAGTAACACATCATGTTGAGATTTTATAATCAGTTGAGTGGTAGACTGAGGTAGTGCACGGAGAATGATCCACTCTTATATCTGGCACAAATGAGCGATGTGGATGTCATACCTTGTGTGGGTGTATGTTTCATACACCGGGTTGTGATATTGAGAGGTGACGATGCTGATTTGTTTCAATATTTATAACTTCATATTGATGTGTAACATGTAATGAAATAAACAAATAAAATTAATATGTTCATCCTAATGTATCGTATAATAATCTTATAGATTTTTTTAGATCACCAAATTAACCCTCATAACACACACACACACACACACACATATATATATATATATAATTTTCATTTAATGCTATCATTTCACACAAACAATTCCAATTCATTCATATTAGTAAATAATTCGATGATATGTTTACAAAAATATCCATATTATATTCCTATTTTTCATATAAAATTATCATTTCAATGTTATTATTACATATTTTTGGCATCATAAATTTCCTTAAATTTATTATATTTTATCACATATTTACTCATTTATTCACATTGTAGAATTTAAATAGCCATTAATAATAGTCGTAACATGTTATTATATTTTAAAATTTATGTATTATCCCTAAATTAATGACACAAAAAAAATTAATTCCATTTATAATATTGTTTCCTCTGGAATTGGGGATGACCTCATTGATTAAAGGTTCAAACATTCCAATCGGTTTCTAACGGGTTTATTCATAGAACCGGAAACATCCAATGATTCCATATCCATTTGGACCTACTTTCCAAAGCTAGGCGCTCATTAGTTGTGGACTAATGAGGCTTAGGAATTTGCATTGGTCGAGAGGATGGATGTCGGACTCATCACACCTTTTTGAGGGGAATTATTGTCTACTCTGGGACTCTCTTTATAGATTTAAGTTATGTTCGTGAATCCTTATTACATTACCAAGTATAAAATGATCTTTCCTTTAGATCTGACAATCAATGATTGATATGTAGGAAATTTTAGAGAATCTTTTATATGTATTCGAAGTTCTTCATCGATAGAGAATCATCTGTATTTGTTAAAGATTATTAGTCAATGGTATCCTTTAATACATAAAAGTCTCTTGGTTATTTATGATGACCATACTGGTTTTAAAGCAACTCAGTGGGGCATTTGAAGTTTATTGTCATTCATAAGGACATGGATTTGTTCAGAGTTGGGATCGTACCCGCTTATGGGCTACCTACGTATCCTTTTTTTGGAAAAGGAATCAGAACCCACGTAGTTTTAGTAGGGGAGTATGATGTTTATACATGATTGATGGCTCAAATAAATATTTCATGATTACTTTTACACTCTAAGATCATGTGAGTCATGCTCGGTGTGAGAAACAAGAGGTATTGGTGAAACCAGACAATTATAACATGAAAGATGCAATGATGTCGGGCTTATGTATGTATGACTGCCCAAAATAGATGAGGATTAATATTTACTTTAGGGAAGAAATCCAGGAACAAGGTCCATAAATGTATATGTACTTCATGGAGATTTGGGTACTCTAACTTGGGGCTTACTCCTGAGGAAGATGCCCAAATTAGGAGGGGACTCATGATTGGGTTTTACTTATGAAAAGGAAGCCCATATCAAAAGTAAATTAAGACTGGTTAAGAGAAATTAAGACTGGGGCTTACTCCTGAGAAAGAAGCCCAGGTTAAGTGACTTGGGGCTTACTCCTAAAGAGGATGCACATATTCGTAGACTTTTAGACTGGGGATTATTCCTGAAGTGGAAACCCAGGTTAGGAGAACTATGGTTGGGGCTTACTCTTGATGAGGATGCCCATATTCGTAGACATTTAGTCTCAGGCTTATTCCTGAAGAGGAAACCCAGGTTAAGAGAACCATGGTTGGGGATTACTCCTAAGGAGGATGCCCATATTCGTAGACTTTTAGACTGGGGATTATTTCTGAAGAGGAAACCCAGGTTAAGAGAACCATGGTTGGGGCTTACTCCTGAGGAGGATGCCCATATTAAGGGAATTATGACTGGGGCTTACTCCTAAATAGGATACCCAAATTAGGGGACTTGGGGTTTAATCCTAAGGAGGATGCCCAAATTAAGGATTCTCTCATCTTAAAGGATGAGGTTGAACGAATGAACTCTCTAACTTTAGTGATATAAAGATGTGTAAATCACTAGTTTTTTAGAGATGTTCCACAAAAATTCCTTTCAGATAAGGAATCCAACAAGGAAATCATGCCATAAATGTATTTGGAGAGAATTCTGAAGGCTTAACCCTAAAGAGGTGATTCTCGCTCAAATTTACCCAAGAGATGAAGGTAGAACGGTCCTTGTAGTCTAGCTTGGGTTGTCGAATCCACAAAGACCTAAGAAGTAACCTATAGACATGAACATTCTATGGATTGTTTCCGGCTATGAAGTGGCCAAATTGGATTGATTTTAGATTATTTTAGAGGATATCTAACAGATTTAAGTAAATTAAATTTAAAATAATGAGTTGATCCTATGTTATCACTCAGGGTGGATTGGACGTATTTCCTTTTCAAATATTTCAATTTCTTATATTTGAGATGGGTTCATTTAAGAACATAAAACAACATCCTCACTTACTGGTTCAATTCCTACACCCTTTAATACTAATCACCTATACACTTGAAGGATCAAATTTTTGAGCACTTCAAGGTAAAGTTTCGTATTAGCACATGAAGTGTGTGGCCTTAAATTCAACAAGGATGATGGAGTTTAAAAAATCATCAAATAAACACCTCAATTTAAGAAGTGATTATACATTAATGGGGTGATTAATAACATCCAATCCAGACCCTTGCTACTCCCTTGGATCAACCCATAATTGGGTTATCCCTCCATTGATTTTATGGTTTCAATGGAAGAGGAAAGTAGACTCATGAGGGAGGACATGGAGAAGTAAAGAAAACAACAAAAATAAAATGATCACTTGTAGAGACCCGAAGCTTAACGTACATGGAAATTACATTACATTTTCTGAATACTTAGTACATAACAAAAAAAACACACACACGAGGATCGTAATAGTTTAGTGTCTTTGGAAACTCGGAATATAATCTTCTAATCGTGGTGAAAGATCTTCAACATCTCCCATAAAGATCTTCCTTTTTTTTACCTAAAACCTTTCTTTATATCCTGGGGAAAAGAAAACATAAAAGGGTGAGCTCAAATGCTCAGTAAGGGTAAACAAAAGAAATCTCAATCACATCGTATTCATAAGAACATAACATTTTGGAAATCATAACCTGCAAAAGAGAGCATAATTTCATAACATGGGATAAATCATGGTAGTGAAATGTAATCACAATAATCATAACTTAAAACATGAAACTTTGTGGCATTCACACATAATCATAGAGAATCATTTCTTGTTAGTCAAGACTCATTGCCAAGACTATCTTAGTGGACAAAGTCCCTTTCTGAATCGAGTAACCCTCGTTTCAGTCCTGTTTCACTGAACCGGTATAACCTACAATTCCAGCCATGTCTATCTCATGAGATATAAAATCTTTACCCAATGCATTGGAGGGAGATATAGGTCCCACCCATCTTATAATGAATCCTTTCTTATGTGTGCCACATAATCATAAATCATACATCATCGCATAACACATGTAACAAAAATGTGATTCTTGAAACATCATAACATCATAAATCAATTCATATAAGATAAAGGAATTCATAAAAATAATTCCATAACAAAATGATCAAATCAATGTAATAATAGGGATAAAAACAGAACCCTTTATTATCTTAGATGGAAAATAATTTTGATAAAACACTTGAACTCCATTCTTGAGGAAAATATCCTTTCTTCTTTAAAAACATTTTTCCTTTCTTAACATGTCATACGACTTTAATCTAAAACAAGGTGATTAAAAATAAACTTTAAAACTTTTAAAGGAAGTTTCTTGGAAATAATGTTTTAAAAATCCATTCATGCCGTATAAGTTAAAAAAATCATTCTTCGTACTTTTGTCGGAAAAGTCAAAAAGTACCTCGTATGACAAAAGATTCCTTTCATAGATATTACTAAAAACTCACCGAAGGGTAAAAATGGATTTAAACAATTGTAGGTGGATGGAAATAATATTACATATTGATGAAACATGGATGTGGATGATAAAATACACCCCAGTAAATACTTATGAATAAACAATCTCGGATAAAAATGAGATTGTGATATTTCCCTTACCTTAGGTCCGACTTGCTTTGTAAGTGTCCGAACCTCCTGTATAATGATTTAAATCATGTTATTGACTTATTACAGAATCATATTCATTGTTATGATATCATATATGGTTCACTTATGACATTATATTACCCGTTCTTTTGTAAATTCCATGTTAAAGAAGCGTTTTGGGTAAAATCGTTTCATTTATCGTAGGTGTTTTGACTTGTTGTTCTTGACATCATTATTACTTATATCATGATTTACTCACTTCCAGAATATAAAATATGATTTATATATCATATATATTCAGTATATATATATATATATAATAGGTAGATAAGTAAAATGAAAAACACCGTTCATGGAGACGGTAGTCCGTACGTACGCATGAACGTTGTTTTCCTTTCCTTATTGTCTTGAAATGGAAGTAAGTAGATGAAATACATATGTATATATATACATAAATCCAGTAGCTTTATAATGTCATATATTTAATTATTATTTCTTATATATACATTATAATCATTCTTAAATGGTTAACATGGAGAATGAATCTCATCGTGTCGTGGAGACGGTAGTCCGTACGTACGCACGAGCGATGATATCATTTCTATAAATATTGAATTGAATTGGAGTGGATCATACAATATATCAGAATCAATATGATGTTGTAATAACTATGTATAGTTATTCTTTACACCATTATACCCATCCATGTAAGGTGGTGGTGGAAAATAGATTACACCACGGCGTGGAGACGGTATTCCGTACGTACGCACGCGCAGTGATTTCTTTTTCCGTAGGATGGATAGATGGTGAAATAGGGTTGTTTCATACTTATAATAACATATCAGTATATGAGTGATACTGATGTTATTACTTCATAATGAAACAACCTAAGAAGAAGAAGTGGAATAAGAAATAAAGATGAAAGAATTGGTAACGGTAATTACCTCTTCTTTGAAGCGCCTCTTTGAGACCTCCTCTTAGGGCACTAAAATTGGTCTTTGAGGAATACCAAAACCTCTAGGATGTTTCTAGGGAAGTGGAGAAGAGATTTTGGCAGGGTTTGGCCGAGCTTGAGTGCTCAAATTGGTGTGAGGAGGAGGGGGAGGAGGTATCCTTTTATAAGGGAGGAGAGGGGCACCTTAGGAATACCTCAAAATATTATTTTATATTAAAGTCAAAATCGGTTTATAATGGTTCCAAAGGGTCTTATTTAGAAGCTAAAGTGGGGATGGGTCAAAATCCTATCAACAAATAAGATTTAGACAAGTTTAGGGTATTATTTTAACCTTATCAATTAGATTTAACCCTAAGTTAAATAATTTAACTTTTACCGTGTCTTTTTGTTTTCTTTCACTATATGGTAAATACATTTACTATAACATGCCAAACGAACCCCAAATTGTATATTATTAATACATATATCCTTATCTAAGTCATTTGGCCGAACCTTAGATTTTTAGGAATAAAATAACAATTAATAATATAATATTTGATTTAAAAACTATTTTGTGTCAATTTTGACACTATTTGATACATGATTTTTGTGAAAGTTATAACAGAATTATATGTTCGAAACAAGTTGATTAAATCAACACTAATATACCATAGTAACCTAGAAAATTAGTTTAATTCATAAAAAGTCTCAAATTACATTTATTTTGGTGTTTATAACATCAATTATGTCAATATTTCATTAACAAGATAATTACTGCATCATCTTTGTGTCATAAATAAATTAAATTATTTGATTTCTAAAAATTACAAATAAAATACCATCATGTAGTAAATCTTTTTAGATTTCTAATGAATATTTACAATCGAATTTATCTTATGTATAACCCCATATTAAAAATGATTTACTTATTAAACTTTGATTTTAACTATTTTAACCCTTCTTTAAATAAATTAATAATAAATGTCCTAATCTAATCCAAGTGGGCCTAAATGGTCATATTTTATTCCTAAGTTTGTTTTTGGTCGAATTACACTTGTCCAATAGAATTAGGACATGTGTTAGGGTAATATTAATATCATATTTACCCTTAGTTACCCTATTTACTATTAACCGCGGTAAAAAAAAGTAAAAAGTTACTATTCACCAAAAATTATTTTCATCTCATTGAACCACATTTTACTTACTGACATCAACCGTGTCTCTCGGATTTTTGAAATTCCATTCACAGAAGCGGTAAAATTAAGTTTTATGAAAAATTCAGTTTTTTTAACTACCACTTAGTAGTTTCACTATTCATCAAAAATTGATGTTTTTCATAACAGTGCCAAAATTTCATCCCAAGCTATATTTCATATTCCGAATTCAAAAATGAAGTCTATTTTACCAAATTCATTACATAAAAGTTGCATTAATTAATTTTATAATTAAATCCCGATGTTAAAACAAATAGCGTGTTTTTAAGAAACAATATCTATCAAAAGATTGACACTTGTTTATATCTAGTTTAAATGTGAAATTACATCCAATGACCAACATTGTATTAAATTTTAAAAATATATTCTAAATATACTTTAAAACCACTCAAATTAATTATTTATCACTATTAATTATTTCGATTAAAAAAGTTGTTTTTAATTATAATTTAGTAATTTTCACTATTCATCAGAATATGAAAGTTATCCGAAAAGTACCAAAATTTCACCTTAGGCTAAATTCGATACTCCGAATCCAAAAATGAAGTCCATTTTGAGAGCTAAAATTTCTAAAATTTAAAAAGTGGTTATTACTATTCATAACGGCTAGTTTTAATAATATTTTAATAGCATATCATTGTTTCGTAAAACTCAGTATTACGTACCACACACGCTATCGAGGAAGGTTGCGATTGCGTGTAATGCAAGGCAAGTCAAGGATGCGTGTTGTGAAAGCTCCTTTTGGTGTAGCGTACAACACAAGACTTTAATAAAATTAAAAAGAATATTTTTTTATAAAATCTTGGGCTGTTACATTCTACCCCCCTTAAAATGAATTTCGCCCTCGAAATTCGTCGGGGTTATAAATGGTTTACTATTCGAAAGTTTCTTTAATAGAATCCCACATCGTAAAAAGGAATACCAAAACCAATCTTTAAAAACAAAAGTATGAAACCTAACGGTTACCCAAATAAACTAATCACTGGGTTTCCACATAGGTGAAAATATGGATATGGAAGAAAAATCTAACCATCATGTTCTGATGGAGAGTGGTAGAGAACATGGCTATGTAAAAGCCAGTAATCACAAAGCCATAAATTTGTGACGATCTAAGGTACCATCTGATTCATCAGATATAAGATCACTAGGACAACATTTTTGGTTTTCAAGATCGTTTCCCTAAATTTAAAGAATTTGAATTAGAATAAATACTTACTTTATGTTGGTACAACCTCATTGTTGTTCGTTCCTTTAACAATTTCAACTTCATCTCTTAAATAAATGAAGTTGAATTTGTTATTTGTGAAGTGTTAGCAGATCATGTGATAGAATGACGGGTCATTCCATCTGTCTCAAACAAAAGGTTAGCAAAAATTATATACATAAGTCGATCTATAGTGAGATTAATCATATATTGTTCCTAAAATGGACTTATACTTCATATATCATACGGATTAATATAATAAAACTAGTTTCTACTAAAAAGGGACTTCCTGTAGGCCAGTGGTAGGCGATAAAGGCCAGTCGCACTTCGGTTGTGGGTTCGATTCCTACGACCTTGTCCGACGCGATGGGCTGTCGCCCGTCCTGCAGGTTGTCCCTTTTTCTAAAACTATATTACTATAACATCCCATCAATAATATCAAAAAAACTTCTATCCTTAAACAATACTAACTTATGTCCAACATAATCCATTCTAATCTTTAGGCTTATCCATAATACTGCAGTCCATTCTCATAATATAGTGAAAACGATTAGCAGAGATTTAATACTATCGTTAATCCCCATATATATGTCTTGTTGGTCACATTCCAAACATTCAAAGGCCTTAATCATGTATTCTCTTGAATACCTTAGTGAAAACATGAATGCAGTTTAAAGTTAACACTTTCCACATACCAAAATCCTCAAAATTCTATATACTCAAACCATGATATCACTTAGTCCTTATATCAATCATGAGCTCATGAATACTATCAAACATATTAGATTCTCTTTATCCCTTCATTATGCGCATATCATCCACTTTCCAAAAAAATATCTGAATAACCTTTCATTGTTACTCATACCATTCATCATAAACTTTCAAAACTTAAGGAAAGACAACAGTGTAACAATCCTTAGATGTCTTTTTATTCTATAGTACAACATTACACTTGATAAACATGTAATCATTCCACTACCTTCTTAAACCATTGACCGAGCTTCAACAATTCTTTCATCTCACATATCATTTGTAGTCTCTTCATTATCATCAACATAAATACTACCCATACGGCCGTACTGATTCTCTTCATGAGACTTTCCCTTAGGGCATTGGTTTGCATAATGCCCGTACATTCCACATTTAAAACATTTAACCATTGTTGATGTCGTAGCAATACCATTATCCTCATCCATGGTGTTAACTGAACCTTTTCCTTTGCACTTACTTGATTTGTGTCCTTCTTTTCCACACCCAAAGCATCTTCCAGTTCCTTTGAAACATTCTCCTTGATGCCTCTTCCCACATTATTTACATAGGGGAAATTGAACTTTCTTTCCTCTATGATCATCATAAAACTCCATCTTTCTCTTATTAGCCGAGTCAGGAAACTTACCAAATTTTACTTTATTGATCATATTATGAGATTGCTGATTCGGCATAATAATGATGTTTGGACTTCCAAATCCCATTTCACTATGAAGAATATCATTCCATTGTCCATCATATCCTCCATTATCGTGAATCATCTTGTTTCCAGCCATTTTCTAAAACCCAAAAAAAATAGTGTGAGAGGCAAAAATCATGCTAGGGAAAACAACATAATAAAGGGGGAGTACCTTCAATATCTAACATCTTAGGTTTAATTATATGATCGTTAGCGTAGTTCTAGTACTATAACCTATACGTATACTTAACCTTAGGGACATCCCTAGACATACCTTAGAAATATCTCTAGGGATCTCACTAACGTTTTCGCATCCTAGTTTCCAAAGGTTGACTAAACCTTTCCTCTGATACCAACTGTAGAGACCCGAAGCTTAACATACATGGACATTACATTACATTTTCTGAATACTTAGTACATAACAAAAAAAATACACACACGAGGATCGTAATAGTTTAGTGTCTTTGGAAACTCGGAATATAATCTTCTAATCGTGGTGAAAGATCTTCAACATCTCCCATAAAGATATTCCTTTTTTTTTACCTAAAACATTTCTTTATATCCTGGGGAAAAGAAAACATAAAAGGGTGAGCTCAAATGCTCAGTAAGGGTAAACAAAATAAATCTCAATCACATCGTATTCATAAGAACATAACATTTTGGAAATCATAACCTGCAAAAGAGAGCATAATTTCATAACATGGGATAAATCATGGTAGTGAAATGTAATCACAATAATCATAACTTAAAACATGAAACTTTGTGTCATTAACACATAATCATAGAGAATCATTTCTTTTTAGTCAAGACTCATTGCCAAGACTATCTTAGTGGACAAAGTCCCTTTCTGAATCGAGTAACCCTCGTTTCAGTCCTGTTTCACTGAACCGGTATAACCTACCATTCCAGCCATGTCTATCTCATGAGATATAAAATCTTTATCCAATGCATTGGAGGGAGATATAGGTCCCACCCATCTTATAATGAATCCTTTCTTATGTGTTCCACATAATCATAAATCATACATCATCGCATAACACATGTAACAAAAATGGGATTCTTGAAACATCATAACATCATAAATCAATTCATATAAGATAAAGGAATTCATAAAAATAATTCCATAACAACATGATCAAATCAATGTAATAATAGGGATAGAAACAGAACCCTTTATTATCTTAGATGGAAAATAATTTTGATAAAACACTTGAACTCCATTCTTGAGGAAAATATCATTTCTTCTTTAAAAACATTTTTCCTTTCTTAACATGTCATACGACTTTAATCTAAAACAAGGTGATTAAAAATAAACTTTAAAACTTGTAAAGGAAGTTTCTTGGAAATAATGTTTTAAAAATCCATTCATGCCGTATAAGTTAAAAAAATCATTCTTCGTACTTTTGTCGGAAAAGTCAAAAAGTACCTCGTATGACAAAAGATTCCTTTCATAGATATTACTAAAAACTCACCGAAGGGTAAAAATGGATTTAAACAATTTTAGGTGGATGGAAATAATATTACATATTGATGAAACATGGATGTGGATGATAAAATACACCCCAGTAAATACTTATGAATAAACAATCTCGGATAAAAATGAGATTGTGATATTTCCCTTACCTTAGGTCCGACTTGCTTTGTAAGTGTCCGAACCTCCTGTATAATGATTTAAATCATGTTATTGACTTATTACAGAATCATATTCATTGTTATGATATCATATATGGTTCACTTATGACATTATATTACCCGTTCTTTTGTAAATTCCATGTTAAAGAAGCGTTTTGGGTAAAATCGTTTCATTTATCGTAGGTGTTTTGACTTGTTGTTCTTGACATAATTATTACTTATATCATGATTTACTCACTTCCAGAATATAAAATATGATTTATATATCATATATATTCAGTATATATATATATATAATAGGTAGATAAGTAAAATGAAAAACACCGTTCATGGAGACGGTAGTCCGTACGTACGCATGAACGCTGTTTTCCTTTCCTTATTGTCTTGAAATGGAAGTAAGTAGATGACATACATATGTATATATATACATAAATCCAGTAGCTTTATAATGTAATATATTTCATTATTATTTCTTATATATACATTATAATCATTCTTAAATGGTTAACATGGAGAATGAATCTCATCGCGTCGTGGAGACGGTAGTCCGTACGTACGCACGAGCGATGATATCATTTCTATAAATATTGAATTGAATTGGAGTGGATCATACAATATATCAGAATCAATATGATGTTGTAATAACTATGTATAGTTATTCTTTACACCATTATACCCATCCATGTAAGGTGGTGGTGGAAAATAGATTACACCACGGCGTGGAGACGGTATTCCGTACGTACGCACGCGCAGTGATTTCTTTTTCCGTAGGATGGATAGATGGTGAAATAGGGTTGTTTCATACTTATAATAACATATCAGTATATTAGTGATACTGATGTTATTACTTCATAATGAAACAACCTAAGAAGAAGAAGTGGAAGAAGAAATAAAGATGAAAGAATTGGTAACGGTAATTACCTCTTCTTTGAAGCGCCTCTTTGAGACCTCCTCTTAGGGCACTAAAATTGGTCTTTGAGGAATACCAGAACCTCTAGGATGTTGCTAGGGAAGTGGAGAAGAGATTTTGGCAGGGTTTGGCCGAGCTTGAGTGCTCAAATTTGTGTGAGGAGGAGGGGGAGGAGGTATCCTTTTATAAGGGAGGAGAGGGGCACCTTAGGAATACCTCAAAATATTATTTTATATTAAAGTCAAAATCGGTTTATAATGGTTCCAAAGGGTCTTATTTCGAAGCTAAAGTGGGGATGGGTCGAAATCCTATCAACCAATAAGATTTAGACAAGTTTAGGGTATTATTTTAAACTTATCAATTAGATTTAACCCTAAGTTAAATAATTTAACTTTTACCGTGTCTTTTTGTTTTCTTTCACTATATTGTAAATACATTTACTATAACATGCCAAACGAACCCCAAATTGTATATTATTAATACATATATCCTTATCTAAGTCATTTGGCCGAACCTTAGATTTTTAGGAATAAATAACAATTAATAATATAATATTTGATTTAAAAACTATTTTGTGTCAATTTTGACACTATTTGATACATGATTTTTTTGAAAGTCATAACAGAATTATATGTTCGAACCAAGTTGATTAAATCAACACTAATATACCATAGTAACCTAGAAAATTAGTTTAATTCATAAAAAGTCTCAAATTACATTTATTTTGGTGTTTATAACATCAATTATGTCAATATTTCATTAACAAGATAATTACTGCATCATCTTTGTGTCATAAATAAATTAAATTATTTGATTTCTAAAAATTACAAATAAAATACCATCATGTAGTAAATCTTTTTATATTTCTAATTAATATTTACAATCGAATTTATCTTATGTATAACCCCATATTAAAAATGATTTACTTATTAAACTTTGATTTTAACTATTTTAACCCTTCTTTAAATAAATTAATAATAAATGTCCTAATCTAATCCAAGTGGGCCTAAATGGTCATATTTTATTCCTAAGTTTGTTTTTGGTCGAATTACACTTGTCCAATAGAATTAGGACATGTGTTAGGGTAATATTAATATCATATTTACCCTTAGTTACCCTATTTACTATTAACCGCGGTAAAAAAAAGTAAAAAGTTATTATTCACCAAAAATTATTTTCATCTCATTGAACCACATTTTACTTACTGACATCAACCGTGTCTCTCGGATTTTTGAAATTCCATTCACAGAAGTGGTAAAATTAAGTTTTATGAAAAATTCAGTTTTTTTAACTACCACTTAGTAGTTTCACTATTCATCAAAAATTGATGTTTTTCATAACAGTGCCAAAATTTCATCCCAAGCTATATTTCATATTCCGAATTCAAAAATGAAGTCTATTTTACCAAATTCATTACATAAAAGTTGCATTAATTAATTTTATAATTAAATCCCGCTGTTAAAACAAATAGCGTGTTTTTAAGAAACAATATCTATCAAAAGATTGACACTTGTTTATATCTAGTTTAAATGTGAAATTACATCCAATGACCAACATTGTATTAAATTGTAAAAATATATTCTAAATATACTTTAAAACCACTCAAATTAATGATTTATCACTATTAATTATTTCGATTAAAAAAGTTGTTTTTAATTATAATTTAGTAATTTTCACTATTCATCAGAATATGAAAGTTATCCGAAAAGTACCAAAATTTCACCTTAGGCTAAATTCGATACTCCAAATCCAAAAATGAAGTCCATTTTGAGAGCTAAAATTTCTAAAATTTAAAAAGTGGTTATTACTATTCATAACGGCTAGTTTTAATAATATTTTAATAGCATATCATTGTTTCGTAAAACTCAGTATTACGTACCACACACGCTATCGAGGAAGGTTGTGATTGCGTGTAATGCAAGGCAAGTCAAGGATGCGTGTTGTGCAAGCTCCTTTTGGTGTAGCGTACAACACAAGACTTTAATAAAATTAAAAAGAATATTTTTTTATAAAATCTTGGGCTGTTACATCACTTCATCATTGTGTGAATAATTTCACAAGATTTGGTGTGAATAAATTCACACCTTGAGGAAACGGTATCAAAGTGAGATGTAGAACAACATAATAAGAGGATAAGAAGAAATTTTATGAAGAAACTAAAGTGAATTGAACAACTTACAAGTGAAAGACAAAGTTGAGACAACAAAATCGCAGCATAACATTACAATTGAACCAAGCACCAAAGATCCTTCAATCCTCCAACACCACTACCTTAAATAAGCATTTTTTATCCCTTGGGTCTATCCTCCAACAGTCCAAGTATCCTCAATTAATTGTGGTAGGCCATAGGTGGGTGGAAAGTAAGGGAGAGTTGATTTTTCCACCCTTGAACCGAGGTGGAAGCCATATTTCCCTCACCGAACAGACTCGTTTGTAAGACCTTCTATATGGCCTAATCAGAGTGGTCCATATAATAATAAAATTGATCTCCGGATGTCTTCTAACCTCATGTAAAATTTGGGCCCATTTGGAGTTTTGTATTCCGAGATATGGTCAAATTAGTGGGCTGTTTTTCTGGGCCATAGAATCTGTCCCAGAATTGTATCTCTAAATTGGGCCGCCTAAATGACCACAATATAGGAAACATTAGAATTATCTCCTCAAGATTTATTTGTTCCTAATAATTTCTTATATCATCCCACAAAATTTGGGATTCATTGGGCCTTTATGTTGGGCCCCACAGTCTCATAAGTGGGATGGTGTCCAATCTGCCTTCTCTAGAATTGCTTCTATTCATCTCCAAATATCTCCATCATCGTTTATGAATCATCCATTGATACCTGAATGAAAAATGTTCACATTTAAGTGTAGATATAGTTCCCAAAATATAAAATTAAAATATTGATAATTACATTCCTTAGAATCAGATGACTCATTGGGCCTAAATTGGTGTATATTAGGCATGAAGTGCACAAATGATGAGAATGGATGTTCATAATGAAAATGCACTAACTCAGGACCATAAGATAAAAAATGAACATTTAATACCATTAAAATGTAATTAAAATATATTTTTTTGTTGGATAATCAAGAGTAGAGGTGGATAGGTGTAAGAGGGGTGAAATGAGCAGGAAGGGCACCCAAAAAAAAGTGGGGCGTGCAAGTACTGGGCGGGCGCGCGGGTACTGCGTGGGCACGCAAGTCCTAGTCATGCAGGTGTACCTGCGCGACATATGGATACTTGTGAGATAGCCAATCCTTAGGGTATAAATTGGGTGAGGCTTGGCTCAAGCCTTTTATACTAACCCTGGAGACTTTCAGAAGAGAGGCGCGCAAGTTTTGTGGAAGGAGTAAGGCGGTGCGCAAGTGTGGCCATTTCCCTTAAGGACTGGCCACCTAGGTGTGCAAGTGTTGAAGAGTTTCAACACTTAGGCCTTCCTCCCCCTCTTTAGATCTTCCGTTCTAGTTAATAAATTACCTTAGAAGTTTTTGGAAGCTTTGAGAAGAGACTAGGGTTCCGGGAGCTCAAATATGAGGTTCTGGAAATTTTTCGTCCCCTCAAATGGGGGGGGGGGCACAGGGGTATTTATAGGCTAGAGAGACCTTGGGCGAAATTTAAAAGAGGGCACGCAAGTCACCTGTGCGACCATTAGGCGGTGCGCAAGTGTACTTGCACGACTATGAGGGAAATTGCACGACCCAAAGGGAAAAGAACCCTTGTTCATGCCTTTATCAATTTTTTATGTTTTATTCAAAGGATGAATCAATTTATGCTAAGGCATTTCCCTTTTCATCTGTTTAGACTCTGTGACAAAAAGGAGAATCAAAAAATGTCCCCCCTCCGAGTTGGATCTGAAAGAAATGAGGATGTGACTCTAAGGAAGAGAAGAAAACCAAAGGAAAGGCGGCACGCAAGTGTTGAGCACGCAGAGGGCAGCGTGCAGGTGTTGAGCGCACTGGCTTTAGGCGCGCTGGCTTTTAGACACGCAGGGGTGCGGCCTGGCCTATATATAGGCGGCCATTCTCACGCAAAGCACCGAATTTCAGGATTTCGAGCTCTCATCACGAAATTTGTCTTCGCCATGCAAGTTTCTCTATTTTCCATTATTTCTTCGCTGTTGCGCTGCTGTCAAGGTATTTGGACTTAAGCGGTTTATACTTGCGCACCAAAAACCTACACGACACATCATACTTCCGCGACACATCTATACTTGCGCACCAATATTATACTTGCGTGCCTTAATTCCTTTTCCATTTTTTCGAATTTATTCACAAATTTTATGAAAAATAAACCCATTTAAGAGTTAATTCATTCAACTTTTGTGTAGATTCAATGGCTCCCAAGAGAATTGGAAAGGCTGACGAACTAGCTAGCAAACGGATTGATGATATGATGAGCATCATTGGACATGATTACTATACTGTCTGCGATAGCACTCTCCCAGATTTGGCTAAGTATTTGATGAAGTATCATCGTGACTAACCCTAGAGCATTTATCTGCCTTTTTATGGCTATGATCAACTGCGAGAAGTTACCATTCCAGAGGCAAAGAACTATCTCCCAATTTCTTGGTTTCAGAATTATACCAACTTTGCTTCAGCAAATATTTCATGTGGAGGAGTATTTCTAAGTTCTGTAACTGTGGATAAGGCCCATATTATGCATCATAGCCCTTTTACTCCAAATCTGAAACCTCATAAGCTCGAGATACAACCACATTGTTATCCCTCAATCTTCCGAAATTCTCAGATGGATCAATCCAAAGGCTAGAAGAAGATCTGGTACTTCTGTCCTGGAGGAGGTTTGAAGCCAACCTGGATGTGGGCATACTGGGTGCAACAAACCTATGCAGAGTTTATCAATGATTTGAAAGGGGTTGCGATATATGAAGTCGTCTGGGCTGGGCAAACATATGTTTATAGGCATGATAACTTCGTGTCGGAGATACTCATCCATTGGAGCCTAGAAACCAATTCTTTCCATCTGAATCATGGAGAAGTAGGAATCAGTCTATGGGATGCCCAAAATATCTCAGGGACTCCAATTTTGGGTGATATGTATGATGAATTCATTCCTCCAAAGGTGACATGGAATGATTCGGAGAAGACCCCGGCTTTGGGTCAGGAATTATTGAAAATCTTCCATAAGCTCAAGAGTTCAGAGACCTCCTTGACTCATTCTATAAAGGATATTCATCAAAAGGAATGGTTGAATGTATTTATTATTGATAAGCAGTAGAAGGACCTGAAGGATAAGGGATCCAAGAAGAAGGGGTCCAAGGAGAAGATGCCCACTCCTCCTACCACTTGCCCCAAAATAGAGATGAGGGGTACTCCTGGCACATTCTGGCCGACCCTAGAGGCAAGGGAATTTGAGAAGTGGGGATATGAGGTGAATCAGAGGATCCTAAAGAAGACTCTTCTGGCGGGCTTCTTGGCCTTGTGGCTTAGCATTTATCTTCTACCAGTCAGGGACTTGAAGGGAGGCGTCAGGCCAGGGACCTTCATTATTGTGGAAAAGTTGGCTGAGGGAAAAATGGTTGGGTTGGCTACCCCAATTTTAGCAAAGATTCACAAGAGCTTACTCCATTTATTCATGGGTAAGTCTCCTTTAAGAATAGTGGGACCATTCCAAGTTTTATGGGGATGGATCGCTACTCCCTTCAGGACGTATAATGTACAGAATGGAGTACAGATCCCCATAAGTGCTTTCAGGCCATCAGTTCAGGCATTCTATGGAATTTCTCCACTAGCACTCAATGCTTATGACATGAAGGTGAGGCTGAGAATGTATAAGGAATTAAATTTCTTTCCTTATGGAAATCCTCCAACTGGTCAATTTGTTAACGATGGAAAAGCCAGCCTAGATTTGAGGGAATATATGCTGGCCTGTAGAGATGGTGTGTTGGTCGCCAGAATTGACAGAGAGATTATATGTGAGGAATATGCTCCATATAGATTCGCACGTCAATTCAAGTGTTTGCAGAAAACCGATGTATCTCCCCCCGTGCATGTCAGGTTAGAGAAACATCTGATGGTTTCTCAGTAACTATGGTTGCTGACATCTAGGGAGAAGACTGGGGAAGTGTTTGATCTACCGGTTGAAAAGGTGGCATATAACTTGACTACATGGTATACCAAGCAATGGATAGCATCATATCCTATAGGGGTTCTGAATCATCCGGTTTATCAGGTGGGTAAAAGGAAGATGACTTTAGAGAAATAAACCCTTCCTCATGAAGGTGATGCTTCCCCACCTGAAGCTGATTCGCCAGATTCCTCATCTAGGACTGATTCACTGGATTTCCAAGATGGGGATGATGAGGCACAACAAGCGGCAAAGCGGCCTCGTGCCCGATATAATCCTCCGGTCAGAATCAAAAGACCCACTCCATCAATTCCTGGTGAGTTACATCATTGTGGAAATTTAATCACCATTACTTTATAGAGAAATAAGTCTTATTTTCTTATTCTCTATCAATAGGTGCAGGAGCTGGGAATAAATTGAAGTCTAAGATTGTAGGACCTCCCTCGCAGCCTTCTGGTACACATACTGAATATCTACGACCAGAGGTTGTCCAGACATGGCAGAGTCTATATTGTGGTATTGAGAATGCCTGGCTGGATTTGTGCGAGGGTCTACAACTCCCTGAAATAGGGAATCTTGTGGCTTCTACAGATTTCCATTATGAGGATAACCCCAATGAAGTGCGGGCTTACATCAGAGAGTTGGAAATTCTCATATATTCCACTGACGATTCTATTCCTATCACCAAGCGGGTGAAGGAGATAATAGATCATGGTGTCGCTGAGGGGAATGATGAGAAGTGGCACGATTATGTGACTTCTAAAGATGTAAGTTTTCTTTCCTTATTTTCCTTGCAACTTGATTTCAGTCAAAGATTTGTTACTCAAGGAAATTATTTTCTTCATCCTACAGCTTGAAAATAAAGGAACTACTGAGGTTCCTTTGCCACAATATATCCCTGGTGGTACTGCCATTGGGGCTACTACTGAATCTTCCCTCGAATCGGGTGATATATATCTAGGCCAACAGGCCATGAATGAAGAGTTGGGCATGGCCTTCCATTCTCCAATTCAAGTTCTTGTAATGGAGACTGCTGATACTCCCAAAAAAACCAAAGAAGCAAAGGCAATGAAGGAGGAAGTCCATAGCTAAATGCTTAATTATTAGCGGTAAGTCCTTTGGGTAATCATGAGTCTTAAACAATGAGAAAGATTACTCATTTTCCTTGGGATTACAGGGGCTTCTTCAGTTTCCCCTCTGAGGGAGAGGACTAATACTTCTTTGAGGACCACGGAGAATGTTGTGAAACAAATGCAAATTTAGGCAAACTTGGCTGGTCCTGGAGAAGAGCCAGCATCTGTTCCCAGTATCCCTCCTACTACTATTGCAAGTAGAGAAGAACCTGCTTCTGGTAAGTTAACAATTCTCCATGAAATATCAAATGAAACATCGACTGACTTCCATTCTGTATTACTTTAGGTTCAACCCCTGCATTAGAGCTTTTGGCGGCTATTGCAACTGATGTCGCGATCTTATCTGAAGATGTTGTCCAGGGTCATGGACCAAAGGATGGAGGTCACCAAGAAGACACATCAAATGCTCTCACTGGTGAGACTAACCAAGATTCTGAGATGACATTAGATGAAATGATGGAACTTGGCACATCTTTCGAAGATTTTATAAATCATGTTAAATTTCCATGTAATTTAGATGATTATGGACGTGATTGTTATCCTTCATCCTATTAAAAATAAATTCTTATTACATGTCTAATCATGATCAGTTCAAATGTGTAGTTCTATCTGAGCAAGCTGCTGAACTACCCATGCCTGAAGGGGGTACAGAGAACCCTACTGTTGTAGAGACATTATCACAAGGGGAGCTGAACCTAGTGGAGCTTCCTCAAACTCATCCTGAAAATCCTGTCGAAGCTAGGAAAGATGGGGAGGAGCCTTCTCAGGTTGCTGATCTACCGTTGGGTAAGGGATAACAATATTTGCGACTGTACTTAATTTTTAAGACAGTCAATTAAATTTTTTTATCCTTTGAAACTAACCAAAACATTAAATTGATTATGCAGGGCCATCAATTTCAGTGGCTAAATCTGGAGGTGAGGCCTCAGCCTCTCCCCAAACGGGAATTTAAAGTGAAGAAGCACAGGTCAGGGGGAAGGAGCGGAACAAGGCACTTCCTTAAGTAAATTAATCCTAGACTACATTCCCCCCTGTGACAGTGATGGTGAGTCAGATCTAGAAATACAGAAGGAATTCCAATTTTCATGATGCAAAGCATGGAAAAACATATGGAAGATCATATCTGAATTGCCTTTAGAAGAGCTATCATCGAAGATCCCTCGATTGTCATCCCTATTTGTCATACTGGGACTTGGCCATTTTAAATATCAGAAGATCCATGCCGCAGTGAAGCAAGTCATTGTAAAGAGGGAGCAGGAGCAAAAGTGCCGTGAAGATATGACTAGAGTGAAGCTGTCAGCCAATATTAGTGAATTTGAGGATACGGTATCCTGAGCTGAGGATGACTATACTGTCAAGATGAAAGAGATGAAGCATAATATCAAAGATAAATTCATCCAGAAAATGCACCTTCAGCAATAGTTAGATGTTGTTACTAGGGAACTTGACCAACTGAACAATTCACTGGAGGGAGCTCAAACGAGTGGTAGGAAAACCATCACGGATGCCAAGAAATCCCTCCATCAGGCTCAAAAGAGTGAATTTGGTCGAGTGAAGGAGCTTCAAGTGGCTTCTGATGAAGCTCAGGATGTTGTACATCAAGTGAAGACTTATGTTGACAGTCTCTTTTAATTCCTGTAAAAGAGAAGAGAATCCAGTCTGTGGATGTCCTTCTAATTCATGTGCATCAAATGAAAAACACTCTCATTTTCAATCATTTGTGCACACATTTTCCTTTGTTACCTGCTTTAGATTTTTTACCTAAGCCAATGGTCCTAGTAATCATAGTTTTATTTTTACTAGGAATATTATAAATAACCCTACAAACTTTGAATCTTTTAATTGCTCAATATTACCTAAATCATACAAAATGTATGTTTAGTGAGTTGGAACTTGATTTTTGTTCAGAGTTCCCTTGTCTTTTTTGGGCAGTTTAAAGTCATGCATGTCGGATATAAAAAGGATAATGTTTAAGGTCAAAATAGCTTTGACCAAATGGGTTAAAAATTGACTCAATTCCTTGATAATTTATCTAAAAACATATTACCACACTCAAGTATGAGGGGAAATATGTAAACTATGACTTAAGAAAATTTGAATATGAGGAATGATATGAAAAAGAGCTAAAATGCATTAGATGATGTAGTTCCCAAGAATGAAGTTACCAATATTTAACAAACACGTTAGGGGGTTGAATTATGCAGGGCCACCTAAGGGCATTGGCTGCATAGTCAAATAAATAGCATCTTTTGGTTGACAGGTCCATTATGTAGAATACTTATGTAAGGCCGCCTAACGGCACATGCTGCATAGTCAGGAAAAAATAACTCTTAGAAATTTACTTTTATACTGCTAAGAAGCCAGTAAAATTTTATAGGGATTGAACTTTTCCAAAGTATAGAGTTTGTTGTATGGAAAAAGGTACTTGAATATGGAGAAGATATTTCCAAACAAGATTATCGAAGAACTGGATGAATATCACTCCTACGAAGGTCTGACCCAAACGTAGAGAAGGAAAATATAAACCATAGACATGAATACTTTCAGATCATGAAAAAGGATATGGGGCGAATATGTTAAGGATGGATATTTTCTGCGGATCCTTAAATATTTTCGTTAAGACAACTAAGTAAAAAAGAGGTTTTCTTTCCAAGAATGAAGTTACCATTATTTAACAAACCTGTTAGGGGGTTGAATTATGCAGGTCCGCCTAAGGGAATTGGCTGCATAGTCAAATAATAGTATCTTTTGGATGACACATATGTTGTGTAGATTGTTTATGCAAGGCCGCCTAAGGGCACGTGCTGCATGGTTAAGCAAAAGAATTCTCAGAAATTGGACATTTTGTGACTAGAAGTCAGGAAAAGGGTTAAGAAGATCTGAAAATATTTAAGGTTAGGATTATGACACATAAAAAATGGGTATTTTCCAATGTATGTAGAGATACACAGATCAATTCTAACCATAATCATGTTGTGGTTGGGTCCTGAATTGAAATACTGGACTTCACTACGTATCTCATAAGGATGGGAATCAAGCCATATGTAGTTCTTGAAATACAGTTTAACATCATGTGGGAAGAAAGTATGAGAGATCTTATTTTAGGGTCATAGAGCTCGGACCATTATAAGAAATACATAGTGTGTTTTTTCATGGGGACTTTTCAGCCAGGGGACTGAAAGTGGAATTTGGGGTTAGGCCCAAAGACTTGGGGCTATATTTGAGGGACACTCAAACATTCCTACGTATCCCATAAGGATGGTAATCAAGCCCACGTAGTTCTAGAAATACCCTCTGTACAGATTTGGTTCGTACAAGTGAAGGGTGAAAAGGGGACTTTAGTGCAATGATGGTTTGACCCAAGATAAAAGGTTCAGGAATTACCATGTATACACATAGTCTTTGAAATATAACATGATTGAAAATCAATGTAAATAATGATTTCCTCTCAGGTGAGGACATCAAAGAATGTTGTAGTTTACTATCATACAGGACAAAAAGGTGTTGTACAGTTTAACGTCATGTAGCAAGGACAAAGGTGAACCAATGTGAAGAGATTGGTTTTGGGCTTGAACCTTGGGAGGTTGCCTACATACCCAGCCTGGAAGGCAAGGATCAAAGTCCATGCAGTTCAATTAAATAATGAATTAGAGATCAAGTTGTTCTTGGGGACAACGACCCTAAAAAAGAAATGGTGTTAGGACTTACGTGTGGTTAGCGGCCTAGAGAGGGTGTTATGGTTGAAGTTTTCTCTAACCTCGCATAAGTCATACTCGGTGTGAGAAACAAGAGGTGGAAACAACCTAAACGATGCATAGTTTAATGTCATGTAGGACATATGAAGGGACTATGCAGTTTAAAGTCTTGCAGTTAGGACTATTAGTGCTGCACAATTTAGTGTCATGTATCAGGGACAAAAAAATACAATTTAACATCTTGTAGGACGTATTAAGGGATTTCTATACAGTTTAGCACCATGTAGTTAGGACGATGGGGAAAATACAGTTTAATGTCATGTTGGACAAAAAGAGTACTGTACAGTTTAATGTCATGCAGTAAGGACAAAAGAGGACACATTTTAACTTCATGTTGGACGTATTAGAGAATTTTTCATAGTTTAATGTCGTGTTGGACGAAAAAAGGACGATACAGTTTAGCGTCATGTTGGATGAAAGTGCGATTAGTTTAAGGTCATATGCATGGACTATTGGTTATGCAGTTTAACATCTTGCTGGACGTAAGGGACTTCTGTACAGTTTAGCATCATGTAGTCTGGACGTCACAGTTTAACATCATGTTTGACGTAAGTGCCAATAGTTTAAAGTCATATGCATGGACCCTGGATGGTTATGCAGTTTAATGTCTCACTGGAAGTTCTCACAGTTTAACGTCATGTTGGACGTAAAGGGTATTTGCGTTACACAAAATACTTCTTCAGAAATCTATCATTGGTTGGAGTAGTAATGAGTTCTCCATCCATTGAGATTAAAGAATATGCTCCATTAGAGTAGACCTTATGTATTGAATAAGGTCCTTCTCATTTTGGCTCAAGCTTGGGAGGTTTATTTGCTGGTATCATTGGAGTTCTGAGAAATAATACTAATTCTCCCTGAACGAATGAACGAAGATGAACTTTTTTGTTGAAATCTTTTGTTATTCTATTCTAATAGACTTCCAAGTGGTGCAGAGTGCACAATCTTTTCTTATCTAACTGTTCCAATTCATTCAATCACTTTTGAGATTGTTCATCTATAGATGATTGATCACAAATGGATACTCTAAGCGAATGTAATTGAACTTCAGTGGGAAAGACTACTTCTGTTCCACATACCAATGAATATGGAGTTGACCGCGTTGTAGTGCGGGTGGTGGTTTGATAAGCCCATAAAGCATTAAAGAGTTTATCAGGCCACGACCTCTTATCTTTATCCACCATCTTTTGCAGTATATTTGATAGAGTCTTGTTGAAGGCTTCTATCTGGCCACTGGCTACTACACGATACCGAGATGAATGATTGTATTTGATGTTGTATTCTTGATACAACTTCTTCACCTTGGATGAACAGAAGTTGGTGCCATTGTCCGTCAATATGGTATGATGGACACTGAATCTGGTAATGATTCTAGACTTGATGAAGCTAACAATGCATTTAGAATTGACTTCTTTGAGGTGTATTTCCTCTTCCCATTTGGAAAATAAGTCAATAGCAGTAATAATATACTTCAACTACTTGGATGTAGACGAAGGATAAGGTCCCACTACATCCATTCCCCATGTGGTGAATGGCCACGAGTATTTAGTTGTATGAAGCAACTCTGGGGGTCGATGAATGAAGTTGGCATGTACTTGGCATGAATGACACTTCTTTGTGAAATCAACACAATCTTGTATCATTGATGGCCAAAAGTATCCAAGCCTTTGAATCAGATCAGACAGTCTATGTCCAGACTGGTGGGCACCACAGACTCCTGCATGCACTTCTTTCATGACATCCATTGTCTCTTCACCATCAATGCATCTTAAGAGAACTCCATCAAAACCACGTTTTTATAGAACGTTCTCTAAGTGATCTGGGCTATCATAAAGAGTGGAATTGACCACATGTCTCCAGACTTGTTATTTCCCGGCTTTATCAGGTGGAAGTGTTCCATTTTGAAGGTATTCCCTGATAGGTGTCATCCATCCTGTAGTATGACCATATGGTTCAGATATGGGACTAATTTCATTGATTTCCTCTATTCTGGATTGAACATAAGGTGAAATTGTATGACGGTGGGCAATACTGGTGGTTGTCTCGTCCCGATTTGGATCTTCCAGAGTTGTGGCTATATTATCCAGTACATCAGCTTGAGCATTTTGTGATCTTGGTACATAAGAAAAAGTCGCTTCTGAAGGGAATTCCGCCATTAATTCTCTGACCTAATCATACAAAGGGATTAGTTCTTATTTTCTGATTTCATAATCCCCATTGACTTGTTTGATTACCAGGTCTGAATCACCTTTCACCTTTAAGTGATTCACTTGTGCTTGAAGTGCCAACTCTAATCCTGCAATAAGAGCTTGGTATTCTGCTTCATTATTTGTACCACCTCCTAAAAATGAGAAGGAATAAGGTAACAATGCTTTTTTGGGGGAAATGAGTACAACTCCTAACCCAACTTTGTTGAATTTATGATTTTTTATTTTCCTCCCTGTTGGACTTCTATAAGAACCATCAAAGTACATTTCCCATTACTGTAGACCATCTTGAATAGAGAAGACTTCCTCATCAGGAAGTTCAATATCTGAAGATGTGTCTTCCACTGAAGGGTGTTCAGCCAGGAAATCAGCGAGATCTTGGCCCTTTATTGCCTTTTGAGACACATATTGAATATCAAATTGCTGCAAGATAACTGCCCACCTTGCCAGACATTCTTTAAGCATTGGAAGACTAAATATGAATTTGAGCGGGTTATTGCGAGATACCAATTGGACCTCATGATGTTGCAGGTAGTGTCTCAACTTTTGAACTGTAAAGATTAATGCTAGGCAGCACTTCTCAATATTTGAGTATCGGGTTTCTGCTTCAAGCATAGTCCGACTGAGATAGTAGAGTTTGTTTTCATTCCCAGCATCATTCTTATGAGCAAGAAAGGCACCCAATGATCGCTCTAGAGCTGTCACATAGAGGATAAGTGGTCTTCCTTCAACAGGTGGCATTAACACCAGTGGAATCAAGATATTCTTCTTGAAAATATCGAATGTTTCTTGACATTCTTCAGTCCACTTATAAGTGACTCCCTTCTTCATCAATTTGTTAAAGTGTAGACTTTTGCCTGCCAAATTGGTGATGAAACACCGAATATAGGCTAATTTTCCTTGAAGTCCTCTCAATTACTTTAAATTTTGAGGAGGTGACATATCAAGGATTGACTTTGTCTTCTCAGGATCGACCTCGATACCATGATGGCATACGACGAAGCTGAGAAATTTTCCTAAGGTCACCCCAAAAGCACATTTTAAGGGGTTCATCTTCAAATTATGTTGTCAAAGCTTGCAGAATATGACTTCTAAATCATCCAAGTGATCAGAATGTTGTTTGGATTTAACCACCAAATAATCCACATAACATTCAACAAACTTCCCCAGAAAGGGTTTGAAGATACGATTCATGGCATTCTGATATATTTCGCCTGCATTCTTTAGGCCAAAGGGCATTACCCGATAGCAAAACACACCCTGAGGGGCTCTGAAAGCTGTAGATTCCTAATATTCTAGAGCCATTCAGATTTGATTATATCTGGAATATCCATCCATGAAGGAGAGTTCTTCATAGCCAGTTGTTTCATCAATTAATAGTTCTGTAATCGGAACTGGAAAATCATCCTTAGGACAATCCCGATTAAGATCTCTGAAATCAATGAAAAATCTAATTTGCCCATTTTTATTTTTCACTGGGACAATATTATCCGACCTCTTTGGATATTTAACTTCTCTGAAGAATTTAGATTTGATGAGCTTATCCACTTCAGCTTCAATTTTGGAAGCATAGGTTGGGTGTGTTCTTATAACGGCTTGTTTGAATCATCGATGTTCTTCTGGAAAACCCAAACGATGAGTAGAAACATCAAGATCAAGCCCTGACATCTCTTTATAATTCCAAGAAAATATATCTCAATTTTTCTTTAGAAAGGAAATATACATCTCTTTCTCTTTAAGAGTCGTGGCCACGCTAATTAAAGTGGGGTGTGGATCTTCTTTTGTACCCAGATTTATTTCTCTGAGTTCATCCAAAGTGGTAGAGATACCCTCTTCAAATGATGGAGGAGCATCCCTGAGATATTCTTCTTCTTCTTCAACATGTGTTATTTCTTCTATTTCTACTTTCATAGTAGATGATGAAGCAGACTTTTCATAATTAGAAGAGATGCCAAGATTTTCACATCTTGAAGAAGAAGCTTCCATTTATGACCCAATTGATGATGAAGGATATTATTTGGGTAATAAAGAGGAGATTATGGATTGATAATCAACATCATCTTCAACCTCTAACATTGTTATAACTTCTTCTGGCCTGGTTTGAAAAGTATAGACTTTTTGGATTTCAGCAGATGAAATGAAGACCTCTCCATTTGAGCTTTCATCATTGCTTGGTGGATCACCACTTTCTCCCATGTTTTCTGGCTTGATTGTCATAATTGACATTATGGAGGCTTCCATAAGAGTATTTTGATTTGGGTCTATCCTGTCAATTTGACTGATCGGAAACACATAATCTGTACTCACATGTGTAAATGGGTTTATTGGAATCTTTTCCAAACCATATGGAGCATTAACTTTGGTAATATCCGTTGTTGCAGATTTGTTTTTTCCCTTCATGTGATAGAATTCCGCCTCAATTTATTGAGATTCACATGTATTGAATGGGGATTTATCACCATATAATGTCCCAATTTGACCATCGAAACAATATTTGAGACATTGATGGTATGACGAAGGGATAGCCGCATGTCGATGTAGCCAGGGTCTTCCAAGAAATATTTTGAAGGCTGAATCTTGATCAACAACCATGAAATCTAAATTGGATACAAGATCTCCAAACTAAGTTCTGAGTGTAATCTTGCCCAGTGGTTCTTTTTCATTTTTATCATATCCTTGTAACATCAAATTAGAATGAGATAAATCAGATTCTGTGAGGCCCAATCGACGAAGTGTACAAATGGGGATGAGGTTGACTCCTGAACAATTATCAATGAAGACTCTTCGGACGTCTACACCATTGACCTTTACAGATAATTATAATGGTCTAATATGTCCATAAACAAAATCATCTTCATCTTCATCGGTGAAATATATTATTGCATGGAATTCTGAGGATTATTCTCAACATGGTAGGCTTCAGCTGCAGCAATTTCAGTTTCAAACTCCTGAGGACTCAACAAAGCCTTGATGAGTGCATCCCGAAGATCCTTCGATAAATTCAAGGCATCCATAATTGATAACTTGGCAGGTACTTGGGCCAAGTTCTTCAATACATCATACTTTTGATCCAAAGGTCTGCGTTTCCCAACAGGAACATGTGGTTTTGCAGGTACCTTAGAAGTATATGCTTTGGAAGTTGATGCATCTTGTACTGGGATAGGAGTTGGAAATATTCCTGGATTTGGGAAATTAGAATGATGAGATCCATTTAATTTCTATGAGGAAGAAGATGGGACCTTTAACCGATCTTCCAGAATAATTGTGCTAGGGCTGAGTCTACCTTATGTGGAAGAAATTTCTTGTTCTTATTGAGCTCGTTGAAGAGATATGCCATGATTTTCTACTGCATACACAGTTCTAGCAGGGGAAGAATTGGAATAGTGTCTTTTGAAAGATCCATGTCTTCCCCTATATCCTGAGCCTCTGTAACTTCCTCTGATTCCTCTGTTTGATACAGAGAATTCAGGCTCATCAAAATCGAAACTGGGACTGGCATATGGATCTATTAATTGAATCATATTAACAGAAACGAAGATCAATTCTTCATCTGATGAAGAATCTACCTGATTAGCCTGTTTAGGCTATGCCGTTTGATGGGGCGGTGCCCGTGGCTTTGAAGTAGATGGCATGAAATTTTCCAGAGTCAAAGACAACTTAGGCTTTGACACATACTCATCTTCTTCTGATTATTCTTATTTATTTGAATCATGTCGTTTCTTTGAGGATTTTCCCTTTGATGAAGAGGGTTTTGTTGCGGCATTCATGGTAGAAGGCACAATTGGTTTCTTCAATTGCGTTCGCAAAATTGCCTGAGTTCGGTTGATCATTTTTCTGACCATCCAATCATCATATTTTTGCGCATTTTTGTTTTTTACTTCGTTCCATTAGCCTTATTCCTCTGGAACTGTAGAAGTAACACATTCTACCTGGGCTGAAGAGTCTTTTAGTTTGACTTGTCCCAAGTCGACCATTTTTTTCAGGAGGTCCTTGAAAACAAAACACTCCTGAATGGGATGCCCCAACATTTGATGAAAGGGGAAATAATTGGGGTGGTCTTCGTCTCCTTCCTTGTTTGTCCTTTTGGGCCTTGTAAATTGAACCAAATTATTTTCCAGAGCCGAAATGAAGTAACCAGGAACTTGATCATTTTGGAAAGAGTATGTTTTTCTCTTCAGATACTCAAATTGTTTCCATATTTGATCTCTTTGATCGTCTTGACAAAACGTCCTCTGTTGTTGATGCTCAGGATGTGGAGCCCTTCGAGAAGATGAAGTCCTTGAAGTAGAAGCAGGTACAGGTTCTTGTTTAAGCATAACTGTAGCAGTCTCTGCTTTACCCATTCTCCTTCCTAGAGCTGATGGAATTACACGAGATTTATCCTTAGTCTTTATAAGAGAATCTTCAATCTGTTGAGATATTGAAGTAAGGTCTCGAAACCCTCCTGTGTATTTCATAGGGATCAACAGCGTGCATAATTCGTCATGCAGATTTGCCACACAGATTGGAAACAGTTCTTCTTGAGGGAGTTCTAAGCTTAGGGAATATGTTAATCCCTTCCAGCGAGCAATGAAATATGAAACCCTTTCATTCTCCCTTTGCTTACAGTTTTTAATATCAAAAACTGTTGTCTTTGTAAAAGTTAAGATGAACTGAAGAAGTACTTTTGTTCAAAGATCCTCCCATCCGGTAATTGAACGGGACTGCAAGCTTGTGTACCAGACAAAAGCTGGTCTTTGCAAGGTTCGCACGAAGCATTTGAGTTTCACTACTTCTTGTTGTTCTGTAGTTCCCATCACAGGATCACAACAAGACACGAAATGCGTCAAATGTTGTTCAGGATCACCTGATCCATTGAAAATAGGGAATACAGGGTTCTCAAAACTTGATGGGGGAGGGATTGAATCTACCCATTCAGGGTAAGCTCTCTTTTCTAGTTGAATTTGAGCGTTCTTTCCCTACATAGCTTCCAACTAAGCCGTTAATGACTCAATAGTAGTTATTAACTTTTGAGAAACATCCGGTTGAGCTTGGACCTGAACAGGTGCAATAACTGGAGCTGGTACAGATGTGGTGGTTGGTACTGCAACTGATGGTAGAACCGTTAATTGTTGTTTCATTTGACCCGTAGGATTAGTCCTGTGAGAGTGTATTGATAAAGGAGGATATTCTTGATCCATCTCATTAGCCACAAAAAATTCCTTTGGATAACTAACTTCAGCACGCTTAAGAGGAAGACTACTTTGAAGTAATTCTGCATTCAACCTCCTCAATTCCTTCATTTCTTCCTCTTGTTGTGAAAATATTTTCTCTAGTGAGAGTGATTGGCCTTCTCCAGAGGAAGGGTATGTAACATGATTCATTCCTTTCCCCTTGTTAGCTCCCTTTCGGAGAGGGGGAAGTGGGTTACTTGAAGGAACACCCAAATTCTGGGTAAACCTTTGACTTCGTGTACGCACACCTTCTTCATTTGTGTCTGTGCATACAACTTATTGAGAAGAAACCTCTTCATCTGAGTCCCCTGAGTGAGACTCATGTTCTGGAGGATCATCAACAACGGCATTAATGACATTAATTGATGCATAACGCATCGCATCCATTCTATCAAAATTTCTGTGATATTGTCTTCTGTCATGCCCCTGATGAGGCATTGCCTTTTGTTGATTCGATCCCTTAGGAACTTCTTGACAAACCATAATTTGGAGGGAATCTCCTGATAATTTGTCTCTTTGTTCCTCTTTAGGCTTCTTCCCTAGTCGATAGAAGACTAACTTTCTCTGAGGGAGGGGTTGAGGATTTGAAAAAGTCCCCAGTCCGGTGGACTGGGGCTGCTCCTATTATCTTTGCTCAACTCCTCAAATCTTATTTTTTGATTCTGAGGGTTGGGTTAAAAGATTCCCCAGTATAGCAAGATGGGGTGGTTCTTGACATGTTATGTCTGATAATTTCTTAAAATCTCTCCTGATCTTATGGACCATGGTTCAGAAATTAGCTGGATGCATCAATCGACATCCACTTTTATCACTCGGTTCAAAAGACCGTTGGATGATTTCTGACACTTCTGTTACTTGATGATGTGCTTTCTACAAATGAGAGACCTGTTCAATATTCTCATTTTCTTGATGCAGGAGTAATTCAAAAACTTCTTCTCTATATGCTTGATTTTGAGAGGAACTAGTTGAGGCATGTTCTTGGTCAAGATTTTGATTACAGAAAAAACTCATTGACTGTGGCCGACCACGGGAAATAACATTGCATGAGACCATTTTCGGTGAGCTTTGCTGACTGAAGATTACAGTGAAATGTAGTGCTCCATGAACACCCCATCCTCTAACATGAATACTAGATGAGTAATTGGCAATTAACTGGCGAAATCTTCTTAGTGCACCAAGGCATGAATGTTGAAGGGATCTCTGCTACTTTTCAGCCTTTGGATATCGAGAGACTGATAGAGATGCCAAATCAATCTGACGTTGTAACCCTTCTACTATCTTGACATTATTTTCATATTCATCATAAGATAATACTTTATTTTTCGACTGAAAAAGATTTTTTCATATGTTGAGACGAATGTCATGAATTTTATCTTCTGTCAACATCTCTGGAATGTCGTACTGAGAATCAGCCAAAGGCCAAAACATAACTGGCACATCACCTTTTTTCAGTTGTTTTCTCATATTCAATACTTCCTCTTTATTATTCAATGAAGATTCTTCTACCTGATTAGACCAGAGATGGTGATTCCTTTTTTCTTCATCAGATTCAACAAGATTGGTAGAGAATTCACTGATCAGACTAGAAGATGCATGACTTAGGGGTGGTTTAGAGAATGACCTACACCCTGTGATATCTTCTGATTGAGAAAGTGTTTCACTTTCTGAAGGTAAAGTATCAGACATGACTGGATTTACTTTTTCAAGTGCCTCAAGATAAGAGTTCTTTCTCGTCACTGCATTGTATTCTGAAGAATTTTCCAGACAATGCAAATTACTACTGCAGAGAGGGATTTTGTAGCTAAATTCATCATCATGGGTAGGACCACCATGGTGGATTACAGCAAAAGATGAAACATTTTGCTCCTTGATCTTATGACCACACAGAGGGTTTTTGTGGCTCTCATCTGAAGATGAAACTTCAAGATCGACCGAATTGTCATGAATCAAGCCTTCATGAGGAAGTATTTGATGCAGACCTTCAGAATTAATGTCCCGAATATTGGGAACTGAGAGAGAAGAATATTGAGTTGCAACAGATAGTTGTCTGAGTGCATCAAGAACTCTAACATCGAGTAAGTCCTTGTCATAGATGGGCCTTTGATTTATTGACTGTGTTGGGCGGGTCTTCCTCTTAGACGCCTTCTTACTCAATTTGGCAGGTGTATATACCTGCTCAGAAGAAATGATCAGGTTAGGATGATTATCTCCGCTCAAACTAGGTGTATGTGCCTGACTTGGTTGTCTGTATGATATGGGGTAGTACACCCCAAAACCCTCTTGGACTGGAACAGAGGTGTGTGTCTATTCCGGAGTGAACTGTTGATTTGTCACTCCACTGGTAGGGATAGATTTATGTGTCTTTCCCTGAGATGTTGTTCATGCTGTTATAATATCCCAGTAGGAATCTAGAATATGAGCAGGGATTTGCTTATACTATTTCACCATTGATAGAATATGCTTGGTGACTTCAGCAACTGGAACGGGAATATATGTCCATTCCGTGCTTGGAGTAGGTGTGTGTTCCTGGTCCTATCCTCCTTTTCTTGTCAATGAATCCTGACAGTACTCAAGTGTGGGGGCAGAGAGTTGAGTCTGCCTCCTGTTTTTCACTGGATCTTTCCGACTGACTTCTTCGAATGCTACCAAACGAGACTATTGGTAGGCTTGATCAATACTAGAAGGTGTATGTGCCTGCTGATTGCACTCTGTAGAACGTTATTGATGAGCCTCCTTTAATACTGACAGACGAGGCTGCTGGCAGGATTGATGAGTGTAAGCAGGTGTATGTGCCTGTTTACCAGTTGTCAACACATTGGGTTAGCGGGTTTCATCATATGTAGTCAGACGAGCCTGCTAACTAGGTGATTATTTATAAACAAGTGTATGTTCCTGTATATAGTACTCTGCCGGAATTTCCTGACAGGATTGGCGTGATGCTACCAGACGAGTCTTCTGGATAGCTGAATTAAAACGGACGGGTGTGTGGGCCCTCTTGTTTCTTGCCACCAAGTTAGGTTGCTGGACTTCTCTAGAGATGGCAGAGATGAGAAATTTCTCATTATTGACCAGATTTCACCTCTGGCAGTTCACCTTGCCTGCTCGGGTTCGAGGAACCTAAGCCGAATGCCTAGAAGTGATACCCTCATCTTGTTGAGGGTGCACTATCACACGATTCTAGTGGCGATTGTTGATGGGAGACCTTGGGAAGGACTCATGTCTCCTTGAATTAAGGCCCTGAGGTACCTGCTCATTCACCTCCCCATAATACGGGAGTGAATGGTGATTGCATTCCGGGGATAACGGACCGAAACGGTTGGAGACGGTGGTTGGCACCACCTGTTTCTTGATCGCTGGTTGTCACTATCCGGATGACCAGGTTGAATTATTAACTTGGAGGGCTTGTCGAGCAGCCTCCAGAGTCAGAATAGTACCATTTTGATGGCACTCCTTAACCAGCGCATTTGATACCCATCTTTGAAGACGCTGAGTAGGTGATGTCATCCTCAGAGCGGACGATGATCCAGCAGGATTAGCAGTAGTGGAATTCGCAGTAGAGGTATTCACAGTAGAAGTATCCATAGCAGTGAACTTAAGAAAAGCCATTCTTGAAATGCAGAAGATCTTGGAAAATATTTCCTGTTTGATATAACAAACATAATCAAGATAAGTTCAGCCGCTACATATTTTGGATGAGCACATATGTTATTGACTATCTTGTTGTCCCTCTCATTGAGTTTAAATAGGGGCCTAACAAATTGCTAAAACATCACTTTAACTTGGTTAAGGATTCACATCGGGTTCACCATTTTTTTTCCTCTGGAATTGGGGATGACCTCGTTGATTGAAGGTTAAAACATTCCAATCGGTTTCTAACGAGTTTATTCGTAGAACCGGAAACATCCAATGATTCCATATCCATTTGGACCTACTTTCCAAAGGTAGGTGCTCATTAGTTGTGGACAGATGAGGCTTAGGAATTTGCATTGGTCGAGAGGATGGGAGGTCGGACTCGTCACACCTTTTTTAGGGGAATTATTGTCTACTCTGGGACTCTCTTTATAGATTTAAGTTATGTTCATGAATCCTTATTACATTACCAATTATAAAATGATATTTCCTTTAGATCTGAAAATCAATGATTGATATGTAGGAAATTTTAGAGAATATTTTATATGTATTCGAGGTTCTTCATCGATAGAGAATCATCTGTATTTGTTAGAGATTCTTATTCAATGGTATTCTTTAATACATAAAAGTATCTTGGTCATTTATGATGACCATACTGGTTTTAAAGCCACTCAATGGGGCACTTGAAGTTTATTGTCATTAAGAAGGACATGGATTAGTTCAGAGTTGGGATCGTACCCGCTGATGGGCTACCTACGTATCCTTTGTTTTGGAAAAGGAATCAGAACCCACGTAGTTCGAGTAGGGTAGTATGATGTTTATGCATGATTGATGGCTCAAAGAAATATTTCATGATTACTTTTACACTCTAAGCTCACGTGAGTCATGCTCGGTGTGAGAAACAATAGGTATTGGTGAAACCAGACAATTATACCATGAAAGATGAAATGATGTGGGGATTATGTATGTATGACTGCCCAAAATAGATGAGGATTAAGATTTACTTCAGGGAAGAAATCCAGGAACAAGGTCCATAAAGGTATATGTACTTCATGGAGATTTGGGTACTCTAACTTGGGGCTTACTCCTGAGGAAGATGCCCAAATTAGGAGGGGAATCATGATTGGGTTTTACTTCTGAAAAGGAATCCCAGATCAAAAGCAAATTAAGACTAGTTAAGAGAAATTAAGACTGGGGCTTGCTCCTGAGAAAGAAGCCCAGGTTAAGAGACTTGGGGATTACTCCTAAGGAGGATTCCCATATTCGTAGGATTTTAGACTGGGGATTATTCCTGAAGAGGAAACCCAGGTTAGGAGAACCATGGTTGGGGATTACTCCTGAGGAGAATGCCCATATTCGTAGACTTTTAGAATGGGGATTATTCCTGGAGAGGAAAGTCAGGTTAAGAGAACCATGTTTGGGGATTACTCCTGAGGAGGATGCCCATATTCATAGACTTTTAGACTGGGGATTATTTCTGAAGAGGAAAACCAGGTTAAGAGAACCATGGTTGGGGCTTACTTTTGAAAAGGATGCCCATATGAAGGGAATTATGACTGGGGATTACTTTTAAAGAGGATGCCCAAATTAGGGGACTTGGGGATTACTCCTAAAGAGGATGCCCAAATTAAGGATTCTTTCATCTTAAAGGATGAGGTTGAACGAATGAACTCTCTAACTTTAGTGATATAAATATGTATAAATCACTAGTTTTTTATAGATGTTCCACAAAAATTCCTTTCAAATAAGGAAGCCAACAAGGAAATCATGCCATAAATCACTTTGGAGAGAATTATGAAGGCTTAATCCTGAAGAGGAGAGGTGGATAGGTGTAAGAGGGGTGAAATGAGCAGGAAGGGCACCCAAAAAAAAGAGGGGCGTGTAAGTACTGGGCGGGCGCGCAAGTACTGCGTGGGTGCACAAGTCCAGGTTGCACAGGTGTACCTGCACGACATATGGGTACTTGCGCGATAGCCAATCCTTAGGGTAGAACTTGGGTGAGGCTTGGCTCAAGCCTTTTATAATTACCCTAGAGACTTTCAAAAGAGATACGTGCAAGTTATGTGGAAGGAGTAAGGCGGCGCGCAAGTGTGGCCATTTCCCTTAAGGGCTAGCCACCCAGGCATGCATGTGTTGAAGAGTTTCAACACTTAGACCTTCCTCCCCCTCTTTATATCTTCTGTTCTAGGTAAGAAATTACCTTATAAGAGTTTGGAAGCTTTGAGAAGAGACTAGGGCGCTGGGAGCTCAAATCTGAGGTTCTGGAAATTTTTCGTCCCCTCAAATGGGGGGCCCATAGGGGTATTTATAAGCTAGAGATACACTGGGAGAAATTTCAAAGAGGGCGTTCAAGTCACCTTCGCGACCATTAGGCGGCATGCAAGTGTACTTGTGTGACTATGAGGGAACTTGCGTGACCCAAAGGGAAAAGAACCCTTGTTCATGCCTTTGTCAATTTTTGATGTTTTCTTCAAAGGATGAATCAATTTATGCTAATGCATTTCCCTTTTCATTCATTTATACTCTATGATGAAAAGGAGCATCAACAAATATATTTGTAACATTTATAAAATATAACATTCAAAAAACATTCTCTCGATGCTTCCACTGGAAGGTAAAACCTAGAATCTTGAGGTACAGAAGAAACTTCTTCTTTCATTTTGGATTTTCAATGGGTGGAAAATCACCTCAATTGGTAAGGTATTTTAGCATAAAGTTTTTTAGTTAAGAAATATTAAATTCAAGACTTGGGGGCTAGGTTTTGTTTCACTCGAATTTGTCTTCCTTTACATTTAATATTGGGATCCCATCTTCAACTACGGTTTGGTTAATATATCTATAACGAGAACCTAGATCTGTATTCTTGGCCTTATTTGGTTTTTTTACATCAGAAAATACTTTGTTATATAGCATAGGCTATTGAATTACCTATTAAAATTTACTAGGAAATGGAGGTTAATAGGTATGGGAATTTCGCTAGAGTCCTTGTGAAAATTTACCTTACTATTGTTCTAATTAATTATAATGTGCTAACTGACTCTATTAATCATCTAGAATTAAGAATTTAATATTATAAAGTTCCAATTTTCTATAGAAAGTATAATTGTATTGAGAATTAAATAGTGAAATTTCACAAAAACCACCAGTGCAATAGTTTCTAGAAGAGTGGGAACTCGATTGTGAAGTGAAAAATGAAAATTCTTATCAATGGATGGATTCCATTGGGTGGTCCATCTTCCAAGGTAAATAAAACATTTCGTAATATGATTAAGGATATTGGTTGTTCCAAGATGTCTAGTGCCTCAGATGTGATACACTTCTTAAAGGGAGATGCTCCTACTATGAAAATAAATAGATCCTTTTATAAACTTAATGGTCTGGAAAAATCTAAACATCTATAGTAGATAAAGAATAATGGTATAACATATCATTACCCGTTTTTGTTAATTCCCTTCTCTTTTCTTATTTTCCTATTTAATTTGGTTCATCTTAGAGTTCTTGATGATGGAGAGAATTTTTTGATAAAAAATGAGTTAAATTTTTGGGATTTTTTTTTTGAATTAATATAATACTGGTATAAATGTGTAATGGATTTGTGGGTTTCTCCTTGATTTTGGAGAATTCCCGCATTGTTTTGGGGTTTCTATGAATAAATATGGAGTTTTATGTTGTGTGTTGGGAATTTATATGACATGTAAAGGTGTTACATGATGGGTAATCATTCGCCACACACATTTAGGAAACTATTTAAATGGTGTGAAAGTATTTAACACTGTGTAATGGTTACACGATGTGTAATAATAAAAGATTGTTCTTAATAAATAAGTTTTTTTTCTTCATATCTAGAACCTAGTATTTACATGATGTGTAAAAGGATTGCATATCATGTAACTGTCATTTGATGAAATTTTTAAGGTTTTATATGGGTGATGATTTTTAGATCAAAATAGTAACTAAGATAGTTATAATTACAAGTTTGGGTGAATTGTAGTTTAAAATTTTTAAACTAATAAAAACAAAAAACCTATTAAAGTAATATTATTAGGCACAAGATTTATCTGATAATCAGAGTGATGGAATCAGAATCACAGTTGATCTGATTATATCAAAGTATATTTTTATCATAATCACAATTTCACTGATAAAAAATAGTATATAAAGATAATTACAAACACTAACTTTCTATTACATGCACAGTAGAAAATACTTGTACAAACAAGAAGAAAAATATCTAGTAAAAGTAAGAATGACTTATAAGCTATATTTGAAGAATATTTTCTTTTAACCTTATGAGTAAAGGTAGTTAATAATATTGAATACATGTTTTTATAATTTTATACTTATTGTAAATTATGTATTTCCTTACCAAGAAAATCCTTAATAAGATTATAAGAATAATATCTATCATCCTATCCTTGGAAGTCCTCGGTCATAATGATGATCTTCATACATCTTCCTAGCCCCAGAATCCCTCGATCTGATGGATCTGATTCACTAGCTTCCTATCCCTAGATTCCCTCGATCATAACAATGATTGGACATAGAATACAAATGCAAGTTTTCTTAAGGAAACAACCATAACAAGGATTACTTAGAAAAAAACACTCTCAAGTATTACAATTATTACGAAGAATATGTTCATGTAGAGAAAACTTTAGAAGACATGAGTTTCAAAAATTATTAGCTACAAACTCTTCAAATGAATGGATATTTATAGGTGTTGCTCCAGTAGTCATATTTCAGGGTTTGTTTAAACAGAATTAGACAACTATCTCTTTGATATCTTATAATGTTCTGGTATAACTGAATGTCTGACATCATTTTCATTTATCACCATTAAAATTATAAATGTATTCCTTATGATAGAAATGATTCTTATATAATTTGATTATAATATTTAGTCGGTCTGATGGACTATCTTATCGATTATCAATATGGTAATCCTTTTTAAGGTAAATCTGATGTATCATTACTAAAATCAGTCTGATGGTCGTGAATTTTGTCACTATGATATACAAGAAAAAATTTGAACCACTATTCTGAATAATGGTAAGTCTGATTAATAGGATGCATACTTGATCTGATGGATCATATTAAAGAATGATAATTTTATATTTGTAATACATTGGAACATTTTCTATGTAAGGTAAAAAAGAAAATGTTTTCTAAAAAAACATAATAAAACACATTTTATATATAAAGGTTAGTAATAAAGTGTTTCTGATTTCCATAACTAAAAGAATATAAAAGTAAGAATTCATACTTTTTGACTCAATAATCTCCAACTTTTTAAAAAGCACTATCCATAATATTTAAATGAAAATTAATAACTTTAAAAACTTATACTCCTTTTTTCTTTTAATAATATTAATGATATATATTTCTTATAACTACCCTTGAGTTTATAAATACTTATGAATATGATAGAAAGTATTATAAAAACTCCCCCTTAAATATTACTTCTCCCTCTAAGGATATTATTTCTCCTTTTATTAAAATTTCTACCTGTTAATAAAAAAATTCTCCCCCCTTAGTGATTTTTAAAAAGGAATGGGAAAGAATTTAATGTTTCCTAAAATGTTATAAAAGAATATAAAAACAATAAATTAACTAACTAATCATCCATGAATAATATGATTGAACATATATCCTATCATAATTGGAAAACATTTAATCATTAAGTATTTGGATGAAAAGTTAATTATATTCATCAAAAATTCAAATGTTTGAGAAAAAATACATAGATAGTTAAAAAAATATTCATTCTCCTTCATAAACATCTTAAAAAAAGACTTCATCTTGTTTAATTCCACTCGATCATTATTAGGCATGACAATTCTTTCTTCCATTACTTCTTACATTTTTAATTTAGTCATCAACATTTTTACTTCCTTAGAAAAATATTTATTTTATTCCCTATTAATGATCAATTCATTTTTACAAAATATCAACCTTCTCATCTCCAAATCCATATCATGAATATTTTATTTCAAAACTTTCACATCCTTTATATGATCATCTATATTATCTCTGAATTCTCCTAATAACATTACTCCATTAAAAAATTCTAAGGATAACTTGTGAAAGGATTCATCCATTTATAAAATAATATTTTTTACTTATAGAAATTGATCATCATGTTCTGGAATATCAGTATCCATTTTCTTAAACCATTTCACCATCTAATTTTAAGAAGACTTTTTTGTTTTATAATTTTCTTAAAAACATTTCAAATCTTCCTTGATCATTATAAATGTTTCAGTAAATAATTCAATAATTTATATTTCTCATGTAATGATTCCTGAATCAACTTACATCATGAATAAATCTTTTGTAGATAAAGAATGTGATCATTTCACCTTTTTAAGGTTATAAAAATTTAATCAAAACCCTTTTCATCAATTTTTTCTTTTAATTCCAATTGTTAGGACTCAATCTGCAGAGGTTTTGTTTTGTCGGTTCCAACATCAACTAATTTTACTTTCTTTTTATCTTTCTTTGAAACTTATTTGAAAAACTTTTTACTTAAAAAACATTCAACATATCAAGAATTTTCTATAATTCAACCTTATCACCATTTTTTGGATTGGATTTTCAGTCTGGTTCTTCTTCCTTAGAGGATGAGTTTTCTTTCTTTTCTAATAAATATTTTTTTCAGTGAACTTTCTATGTTTTCATCCTTACTAGATTTTGAAGGAAAATCTAATTAATATGAATTTGATTCCAAATATTTCTTATATTTTGATCCCCTATTTGACTGGGTTTCTTCATGATTAGCTTATTCATTTTCTTTATACCCTTGTTCTTCTTCTTCTTATACTTCTTCTTCATCAACATATTCTTCTATTTATTCTTAAACTTCTTCCATGACTCCTTCTTTGTCTTATTTATCAATCTATTCTTATAATTTCCTTGTTTTTATTAAATAAATATTTCCAAATGATTTTGATATCGATTATTTCTTAGTAATGGTATGAACCTATTCTTCAATAAATTATTTTCCATTTTCCTTTTCATTCACTAAAGGAATATCAAAAGTAATAATTGAATTTTCTTCAAAAAAAGTCTAACTTCCGGAACGACTCGATCGTTATGATAAATAGGAAGAACTGGATTCTTAGAAGTTTTCTCAATATCTTTCAAAAATAATTCTACAATTATATATTTTTCTAACTTTTTCCTTTGATTCCTTTTTTTTCTTATTCTTACTGATCTATAGTTTAGATTTTAAATTCTTTAGAAACAGCAGGATCAAGACCAAACATCAGATCCCTCGGTTTCTTTTATACCTTATATAACATAAAATTCTTGAAATATTCATTGGACATTACATTTTATTTCTTTTATTTAATTGGTGGGTAAGTTTCACCTTTTATTTTCTTTTTAACTTCCTCAACTTTCATTGATGGTTGTGCCTATGATACATCTCCATAAACCTTTTCAACAAAATTTTTTATTTATAATCCAAATCCAATTTCATTCTTCTAATAGTGCCTTTTCCAATGAATGAAATATTTTCTAAGATAGGGTAAGACTATTATAAATTTTAAAAAAAAATCATACATTTCACAGTCAACTTACTGATAAAGGTTAAAAACAAAATGATTTTTAAATTTATTGAGGCACTTTTAATATTCTCCACCATAATAAAAACAAATTTCACTAAGTTAATTTTCTATATATTTTACAATTAATCCAAGAAAAAAAGTCTGATACCTTGAGAGTATCTCAATCACCTTTCCTGGGTATTAAATACCCTTGAATCCACAAAGCAGCTAACCTTTTATTCGATGATAGATGTGAAACTTTTCTATTATTCTCATAGTATGAAAAAAATTAGATTCAGTATTATTATTCTTAAAGGATATAATTTTTTTTAGTAACTTATATGAAGGTAAATACGCCTCACCATCAGAAGAAACAGCATAAATTTCAGCATCACTTTTAGATTATAGCTTATATCTATTCTCATTCATGGTAAAGGAAAAATTATCCTTACCATATTATTTTACATACTCAACAGAAGAATAAAATTTTCTTACCATCTTAGGATAATATAGATCAAAAAATTTATCATACTTCTCTATGAAAACACTTTGCCGACCTTGAAAATATATTATCCTTTTGAGAGTAATACCAAACATATCAAACCAAGATCTTTCAATGAGTATTTATTTAAAAACAAAAAATTTCTCATAATCTTATTTGGTGTTCATTATAATGGGAACTAAGACCAGAGACCAGATGAAAAGGAAAATAATCGGATTGAAGGATTTGAAGGGGGAAAAGAGGCGGAAATGAAATCCTAGAAAACCGATGTGGGATAGAAGTAGTACCAAACTTATATAGGAACTAGGGGTGATGGTTCAACTTTTTTATTAAAAACAATGTTTGATAATTAAACCCTTTCGAGTATGGAGGCCAAGATTTAATCGATGAATTTTTTAAAATTTTATTTTAAATCTAAAATTTTTAAAAACTCTATACCGGATTGTGAATAATTCCGATTAAGAAAACATTATAAATTTTTTTAATAAATAAAAGTTAAAAAAATTAAAATAATAATTAATTGAAAATAATTAGAAACTAAAGTAATTAATTAGTGAAAAGATTAAAAGAAGAATACCTTTCGTAGTACAAATATTCATCGGTATGAGTACATTGTTATTCATGGCTTTTTAATATAAACAGATTATGATAATTTTATTATAGAAAAATAGTTATGATAATATTATTATGTAAAACATATTATGATAGTTTTATTATATAAAACTTATTATTATAGTTTTATTAAAAAAACTTATTATGATAGTTTTATTATGAAAAACTGATTATGATAGTTTGTAATAAGTTTTTAGTCTGGAAATTCTAGAATAATTTATGAGTCCAGAAAGAAATTTTTTCATTCTAACTCCAAAAATTTTATTAAATATTGAGTCGAAAAAATTCATTATGAAAAAAAATTAAAAAATTTAGAAAACAAAATATTTTTCAAAAATGTAAACATATGTACTCTCCCTATGAAAATGAGTATATTAATGTAAGGATATTGGTAAACAATAATTATTTATAAATGATCACTTGACATTGATCATTCCTAGATTCTATTTAATATATTCAAATCTATTGGAACTAAGGTGTTTAGTAAAAATAACAAAAAGTTCTTCTTGCATTCTGATGAATTTTAAAATCATATCTTCTTTAATTGTGTGATTTCAAAGGAAATGGTGTCTTATATATCTGTGTTTATCACGTTATTTATGTGCTAGTTTTTTTATTTATTTAATTTCACTTTTATTAACTCAAATTATTTTATTTTTATTAAAACTCATTCCATAGTCTGTGAGTGTGTGTTGTAACCACAAAATATGAGCACAATAACTTCCAACTGCTTCATATTTAGCTTCAAAAGTGGAAATTTCTTCTGAGTGTTGATTATTAAAAGAACAAGAAACTAAAGAGTCTCTTAATAAATGAAAATTTATGGATTTAATTTACTTATCCATTCTATATCTACCAAATTCATCATCCAAAAAACCTTTAATTTAAAAAACATTTCTACAAGAATAGAATAAGACTAAATATATAGTTTCCTTAAGATAAAGAAATATTCATTTAACAGATTGTAGATGGGATTATTTTATATTTTCTTGATATATAGCACATAATAATATTGAAAACATTAAATCTAAATGACAAGATATTAAGTAAATTAAACTTTATATCATACCTTTAATTTTTTTTTGATCAAATGGTTTCTCATCCACATCAAGATCTAAAGTGTTGGAGGTACAAATGGGAGTACAAATACTTTTAGTATTTTCATACCTGAATTTCTTAAGTAAATATTTTATATACTTATATTGAGATACAAAATCACCTTCTTGTTTTTGTGAAATTTGAAAACCAAGAAAATATGTTAACTCACCCATCATACTCATTTCAATCTCAAATTTTATAATATCCACAAAGGATTCTGTTAAGGATTTTTTAGTTGAACCAAATATAATTTCATAAATATAAATTTGTAAAATCATAATATTTTTATTTACTCATTTTATGAAAATATTTGGATCTTCATCTCCCTTAAAAAATTGTTTTGTAAAAAAAATCCAGTTTATCTATCATATTGAGATCTAAGGGCTTATTTAAGTCCATAAAGTGCCTTAGTAAGCTAATAAACATGTTCTATAATTTTTTTCATTTTAAAGTCATGGGGGTCATTCAATAGAAACATCCTCCTAAACATATCCTTTAAGAAAATAACACTTGTCATGACCCCCTCCCCATAAGGTACACCCCTTCTGAGCTAGTAATGGGAGAAATGAGATAGTGACACCTGAGTCCCACCTTCAGTATGCCTCGAGTAGGCAACTATCACCGAGGGTATAATAAATACATGTATTGGAGGTGTTACCCTCTACGAGAACACATTCACAAGAGAGAGATAAGATAGACACCATCCAACTCCTGCTCAAACTCCAATATAAAAGAAAATCCAAAGTGCACATATGTAATGACATAAAAGAACTACTAACACTGAAGGGAAAAAAACAAGTACCAAAAAAAGTAAGGATGGTAGAGATCACAAAGTCCAAAAAACTCCTAATTAACCCCAATATAGTAGTAACCAACAAGATCTTTATCCTTCTCAAACTAACCTGAAAAATTCTTTATATATACATAGGGTGAGTATAACAGTATACTCAATAGGATCCTCTCGGGAAAAAGATAAAGAAAGAATGCTAAAACACAGTGAATAACAAGTGGAACTAACTTGTCACCTAAACATGTATACTAAGTTATCAGCCTCACCATGGAAACTCTCACCATGTATCACATAAAATAGAATATAATACAATAAATAATATTAGGGGTACTCTAATACCACTTCCCACTGGTTTGATGCTCTTCCCCAATATTGCATGTCCTGAACATCTCTCTCCAAAAAGGTTTTCTATAGACACATAGGTGAAGCACCACAACATGCACCTCGTTCAACACACCACTACATTCACATAAAAAAAATAACCAGGTAGTTCCCTAGAGACACCCCATACCATATAACATGTATCATACATCGAGTATTATTCCTCAAGCCATCATAGCCCATACACTAAGTAAGGATCATCAAGGAATCAGAGTCTATACATGTTATACCTATAGTATTCCTTAGGAAAATATATCAAGAATACATGTGTTTTAAATAACCACAAGCCACTATAGCCCTTTACACACATATTTGGAGAAAACTAACCATCGTTCATACCATCACAGGTAACTATAGAGAGAAAAGAGTGGGTCCAAAGGTGGTAGTCAATCATCCATCCTCACACTGAGATGTTTGGAAAAACACCCCCCCCCCCCCCAGGGATCATAATCCTTGGGGTGTCAGTTGTCCTAATTGATTGGGTGGAGTAGAATATATAAACCCAAAAGTACATGATATAATATATCTCAGAACCACATTATGGGAATTTTTTAGTACCATACTCAATTGTGGCTAATGTCTCTCAGACTCCCGACTGCCACTACTAAGACCAGATATCCTACAGGAACATGATCATTTAAAGAGCTACATTAAATTACTTTATCCCTTTTAATCACTTTCACTTTACATTAATTATTTCTTTAACCATTTACTAATAACACTTTCCACATTACATTTTATTACCATTACAACAAAGTTCCATGCCCTCTATGCATAAGAAAACTGAGTCCACAGCATCTTAGAATTATAACCTTAGCATTTAATCCTAGAAAAATCCAACACCATGGGTTAAACATTTATTAATTTATTTAAAACATTACATTCCATATTACTAGGTACTGTATGAAAACATCCTAAGCTACCAAATAAGTTATACAACCAAACACATCCATCTGCATCAAGCAGTGGGGAAAGGAAAGAAGATAAAAAAAACAACCTAGTCATCAGCCAAAAAACATATTCAAATAAGAATTAAACTTTAATATCAATGGGTAATCCCAACTTCAATGTGTTATATCATCCTAGGTGTCCTCCCTGATACCCACAAGAATATCCTGATGCATCCCTCCATGACATGCGTCAACTCCTGCCACATCAATCGAGCCTCCTCACCCCATATACTAAAAAAGCACTCTAGGATCAACCATACCAGGATCACATCATATTCGGGCCTTCCCAACCCACATACCATAATAGACCTCCAGGCTCAGCTATCCCTGGCTCACATCACATCACAAGAAGTAGGAAACAAACACAGCTACCAGTATCTTGGCCTTAAATAAAGGCATCCGACCCTCAAATACAATGAGCTCTGACGGTTTCAAAGTACAAGGAACTTGTCCTTTATAAGAATGAGGGAAACTCAGGATCTATAAGGGAATTCTCTTTTTTCACAAAATTGGTTATTATTCCATCCTAAATTAACCAGTTCATTATTTATAGGATCTAACTATAGAAAACCTAACCCGCAAGCTAGCACAAGTTATCCCAAATTAATTAAAAAATTAATTTAACATGCCTTTAATTCATTTAAAAACAAGAATTAACATTCTTTACATATATAATAAATTCAAATAACACATGGAAGATCAATTAATGTAAACATTCTTTCATCATTAATATTACAACACCCCGAATTCATTAAATGTGCATCTTTAATATTGTACCCAATTAATTAAAAATTAATTATTATTTTAAGTTATTTACCAATTCCAAAAGCTAAACCAATAATAAAAATCATATAATAGATACCACGATATCTAGAAAATCAAGAGGCAACCCGTTATCATGGTAAAAACAACAACATCATTGTTCGATTGATACAGATTATTTAATCTAGTTCAAGTGATTATTATATTAATTTCATTATAATCCAAGGGGATAAATCATTCTAGCTCTATGATTTTATATAAATATATAGAGAAGAAATGAATTCCTTACCTAAAAAAGGGTTTCAACATTCTTTTCATGAGAACGGATGAGATAAAAACGAAACTGTGATGTGTGAAAAACATAGTGTATCCAACTCATCTATGAGGGAATCGTTATCCAATACGCCATGGATCCAACATAAAATAACACCTTGAAAGGCCCAATAACCCAAGGAGAAATCTTACTCCCAAATCCAAACTTTCACTTCCCATGATGTGGAGTCACCTTCAGGAACACAAGATCCACAACATAAAATGATAGAGGTCTCCTCCTATGACCGGCACAGGATTTTTGATGATCTTTCACTTATTTAACCCTCTTTTGAATCACCTAAACAAACTCTTTTGTATTCTATTCCAGTTCTGGTCTAAGAATTGATGAATCTCTAATCCCAGTCTAGCACAATGAAGAATGTAAAGGTTATCCATACTAAGATTCAAATGGTGATCTACCAATGGTGGAGTGAAAACTATTGTTGTAAGAGAACTCTACCAAGGAAAGGTTCCACATCTACAAACCTCCAAAATTCAGGACACAAGAATGAAACATGTCTTCAAGATTCTGAATAGTCGGCTCTGTCTGACCATCTGTCTGTGGATGAAAAGTAGTGTTAAGGAATAAATGAGAGAAAAATCATGATGGAGATATCTCCATACCCTATAGGTAAAATGAGGATCTTGATCAGAAATTATCATCCTCAAAACCCTGTGGATACTCTCCACCTCATCTGGATACTGACTCGACAAAACCTCTACTGAAATCGACTCCTTGATCGTTATAAAGTGGGATGATTTCTTAAAATGATCCACTACCACCCATATAGAATCATAGACTCCCTGATCTCGAGGTAAACCTATAAAAAAGTCAATCGATTTGTCCTGCCACTTCTATTGAGTAACATCTAATGGATAGAGAAATCCCCTAGGAACATGGTGCTCGACCTTCACCTTCTGGCATACCAAACATCGAGTCACGAACTCTACAATTGCACACTTCATCACAGGCCACCAAAATTGATCTCTCAAAGCTCAATAAATATTTTTCATTCTATGATATAATTCGACAGGATAACTATGTAACTCTTTGAGAACTATATCATGTATCTCCAAAGGAACAAAAATCCTTCCCTAAAACAACACTCGGTATCATTCATCCTCAGACTAACCATCATGGGCCTTGCCACAAACAACTTGGTCTCTCCAAACCTTCACCTCAGGATCCCTCAACTGGGATCCTTCCACCTATTTCGCTAGAGATGACTACACCGTCATCTGAAAAATACAAACTCTTCCCCCAACTTCTCCCAAATCTAGATTCAATGCTAAAAGTTCTTCCATCACTCTCTAGGAATCACCATATTCACACACTTCATAACTATGTGACTTATTTCTCAATGCATCAGTCACGACATACCATTTTTAGGTGTATACAAAATCTCAAAGTCATAGTCCTATAAGAAATCCATCCATCGACGCTGGAACAAGTTCAAGTCACATTGGGAGAAAACATACCTCAGGCTCTTATGATTGGTGAAGACCAAAAAATTCTCGCTGATGAGGTAATGTCTCCACAACTTCAGTACAACACTACCACCACCAACTTGATATCATGGTTTGAATAGTTACACTCATGGGGATATAACTATTGATACCCATAATAAATGACTGATCTCTATTACATTAGAACACATCCTAACATAAGACTCGAAACATCAAAGAAAACCTCAAAATGAACTCCTTCTATTGGAATATAATGAAATGGAGCATTAACCAAAATATCCTTTAGATACTCAAAATATGTATGAAACTGATCAATCCATAAGAACAATTTATCCTTTCTATTCAATTATGTCAAAGGAGTCACAACCTAAGAGAAATTTGCTACAAACCTCTTGTAATAGCCTACAAGACCAAGGAAAATTCACACATTTTCCACTATCTTAAGGGATTACCAAGACACAACTTATTCTATATTTGAAGGATCCATAGCTACTATCTATTGGGGTATAAAATTCCCTATGAAACAGACTTATCAATCCCAAAATTCACACTTCCGCAACATACAAAACAACTACTCATGATGAAGAACTACCAAATGGAATGAAAATCCTCTTCATGATCCTCCTCATATGTTGATTACACAAGGATGTCGTCGATGAAAACCACCATGAACTTATCCAAGAAATCACAGAACACAGCATTCATTAACCCCATGAACAAATATGGATCATTTGTTACACCAAATGGCATCACAATCTCGCAATGTCCATGATGATGATGGAAAGTAGTTTTCAGGATATCCTCATCCTTCACATGCATATGATGATATTATGACCACAAATAAATCTTCAATAACCAACTTGAACCCTTTTTTTGATCAAATAAATCATCAATCCAAGGAAAAATATAGTGGTTAATCATTTTCACTTCATTAAAGTGATGATAATCGATACACAACCACAAACTTCCATCAACCTTCTTTACAAACAAAATGGGTACACCCCACAATGACACACGCATCCAAATAAAACCACACTGCAATATACCCTCGAGTTATATACATAGTTCTCAAAAATCAGAATGTTTTAACCTATATGGATACATCGAGATAGGATACACACCTGGTTGTAGTTCGATCCTGAACTCGGTATCTCATCGAGGGGGTAACGCTAAAAACTCATCTAGAAAGAAATCAGGGTACTTTTATATGACCCTTGGAAAAACAAATTGTTGAACCTCTGAAGAAATCATCATCACATTATCCATCAAGGATGACAAGGATGGAACATGCCTCTGACCCATACGAAGTTCTCACTCACCAACAAACACTACTAGCTCTCCATATGCATCAAAGAACACAACCTTCTTTCTAAATAATTACATGAAATCCTATGATGAATAAAACCAATACATTCTAATGATGATGTCATATGGTTTTATCCATGAACATATTAAATCTCTCCAAGAGCGGTGCTACCCCAACAGTATCTCACAATCTCTACATACATCAAAAAAAGTCAGCTCAACCTCCAACTTGCATAGTCAACACCAACGGAATTGGAAATATCTCTACCTCAAGTATCAAATCATGGATAAGGGAAGGTGATATAGAGGATTGTGTTTCTCCTGGATCAATTAGGTCATACACTATAGCATCCCACCTTTTTATAACATAACTTTTCATTACATTTTACAAAATTGAGGATCTTTAAGGTTTAGTGTCTTGGAAACCAGGAACATATTACATGAGAAAAAAAAACATTCTTCTTAAACACATGAAAGGATTCTTAATTTTTTCATCCTGAGTTCATTACATCATCTCATAACCTGGGAGAATACATCAAAGGAAAGGGTGAGAAAAAGGCCCAATACGGAAAACAAGGGAAACATTTACATGTGAACTTGAGATACATCAACAATGTCATGAAAAAGAACTTTATCGCATGAGAAAGAAATCATGAGGAATATCATAATAAAAATAAAGTATTTCATAACTTGAAGATGTGGCTACAACATTTTACAAAGACAATCATTTCTGTTTCACCAAGGTCCATCCCTAAGGTGTCAATAAAAATTACCAAGGTTATTCACCAAGGTATCAATCTAAATGGTCATCTCTAGAGATTAAGTCTTTACCCAATGCATTGGAGCGCTATCAGGGTGCACCCTTAACATTTATTTATTATCATGTTATTCACATATATCATCATCAATAATTTCATAAACAACCCATATAGCATAAAATAAATGGGTTTCATTTCATAATCATAACATTTTAAAAACTTCTTTAAAGACATGATCTTTGTGTCACTTTAAAACCCACAGAAAAGGAAGGTGGGTATCATGTATGTAAATCCCAGAATTTAAAATAGAACAACTTGTTATATATGTGAATACTCCTATAGAAGAGAGAGCTTTTAGTATTCACTTAATAAAATAAATGAACTTTATAAAAAGATAGAGACATTTTGAGACAGAAATTCTGCAGCATAAAGGCTATGTTATGAGGTTTTAGAAAACATTGAAAAGAGAGGGGACATGGGTCACCCACTCATAAATGATCCATAAAATAGTATGGGAACAGAATATAAAGGATTTAATAACATGGTAATGAAATTTTAAAGACATACCATATTAAATGAAGAACATGAAAGGAAGACAAAAATAAGATTTCTCTTATGAAAATTCGGCAGCCTAACGGCGTCACTTAAACTTCAAAAAAAATGAATTGATGAGATAAAATAGGATCTCTCAACATATGAAAATAAAAGATCAGTATGATAGATATAGAGATCATACCCCAACATAATAAAAATGAACTTTAAATACTTAACATGAAAGTAGAACTTTGAAAAATGAGAAAGGTGAACGAATCCCTTAAAAATTCGGCAGCCTAACAGCGTCACCTAAACTTTAACAAAAATGAATTGACAAGATCAAATAGGGTCTCTCATTATATGAACATAAAGATCAGTATGATAGATATAGATATCATACCCCAAAATAATAAAAAGGAACTTGAAGTACTTGACATGAAAGTAGAACTTTGAAAAATGAGAAAGGTGAACGAATCCCTTAAAATTCAGCAGCCTAACGGCGCCACATAAATTTCAACAAAAATGAATTGACGAGATCAAATAGGGTCTCTCATAATATGAACATAAAATATCAGTATTATATATTTAGAGATCATACCACAACATAATAAAAAGGAACATTAAAGACTTGACATGAAAATAGATCTTGAAAACGAGAAGGGTGAAAGAATCCATTAAAAATTCGGCAGCCTAACGGCGCCACTTTAACATTATTAAAATTAAATGATGAGAAAAAGAGGGGGTCTCTCATTATATGAACATGAAAAGTTCAGTAATATGAATATAAAAGAACATCCTTGAACATAAGATCATGGAGCATAAAAGAAATGACATAAAATAGATTACTTGAAAAGAAAGAGAGAGGTCGGATCCCTTACCTTAAAACGTAACTCTTAAAACTCAAAGGTTTGGACCTTGAGGGCTTGGGGGCACCTTGGGAGGACTCCTTGGGAGGTAATGAGACGAGAGCTTCGTTGGGGAAGAGTTGGGAGTGAAAAATAAAGGAGGAAATGGTGGGTATTTATAGGGAAGGTGAGGTGATACTTTAATGATTTCAAGGGACACCTCACAAGTGGTTTTCTCAAAACCATGGGCTCTCCCATGGTATTTCCCATGGATTTAGGACACATGGGGCCCCCAATAAAATAATTCATCACCTTTGGTCGTCCAAACCTTAAAATATCTCATGACATCATCATGACATAGTTATGATTTCATTAAACATACCGAAACCCTAAAACTGCATTTTTACTATTCACTGAAAATTCATCTTTCTCATAAAAATCCCAAAATTTCACCTTAACCAAATATTGATGCTCTGATTACAAATATGAACTCCATTTTATAAAAATAATTTTCTAAATATTTTTAATTTAATTTTTAAATAAATACACTACTCACTGAAAATTCATTCTTTTCAGAAAAATCCCCAAAAATTACAATAACATAATATCGATGCTATGAGTTCAAAAACAAAGGCCATTTTATAAAAATATTTTTATAAATATTTTTAATTTAATTTTTAATTAAAAAAACACTATTCACCTGAAAAACTAATACTTGACTGAATATTTATGAAACCGTTATTTACCCATTTTATTGAATCACATTACTTAATCAAGGTGTCTAAATTATATTAAAACTTTCTTTAAGTGAGATTACTAATCCATTTGGTCACATTACTAATCCTAAGCATAAAATCACTATTCATAATTTACTATTCATCAAAATTTAAGTTGATCTTATTAGACTCCAATTTCATACTGAACATAATTGTATAAGACTATTTTTTGAAAATCATAACACATTTTTAATTATTTAAGGTTTACATAAACATTTTTAAAATATCCTTTTTCTAAAATTCATCAAAAATATGCATACTATATTTATCCGAACATTTGAAAATTCATAAGCTTCATCATAAGAAGAAATCAAAATTTTTATTTAAAACAAAGGATTACACAAGGCGGTTACGGTCTCCTTATATAGCCCCTTATAACACCAGCATAGGACCTAAGTGTAAGGTGTGCTAAGGTGAGAGAATTTGAGGGAGGCTCGGCCAACATCGCACGAGTAGTAATTTCTATCCGTTTGAACTTCTCGCGAAGGTGATTCCGTTCTAGATTCACACAATAAAGTTCGGCTTGGGTTTGGTCCAGAGCGAAGCCCAATGGTGTTACCTCCTTCCCAAGTTCTGTTATATGGGCTTCGATTGGTCCAAGACTACTGGATGAGGCCATCGAATCTTCTTTCTATATTAATTAACCAAGATCACTTGTATTTAGAGACAATAGTCGCAACATTCAGTTTCCAACGGTCATACTAACTAACGGTCATATAATAGTCAAAACCCAACAGTATCATTTTAATTATACTCATGTTATCAAATGAAACAGTTTTGTTGAGTATAAAATAACACACAAAATTAGGAAACAATATTTCTTCAAAAATTTCGGGTCGTTACATTCACCCAATTAGAAAACAAGTCAAGGGAACCTCAAATGACATATGTCTCTCTTGGAGCTAGAAATGTTAAATCATGAACCTGACCATGACATACTCCACATCCTCTCTAAACATGTTGAAGACCACCTACATGGTCGCACTCTTCTCTCTAAGGATGAGGAGCATCTTGGGGCTATCCTCTATCTGCCCCATCTACTCTCTACAGATCCCAAACTAGAGAAACCTATTATTGTTTCCTTGGATATAATTGTCTCAACAAAGGAGCCTGAAGAAGAACAACTGGTGCACATAGACTACTCAGAAAGGGTGGGCACTCTCATCACTGATGACATCAACCTCCATAATGAAAACATGCGTCTGATCCCTTAGAATAGTCCTGATATCCACTTCCCCCAAAGAAATAATTCATTGAGGGATGGGACATACTCCCTGCTGATCGGAGACTCTTTTATCTTGAAAACTAGGAACCCTGAACCACATATCTATTTATTGATAAATCTTGATGACTCCCCTCTCGTGATGATCTGATTCTGGATAACTTCCTCTCAATGACCTCTTCTCTTTCCAACACCTCAAGATACATCTTATGTATAAATAGAGTGACTTGGTGTTGGATCTTTGGATTCAAATCCTACTCAAAATGCCTCACCTTGGCCTCCTAATCTGGAAAAAAATCTAAAGCATATCACAGAAGGTTCCTGAAACAAATCCTAAAATCTCACACATTGGAGCTCCCCTACCAAAGGGTAAGAAGATCATAAAGACTAGCCACCTTCATGGTCAAAGAAAGAAATTATCCTATGAATTCTTCTCATAGCTCCTCTAATGAAACTGCCAACCTCTAGCGATCTCTGATGAACAAGAACCACCACTACCTCACTGTTATATACAGCATCATCATAGCCAACGACACCTAGTGCTCCTTCCAAGCATGAATCGAACTAAATTCTATCTCAACCACCTCCAACTAGAATTTCATGACTTCATATAAAACTGATCCCTCATACCTTTATAGACTCTGGAATTGAAACTCTCGTAGTTTCCTTTATTAAGTGTTTTAATTTTCAATATCTACCCTATGGCGGTCTACTAGCGCAACCTGCTGAGCATCTTCTATGATGAGGACGTCAACTTGGAGACATGCCTTCAAAAGAAAAAAAATAGTTAGAGCTCCTAACCTGTATTATGGAAGGCATTAACATTAATTAATTTCATTCTTTTTTTCATTTTAGGTTAAATTATTTCAATTTCTACCCATTCAAACATAGGCACAAATAATAATGATGCATGATCATTTCCTAGGTCTCTACCCTACAACCAATATCACCTCATTTAGTAGTCTTTGTAAGATTAAAGGTTTGTGAATCATATCATAGGAGGGCCTAAATACCTATGTCTAAGTTATTATCCTGTGTTTACAATGCTTTCTAAACTTATATGACATCTTATCCCTACCATCCCACATAACCTCACATGTGTCTAACTCCAAACTTTATCCTATCCATCAAACAGACCTCTAATACCACTATGTCACAACCCCCTCCCCAAAAGGCATACCCCTTCTAGGCTGGAAATGAGAGAAGAGAGATAGTGACACCTGATTCCTACATCTAGTATGTAACACCCTGAGCTTCCATGATATGCTTCTCATTCAATAATGTAATAGCTTACATTGTACGCAACATCGAGTTCTAACACACTGCAACTAATCAAAGTAGCCGTTATGAATAGTAATAACCACTTTTTAAATTTATAGAAATTTTATATTTCAAAATGGACTTCATTTTTGTATTCGTAATATCAAAATTATCCAAAGTTGAATTTTTTGTAATTTTCTGAGAACTTCCAATTTTTATGAATAGTGAAAAATAATCAAAACAACTTTTTTAATCAAAATAATTTATAATGATAAGTTATACTATAGAGTGGTTTTAAAGTCCAATTAGAATATATTTTTACCATTTTATCCAATGGTGGTCATTATAATTAATTTAACATTGAAATTGGACATAAACAATTGCCAATCTTTTGATATAAATTGTTTCTTAAAAACACGCTATTTTTCGTAACAGCGGGAATTAATTATAAAATTAATTAATGCAACTTATATGTTTGGAATTTTGTAAAATAGACATCATTTTTGAATTCTGAATATCAATTATATCTTAGGGTGAAATTTTGGCTTTGTTCTGAAAAACTTCAATTTTTGATGAATAGTGAAACCACTAAGTGGTAGTTAAATAACTGATTTTTCGTTTAAATGAAATATTACAACTTCTGTGATTTGATTTTCAAAAATCCGACATACATGGTTTTCATTAATAAGTAAAATGTGTTTCAATGAGATTAAAATAATTTTTTGGTGAATAGTAACTTTTAAGTTCTTAATCGCGATTAGAGGTAATTAGTGTAGTTTAAGGTACAAATAATGTTATAATAATATGAGATGAGAATGAAACTTGTCCTACTCCTATTGGATGAGTCATGGCCGACCAAGAAAACCCATGGGTCAACTTGGGGACCCCATGGAGCCACTTTAGTTGGAAAATGACATTAATATATATTTATTTAATGTTAAAATTAAATTGACACAAACATGAGTTGTTTTACTAAAATAGTTTTTAAGTGGGGTTACACAAGTCCAAATTTTGATTATAAATATTAATTAGAAATCTAAAAAGATTTCCTACATCATAGTATTTTTTTTATAATTTTTAGACATTAAATAAATTAAATTATTTATGACATCATGAAGATGCAGTGATGACCTCATTATTTAACGATTTAAATAAAATGGGAAGATAGTGAAAAATCCAAGGCTTACACTTGTCCAAAGCCAATTGTATGAGGATATTTAGAACCCTTATCACCTTATCCTAGAATTATATAAGTTTGGGACCTTTAGAATCCGAAAATCATTGTGTAATAATGTAACATTTCAATATTTCCAAAAGAGCCCCTCCTCTCCACTTATAAAAGGCCCCCACCTCTCACACCTTATTCACACCTTAAAGCCATTTGGCTCGGCCAACCTCTGCCCAAATACTCTCCCAACTTCCCTCCCTTACTCCTAGAAGCCTCACTTTGGTCAGAACTCTTCCCAAGGAATCCTTTGGCTCAAATCAAAAAGAGTTACCCGATTTTGAGGTAATGTCTTCTCTAATGTGGTTTTGTTTTATTTTTCTTCTCCAACCCCCTAAACTCTTTTTATTCATTTCTTTTGTAAAAACACCAGTATCCTCAATATACTAGGATGTTGTTATAATAAGTATTCGAGCTACACTTACACACACCTACATCTAATGGTTAAAGAACATACGGTTTCTGTGGATGGCAAATTTCTGCCTCACGAAACGATGATTGTTCAACACTCATATAACACCTTCAAAGGTGGCCATTAGATGTCACTATTTTTATATATGATATATATTATGTTTATGTTTTACTTATGCTTCTGTATTTCTCATTTATGGCATACTTTATGATTTCCATTATGGGTAAAACGCGATAATTTCATTTTAGGAAGTGCGGACTACCGCCCCCTCAAAGTGATGTGAATCGTTAATGCCAAATGTGGGGTGTATAAAGGATGGAGTAAATGATATTATACATGATATTATACTGGAACTATATTATAACTTTATATAATTATGATTTCATTACATTAAATACGAAATAGAAATGAAAGTAGCGTTCATGCGTACGTACAGCTTACCGTCTCCATGAACGGTGCATTTCATTTCTTACCTCTAAATGTTACGTAATATTATGAATGAATGTATATACTGGATATATATTATATATATGATATCTACATCATTAATATAATTCTGGATATAATGGATATTTCACCACATGAACAACTTGTAATTATAAGAAGTTTATTGTTGACTCAAGTACCAAAGATCGACAAAACGACCGTTATTAACTTAAATAATTACATAATGTTCATATCATTGTAATAAGTGATATAATAAGGATAATAAAATTGAAAATGGTTCTTAATAAGGTGTATATTAACTCTAGTTTATTATTCAGGAGGTTAAAGAACGGTTGAGTCAAGTCAGACACGAGGTAAGGGAATTTCTTAACCCAATTTCCATTCTTTGGGTTAATCTCCTACTTTCAAATTATGTCATGATATTATTATTTTTTATCTTGTATTTGTACTTTATTTATTTGTAATTATATTTAATACACATAATGGATTTATTTTATTAAGAAAAATGATCTTTGTAAGGGAATTTCTTAACCCAATTTCCATTCTTTGGGTTAATCTCCTACTTTCAAATTATGTCATGATATTATTATTTTTTATCTTGTATTTGTACTTTATTTATGTGTAATTATATTTAATACACATAATGGATTTATTTTATTAAGAAAAATGATCTTTGTAAGGGAATTTCTTAACCCAATTTCCATTCTTTGGGTTAATCTCCTACTTTCAAATTATGTCATGATATTATTATTTTTTATCTTGTATTTTTACTTTATTTATGTGTAATTATATTTAATACACATAATGGATTTATTTTATTAAGAAAAATGATCTTTGTAAGGGAATTTATTAACCCAATTTCCATTCTTTGGGTTAATCTCCTACTTTCAAATTATGTCATGATATTATTATTTTTTATCTTGTATTTGTACTTTATTTATGTGTAATTATATTTAATACACATAATGGATTTATTTTATTAAGAAAAATGATCTTTGTAAGGGAATTTCTTAACCCAACTTCCATTCTTTGGGTTAATCTTTTACTTTCAAATTATGTCATGATATTATTATGTCCTATTTTGTATTTTTACTTTCTTTATGTGTACCTATAATGAATACACATAATAGATCTATTTTATTTTAAAAATGATCTTTTAAGGACTTCGTCTCAATCCCCTTTCATTGAGGCATATTTGGTTTTATACACAACTTTATTTTATACGGTGTATAAACCCCTTTGACTTTTACATTTATTAAAAAGGAATATTTTTTATACGAAGCGTTTTGCTAAACGACAAAAGGGAATGTTTTTCTTTCCGTACTTATGCGGCGACAACGACTTCTCCGCCGCCGTGACCATTATTTGAGTTTCGGCTTCCTATACAAGCCATCTTTTTTTTTAATGAAAAATAAATACAAAGTTTTAACTTTCTTTTATTTTGGTATTGAAAATGGTTTCGAAAGCGTTTTTATTATATCAATGTGTTGTATTGATATCTTGTGATTGAAATGTGGAAATGTTATGTTTCCTTTATGCATGTTTTATGTGATACTATTATGTTATGGTTTATGATATGTTTAAACCTATTCATATGAGGAATGTATTGGACTTAATAAGTGACGGGTGGAGCCCGCTATAGCTCCTCGATGCATCGGTAGGTCTCATGAGACAACTAGACGTGGAATTGGCCGAGGCCCTTTCCCAATTTGATTTATGATTTTGGCCGAGGCATTAATCATTTTAGACGTCTTGGCTGAGGCCTTGACAAAGTGTTTCAGAATGTTTGGCATTATACATTCCCTCATTATGAAAGTGGTTATTGATATTGCATGTGATTATTCGAACAGTAGAATATCCATGTGAAGAAGTGAATGGCATTATCTCATTTTACTTTTTCCATATTATGTTGAAGTTCATGTTTAAAAGGCTTTTGTTTTATTTATACATTGCCTTAATTGTTAATGATTATTTATGAAAGCTTTCGCATTATTGTTATCCTTACTGAGCATCTGAGCTCACCCCTTTCAATGTTTTAATATTTTCCAGGATGTGAAGAAGTATTTTATGAATGACCTGCAGGGATAGTCAGAAGAGGATATGAGTGTGGACTATGGAGACTTTTTTTGTTGTAGTTTTTCACTTTATGATGTAATGTAACGTTTACGAATGTATCTAGTGTTTCCAAGGCTACTAAACTAATTGGTCTTTCGAGACTTGATCTTTTGTGATCATGCCAATGTTACGAAGTAATGCACCGACTCTGGGTAGCTGGGGTCGGGGCGTTACAGTTGGTATCAGAGGCAGTTTAGTACTAACCTTGGAAGCTAGATTTAGATAAACTCTGATTAGAGAACATAGCCCAAAGATAGACTTTGAGGATTAGTATAGAAGAACTTCCTAGAATTTTGTTATTGTAGATATTTTGTGAGTTTTACGAGCAATAAATCCCTGTCTGGATACGAGCAGGTAGAGGCGGCTCTGGCACAGATGTACCTAGGGGTAAAACCCGAAAACACCACTTTGAGCTAGACTCGAACGGGAACTGGTGCACGACAACGGGCCTTGCTGCACTCTTGGTTACGACACTCCCGTGGGATATGCTTTGGATAATTCCCATTTTCTTTACAAACCACTATGAAGGGTTACGAGTATATACTTCCTCAAATAAAACATTTTTATAATTATGGATTATATCCATAATTAGTTCAATTTATGTTAAGTGTTTTACAAGTATGGAATTATGTATTTCGATTCATGAACTAATCTAGTTTATGCCATTATTTAGAAATGGCGCCTAGTGGAAGGAATGGAAACCGTATCAATGCACGCACTCCGTGTAGGGATTGCCCTCCTGCTCAGGATAATTATGGTGGAGCTAGTGATACAACTGGTTCCGATCAGCTTCTCACCGTACTGGGACAACTCACGCAGGTTATGAATAACAACCTTACTCGTATGGAGCACCCTGATCCGCAACGTGGAGGATCAATGCTAGACTGTTTCATGAGGCAACAACCACCAACCTTCAATGGGAGTACAAATCCTATAGTAGCTGAGCAATGGATAAATTCCTTAGAGAAAATATTCCATGCCTTGGGGAGTAGTGAATGGGAGAAGGTTGTCATGGCAGTTTACCGCCTCACTGGAGATGCCGATCAGTGGTGGTCGCTGATTAAAAACACAAAGGAAGATGATGACGTATCGAATATGGAATGGAGGGAGTTCAAAGATCTTTTCTTAGAAAAATAATTTCCTCGTGACCATCGAGCAGATATGGAAAGGCAATTTCTGAGTCTGAGGCAGAAGGAGGATGAGAATGTCGCAAAGTATGAGGCTAACTTTACAAGGTTAGCGAGGCATGCTTCCGATTATATACGTAACCCAAGGAGTAAGATTGATCGTTTATTTGATGGGTTAAAACCATTTCTCCGTCGAGCTTTAGTATCACAATCCTTCTCATCATACGAAGATATTGTCCCGTGTGCTATCAAGACAGAAAAAGAATTCTCTAAGTCTTATGACAACAAAGTAAAGCAAGAGAAGAAGAGAACGGTGGAACAAGAGACAGATAAAGGGAAAAAGGTAAAGAAGGATTTTCCATTATGTGATAATTGTGGGAAGAATCACCCTGGTACTTGCCTAAAAGGAATGGGAGTTTGTTATAAATGTGGAGAAAAGGGTCACCAGGCTCGTGATTGCAAGGGAAAGAAAGAGGCTATCAATGTTGAATGCTACAATTGTAGGGAAATGGGGCATTATGCAAATGAATGTCCTAAGCATCAAGGAATCTTACCTCATAAAAGGCCAAGGGATCAAGGAAAATCTTATGCTGTGACTACAGTTGAAGCAGAATAATTAATGTATTGGTGCTTTTGGACTCAAGGATTATATTCTGGTTATAAGAATAATGTGATATATATATATGGATTGTACTGCAGAACTTTTTGATTTTAGTAAGGTTTTAATATGATTAAGGTAATCATATTTTTAGTATGTGACAATAAGAGAAACTTTTCTTTGTTTGGATAATCTGATAAATTGATTTTGGAATTAAGAGACCTTTTAGAGAAAGTCTGGACAGAGGTATTTTGGATAACTATAAAGGTTGGAGTTGATTAAGTTGATCTTTGGATAAGTAATATTTAAGGTTAAAAAATTTATGAAGATTATTTTTGGAATATTATGATACTATAGTTTTAGGAAAAGGACAACCTGCAGGGTGGGGAATAACTCGTCGCGTCGGACAAAGCTGCAGGAATCGAACCCACAACCATAGTGCGACAGGCCTTTATTTCCTACCACTAGCCTACAGGAAGTCCCTGGTTATTACAAAATAGTTTTACTAATCTAAATGGTATGTGTTAATATTTGGAACCTTATACAATTAGGATAAATAGAATATTTTTGAGTTCCGTTACCATTTGGAGTAAAAGTTGGGTTTGTGGTAAAAATTTATTAACGAATGAAAGTATACATAACAAGTATGTATATTCCCTTACGTTCTTAGTAAATCTCCTAAATAAATTCCTCAACATTATAAAAGGTAACTTAAAACAAAAATGTTGTCGGTTAACTTTTCCAACTGGGGATTCAATGACCGTTTAACCAATCACAAGTTTGTGATTTTCTTGTGGTTAAACTTTCTCCTAATCCTGTTTTCTATAACTCTCCATCAGACCTTGATGGTTTGTTTTTCTTCCATATCCATATTTTCATAGAATCCTAGAATGGGCTATATCGGGTGACCTTTGTACTTATCTTGATTTCTTTTAATGTTATATATTTATTAACCTTATTTCCGATGTGGGTTTTCCTCAAAGGTAATTTCTCTTTTCAACCTTTTATTTACAAAGAAAAATTTCAAATTGCGAGGACGCAATTTATTGAAGGAGGGGAGAATGTAACACCCCGAGCTTCCATGATATGCTTCTCATTCAATAATGTAATAGCTTACATTGTACGCAACATCGAGTTCTAACACACTGCAACTAATCAAAGTAGCCGTTATGAATAGTAATAACCACTTTTTAAATTTATAGAAATTTTATATTTCAAAATGGACTTCATTTTTGTATTCGTAATATCGAAATTATCCAAAGTTGAATTTTTTGTAATTTTCTGAGAACTTCCAATTTTTATGAATAGTGAAAAATAATCAAAACAACTTTTTTAATCAAAATAATTTATAGTGATAAGTTATACTATTGAGTGGTTTTAAAGTATAATTAGAATATATTTTTACCATTTTATCCAATGGTGGTCATTAGAATTAATTTAACATTGAAATTGGACATAAACAATTGTCAATCTTTTGATATAAATTGTTTCTTAAAAACACGCTATTTGTCGTAACAGTGGGAATTAATTATAAAATTAATTAATGCAACTTATATTTTTGGAATTTTGTAAAATAGACATCATTTTTGAATTCGGAATATCAATTATAGCTTAGGGTGAAATTTTGGCCTTGTTCTGAAAAACTTCAATTTTTGATGAATAGTGAAACCACTAAGTGGTAGTTAAATAACTGATTTTTCGTTTAAATGAAATATTACAACTTCTATGATTTGATTTTCAAAAATCCGACATACATGGTTGTCATTAAGAAGTAAAATGTGGTTCAATGAGATTAAAATAATTTTTTGGTGAATAGTAACTTTTAAGTTCTTAATCGCGATTAGAGGTAATTAGTGTAGTTTAAGGTACAAATAATGTTATAATAATATGAGATGAGAATGAAACTTGTCCTACTCCTATTGGATGAGTCATGGCCGACCAAGACAACCCATGGGTCAACTTGGGGACCCCATGGAGCCACTTTAGTTGGAAAATGACATTAATATATATTTATTTAATGTTAAAATTAATTTGACACAAACATGAGTTGTTTTACTAAAACAGTTTTTAAGTGGGGTTACACAAGTCCAAATTTTGATTATAAATATTCATTAGAAAGCTAAAAAGATTTAATACATCATAGTATTTGTTTTATAATTTTTAGACATTAAATAAATTAAATTATTTATGAAATCATGATGATGCAGTGATGACCTCATTATTTAACGATTTAAATAAAATGGGAAGATAGCGCAAAATCCAAGGCTTACACTTGTCCAAAGCCAATTGGATGAGGAGATTTAGAACCCTTATCACCTTATCCTAGAATTATATAAGTTTGGGACCTTTATAATCCGAAAATCATTGTGTAATAATGTAACATTTCAATATTTCCAAAAGAGCCCCTCCTCTCCACTCATAAAAGGCCCCCACCTCTCCCACCTTATTCACACCTTAAAGCCATTTGGCTCGGCCAAACTCTGACCAAATACTCTCCCAACTTCCCTCCCTTACTCCTAGAAGCCTCACTTTGGTCAGAACTCTTCCCAAGGAAGCCTTTGGCTCAAATCAAAAAGAGTTACCCGATTTTGAGGTAATGTCTTCTCTAATGTGGTTTTGTTTTATTTTTCTTCTCCAACCCCCTAAACTCTTTTTATTCATTTCTTTTGTAACAACACCAGTATCCTCAATATACTAGGATGTTGTTATAATAAGGATTAGAGCTTCACTTACACACACCTACATCTAATGGTTAAAGAACATACGGTTTCTGTGGATGGCGAATTTCTGCCTCACGAAACGATGATTATTCAACACTCATATAACACCTTCAAAGGTGGCCATTAAGATGTCACTATTTTTATATATGATATATATTATGTTTATGTTTTACTTATGCTTCTGTATTTCTCATTTATGGCATACTTTATGATTTCCATTATGGGTAAAACGCGATAATTTCATTTTAGGAAGTGCGGACTACCGCCCCCTCAAAGTGATGTGAATCATTAATGCCATATGTGGGGTGTATAAAGGATGGAGTAAATGATATTATATATGATATTATACTGGAACTATATTATACCTTTATATAATTATGATTTCATTACATTAAATATGAAATAGAAATGAAAGTAGCGTTCATGCGTACGTACGGCTTACCGTCTCCATGAACGGTGCATTTCATTTCTTACCTCTAAATGTTACGTAATATTATGAATGAATGTATATACTGGATATATATGATATATATGATATCTACATCATTATATAATTCTGGATATAAGGGATATTTCACCACATGAACAACTTGTAATTATAAGAAGTTTATTGTTGACTCAAGTACCAAAGATCGACAAAACGACCGTTATTAACTTAAATAATTACATAGTGTTCATATCATTGTAATAAGTGATATAATAAGGATAATAAAATTGAAAATGGTTCTTAATAAGGTGTATATTAACTCTAGTTTATTATTCAGGAGGTTAAAGAACGGTTGAGTCAAGTCAGACACGAGGTAAGGGAATTTCTTAACCCAATTTCCATTCTTTGGGTTAATCTCCTACTTTCAAATTATGTCATGATATTATTATTTTTTATCTTGTATTTGTACTTTATTTATGTGTAATTATATTTAATACACATAATGGATTTATTTTATTAAGAAAAATGATCTTTGTAAGGGAATTTCTTAACCCAATTTCCATTCTTTGGGTTAATCTCCTACTTTCAAATTATGTCATGATATTATTATTTTTTATCTTGTATTTGTACTTTATTTATGTGTAATTATATTTAATACACATAATGGATTTATTTTATTAAGAAAAATGATCTTTTAAGGGAATTTCTTAACCCAATTTCCATTCTTTGGGTTAATCTCCTACTTTCAAATTATGTCATGATATTATTATTTTTTATCTTGTATTTGTACTTTATTTATGTGTAATTATATTTAATACACATAATGGATTTATTTTATTAAGAAAAATGATCTTTGTAAGGGAATTTCTTAACCCAATTTCCATTCTTTGGGTTAATCTCCTACTTTCAAATTATTTCATGATATTATTATTTTTTATCTTGTATTTGTACTTTATTTATGTGTAATTATATTTAATACACATAATGGATTTATTTTATTAAGAAAAATGATCTTTGTAAGGGAATTTCTTAACCCAACTTCCATTCTTTGGGTTAATCTTTTAATTTCAAATTATGTCATGATATTATTATGTCCTATTTTGTATTTTTACTTTATTTATGTGTACCTATAGTGAATACACATAATAGATCTATTTTATTTTAAAAATGATCTTTTAAGGACTTCGTCTCAATCCCCTTTCATTGAGGCATATTTGGTTTTATACACAACTTTATTTTATATGGTGTATAAACCCCTTTGACTTTTACATTTATTCAAAAGGAATATTTTTTATACGAAGCGTTTTGCTAAACGACAAAAGGGAATGTTTTTCTTTCCGTACTTATGCGGCGACAACGACTTCTCCGCCGCCGTGACCATTATTTGAGTTTCGGCTTCTTATACAAGCCATATTTTTTTTAATGAAAAATAAATACAAAGTTTTAACTTTCTTTTATTTTGGTATTGAAAATGGTTTTGAAAGCGTTTTTATTATATCAATGTGTTGTATTGATATCTTGTGATTGAAATGTGGAAATGTTATGTTTCTTTTATGCATGTTTTATGTGATACGATTATGTTATGGTTTATGATATGTTTAAACCTATTCATATGAGGATTGTATTGGACTTAATAAGTGACGGGTGGAGCCCGCTATAGCTCCTCGATGCATCGGTAGGTCTCATGAGACAACTAGACGTGGAATTGGCCGAGGCCCTTTCCCAATTTGATTTATGATTTTGGCCGAGGCCTTAATCATTTTAGACGTCTTGGCCGAGGCCTTGACAAAGTGTTTCAGAATGTCTGGCATTATACATTCCCTCATTATGAAAGTGGTTATTGATATTGCATGTGATTATTCGACCAGTAGAATATCCATGTGAAGAAGTGAATGGCATTATCTCATTTTACTTTTGCCATATTATGTTGAAGTTCATGTTTAAAAGGATTTTGTTTTGTTTATACATTGCCTTAATTGTTAATGATTATTTATGAAAGCTTCCGCATTATTGTTATCCTTACTGAGCATCTGAGCTCACCCCTTTCAATGTTTTAATATTTTCCAGGATGTGAAGAAGTATTTTATGAATGACCTGCAGGGATAGTCAGAAGAGGATATGAGTGTGGACTATGGAGACTTTTTTTGTTGTAGTTTTTCACTTTATGATGTAATGTAACGTTTACGAATGTATCTAGTGTTTCCAAGGCTACTAAACTAATCGGTCTTTCGAGACTTGATCTTTTGTGATCATGCCAATGTTACGAAGTAATGCACCGACTCTGGGTAGCTGGGGTCGGGGCGTTACATAGTTGGCCCCGGGTTGGTGACTATCATTGAGGATATAATAAATGCGTAGATGGGAGGCATTACCCTCTAAAAGAACACATGAAAATGGGATAGATAAGAAAAAATCCAACCAACTCCCACTCAAACTCTGATATAAAATAAAATCCAAATTGAACATATGAAATGACATTCAAGAACTACTATAACTAATGGGAAAATTGAAAGTACCAAAAGAAAAGTAAGGACAACAGAAACCACAAAGACCAAACAGCTCCTGTTAAACCCCAAGCTAGTAGTATAAATCCAAATCTCTAACCATATACAACTAACCTGAAAATAGTTTATATATATGTAGGGTGAGTATATCATAATACTCAATAGGATACTCCCCAGATACTCTCATACAAAAGATAATGTAATCATGCTAAATCATATTGAATAACAAGTCAAACTAACTCTTCAACTAAACAGGTATACTAAGTTACCAACCTCACCATGGATACTATCACCAAGTATCACATACAAGAGAATATAATATAATAAAGAATAACATGTGTACACCACTACCCCATCCCCACCGGTTTACAATTCTTCCCCAACATTGCACGTCCTGAGCATCTGTCTTAAAAAAGGCTATCCTATAGACACCTAGGTGAAGAACCACAATATGCACCTCATGAAAGACACCACCACATCCACATAACCAAAAGTAACTAGGTAGTTTATTAGATCCATCCCATCCTATATAATTTGTACTATACATTGGGTATTATTCCTCAATCCATCACAGGACATACACCGAGTAAGGATCCTCAAGCCATCACAACCTATACATGTTATACCTATAGTAGTCCTTAGTAAAATATATCTAGAATACATGTGTGTGAAGTAACCTCAATCCATTATAGACCTCTACACACATATATGGGTAAAAATAACTTTTGTTTATACAAATACAAATAACTATCAAGAGAAGAGAGTCGGGATAAAGGGGGTATTCATCTGTCCATCCTCCCAACAGGATATTAGGGAAAACACACCCCCCTCCCCTCGGGATCGAAATCCCTGGAGTGTTATTTTTCCTAATTGATAGGGTGGAGTAGTATATATAAACACAAAATTAAATGATATAATATAACTCAAAACCACACTATGGGCATAACCTAGTCTCATACTAAATTGTAACTAACATCTCTCGGACTCCATGCTGCCACTACTAAGACCAAATATCCTACAAGAACAAACCCATTTAAAGAGATACATTGAATTACTTTATCCATTTTTTATTAGTTTCAATTTAAATTAATTAAAACTTTAACCATTAATTAATCATTAATATTTTCCACATTTCATTTCATTACCATTGCAATAAATATTCATGCCCTCCAGGCATAAGCAAACCGAGTCCCCCGCTTCTTAGAATTATGGCATCGATATTGCATCCCAAAAAGCTCTAACCCCATGGGTTAAACATTTAATTTTTTTAAAAAAAAATTACATTCCATATTATGAGGTACTTTAGGAAAACATATTAAGATATCAAACAAGGTATACAACCAAGAACATCCATCTTCCTCAAGCAGTGAGGAAAAGGAAGAAGATAAACAAACAACCTAGCCATCAGCCGAACAACAGATGAAAACAGTCATGCAACATTCATATCAATGGGTAAGCCTAGTTTCAACTCATTATGTAATTATTGATGTCCTCCCCAACACCCACATGCATATCTTTATGAATACCTCCATCACAAGAATCAATTGATACCACAACAACCGGGCCTCACTTCTCTATATACCACAAAATCCTTCTAGGATCATCCATATCAGGCTCACATCACATCTAGTCCTTCCCATTATATATACCACAATATTTATCCAGGATCAGCCATCCCAAGCTCTCCTAACATCATAATCAGTGGGAAACAAACCTTGAAACCAAACTCTTGGCCATAAAGAAAGGCATCCAACCTTCACACGCAACAAGCTCTCATGGTTCCAAAACACAAGGCACTTGTCCTTTACAATAAATTAGGAAACTCGGGCCCTATAAAGGCATTATCATTTATCACACAATAGGTTATTATTTCACCTTTAATTAACTGATTCATTATTTACATTCTCCAATTAGGGGTAACCTAACCAGAAAGCTAGTACAAGTTGTCTCAAATTTTTTAAATAATTAATTTAACATGCCTTTAATTATTTTACTGAAAATCATTGGCATGCTTTAAACTTTTAATAAATTCCATTAACATGTGTAATATCAATTCGTTTAAACATGTTTTCATCATTAATATTACAAAACCACGAATTCATTAAACATGCCTCTTTAATATTTTATCCAATTAATTAACAATTAATTTTTTATTTATGTTCTTTACCAATTCCACATTATAAAAAATGAATAACAAGCACAAAATAGATACCACACTATATAGAAATTCAAGATGAAACCCATTATGATAGTACAAACAACAACATTTCCATTTGATCAATACCAATTCTTTAATATGGTTCAAGTAAATATTAATTTAATTTCATTTTGATATGAGGGGGTAAATCATGATATCTCTATGATTGCATGTAAATAAATATATAATCAAAAAATACCTTACCTCAAAAAGTGTGTCAACATTATTTTCATGAGAACCAACCAACACTACGGATCCCAATTTCCTATCCTGCACAAAATGTATCCACCTGAGGAAGTTGCACCACAACCATGCCAACAAAAAACCAACAAAACCTCTTTAGAAACATTTATATCAATACCCATCACATGTAAAGGAGGAATGAGAAGAAAAAGATTGAAGAAACCACAAGAATAGAGGTAGAACATACCTTGGATCGAAGAAGGATCGAAGGATGGAATCTATAGATTGATCCATGACAAAGGAATCCCCAAAACATCGAAGAAGGGGTTGTTGGGTCACCTAAAATCAAAATAGTGATGTTGTAGTAGTAGGGTTTGACAAAACTGAGTTGCTGAAAATGTTTAAAACATACAGTATCTAGGATTTACATAATGTGTAATACCCTTTATTAATGTGCAATCCTCATTTTTCAATTTCTACTAAAATTCATGTTGACCTTTTTATTTTTATACCCCGATTTGTTACACATCATGATCTAGTTAGAATAATCCTGGAAACCCACTTTCATGTTGTGTAAATGTTTACATGAAATAAAATATCCCTTCTTCCATATTTTAGCAGCCAAACTCTTTTAGAATTATTTTTATCCTCCTCATAGCACCTCGGTCTTTAGAAACATGAAAAGGGTCAATCCGTGTGGATTTGGGCCCTTAAAACACTTCACATCCATTTAAAATAGTTTGAAATTAATGAATTCTAAAAACGATAGAAGTATTTGAATATCTTTAATTCTAGATATCGTTGCATAGTTTTATTCATAATCTATTCTCTATTATTGATTATATCCCTTAGCAATAAGTCTAGGTTTTTTTCTAACTATTATTTTATTTTCATCACATTTACTCTAAAATGTTCATTTTACTCTAATTATAGAAGTTTATTTAGGTCATTCAATGAAAGTACGTAATTGGTTCCTTTCAAAATCATTGAATTTATCTTTCATTGATTTAATCCAATACTCATCACCTAAATCCTCATATAGATTATTAGGTTCAAATCGGGATAAAAAATCTAGATGCTCAATTTCTTTTTCAAAGAACATCTAGCCCCAACTGGTTTATCTACATCACCAATGGTAATTTCACTAGGATGATTCCTAAAGAACAACTGAATTCTTAGGTATTAAAAAGTATGTTCTTCAATAATATGTATAAAATATTCTTGAGGAATAACTTCAGAAACATATTCATGGGTTATATCTTTATGAGGAGAAATTTATAACAAAGGGATCATTCTCATCAAAATTAACATGCATTGTTTCCTCAACAATACAATAATTTTAATTAAAAACTCTATAAACCTTAATAGTAGTGGAATAACCTAAAAAATTCCTTCATCGGATTTTAGTGCTAATTTAGGTAAGTTACCTTTAGTATTCAGAATGAATACTTTTTAACCAAAAACATTGAAGTAATAAACTTTTGGTTTTCTTCCTTTCCACAACTCATAGTGTTTTATTATGAAAAGTTCTAATTAAAACTCTATTTATAGTACAATATCCAATACTAATTACTTCAACCCAAAAATGTTTAGAAACTAATTATTCACTCAACATGGTTTTCGTAATCTCTGTAAGAAATCCATTTCTTATTTTAACTACACCATTTTGATGTGGTTTTATAAGAGCTAAAAAGTTATATTCAATACCTTTATTAATATAAAAAGTATAAAAATCAGAATTTTAACATTCTAAAACATTACCACTATGAATAGTTATTAAGGATATGTTTTTTACTTTTAAATCTATATAAACAAAATTAAATAACTAAAGGCTTCGGATTTCTTTATAAGAAAATAGAACCATGTGTATCATGTTTAATCATCAACTAAGATATATTAATATTATTTTACACCAATACTTATATTTCGTGTATGAACAAATAATTTCATGTGCACTAACTATATAGATTCAAAAATTGAGAATTTAGTAATATATTTAAAACGTTACTTATGTTGGATACCAAATTGACAAGGGAAAAAACAATTTAAGTATCAATCTTGATTTTTATTAGATCATTAACAAATAATTTCCTTATAAAATTAGATAAGTTTATAAGGTTATGGTGTATTATAATTCCATTCAATAACTAATATTTTTCTTATATTTCACTAAGTTAGTGTAAATAATGGATATTTATGTCTTCTATGTTTAGTTTATAAACATTCTCATATCGATTGTCATAAAGAATAAATTCATCCTTGGAAATTTGTATTATAAATTTATCATTCCTAAAGTTCACAAGGAAACCTTCATCAGATAATTGAATTATTCTTATAAGGTTATCCTTATGTCCTACAACAAATAAAAAATTTTAAATAAGACCTTTTCTAAGAAGTAAAATGCTACCTATACAAATTATTTCTTCTTGAGCATTATCTCTAAAAGTTACTTTTCCAACTTTCATCTTGATAATATTATTGAAGAAATATTTATTTTTGGTAATGTTTATGGAACATAGACTATCCATGTAAAAAATATTTTTATTTTTAGTACTATCTTAATTTTCCTGAAAACAAAAGAATTATTTTTTAAAAACCCAAACCTTTTTGGGTCTTGTATATCAGAAAATAGAATGTTCAGTAAATACATATTTCTAAATTTAACATTTTTGGAAAATGATATTTTTTTTTTGAAAAATAATCCTTATGAAATCCTGAAAATTTTACTCTTTTCAATGAATAATTTTTCTTATAGTGATCGCTACTTTGGAACTAAGTGGATAAAGGTTCACTTTTGGGAACAAAGTAATTGGTGCTAAAAATAGGTTTCTTAATTGTAAAACTCATTCCAAAATTAATACTATTGGAACTGGAAAATGTGTCCATAGAATTCACCTAATGCTTCAAAACACGATCTCAGAGCATATCTTATTTCTCAGGATTTGATTTGACTGGTCGTGGAGCCCAAACAGAGTTACAAATTAGAAGTTATGGTTGTTTGAAGTTAGGCTGAAAAACTGGTTCGCGAAGCCCATTTGTAGAGCTCCCTCCATGGCCACGCGAACGTATGTTCTTCACAACATTCTTTTCCCTTCATGGTTCACAAATCTCCCCATGTGTACATATGTGCTTCGTGGTGCCTATTTCCCTTTGTGGTTTATAGAGCTCCTCGCGTGAACGTATCTCCTCCACAGTGTCTCATTCCCTTTGTGGAGTAGACCACGAACATATCTTCTATGCAGTGTCCTATTCCCTTTATGGAGTCGACTCTGAACGTATCTCCTCAATATCTTCCCATTTCCTTCATATCTCCTAGTTGTTCTCTACGAAAAATCCCACCAGCATTCTTTGCTTATAAATATCAGGCTCACCCAACCCCCATAAACATAGTTATGCTGCCCATTCGGTGGTCGATCTCCCATTTTTCAGTGCTCCTGAGAACTAAAAATGGATTCCCTTCCTAAAGAGTCATATTCCCATCATGAAATAGGGATCCCCATTTGGGTTTATCGAGGCTCCTCAAATTATTAAGCCTTCATAAAGCACTCTCTAAATAATGAGATCTTTGCTAAGGCAAATCCCTACTCTACCAAAGTCATGATTTTAAGAATCACCCATCCTTTGGGAATCATGATCCTTCGTGAGACCCTAATATCTGTGAATCTGTAGCCTTTTCAATACCTTGATTTATATGAAGCTCCTTCATGAATCCCTGTCCTTAGTGAAGTTCCTAACTTCACTCCTACTGGTCCATACTACGGGGGTTACACCCCCACTCTGGATCAATGCCAACCTACGGTCCTTTCCCTTTGGGATCATCCCTTCACTACCATCACTAAACCCCAGGAAAAACAAGAGTCACATTGGAGACTTTTCAGGTCAGGGCACCAACATTTTACATTGTGCCTTTATGCACACCCACCTTGTCACACCCGGTTTTTTTGTCTTTGTATTGATCCGGTCCATTTGAAATCCTGGTCCTTTGCATGAGTATTTGGTGAGATGAATCTTGAGTTTTTAAGTTTAATATATGTATAACCACCTTAATTTGGGATCCCCATTGCTTGTTTAGGAGTATTTTAATAAAGGGTGGTTATTTCATGATTTGGGCCAACCGTGAGCCCATTTCCTGTTTTAAAAACCGAATTTGTTTCTTTTATAACTCTTTTTTTCATCCTTTTTCACCCATTAAACATCCAACTTGTCCTATACTGATATATTAAAACTTATTTATCATTTTTTACCCCATATAAATTCATAAGCATGGTGAATTTGGGTTACTTATTTAGGTATTGGGTCAGCCCATGGGCCCATTTCCTGTTTTAAAAAAAATAATTCGTTTCTTTTATATCATTTTCATTTTTTAATATTTTTCGGTTATTCCACCTCCCCCTAGAATCCAATAACCCTATCCTCACCCTCATAATCTATTTTCCCTCTTTGGAGATCATATGGGTCGCGTATTAGGGTGAAAATGCTCAGGATACCTCAAATCATCCAGAATTGATAAGGTAAATAGTATCATTCATAAATCAATCAATTCGTACTATTTTGGCCACCAAACTTCTTTCCCTGGTTCCTCCAGACCATATGAGTCTCTCCAAGAAGTTTCAATCCATTACCGTCTCTCTAGGGTTGCAGATCTAATGGAATACAAAAAGTTTTCTATGGTGAAAGGTGAGATTCCATCTCCTTTCTCCTTCCTCTTCCCCCTCCTTTCATTATTTCTTGGATTTATATTGTCCCCTAGTATTGATCGAACTAGGGTTTTGTTATACCATGTTTTTTTATGGTGTTTCTTCTTGTTTAGGTATTTTATTTATAGTTTTAGGGTTTATAAACCCACGGTGGGTGATTTCGGGTGTGCGTTTCAATTACGCCAAGGATTTGAGGTAGGATATCCCTTGAACATGCCTTTATCATTAAAGTTTAATCATTTTAATATTTTCCTAAACTTATATAAATGTTTATTATTGTTTTTAATCCTTTGGATAATTTTCTTGGTGTGAAAAGTGGTTGTTTAATCATTTTTTTGTGAAAGGTACTGTTGTTTTGTCATGAAAGTGCTCAACAAGTGTTTATTTAAATGTTCCATTATCTTTTGAAAATATTTTGTGTGGTTTATAATCTGGTTTATGGTATTTTTAACATTTTATAGTATCTTGAATTAAAATATGACATTAAATTGGTGTTTTATTCCTTTTCACATACTTAAAATAAATTTTTTTGTTTAAAAAGGGCATGTCATGTGTTCGGTAAATAGCCCAGTTGGATTTTATGTGTGATGTGTGATTTAAAAGTTATTTTTTTGGATTTATAAATTAATTGGAAGAATTATAAATGGTATTTTTGGTTCCTTATATTGATTTCAAATTTTTATTTATTTTTACAAACAATTTGGTTTTGGTTTACAACATATTTTGGCCCGAGTTGCCCAAAAATGGACCATTTCACATCTTTATGAAAATGGTTGTGTTTTGAATATGTAACATGAGTATTATAAGAGATTTATGAATGTGTTTTTCTGATGTAAATGGTTTTTATACAAATCCTTAATAAAAATAAAATTCATACCTTCATCAAATGTTAGTTTTGAGAAAATGTTTAAAGGCTCGTTTGGCATTTCCTAAAAAATGAAGGAGTGTTTTACTTGTATATATCAAGTTGTGCAATTGGGATTGTTTTATGGTCCATGAAATGATTTTATTAAATGTTTTTAGGGATTCCAAGTCTTATTTGGTATGGTTTTGATGTTTTTTTATAATTTAAAGAGTGTTTTTGAAGAGTTTTATGTGCAAAGCCTCAATACACTTCATGAAATTGTTTTATGAAAATATTTAGCAGTTTGTTGATTCGTGTAAGAAATGTGAAGAAATTTTATGGGATGTTTGTGTTTTTATGTTTTTGAATGGAATTTTGATTTGAAATTTGTATTTGATAATATTTGTAACTTTATTGAGCACTAAAGGGAATCCCAGGTATCTAGGTGGGCAGACGTGTACTAGTATGCTAGTGATTCTGTGGGGTTTGGCCTCTGTTTCACGTAGCAAGTTTGATGATGACAACACTAACTAAACAATGATGATGATGATGATTAGGGACCACTGTGTTATGGGTATGTTCCCTACTAGTGGCTCGTGCATGAGAACGGATATTTATTATGGTTACTTTCACCGAGATATGAGGTACATGGGGCTCACAACTAACGAGTGCCTAGGGGTGTTCCTATGACTAGTGCTCATTGGCTATTTTGTACTCACTGTCGGCATACGGTGTGTTTGGATGGTAAATTCAGTAGTATGTGTTATTTATTTAAAAGTTAAAATTCTTTAAAGTATCCCTCTTGAAAACTATTTTCATTTTGAAGTTTCACCTCTTTGAAAAAAATTGTTACTTGCATTTTTGTTTATTAAACATGCATGTTTTTTTCTGATAATTATTATAGCATGGAACCTCATTTGAAAACCATACTTTCATATCTTTAATTTAAAACTATAAATTGATGTTTCTTTTATTTTAATGGAATGTGCATTGGGAATAGAATATCGGGCTAACCTACTGAGTTTTAATACTCACGCCTATAGTTTTCTTCTTTTTTTATCCCTTGTGCAGGTTTCATCTTGAGTTCGATCACCTTGGGCGACATTTGATCATTGTGTTGGAGAGTGACCAGAAGTGTCACATGGAGTTATTTGTTCATCGAGATTGTTTAGTTGAGTTGTTGGTTTTGTTCTACTTTTAGTTTCTTGTACGAATAATATTTTGTTCAATTTTTATATAAATTCATTTTGGGTTGTCCCTTTATTTCCGCTATTTGTTTGATTGTTTATATATGGAAGAAATTGGTCCCTTGTGTACTCTATTGATGACCTTGGTGCTTGTATCCAACCCGGGAGGATCGGGAATGCCTCTCGGGACTTGTCACGGGCTGGCCTGGGTGACTGGTTCAGGGTCGACTCAGACCGGTTCGTGACAAAATGGTATCAGAGGAGGTCAGATCTTAGCAGACTTTTATTTTTAGATCGCCCTTGTTATTTTGGGGATGTCAAGGTAGATGGAGTAGGATTTTTGGGACTTGAGGGGTAAGTACAAGAAGAGCGTTGCGAACTCTTTCTTGTTCTAATACTCGGGTTTCCATGGGAAGTCTGGTTTTATTAGTGTCCTTTGTTCTGGTTGATTTTTTGGTGTTGGGATATGACAAGGGGAGTCTGACTAATGGCCTCTGTGAGCTCACAGGGCCGGGCAAGCCATGTGGAGCTGGGTAATGGTCCTAATAAGTCTCTCTGTTTTGGTGTTGTGTTTGGCATATGGCCGCCAACCATATGGTCAAGCCACCCACCGACACTAGTTCTCTTTTTTGGGTCTCTTGGACCTTTCTTGAATTCTAAATTTTTCTTTTTAAAATCCTTGTGTGAGAATTGTGGAAATGGGTTTTAAAGGAAGTATTAGATTTTGAAAAGTGAAAAGGGGGGTTTTCAAAAATTAAATATAAGAATGGTTTTGGAAGGTTGTGTTTTTGTAAAAAAAATGGAGGGAAGTGGAAATGATCTAAAGGGATTGGATTATCCATAATCTATACTTGTGGTTTGTTGAAATAAAATGTTTTGAAATTGTGAATCATTTTAAGGTGATTCTGGATCTTTTTTTAAAATGGGGTATTTTGGGATGTTAAAAAGTTTTTGAATCGGATAAATTAGTTTTGGAAATTGGTTTTGATCGATTCGTGTTTTACTAGAAAGGGTATTGGTCTCAATGGAACTCGGATTATGAAAATATACCTTGCTGATTTTTTTTTAAATGGGAAGGGGTTATTTGGAGTGTCTTGGTTATTTAAAAAGTTTTTAATAATGAAAGGGGTATGTTTTTAAGAAAATGGTTCTTAATTAATTGTGGTTTTTTTTGAAATATGAAAAGGTTTTTTGACTTGGTGGTTGGTGTTCCTTTTGAAGGTAAATTTTATTTTGGAATGATGTTGTTTTGTTTTAGCTTGTGGTGTTTTCATGTGTGCTCACATGCATGGTTTTATTTATATCTGGAAGGATCGCCTATATGGTATGGTGGTTGGGTGCCTGGGGTGGCATGGAAATGTGCATGTGGGTGAGACTTAATGAAACACCATTGGTGAATTTGGAAACCCACCAAGTTAGTTTTTTTTTCAAAATTGTTTTCAACTGAAAAATTGTGGCATTTTTCAAAACCAATGGTTATGTGGCTTGATTTTTATGTGTCTTAGAAGATTTTTTTATTTGGTTAGCTTTCTTGTGATCTAGAATTCATACTCTTGTTGTATCTTGAGATGAGATCTTATTGATGGCTCGGTTTTGGAGTGATTTTCATTGGGTTTCTAAGGATGTGTTTGATGTTGTGATGTGGCCATGGATAGTTCTCTGTTGGAAATATTTCCTGCTGATCAACCTAAGGATTCATTTCAAATGTTAAATCCACCTCTTTTGATGATTCCTAAACCTGTTTGTTGGAATAGAGAGCTGTTTGGGATCTATTAAAAGTGCTTCTAGGTCGTGATAATTCTATTGTAGATAGTAGTTCTGTTCGGGGATGTTGATGTGTTTTGTCGTATTCCTTGTCCGTTCTACCCCTCATTTAGAGTGAGACAAAATTTTGATATGTATCTATGAGTTCCTATTTAGATGAAGGTTTTTGTTTGGTGATCAGGTGAGGTTTTTTTGAGTGGTGTGATCCTTATCACCTGACTGTGGTGCAGCAAATGCTTCAAGAATCAGGGCTCCAGCCATAGGCCTTAGAGTGAAGCTTTTAACGCAGTCAGGAAACTGACAGAGGTGTGGAATGCTCGATTAGGATCCTTCCTCTTCTTTTTTGGTAATTTAGTTTCTATGTCAATGTTTTGGTTCCTCATTTCTGTGAATTTCCCTTTGTCGTAAGAAGCGTGGTGGATTTAACCCCTCACACAGTGTCTAGGGTTATGCCTTCATGGATGTGGGTTTCGATCAATGTCCCTGTGTGGACCTCCTGTGAAAATAGGGTGGTGTCTTGGTGTTACCTATTCATAGGTGGAGGGTTTTGGGTAGTTTATTTGTTTCCTTTGTGGTTTCATTGGCAAAATTATCGGGTCCCCTTCCCTCCCCTCCCTGATTGGTGGGGGTCCAGATCCCCGTTGAAAGTCTTGGCCCAGTTCTTGTGCCCTCTATTCGTAAGTGGGTGGTATAGATGTCCATGTTGTAACCCTATTAACTTGTTATTTTAGGTTTTTGTAGGAGAGTTTTTTTGGGCTTGTGTGAGTGACGCCCAATTCTAGATCATGTTGAATTCTTGATTGTTCGTTGCTAGTTGGTTTCTAATGGTGGGGAGACCCACCATGGGTCTCCTGGATTTTCATCTTAAGAACATTTCTAGTTCTAGTTGTTTCTTAATAGTGGGGAGTCCATTATATAATTCCTTGGAATATTTGGGTTTCATGAGTTCTCTTTGTTTTGGGTGATGGGTGGGTTCATTGGGAGAAGTCCCAACAATCGGGTTCTTGGCTTGGTTGTGGAGGTGGTGGCTTGATTTTTCCAATGATTTTCCGGAAGTGGTTATGAGTAGTGTGTTTTTTTATTGACCTAGATGATTAACATCCATTGATGGTTGATGATATTTATTTTTATTGAGAGTCTGGATAATGTTGATAGGTATTCCTTAGGTGGTTATTTTTTATCCGGAAAGTGTTATGGATTTTGGGGGGCGGAAAGTTTTAATGGTGGGGAGAATTTTCACACCCAATTTGTTTTTGTCTTTGTATTGATCTGGTCCATCTGAAATACCGATCCTTTTCATGGGTATTTGGTGAGATTAATCTTGAGTTTTTAAGTTTCATATATGTATAACCACCCTAATTTGGGATCCCCATTGCTTGTTTAGAAGTATTTGAATAAAGGGTGGTTATTTCATGATTTGGGCCAACCGTGAGCCCATTTCCAGTTTTAAAAACCGAATTTGTTTCTTTTATAACTCTTTTTTTTCATCCTTTTTCACCCATTCAACTTCCAACATGTCCTATACTGATATGTTAAAACTTCTTTATCCTTTTTGACCCCATAGAAATTCATAAGCATGGTGAATTTGGGTTACTTATTTAGGTATTGGGCCAGCCCATGGGCCCATTTCCTGTTTTAAAACACATAATTTGTTTCTTTTATATAATTTTCATTTTTTAATATTGTTAGGTAATTCCACCTCCCCATCGAATCCAATAACCCTATACTCACCCTCATAATCGATTTTCCCTCTTTGGAGCTCATATGGGTCGCATATTAGGGAGAACATTCTCAGGATACCTCAAATCATCCAAAATTGAAAAGTAAAATAGTATCATTCATAAATAAATCAATTTGTACTCTTTTGGCCACCAAACTTCTTTCCCTGGTTCTTCCAGACCTTAGGAGTCTCTCCAAGAAGTTTCAATCTATTCCCTTCTCTCTAGGGTTGCAGATCTAATGGAAGACGAAGAGTTTTCTATGGTGAAAGGTGAGATTCCTTCTCCTTTCTCCTTCCTCTTCCCCCTCCTTTCATTATTTCTTGGATTTATATTGTCCCCTAGTATTTATCGACCTAGGGTTTTGTTATACCATGTTATGGTGTTTCTGTTTTTTTAGGTCTGGTCTTTATAGTTTTAGGGTTTATAAACCCACAGTGAGTGATTTTGGGTCTGCGTTTCAATTACGCCAAGGATTTGAGGTAGGATATCCCTTGAACATGCCTTTATCATTCAATTTTCATCATTTTAATATTTTCCAAAACTGATATAAATGTTTATTATTGTTTTTAAGCATTTGGATAATTTTCTTGGTGTGCAAAGTGGTTGTTTAATCATTGTTTTGTGAAAGGTAGTGTTGTTTTGTCATGAAAGTACTCAATAAGTGTTTGTTTAAATGTTCCATTATCTTTTGAAAATATTTTTTGTGTTTTATAATCTGGTTTATGGTATTTTTAACATATTATAGTATCTTGAATGAAAGTATGACATTAAATTGGTGTTTTATTCTTTTTCACGTACTTAAAATAAATTGTTTTGTTTAAAAAGGGCATGTCATGTGTTCGGTAAATAGCCCAGTTGGCTTTTATGTGTGATGTGTGATTTAAAAGTTATTTGTTTGGATTTATAAATGAATTGGGAGAATTTTAAATGGTATTTTTGGTTCCTTATATGTATTTCCAAATTGGATTTGTTTTTACCAACAAGTGGTTTTTTGGTTTACAACATATTTTGGCCCGAGTTGCCCAAAAATGGACCGTTTCACATCTTTATGAAAATGGTTGTGTTTTGAATATGTAACATGAGTATTATAATAGATTTATGAATGTGGTTTTCTGATGTAAATGGTGTTTATACAAATCCTAAATAAAATTAAAATCCATACCTTCGTCAAACGTTATTTTTGAGAAAATGTTTAAAGGCCCATTTGGAATTTCCTAAAAAAATGAAGGAGTGTTTTACTTGTATATACCAAGTTTTGAAATTGGGATTGTTTTATAGTCCATTAAATGATTTTATTAACTGTTTTTAGGGCTTCCAAATCTGATTTGGTATGTTTTTGATGTGTTTTTATAATTGAAAGAGTGTTTTTGAAGAGTTTTATGTGCAAATCCTCAATACACTTCATGAAATTGTTTTCCGAAAATATTTAGCGGTTTGTTGATTCGTGTAAGAAATGTGAAGAAAGTTTATGTGATGTTTTTTTTTATGATTTGGGAATGTAATTTTGATTTGAAATGTGTATTTTATAATATGTGTAACTTTATTGAGCACTAAAGGGAATCTCGGGTATCTAGGTGGGAGGACGTGTACTAGTATGCTAGTGATTCTGTGGGGTTTGGCCTCTGTTTCACGTAGCAAGTTTGAAGATGACAACACTAACTAAACTATGATGATGATGATGATTGGGGACCAATGGGTTATGGGTATGTTCCCTACTAGTGGCTCGTGCACGAGAACAGATATTTATTATGGCTACTTTCACCGAGATATGAGGTGCCTGGGGCTCACAACTAACTAGTGCCTAGGGGTGTTCCCTTGACTAGTGCTCATTGGCTATTTTGTACTCACCGTCAGCATACGGTGTGTTTGGTTGGTAAATTCAGTAGTATTTGTTATTTATTTAAAAGTTAAAATTCTTTAAAGTATCCCTCTTGAAAACTATTTTCATTTTGAAGTTGCACCTCTTTGAAAAAAATTGTTACTTGCATTTTTGTTTATTAAACTTGCATGTTTTTTTCTGATAATTATTATAGCATGGAACCTCATTTGAAAACCATACTTTCATATCTTGAATTTAAAACTATAAATTTTTGTTTCTTTTATTTTAATGGAATGTGATTTGGGAATATAATATCGGGCTAACCTACTGAGTTTTAATACTCACGCCTATAGTCTTCTTCTTTTTTAGCCCTTGTGCAGGTTTCATCTTGAGTTCGATCACCTGGGGCGACATTTGATCATTGTGTTGCAAAGTGACCAAAAGTGTCACATGGAGTTATTTGGTCATCGGGATTATTCATTTGAGTTGCTGGTTTTGTTCTAATTTTAGTTTCTTGTACAAATAATATTTTGTTCAATTTTTATATAAATTCATTTTGGGTTGTCCGTTTATTTCCGCTGCTTGTTTGATTGTTTATATATGGGCGAAATCGTTCCCTTGTGTACTCTATTTATTCCCTTGGTTCTTATCTCTAACCCGGGAGGATCGGGAATCCCTCTCGTGACTTGTCACGGGCTAGCCTGGGTGATCGGTTCCGGGTCGACTCAGACCGGTTCGTGACAAAATGGTATCAGACGAGGTCAGATCTTAGCAGACCTTTCTTTTTAGAGCACCCTTGTTATTTTGGGGATGTCAATGTAGATGAAGTAGGATTGTTGGGACTTTAGGGGTAAGTTCAAGAAGAGCGTCACGAACTCGTTCTTGTTTTAATACTCGGGTTTCTATGGGAAGTCCGGTTTTATTAGTGTCCTTTGTTCTGGTTGATTTTTTGGTGTTGGGATATGACAAGGGGAGTCTGGCTAATGGCCTCCATGATCTCATAGGGCCTGGAAAGCCATGTGGAGCTGGGGAATGGTCCTAATAAGTCTCTCTATATTGGTGTTGTGTTTTTCATATGGTCGCCAACCATATGGTCAAGTCACCCACCGACACTAGTTCCCTTTTTTTGGGTCTCTTGAACCTTTCTTGAACTGAATTTTGGTTTTTAAAATCCTTGTTTGAGAGTTGTGGAAATGGGTTTTAAAAGAAGGATTAGATTTTGAAAAGTGAAAAAGGGGGTTTTCAAAAATTAAATATAATAATGGTTTTGGAAGGTTCTGTTTTTGTAAAAAAAATGGAGGGAAGTGGAAGTGATCTAAAGGGATTGGATTATCCATAATCTAAACTTGTGGATTGTTGAAATAAAATGTTTTGAAATTGTGAATCATTTTAAGGTGATTCTGGATCTTTGTTTTAAATGGGGTATTTTGGGATGTTAAAAAGTTTTTGAATCGGATAAATTAGTTTTGGAAATTGGTTTTGATCGGTTGGTGTTTTACTAGAAAGGGTATTGGTCTCAATGGACCTCGGATTATGAAAATATACCTTGCTGGTTTTTTTTAAAAAAATGGGAAGGGGTTGTTTGGAGTGGCTTGGTTATTTAAAAAGTTTTTAAAAATGAAAATGGGTAGTTTTTTAAGAAAATTTTTCTTAATGAATTGTGGTTTTTTTTTGAAATATGAAAAGGTTTTTTGACTTGGTGGTTGGTGTTACTTTTGATGGTAAATTTTTTTTTGGAATGATGTTGTTTTGTTTTAGCCTGTGGTGTTTTCATGCGTGCTCACATAAATGGTTTTATTTGTATCTGTAAGGATGGCCTATATGGTATTGTGGTTGGGTTCCTGGGGTGGCATGGAAATGTGCATGTGGGTGAGACTTAATGAAACACCATTGGCGAATGTGGAAACCCACCAAGTTAGTTTGTTTTTTCAAAATTGTTTTGAACTGAAAATTTGTGGCCTTTTTTTAAACCAATGGTTATGTGGCTTGATTTTTATATGCCTTAGAAGATTTTTTTATTTGGTTAGCTTCCTTGTGATCTATAATTCATACTCTTGTTGTATCTTGAGATGAGATCTTGTTGGTGGCTCAGTTTTGGAGTGATTTTCAATGGGTTTCTAAATATGTGTTTGATGTTGTGATGTGGCCATGGATAGTTATCTATTGGAAATATTTCCTGCTGATAAACCTAAGGATTCATTTCAAATGTTAAATCCACATCTTTTGATGATTCCTAAACCTGTTTGTTGGAATAGAGAGCTGTTTGGGATCTATTAAAAGTGATTCTAGGTCGTGATAATTCTATTGGACAGAGTAGTTGTGTTCGGGGATGTTGATGTGTTTCGTCGTATTCCTTGTTCGTTCTACCCCTCATTTGGAGTGAGAAAAAATTTTGATATGTATCTATGAGTTCCTATTTAGATGAAGGTTTTTATTTGGTGATCAAGTGAGGTTTTTTTGAGTGGAGTGATCCTTGTCACCGGACTGCGATGCAGCAAATGCTTCAACAATCAGGGCTCCAGCCATAGGCCTCGGAGTGAAGCTTTTCACGCAATCAGGAAATCGACAGATGTGTGGAATGCTAGATTAGGATCCTTCATCCTTTGTTTTGGTAAGTTGGTTTCTATGTCAATGTTTTGGTTCCTCATTTCTGTGAATTTCCCTTTGTCGCAATAAGTGTGGTGGATTTAACCCCTCACACGGTGTCTAGGGTTATGCCTTCATGGATGTGGGTTTCGATCAATGTCCCTGTGTGGACCTCCTGTGAAAATCGGGTGTGGTATTGGTGTTACCTATTCATTGTGGAGATTTTTAGGTAGTTTCTTTGTTTCTTTTGTGGTTTTAGTGGCCAAATTATTTGGTCCCCTTCCCTCCCCTCCCCGAGTGGTGGGGGTCCAGATCCCTGCTGAAGTCTTGGCCCAGTTCTTGTGCCCTCTATTCGGAAGTGGGTGGTATAGATGTCCATGTTGTAACCATATTAACTTGGTATTTTATGTTTTTGTAGGAGAGTTTTTTTGGGCTTGTGTGAGTGAGTACCAATTCTAGCTCATGTTGAATTCTTATCTGTTCGTTGCTAGTTGGTTTCTAATGGTGGGGAGACCCACCATGGGTCTCCTGGATTTTCATCCTAAGAACATTTCTAGTGCTAGTTGTTTCTAAATAGTGGGGAGTCCGTTCTAGAATCCCTTGTAATATTTGGGTTTTTTGAGTTCTCTTTGGTTTGGGTGATGGTTGGGTTTATTGGGAGAAGGCCCAACAATCGGGTTCTTGGCTTGGTTGTGGAGGTGGTGGCTTGATTTTTCCAATGATTTTCCGGAAGTGGTTATAAGTAGTGTGTTTTTTTATTGAGATAGATGATTAACATTCATTGGTTTTTTATGATATTTATTTTTATTGAGAGTCTGGATAATGTTTATAGGTAATCCTTAGGTGGTGATTTTTCAGCCGGAAAGTGTTATGGCTTTCTGGGGGCGGAAAGTTTTAATGGTGGAGAGAATTGTCACACCCTGTTTTTTTGTCTCTGTATTGATCTGGTCCATTTGAAATCCTAATCCTTTTCATGGGTATTTGGTGAGATTAATATTGAGTTTTGAAGTTTATTATATGTATAACCACCCTAATTTGGTATCCCCATTGCTTGTTTAGGAGTATTTGAATAAAGGGTAGTTATTTCATGATTTGGACCAACCGTAAGCCCATTTCCTATTTTAAAAACCGAATTTGTTTCTTTTATAACTCTTTTATTTTCATATTTTTTCACCCATTAAACTTAAAACTTGTCCTATACTAATATATTAAAACTTATTTATCCTTTTGGATCCCATATAAATTCATAAGCATGGTGAATTTGGGTTACTTATTTAGGTATTGGGCCAGCCCAGGGGCCCATTTCCTGTTTTAAAAAAAATAATTCATTTCTTTTATATCATTTTTATTTTTTAATATTTTTCGGTGATTCCACCTCCCCATTAAATCCAATAACCCTATACTCACCCTAATAATCGATTTACTCTCTTTGGAGCTCATATGGGTCGCGTATTAGGGCGAAAATTCTCAGGATACCTCAAATCGTCCAGAATTGACAAGGTAAATAGTATCATTCATAAATAAATCAATTCGTACTCTTTTGGCCACTAAACTTCTTTCCCAGGTTCTTCCAGACCTTATGAGTCTCTACAAGAAGTTTCAATACATTACCTTCTCTATAGTGGTGCAGATATAATGGAATATGAAGAGTTTTCTATGGTGAAAGGTGAGATTCCTTCTCCTTTCTCCTTCCACTTCCCCCTCCTTTCATTATTTATTGGATTTATATTGTCCCCTAGTATTGATCGACCTAGGGTTTTTTTATAACATGTTTTTTTATGGTGTTTCTGTTTGTTTAGGTCTGGTCTTTATAGTTTTAGGGTTTATAAACCCACAGCGGGTGATTTCGGGTGTGCGTTTCAATTACGCCAAGGATTTGAGGTAGGATATCCCTTACACATGCCTTTATCATTCAAGTTTCGTCATTTTAATATTTTCTTAAACTGATACAAATGTTTATTATTGTTTTTAAGCCTTTGTATAATTTTCTTGGTGTGCAAAGTTGTTGTTTAATCATTGTTTTGTGAAAGGTAGTGTTGTTTTGTCATGAAAGTGCTCAACAAGTGTTTGTTTAAATGTTCCATTATATTTTGAAAATATTTTGTGTGGTTTATAATTTGGTTTATGGTATTTTTAACATGTTATAGTATCTTTAATTAAAATATTACATTCATTTGGTGTTTTATTCCTTTTCACGTACTTAAAATAAATTGTTTTGTTTAAAAAGGGCATGTCATGTGTTGGGTAAATAGCCCAGTTGGATTTTATGTGTGATGTGTAATTTAAAAGTTATTTTTTTGCATTTATAAAAGAATTGGAAGAATGATAAATGGTATTTTTGTTTCCTTATACGGATTTCCAATTTGGATTTGTTTTTACAAACAAGTGGGTTTTTGGTTTACAACATATTTTGGCCTGAGTTGCCCAAAAATGGACCGTTTCACATCTTTATGAAAAGGGTTGTGTTTTGAATATGTAACATGACTATTATTAGAGATTTATGAATGTGTATTTCTTATGTAAATGGTGTTTATACAAATCCTTAATAAAATTAAAATGCATACCTTGGTCAAATGTTAGTTTTGAGAAAATGTTTAAAGGCCCGTTAGGCATTTCCTAAAAAATGAAGGAGTGTTTTACTTGTATATACCAAGTTGTGCAATTGGGATTATTTTATGGTCCATGAAATGATTTTATTAAATTTTTTTAGGGCTTCCAAATCTGATTCGGTATGGTTTTAATGTGTGTTTATAATTGAAAGAGTGTTTTTGAAGAGTTTTATGTGCAAAGCCTCAATACACTTCATGAATTTTTTTTACGAAAATATTTACCAGTTTGTTGATTCGTGTAAGAAATATGAAGAAAGTTTATGGGCGGTTTGTGTTTTTATGTTTTGGGAATGGAATTTTTATTTGAAATGTGTATTTGATAATATGTGTAACTTGATTGAGCACTAATGGGAATCCCGGGTATCTAGGTGGGAGGACATGTACTAGTATGCTAGTGATTCTGTGGGGGTTGGCATCTGTTTCACGTAGAAAGTTTGATAATGACAACACTGACTAAAATATGATAATGATGATGATTGGGGACCACTGGTTTATGGGTATGTTCCCTACTAGTGGCTCGTGCCCGAGAACGGATATTTATTATGGTTACTTTCACCGCGATACGAGGTACCTGAGGCTCACAACTAACGAGTGCCTAGGGGTGTTCCTGTGACTAGTGATCATTGGCTATTTTGTACTCACCATCGGCATATGGTGTGTTTGGTTGGTAAATTCAGTAGTATGTGTTATTTATTTAAAATTTGAAATTCTTTAAAATAGCCCTCTTGAAAACTATTTTCATTTTGAAGTTGGACCTCTTTGAAAAAAACTATTACTTGCATTTTTGTTTATTAAACATGCATGTTTTTGTCTGATAATTATTATAGCATGGAACCTAATTTATAAACCATAATTTCATATCTTGTATTTAAAACTATAAATTGATGTTTCTTTTATTTTAAAGGAATGTGCATTGGGAAAAGAATATCGGGCTAACATACTGAGTTTTAATACTCACACCTATAGTCTTCTTCTTTTTTAGCCCTTGTGCAGGTTTCATCTTGAGTTTGAACACCTTGGGTGATATTTGATCATTGTGTTGTAGAGTGAACAGAAGTTTCACATGGAGTTATTTGGTCATCGGGATTGTTCAGTTGAGTTGTTGGTTTTTTTCTACTTTTAGTTTCTTGTACAAATAATATTTTGTTCAATTTTTATATAAATTCATTTTGGTATGTTCGTTTATTTCGGCTATTTGTTTGATTGTTTATATATGGGCTAAATCGTTCCCTTGTGTACTCTAATGATTCCCTTGGTGCTTGTAGCCAACCCAGGAGGATTGGGAACACCTCTCGGGACTTGTCACGGGCAGGCCTGGGTGACCGGTTCAGGGTCGACTCGGACCGGTTCGTGACAAAATGGTATCAGAGGAGGTCAGATCTTAGCAGACCTTTCTTTTTAGAGAGCCCTTGTTATTTTGGTATGTCAAGATAGATAGAGTAGGATTGTTGGGACTTGATGGGTAAGTGCAAGAAGAGCGTCGCGAACTCTTTCTTGTTCTAATCCTCGGGTTTCCATGGGAAGTCCATTTTTATTAGTGTCCTTTGTTCTGGTTGATTTTTTGGTGTTGGGATATGACAAGGGGAGTCTGACTAATGGCCTCTATGAGATCATAGGGCCTGGAAAGCCATGTGGAGCTGGGGAATGCTCCTAATAAGTCTCTCTGTGTTGGTGTTGTGTTTGGCATATGGCCACCAACCATATGGTCAAGTCACCCACCGACACTAGATCCCGTTTTTTGGGTCTCTTGAACCTTTCTTGAATTCTGAATTTTTGTTTTTAAAATCCTTGTGTGAGAATTGTAGAAATGGGTTTTAAAGGAAGAATTATATTTTGAAAAGTGAAAAAGGGGGTTTTCAAAAATTAAATATAATAATGGTTTTGGAAGGTTTTGTTTTTGTAAAAAAATAGAGGGAAGTGGAAATGATCTAAATGGATTGGATTATCCATAATCTAACTTTGTGGTTTATTGAAATAAAATGTTTTGAAATTGTGAATAATTTTAAGGTGATTCTAAATATTTATTTTAAATGGGGTAATTTGGGATGTTAAAAAATTTTTGAATCGGATAAATTAGTTTTGGAAATTGGTTTTGATCTGTTGGTGTTTTACTATAAAGGGTATTGGTCTCAATGGACCTCGGATTATGAAAATATACCTTGCTGAATTTTTTTTAAAAAAAATGGGAAGGGGTTGTTTGGAGTGGCTTGGTTATTTAAAAAGTTTTTAAAAATGAAAAGGGGTAGGTTTTTAAGAAAATGGTTCTTAATGAATTGTGGTTTTTTTTTTAAATATGAAAAGGTTTTTTGACTTGGTGGTTGGTGTTCCTTTTGAAGGTAAATTTTTTTTTTGTAATGATGTTGTTTTGTTTTAGCCTGTGGTGTTTTCATGCGTGCTCACATGCATGGTTTTATTTATATCTGGAAGGATGGCCTATATGGTATGGTGGTTGGGTTCCTGGGTTGGCATGGAAATGTTCATTTGGGTGAGACTTAATGAAACACCATTGGTGAATGTGGAAACCCACCAAGTTAGTTTGTTTTTTCAAAATTGTTTTGAGCTGAAAAATTGTGGCCTTTTTTAAAACCAATGGTTATGTGGATTGATTTTTCTGTGTCTTAGAAGATTTTTTTATTTGGTTAGCTTCCTTGTGATCTATAATTCATACTATTGTTGTATCTTGAGATGAGATCTTGTTGGTGGCTCGGTTTTGGAGTGATTTTCATTGGGTTTCTAAAGATGTGTTTGATGTTGTGATGTGGCCACGGATAGTTCTCTGTTGGAAATATTTCCTACTGATCAACCTAAGGATTCATTTCAAATGTTAAATGCACATCTTTTGATGATGCCTAAACCTGTTTGTTGGAATAGAGAGCTGTTTGGGATCTATTAAAAGTGCTTCTAGGTTGTGATAATTCTATTGGACAGAGTAGTTGTGTTCGGGGATGTTGATCTGTTTCGTCGTATTCCTTGTCTGTTCTACCCCTCGTTTGGAGTGAGACAAAATTTTGATATGTATCTATTAGTTCCTATTTAGATGAAAGTTTTTTTTGGTGATCAAGTGAGGTTTTTTTGAGTGGTGTGATCCTTATCACCTGACTGTGGTGTAGAAAATGCTTCAAGAATCAGGGCTCTAGCCATAGGCCTTGGAGTGAAGATTTTCACAAAGTCAGGAAATCGACAGAGGTGTGGAATGCTCAATTAGGATCCTTCCTCCTATTTTTTGGTAAGTTAGTTTCTATGTCAATTTTTTGGTTCCTCATTTCTATGAATTTCCCTTTTTCCCAACAAGCGTGGTGGATTTAACCCCTCACACAGTGTCTAGGGTTATGCCTTCATGGATGTGGGTTTCGATCAATGTCCTTGTGTGGACCTCCTCTGGAAATCAGGTGTGGTATTGGTGTTACCTATTCGTAGGTGTAGAGTTTTGGGTAGTTTATTTATTTCTTTTGTGGTTTTAGTGGCCAAATTATTGGGTCCCCTTCCCTCCCCTCCCCGAGTTGTGGGGGTCCAGATCCCTGCTGAAAGTCTTGGCCCAGTTCTTGTGCCCTCTATTCGGAAGTGGGTGGTATAGATGTCCATGTTGTAACCCTATTAACTTGGTATTTTATGTTTTTTTAGGAGAGTTTTTTTGGGCTTGTGTGAGTGAGGCCAAATTATAGCTCATGCTAAATTCTTGTTTGTTCGTTGCTAGTTGGTTTCTAATGGTGGGGAGACCCACCATGGGTCTCCTGGATTTTCATCCTTAGAACATTTATAGTGCTAGTTGTTTCTTAATAGTGGTGATTGCATTATAGAGTCCCTTGTAATATTTGGTTTTTGTGAGTTCTCTTTGGTTTGGGTGATGGTTGGGTTCATTGGGAGAAGGCCCAACAATCGGGTTCTTGGCTTGGTTGTGGAGGTGGTGGCTTCATTTTTCCAATGATTTTTCGGAAGTGGTTGTGAGTAGTGTGTTTTTTTATTGATCTAGATGATTAACATACATTTATGGTTGATGATAATTATTTTTATTGAGAGGATGAATAATTTTTATAGGTAATCCTTAGGTGATGATTTTTTAGCCGGAATGTGTTATGGATTTCTGGGGGCGGAAAGTTTCAATGATGGGGAGAATTGTCACACCCGGTTTTTTTGTCTTTGTATTGATCCGGCCCATTTGAAATCCAGATCCTTTTCATGGGTATTTTGTGAGATGAATCTTGTTTTTTTAAGTTTATTATATGTATAACCACCCTAATTTTGGATCCCCATTGCTTGTTTAGGAGTATTTGAATAAAGGGTGGTTATTTCATGATTTGGTCCAACCGTGAGCCCATTTCCAGTTTTAAAAACCGAATTTGTTTCTTTTATAACTCTTTTTTTTCATCCTTTTTCACCCATTAAACTTACAACATGTCCTATACTGATATATTAAAACTTATTTATCCTTTTGGACCCCATATAAATTCATAAGCATGGTTAATTTGGGTTACTTATTTAGGTATTGGGCCAGCCCATGGGCCCATTTTCTGTTTTAAAAAAATAATTCGTTTCTTTTATATCATTTTCATTTTTTAATATTTTTCAGTGATTAAACCTCCCCCGAGAATCCAATAACCCTTTCCTCACCCTCATAATCGATTTTCCCTCTTTGGATCTCATATGGGTCACGTATTAGGGTGAAAATTATCAGGATACCTCAAATCGTCCAGAATTGACAAGGTAAATTGTATCGTTCATAAATCAATCAATTCGTAATATTTTAGCCACCAAACTTATTTCCCTGGTTCTTCTAGACCTTAGGAGTCTCTCAAAGAAGTTTCAATCCATTCCCTTCTCTCTATGGTTTCATATATAATGGAAGACGAAGAGTTTTCTATGGTGAAAGGTGAGATTCATTCTCCTTTGTCCTTCCTCTTCCCCCTCCTTTCATTATTTCTTGGATTTATATTGTACCCTAGTATTGATCGAACTAGGGTTTTGTTATACCATGTTTTTTTATGGTTTTTCTGTTTGTTTAGGTCTGGTATTTATAGTTTTAGGGTTTATAAACCCACGGCGGGTGATTTCGGGTGTGCGTTTCAATTACGCCAAGGATTTGAGGTAGGATATCCCTTGCACATGCCTTTATCATTCAAGTTTCATCATTTTAATATTTTCCTAAACTGATATAAATGTTTATTATTGTTTTTAAGCCTTTGGATAATTTTCTTGGTGTGCAAAGTGGTTGTTTAATCATTTTTCTGTGAAAGGTAGTGTTGTTTTGTCATGAAAGTGCTCAACAAGTGTTTGTTTAAATGTTCCATTATCTTTTGAAAATATTTTGTGTGTTTTATAATCTGATTTATGGTATTTTTAACATTTTATAGTATATTGAATAAAAATATGACATTCAATTGGTGTTTTATTCCTTTTCACGTACTTAGAATAAATTTTTTTGTTTAAAAAGGGCATGTCATGTGTTCGGTAAATAGCCCAGTTGGATTTTATGTGTGATGTGTGATTTAAAAGTTATTTGTTTGTATTTATAAAAGAATTGGAAGAATTATAAATGGTATTTTTGGTTCCTTATATGGATTTCCAATTTGGATTTGTTTTTACAAACAAGTGGGTTTTTGGTTTACAACATATTTTGGCCCGAGTTGCCCAAAAATGGACCGTTTCACATCTTTATGAAAATGGTTGTGTTTTGAATATGTAACATGAGTATTATAAGAGATTTTTGAATGTGGTTTTCTGATGTAAATGGTGTTTATACAAATCCTTAATAAAATTAAAATGAATACCTTCGTCAAACCTTAGTTTTGAGAAAATGTTTAAAGGCTCGTTTGGCATTTCCTAAAAAATGAAGGAGTGTTTTACTTGTATATACCAAGTTGTGAAATTGGGATTGTTTTATGGTCCATGAAATGATTTTATTAAATGTTTTTAGGGCTTCCAAATCTGATTTGGTATGGTTTTGATGTGTTTTTATAATTGAAAGATTGTTTTTGAAGAGTTTTATGTACAAAGCCTCAATACACTTCATGAAATTGTTTTACGAAAATATTTAGCGGTTTGTTGATTCGTGTAAGAAATGTGAATAAGTTTTATGGGATGTTTGTGTTTTTATGTTTTGGGAATTTAATTTTTATGTGAAATGTGTATTTGATAATATGTGTAACTTGATTGAGCACTAAAGGGAATCTCGTGTATCTAGTTGGTCGGGCGTGTACTAGTATGCTAGTGATTCTGTGGGGTTTGGCCTCTATTTCACGTTGAAAGTTTGACGATGAAAAAACTAACTAAACTATGATGATGATTATTATTGGGGACCATTGGTTTATTGGTATGTTCCCTACTAGTGGCTCGTGCATGAGAACGGATACTTATTATGGTTACTTTCACCGAGATACGAGGTGCCTGGGGCTCACAACTAACTGGTGCCTAGGAGTGTTCCCGTGACTAGTGATCATTGGATATTTTGTACTCATCTTCGGCATAAGGTGTGTTTGGTTGGTAAATTCAGTAGTATGTGTTATTTATTTAAAAGTTAAAATTCTTTTAAGTAGCCCTCTTGAAAACTATTTTCATTTTAAAGTTGCACCTCTTTGAAAAAAATTGTTACTTGCATTTTTGTTTATTAAACATGCATGTTTTTGTCTGATAATTATTATAGAATAGAACCTCATTTGAAAACCATACTTTAATATCTTGAATTCAAAACTATAAATTGTTGTTTCTTTTATTTAAAAGGAATGTTCATTGGGAATAGAATATCGGGCTAACCTACTGAGTTTTAATACGCATGCCTATAGTCTTCTTCTTTTTTTATCCCTTGTGCAGGTTTCATCTTGAGTTCGATCACCTTGGGAGACATTTGATCATTGTGTTGGAGAGTGACTAGAAGTGTCACATGGAGTTAGTTGGTCATCGGGACTGTTCAGTTGAGTTGTTAGTTTTTTTCTACTTTTAGTTTCTTGTACAAATAATATTTTGTTCAATTTTTATATAAATTCATTTTGGGCTGTCCGTTTATTTACGCTGTTTGTTTGATTGTTTATATATGGGAGAAATCATTCCCTTATGTACTCTATTGATGCCCTTGGTGCTTTTTTCCAACCCAGGAGGATTGGGAACGCCTCTTAGGTCTTGTCACGGGCTAGCCTGGGTGAGCGATTCAGGGTCGACTCGGACCGGTTCGTGACACACCTCCCACCTATGAAATACCATGATTAAAGATACTCTTATGAACTCTATGAAATAACTTGAGTCTATATATTCCTCTCAATCCCTTTTCCATGTCGTGAGTTGAGATTCTCATCATCAATTCACCAAGTACCTTTAATAAAACCTATTTCCAATGCTTTCACTGGGGCATGTGAATCTATCTGTCAAGGAGGACACACAACTATTTGATTCCCTACATTCCTTATTTCCAAAGGTGGGTGACATTCATCACTTCTTCATAGATGTTTTCTCCTTAATCGAAATGGGATGATGGGATTTTAGCCTCTTATTCCAGGGATTTCTCATCGTAATTCTTCACCTAGTCCAGGTTTCCCTTAAAGATTAATATGTTGTTCATGAAAATTTTATCGGTTCCATATCTTTTTGGATGTCGGTTAATTACACTGCTTCTATTAGAATATTTTAAGGGTTATTGATAGGGATGAAACCTTTGGTCGGAGTAGATGATATCATCAGGCATGTTGGGGCATCTCTGGATGCATGGACATTGGTCAAATGTATTCTTCCTCATAGGAGGGAATATCAATGGGGGAAGAACCCAAGGAATACCACATTGATAATGGGGTATATTATGTTGGAGTCATGTCTCTGAGGTTTTACTCGGTTTCCCATTTTTAACACGGGGTATGTCATGATTTTAATGTCTTGCATAGATGGATGCCTAAGGTGTAGTTTCTGACATTTTCCTCATACATCCCATGTTCAACACGGGGTAGGTCGTGAGTTTAATGTCTTATAGAGATGTAATAAGAGTGATCAGAACATCCCATGGAGATAGATCAGATAGGTGGATCCCATAGAGGGAGAAATTTGAAGGTTTACCATTGGATGGGTGGGAGAGCCTCTAATGATGAACCCAGGTGATGTGTCCCATAAAAGTAAAGGTTACACATCATAAAGGCTGATCTGGATACCACTAAGGGAAGATCAGGGAGTGTACAACCCAAAAATGGGGACACTAGATGGATGGATTAGGATTCCCAATAAGAGCAGACCCAGGGCGGTGTGTCCCATAAATGAATGGCTACACATCGTGAAGGATGGTCTAGACACCACTGAAGGAGGATCAGGGAGAGTTCTCTCCATAAAGGGGGACACCATATAAATGGATCCAGATGCCCAATAAGAGTGGAAATAGGGTGGTGTGTCCCATAAAGGGAATATTTCACACCATGAAGGATGATATAAAAACCACTGAGGGCGGATCAAGGAGAGTGCACACCAGAAAGGGGGACATTGGATGGATGGATGGATTCCCAATAAGAGTGAACTCAGTGTGGTGTGTCCTATAAAGGGAAGATGTCACACCATGAAGGCTGATCTAGACACCACTGAGGGCAGATTGGGGAGAGTGCACCCTAAAAAGGGGTACACTGGATAGATGGATCAAAATGCTCCATGAGAGTAGACCTAGGGTGTTGTGTCCCATAAATGGAAGATGTCACACTATGAAGGCTGATCTAGACACCAATGAGGGTGGACCAGGGAGAGTGAACCCCAAAAATGGGAACACCAGGGTTTACTATTGGCTGGGATTGAACCTCAAGGAGGCTTCCTACATAACTTTTCTAGGAAATAGTGATCAAACCCCATGTAGTAAAAAATCATATTATTTAAATTCATGAGGGATGAAAGTGAAATGCAGTTTAACATCATGTGGGGTGAGAGTGAACTGATGTGAAGTGGTCAGGACTGATGGGTGATAGGATTCAACCTCAGAGAGGCTTCCTACATACCTTGATTGAAAAGGGTAGGGATCACAGTCCTTGTAGTTCAGTGAAAAGGGGCATGGGGATTACACACTAAGGTAGCCCAAAGAGGATGTCAAATTTATTTTTTTACTCTAATATCACATGATTCATGCTCGGTGTGACAAATAAGAGGCAAAAATAGACCTGAAAATCATGGAACAAAGGTGCGTACATGAAGGTTAGTTAATTGGGCTTACACAAGGAAGTGGACCAGGTTCCACTAATAAGTGGTAATAATGGTTGGGGATTATGCATGGAATTTTCTCGAGTGTTTCTATGGAGTGACAATGGTGGATGGGGAATATGCATGGATGCTGCCTGAGATCCACTGTGGAGTGAAAATGGTGGAAGGGTCTTACACATGGAAGCTTCCCGAGTGCCACTAAGGAGTGGAAATTGTGTAAGGGGCTTACGTATGGAAGCTGTTGGGGTGCTTCTAAGGAACGGAAATGGTGGATGGGTCTTACACATGGACGCTACCCGGGTACCTCTATAGAGTGGAAATGGTGGATGGATATTGTGCATGGAAGCTTCTTGAGTGCCGCTAAGGAGAGACAATGGTGGAATGGGCTTATGCATGGAAGCCGATGGGGTTTCACTAAGGAATGGAAATGGTGGATGGCGCTTATACATGGAAGCTTCCCATAATTTCTTCCTCATGTTTGGACATAAGGGCATCCAAACTCACTGGTGGGTTGAGGAATATAATTGGGGCCTACACCTATGCTCTAGTGCATAAGTGGGATAATGCCAAGGGCATTGGAATCAGTCTAAAAAAAGGGAGATGAAAAGTTTGAATCATATTACCAACATTTAGAACATAATGAAGGAGGAATGATGAAGATATATAACTATTAACCATATTTAAAATGCAGCATCAACATCACATTTTCCTGAGATAGAAACAAACAAACGAGGGCCACTCGCTGACTGTATTCTAAACACATGTCCAAACTCGAAGTGTCATCCAAATTATTTCACAACATTGTTCTGGAATGGTAGGTGAGCTGAAGCGGCATGGGACCAGGCTATTAGGGGGTCCCTTCAAAAATGAAAGAGTATGAAGATCTGAATAAAGGACACATGAAGCATGAGGTGGAGTGATGGAATGATCAAATAGATTCCAACACTCTTAAAATTATGCCACTCTAATCTGGGAATGAGACAATATATGCTTGTCACATAAGGCATCTCTTATTTGGAACAAGTGGCATCCTATCATTGAATGATAGGGAATTCTATAGTTTAAAGTCATATAGTGAGGACTATTGTCATATTTTTCTTAGCACATAAGGCATCGCTTATTCAGAACAAGAAGCATTCTATGTTTTTCATATAGGGGGTAATATAGTTTATAGTCATGTGGATATGACTATTAGGCATAAGGAACCTATAAATGGATGGTGTGGGACTTGTGCAAGAGTGGCCCTTTCTGTTGAAACCTGGCATAGGAGTCAAGTGATAGGGTTTGGATGAGTTACATGAGGAATATTTCAACTCAAGGTACTTGGGGAATTAAAGATTAGAATATAAACTCATGACATGAGAAAGGGACCAAGAGGAATATGTTGAATCAAGGTGTTTTGTGGTGTTCATATGAGTATATTGAATAACAGTATTCTATAGGGGGAGGTGGATGCGCATAAGGGCGCAATGTAAAATAATGACGACCCGGCCCGTAAAGTTCACAGTGTGACCCTCCATTTTTCATGGGGTTAGTAATGATAGCGAAGGGACCATCCCAGAGGTCTGGGACCACATCCCAACATTGATCCCGAGCAGGGGTGTGGGGGCGCATCCCCCATGGTATGGTGAAGTGGGCACAAGCCTAAGAACTATTTCACATAATACTGGGTTGTGTGGCATAGGTGCGTTCAAGATGGTCACATTGGCACTGTTTCATGAAATATTTCAAACATGTCAATGTTGCGTGTAAGATTGAAGTTTTGGCATGCAAGATTGGAAGTCTTGCACATAGTATTGGAATCTTGAGTGCGGGAATGGAATCATGCACACAATAGGAGATCTTACATGCATATGAATTAGGAATAAAATATATTGGGTGAGAATCAAACCATTGTGGGCCTGCATAAAGGTGGAACCATATGAGACTTATTATGCAAGATATCACATGGAGGGTTCCATTATTCTGTTCAGGTGTGGAAGAGGCAATCTTACATGCAGTAGAGTGGTGGTCTACCTCTGGAGACTTACCCCAAGGGGAGGGGGTGCACTTTTATACATAATAGAAACCTTGAGTAGTGTAACGTAAGATTTCAGGTGCAGAATAGATCTTTAGTGCACCCTGTGGTGGGTGCATGCGCAAAGGGGTTTTTGACATCGCATTGGGTGTGTAAGAGTCTTGCGTATAGATGATAATATTGAGAGAACATATAAAAACTTTTGTTCCCCTTCCTTTACAATTTTTCCTACACTTTTTAAAAACATTCCCAATATACATCACATTGGGAACGTAAGAATCTTATGTTTGGATGTTAATCTTGCGTATGCATCTCAAAAATTGCATGCACCTTAAATGATTTTTGGGTGGACGAGGTGAAAGATGACATTACATTAGGTTTTTAAAAGGTTTTCATGATAGGTTTCACACAATATTTTTTTTTATTCATGAAAGATTATATTATTTCATGCAAAACATCCATTCTTACATGCCAAATTGTCTTTCTTGAATGTTAAACCATACTTTTCCCCAAAATCATCCTGGATGGCCATTTTCAATAATATGACTTCAAACTCCCATAATTTCTAATCTGTTACTTAGTTCGGGCTCCCCTACAAGTCAAATCAAATCTTTCTAAATGATATATGCTACGAGATCATGTTTGGAAGAATTTGGTGAATTACATGGATGCGTTTTTTGGTTCCAACAAATGCCCCCCTAAGAATGGGTTCCAACGAGGATGAGGACAGCAAGGTGGACTGCATTATGAGGAAGCCGCTAAGGAAAACACTTGCCCTAGGGGATACTGTGTCTCAATCGCATTGAGGAAATAACCAAATATGTCTCTAATTCCATGTGAGTCATGATCGATGTGAAAAACAAGATACAATAGAAGATCATTCACTTGTACGAGAGTACTAAACACTGGAATATGTGTTGGGATTGGAATGAAACATCGATCTCCTTTGGGAGTGTCTAGGATGAGATAGGTTGTGACTAGAGAATAGGGTTCTCAGAACAACCAACATGCCTTTCCCAAGATGCTATAGTACATGAGCAGGATAACACCAGGGACATTGGAATCAATCCGAACAAAGGGTAATGAGAAGTGTTAATAAAGATAACAAAAATTCTGAACACAGTGATGGTGGAATGAAAATAGAGGATAACTGTTCACTGTGTTCGAAACACAAAATTCATATCACATTATCCTAAAATAGGGACAAACAAATTATGTCTAACCGCTGATTGAATTCTAAAACATAAGGTCTAACTTGAAATGTATTCTAATATCTTCTAGAACATTGGCCCTAAACAGTAGGTGAGCTGAAAGGCTGAGAATCCATGTCATTTGGGGGTCCCTTCAGATGTGAAAGAGGGTGAAGATACAAATAAGGGTCATTCAAAGTGTGAGGTGGAGTGATGGGTTGTTCGAATGGAGTCCAACACTCTTAGAATTATGCCACTATGACAAAAATGCATCGGGTGAGCATATCTGTCTGGATTGAGATCAGGCCTACTTCTGGGAGGGACCTATCTAGAGAGGAACTAGGATGGTCTATAGTTTTATGTTGTGTAAATGGGGATGATAAGCATGTATTTTATCATTATACAGTGAGGACGATTCATATAATAGTTTAGCATCGTCTGATTAGGATGTTACATGTAGTTTAATTTTATACTGCCTGGACCCTTCTCAATAGTTTAAAGTCATGTTACATAGACTGGGAACCCATAGTTTAAGGTCATAGAGTTCATACCATGATTAGGGGAAAATAAATAGGAAATTTAATGGTCCTGGGTCTGGGCCTGAGGAAAAATTCTTGGGCGTCGCTACATATCCCATAAGGTTGAGAATCAATCCAAACATAGTTCTTGAGCACAGTGCAGTCAGAGACCCAAACTAGTGGGGGAAATCCTCTCTGGTGAGGAAGCCGATGCATCCCATAATTATTATTAGGCATCCTGAACATGTTCATGGTAGGGCCACAGTTTAGAGTCATGTGTTGAGGACATGGGTACCCCAAAGTAGAAATGTGTGGTGTGGTTCATAACCCAATTTGTATGGGGACCAAAGAGGTCCACACCACATCGCACATTCCTGAAAGGGAAGTCGAGGCCAAGAAAGCCAAGATAGGTATTTTACCATTCAATTGGATAGACTCGGGAATCAGATACCTGAATGTCTTTATATATCTTTCAATGGTAGGAATCAATACTTAGGTAGTTCTTTGTATTCCAAATAGTTTAACATCATGTGGTGAGGAAGATAGTGTCATAGTTTAAGGTCATATGGTAGGACCAACGGGTCACACCATCTTGCATATGGATATTAATCCACCACAACCCCTAAGCCTGCATGATCAATTATTGGTGTAGGAAGAAAGGAGTGTTTTCAGGCATCCCTCATCTAATGAGATCATGCATCAGTGGAAAGTAAATGTCGGGTGGGGAAAATCCCAAATGAAACAACATTCCTACTCGACGCATGCGAATGCACGGAGTTACAACACCAGAGGTGTCGAGTATCTGTAAAATGGAAAGGGTCCTTAAACATGCGATTCATTGCATCTAATATTTGGGACGTGATGGGAGTGTCATGACAATAAAGGATAACTATTTACTATGTTCTAAACACAACATCTATTTCGTGTTAGCTGGAATAGGAACAAAGAAAATGAGGGTTTACTGTTGACCAAATTCACTACAAAGAACCTGTCTCATGATGTCATTTGAAATCCTCCTAGATGTTGGCCTAAGATGATAGGAGAGCACTGAGGCGTATCATCTATGCCACTATGGGGTCCCTTTGGATGTGAAAGATAATAAAACCCCAAATGAAGGATTATGTGCACTGCAAACACCACTCATGTAGTTTAAGATTCATTTAGGATAGGCGTAAGGAGTGGTAATGTCAAAGGAAGTACATGGAGTGGTTATTATAAACCCAACATGAATGAGGATCGAAGAATTATTCACCACACCACATAATTTTGGAGAACCCAGGCCAGAAGTGACCTGGGAGGTGAAAGTGGTTGCAACTAGGCCATAGAAAAGAAGTTTGGGCATCACTACGTATCCCATAAATATGGGAATCAATCCACACATAGTTCTTGTAGGTGTTCTGACAGGTGTCCAATACCAAAAAGGATTGATATCCTCTTTTAAAGATGAATATAATAATTTTTATGTTGTTTAACATCATGATAACATGGCTAGTAAGAATCTTATTTTAAGGTCTTAGAGCTTGGACTGTAAGGTGATTAGTTTGATGTCATGTTTGTGGGACATGCTCATGAAATTTATCATCATTCGGTAAGGATGAAGAAGATGGAAAGATTTTCAAGGGGAGGTGTGTTGTGTGGATACTACAAACCCGATGTGAATGAGGACAAATAATTCCTATCCTACACCACATACTTTCTAGGAAAATCGGGATGAAATGGCATGAGAGGGTTCATGGTGATGCAGATGGACCACAAAAAAAAGTCTAGGTGTCACTATGTATCCCATAAGAATGGGAATCAAGCCACACGTAGTTCTTAAAGGTGTTATGGTAGGATTCCAATACAAAAATCGAGAAACATCTTCTCGAGTGAATACATTATATGGATGGGTAATTTATCATTACATGGACTGGGTGCAAAAGATGTATTTTAGCCTCATGTGTTAAGGATGTAAGGGATCTTAGTTTATGTTCATAGAGCTCGGATCAAAATGGAGAGATTCCCAAAGTGAAAATATGTAACGTAGTGCCATAAAGAAACAATGTGTGAATATGGACAAGGTAGTCCACATTTCATTACAAATTTCCAATAGAATGCACGTAGTTTAAAGTCATGATGTCTGGACTAAGGGATCAGAGCTCCTAGTTTATGGTCATATAGTTTGGACTGACTGGAATTAGGGTTCTTCCATGCATGCATAAACCTTAACCAAGTCTCTAAGACCATGTGATCCATGCTCGGTGTGGGAAACAAAGGTGGAGAATATCTTTACAAAACATGGAATACTTAGTAGGGGGACAATGTGGAGTCTACGATGACCCCAAGACACTGATTTGTCCTCTTTAATGCACAAAGGTGCATGGAGGGATAACACCAAGTGTGTCAAAATTCCACTTCAAGATGATGGAATTGAAAGGGATGTGAATCACAAGACCAATATTTAGGGAATAATGGGTTGGCATAATGATGGAGGATAACTATTGAATATGTTTGAAACACAACATCCATATCATGTGACCTGAAATGGGAACAACAAAAAGAGGGTCGACCATTGACCAAATTCACTACATCAGACCTGTCTTATAATTTCATTTGAAATCATTTGTGATGTTGGCCCAAAGTGGTAGGAGATCCATAAGGACAAGCATCCATATTGTTTGAGGGTCCTTTCGGATGTGAAAGATGATGGAAACCCAAATAAAGGGATACATGAATCATGGAAACATATGAAAGCATGTCCATGTAGAATCCAACACTCTAAGTCCTAAACCACAGTGCATATGAGCTTGTTGGTGAGGAATGAAAATGGTTTAGGGGTCTAGTTAAGGGTGGACGACTCAGAGAGGTGAGTGTAGGAAAAGGGGAAATGTATTGATGAACATGGGGATGGACCCAAAGATGAAATGTTTGGGAGTTCCTATGTATCCCACAAGGGTAAGAATCAAACCATACGTAGTTCTTGAATATTGTGCAGTTTGACATCATGTGGTAAATGTGTGAGGGAAAATGGAAGGGAGATCCCAAAAGGGAATTATATGGAATGGATATTATAAACCAGACATGAATGAGGACCAAAGAAGTCCACCCCACACTACGTGGTTCCAACAGAGTTTGTGCCAAGGGGCTGGAAAGAATGTAGGATTTCAGGTACATGGGGCAGGACCCAAAGATGAAATTCTCGAGCATTCCTAAATATCCCATAAGGATGGGAATCAATACATGCCTAGTTTTGAAAAGGATTGTTTTGCAGGTTTGGCCCATGCACCGAAATAAGGGGAATTTTATGGATCGTGTTTGTTCTTTAGTGTGGGTGTGTTTTTTTGGAGAAACGGACCCAGGATGGAAAATCTGGGCATTATCGTAGGAATCAATCCATATGTGGGCCTTGAAAAATATAATGGTGGATGAATAATTCCAAACATGATGCCCTCTCAAGTGAGGATACCACAATGTGGTGTCATGTTTTGTCATGCAGGCAAGACGATAGTGTCATAGTTTGAGGTTGTATGATAGGACCATCCCATTCACTTTAATGTCATGTGGAAAAGGAGTAACAGTTTAAAGTCATGTGGTGCAAGGAATAATAATTTAGCATATATGGTTTGGATGCATGTCGAAGAACAAGGTTCTAAAGGTAATGTTCACGGCGTGATAAAGCATACCCGACATGAATGGGGACAAGAAAAGTCCACACCACGTGCAATCCCAAAGGGGGGGGACCTTAGGCCAAGGGGTCAGAAAAGGTCAAAGGACCTAGGGATAGACCCAAAGACAATGATTTTATGCATTCCTACATATCCCATGAGGATGGTAATCAATCCACATGTAGTTCTTAGAATCCATGCAGTTTAATGTCATGTGGTAAGGACACTAGGAAAAGGGGATGGAGAGATCTTGAGAGTGGTATGTGGCATGGTTATTGAAAACCTGATGTGAATGAGGACATAAGTCCACACCACACCACATACCCCTTGGAGAACTTAGTCCAGGGGGCATGAAGGAATATAAGGTTTCTAAAAACATGGGTTAGACCTATGGATGAAATTTTTGAGCGTTCCTTTGTATCCTGTGAGGATGGGAATCAAGCCATACATTGTCCTAAAAATTTTGTGCAGTTTAAATTCATGTGGTAAGGACGTGGAAAGAAGGAAATTCTAGAAGTAGGAGTACATGATGTAGTCATTTGTAAAATTGATGTGAATGGGGACTAAATAATTACACATCACACCATTTGAAACCCTTAAAGAGAACTAAACCCAAGGGTGAAGAGATTTGTTGGGTTGTGCCTGAGGATGAAATTTCTGGGTGTTCTTACATACCACATAAGGATGGGAGTCAATCCATACGTAGTTCTGAAAATACCATGAAGTTTAACATCGTGCAACAAGGATGTGGTAGATCTTAGTTTATCTTCATAGAGCTCAGACTATAGATGCCCAGATTAATGTTGTGTGCGTGGGAAAGAAGGGTAGAAAAAAGTTGAATCGCCACGCCCATCATTTGGGAGATCATGGGGATGGTGATAATGATATAGGATAACTGTTGACCATGTTCGTATCACAGTACTCGTATTGTGTGATCTGGAATAGGAACAAACAATTGAGCATTGACCGCTGACCATATTTTCAATGCAGGAATTGTGTCAAATTGTCCTTCGAGATCCTCTGGGATGTTGACCCCAAACGCTAGGTGAGCCACAGTGGCATGAGACCAGGCCAATAGGTGGTCCTTTCGAATGTGAAAGGTGATAAAGACCTAAATGAAGGGATGTGTGAAAAGTGGCGGTACCCGTTCAGTTTAATGTCTTGTGGTAAGTATGGGGAAGATATTATTTTAAGGTTATAGAGATTGGACCATAAGGTGTATTCACCATTCATAGTTTATCATCATGTGGGACGAAAGGGATCTTAGTTTTTGGGTCGTAGAGCTTGGACCATGAGGTGTATTCACCATTCACAGTTTATCGTCATGCAGGATGAAATGGATCTTAGTTTAGGGTCGTAGATCTCATACCATGAGGTGTGTTTACCATTCATGGTTTATCATCATGCGGGATGAAAGGGATCTTAGTTTAGGGTCGTAGATCTCAGACCATCAGGTGTATTCACCATTCATGATTTAACATCATGAAAGATGAGGATGATTAGTTTAACATCTGTTGGTATGGTAATGCAATTTAATTTCATGCAGGATGAAGATGAGTATTTTAATGTCATGTAGGATGATAATATAGTTTAACATCATGCGGGACAAAGATGAGCAGTTTAATGTTATGTGGGACGATGATGTCTATGTCGCTCAACTATATCAGTACACATCCTACCAAAACTACTAATCCCACATGATTCATGGTTGGTGTGGGAAACAAGGAGTATTGATAGAATTTTCCAGACACATGGAAGCACACAGAAAGGGGAATGGAGATTTCGGGCTGGGAATATCCCAGTGACACTGGTCTGCTTAGTAGATGTGAAAATATGCATGGAATTATAACACCAAGGGTGTTGGAGTTTGAACTAAACATAGAGAGGTGAAAAAAGGTGACTCATGGAATTCGATATTTGGATCACAATGATGGTGGTGTAATAATGGAGGATAACTACTGACCATGTTTGAAATACAGCATCCATATCTTGTTACCTGGAATGAGGAAAGACAAATGAGGGTTGACCTATGACCTTGTTAGAAACATGGGACCTATATCAAAATATCATTTTATTTCTTTCGAGGCATTAGCCCATGACGGCATGTGATCCAAAGTGGCATGAGACCAGGGCATTAGGGGGTCCATTCTAACGTGAAGAAGATGAGAATCTAGATAAAGGGATGATGCGAAGTTTGGAAATGGATTGGGAGTATGCCCATTTGGATTTAAACACTCGAGGTCCTACACCACAGTGCATTTGAGAACATCAACATGGGGTATTATATGTGGGAAGTTGAACCGCTTCTTGAGGATGAGGTTCCTAAGGTAGTTTTTTTAGAGTGGTATGGTATTAGACCAATTTTGAATGCAGATCACTCTCTCATTTTGAAGCTCATGGAATTACACAGTCTTACATCATACAATAAGGATGTGGAGCCATATCAAGCTTAGTGTATGAGGCATCTTTTGATCAACATAGGGTAAGGATACAGTTTAACTTCGTTTGATGAGGGTGATAGACACATATTTTAGCATCATACAATAAGGACGTTTCATTTTATAGTTTAATGTCATGTGATTAGGACCAGTAGTGGATATCGTTTAAGGTTGCATAGCATTGACCATGGTTGTTGTGTTTTTGTGTCCCATAGCTTTTACCGGATGTCGCATTGTTTAACTTCATGTGACCAAGATGGTGATTGTTATGAAGTTTAACATCAAGCAACTAGGACGTGTTTTTTATGTAGTTTAACGCCATGAAACTAGGACATGAAACCACAAGGATTTTGTTGGTAGATGGATGATCATCTCTACCCTATTCTAGTGGTTTGGGGTGGGGTGGGAATACATACTATGTAATTACCCTAAAATTCCCCTAGTGTATGCATGGATGTTCTCCATGCAGGAGATAGGAAATATCATAGTGAACATTTCAGAATCCGATGTCGAGGTTGCAGGGGGGACTTTTGCGTTAAATGCAATGCAGTAGTTGGGATGACACAGAGTGTCGCAAGGTTGGTAGGGTTGATAGCATGCCCTCTGTCTGGTGGGGTGATAGATCATAGATGGCATAGATTCTTGAATCATCAGTATGACAGGGTGATGGATCCCTGAAGGCATAGAAGTATATAATGTTGGTATGATGAGGATATGGGGCCTGAAAGGCATGGAAGCCTGGAGTGTCAGTATGATGGCGAGATAGAGCCCGAATGGTGTGGAATCCTAGATTGTCGATATGATGGGACGAAGGATCTCGGAAGGCATGGAAATTGGAAATGTCAGTATGATGGGGTGATGGAGCCTGAAAGGCATGGAAGCTTAGAGCATCAGTATGATGGGGTGATGGATCCTGGAATGCATATAATCCTGTAAATTCGGTACGAAGGGGAGAAGGAGCCTGGAAGGTGTGGAATCCTTGAATGTTAGTACGATGGGGTGAAGGATCCCAATAGGTTTTAAAGCCTAAAATGTCTTTATAATGGGGAAAAGGATCCCAGAAGATGCGGAATCCTAGAACATCGGTATGATGGGGTGATGGATCCAGAAAGGTGTGGAAGCCTGGAGTGTTGGTACAATGGGTTGATGGAGCCTGGAAGGTGTGGAATTCCTAAATTTCGGTATGATGGTGAGAAGGATACTGGAAGGTGTGGAATCCTAGAATGTTGATATTACGGGGTGATGGGGTCTGTAAGGAATGGAATCCTGGAGCATTGGTATGATGAGGAGATGATTCTTGGAAGGCATGGAAGCCATGAATGTTAGTACGATGGGTCGATGGATCCTAGAAGGTGTGGAAGCCTGGAATGTCGGTATGATGGGGTGAAGGATCCTGGAAGGCATGGATGACTGGAACATCAGTACGATGGGGTGAAGAATCCTAGAAGGCATGGAAGCCTGGAATGTCGGTATGACGAGATGGAGGAGCCCGGAAGGCGTGGAATCTCAGAACATTAGTACGATGGGGCGAAGGATCCCAAAAGTCGTGGAATCCTAGAGTGTCGGTACAACAGGACAATGTAGAATGGAAGGTGTGGAAGCCTGGAATGTTGGTATTATGGTGTGAAGGATCTTGAAAGGGTTGGAAGCCTGTAACGTAGGTATAATAGGGCGAAGGATCTCAGAAGGCATGGAAGCCTGGAATGTTGGTACGATGTGGTGAAGGATCCTGGAAGTCATGGAAGCCTGTAACGTCTATATGAAGGGGAGAAGGAGACCTAAAGGCATGGAATCTTGTAATGTCAGTACAATGGGGAGAAGGAGCTCGAAAGGCGTGGAAGCCTAGAATGTTGGTATGAAGGGGAAATTGAGCCTGTAAGGCATGGAATCTTGGAGCATCGGTATGACAGGGTGATGTATCCTAGAAGGTGTGGGAGCCTAGAATGTCAGTACGATGGGGTGATGGAGTCCAGAAGGTGTGGAAACATGGAACATCGTTACAATGAGGAGAAGGATCCTAGAATGCATGGAAGACTAGAATGTTGGTACAATGGGGAAAAGGATCCTGGAAGGTGTGTAAGCCTGGAACATCAGTACGATGAGGTGATGGGACTTAGAAGGCATGGAAGCTTGGAGCATCAGTGTGACAGGGCAATGGAGCCCAGAAGTCAGGGAAGCCTAGAACGTTGGTACGATTGGGTGATGGATTTAGGAAGGTGTGGAAGCATGGAACTTCAGTACGATGGGGAAAAGGATCCTAGAAGGTGTGGAATCTTGAAATGTTGGTACGACAGGGAGATGGAGCTCAGAAGGTGGGGAAGCCTGGAACATCGGTACAATGGGGTGATGGATCCAAGGAGGTGTGGAAGCCTGAAAGTCAGTACGACGGGGAGATGGATCCTAAATGGTGTGTAATCTTATAATGTCAGTATGATGAGGAGATGGAGCTAGAGAGGCGTGAAATCCTAGAAATTCAGTACTATGGGGAGAAGGAGCCTGGAAGGTGTGGAATCCTGGAACGTCACTACGATGGGGCGATAGAGCTCAGAAGGCGTGGAATCCTAGAACATTGATAGAATGGGGCAATAGACCTGGAAGGAACAGAATCCTAGAATTTAGTACGATGGGGTGATGAATCCTAGAAGGCATGGAATAATGGAATGTCAGTACGATGGGGCAATGGATCCCAGAAGGCGTGGAATCCTAGAGCATCGGTACGATGGGGAAAAGGATCCCAGAAGGTGTAGAATCCTAGAATGTCGGTATAATGGGGTGAAGGAGCTTAGCAGGCATGGAAGATTGGAACTTTATTACAATGGGGAAATGGATCCCAAAAGTCTTGGAATCTTGGAGTATTGATACGATGGGGTGAAGGAGCACAGAAGGTGTGGAAGCCTGGAATTTTGATATGACGGGGTGATGGAGCCCATAAGGCGTGAAATCCTGGTGTGTTGGTACAATGGGGAAAAGGAACTCAGAAGGTATAGAATCCTATAATGTCAGTACCATGCTGTTATGGATCTCATAAGGCATGGAATCCTGGAATGTTGATACAATAGGGTGATGGAGCCCAGAAGACGCAGAAGCCTAGAATGTCAGTACGATGGGGCGAAGGAGCCTGGAAGGCATGGAAGCCTAGAACATAAGTTCGATGGTGCGACAGATTCAGGAAGGCATGGAATCCTAGAATTTTAGTATGATGGGGTGAAGGATCCCAGAAGGCATGGAAGCCTAGAACGTTTGTATGACGGGGCGATGGAGCCCGGAAGGCATGGAAGCCTGGAACGTCAGTACAACAGGGCGATGGAGCCTGGAAGGTGTAGAAGCATGAAACATTAGTACGATTGGGTAATGTATCCTAGAAGGTTTGGAAGCCTAGAATGTTGGTACGATGGGGCGATGGAGCCTAAAAGTCATGAAAGCCCGGAGCGTCGGTATGACGGGGCGAAGGATCCCAGAAGGCGTGGAAGCCTAGAATGTCAGTATGATGGGGTAAATGATCCTAGGAGGCGTGGAATCCTAGAACTTCGATATGACGGGGAGATGGAGCTAGGAAGGCATGGAAGCCTGGTGGGTTGGTATGGTGGGGTGATGGATCCCGGAAGGCGTGGAATCCTGGAGCGTCGGTACGACAGGTGAAGGGGCTCGGATGGAGTGGAAGCCTAAAACGTCGGTACAATGGGGAGAAGGAACCTGGGAGGCGTGGAAACCTGGAGCTTCAGTACGATGGGGCGATGGATCCCGGAAGGTGTGGAATCCAGGTTTGTTAGTACGATGGGGTGATGGAGCCTAGAATTCATGGAAACCTGTAGTGTTGGTATTACATATAGAAATCGGAGTAGGGATATGATTAACCTTCCCATTTCCAATTCATTAGAGCAAGGAACTTTTTTTATTTTTGTTGTGTGGGGAGGACCTTAGTACTTAGTGATAAAGGTATGGGGAGTAACTCTATAGTATCTAATGATGGAGATGGGTAGGACCTCCATTTTAGATGATTATAGTGCAGGGAGGACCTCCACACTAGCTGAAAATGGCTACAAGGATGAACTTCATGCCAGTGATTGTGGTGCAGGGAGGACCTCCACACTAGCTGGCGATAGTGATGGGGGAGGACCTCCATGCCAGTGATTTTAGTGTGGGGAGGACCTCTACACTGGATGATGATGGCGATGGGTAGGACCTTCATGTTGGTTATTATTGTTTTGCTGGGAGGACCACTACAATTTTTTCTGGAGCTATTGGTGATTCGATGTTGGGTTGGGGGTGGTTGCCCCCTCTATAGCCTATGAAGGATGTGGAGTTGGTGAATATCTAATGAATTCAAGGGTAGGATTCCCCCTATGTGGACAATGAAGGCAGTGGAGTCATAGAGGAGCCAATAGAGTCAGGGGTGGATTCCCCATGTGTGGCCTATGAAGGCGGTGGAGCTGGAGAGGAGACGATGATGTCAGGGGGATGATGCCCATTGCATGGCTGATAATGGAGGAGAAGTCTATGAGGAGATTATGGAGTCGAGGGGTGCTCCTTGCTTGGCCTATGAAGGCTGCGGGGTCGGTAAGGTGCTGATGGATTCGGGGGCGAATGCCCCCTGCATGGCTTATAAAGGTGGTGGGGTCGGTGAGGAGTTAATGGAGTTGGGTCAAATGCCCCCTTCATGGCCTATGAAGGTAGCAGGGTCAGAGAGGAGCTGATGGAGTTAGGGGTAGATTCCCCCTATGTGTCCTATGAAGGTGGCAGGGTTAGCGAGGAGTCGATGGATTCGGGGTTGGATTCCCCCTATGTGGGCTATGAGGGTGGTAGATTCGGTGAAGAGCTGATGAAGTATGAGGAGGATTCCCACTGTGTGTCCTATAATGGCAGTGGTTTCAGTAATGAGGAGATGGATTCGGGGGCAGATACCCCTTGCATGGCCTATGAAGGTGGCGGGGTTGGCGAGGAGTCGATTGAGTCGGGGGCTGGATGCCCCCCAGCGCATCCTATGAAGGCAGAGTGTTCGGTGAAGAGCCAATTGACCATATTCTTCATGTACTCATTGTTAATAATCCTCTCACACATGAATAAGAGGTTATTCACATGGTTTATTCCTAAACTTGGTCATGCTTAACAGTTTTCTTCCTCTCACAGTCAATGGAGAATAAATTTCATGTCAGGTTCACTATTTCTATTTCTAGTGTTTTTTTCAGGGTGCACGCATCCGTCTGTCAAGGAGGACGCATAGCTATTCATTTCCCCACATTCCCTCTTTCCAAATGTAGGTGGAATTCATCAATCCTTTAGATGTATTTTCTCATTTATCGAAACAGGCTGATGGAATGTCAGCCTCTCCTTCTGAGGATTTCTCATCGGAATTCATCACCTAGTACGGGTCTCCCTTAAAGATTAAAATGTTTTTTGTGAAACTCTTCCTAGTTCCACATCTTTGTGGATTTTGGTTAATTAAACTACTTTTTTCTAGAAATTCCTAGGTTTCTTGATGGGGATACAACCTTCGGTCAGAGCATATGATAACATCAGGCATATCGGGTCATCTCTGGATGCATGGAAATTGTTCAACTGTATTCTTCCTCGTAGGAGGGCATCTCAAGGGGGAAAAACCTGAGGAATCTCATGTTGATCATGGGTTATCTTATACTTGTGTCATGTCTCTGAGTTTTTCCTCTACTTCCCATGTTAAACATGGGGTATGTCGTGAGTTTAACATATTGAGGAGACATACACCTAAGGTGTATTTTCCTAGGTTTTACTCTGACATCCCATCATCAATACATGGTAGGCTATGAGTTTAACATCTTATGAAGACAGGATAAGAGTGATCATAACATCCCCTGAAGATGGATTAGATATGTGGATCCCATGGAGGGATAACCTGGAAGGTTTACCATTGAATGGGTGGGAGCGCCTCTAATGATGAACCCAGGTGATGTGTCTCATAAAAGTAAATGTTACACACCTTGAAGTCTGATCTGAACACCACTAAGATTAGATCAGGGAGAGTGGACCCCAGAAAGGGGGAAACTATATGGATGGATTAGGATGCCCAATAATAGTGAACCTAGGGTGGTGTGCCCTATAAAAAACATTACACATCGTGAATTTTGGTCTGGACACCACTAGGGGTGGATCAGGGAGAGTGCACCCAAGAAAGGGGGACACTGGATGGATGGATTAGGATGTCCAATAAGAGTTGAACCAGGGTGGTGTGTCCCATAAATAGAATATGTAAAACCATGAAGGATGATTTAGACACCACTGAGGGCGGATCAGGGAGAGTGCACCCCATAAAGGGGGACACCAGATGGATGGATTAGGATGCCCAATAAGAGCGAACCCAGGGTGGTGTGTCCCATAAATGGAAGATTTCACATCGTGAAAGTTGATCTAGACACCACGGAGAGAGAATCAAGGAGAGTGCACCCTAGAAAGGGGGACACTGGATGGATGGATCAAAATTCTCAATGAGAGCAGACCCAGGGTGGTGTGTCCCATAAAGGGAAGATGTCACACCGTGAAGGCTGGTCTGGACACCATTGATGGTGGATTTGGAAGAGTTAACCCTAGAAAGGATAACAGAATAGTTGCCATTGTATGTAATTGAACTTTAGGGAGGCTTCCTATATACATTGTCTAGGATATAGGGATCAAAACACACATAGTTCAAAATAATATTGTTTAACATCATGCGGGGTGAAAAGGGCATATGGTTTAATGTCATGAGGGATGAGGTTGAACCGACGTTAAGTGGTCTGGACTGATGGGTGATGGTCTTGAAACTCAAAGATTCTTCCTACATAACATGACTGAAAAGGGAAAAGATCAAAGTCCATGTAGTTTGGTGAAAAGGGGAATGAGGTATTAACACTAAAGAATCCAAAAGAGGATTTTTATGTCGCTATTTACTCTAATCTCACGTGATTCATGCTTAGTGTGAGAAATAAGAGGCAATAACAGACCTGATGATTGTGACACAAAGGTGCATCCATGATGGGTGGTGAATGGGTCTTACACATGGAAGTGGACCATGTGCCACTAAGAAGTAGCAATGAAGGATGGGTCTTATGCATGGAAGCTGCCTAGGTGCCACTATGGAGTGGGAATGATGGATGGGGATTACGCATGGACGCTACCCGGGTGCTGCTATGGAGTGGTAATGGTGGATGGGGATTACGCATGGAAGTTACTCGGGTGCCGCTAAGGAGTAGCAATGGTGGAAGGGGCTAATGCATGGATGCTTCTGGGGTGCTTCTAAGGAGTGGTAATGGTGAATGGGATTACATATGGATGTTTCCCTGGTACCTCTATGGATTGGCAATGGTGTATGGGGATTACGCATGGAAGCTATCTGAGTGCCAATAAGGAGAAACAATGGTAGAAGGGGATTATATATGGACGCTGGCGGGGTGCTACTAAGGAGTGGAAATGGTGGATGGGGCTTACACATGGAAGATACTCAGGTTCCACTAAGGAGCGGTAAAGGTTGATGGGGCTTAGGCATGGAAGCTTCCCATAATTTCTTCCTCATGTCTAGCCATGAGGGCATCCCAACTCACTGGTGGGTTGAGGCATATAATTGGGGCCTACACCTATACTCTAATGTATAATCGGTATAACGCCAAGGGCATTTGAATCATTCTGAACAAAGGGAGATGAAAAGTTTGAATAATATGACAAAAATTTGGAACCTAATAATGGTATCATGATGAAGGAAGATAACTATTGACAATATTTGAAACATGGCATCTACATCGTGTTATCCTGATATGGAAACAAAAAAATGAGGTCCAACCGCTGACAGTATTTGAAACATGTGTCCAAACTCAAATTTTTGTCCAAAGTCTTTTGTGGTATTGTCCCATAATGGTAGGTGAGCTAAAGAGGCATGGGACTAGGATGTTAGGGGGTCCCTTCAGACATGAAATAATATTAAGAATGAATAAAGGACACATGAAGCATGAGGTGGAGTGATGGAATTCTCGAATGGATTCCAACGCTCTTGGAATTATGCCACTTTAATCATGGAATAAGTCATCATATGACTGTCACATATGGCATATCTTATTTAGAACAAGAGGCATCTAATTATTTAATGATAGGGCATGCTATAGTTTAAAGTCATGTAGTGAGGACTATTGGCATCTTATGCTTGGCACATAAGGAATCTCTTATTTGGAACAAGAGGCATACTATGTTTTTCTTATAGGGGTACTATAGTTATAGTCATGTAGAGAGGACTATCAGGCATAAGGCACCTAGAAATGGATGGTGTGGGACTTACTCAATAGCAGCCCTTTCTGGTGAAACCTGGCATAGGAGTCAGGTGATGGGGTTTAGATGAGTTACTTGAGGAATGGTTCAACTCGAGGTGCTTGGGAAATATAATATGAGAATCTCAACTCATGACATGTGAAAGGGACCAAGAGGAATATGTCAACTCAAGGTGTTTTGTGGAGTTTATATGAGTATCTTCAATCACGATATTCCATATGGGGAAGGTGGATGCGCATAAGGGTAAAATGTAAAATAATAGCGACCCATCCCATAATGTTTGCAGTATGACCCTACATTTTTTATGGGGGTTAGTGACGGTCATGAAGGGACCAGTCCAGAGGGTGGGGACCACAGTACAACACCGATCCCAAACAGGGTCTGGGGGTGCAGCCCCCATGGTATAGAGTAGTGGGCACATTCCTCGACACTGTTGCTTGCAGGATTGGGATGTGTGGGATAGTTGCGCACGATATGGGAACATTGTCACTATTGCATGAAATATTTGGAACATGACAATTTTGTGTGTAAGATTGAATTTTTTGCTCATAAAATTGGAAGTCTTGCTCATAGGATTGGAATCTTGCATGCAGGAATGGAACCTTGTGCGCAATTTGGGATCTTGCATGAACATGACTTAGGAAGAAAAGAGACTAGGTGAGGATCAAACCACTATGGGCCCGTGCGATGGTGGACCCATATGGGACCTTCCATGCAATATCTCACATAGAGGGTTCCATTATTTCATGTATGTGTAGAAGAGGTGGTCTTACACGTAGTAGAGTGATGGCCAACCTCTGGATACATGCCCCGAGGGGAGGGGGTGCACTTGTATTTATAGTAAAAACCTTGAGAAGTGGCGTATAAGATTTTAGGTGTGGAAGAGATCATCCACGCACCTTTTGCTGGGTGCACGCACAAAGGGGTGTTTGACGTCAAATTGGGAGCATAAGAGTCTTGTGCGTAGATGCTAATCTTGTGCGTACATCTCAAAACATTCACGCCCCTTCCTTTTCCATTTTCTCTACACTTCGCGGAACATTCCCAACATACGTAACATTGGTAGTGTAAGAATATTTCACATGGATGTCAATCTTGCACACGCATCTTGAAACTTGCATGCACCTTAGTTTTTTTTTTAGTGGATGGGGCAAAAGATGACATCACATTAGGTGCATAAAAGGTTTGTGTGACAGGTTGCGCATAAGATTTTTTTGTTGTTCTCAAGATTACATTCCTACACACAAAACATCCATTCATGCATGCCAAATTTTCATTCTTATGCAAAAAACCATACTTTTCCCCAAAATCATCTTGGATGTCCATTTTTAGTAGACTGACTTTGAATGGCCATAACTTCTAATCTATTACTCTGTTCAGGCTCCCTGACAAGTCAAATCAATGATTTTGAAATGATCTACACTTTGAGGTCATGTTTGGAAGCATTATATGAATTACATGGATGCATTTTTTGGTGTCAACAAATTCATTCCTCAAGAAACTCATCCAAACCCCATCACCAGGTTCAAATACCATTTTGAACCAGAAAGGGTTTCTCTTATATAAGTCCCACACCAACCTTTCATGGGAACCTTATGCCAAATAGTCCACACTACATGACTTTAAACTATAGTTTACCATATCATTTAAGAAAATATTCCTTATTCATCACGCATAATATGCCTTATTGTGAGATGAATAACAAGAAGCCACTATGGGCCTCCTCTTAAGGTGCAATCCACAACCATAATTCTTAACCCATATGCAAGTAGAGATTCCCTCATGTACAAACATGAGAAATACATTATGAGAATATTTCATGCATAATCCCCATTCACCATTTTCGCTCCTCAGTGGAACTCAGGAAGCTTCCACGCATAAGGCCAGTCCATTGTTGTTGTTGCTGCTCCTCAACAGTACCCAGGAAACTTCCACCTGTAAGCCCCATCCACCATTGTCACTCCTCGGTGGCACCCTGATAACTTCCAACCATAAGCCCCATATTTCTCCATAGCAGCACCTAGGAAGCTTCCATTATAATCCCCATCCACCATTGTCGCTCATCAATAGCACCCAGGAAGCTTCCATGCATATGCCCCATTCACTATTACTGCTCCTCAGTGTCACCCAGGAAGCTTCCACGAATAAGACCCATCCACCGTTGTCACTCCTCAGTGGCACCTGGGAAGCTTCCACATGTAACCCCCATCCAATGTTGCCTCTCCATAGTAGAACTCGGGTAGCTTCCACAACTAAGCCTCATCCATGGTTGTCTCTCCTCAGTGGATCCCAGATATCTTCCACACATAAGACCCATCCACTATTGCTGCTCCTCAGCAGCACCCAGGCATCTTCGACACGTAATCCCCATCCACTATTTCTACTCCATAGTGTCACCCGGGTAGCTTCCATGTGTAAGACCCATCCATTGTCTCTGCTTCATAGCTGCACCTGAGAATCTTCTATGTGTAATCCCCATTCAACTTTGTCTCGCCATAGAGGCACTTGGTCCTCTCCTATGTGTAAGCCTCTATCTTTTACAAACTACGTATTATTTGATCCATGTATTATAAACAGGGTAAATAGAATGCCTCCTTGAGGTTCAATCCTGATTAGTGGTAAACCAGGGTGTCCCCCTCATTGGAGTCCACCTCCCTGATCCACCCTTATTGGTTTCCAGATCTACCTTTATAGTGTGACATATTCCTTTTATGGGACACACCACCATAGGTATGCTCTCATAGGGTGTTCTGACCCAACTGTTGGTGAACTCTACTACTCCCTCCTAGGGATGTACCCTCATGATGTGTCATTTTCCCTTTATGGGACACATCCCCTTAGATCCACCTCCATAGGGTGTCCTGATCCATCCACTATCGTTCATCATCCACCCTGATTCCCCCCAGGCTGCCACTTCCCAGTAGGATCTTGACCCTCATCCAATATATCTACCGAACTACATAGACTTTGATTCCCTACCACGTGGATACGTAGGAAGCCTCCCTGAGGTTCAAGCCCTTCATCCCTAGATCCCGACAACTTCACTTCAGTTCACCCTCGTCTTGCATGAGGTTGAACTGTGAGTTCCTACCTTTCTCAAACTATGTAGGTTTTGATCCCTGTCTTATAAAAAATGTACGTAGGATTCCTCCATGAGTTTCAACCCAACCAACAGTAAACTTTGGTGATTTATCCTAGGGATGTCCTCCCCTGATGTGACATCATACCATTTTGGGACACATCTTCTGAATCTGCCACCATAATGTGTTCTAATCCACAAGAGAATCTTACCACACATAAGACCCACACTCAATCCATACTCCTCCAACCAAGAGTATCCATCTTGAGATGGGCTTATAACCATGAATAAGACCCAAAAAATCTTTGGGTTGATGTACTTTGTGTATGCCCCAATTCTATGACCCATTCCTGAACTACATGGACTTTGATTACCTACCACGAGGATATGTAGAAAGCCTTTTTGAGGTTCAAGTCCATCACTCATGTCCCATCCTAGTATCTCCCTCAAGACCTTATGTTTCAGGAAGATCATGCCTCAACCCAAGGTTCCACATCCTTTGGGTCCCATCCATGCGTCCATTCCTCAAGGTCCACCTTCTCAGATGACTCATCACCCCATACCAAAACTATGATGAATTTGATCCCTACCTCCAAGGCAGGGTATATAGAAAACCTCTCTGAGGTTCAAGATCAACACTATTATCTCCACATCAATTCCATTAAATTATCACCTTTAAAAACTTCCTCCATATCCATCCTAATTTTACCCAAGCTGCCACATCCTAGTGGAATCACGCCTTTCATACGGGCAACTAACCATGCATAATTCCCAGTCATCTACTCCAACACCTCACCCTTATCACAGTGCAGTCACATCATCCACCTAATCCATCTCAATGCATTATCCCCATTCATCTATATGATCACTACTTCTAGAAGCACTTGGGCAGTCTCAGTGTGTAATCCCCACACAATCCAACCAAGAGTTCCCCACTTGCACTGAGCAATAATCCATGTGTAAGATCCAAATCACCCTCTCAAACTATGTGGTTTTTGATCCCTATCTTCTATACAGGGTATATAGGAATCCTCTGTGAGGTTCAATCCTAGTCAATGGTAAACCTTGGTGTCCCCCTTTGTAGAGTCCATCCTCTCTGATCCGCCCTCATTGGTGTCCAGATCATCCTTCACGATGTGAAATCTTATATTTATGTGATGTACTACCCTGGGTATGCTCTCATTGGGAATTCTGATCCATCCATCTGGTGTCCCCATCATTGGGGTCCACCTCTATGATCCACCCTCATTGGTGTCCATATCATCCTTCAAAGTGTGAAATATTCTCTTCATGAGATGCACAACCTCAGGTCCGCTCTCATTGGGAATTCTAATCCATCCATCTGGTGTCCCCCTCATTGGGGTCCACCTCTCTGATCTTCCCTAGGTAGTGTCCAGATCAGCCTTCACAGTGTGAAACATTCCCCTTTGTGGGACACACTATTTCTGGTTTGTTCTTATCTTGTGTTCTAACCCATCCATCTGGTAAACCATCCAGGTGATCCCTAAAAGAGATAAACCAATCTGAACTACTTTGATAAGTGTTCTGATCAGTTTGATCTATATTCTCTAAATGTTAAACTTGCGGTATACCCCATGTTAAACATGAGAAACTGATTAAAACCTCAGATACATTCCTATTCCATATTATACCCCATGATCAATGTGGTATGCCTTGGGTTCCACGCCCTTGAGAAACCATCCTATGAGGAAGAATATAAGTGATTAATGGTCAAGCATACAGATATTCCTTAACATGCTTGATGTTACCATCTACTTAGACTGAATTTTTCTGATCCAACTTGACCCTTTGTAATGTCCTAGCAGAAGTAGTGTAATTAACCAACATCCATAAAGAGATGGCATTGGGAATGAGATTTATGAATAGCATCTTAATCTATAAGGGAGACTCAAACTAGGTAATGAGTTCCAATGAGGAATCCACAAAAGGAGGAACTGAAATCCCATAATCCCATTTCGATCAAGGATAAAACATCACTTGAGAGGCAATGGATGTTTCCCTACTTTGGAAAATGGGAATGCAAGGTAAAATGTGGTCGTCAACGAGCATCAACACGTGCACGGTGGCATTCCCTGATGAAAGTATTAGAAATAATTATCCTGAGGTCTAATTTTCTTATACATTTTATCAAATTGTTCCTTACCAATGGTAAACTTGGATAATATATTATTTAAGATATAAATTTCATACTTTATTTTTTTAACTAATTTTTTTCTTCATGAGTAATAGTATTATAAATATATTTTTTAAAATTATTTTGTAAAATATTTTTCTCAGAAACAGTTTTCTATAGTTCTTTAGAAAAATTATCATTTTCAAAAAATTTCTTATCAAAATCTTTAAAAATATATGATATTTCATTATTCAAAAGAGTAATTCTTGAAACTTCCTTTACAGTTTTATCTTGGGCATTGTCATATTTTTTACAAATATTACAATTTTTATTTTCTAAAAGTTTTGAAAATTTGGAAACTTTATTATAACTACATTGAGTATCATCTTCTACTGAGGAAGATTATTGATCATAGGATGTTGAATTTTTCACATTAGGATAATTTTTATTTAAAATAAATATTAGTAAGGGATCCAGTGCTTTGTACATTTTCCCTTAGATGTTCATTTATCATAGGAAATTTTGAAAATAGTCCAATGTTCCTTTGTATGGAACTTTCTGTAAGAACCCAGATCTTCTTTTCAGGTATATGACCCTTGTTTGATGTTTTTATCAGTTTTAAGGTTAAGGGTGATGAAAGGGAGAGTCAATAGAACTTTGAGTGAATTTTTGAGGCAAAAGGAGGATTTTCACGGGTGGCGCACAGTTTGTATAATCGTGCGGCCAAACCGTGCGTAATAAATGTTTAAGGCAGTAGCTCCCGCATGGTTGGTGCATGGTTAGGATAAACAATGAGATGAGGCCATGAAAGAGGGGTGGCTAAGGAAGTGTCCACCACACGGTTAGGTCACGGTTTGTCTAATCGTTCGAGCAAACCATGTGGGTACTTAAGTGAGATCCTAAAAAAGTGGATCTCACCCGTTTTAGCCTCTAAGTGGATCGTTTTTCCTCCTATGTGGCCATAACTCAGGATTTTTCTCCTCCTAAGGTCAAAGAAGGTTCTCCCATATTTCCAGAGTCGATCCAAAGGCTTCTCTTGGCGAATCGAATCCAATTTTCTTAAGGTATGTGATCGTTTTTCTTCATTCTTGCTCGGTTTCTTAGATCTACTTAGATTTACTTCTCATCTTCTCTCAGTTTCTTATATCTATGCCCGTTATGGGTAGATCTATGTGTGTGGGTTACTTTTTGATGAGTTTTGGTCTTGGTCTTGTTAGAAGAAGAGATATAAGGCGGGTTCTTGGATAATCAAACCGGGTTTCTTGTGCGTTCCTCATTTATTGGGGGTTTTTGTCAAAACCTGTAAGGTAGGTGGTTTGTGCCTTTCCGTTGAAATTCATTGAATGTTTTTGTGCAAATTACATCAATACTCTTGAATGGGGTATTGCATGTTACCTTTTTTTCCTTTGTTGATTGGATGCTTTGCTTGTACGCCTAAGTAGAGATTATTGCTTGTGAATAGGGTAATTTACTATGCTTTGGATGCTTTTACCATGCATGTTTTTCCTGTTTATGACTGTTTGGTCTAGTTTTTCATGTTAGGCTATTTCCAATTCCATGCCTAGTTGTAGGATGGAGTGAATTTTTTTCTGTTATGATGATATGCTGTAGAATGCTAGCCAAGTAGTTCTTGAGGTTACTTTGGCTGTTACGCGATGCGATACTTGCTGACTTTACATAGGGCTGTGGTAACCTAGTGTAGTAGACCATAGGGAGAATGGACGTAAGGGATTCTCCATAGTGTCTTTATAATACAATGCGAGACCACAGGGGAAATTGATGTTGAGTGCTTCCCCAGAGTGTCTGTAGTTCCTCAATGTGAGACATAGGGGAAATGAGACGTTGAGTGCTTCCCCAAAGTGCATTTAGTACGACACGAGACTATAGGGGGAATTTATGGTGAGTGCTTCCCCAGAGAGTCTATTCTTTAGCAAAACTAGAGGGTTGATACTGTTTGTGCCTCCCATAGGTTTTCTAGCACTTGTTGGGTGAACCAGAGGGGTTAGGCTATGATAACTACCCAGAGGGTTACCTGTTTGTTCTTCTTGTTTTTTTAGCTGATTACCAGTTGGGGATTAGATTCTTGAAACTGTGGATTGTTTACTGTTTATTACTTTCTTGTTTACTACTTCTGTACTTTTACATACCTTATATTCACTGACTGTTAGGTACATATCTCATGGTGGTTTCCTACTTGGATTTAGTCTCACACCCTGTTTGGGCTATGCTTTTGGGCCCAAACAGATTATTTTACTACAGGTATAGACAAGGGCATGCACCCTTCTACTTCAGGTACTTGATATATTGTGGAGCTGGAGAGCACGGGACCAAGCTGAGGCTTGCGATGCTGATGAGTTGCTTATCTATTTTACTTTTGAATTTTTGTTCAGTACTGTATTCAGCATTGTGACTTGTTTAGTTGATTTCCTAGACATATATGTATCATGCATCTTTATATATATATATGTGATCCATTTGTTTACACTTTTAGTCTTTCGTTGTTCACTCTTGTATGGATGTTTACTGCTTCTGTTATTGGTTTTGTTTATCTTCCATTGTGTACTCTGCCAATGAGGGCATAGTTTCCCCACTACAGCACCCAAGGCCCTTGCTGCTAGTCGACAGACTCTGGAATTCAGGGAAATGCGTTTGAGGCCATGTGACCAACTGGGTACGGGGCACCTCTAGGTGGATTCTGAAACTGGGATGTTACAAAGTGGTATCAGAGGGTTTATTTTCTCTTGATTTACTATTTGGAGCCTATAGCCAGATATGGGATAGAATAGGTACTTGGTAATAAGATATTCCTAGGAGTATCTAACCCGTGTACAAGGAAAATCCATACTACCTTGTTTATTTCAATTTTACTGGTTTTCAATTTTACAGTTGACTTGATTTCACCATTGGGTGATTCACATGTTTTGTGTTGTTACCGTTGTTGATATTGCGGTTCTATTTCTGTCGTAACCTGAGTAGATGAGGGTATGCCATCTCATGCATCATATAGTCACTTTCTAGAATTCACATGTCATGCATTCTTGCCATGCCATCTAGGATGCATTAGAAATTGCATGTTGTTGTGATAGATGTTGTGTAGAATAAGCATGGTGTTGTTATAGATGCCTTGATAAAAATACTTGTTGTTTTATAGGGTATTTTTTGTGAGGGTTTTATTTTAATGAACACCAAATTTTGATTCTTGAGGTGTTATGGGCCCTCATGGACCATAACTTGGTGGATTATCGCCTTGTCTTTTCTTGTTTTTAACATGTTTAAGATGGAAAGATTTGATTCATGGGGAGTATGGGCCCTCACAGATCAGAATTTGGCACTTTCAATGTTCATTTAAGTGTTTCTCTAGGTTCCGAAGTATTTTCTAAGGCTTAGTGTCCAGAAAAACCCATAATGAACGTCGTGTAGTTTTGACTACACGACCTGTGTCCTTCTGTTCGGGAGTAAACATTCTTTCCTTAGTACACGCCGTGTACTCTCTGTACACGTCGTGTACTCCTATGTTTCAGTCCCTGTTAATATTGATCTAAGTTGTGCATTTGACCTTGTAGATTCATGCCACCAAGATGTCATCTGGTTTTCCACCAACTGTAGGGCGACGATCAGACACCAGACATGGCTGATCAGGGACTTCCGGCAGTTCTTCCTGTTATGCCAGTCTTGGTACCAGCAGTTATACCAGATTCAGGTGCTGATGCACATCTCAAGGAAGGCTTCATGAGGATGATGCAGACCTTATAGGGAGCACCGCCTCCTACCTCGACTATGGCAGACTTGACGCGGGTTTTCCAGCAGCAGCATCCTCCCACCTTCTTAGGGGAAGAAGGACCCCAGGCTGCAGAGTCATGGATATAAGTCATGCTGACGATATTTGAGTATCTGGAGATGCCTCCAGAAAGGCGGGTCAAGCTCGCTACCTACATACTAAGAGACTCCACCAAGAGGTGGTGGTACGTGATCTCACAGGCGGGCCATCAGCAGGATATGGCGTGGGAGGAGTTTCAACGCGTATTTTATGACTACTTTAATCTGGAGACTTTGAGGGCTGACCGAGCCCAGGAGTTCATAAGCCTAGAGTAGGGTACTCTTTGTGTCATGGATTATTCCTCTCGTTTCACCGAGCTTCAGCATTTCACACCCCTCCAGGGCAGAGATGGGTTGTTTTTGGCAAGGAAGTTTGAGGAAGGTCTCAGATGTGAGATCTGCTCATAGGTGAATATCTTTAGGTTGACCTCCATCACTTCCATCGTCAACCAGGTGCTGATTGTGGAGCGCAATCAGAGAGATTTTGGAGCTAAGATCCAGGGCAGTTCCGCTTCCAGAGTTAGTTCTTCACCAGCTAATAGAAGAAATCACCATAGGGATTCTATGCACGGTGATCCGAGGCAGCGAGACACATCTTCAGGTAGCCAGGTAGTATGCTACCAGTGTGTAAGGGATAGGTATATGAGGCTACAGTGCCAGAGGGACCCATTGGAGTGCCGATCTTGTGGAAATATGGGTCACCTTCAGCACTTCTGTCAGGTTTTCTTACCAGCAGCTGGTGACAAGGGTTCTTCCATGACTCCTCATTCAGGAGCAGCGCCACTAGTTTCTCACCAGTCTAGGAACTGGAGTTCTTCCGGCCGTTCGGGCCGAGGTGGAGGTAGAGTCTGTGGTGGTCAGTCACCAATCTTTCAGCGACATTAGGGTGGATCAGCTCAGAGCGGTCAGGCAGGGTCACAGGGCTGTGGAGCAGGCCAGACTTTGCGGTGGAGCAGACCCAACAGGATCAGGATCTCGGACCCTCTTCAGTTCGAGGTACGATCTCAGTAGCCTCAGTTTTATCTTTTGATTTTTTTCGATACAGGGGTTTACCATAGCTTTATTTCTATTAATTTTGTGGAGATCCTTGGGCTCGGTATCTTTTCCTCTACTGATACTTTGACTCTAGAGACACTGTTGGTGATTAGGACGGTTAGTGTACGTCAGTGCAAGGAGTTCCCTCTAGAGGTGGATGGGTATCACTTTCTATGGGATCTCTATGTCCTAGAGATGACAGGCTATGATGTCATTCTCGTAATGGACTGGCTAGTTCCCTTCTAGGTAGTGGTCGACTGTTATTGTCGTAGGGTGAGTTTCATATCACCATAGGGTGGACCTTTTCTTCATAAGGGTGAGTGGGATGTCCGGGCGAGCAGAGCGGGTCCAGAGCATCATGGGTTGGGGATAGTTACATCCCAGATTTCTAGTCTTTATCTAGATGACCAGGGGACATCACAATTAGACTTTCCTCCAGTGGTGGATCATTTCAGAGATGTCTTTCTAGAGGACATTGCAGGTTTTCCTCCAGAGCGTGAGGTAGACTTTTCTATTGAGCTCATGCTAGGAGAGGCACCGGTGTCCATTCCTCCTTATAGGATGGCTACACCTGAGTTACAGGAGCTCAAGAAGCAGTTGGAGGAGTTGTAGGAAAGGGGTTTCATTCAACCTAGTACTTCTCTGTGGGGTTCTCCTGTTCTTTTTGAAAATAAGGCAGACGGTACCCTCAGGCTTTGTGTGGGTTATCAGAAGTTGAACCAGTTGACGGTCAAGAACCGATATCCCTTGCCTAGGATTGATGACCTCTTTGATCAGCTTCAAGGAGCCCGGGTGTTCTTGAAGATTGACTTCAGGTCCAGTTATCATCAGTTGCATGTTAGACCATCAGATATACCTCTTACAGCCTTCAGGAGAAGGTATGGTCTATTCAAGTACACAGTTATGTCGTTCATCCTCATGAACGAGCCAGCAGTTTTCATGAAACTGATGAACCAAGTGTTCTATCCATACTTAGAATCTTTCATGGTGGTATTCATGGATGATATCTTGGTGTACTCTCACACTCGACACGACCATGATACCCATATTGAGATCATTTTTATTACACTGAGGGAGCATCAGTTATATGCTAAGCTCTTGAAATGTCACTTTTGGATAGATCATATTCACTTTTTGGCCACATTATCTCAGAGACAGGAGTATCAGTGGACCCAGAGAATGTGAGAGCAGTAGTTTCCTCAGAGCAGCCGAAGAATGTCTTTGAGGAGTGGAGTTTTCTGGGGTTGGATGGATACTAGAGACGTTTCATACAGGACTTCTCACACTTGGCAGCCCCATTGACAGGTCTGACTAAGAAGGGTGTGAAGTTCTTGTGGTCATATTCTTGTGAGTCAGCTTTTCAAGAGTTGAATGGGAGGTTGATGTCAGCACTGATACTAGTCTTTACAGAGATGGAAATGTGTTATACTATTTACTGTGATGCCTTAGGTATCGGGATGGGAGATGTGCTAATGTATGGAGATGGAGTCGTTGCTTATGGGTCTCGGCAGTTGAGGCCACATGAGAGGAACTACCCGACGCACGATCTCGAGCTGGAAGCAATTGTTCATGCCTTAAACTGTTGGAGACATTATCTTCTGGGAGATCACTTTTTGGTTTTCACCGACCACAAGAGTCTCAAGTACATCTTCACTCAGCGTGATCTGAATTTGAGACAGCACAGGTGGGTTGAGTACCTACAATCCTTTGACTTTGAGCATGCATATATGCCTGGGAAGGGAAATGTAGTGGCCAACACGTTTAGTAGGAGAACTCAGATACAGGCAGTTCAGGAGTCCATTAGTGAGTGGTAGCTTATGGCTCTATTCTATGAGATGCATCTGAAGGTGCACAACATACAGGGGAAGAATTTTCTATCTTTTGTAGCTGTTACCTCTACTCTTCTTGATTGGGTATGGATGAGGCAGCTATCAGACTCAGAAGTCCTAATACTGTGGGAGAGTGTGTCATAAGAGGACCCTCTTCCTAGATGGACAGTAGGCGAGGATGAGATCTTTCGTTTCCAGGGACGCATATGGGTGCCAGCAGACATATGTGAGGAGCTTATGTGAGATTTCCAATCCTCATTTTGTGCACTTCTTCCTGGCATCAATAATATGTATCGTGATCTACACCACCAGTATTGGTGGCCAGGTATGAAGAGAGATGTTGCAGGTTTTTTCATGAGTTGTTCCACTTTTCAGTAGGTGAAAGCATAGCATCAGCGACCAGCAGGTCTTTTATAGAAGCTACCCATTCTGGAGTGGAAGTGGAACGATGTCGCGATGGACTTCGTGACCGGTTTACCGAGGTCTTCTCGAGGGAACGACACAATTTGGGTCGTCTTCGATAGGCTTACGAAGGTTTCTCACTTATTGTTGATCAAGGAGACCTTCAATGTTGACAAGATGGGATGGTTGTATATCCATGAGATTGTATGTCTGCATGGAGTTCCACACTCCATTATTTCAGACAGGGATGCATGTTTTGCTTCTCAGTTATGTCAATGGCTTCATATGGCTTTGGGTACACAGTTAATTTTGAGTACAGTATACCATCCTCAGATAGATGGTTAGTATAAGCATATGATTCAGGTGCTTGAGGATATGCTCTGAGCATGTATCTTGGATTTTTGAGGTTCTTGGGAGAAACATATACCTCTTGTGTACTTTTCCTACAACAATAGTTTTCAAGAAACTATTCAAATGGCACCATATGAGACATTGTACAGTAGGCCATTCCGATCACCCTTATGTTGGCTGGAGGCAGTAGAGGCAGCTTTGCTAGGACCTTGTCTTGTTCAAGAGACCACAGAGCAGATAGAGTTGATTCAGAAGAGGATGTCTACTACACAGTCTCATTAGAAGTCTTCTGCTAATTAGTGGAGATGACCTCTGGAGTTCGATGTCGGGGATCAGGTTTTTCAATGTTTCACACCGAGGTTGGGACACAAGAGGATTAGGAGGCAGGGTAAGCTTTTGCCGAGGTACGTCGGGCCTTTTGAGGTGTTGGAGAGAGTTGGGTGGGTTTCCCATCAGCTATAGTTACCTCAAAGGTACTGGGATTTTCACGACATTTTCCACATTTCTCAACTCCGACGTTACTTTTCATACCCATCTCATGCTTTCCAACCAGAGGAAGTTTAGTTGGAGGTGGATGCATCTTTCGAGGAGCATCTTATCAAGAATGTCGATCGCAGTACGAAGATTCTTCGTGGATGGTCTGTTCCTCTGGTACAGGTGTTATGGCATCACGGGCAAGTGCAGGATGAGAATTGGGAGAGGGAGGCCGATGTATGATCGTAGTGTCCTGAGTTTTTCGGGGTTTCTTCTTCTGCGCCTTGCTAGGGAAATTCGGGGATGAATTTCTTTAAGGGGGGGTGTTTGTAAGAACCTGGATATTCTTTTCAGGTATGTGACCCTTGTTTGATGTTTTTCTTTGTTTTAAGGTTAAGGGTGATGAAAGGTAGAGTCGGGAGAACTTTGAGTGAAGTTTTGAGGAAAAAGGATGAGTCGCACGGGCAGCGCATGGTTTGTATAACCATGCGGCCAAACCATGCGTAATAAATGTTTAAGTCAGTAGATCCCACATGATTGGTGCACGGTTAGGAGAAACTGTGCAATGAGGTCATGCAAGAGGGGTGGTCGAGGTAGTGGCTACCACACGGTTAGCGCACAGTTTGTCTAACCATGCGATCAAATCGTGCGGGCACTTAAGTGAGATCCTAAAAAAGTGTATCTCGCTTGTTTTAGCTTCTAAGTGGATCGTTTTTCCTCTTATGCGGCCATAACTCGAGATTTTGATCCTCCTAAGGTCAAAAAAGTTTATCCCAACATTCTGGAGTCAATCCGAAGGATTCTCTTGGCGAATCTATGTCGATTTTCTAAAATTATGTGATCGTTCTTCTTCGTTCTTTCTCAGTTTCTTAGATCTACTTAGATCTACTTCTCCTCTTCTCTTGGTTTCTTAGATCTACGCCCGTTATGGGTAGATATAAGTGTGTGGATGACTTTTTGATGAGTTTTGGTCTTGGTATTGTTAGGAGAATAGATCTAAGGCAGGTTCTTGGAGATTCAAATGGGGTTTCTTGTGCATTCCTCGTTTGTTGGGGGTTTTCGTCAAAACCTTTGAGGTAGGTGGTTTGTGTCTTTCCGTTGAAAGTCATTGAATGTTTTTGTGAAAATTCCACCAATACCCTTGAACGGGGTATTGCGTGTTACCTGTTTTTTCCTTGTTGATTTCCTAATTTGCTTGTATCCCTGAGTAGAGGTTATTTCTTATGAATAGGGTAATTTACTATGCTTTGGATGTTTTTCCCATGCATGTTTTGCCTGTTTATGACCATTTGGTCTATTTTTTCTTGTTAGGATATTGCCAGTTCCATGCCTAGTTGTAGGATGGAGTGACTTTGTTTTTTTTATGCTGATATGTTATAGAATGCTAGCCAAGTAGTTCTTAAGGTTACTTTAGCCGTTACACGATGCGATACTTGCTACTTTACACAGGGTTGCGGGAACCTAGTATAGTAGACCATAGGGAGAATGGACTTAAGGGATTCTCTAGAGTGTCTTTATAATATGATGCAAGACCATAGGGGTATTTGACGTTGAGTGCTTCCCCAGAGTGTCTGTAGTTCCTCAACGTGGGCCATAGGGTGAATGAGACATTGAGTGCTTCCCCAGAGTACCTTTAGTATGATATGAGACTATAGGGGAATTGACGGTGAGTTCTTCCCCAGAGAGTCTATTCTTTAGCTGAACCAGAGGGGTGAGACTGTGTGTGCCTCCCATAGGGTTGCTAGTACTTGTTGGGTGAACCAGAGGGGTTAGGCTGTGAGAACTACCCAGAGGGTTACCTGTTTGTTATTCTTGTTTGTGTAGCTAATTACCTGTTGTGGATTAGATACTTGAAACAGTGGATTGTTTATTGTTTAGTACTTTCCTTTTTACTGATTTTGTACTTTTACTTGCCTTATATTCACTGACTATTAGGCACATATCTCATGGTGGTTTCCTACTGGTATTTAGTATCATACCCTGTTTGGGCCATGCTTTTGGGCCCAAACATATTATTTTGTTGTAGGTATAGATAAGGGCAAGTGCCCTTTTACTTCAGGTACTTGATATGTTGTGGATATGGAGTTCATGAGACCAAGCTGAGGCTTGCGATGCTGAGGATTTGCTTATCTATTTTCCTTTTTCATTTTAGTTTAGTACTTTATTCAACATTATGAATTGTTTGGCTGTTTTCCTAGACATATATGTATCATGAATCTTTATATATATGTGTGCTCTATTTGTTTACACTTTTAGTATTCTATTGTTTACTCTTGTATGGATGTTTACTGCTTATGCTATTGCTTTTGTTTATCTTCCTCTGTGTACTTTTCCAATGAGAGCATAGTTTCCCCACTACCACACCCAAGGCCCTCGCTACTAGTCGGTAGCCTCTGGAATTTGGGGAAATGTGCTTGAGGCCATGTGACCCACCGAGTACGGGGCACCTCTAGGTGGCTTCCGGAACTGGGATGTTACACTTTCATTATCAAATGAATTTTCTGAAGAATCTCCACCACTGGCACTCCAAGTGTATAAATCTTTTAGACATTTGTTTTATTTTGAATTATAATAATTCTTTATATTTTTATTAGAATTTATTTAAATTCTATATTACTTTTTCATCTTAGGAAAATCAGGTCTAATGCGTCATATTCTCTTACATTCATAAAAACTAACCTTAGAATCCTTCTTTTCACTTTTATCCTTTTGAACTTTCTTATATATTTACTAAAAATCTTTCCCTCCACCAATCTTGTTCATCCTTCTAGAAATATTATCCAACTTATTTTCAAACTATTGTGATGAAATAGAATTATATTCAACAACAACCTTATTCTTTCTTAAAGACTTTAAAACTTTCTCTACTGACTAAACTTTTGTAGGAATGTTAGATGTTGTAGAAAAATAAACACCACAATTTTTATTTTTATCTTTCTCATCATCTCTCTTTAATCCTTTTTCATAGTGCATGAGGGTTCCAATAAGATCTTCCTAAGTTAGATTGGTAATATTTATTGTGTCATTCACAACATTTCTTTTAGATTCCCACTCATTGAGCATTATATCAATAATATTTTCAAACAAAATATCATCATCAATACCTTTTTCACCAAGTGACTATAAAATATTAATAATTTTCCTAAGCTTTTGGTGCATCTTAGTAACTGATTCACTCGGTAAAAATCAATGGCTTGGTAATTAGCTTTAAGCATGGATCTTCTTGTTTCTATAACTTTGGATGTACCAAACTGTTTTACTTTCAACTTACTCCAAATATTATTTGTAGATTCACATGATGATATATGACTGTAGATATTCCTCGTCATAGGATAAAAAAAGTATTTCTGACTTTTTAGTTTAACTGATATTATATTTTCTAAGAATTAGTAAAAGAATAAACTTCCTTATCAGGAATATTGTACTTCACAGTAATCATTAAGAAATTTTCAACTTCGATGTTGATCAAAAAAGGTTTCATTCTATCAATCCAATACTCATATTCATTCCCATAAAATATAGGTGGTTAACTATGATATAGATTTTCAAGATATCCAATATTCATACCTACCATATTAACAAAAATAGATACTCTTTTCTAAAAGTACATGTTAGTGTAAAAATAATTTATAAAACAAGAAACTTATAAAAAACATAAAAAACTTTCAGTAAGTAAAGAAAGTAAATGATTTAGTAATATAAAGTAGTATGACTTACTCTGATACCAATTTTTGGATTTAAATAGTAACTAAGATGGTTATAGTTACAAGGGGGTGACTTTTAGTTTAAATAGTTTAAACTAATCAAAACACAAAACCTATTAAATTAATATTATCATACTCAAACTTCATTTGATGATCATAATAAAGGAATCATAATCACATTAGTTTAGATTATATCAAATTTTGTTTTAATCATAATCATTTTTACACCGATAAAACAAATAATATAGAAATATAAGTAAGAAGACTAACTTTTTATTACATGCATAGAAGAAAAGACTTGTAAAAACAAGAAATAAAGTAGCTAGTAAAAGTAATAATGGCCTATAATCTATATTAAAAGAATATATTCTTTTAACCTTAAGATTAAATGTAGTCAATAACCTTGACTAAATGTTTCTAAAGTTTTATAATTACTATAAATTATATCTTTTCTTACGAGGAAATCCCTAGATATGATGATTGGAATAAGATATGTCTTCCTATCCTCGGAATCCCTCGACCGTAATGATGATAAGTGTCTATATTCATATCCCCAGAATCCCTTAATTCGATGGATCATATTCACCATCTTCTTATCCCTGAAAGCCCTCAATAGTAAAAATTATTAGATGTATAATACAAATGAAAATGTTCTTAAAAAAACAACCTTGATAAGGATTACTTAGAAAAAAATCTATAAAGTATTACAATTACTAAGAACAAGATGTTCATGAATAGAAAACTTCAGAAGACTTGAGTTAGAAAAGTATCAGTTACAAACTCTTTAAATGACCATCTATTTATTGTAAAAGATCCAATGGTCATATTTTTTAGTTTTTTGCAATGGACTCGGACAACTGGCTCTTTATAAGCTCAAAATGTTCTAAAATAACTGAATGTATGGCGTTGTTTTCATTTAGCACCATTACAATGGTAAAAGTATTCTTTATGATTGAAAAAAATCTTATGTATTATAATTATAAAATTTAGTTATTCTGATGGAATTTCTTATTGATTATCAATAATTTAATCCTTATGAGGTTCAATATGATGTATCAATTACAAAATTAGTCCAATTTTCATTACCTTTTTCATTACAATGTACAAGACAATAGTCTAACCACTTGTCTAAATAAAGGAAAGACTGATTAATCATACTCATACATGATCCAATGGATTATATTTAAGAGTGATAAGATTATATTATTAATACATTAGAGCTTTTTTTATGTATGGTAAAAAGTAATATTTTCTAAAAAACATACTAAAACACTTTTGAAATAGAAAATTTAGTAAACTTGTTTTTAAGAGAGTGTTTGTGATTTCCAAAACTAAAGGAATAGAACGGTAATAAGTAATACTTCTAACTCAACAATGATCTCATTTCATTCTCCCATATCTCTCTTGGATTTCAACCTAGAACCATTCTATGATGATTTTTGGAGTCTCATTTTGATTGGAATTGATTTTTTTGGATATTTATCTATGTGGTACTGGGTTTTAATCTCTTAGTTGAGTGAGCCATTCTACTTCTTTATTACATTGATCACAGTAGCATCGTGACATTGCATTATCGGATCTATTGATCAATGATGATGTTTATTCTTGTTTCCTTCTATATTTTTGGTTCGATCTTATTCTGAGGGTTTATTCCTTTAATGGTTGTGGTGTTGTAGGTGTGTGTTTTTAGGTATGTGTCATTTCTTTTTTTCTACCAACCCTTTTTGTTAAACTAGATCTATTCTAAGATGTGTAGATTGATTATAGGGCCTCTATGGTCATAGTTGTGTTCTCTTGTTGGTGGATCCTTTGTGGGCGTGGTGACCCTGAGTTTTGAGGTAGGTTGTTCCATTTATATCCCATGTTAATGAAACTATATTGCTCATATTTTTATAAAATAATTTATAAAAAAAATTGGCATGCTTTTTTTTTGTGTGTAAATGGATTTGTGATAAAAGGTGTTTTTTCCTATTTTTTGGTAAATGGAAAAGGGGTATTTTCAAATAATTGAAGTGATTTGTGAAATACAACACATGGGAATACTTGGGTATGTTGGTGGAAGGTTTAGCTTAGTGCCATCATCAATGTTACCATTGGGTGGTTTTCTCATGTGGATTATCTCTACTCCCTAGGCTTATTATTCTAGGGACATGTTCTTGAAATTATTTGGGGGTTTACTCATGAGGTGTTACTATGCTTCATAGGCCTATTTTTTAAGGACTTGTTATAAACTAGTAATTTTTTTTGGTATGATTAGTATTCTAGCCTGACCCGTTGAGTTCCTTTATGTGAGTTACCTATGATTTTCTTTATACTAATTTGTCTTTGATATGCATGCCTTGGATTTTTATAAATGATAATGGAAATTATGCATGAAACTGATATACCTACCTTTGTTTTCAAATTTATGGAAAATGGGAAATATTTACCATGATTTTTATATAGCTTATTTATTTATTATCATTCCATGTTTTATTTAAAATGAGAATACATAAGTTGTTGTATAGAGACTTGTTATAGAGAACCTAGGTTGGATCCTACTGAGCTTATTAGCTCACACCCTACACACCTCTTCAATGGTGTATGGACCTTTATATGTCTTTCAATGTAGTTAAAGGCAAGGCACCATAGTGAGGTGATGAAGCTTCAAGTATGTTGAGTCTGGGTAGCTGGTGGTGAGATGGTGGGAGTTTTTCAATGCGATCACATGGTGTAGCTGGTTTTTTAGTCCTTTATGGTTAGACTTTTACTTGGAGATTGTTCCTTCTCTTGAGTTGTTTAGCTTACATTGTTTGAATTTTTATTTTGGAATATATATATACATATATATATATATATCCTTCTATTATTTCTTCCAATTATGTGTATATGTGACATATTTTTTTCACTTCAGGTTGGGAGAAATAATTCCCTCTATTTGTTTTTTTTATGCCTGGGTGCTAGTCACCAACCCATGGAAATTAGAAATTACCTTATAGTATGTGACATTTCAGGTTGGGCACCAGTTTAAGAGGGTATCTAGGTCAGTTCATTACAAAATTGTATCGAAGTGGGTTTTCCTCAATAGTTCTTGTCTTGGAATGTCTAGTAAACTGAAGATAGGATTATTGGGGCTTGAGAAGTATGATGTGGTGAGTTCCAGGTAAGTTATTTTCATGAAGAGACTCATGTTACCATGGGATGTTGGGAAGTGTGTCTCTTGTTTTGAGTTTTGGTGTTAATATCAATTTTTTCTTATGGATTTCATAGTCTGAATTAAGATTTTTTTTGTTTCCTGATCATTTATTTTATTTCAGTGTGCATTCATATGCCTCCAAGATGTGTTCTGTGAGTTCCTTGGGAAGGTACAACTTATTCTCCTCAAGGAAATCCTTTGATATATCAGAATATGATTGAGGCTATCATGCAGGTGGTTTGTGAAGTTGGTCATATTGTACTCTAATCTTATAACACCATCATTGAGATATAGCCAAGAGTTGGGGGAGATAGGGATTAATCACTGGAGTTCTTGCATGAGAAGCCACCATCTTTTAAGGGTATGATTGAACCTCTAGAGGCAGAGGACTGACTCAACAAGATTGATCAAATCTTTGAATTCTTTGAAACACCTAAGAGTATCAAGGTTAATTGCGAAGCGTTCATACTTGAGGGACCTAATAAGAATTGGTGGGATTTCATGGTACATGATGATAAACATGTGGGATTGGACTGTAAGGGTTTCAATACACTCTTCTTCCATCATTTTTTCCAAAGTCACTTATCATGGTGAAGTCTCTAGAGTTTATATCTTTATAGTATGGATCATGTTTGGTGTCAGCATACACCAATCAGTTTGCTGAGCTATTTTTTTTCACTATAGGTAGTGAAGAGTGACAAGATGAAGGCCCAAATGTACCTGTAGGGTTTCTAACCTTATATCAGATCACAGGTATTTATTTTGAATCTTTCAACATATGTGAAGATGGTAGAAATTTCTATGATGGGTGAGATAAATATGGAAGGAAAGGTTGGATCTTCTACCCATTCTCTTCTACCTTATGGAAACTTTAGTGGAACCTTGGGAAAGAAGAGATAGTGGAAAGGTCATCGTAGGAGTAGTGGAGGTTTTTCTCAGCATCAGGACTCTTCGACACCTCCGGTTATATCCATTAGTGTGCCTCTAACTTTCTATCAGTGTGTCAAGGTCGAACACACCCTATATTCTTTTCCTTAACCAGCAAATATGTGTAATAGTTGTGGGTGTTACGATCATCTATATCACTTCTATCAGGCTATTTCTATGACTAATTATAGTCATGGATCACTGGATTCAAATTCTATTATGGAGTATTCAGATGCTTCAAAGACTATAGGTCTCCAGTAACATGTCTCATAAGTGAAGCACTGTCACATAGTATATGAGTTTCTAGTGGAGGTAGATTCATATTTAGTGATACTAAGAGGCACCATCTTTATTGCATCCCCAGTAGTGATTGTTTTATTTTATAATGGTGCTTCTCACTCATTTAAATATGTTTGTTTTATGGATATACTTAACCTTCCAATAGAACTCGTGTCCTTTGTTATACAGTTAGAAAAATATCTTGGAAAGCATAAAGAGAAGGAGTTTCAGTGTCTTTTATGTGTGTTATCAATAACTAAAGAAGAGTTAGTCTGATATTTTCTTATTCTCGATCTGGATCAATTCGACATCATCATCAAGAAGGATTGGGTTATTTCCCATCATTTTGAGGTTGATTTTTATCATTAGTTTGTCTCATTTCTTATAGATGATGGGAGCTCATGGGTGTTGTAGGAAGAGTGGGATCTGAGGTATGGTCATGCAGAACCTTCATGCATAGAGCTTAGGAGTTTTTTTGTCCCAGTTGAGCTGTATGATGTTTCTTCTATTGTTGATCATCCCACCATTGTTCAGGGCTTTCCTAATGTTTTCCCAGATTATTTCTTTGAGATTCCTACAGATAGTGAGGTATGGTTTATAATTGACCTGGTTCCAGGAATGCAAACAATTTCGATACCTTCTTATCATATAGCATCAGCAGAGCTGAAATAGATTAAGATTCAATTGGACAATCTAGTGGAAAAGGGTTTTGTTCTTCCAAGTGTTTCACCTTGGGTGGCCCCAATGATATATGACAAGAAGGTAGAGGGTTCTCTCTGGTTGTGTGTGGACTATTGGAATTTTAACTAGGTAATAGTTAAGAAAAATTATTCTTTTCCTCATGTAGATTATTTCTTTGTTCATTTAAAGTAGAAAAGTGGTTTTTGAAGATTGATCTTCATTTGGGTTATCATCAGCTAAGATTTCAGGAGTTTGATATAACAAAGACATATTTCAGGAGTGGGTATGAACATTATTAATATCTTGTGATCTTTTTTTATCTAACTAACACTCCTACAGTTGTTATATATTTTATGAATCATATATTCCATTAGTATCTCAACACTTTTGTGGTAGTGTGCATAGATGATATTTTGGTTTACTCAAGATCCAAGCATGAGAATGAGTAAAATATAATTTTAGTTTTGAAAATAAATATGAGACATTGTTTGTATGTAATGCTTTTGAAATGAAATTTATGGATTCATGAAGTGAAATTTTGGGGGCATGTGATTTCTAAGCATGTACTTTCAGTTGATCCTGAGAAGGTATAGGCTATTTTTTTATGGGAAGATCCATGGAATATCTTTGAGATTCATATATTCCTTGGTCTTGTTGGATACTATCGATGGTTTTTTAAGTATTTATTAAAGATGGAGTCACCATTGACTGCTCTTATCAAGAAAGGGGTGAAATTCATATGGGACGCAAAGTTCCAGTCTTCTTTCGATGAGCTGAAATAACTTCTAACACCAAATCCTATTGTTATCTTACCCAAGACCAGTAAAAGATATTTGGTTTTGTATGCCTCTAGCACTGATTTGGGTTGTGTGCTCATAAAGAATAGTCATGTGATGGCTTAAAGCTCTCATCAGCTTCAAATTTGTGAGAAGAATTACCCCACTCATGGTTTAAAAATTTCTACAGTTATGAATACACTTAATTATTGGTGAAATTATATTTTTGTGGAATGGTTCACAATATTTTTTGAACATATGAATTTATCTATATATTTTCTCAAAAAAAACATGAATCTTAGATAGATTCATTAGGTGGAATACCTTTAGACATTTGACTTTGATATCACCTACACCTTAGGTAAGGGGGATGTAAGGGGAGACACTCTTAGTAGAAAAGTTTCATCACAATTTGTTATGGAATCGAATGAAGAATCGAACATTACAGGTATTTTTCTTATTTGTGTCAAGATTCTCAGAAGGATGTGTTAGGTATTGTTATGAACAGTGATCAGTTATCATTATCTCTCCTTGAGTCTATTCTATAGAGTCAGCTATGGGATTTCGAGTTCAAAGGAATTCTAGAAACCCTATATGGTGGGGAGACCATTTCTAGTTGGTCTATCAATTTAGATTGCAATCTCAGCTTTGGGGAACTTGTTTTTTGTCCCAAAATCTATGAGGAGATTGGGTTTTTTGATATTTATAATTATTCACACTCCATTAATTTAGTCACTATGAAGATGTATTATGATATGAGATAGTAATTTTGGTGTCCGAGTATGAATATTGACATTACTGATTTTGTGACTCACTGATACACTTTCCAAAAAATTAAGGCAGAGCATTTGAAACCTTTTGGTTTCATCCAGCCTCTTCCATATCCTTTTTATAATTGGGAAAATTTATCCATGGACATTTTTGTTGGGTTTCCATGAACTCCTCAAGGGAGGAATGAAATATGGGTGGTGATTGATCGATTGAAAAATTTATCTCATTTCATTCTTATCAAAGTCACCACAAAAGTTGAAGATCTGGGTAAGCTGTATGTGAAAGAAGTTATGAGGTTACAAAGGGTTTCTTCTTATATTGTTTTAGACATGGATTCTAGGTTTACTTTGAGGTTCTTGAGAAGTCTCTAAGAGGTGATGGGTACAAATTTCAGGTGGATTACAGCTTGTCATCCATAGAAAAATAGTCAGATGAAGTGTGATATCCAGATTTTAGAGGATATGATTTGTCCCTATGTCTTGGATTTCATTGGATCATGGGACATCCATTTGGGACTGATTGAGTTGTTTTATAATAACAGTTATCATTCATCGATCAAAATGGTTCCTTTTGAGGCTTTGTACGGTCACCCATGAAAATCACCTCTTTGTTGTGTAGAGGTGGGAGAAGCTTCTTTGGTGGGACCAAATTTGATTTAGGGGACTTCTACGGAGATTTAGGATATACATCGACATCTCGTTACAGCATAGAGTCAACAAATATATTATACAGATCAATAGCGTCATCCTTTTGTGTTTTCCATAGGTGACCTAGTTTTCTTAAATTTTTCTCCACGACTAGGTCACTATCGGCTTGGAAATTATGGGAAGTTGTCTCTGAGATGTGTTGGATAGTTTGAGGTCATTGAGTGAATTAGAAATATTTCTTATCGGTTGGAATTGTCATCTCGGTTGACAATAATTCATGATGTTTTCCACGTATCACATCTCAAGAAATATCATCTTGATCACTCTCACATTATGATTTGGGAAGTGAATGAATTAGAGCCATACATTTTCAATATTGAGCAGACGGTTGAGATCGTTGACTCTCAAGTAAAAGTACTATGTGGGAAGTTGATTTCATTGGTCAGAGTGTTATGGAAACATGAACTAGATTCTCATGTGAGATAGGAGCGTGAATCATTGATGAGGGAGAAGTGGCCTCACCCCTTTACCAGAATTCATTCTTCCACATGAATTTTTTGGGATGGAGTGTCTTATGATGGGGAGTTTGTAACATCTTGTTACACTCTTTTAGGTAATTCTATTCTCTTTGCTTGTTTTCATCTTTAATTGGGTGTGTCTAAGTGTTCCTGAGGATAGACGGCATTTTCTGAGCAAAATGAATTAATTTTAAGGGATGGATGTTTATTTCAATTAATGGAATCTGAGTATAAACGTGTAATGTATTTTTGTGATTCTCCTCGATTTTGAGGAACACTTGAGTTATTTTGGGGTTTTTTAAAAAAATATGTAGTTTTTTGTTATCTTTTGGGATATTACACAATGTGTAAATGTGCTACGTGAAGTGTACTTGGTTTCCAAACAAAAATCATGAAATATTTACACAGAGTTAAAGAAGTACATATCATGTAATGGTTACACGTCATGTAATAATAAAATATTGGATTTTAATAAAAAGAATATGGGTTTTTGGTGTATCTAACCCTGAGGACTTACATGATGTGTAAAAGGATTACATGTTGTTAAACGTCACATGAAAAAAAGGCATCCTATGGGTGATAATCTCATTTCATTCTCTCACTTATCTCTTAGATCTCAACCTAGAACCCTTCTTCGATGATTTTTGGAGTCTCTGTTTGATCTAAATTAATCTATTCGTTTATTAATCTCCATGGAGGTGGGATTTCATCTCTTTGATTGAGTGAGTTACTAGTGATTTTTTTCATACTGCTTTGGATTTGATATGCTTTCCTTGGATTTTGATAAATAATAATGGAAATTATTCTTGAAACTGTTATAACTACCTTTGTTTTTAAATTGTTGGAAAAAGGGAAATATTTATCATGATTTTGATATAACAGATTTATTGCTTATCATGCCATGTTTTATTTAAAATGAGAATACTGGAGTTTTTGTACATAGACTTGTTATAGAACACCTGGGTGGGATCCCCTTGAGCTTGTTAGCTCACACCCTACACACATCATCGGTGGTGTGTATACCTTTGTATGTCTTTTGATCTAGGGAAAGATAAGGTGCCACATTGAGGTGGTGAGGTCTCAAGTTAGATGAGTCTAGGTAGCTGCTGGTGATATGGTGGGAGTCTTACTATGCTATCACATGGTATAGTTGGTTTTTTAGTTCTTTGTGGTTGGACTTGTACTTGGATATTGTTCCTTCTCTTGAGTTATTTAGTTTCCACTATTTTCTTTTTGTTTTGGAATATATATATACATACACACACACACATCCTTTCATTGTTTCTTCATGTTATGTTTATAGTGTCATATTGTTATTGCCTTGGGTTGGGAGAAATCATTCCCTCTATTTGTTTGTTTGATTCCCAGGTGTTATTCGTCAACCCATTGGGATTGGGAAATCACTTTGGGTATGTGACGTGTCGGGTCGAGTACTAGTTTGAGAGGGTATCTTAGTCGGTTCATTGAAAATGGCATGTTATGGGATGACATTGCTAGTATGGGACACATTTTTCCCAGTGATGATTAACAATCAGCATGTGAAGCTGATGCGCAATTGGCTGTTGATTTTGATTTCTATAAGGAATGTGACTTGTTGTCTTCTAAGGGTCACAAATGAAAATAAGTAACATTGATTAAACCAAAGTATGGTAAGTAGAATGATAAGAAAAATAAATATCTAGTTGGTGAGGAGGGATTCAAATTGGTCATTGTAACATCCCCGACCTGGAAGCCACTAAACCGGTGCTCCGAGTTGGGTGGTTACATGACCTTAAGCGCACCTCCTCATACGCCAAAGGTTGCTGACTAGCAGCGGGGGTCTGAATAGTCAATTGGGGAGACTATACCCCCTTTTTATCAAATTAAGACACAATAGAAAATAAAAAAATCACAAAACAATAATCAATATTACAAGAGAATTCATAAATAACCATTCCCAAATGGGGTACAACCAGGTCCAAGAGTAAATATGTCATGCCATGCTACAAGTGAAAAGTTAAACAAAACCCAAAATAAAGACAAACTGTGAAATCCACAAAATGGTCCCGACACCAAGTCCGAGTGTAACACCCCAAGATTTCATAGTAAGTTATTTTATTTAAAGTAATTCAATAACTTGTGCTACACACAACACCGAGTTCGAGCGCACCACGACTAACCAAACTAGTCATTCAAAAAGCAGTTATGAATAGTATTAACTACATTTTAAATTTATATACTCCATAAAATTTTAACATCCATATTATGTGTTTTTTAGACATTATATAAGAACAAATTCAATTTTTCAGATAAATGAAGGATTTTTCAAAAATGAAATTTTACCGCCTTTTAATGGAAAACCCTTTTTAAATACAATATTTCACACTTTTATATATTCAATTTGATAAAATAAACTTATTCTTTATAATAGAGACATAAAAATTTAGTTTCGATAAATTTTTGGTGTTTTCTGATAACTTTCATATTTTGGTGAATAGTGAAAAAATACTAAATTTTAATTGAAAACAACTTTTTTATCAAAATAATTTATAGTGTTAAATTATAAATTTGAATGTTTTTGAAGTATAATTAGATTATATTTTTATCATTTAATATAATTTGGGTCATTATAAGTAATTTCACATTTAAATTGGACATAAACACATGTCAATCTTTTGATAGTTTTTACTTTTTAAAAAAAATCTACTTTATGGTTTTGACAATGGGAATTAATTTTGAATTAATTAATACAACTTCTATGTTTTTAATTTTGTAAAATAAAATTTATTTTTGAATTCATAATATCAAAATTAGCTTAGGGTTAATTTTTGGTATTTTCCTAAAAACTTTCAATTTTTGATGAATAGTGAAAAACACTGTTATTGTTTAAACCCGAATTTTTATTTAAATAATTATTTTTTTATTTAAATTTATTTTAAGTAAAAATAGATACATAATACCTATATAAGTTCAATGTAATTCATTGGATTCATTTTATAATAAAATTAGACGTATAAAATTTTGTTGAACTTTTTAACGTCTTTTACCCACCTTCTAGGCACGTTAGCAAATTTGCATAAAACGTAATTTTACCACTTCTAGGATTTAAATTTAAAAAATAAGAGAGATGCGGTCGAAATTAGTAAGTAAAATGTAGTTCAATAAGAAAAAATAATTTTTGGTGAATAGTAACTTTTGAATTTTATTTACCGTGGTAAAAGTAAATATGGTAATTAATGGTAAAAATGATATTATAATTACCCTAACACATGTCTTAATTCTATTGGATAAGTTTATTTTGACCAAAATAAATCTTAGGATCCTTTTTATCCACTTGGATTAGATTAGGACATTTATTATTATTTTATTTAAAGAATAGTAAAAAGTGTAAATTTCAAAGATTAATAACTAAACCATTTTTAATATAGGGTTATACATAAGATAAATTCAACTACTAATATTTATTAGAAATATAAAAAGATTTCATACATCATGAAATATTATTTATAATTTTTATACATTAAATAAATAAATTTATTTATGACACAATGATGATGCAGTAATTACCTAATTAATGAAAGATTAAAATAATTGATATTATAAATATTAAAATAAATTTAAATTGATACTTTTTATGCATTCCAAGAATCTTATAGGTTAATATGACATGTTAGGGTTGATTTAATAAAAAAATTCAAAATAATCAAGTTGATATGACTTTACAAAAAAAACAAATACTAAATAGTGTCAAAATTGACATAATTGAGTTTTTAAAACAAATACTATTTTATTAAATTATATAATAGTCCTAAAAATTTAAGGTTCAAAAAAATGAATTATATAATGATATATATGTTATTAATGAACCACTCAGGGTTCTCTTGGTAGTTTATATTTAAGATTATTAACCATATAATATAAAAATACAAGGAGATGTGGTAAATGCAAAACTATTTAACAAAGAGTTAAATCTAAAAGATAAGGTTAATATGGTGACCTAAACCTATCTAAAACCTATTGGTTGAGATTTTTTTCTACCCATAACCATCTTATTTTATAAATAAATCCATTTGTATCCATTAGAAATCAAAAATTAATTTATAATAAAATAATATTTCTAGCTTTTGCAAAAGTGACCCTCACCTCTCTTATAAAAGGGAACTTGCCCTTATGTTAATTTCACACCTCTAAATCCATTTTTCTAGGAAAAAACCTACCAAAATATCCTCCCAAATATCCTCAATTTATTTTATAGGCCTTAATTTGATCATAAATCCAACCTAAGGAACCATTTTGATCAAATCAAAAGGAAGCACCTGAAGAAGAGGTAATAATTTCATCACCTCTTTCAAAGTTATCTTATTTTTCCAATTCCTCTTTCCTTGTTGTTTCCATAATAAAATAATAACTCTAGTATATTCTATATAATTTTATGTTATTATAAATATGGTGCAACCATATTCATTATTTTATCCATCCTATGAATGACAAATTCACCATATGTGTGTACGTATGACGTACTGTCTCCACGTCGTGGTGTAGTTGTTATTCAATACTTCATTGTTTGTATGGGTATAATATTGATGTATAATTTATTTAAATAATAAATATAACATGTTAATTATTCTTTATATATGATATAACATCCAATTATATATGATTTGACCTTCAATTGAATGATATTGTCGCTCGTGCATACGTACAGATTACCGTCTCCATGAACGCGATGAGATTCATTCTCCATCGTAACCATTCAAGGATAATTTTCATTTTATGATTAAAAATAATTTTTAATAAATAAATGTAATTATGGATATTAATCAAATACATCCTATCCATAACAAACAAAACTTACATAACAAAACATATAAAGGAAAACGAATCAATTAACACCTGAAACAATGATACTACTATAATATTATTAACAAAGCAATATTAAAAGATCATATATGATATCATATTTATGTATGTTGTTCTTGTATAATTTAATAACAATTAGTTAACTATTATACAGGAGGTTAATGTACCCTAGACTAAGGAAAAGTACAAGGTAAGGGGTTTCTTATCTCACTTTTAATTTCTTGATATTTCCATTGTTTGCCACTAATTTATTGCATGTGGTGTATTGTGTACTTTAATTTGATATATATTATCACAATTCTATTTGTATTCATGGTATTATATTATTAATTTGGTGGTTATTAACTTTTTTTCATATGACTCGATTGATTACAATGTGGTAAGGGGTTTTCATCTCACTTCTTATTTCCGTGAGATTCATGCTATATTGTCATTATTTCCTTTTGTGTAGTGTATGTACTACCCATGATTGTATTCCTTGTCTAATATAATTTAATTTATCGGTATTTTTATCTTCATTTTATGATCCTTCTTTCATGGGGTGTATGTTTTTTAAGTCACCAAATTGGTAAGTGAATTTCTAATTTTGATTTCCACTCATTCGGTTTTACGCAAACTTCATTGATTATTTTACTCCAAGATTATGTGTGAAATCACTATTTATTTATTTAAGAATTAATTTAAACTCCCCTTTTTGTGGATATAATTTTTATACACATAATAACTCCATTTATAAATTCTCAATTCATCGATATGAACTTTATAAGAGTAATCTTAACTCAATTTCCATTCATTGAGTTAAACATCCAAGTAATTGGTGTTGTTGTTACAAGAATATGTGTGAATGTCCTCTGATTGTTTTAAAATAAATATCCAATCATATTTAGTGTATTTATATTTTTCATGCATAATTATTTCATTGATTTATCCTTAACCTAAGGATATAGTTTTTTATAAGGGATTTCATCTCAATTTAGATTTTATTGAGACTTCTTTGTTGTTATGCTCCAATTCACTTTTATATGGTGTATATAATATACTCTGAAATAGTATATCATTAATCCCTTATTCTCATGATATTATAAAGTTTATATTACCTCAATTATTTTTATTCAAACTTCTCTCTTTTGGTTAGGAACTCTAACTAAAATATCATTTTAAATGTTTTAAATATTTATTCTTCTAAATCTTTCTTATTAATGTCCATGCTTTAAAAATGGTTTTAAGGATTTATGTATATGGACATGAATGTTTTAAAAATAAAATTCCTGTTAAAAGTTTCAAAGTGGTATGGGACACTTTGATTCAAAAATCCATTTTGAACAACTTCTTGATAAATAGTTAGACTTTTAACTGTTTTCAAGAAAAAGGGGATATTTCTCTTAAATAGTTTTACTGATTATTTTCATATATGTCAATATCTTTCATTATTATTGATTGTGGATGATAAAATCTTCCTGTAAGAACCTGATTTTTGGGTATAAAAAACTTTGGAATATTCTTGATGTTATTCCAGAGCAGCGCCTTCAGACAGTGTGCGATTCCGATCCCTGGTGTGGCCAGAATTAAATTTTCAATGCATTCACACTGGCCACACCAAATAAATAGGATAAATCCTAAACGGTTATTCAGATCAGAAATCTGAATGTACAGATGGGTCCGGAATGGGGTTTTTACCCTAGGAACGACATAAAACATGTCGGTGCATGTAACAGCCCGAGATTTTATGAAAAATATTCTTTTTAATTTTATTAATATCTTGTGTTGTACGCTACACCAAAAGGATCTTGCACAACATTCACCCTTGACTTGCCTTGTATTACACGCAATCGTGACCTTCCTCGATAGCGTGTGTAGTACGCAATACTGAGTTTCACTAAACAACGATATGCTATTAAAATATTATTAAAACTAGCCATTATGAATAGTAATAACCACTTTTTAAAATTTTTGAAATTTTAGCTCTCAAAATGGACTTCATTTTTGGATTCGGAGTATCGAATTTAGCCTAAGGTGAAATTTTGGTACTTTTCGGATAACTTTCATATTTCGATGAATAGTGAAAATTACTAAATTTTAATTAAAAACAACTTTTTTAATCGAAATAATTAATAGTGATAAATTATTAATTTGAGTGGTTTTAAAGTATATTTAGAATATATTTTTACAATTCAATACAATGTTGGTCATTGGATGTAATTTCACATTTACACTAGACATAAACAAGTGTTAATCTTTTGATAGTTATTATCTCTTAAAAACACGCTATTTATTGTGACAGCGGAAATTAATTATAAAATTAATTAATGCAACTTATATGTTGGGAATTATGTAAAATATAAATCATTTTTTAATTCGGAATATCAATTATATCTTAGGGTGAAATTTTGGCATTTTTCTGAAAAACTTCAATTTTTGATGAATAGTGAAACTACTAAGTGGTAGTTAAAAAAAATTAATTTTTTCATAAATATTAATTTTACCGCTTCTGTGAATGGAATTTCAAAAATCCGAGAGACACGGTTGATGTCAGTAAGTAAAATGTGGTTCAATGAGATGAAAATAATTTTTGATGAATAGTAACTTTTTAATTTTATTTACCACGGTTAAAAGTAAATAGTGTAATTAAGGGTAAAAATGATATTAATATTACCCTAACACATGTCCTAATCCTATTGTACAAGTGTATTTCGACCAAAAACAAACTTAGGAATAAAATATGACCATTTAGGCCCACTTGAATTAGATTAGGACATTTATTATTATTTAATTCAAAGAAGAGTTAAAAGAGTTAAAATCAAAGTTTATTTAATAAAACATTTTTAATATAGGGTTATACATAAGATAAATTCGACTATAAATATTCATTAGAAAGATAAAAATATTTCCTACATAATGGTATTTTATTTGTAATTTTTAGACATTAAATAATTTAATTTATTTATGACACAACGATGATGCAGTAATTATCTTATTAATGAAATATTGACATAATTGATGTTATAAATACCCAAATAAATATAATTTGAGACTTTTTATGAATTCCACTAATTTTCTAGGTTAATATGAAATGTTAGTATTGATTTAATTAACAATTTTTGAACTTATCATTCTGTTATGATTTTCACAAAAATCAATTACTAAATAGTGTCAAAATTGACATAAAATAGTTTTTAAAACTAATATTATATTATTAATTGTTATTTTATTCCTAAAAATCTAAGGTTCGGCCAAATGACTTAGATAAGGTTATATATATTAATAATAAACAATTTGGGGTTCGTTTGGCTTCTTATAGTAAGTTTATTAACCTTATAGTGTAAGAACACAAGAAGACACGGTAAAAGTAAAATTATTTAACTTAATGTTAAATCTAAATGATAAGGTTAAAATAGGAACATAAACTTGTCTAAATTCTATTGGATGAGAGGATTTAGACACATACCCACCTTAGATTTTAAATAAATCAATTTGGATCTATTTAAAACTGAATTTGGCTTTATAATAAAATAATATTTTTAGTTATTCCAAAGGTGCCCCTCTCCTCCCTTATAAAAGGGCACCTCTTCCCTCTCCTCCTCACACAACTTTGAGCCTTCAAGCTCGGCCAACCCCTGCCAAAATCTATTCTCCACTTCCCTAGTATCATCCTAGAGGTCCTGGTCTTCTTCAAAGACCATCCTTAGTTCTTTAAGTGGAGGTTAAGTGAAGGCGCGTCAAAAAGAGGAGGTTCGGACACGTACAAAGCAAGTCGGACCTATGGTAAGGGAAAATATCACAATCTCATTTTTATCCGAGATTGTTTTTACTTTGGAATTTACTGGGGTGTATTTTATCATCCACATCCATGTTTCCTCAATATGTAATATTATTTCAATTCACCTACAATTTTTTAAATCCAATTTTACCCTTTGGTGAGTTTTAGTAAAAGATATGAAAGGAATCTTTTGTCGTTTTTCATACGAGGTACTTTTTGACTTTTCTGAAAAAAGTAGGAGGAGAATGTTATTTTTAACTTATACGGCATGAAAGGATTTTTATGGTTTCATAACACCTCATTTTCAAGAAGCTTCCTCTACAAGATTGCATGATTATTTTCAACAAAACCCTTATCTTTTAAAATTGCATGGAGTTTTGTGAAAAGAAAATGATTTTAAAGAAGAAAGGATATTTTCCTCAAGAATTAATTTCAAGTGTTTTTCTAAAAACTATTTTCCATCTAAGATGACATTATTTGATATGTATGTTTCAAGTAAAATGTCTATTATGATTTAAATGGTTTCCATTTTCTTATGATGAAATGATATCCATTGTTTATGGATTATGATGGCATGATGTTTATGAAACCCATTCTATTTATTGGGTTATTATGAATGATGTATGTTTATTTTGTGGCACACATAAGAATGGTATCATTATGAGATGGGTGGGACCTATATCTCCCTCCAATTCATTGGGTAAAGATTTTATATCTCATGAGATAGACATGGTTGGAATGGTAGGTTATACCAGTTCAGTGAAACAGGACTGAAACGAGGGTGACTCGGTTCAGAAAGGGACTTTGTCCACTAAGATAGTCTTGGGAATGAGTCTTGACTAACAAGAAATGATTCTCTATGATTATGTGTGTATGCCACAAAGTTTAATGTTTTATGTTATGATTATTGTGATTACATTTCACTGCCATGAGTTATCCCAGGTTATGAAATTATGATTTCTTTTACAGGTTAAGATTTCCAAAAGTTATGTGATTATGTATATGATGTGATTGATATTTCTTTTGTTTACCCTTACTGAGCATTTGAGATCACCCTTTTATGTTTTCTTTTCCCCAGGATATAAAGAAAGGTTTTAGGTATAAAAAAAAGGAAGATATTTATGGGAGATGTTGAAGATCTTTCACCAGGATTAGAAGAATATATTCTGAGTTTCAAAAGACACTAAACTATTACGATCCTTGTGTGTGTGTTTTTGTTATGTACTAATTATTCTGCAAATGTAATGTAATGTCCATGTAAGTCAGGCTTCGGGTCTCTACAGTTGGTATCAGAGGAAAGGTTTAGTCAACCTTTGGAAACTAGGATGCGAAAACGTTAGTGAGATCCCTAGAGATATTTCTAAGGTATGTCTAGGGATGTCCCTAAGGTTAAGTATACGTATAGGTTATAGTACTATAATTACGCTAACGATCATATAATTAAACCTAAGATGTTAGATATTGAAGGTACTCCCCCTTTATTATGTTGTTTTCCCTAGCATGGTTTTTGCCTCTCACACTATTCTTTTTCGGTTTTAGACGATGGCTGGAACCCGAAGGAACCGTGTTGATCAATGTAATGGAAAATGCAATGATTGTCCTCCTGAACAAACAAATGTTATGGGAGATGGAGTGCAAAATCTTATTGCTATACTTACACAAGCTATGAATCATTCTGGACTTCCAAATGAACAGAGAAGGGAACAATATTCTATTGAGTCCTTCATGAGGCAACGTCCACCTTCTTTCAGTGGGTCTTCTGATCCAATTATTGCTGAACAATGGATCAGTACCACTGAAAAGATATTTTCAGTTCTTCAATGTTCTGAACATGATAAATCCATCTTAGCAGTATATCGTTTGGAAGGTGAAGCTGATCAATGGTGGAATCTTATCAAGAATACGAGGCGAAGAGATGAAATTGAGTCCATGGAATGGGACGAGTTCAAGAACTTATTTTTCAATAAGTACTTCCCTCGTATTCTTAGAACAAAGATGGAGAAGGAGTTTCTTGAACTAAATCAAAAGGATGATGAATCTGTTGGTATATACGAAGCGAATTTTACAAGACTTGCAAGGTATGCATCTGGAATTATCATCCAACCTGAAAGTAAAGTTGATCGATTTTTCAGTGGCTTAAAACCAAGTCTTCGAAGGGAATTAGCTATAAGAGACTTCAGTAGCTATGAAGAAATTGTGCGTTGTGCTATCAAGGTAGAAATGGAAGTTGGTGTTACATATCCATCTCATGGTTTTGACAAGAAACGAAAGATGGAGTTCAAGGAGAAATCTCAGAATAATGGTGAAAAGAAGATGAATGTTTCCTTATGCACAAAGTGTGGAAAGAAGCACGGTGGAGATTGTCTTAAAGGGACTAGAAAATGTTTTAAGTGTGGAAAAGAAGGTCATCGAGAAGCTGAGTGTCGAAGTAATGGAAAAAGGGATTCTAATGATGTGAATAAAGCAAACACTGCAGAGAACGCACCACCAACACTTCAATGCTTCAAGTGCAAGGAAATGGGGAATTATGCTAATAAATGCCCTAATCCAAGGGTTAGTGATGATCAACATGAGCAACCACTGAAGGCAAAGGACAAAGGGAAGTCACATGCGATCACTATTGGCGATGTTGAATATGACAACAATGTGGTGGAATGATTAAGTGTTTATGTAATGGGATTCCAAAATAATGTGGTATCATAAAGTATTGGAATATTTAGGTATTGGTCTAATGTGGTATTCAAAGTGATTGAGATATTATGCGCATAATGAAGGGAAAACGAGAAAATGAAATGTTTAACAGTATTCATGAGCTCATGATTAATATAAGGACTAAGTGATACCATGGTTTGAGTATATAGAATTTTGAGGATTTTGGTATGTGGAAGGTGTTAACTTTTAACTGCATTCATGTTTTCACTAAGGTATTCAAGAGAATACATGATTAAGGACTTTGAATGTTTGGAATGTGACCAAAAAAACATATCTTATGATATATGGGGATCAACGATGGTATTAAATCTCTGGTAATCATTTTCACTATGTTATGAGAGTGGACTGCAGTATTATGGATAAGCCTAAAGATTGGAATGGATTATGTTGGACATAAGTTAGTATTGTTTAAGGATAGAAGTTTTTTCGATATTATTTATGGGATGCTATAGTAATATAGTTTTAGAAAAAGGACAACCTGCAGGACGGGCGACAGCCCATCGCGTCGGACAAGGCTGTGGGAATCGAAACCACAACCGAAGTGCGACTGGCCTTTATCGCCTACCACTGGCCTACAGGAAGTCCCTGTTTAGTAGAAACTAGTTTTATTATATTAAGCAGTATGATATATAAAGTATAAGTCCATTTTAGGAACCATATATGATTAATCTCACTATAGATCGACTTATGTATATAATTTTTGCTAACCTTTTGTTTGAGATAGATGGAATGACCCGTCATTCTATCACATGATCTGCTAACACTTCACTAATAACAAATTCAACTTCATTTCTTTATGATATGAAGTGGAAATTGTTCAATTCATGAACAACAGTGAAATTGTACCAAAATCATGTAAGTATTTCTTTTAATTCATCAACTTTAGGGAAATGATCTTGAAAACCAAAAATGTTTTCCTAGTGATCTTATATATGATGAATCATATGGTACCTTAGATCGTCACAAATTTATGGCTTTGTGATTGCTGGCTTTTCCATAGCCATGTTCTCTACCACTCTTCATCAGAACATGATGGTTAGATTTCTCTTCCATATCCATATTTTCACCTACGTGGAAACCCAGTGATTAGTTTATTTGGGTAACCGTTACGTTTCATACTTTTGTTTTTAAAGATTGGTTTTGATATTCCTTTTTACGATGTGGGTTTCTATTAAAGAAACTTTCGACTAGTAAACCATTTATAACCCCGAAGAATTTTGAGGGCGAAATTCATTTTAAGGGGGGTAGAATGTAACAGCCCGAGATTTTATGAAAAATATTCTTTTTAATTTTATTAATGTCTTGTGTTGTATGCTACACCAAAAGGAGCTTGCACAACACGCACCCTTGACTTGCCTTGTATTACATGCAATCGTGACCTTCCTCGATAGCGTGTGTAGTACGCAATACTGAGTTTCACTAAACAACGATATGCTATTAAAATATTATTAAAACTAGCCATTATGAATAGTAATAACCACTTTTTAAAATTTTAGAAATTTTAGCTCTCAAAATGGACTTCATTTTTGGATTCGGAGTATTGAATTTAGCCTAAGGTGAAATTTTGGTACCTTTCGGATAACTTTCATATTTTGATGAATAGTGAAAATTACTAAATTTTAATTAAAAACAACTTTTTTAATCGAAATAATTAATAGTGATAAATTATTAATTTGAGTGGTTTTAAAGTATATTTAGAATATATTTTTACAATTCAATACAATGTTGGTCATTGGATGTAATTTCACATTTACACTAGACATAAACAAGTGTTAATCTTTTGATAGTTATTATCTCTTAAAAACACGCTATTTGTTGTGACAGTGGAAATTAATTATAAAATTAATTAATGAAACTTATATGTTGGGAATTATGTAAAATATAAATCATTTTTGAATTCGGAATATCAATTATAGCTTAGGGTGAAATTTTGGCATTTTTCTGAAAAACTTCAATTTTTGATGAATAGTGAAACTACTAAGTGGTAGTTAAAAAAAATTAATTTTTTCATAAATCTTAATTTTACCGCTTCTGTGAATGGAATTTCAAAAATCCGAGAGACACGGTTGATGTCAGTAAGTAAAATGTGGTTCAATGAGATGAAAATAATTTTTGGTGAATAGTAACTTTTTACTTTTATTTACCACGGTTAAAAGTAAATAGGGTAATTAAGGGTAAAAATGATATTAATATTACCCTAACATATGTCCTAATCATATGGGACAAGTGTATTTCGACCAAAAAAACCTTAGGAATAAAATATGACCATTTAGGCCCACTTGAATTAGATTAGGACATTTATTATTATTTAATTCAAAGAAGAGTTAAAAGAGTTAAAATCAAAGTTTATTTAATAAAACATTTTTAATATAGGGTTATACATAAGATAAATTCGACTATAAATATTCATTAGAAATATAAAAATATTTCCTACATAATGGTATTTTATTTGTAATTTTTAGACATTAAATAATTTAATTTATTTATGACACAACGATGATGCAGTAATTATCTTATTAATGAAATATTGACATAATTGATGTTATAAATACCCAAATAAATATAATTTGAGACTTTTTATGAATTCCACTAATTTTCTAGGTTAATATGACATGTTAGTATTGATTTAATTAACTTTTTTCGAACTTATCATTCTGTTATGATTTTCACAAAAATCAATTACTAAATAGTGTCAAAATTGACATAAAATAGTTTTTAAAAAAAATATTATATTATTAATTGTTATTTTATTCCTAAAAATCTAAGGTTCGGCCAAATGACTTAGATAAGGTTATATATATTAATAATAAACAATTTGGGGTTCTTTTGGCTTCTTATAGTATGTTTATTAACCTTATAGTGTAAGAACACAAGAAGACACGGTAAAAGTAAAATTATTTAACTTAATGTTAAATCTAAATGATAAGGTTAAAATAGGAACCTAAACTTGTCTAAATTCTATTGGATGAGAGGATTTAGACCCATCCCCACCTTAGCTTCTAAATAAATCAATTTGGATCTATTTAAAACCGAATTTGGCTTTATAAAAAAATAATATTTTTAGTTATTCCAAAGGTGCCCCTATCCTCCCTTATAAAAGGGTACCTCCTCCCTCTCCTCCTCACACAACTTTGAGCCTTCAAGCTCAGCCAACCCCTACCAAAATCTCTTCTCCACTTCCCTAGTATCATCCTATAGGTCCTGGTCTTCTTCAAAGACCATCCTTAGTTCTTTAAGTGGAGGTTAAGTGAAGGCGCGTCAAAAAGAGGAGGTTCGGACACGTACAAAGCAAGTCGGACCTAAGGTAAGGGAAAATATCACAATCTCATTTTTATCCGAGATTGTTTTTACTTTGGCATTTACTGGGGTGTATTTTATCATCCACATCCATGTTTCCTCAATATGTAATATTATTTCAATTCACCTACAATTGTTTAAATCCTATTTTACCCTTCGGTGAGTTTTAGTAAAAGATTTGAAAGGAATCTTTTGTCGTTTTTCATACGAGGTACTTTTTGACTTTTCCAAAAAAAAGTACGAGGAGAATGTTATTTTTAACTTATACGGCGTGAAAGGATTTTTAGAGTTTCATAACACCTCATTTTCAAGAAGCTTCCTCTACAAGATTGCATGATTATTTTCAACAAAACCCTTATCTTTTAAAATTGCATGGAGTTTTGTGAAAAGAAAATGATTTTAAAGAAGAAAGTATATTTTCCTCAAGAATTAATTTCAAGTGTTTTTCTAAAAACTATTTTCCATCTAAGATGAAATTATTTGATATGTATGTTTCAAGTAAAATGTCTATTATGATTTAAATGGTTTCCATTTTCTTATGATGAAATGATATCCATTGTTTATGGATTATGATGGCATGATGTTTATGAAACCCATTCTATTTATTGGGTTATTATGAATGATGTATGTTTATTTTGTGGCACACATAATAATGGTATCATTATGAGATGGGTGGTACCTATATCTCCCTCCAATGCATTGGGTAAAGATTTTATATCTCATGAGATAGGCATGGCTGGAATGGTAGGTTATACCAGTTCAGTGAAACAGGACTGAAACGAGGGTGACTCGGTTCAGAAAGGGACTTTGTCCACTAAGATAGTCTTGGAAATGAGTCTTGACTAACAAGAAATTATTCTCTATGATTATGTGTGTATGCCACAAAGTTTAATGTTTTAAGTTATGATTATTGTGATTACATTTTACTGCCATGATTTATCCCAGGTTATGAAATTATGATCTCTTTTACAGGTTAAGATTTCCAAAAGTTATGTGCTTATGTATATGATTTGATTGATATTTCTTTTGTTTACCCTTAATGAGCATTTGATCTCACCCTTTTATGTTTTCTTTTCCCCAGGATATAAAGAAAGGTTTTAGGTATAAAAAAAGGAAGATCTTTATGGGAGATGTTGAAGATCTTTCACCATGATTAGAAGAATATATTCTGAGTTTCCAAAGACACTAAACTATTACGATCCTTGTGTGTGTGTTTTTGTTATATACTAAGTATTCCGCAAATGTAATGTAATGTCCATGTAAGTCAGGCTTCGGGTCTCTACAGCGCGGGGCGTTTGGACTCCTCGCTCGCTTCCGGAACGTTCAACGGATAAATAAAATAATTAATTTATTAGTTTAATGGTTAAACTCAAGTATCTATTAAACGGTGGCTCAGATTGGAAAACTGAGGGTACCGTTGAGTTTGGAACGTGCTATTTACCCTAGGAGGGGTGTAACTTTCGCGGGCGCGTGCCTTCTGTGAAAAATGCTGCCGAGGGTGTTTTTGTAATTTAGCAGCCTCAGTCGTTAAATTTTATAACTTTTGAAATGGGCCTCAGATTAAAATTTTGAGACCTCCATTGCGCTTAGAACATTGCCTTGACCCCAAGGGAGGCTTAATCTTGACCCCACTGGAAGTTCGGGTTCGGGCCGACGGGCGGGTGGTTAAGTGTTTTCTATTTAAACACTTAACCCACCACTCTCCTCTCCCCATTTTTCCCTGGTGCCAACAGCTCCAAAAGACGAAGGAGGAATCTCCTCCTATCCTCTTACCCTCCGGCAAGGCAGCGGCAAGGTGGCGGACCCTACGTGAAGCGTCGGGCAATGCCCCAACAGGTAGGAGGTTGCGTTTTGTATTTTCATTCCCGTACTTAAATTCGAATGCAAATTTACATGTTGAATTACTGCAAAATTGTAGAGAGAGGCCTATATTTTCATATTACATATTATGATATTTTCGACGCTTGTTTCGGACTTGAAATCTGAGCTCTATAGTGTCCGCAATCGTCCGGAGAAAGTTGCGGGTTCTTGGGGGTTGTTTTTTCAGCAGTTCGGCGAGGTCCAGGCGGCGGCGACGGCAACCCCACGTGGCGGAGTCTTCAAGCGGAGGCGCGGTCGGTGCGAGCTAAGGGCGGCAGGCTCCTCGGCAGTGGAGTTCGGCATGGGCGGGGTCGTCGGCGGCGCTAGCTGGGGCGACGGCGAGCGGCACTCCGCGGTGGACCGGGGTCGCATCGTGCGACCTCGCGGGGGAACACGACCTGCGTCGCGCGTGTCGTCACGCGGTCGACCGACCTCAGCCAGTCGGCCCAATGGTAGACCGGGTCCACCGCCAGCCCGCGCGGCCAAGCCGTGGGCCAGGCGTTGCGAGCCGGGCCGGCCAGTGCGGCTCGGCCCAGACCGGGCGGACCGGTCGGCCCAGGCCGGTCCAGCCCAAGGGGCTTTGCCCCCTCAGTTTTCGGACACCCGTATTTTCCGCTACAGGCATCTGTTTTGCGTGCTGTTTGCGGAAACACGTTCCTTGGATCGATATTAATTCTTCGAGATGGTTTTGGGAATTTTTAATTCCCGGTACGGGAGTTCGATGGCACGACACACCTTTAAGTGGAATGACGTTTTCTCCGAGGGTTCTTGTTTTGGACGGCGCGGGCACATCCGATGTCTGAATTGAGCACTGTCAGTGGCGTTGTGACCCTGGCATCGAGCCGGAGTTTTCCAGTTTCGTTTGGGGCGTTCAAGCCGGAGTTGAGGTGTGGGACCCACGACCAGTCTTTCGAGCTGTACGCAGCTTTTTATAACTTTGTCATCGGATGTTCATTCGGGGCGTGAGACCAGTCATTTTTGGGTGTTTTTCCGAGGGGATCACAATGGTGCAATCCGCCCGCTCTAATTCAGAACGCTGGTGTGGGCCCCACGAGGTCTGTTTTGGGAGTTGGCGGTGATTTCCATCTTTATCACCGGGTGTCTATTTTGGAAGAGTGATTATTCAAACTTGTGTACTTTTTCAAGAGGATCAGAACGGTGCGATCCGTTCGTTGTGCTTTGGGACCGGGATGCGGGTCCCATGTAGTATCGCTCGTGTGCGGTGCGCCGGAATGCATCTTTTCCTCCATATATTTGTTCCACTCAAGTGAGTATTCCTTTTGACGTGTTTTCCCAAGGGGATTGCAATGGTGCGATGTACCCGACTGTTTATGGGGATGAGGCTCGGGATCACGAGATGTCGTTCGGGTGTAAAGCGTGTTGGTGAATTTTTCGTCGGATATCCGTTGGAGGCGAGTAAGTAGTCGATCTCGCATGTTTTTCTGCTAGGATTACAACGGTGTAATCATTTCAGGCGTGTGGATCCTCTTGCGCGATATTATTAAATGTGGAAATATGAAAGGTGTACTGATGGTGGTTCCTTCTACGGTGTTTGCAGGGAACCCTTGGCATATGATCGTCTGCACTCCTGTGTGAATGAATTATATGCTTGAAGATATGTAGTTGGTCGTGTCTGGTCCATTGAGGTGGAAAGTTGGAGTTGTTACATTTATGACCTTTGTGTTGATGTTAGGTGTCATTTGCACGATAGCCTTTGGGCTGGAGACGTGGAATACTCTGGGAGTATGCGAGAATGCTGGAAGGTACATGTGGATGTTTGTACCTGAGAATGTTTGTGCGCTTGGTTGGGGTTGACTTGGAGGCCACACATCGTGTGGTCCCCATGTGCATGTCGTGTTATTCTTTACGTACTTTTGACCTCTCACGACGTAGAGGGTCCCTTTTTCCTCGTTTGTTAACTAGCAGGGTTGAGTTTTCCCCTGGTCCTGTTCTCGTTTGTTGACCAGCAGGGTTGAGTTTTCCCATGGTCCTGTTCTCGTTTATTGACCAGCAAGGTTGAGTTTTCCCCTGGTCCTGTTCTCGTTTGTTGACCAGCAGGGTTGAGTTTTCCCCTGGTCATGTTCTCATTTGTTGACCAGTAGGGTTGAGTTTTCCCCTAGTTCTATTCTTGTTTGGCCGGAAGAGATGGTTTGGCTCCTCTGTTTCTTCAGCTGTGAGGGGTTTCAGTATCGTGCCCTTTTCACCGGACTGCGGCACCGTTTACAACTACGTGTGCTCGTACAGCATGGGTGTTTTCCCACTTTCTGGAATGAGTTGTCTTAGTCCACTTCGACAGTGACTCAGCAGATTGGAGCGTGATCACCCTGAGAGGCCAGGGGAGTTTCTCCAATTTCTTCGTGTTCCCTGGTAGAGTTCTTGTGGAATCAGTGTGACAAACACTTTACGCAGGCATCGATCCTCTACCCAAGAGGTTGTTTCCAGCAGGGCTGGCCAAGAGTTTGTTTCCAGCAGGGCTGGCCAATGTGGTACCACCCAGCAGGGATGGCCCTAGCGGTTCTGGTTTTACCTCCAGCGGGGCTGGGAAGTGGTCCCCGATGCCGGGTTTACCTCTAGCTGGGCTGGGAAGTGGTCCCCAATGATGATTCCGAGCCTCCTTCCAGTGGAGTACCCTTTTACGGGACTGTGCATTGGGACTCATCGATGACTTTGGTTGGGTCACCCTCTAGTGGATTACCCTATTACGGTACTGGGAAATGTGGAACTCATCAACTCTTGTCGGGTATCCCTCCAGTGGGAACCCGTCGACTTCCAGGGATTACCCTCCAGCGGGGCTAGCCAGGGCATCCCCCATTGACTTTGAGGAGACCTCTCGACTGCGGGGTAGTGACGAGGTGTGGTTTGATGTTCCCCCAGAACTCTCAAGTATGAGGGGTGCTTTCCCCACTGAGACGTGTCCTTGGGACGCGACCTAAAACCGTGCGGGCGAGTCAGTGCCGCCCAAAGCGGATAGTGTCAAGGTGAGGTGATTTGAGCCCCTTGACTTGCAGTTCGGGGAAGACGTGTGGGATGCTGGGCATCGATGGTGTTTACTTATGGGACTGTTGGCTACTCACTTTCTTAGTCTGAGCTACGGGATGGAGATCCCCTTACGATATTGTTCGGGCTACTTGATTGAGCATCTGGATATGTATATACCTTGTTCCAGTACCCACTCCTTGGGTTTTGGCTACTCTCCTTCCAGGAGAGGTGAAGACGCGTGGGGTATGCCACATGATTTCCGTGTCTAGATTCTCATGGTTGGATGAGTCTACTCTCCTACTATAGGTAGATAATACTCGACAAGAAGTTAATCTTCTCACCATTTCTAGCTCCTTGTTTCTAGATGAGTCTATCTTATTTCTCTTCTTGGGTTGAGCTGGACTTTCTACTATACTCTTCACTACACTCCTTGTTGTACTCCTTTACTTTCCCCTATTCGATCTACTTCTCACCCTTCGATACCTCCTTTGTAGCTCCCTCGAGCCTTCGGGGTATCCTACTGAGTATTTTTATACTCACCCCTGCTTGGTCTTTTCCCGCACTTGGTGTGCCCTTGCAGACGATGGACAGGTTGGTCGTGAATACAGTGGAGCTTAGGAGTTTGGGAGCTTGGACCACATGGGGTGGTCGTAGTCAGGTTCCAGGTGTGGGACCCTCTCATCTATTTTCTTTTGTTTACCTATTGCTGGGTTGTGGCACTTTTCTGTTTGGGCGCGTGTTTTTCCCTTTTTACTTTTCAGTTTACCTTCAGCTTATACTTTGTACTGTTTAGAGTTCGATGCACATTTGTGGTTTATTTATAGTATTTGGCACTTTACTTCTCTTTTTACTCTGCACTATTGCATTGAGTGGGCTGCGTGTGTATGTAAAGGTACTCAGGCAAAGGCCTCCCTGAGTTTTTTAGCCTTCGGCGCTTGTCGCCAGCCCCTGGCCTATGGAGGCGGGCTTGGGGTAGTTGCGGCTCGAGCCCGGGTAGGGCCGGGTCGTGACAAAGTGGTATCAGAGCTGGTTCGTTCCTTGGGACATTGTTCGTATGTCCCTAAAATAAAAGGAATTGGTTTGGATTTAGGGCAACAGTGTTAACGTGTCTCGATAGCGGCTCTCAAGCCAGGGAGTCCAGTGATGGTGCGGCGGTCGACGTATCCATTCACCAGGACCCTGATAACCTGCTTGTCGACTCGGCATGCTGAGACACTTGTTTCAGGGAAAATTAGATTGTGCATCACATAGGATTGAGTCTTGACTATCCTTCTTGAGTCAGCTCCACATTATTGTTATTGTTATATACATATATGCTCATCTGACTGCGGCACTCCTTCATAATATTCAGGATGTCTCCGCAAAGACAGTCGGCCAGGATACTAGACTTGGTTCGTGACGACGACCCTGTGAGCTACGAGGCCTCAGTCCAGGACCCATCATGCGAGCCCCTTTCTTCGGGTGTGCTGATAGCAGCACCCCCACCTGTTGAGCAGCAGACAGCTTCAGTAGAGCAGGTTGAGCTTGAGTGCAGGTTGAGTGCGCTCCGCGAGTTCTAGCGGCAGATACCGCTGAGGTTCAGTGGTGAGCCAGACCCTCAGGCAGCAGAGGTTTGGCTAGAGATAGTGGTTTTCCTTTTCAGGCTTGTGCAGACGCTAACAGATCTTATGGTGGCTTTGGCCGCCAACCTTTTCCACAGAGCAGCTTGTCGTTGGTGGAGTCTTGTGACTCAGTTTCTTGACGAGTCGTCGTTTTCATGGAGCGACTTTCAGTTGTTGTTCGTAAGGATTTTTTCCCCTCTTTCTTACACTCCTTTTGGATTCAGGAGCTCCTACAGTTTCAGCAGGGAGGGATGACGGTGGCCGAGTACGCGGCTAGTTTCGCAGACTGTGCATGCTTTTACCCGGACTTGGTCCATGATGACAACATCTGAGCGTGGAAGTTTGAGCAGGGTCTCCATCGAGAGATTAGTGCTGTCATAGTACCCTTGGGAATTTCCACATATGTCGGGGTTCTAGATCAGTTGCTGGTGATAGAGATATTCCTGCCACGTTCTAGATTTGGTGGTGGCAGCAGGCACGTTGGAGCTGAGACTTCTGCCGCAGCTAGTGGGCGTTGGAAAGCAGAACCTTGACACAGGTGGATTTCTGACAAATGGACTCAGGGGCGTGGTCTTACACCACAGTGGTGCCAAAGGAAACCAGTGCAGCCCAGAGAGCGTCGGTACTATGCTTGCGATGGGCAAGGCCACCTGGCATGGGACTGCCCGACCAGGCATGCGGAGAGCTTCAGGTAGGCAGTAGGTGCACCACCACGACGGTGGGAGTGCCATGATCGGAGTAGTACCCAGAGAGGTGGTGCTAGCAAAGGATCGGGAGGAGCTGGAAGTGGAGGACAACCTTAAGAGGTCTTCCCAACACCACTAGGTGGTCCACGTCAGGCTCCGAGAGCTAATATTTGGGACCGTGGACAGCCGCGAGCTTTGGATGTCTACGATCCTGCAGAGCATGGGGTGATAAGAGGTATGCTCTATAGCTCTTCTACTTTTTGCAGTAGAATTGTTAGAATCTGTGTGTGAAATGATTTTCTCCCTGATCCTTTTTTGAGTTGTCACCAGGGTGGCGTGGGGCATCGGTGTAACCCTGTGTTGCTAAAGTAAAAGTCATAGGACCTTTCTCTTTAGTCGATGGTGTTGACTCTTTCGCTTCCGAGTGTGTAAGAGGGTCTTGGTTGTGGTACATCGACTGTGAAATATTGCATGACCAGATATCCTTGGGTTTTTCACCATATGGATATTCTGAAGGAGGGAATCACTGGGCTTTTATCAGGTTCATGCGGTGATTCCAGTCTCAGCGTGCAACGTAGGGGTTTGGTCGGGGAGGTGAGCGACCCCCGATAGCCTTTGGGCTGTTTGAGACTGTGCAAAGGGATGGCGAGGTTTTGTACCGCCTTGCCATAAACCCAAACTCTAGAGTGGGTGCACGATGTCTCCTACGTGGCTTACCTGAGAGAAAGTGTGTGCGCTCCTATATACGTCATCAGAAAGGGAAGACCTCGTGTGAAACAGATCAATCCTTTGCTCTGTGCGAGATGGCGCAGAACTGTGTGAGAGTTCTTCTGGGTACAGAAGAGCCAGGTGCGGGCTTAGTACCCTGAGTTGTTCCCTGGTTTTGCTTTTCGGGGATGAAAATCTTGAAGGAGGTAATGATGTAAGAACCTGGTTTTTGGCTATAAATGTCTTTTTAATATTCTTGATGTTATTCCAGAGCAGCGCCTTCAGACGGCGTGCGATTCCGAGCCCCGGTGTGGCCGGAATTAAATTTTCAATGCGTTCACACTGGGCAGGCCAAATAAATAGGATAACTCCTAAATGGTGCTTCATATCATAAATCTGAGTGTACGGATGGGTCTGGAATGGGTTTTTTACCCTAGGAACGACATAAAACATGTCGGCGCGGGGCGTTTGGACCCCTCGCTCGCTTCCGGAACGTTAAACGGATAAATAAAATAATTAATTTATTCGTTTAATGGTTAAACTCAAGTATCTATTAAATGGTGGCTTGGATTAGAAAACTAAGGGCATCGTTGAGTTCATAATGTGCCGTTTACCCTAGGAGGGGTGTAACTTTCGTGGGCGCGGGCCTTCTGTGAAAAACGCCGCCAAGGGCATTTTCGTAATTTAGCAGCCTCAGTCGTTAAATTTTATAACTTTTGAACGGGGCCTCAGATTAAAATTTAGAGACCTCCATTGCGCTTAAAACGTGGCATTTACCCCAGGGGAGTCTTAATCTCGACCCTGCTAGAAGTTCGGGTTCGGGCCGACGGGCAGGTGGTTAAGTGTTTTCTATTTAAACACTTAACCCACCCCTCTCTTCTCCCCCTTTTTCCATGGTGCCAAAAGCTCCCAAAGACAAAGGAGGAAGATCATCCTCTCCTCCTCCCCTCTGGCAGGGCAGCAGCACGGCGGAGGACCCTACGTGAAGCTTCGGGCAACACCCCAATAGGTAGGAGGTTGTGTTTTGTATTTTTATTCTCGTACTTAACTTCGAACGCAAATTTGCATGTTGAATTACTGTCAAATTGTCAAGCGAGTCCCATATTTACGTAGTACATATTCTGATCTTTCCAAAGCTTGTTTAGGACTCAAAATCTGAGCTATTTGGTGTCTGAAATCGTCCGGCGAAAGTTGCGGATTCTTGGGGGTTGTTTTTTCGGCGGTTCGGGGAGGTCCAGGCGGTGGCGCGGCGTCTCCAGGCGGCGGCGACATCCCCACGCGGCAGCGTCTTTAGGCGGAGGCGCGGTCGGCATGAGCTGCGGGCAGCAGGATCCTCGGCAGCAGAGGTCGGTGCGGGCGGGGTCATCGGCGGTGCTAGCTGGGGCGATGGCGAGCGGCGCTCCGCGGCACTCCGCGGAGGACCGGGGTCGCGTCGCGTGACCCCGCAGGGGAACACGACCCGCGTCGCGGGGGTCGTCACGCGGTCGACCGGCCTCAGCCGGTCGGGAAAGCGGTGGACCGAGTCCACCACCGGCCCATGCAGCCAAGCCACGGGCCAGGCGTTGCGAGCCGGGCCGACCAGCGCGGCCCAACCCAGACCGGGCGGACCGGCCGGCACAGGCCGGTCCAGCCCAAGGGGCTTTGCCCCCTCAGTTTTCGAACGCCCGTATTTTCCGCTACGGGCGTCTGTTTTGCATGCTTTCTACGGCGACGTGTTTCTTGGATAGAGAGGAATGCTTTGAGATGGTTTTGGAAATTTTTAATTCCCGAGATGGGAGTTCGGTGGCATGGCACGCCTTTAAGTGGAATGACGTTTTCTCCGGGGGTTCTTGTTTTGGACGGCGCGGGCACATCCGATGTCCGAATTGAGTGCCGTCAGTGGTGTTGCGACCCTGGCGTCGAGCCGGAGTTTTCTGGTGTGGTTTAGGGTGTTGAAGCCAGAGTTGAGTTGTGGGCCCCACGGCCCGTCTTTCGAGCTGTAAGCAGCTTTTTATAACTTTTTCATCGGATGTCCGTTCGGGGCGTGCGACCAGTCGTTTTTGGGTGTTTTTACAAGGGGATCGCAATGGTGCAATCTGCCCACTCTAATTCAGAATGCTGGTGCAGGCCCCGCGAGGGTCATTTTGGGAGTTGGCGGTGATTTCCAGCTTTATCACCGGGTGTCCGTTTCGGACAAGTGATTAGTCAAACTTGTGTACTTTTTCGAGGGGATCGCAATAGTGCAATCCGTTCGTTGTGCTTCAGGACCGGGATGTGGGTCCCACGTTGCATCACTCGTGTGCGGTGCGCCGGAATGCATCTTTTCCTCCGGATATCTGTTCCACTCAAGTGAGTAGTCCTTTTGACATGTTTTCCCAAGGGGATTGCAATGGTGCGATGCGCCCGACTGTTTTTTGGGCTGAGGCTCGGGATCACGGGACGCCGTTTGGGCATAAAGCGTGTTGGCGACTTTTTTATCAAATATCCGTTGGAGGTGAGTAAGTAGTTGATATCACATGTTTTTTCACGAGGATTACAACGGTGTAATCTGTTCAGGCGTACGGAGCCTCTCGCGCGATTCTATTAAATGTGGAAATATGAAAGGTGTACCGGTGGTAGTTCCTTCCATGGTGTTTGCAGGGAACCCTTGGAATATGATCGCGTGCACTCCTGTGTGAATGAAGTGTATGCTTGAAGATATGTAGTTAGTCGTGCCTAGGTCGTTGAGGTGGAAAGTTGGAGTTGTTACGTTTATGCCCTTCGCGTTGACGTTAGGTGCTGTTTGCATGATAGCCTTTGGGATAGAGACGTGGCATACTCTGGGAGTATGCGAGAACGCTGGAAGGTACATGTGGATGTTTGTACCTGAGAATTTTTGTGTGCTTGGTTGGGGTTGACTTGGGGCCACATGTCGTGTGGGCCCCATGTGTGTGTCGTGTTCTGCTTTACGTACTTTTGACCTCTCGCGACGTAGAGGGTCCCTTTTTCCTCGTTTGTTGACCAGCAGGGTTGAGTTTTCCACTGGTCCTGTTCTTGTTTGTTGACCAGTAGGGTTGATTTTTCCCCTGGTCCTGTTCGCGTTTGTTGACCAGTAGGGTTGAGTTTTCCCCTGGTCATGTTCTCGTTTGTTGACCTACAGGGTTGAGTTTTCCCCTGGTCCTGTTCTCATTTATTGACTAGCAGGTTTGAGTTTTTCCCTGGTTCTGTTCTCGTTTGGCCAGTAGAGATGGTTTGGTTCCTCTATTTCTTCAGCTGTGAGGGGTTTCAGTACCGTGCCCTTTTCACCGAACTGCGACATCGTTTATGACTACGTGTGCTCATACAGTGTGGGTGTTTTCCCACTTTATGGGATGAGTTGTCTCAGTCTGCTTTGACAGTGACTCAACGGATTAGAGCGTGATCACCCTGAGAGGCCTGGGGAGTTTCTCCCGTTCCTTCATGTTCCCTAGTAGAGTTCTTGGGGAATCGGTGTGACCAACACTTTACGTGGGCACCGATCCTCTACCCAATAGTTGTTTCCAGAAGGGCTAGCCAGGGGTTTATTTCCAGCAGGGCTGGTCAGTGTGGTACCACCCAGTAGGGATGGCCAGAGCGGTTCTGGGTTTACCTCCAATGGGGCTGGGAAGTGGTCCCTGATGCCTGGTTTACCTCCATCTGGGCTGGGAAGTGGTCCCCGATGACGATTCCGAGCCTCCCTCCAGTGGAGTACCCTTTTACGGGACTAGGCATTGGGACACGTCGATGACTTTGGCTGGGTCGCCCTCCAGTGGATTACCCTATTATGGGACTGGGTAGTGTGGCACCCGTCGACTCTTGCCGGGTCTCCCTCCAGTGGGAACTCATTGACTTCCAGGGATTACCCTCCAGTGGGGCTGGGCAGGGGGTCGCCTGTCGACTTTGAAGAGACCTCTCAACTGCAGGGCAGTGACGAGGTGTGGTTTGAAATTCACCCAGAACTCTCAAGTACTAGGGGTGATTTCCCCACTGAGACACGTCCTTGGGAAGCAACCTAAAACTATTCGGGTGAGTCAGTGCTGCCCAAAGAGGATAGTGTCAAGGTGCGGTGATTTGAGCTCCTTGACTTACAGTTCAAGGTAGACGTGCGGGATGCTGGGCATCAATGGTGTTTACTTATGGGACTGTTGGCTACTCACTTTCTTGGGCTGAGCTACGGGATGGAGATCCCCCTACGATCTTGTTCGGGCTTCTTTATTGATCATCTGGATATGTATATACCTTGTTCCAGTACCCACTCCTTGGGTTTTGGCTACTCTCCTTCCAGGAGAGGCGAAGATGCATGGGTTATGCCACATTCTTTCCATGTCTAGCTTCTCGTGGTTGGATGAGTCTACTCTCCTACTATAGGTAGCGAAGACTCGATGAGAAGTTCAGCTTCTCATCGTTTCCAGCTCCTTGTGTCTGGACGAGTCTATCTTCTTTCTCTTGTTGAGTTGAGCTGGACTCTCTACTGTACTCTTTACTACACTCCTTGTTGTACTCCTTTAATTTCCCATGTTCAATCTACTGCTCACCCTTTGATACCTCCTTTGTTGCTCCCTCGAGCCTTCGAGGTATCCTACTGAGTATTTTTATACTCACCCCTACTTGGGCTTTGCCCGTACTTGGTGTGCCCTTGCAGACGACGGACAGGTTGGTCGTGACAACAGTGTAGCTTAGGAGTTAGGGATCTTGGACCACGTGCAGTGGTCGTAGTCGGGTTCTAGGTGTGGGACCCTCTCATCTGTTTTCTTTTTTTTACCTTTTGCTGGGTTGTGGAACTTTTCTGGTTGGACGCGTGTTTTTTCCTTTTTCCTTTTTAGTTTACCTTCAACTTATACTTTGTACTGTTTAGAGGTCGATGCACATTTGTTGTTTATTTATAGCAATTGTCACTTTACTTCTCTTTTTACTCAACACTATTGCATTGAGTGGGTTGCGTTTGTGTGTATAGGTACTCAGGAAAAGGCCTCCCTGAGTTGTTTAGCCTTCGGCTCTTGTCGCCTGCCCCTGGCCTATGGAGACGTATTGGGGTAGTTGCGGCTCGAGCCTGGGTAGGGTCGGGTCGTGACACTTCCATATTGTATTGAATGATTTATGTTTGACTATGGATGTTTTATTTTTATATCATTCATGGTTTGTGGTTAAAATATTGATATTTCGTATGCTATTTTTAATATGAATATTTAGATTATGTTTCAACCTTTTCATATGAGGAATGCATTGGACTTAGTAAGTGACGGGTGGAGCATTCTATAGCTCATCGATGCATCGGTAGGTCTCATGAGACAAACTAGTGTCTTGGCATAAGGCCTTGAAAAAATTTTATTTGTAGTCTTGGCACGAGGCCTTGACTATGTGGTTATGATGTCCGCCATTATACATTCCATCATTATGAAATTAGCTATTGATATTACATGTGATTATTATACTAGTAGAATATTCATGTGAATAAGTAAATGGAATTATTTGATTTATATTTACCATATTATGATGAAGTTTATGTTTAAGAGACTTGGGTTTTAGTCTTATACACTGCCTTAAACATTTATGGTTATTTATGATAGTTTCTGTTATATTGTTATCCTTACTAAACATCTGAGCTCACCCATTTCTTATGTTTTAGTTTTTCCAGGATGTGAAGAATTAAATTATGAATGACATGCAAGAATAGTCTAAGGGATATAAGAGTGTTCAAAGGAGACACAATATTGTTGTTTTTCATTAGATAATGTAATTTTAAACTTATGTATATATCTAGTGCTTATAAGGGTACTAAACTAATCAGTCTTTTGGGACTTGATCTATTGTGATCATGCCCATGTTATGTAATAATGCACCGACTCTGGGTAACTAGGTTCGGGGCGTTACAGTTGGTATCAGAGGAAGTTTAGTACTAACCTTGGAAACTATATTTAGATAAACTCTGATTAGAGAACGTTACCCTAAGATAGAATTTGAAGATTAGTATAGAAGAACATCCAAAATATTTGGTAATGTAAATATTATGTGGTTTTTCCAAGAAATATATCCCTATTTGGATACGAGTAGGTAGAGGTGGCGCAGGCACAGATGTACCTAGGTGTGAAAACTCCAATAAGGTGTTCTGGACTTGACTCGGGGTATCCCGGTACCCGACAATGGGTCTTGCTGCACTCTTGGTTATAAAACTCTCAGGGGATATGCTTAAGATAATTCACATTTTCTTTACAAATCAATTTGAAGGATTTTAATATAATATGAGAATAAATAACATTGGTTAATTCTAAGGTGTTTTATATTGAAACTAAGGTGTCATGATATTCTCTAAATGATTTTATGAATATTTTTACTCACACTGTGCTTTCTAGTTTTAGTCAATGGTTGGATTCCAAGGAAGTCATAGTAACATTGAACATGACAAGGTGGGAATGGTGGTGGAAATGAGCAATAAAATGGAATGTTGATATGCGTAAAAGATATTGTGCTCATGCTGAATCAATTTTCCAAAAATATGATCAACAACATATACTTTAACCAACTCCTAAAATCAACAAATAAGAGAAAGGCTGATAATGATAAGAGCTCCAGTAGTGGAGACCATGGAGAAAAAGAAATATCATTTTCCATCATGTAGAAAATGTGGAAGGAGACACCCAGGAAAGTGTCTCAATGGAACAAAGAAATGCTTTATGTGTGGGAAAGAAGGAAATAAAGTAAATAATTTTTAGGAAAAAATGAAGAGTATTATGGAAGAAAATAAAAATGATCCTAAGAATCCATTTATAGTCATTTTCCATAAATATAGGGTACCTGGACATTACCCGAGTCAATGTCCTATTCTATAGGATAACCTCTAAGTCAAGGAAGAACCTATGTGGAAATAAATGGATGGAGAAATATTTAAAAGTATTAATGCTCTTTGTTGATGGGATTACTTTGGAAGACTTTTCTATTGTATGTGTAACCCTACAGTTTGTTATGTGAAAATGTTATTTAAGGTAGAACTATATTTTCTTTTGTGGATATAGTTATAAAGAACCATTTGGGTTTATATGATCCTTGAATTTGAGTCAATTACAAGTTATTACTTTTTGGGAAGAAAATGCAAGGTATGAGATAACATTTGTGGTTAAAATATGTTATGGTTATTTTTGAGGAATTTATCTCATTCTTGGGAATTTTATAAAATTACATAGTTTTTGAAAAAGGACAACACGCAGACCGTGTGACAACCCATCGCGTCGGACAAAGCTGCGGGAATCGAACCCACAACCAAAGTGCGACTAGGATTTATCGCCTAGCACTAGACTACGTGAAGTCCCTAGTTAGTATGACTAATTATTTTTAGTTAAATGATTTTATGGATCAAGAATATGTTTATTTTGGGAACTTATGGTTTATCCTTAGTATAGGAAAATGATTTGGTGATTAGGTGAGAAATTTTATTTTGGAATACATTCACTCTTTTTGGTTATTTATAGAAATGATTAACCTATCATAGAGAAAATGTGATTAGGTTAATTACTTTTAAGTATGCGACATTAAGAGTAGTTGATTTTATTTGTAGATAAATGTTACGATTTATCTTGGAAGGCTATGTGATCAAATCCTTCTAAATTTTGGGTTTCAAACTTTGTTTGGATTATTTTGAAGAATTTTAAGGACAATTTTTTTAATGGTATTTGTTGAAATTTGGGTATTTTTTGTTTAATTTTGTAGATTAAGAGTAGTATTTATTTCTATAATGGATTAACCTTTTTGGGGATCATCTGATCATGTGATAACCATTTTGGTTTTGTTTAATGTCCAAAGAAAAGGTAAATATATAGTTCATCTATTGAGTATTATGTGATTCTCTAGAAGTTGGTTCTAGCACTTCAGGTGTGATCAAGTCATCTTGAATACTCATCGTTTTGGAGAAAAGATTAGTTAGTTGTAGAAATTTATTAAAGGATGAAACTATACTTGAAAAGTAAGTATATCTATTTATGTTCTTAGTCAATCTCATAAATTAATTCCTCAACTTTATGAAATATAACATAAAACAAAAAACGTTTTCCGTTTACTTTTCCTACTGGGAAACTAATAACCGTTTAACCCATCACAAGTTTGTGGTTTTATTGTTGTTAACTTTCTCTTGATCATGTTTTCTATCACTCTCCATCAGAACTTGAAAATTATTTTATCTTATATATCCATGTTTTTTTACACGGAATCCTAGTATAGGTTATCTCGGGTGACCTTTATACTTCTATTTCTTTCTTTTAAAGTGATAGTTTTATTGACTCTTTTTCCGATGTGCGGATTCTAATGAAGTTCCCAAGACCAATTTTAAAATTTTGAGGATATAATTTCCAAAATGGGGGAAGAATTTAACACCCCAATATTTCATAGTAAGTTAATTTCTTTAATGTAATTCAATCTCTTGTGATACACACAACACCAAGTTCGAGCGCACCATGACTTACCAAACTAGTCGTTTAAAAAAGAAGTTATGAATAGTATTAATTTTATTTTGAATTTTATATACTCCGTATAATTTTAACATACATATTATTGTTGTACCTCTCGTACCCCTCGTGGTTTAATTTTCATGATCACAATCACTCTCTTATTTATCTAATATTGTTTTAAGTGTTTTTGGATGATAGGCATAATTTCAGATTGCCAAGGAATTGGGGCAAGAAGGCTGAAAGCAAAAATGGACTGTTTTTCAGTCCACCGGCCAACCGGTGGAAGTCCACCGGCCAGCCGATGGCACCCAGACAGAAGGCTGAGCCACTGCCTCAGCACCGGCCAACCGGTGGCCTCAGCACCGGCCAGCCGGTGGCACCCAGCCAGAACAGTGTCAGCCACTGCCTCAGCACCGGCCAACCGGTGGCTTCCTCACCAGCCAGCTGGTGGCGCCTGGACAGAAACCCTCCTCCATTTTGCAAGCACCGGCCAACCGGTGGCCTAGCACCGGTCAGCCGGTAGAGCCAGTCAAACTAGCCGTTGGGCCTTTGACCAGACTTGTCCACTTGCCTCCCAACGGCTCCGAAGCCTTTTCCAACGGCTCTGAAGACCTCCAAAGGCCATATGAGGGTTCCCCCTCTATAAATAAAGGACTAGGAAGCCCCAGAACAATACCGGAACCATAACCAAGCCACGGAAGCCCACGGGACACATTTCTCATCATTTGGCAAACCTCCGGTGGACTCCTTCAAGGAACCCCAATTGCTCCAACACACTTCCACATCCAAGGAGCACCACTAAAGAAGCTTGGGAGCTCCCTTCATCAGCTCCATCAATCCATTGGCGCCCAAGGCTTCTCTCATTACGGTTTTTCATTATTTATTTATTTTGAGCATCATTTTGGGTTTGTGCCTACAAACCCCATCTCTTTCTCTCATCCTTTCTTTTGGGTTCTCACACCACCTTCAAGGTGTGAAGAGGTTAGTCAAGCCTTTCCTTTAAAAGGATTGAATCATAGGTGAGCTAGCCTTCACCTGTAAGAAGGCTAGTGGGTTCTTGCTCAACCATTGAAAGCAAGTGGGTTCTTGCATAACCATTAAAATCAAGCTGTAATAGGTTCTAGACTAACCTTAAAGTCTAGTGGGTTTCTTGCTAAAACCATTAAAAAGCAAGCGGTAGTAAATCTCTCAACGGTTGAGTTGGGAGCGGAGACGTAGGCTTGGGTTTAAGCCGAACTCCGTTATCAATTTTGTGTCTTGCCTCATTTATTTCCGCTGCACTTTTAACTTTGATTTTAAATTGTTAATTATTTTTTAAAAGGCAATTCACCCCCCCTCTTGGCATCACTTCCTTTCTTTCTCCGCCCAAAAATTGGTATCAGAGGGAAAATTTGAGTAATACCTTCACCGGTTTCAAATTTAAGATCCATTGTGATGGCATCAACCTCTTTCGCCCCCGAAGGCTATTCATTGGGTTGTGCTCCATTTTTTGATGGAACCTTCTATAATTATTGGAAAACCCACATGACCACTTTTCTTAGAAGTATAGGTTATCCTATTTATAAAATTGTCATGCATGGTTATTCTCTCTCCTCTCTCGATGAATCCAAATGGACTCAAGCCGACATTAGAAATTTCGAGCTTGATGGAAAAGCCATGAACGCTCTACATTGCGGCCTTGATCGTAATGAGTTCAATCGAGTTTCCACATGCACCTCATCTCATGAAATCTGGAAACTTTTGGAGGTTACCCATGAGGGGACCAACAAAGTTAAGGATACTCGATTGGATATTTTTCATCAAGATTTTGAGTCTTTTTCTATGCACCCACATGAAAATATTACTGAAATGTTTACGCGTTTTACTGATGTTTGAAATGGGAGAAAGTCCCTTGGTGATGATGTGTCTGCAGAGACGATGGTCAAGAAGATCCTATGGATCCTACCAAGCACATGGGCACCGAAAATCACGGCAATTCAAGAAGCGAAGGACATCAAGAACATGCCGGTCGAAGAGATCATCGGATCCCTCATGACTTATGAGATCACCATGAGGAGGCAAGCTGAAAAGGAAGGCAAACCGATCAAAATTCCAAAGAACATCGCCTTCAAGGTTCAAAAAGAAGAAAGCTCCTCCTCCTCATCATCTTCCTCTTCAAGCGGAGATTCCGAAATGGAGAACCTTGCCCGCAAGATGCACAAATTCATGAAGAATCACAAGAAGAAGAAATCCCGCAAGGCTCAACCCAACGAAAAATCCGAGCCCAAGGTAACATGTTACGGGTGTGGTGAGAAAGGCCATTACAAGCCCGATTGTCCACTCAACAAGAAAAAGGCCAAGAAAAAGGAAAAGAAGAAGGCATTCAAGGCCACATGGAGTGATAGCTCCACATCCTCCTCCTCCTCCTCCTCAAGTAACAACGGTAAAAAATTCCTAATGGAATTTCATGAGGTAACCTCTTCCGACTCCTCTTCCTCTTGTTCTTCAAATTCTTTCAATCATTTGTCTTACGAGGATCTCCAATACGCTAGAGATCAATTGGAGGAAGGTTTTCACGAACTTTCTTCCAAATTTTTTGCATTAAAAAAGAATTTCAAAAAACTTTCTTCCGAAAAGGAACAACTTCTCAAAGAGAAGGAAGAGTTGTCCCTCAAAATCCAAAACCTTCCCGATGTTGATTCTATGGAATCAACAATCAAAGATTTAAGGGAATCTCTAGCCAAGTTCACCCAAGGTGAACAAAATTTGAACAATTTTCTTGGTTCCCAACGCATATCTAGAACCACCGAATGGCTTGTCTATTCCAAGAAAGCTTCCTCTTCCCATGCTCCAACTGTTTTTGTAAGGGGGAGCTCTCAATTTAAATTTTTCAATTATTGTAAAAAACCCGGGCACTTAATCTATGAGTGCAATTGCAAAAATGCCCGGTATGGTAGGCCCAAAACTATTTTCTTTAATGATGAATTTTATAATAGAAGACCCACCACTAGACAAGTGTGGATTGAAAAATCCCTCTTAGCGAGTCTCACCGGGCCAAAATTTGTTTCGGTTTCAAAAATCTCTCCCCGATGATTTGTTGTTTTTATTTAGGGGGAGTTAGGATCTTTTAAGCCTTTTTGCTTTATTTTCAAAAATTTTCATTCAAAACTTTCAATTCAAACTGTTATTCAAATTTTCATTCAAAACTTTCAATTCAAACTGTTATTCAAATTTTCATTCAAAACTTTCAATTCAAACTGTTATTAAAATTTTCATTCAAAACTTTCAATTCAAACTGTTATTCAATTTTCATTTCAAAATTTTCGATTCAAAACTTTCAATTCAATTTCAAAAATTTCAATTGATTTAAAATCTCTATCTTGATTTTCAAACTTTTCCCTCAATCAAGTTTTATGCCCCGTGCTATTTTGATAATCACAAAGGGGAAGAAATTCTTGGTTGATTGGGGGAAAAATCTTTTAAAGCATGCCTCTCATTTCAGTCTTTTTACATTGTTTGTTTTGGTGATTGTGATCATCAAAATAGGGGGAGATTGTTGTACCTCTCGTACCCCTCGTGGTTTAATTTTCATGATCACAATCACTCTCTTATTTATCTAATATTGTTTTAAGTGTTTTTGGATGATAGGCATAATTTCAGATTGCCAAGGAATTGGGGCAAGAAGGCTGAAAGCAAAAATGGACTGTTTTTCAGTCCACCGGCCAACCGGTGGAAGTCCACCGGCCAGCCGATGGCACCCAGACAGAAGGCTGAGCCACTGCCTCAGCACCGGCCAACCGGTGGCCTCAGCACCGGCCAGCCGGTGGCACCCAGCCAGAACAGTGTCAGCCACTGCCTCAGCACCGGCCAACCAGTGGCCTCCTCACCGGCCAGCCGGTGGCGCCAGGACAGAAACTCTCCTCCATTTTGCAAGCACCGGCCAACCGGTGTCCTAGCACCGGTCAGCCGGTAGAGCCAGTCAAACTAGTCGTTGGGCCTTTGACCAGACTTGTCCACTTGCCTCCCAACGGCTCCGAAGCCTTTTCCAACGGCTCTGAAGACCTCCAAAGGCCATATGAGGGTTCCCCCTCTATAAATAAAGGACTAGGAAGCCCTAGAACAATACCGGAACCATAACCAAGCCACGGAAGCCCACGGGACACATTTCTCATCATTTGGAAAACCTCCGGCGGACTCCTTCAAGGAACCCCAATTGCTCCAACACACTTCCACATCCAAGGAGCACCACTAAAGAAGCTTGGGAGCGCCCTTCATCAGCTCCATCAATCCATTGGCGCCCAAGGCTTCTCTCATTACGGTTTTTCATTATTTATTTATTTTGAGCATCATTTTGGGTTTGTGCCTACAAACCCCATCTCTTTCTCTCATCCTTTCTTTTGGGTTCTCACACCACCTTCAAGGTGTGAAGAGGTTAGTCAAGCCTTTCCTTTAAAAGGCTTGAATCATAGGTGAGCTAGCCTTCACCTGTAAGAAGGCTAGTGGGTTCTTGCTCAACCATTGAAAGCAAGTGGGTTCTTGCATAACCATTAAAAGCAAGCTGTAATAGGTTCTAGACTAACCTTAAAGTCTAGTGGGTTTCTTACTAAAACCATTAAAAATAAAGCGGTAGTAAATCTCTCAACGGTTGAGTTGGGAGCGGAGACGTAGGCTTGGGTTTAAGCCGAACTCCATTATCAATTTTGTGTCTTGCCTCATTTATTTCCGCTGCACTTTTAACTTTGATTTTAAATTTTTAATTATTTTTTAAAAGGCAATTCACCCCCCCTCTTTCCATCACTTCCTTTCTTTCTCCGCCCAACAATTATGTGTTTCTTAGACATTATATAGGAACAAATTTAATTTTTTAGATAAATGAAGTATTTTTCAAAAATGCAATTTTACCACCTTTTAATGGAGAACCCTTTTTTAAATACAATATTTGACACTTTAATATATTAAATTTGACAAAATAAAATTATTCTTTATAATAGAGACATAAAAAATCGGTTTTGATAAATATTTGGTGTTTTTCTGATAACTTGCATATTTTGGTGAATAGTGAAAAAATACTAAATTTTAATTGAAAACAACTTTTTTAATCAAAATAATTTATAGTGTTAAATTATACATTTGTATGGATTTAAAGTATAATTAGATTATATTTTTATCATTTAATACAATTTAGGTCATTATAAGTAATTTCACATTTAAATTGGACATAAACAAATATCAATATTTTGATAGTTTTTACTTTTTTTTAAAAAAAATTGCTTTATGGTTTTGACAACGGGAATTAATTTTGAATTAATTAATGCAACTTCTATATTTTTAATTTGGTAAAATAGAATTCATTTTTTAATTTAGAATATCAAAATTATCTTAAGGTGAATTTTTGGTATTTTTCTGAAAACTTTCAATTTTTTATGAATAGTGAAAAACAATGCGTTTTTTTTTTAAAACTGACTTTTTATTTAAATAATTATTTATTTTATTTAAATTTATTTTAAGCCAAAATAGATACATAATACCTATATAATTTCAATGTAATTCATTGGAGTGATTTTATAATAAAATTAGATGTATAAAATTTTATTGAACTTTTTAACGTCATTTACCCACCTTCTAGGCACGTTAGCAAATTTTCATAAAATGTAATTTTACCGCTTCTATGATTTGAATTTAAAAAATTAGAGAGACACGGTTGACATCAATAAGTAAAATGTAGTTCAATAAGATGAAAATAATTTTTGGTGAATATTAACTTTTGAATTTTATTTACCACTGTGAAAAGTAAATAGGGTAATTGATGGTAAAAATGATATTATAATTACCCTAACACATGTACTAATTCTATTAGATAAGTTTATTTAGACCAAAATCAACCTTATTATCCTTTTTATCCACTTTTATTAGATTAGGACATTTGTTATTATTTTATTTAAAGAATAGTTAAAAGTGTAAAATTCAAAGTTTAATAACTAAACCATTTTTAATATAAGGTTATACATAAGATAAATTCAACTATAAATATTTATTATAAAACTAAAACAATTTAATACATAATTATATTTTATTTATAATTTTTATACATTAAATAATTAAATATATTTATGACACAATAATGATGCATTAATTGCCTAATTAATGAAAGATTAAAATAATTGATATTATAAATATTAAAGTAAATGTAAATTGAGACTTTTGATGAATTTAAAGAATTTTATAGGTTAATATGACATTTTAGGGTTGATTTAATGATTTTTTTTCGAAGTAATCAAGTTGATATGACTTTAACAAAAACCAAATACTAAATAGTGTCAAAATTGACATAATTGAGTTTTTAAAACAAATACTATTTTATTAAATTATATAATAGTCCTAAAAATATAATGTTAGGACAAAGTACTTATATAATTATAGATATGTTATTAACAAACCACTTTGGGTCCTCTTGGCTGTTTATAGTAAGTTTATTAACCATATAATATAAAAATACAAGGAGACATGGTAAATGTCAAACTATTTAACTAAGAGTTAAATCTCAAAGATAAGGTTAATATGGTGACCTAAACCTATCTAAAACCTATTGGTTGAGAGTTTTTCGACCCATAACCACATTATATTCGAAATAAATCCATTTTTAGCCATTATAAACTGAAAATGAATTTATAAGAAAATAATATTTCAAGCTTTTCCTAAAGTGACCCTCACCTCTCTTATAAAAGGGAACTTCCCCTTATCATAATTTCACCCCTCCAAATCCATTTGGATCAGCCAAACCCTGCCCAAATATCCTCCCAACTAACATAACTTCATCTTAGAGGCCTTACATTGATCATAAAGACAACCTATAAATCCCTTTTGATCAAATCAAAAGGAATCACCTAAAGAAGAGGTAATAATTTCATTGCCTCTTTCAAAGTTATCTTCTTCTTCCACTTCCTCTTTCCTTATTGTTTCCATACCAAAATAATAATTTCAGTACCTTATACATACTGTGATGTTATTATAAATATGGTACAACCATATTCATTATTCTATCCATCCTATAAATGAAAAAGTAACCATACGTGCGTACGCACGGCTTACCGTCTCCACGTCGTGGTGTAGTTGTTATTCAACACTTCATTATTTGGATGGGTATAATAATGATGTATAATTGATGTAAATAATAAATATAACATGTTAATTATTCTTTATATATTATATAACATCCAATTATATACGATTTCACCTTCAATTGAATGATATTGTCGCTCGTGCGTACGTACGGATTACCGTCTCCACGAACGCGATGAGATTCATTCCCCATCATAACCATTCAAGGATAATTTTCAATTTATGATTAAAAATAATTTTTAATAACTAGATATAATTCTTTATATTAATCAGATACATCCTATCCATAACAAACATAACTTACATAACAAAACGTATAAAGGAAAACGAATCAGTTAACACCTGAAACATTGATACTACTAAAATATTATTAACAAAGAAATATTAGAAGATAATATATGATATCATATTTATGTATGTGGTTCTTTCATAATTTAATAACAATGATTTAACTATTATATAGGCAGTTAACTTACCCTTGACTAAGTAGAAGTACAAGGTAAGGGGTTTCTTATCTCACTTTTAATTTCGTGAAATTTCCATTGTTCACCACTTATTTATTGCATGTGGTGTATTGTGTACTGAAATTTGATATATATTATCATGATTACATTTATATTCAGGGTATTTTTTGATTCATTTTGTGGTTATTAACTTTTTTTCATATGACTCGATTGATTACAACGTGGTAAGGGGTTTTCATCTCACTTATTATTTCTGTGAGATTCATGCTATATTGCCACTATTTCCTTTTATGTAGTGTATGTACTACCCATGAATGTATTCCTTGTGTAATATAATTTAATTTATGGGTATTTAAATCTTCATTTTATGATCTCTATTTCATGGGGTGTATGTTTCGTAAGTCACCAAATCGGTAAGGGAATTTCTAATTTCGATTTCCACTCATTGGGTTTTACACAGACTTCATTGGTTATTTTACTCCAAGATTATGTGTGAAATAACTATTTATTTATTTATTTAGAAATTTACACTCCCCTTTGTGTGGATATACTTTTGATAAACATAATCACTACATTGATAAATTCTCAAGTCATTGATATGAACTTGATAAGAGTAATCTTAACTCAATTTCCATTCATTGAGTAAAACATCTAAGTCATTAGTGTTATTGTTATAAGAATATGTGTGAATGTCCTCTGATTGTTTTACACTGAATATCCAATCATATTTAGTGCATTTATATTTTTCACACATAATTATTTCATTGATTTATCCTTAACCTAAGGATACAGTCTTTATAAGGGATTTCATCTCCATTTACATTCTATTGAGACTTCTTTGTTGTTATGCACCAATTCACTTTTATATGGTGTATATACTATACTTTGACATAGTATATCATGAATCCCTTTATTCTAATGATATTATAAATATTATATTACCTCAATTATTTGTATTCAAATGTCTCTCTTTTGGTTAGGAACTCTGACTAAAATATCATTTTAAATGTTTTAAAGATTTATTATTCTAAATCTTTCTCATTAATGTCCATGTTTTAGAAATGGTTTTAAGGATTTATTTATATGTACATTACTATTTTAAAATTAAAATTCTTTTTAAAAGTTTCAAAGTGGTATGGGACACTTTGATTCAAAAATCTACTTTTAACAACTTCTTGATAAATAGTGATACTTTTAAATGTTTTCAAGAAAAAGGGGATATTTATCTCAAATAGTTTTACTGATTATTTTCATCTATGTCAATATCTTTTATTATTCTTGATTGAGGTTGATGAAATCTTCCATATTGTATTGAATGAGTTATTTTTGACTATGAGTGTTCTATTTTTATATCATTCATGGTTTTTTGTTAAAATATTGACATTTTGTATGCTAGTTTTAATACGAATGTTTAGATTATGTTTTAACATTTTCATATGAGGAATTCATTGGACATAGTAAGTGATGGGTGGAGGCTTCTATAGCTTCTCGATGCATCAATAGGTCTCATGAGATAAACTAGTTTCTTGGCACAAGGCCTTGATAAAATTTTATTTGTAGTCTTGGAACGAGGCCTTGACTGTGTGGTTATGATGTTTGACATTATGAATTCCATCGTTATGAAATTAGCTATTGATATTATATATGATCATTTGACTAGTAGAATATCCATGTGAATAAGTTATGGCATTATTTGATTTATATTTTCCATATTATGCTGAAGTGTATGGTTAAAATTATTGTGTTTTAGTCTTATGCATTGCCTTAAATGTTTATTATTATTTATAATAGTTTCTGCTATATTGTCATCCTTACTGAGCATATGAGCTCACCCCTTTATTATGTTTTATTTTTTACAGGATGTGAAAAATTAAACTATGACTGACCTACAGGAATAGGATAAGGGATATAATAGTGTTCAATGGAGACACAATATTGTTGTTTTTTATTTTATAATGTAATGTAAGACTTATGTATATATCTAGTACTTACAAAGCTACTAAACTAATCGGTCTTTCGGGACTTGATCTATTGTGATCATTCTAATGTTATGTAATAATGCATTGAATCTGGGTAACTAGGGTCAGGGCGTTACACCGATTCCTCTTCGACGTACGCCCATGCCAACCCAACTGCCTAGCAAGGTCCTTTTCCCTACTCCTGACTAGAAAACATGAAGTCTGCTCAGGTACCCAACAGCGGCCCGAGCAGGGTGTGAGTACAACTCAGTAGGCCACCACCAATAGTGTCTACAAAATATCTGGTATAAACAATTGTGCATGGAAAATGGAAATGAATAATAAATGACAAGGAAAGATTAAGTTCCCTTAGCTAGTTTAGGTCTATTACCAACAATTATTACCATTTACATATATTGCCACTTCATCCCATTCCCCATTAATTTTCATTTCCAACACATTTATCATGGGTTCATCAACACAACAAGTTACAAGGGCTCAAAGTAAACAATCACTTACATGAGGAAAAACACACAGTTGTCTTTTCTCACTAGGACCAAATTCCTCATTTCAACCATATCCTCACCTCGAAACATCAGTCCGGGTGGATGCTACCGATAGGGAAACAGAGCATCAGTCCTATCCCTACCCTGGGAATTAGGGGTGGAGTTTCGATCCTCAGTCCAACTCAACCTGTGGGTGTAGAACCTCAGTCAATACCCCACATTACCAAGCTATGTGCACATACTATACATATATGTTACCATTAACTATTTACACAGCATCACAACCATTGACCAAGGAAAAAATTAACCATAACAATAACTTGAGGGTTAATACCATGAATTAACCCATTAACACATTTACCACATTTCACATCATTTAACCAATTTTCTCAATTCCATTTTATTTTTCTTATCTCACTAAGCATTCATTCATTGTGTCTATCTCACTAGGCTTGGTTCATTATGCCTAATTCACTAGGCTTCATTACTATGCTCATAACCCATTCCATTATGTTCATTAATCATTTTCACATATTAACCCAATATCCTTAAGGTTATTATCAAGCCTAGGTGCACCATCTAGCTTCTAACCTGACACAAATAGTCACATAAACATGTTTATCAAGGGCTCTACATGATTACACAACAATCTTACTTGTTCTTCACAAATCCCTAGGTCCATAAGAGTCGGCTCACCCCATGGGTAGCCCTATATTAGTTTCATTACCCTCAATGCATCCCATGTGAATCGTGAGGGTCTCCATTTACCTTTTTAAAAACCATTTTACCAAAACATGCCATGGGCGATCAAAACATACCAAGAGACACCCAAGAAAAAAACCACACATGCACAAATCATCAAATAAATCACAGGATATAACTTTTAGACCACCTAAATCGATTATACGGGTGAATTCACTCTTAATAAATCCCTTAGATTCTACTTCAACCAACCTTCAAAGCTTTAACCTAAAACTCACCCGAGGAGTAGGTTTTTAGAGCTTCAGAAAGAGAGGAGAAAAAGATACAAACCCTAAACTCAAAAGAGAAGAAAGGATGGGATTAGCCTTACCCTGATATTTGATCTACAACCAACAACACCAAAAATGCCTTAGAAACAAGGGATATTGATCTCTTGGAGCTCTTGGGAGATTTGGTTCATCCCTAGGGTGAAGAGAGGAGAAATGGGAGGAATTCCCGAGTTGGGGTTAAAAATCCTAGAGTTGAAAAATTGTAATTTTTTTGAAGTTTCTATACCACACGGTTTTCCAAACCGTCCGCAAACCATGTGGAAGCCACTGTCCAAAAACACATATCCTGCATGGTTTCCTAGGCTTTCCTCATGGTTATCAATAACCGTGCGCAAACCGTGTGGCCTACACATCAAACCCCTTTTATCTCCACTTTTCGTGTCATAAACCCTCGGAACACCCCTGAGCCTCCTCTTGGACTTGGGTAAGCACTTAATTAAACAAACCAAGGTATTCAATCCAAAACTTAAATGAGAACATAACTTTCCAAGATCCGGGGTCTTACAACCTCCCCACCTTATAACAGCTCATCCTTGAGCTTAGCTCCAAGCTTCATTTCACTTCCAAGGAAAAGAGATCGGGACACTGAGCCCACATATCTAATTCCTACTCCCAAGTTTCTTCCTAAACATTCCCATGCTGCCATAGTACTCACACTAATGGAACAACCTTTCCCCGCAAGGCTTGCTCACTATGATCCATGAAACGAACCAAATGCTCCTCAAAGGACGCATCAACCTCAAGCACAACATCCTCAACATCCACCATGTGAGTCGGGTAAGGTTGATAGAAGCTAATACACATGAAATACATCATCCATCCCACTATACCTTTGTGGAAGATCCAATCGGTACACCACAAGCTCGTTCCTCTCTACAATCTCAAACAGCCCCATATACCTAGGTGCCAACTTTCCCTACTTCCAAATCCGTCAGTGACCCAACCTTGGCGGCACCTGAAAAAACACACTATCACCCACCTCGAACTCAAGAGGTCTATGCCTCTTCCCCACATATGACTTCTACCTACTCTGAGATATTTCAATCCATTTCTTAATCAACTCAACCCTCTATGATGTATCCTACATGAGACTCGGTCCCAACAGCTTGGTTTCACCGGCCTCCAACCAACACAGTGGGTATCTACATGGCCTCCCATAGAGAGCCTCAAACGGTGCCATCTGAACTGTAGCTTGAAAACTGTTGTTGTTGTAAGATTCAAAAAGTGACAGGTGATTTTCCTAGGAACCATCGAAATACAAGACACAAGCCCTCAAAATGTCTTCCAACGCTTGGATTGTATGCTCTGATTTCCCATCTGTCTGCTGGTGGAAATCCGTACTCAAGAACACCTGTGTACCCAGAGCCTTCTGAAACCCTTTCCAGAAACATGATGTGAAATTAGGATCATGATCTGAAACTATAGTCTGCATTACACCATGAAACCATACTATTTCCCGAACATACAACTCACCCAACTGATCAACTGTATAAGTCTCCTAAATTATTAAGAAATGAGACACTTTCGTTAGCCGATCCACAACCACCTAGATTGTATCATTCTTCCAAGGCATCCTCAGAATACCCACCACCAAATCCATCATCACATCTTCCCACTTCCATTCCGGAATGGGCAATGGATGTAACAGTCCACCTGGGTGTTGATGCTCAGTCTTCACCTGCTAACAGGTAAGGCACCGTTCCACAAATCCCACAACTTCCTTTTTCATTCTTGGCCACCAAAACTGCCTACGGAGATCACGATACATCTTGGTCAAACCAAGATTCACTTCCCATTTTGATTCATGGAACTCACACATCAACTCTTCTCGCATGAACACTATCACAACCACACGATCATGAACACAAACAACCTCATCCACACCGATGAACCAACCTGAAGGTGGCTCCCCACCATTAAGTATTTCCTTCATGGACAAACATTTAAGACCGTCAGGTCGGCTTCCCTTAACACAGCTCAAAAGTGTTGATTCAACATCCATGGAAGCAAGACTCACCTGACCATTTTTCTCCCGCACCTCTAGGTGCATCTCCATGAACAAGGCCATCACCTTCCACTCGATGCTGGATTCATGAACCACCTGATTCTGAGCCTTTCTTATCAAAGTATCAACAACACCGTTCCCTTTCCCCAGTTTATAAACCATCTAAAAGTCGAAATACTATAGATACTCGACCCATCTTTGCTTCCAAATATTCAAATCCCCTTGAAAAAATATATACTTTAAAATCTTGTGGTCAGTATACACTGTTAATTGTTCCCCCAACAAGTAGTGCCTCTAGAATTTTAAGGAATACACTACTATAGCTAAATCAAGATCATGAGTGGGATAATTCCACTCATGGGGCCTTAATTACTCGACCCATAAGCTACAACCCGCTGATATTGCATCAAGACATCCCCAAGCCCGATACCGGACGCATCACAATATAGAACATACTTCCTACCTGGCTCTGGTAAGATCAATATATGTGTGGTCGTCAATCGTTTTTTCAACTCTTAAAAGGCATTCTCAGAAGCCTCCAACCACTCAAACCTGATTCCCTTCTTGTTCAAGCCCGACAGTGGTGCTACCAAATGAGAGAAATCCTGAATGAACCTCCAGTAATATCTGTCCAAACCTATAAAACTCTAAATGTCTGAAACACTCTTGGGCTACTCCCAAGACATAACAGCCTGCACTTTCTCTGGATCCATTTACACACCTACCTCAGAGATGATGTGACCCAGAAAATGAACTTCTTCAATCCAAAACTAACACTTTGATAGTTTAGAATAAAGCTGATGCTCTCTTAGTGTTCTCAACACGATGTCAAGATGTAGGGCATGATCGTCATGAGTTTTCAAGTACACCAAGATGTCATCAAAAAAGACTACCACAAACTGATTCAAATAAGGTTGAAAGACTCGTTTCATCAAAGACATGATCATTGTTGGTGCATTGGTCAAGCCAAAAGGAATTAGGACAAACTCAAACAACTTGTACCGACTTCTGAAAGCTGTCAGCGGTACGTCAGAAGGCCTCACCCTCAACTGGTGATAACCTGATCTCAGATCAATGTTAGAAAACATTGATGCACCCCTCAACTGGTCAAACATGTCATAGATTCTAGGAAGAGGGTACCGATTTTTCACCGTCATCATATTTAACTTCTGATAATCAACACACAACCTTAATAAACTGTCAGCCTTCTTTGCAAAATGCACAAGAGATCCCCAAGGAGACTTACTAGGACATATGAACACCTTGAATTCCAACTCCTCAAGCTAAACCTTTAACTCCTAGAGTTCTTCCAGTTCCATTCAGCATGGTGGAATAGGAACTGGCTCCACTCCCGACAAAAACTTGATCTTGAACTCAACATCCCTCTCGAGTGGAAACCCCACAAAATACTCAGGAAACACATCCTGAAACTGATCCACTGCCGGAGGGAAGAAAGATTTTCCCCCTCTTTCATCATCAATCACAAGACAAGCTACTTGAGCCATGATCCTATCCAACTGCCGACAGAACGGTCCCGCACGACCTACTTGAACATCCCACTCTCCGCGATAGACATAAGTTTCATCCTCAAGTGAACTAAAAGATACCCTGTGATGATAATAGTCTATGTGAGCCCAATACAACACTTACCAATCCATACCCAAGATCAGGTGAAATCCTGCCATCTCAAGAATGAACAAGTCCCATAGGAAATGATACCCACCAACTTCCAGAGCACATCCCTTGCACTGCATAATGTCCTCATTCCGCACCCCCAATGGAGTTTCAATCAACATAACCCCACACACATTCTTTATAGGCAAACCCAACACTACCACAAGCTGAGCAGGAAAAAAAAAAGAGTGTGTGGAACCTGTGTCAAACAACGCACTAGCAAGCGTAGAATCTATAAGGATCATACCTTGAACAGTTTCTAGCCTAGCCTCTCCATCACCAGGTGTAGACTGAACTGCATGAAGCTGACCAGCCCCTCTACCCTAGGCTCCAACCTGCATGCCCTGCACTGCACTGCCCTACTAATGTGGGTGATCCTGCCCCAGAGTTCCACATCCACCGCCCCTATCTATACGAACCATGGAGCTCCAACTGCCTTCCTGATATGGAGAAAATGATCCCTTTCCTCCACTGGGCATCTTCCTGTCACCAATATTCATACTATCCTTTGAAAGGTTCCCGCAAAACCTATGCACATGTCCCAATTTTTTGCACAATCGGCACTCAAATAGAGGTCGAGGACACTGTCCACGCATGTGCCCCGAGCTACCACCCTGATAGTAGAACACCCAATCAGCACTCTGAGAGGCACACCCTCTCTTATGATCACCTTTCACACTTACTCCCTCCTAAAAACTTCCAAAACAACGCTTTCGGCCCTCGGAAGCTGCACCAATTGTCTGCCCAGTCGGCACGACAATCTCACTACCTGAAACTATCTTCAGGTTCCCTTTGGAGATCAATGTCTGATCCAATACCTCTGTACACCTCTTTAAGCAAAATATATTCACCTAAGACCAGATCTCATGCCTCATCCCATATTAGAAATGCATCTCAACTACTACCTCATTCCCCTCCAATGCTGGAAGAAAGCGTCGCAGGTCAGTGAAGCAGCCAACATACTCCAACATCGACATCGATCCCTGAGTCAGGCTCATGAACTCTATATCCCACTCTTTCCTCAACATCTCTGGGTAAAAATGCTCCCAAAACATTTCCTAGAAATCTTTCCACAACATCCCCTCATCCTTCTCAGTCTAAGCTAGGATGTCCCACCAACGCTTTTCCTAGCCCCGTAATATATAAGTTTCAAACTTGACCCGCTTCAGATCGGTAGTCTACAAATGATCAAGTATCATCTAGACAGACTCTATCCATAACTCCTCTTCCTCTGGCCCACCCTCTCCAGTAAAGTTCAGAGGGTGTTGTAGCTAAAACTCTCTGGTCAGATCAAACATACTCGGTGCAACCCGCCCTGGGTCCTGATCTATAGTCTGCATAAAATGATCCAAGTTCTCTCAGAACTGCTCTTCCCTACCTTCTTGGATCACCAAATTCTCTTGATCCTCTACTGGAAGAGTTACTAAACAACATCCTCTTGTTTCCCAACCGACTCTCTACGTCATGGTATAATTTCTCTACATTTCCAAACATGGATTTTAGAACACATACCATAAAACTTTCACAACTTCATAACAAGATAGCTCTTCACCAGCCACAACAACCCACCATACATTCACCATTCTAATAAACCTTAGTATTCCAAAAACATCACCCCGACCATCCCTACCACGGTCCATGGTCCACAAGGGGTAAACAACCATACACTGCCACAAATCTCACACAACATGTTACAACAACATTTTCAATTCATTAAAACCCTTAAATACACATATTTAATTTTTCATCACTTATCATTCGTTTATCTTCACCCACTTGCATTATTTTTTTTACCACATTTTCCCTTTTCAGTTATCAAAATGCAAGGTGCATTCTACCTTTCATGTCTCACACACCCAACCCATGTGATCCTACCATGATGCATGTAACCTACCTCTCTAGGTGTCTACAATGATGCATGAATGCACAACATCGTGCCATTGAGGCCACAAGCCAAATATCATAAAACAATCACATCACACAACATGTGCATCACCTAATGGTGAAATATCATCAACTATAACATCGCACAATCAATAACAAAAATTTCCGCCCATGGTGACTTGGGTTTTCCCTCGTACATGGGTTAGTTACTCCTAAGAACGAGCTCATTACCAAGTCCTAACACATCCTAACTCCCTTATACCATCCCAAATAACAATATTTTAGAGAAGGAGAAGAAATACCTCCTTTGATACCACTTTGTAATGTCCCCAACCCGGAAGCCACTAAACCGGTACTCCGAGCCAGGTGGTTACATGACCTTAAGCGCACCTCCCTGTATGCCAAAGGTTGACGACTAGCAGCGAGGGTCTGAATAGTCAATTGGGGAGACTATACCCCCTTTTTATCAGAGTAAGACACAACAGAAAATAAACAAAATAGCAGAAAAATAATCAATATTATAATAGAATGGATAAACAACCATTCCCAAATGAGGTACAACCAGGTCCAAGAGTAAATATGTCATGCCATGCTATAAGTGCAAAGGTAAAAAAACCCAAAAAAAAAGACAAACTACAAAATCCACAGAATGCACATGACACCAAGTCTGGGTCCTCCTCCACATACACCCATTCCAACCCAACTGCCTAGCAAGGGCCTTTTCCCTTCTCCTGATCTGCAAACATGAAGTCTGCTCAGGTACCCAACGGCGGCCCGAGCAGGGTGTGAGTAAAACTCAGTATTCCACCACCAACGGTGTCTAAAAAATATCCAGTATAAAAAATTGTGCATGAAAAAGGGAAATGAATAATAAATGAGAAGGAAAGATCAAGTTCCCTTAGCTAGTTTAGGTATATCACCAACAATTATTACCATTTCCATATATTACCACTTCATCACATTTCCCATTACTTACCATTTACAACACATTTATCATGGGTTCATCAACACGACAAGTTACACGGGCTCAAATTACACAATCAAATACATGAGGAAAAATACACAGTTGTCCTATCTTACTAGGACCAACTTCCTCATGTCAACCATGTCCTCACCTCGAAGCATCAGTCTGGGTGGATGCAACCGATAGGGAAATAGAGCATCAGTCCTATCCCCACCATGTGCATTAGGGGTGGAGTTTAGAGCCTCAGTCCAACTCGACCCGTGGGTATAGAACCTCAGTCAATACACCACACTACCAATCTATGTGCACATGCTATAAATATATGTAATCATTAATAATATACACAACATCACAACCATTTCCCAAGGAAAACATAAAACATAACAATAACATGAGGGTTAATACCATGCCTTAACCCATTAACACATTTACCACATTTCACATAATTTAACCATTTATCACAATTCCATTTTATTTTGTTTATCTCACTAAGCATTCATTCATTATGCATATCTCACTAGGCTTGGTTCATTGTGCCTAATTCACTAGTCTTTATTACCATGATCATAACCCATTCCATTATGGTCTTTTATCATTTCCACATATTAACCCAATATACCTTATGTTATTATCAAGCCTAGGTGAAGCACAAAGATTATAACCCAACACAAATAGTCACATCGACATGTTTATAAAGGGCTCTACATGATTACACAATAATATCACTTGTTCTTCACAAATCCCTAGGTCTGGAAGAGTCGGCTCACCCCATGGGTAGCCCTAGATTAGTGTCATTACCCTCAACACATCCCATGTGGATTGTGAGGGTCTACATTTACCTTTTTAATAACTGTTTTACCAAAACATACCATGGGTGATCAAAACATACCCAGAGACACCCAATAACAAAACCACACATGTAAAAATCCTTAAATAAACCATGGGATATAACTTGTAGACCACCTGCCTCGATTTTGCGGGTGAACACACTCTTAATAAAGCTCTTAGATTCCACTTCAACCAACCTTTGAAGCTTCAAACTAAAACTCACCCAAGGAGTAGGGTTTTAGAGCTTTCAAAAGAGAGGAGAAGAAGATACAAAACCTAAACTCAAAAGAGAAGAAAGGGTGTGATTAGCCTTACTCGGAGCTTTGATCCACAACCAACGGCACCAAAAACACCTTATAAACGAGGGAGATTGATCTATTAGAGATCTTGGGATATTTGGTTCATCACTAGGGTTAAGAGAGGATAAACTGGAGGAATTCTTGAGTTGGGGTTAAAAATCCCATAGTGGAAAAATTGTAATTTTTTTAAGTTTTTGGGCCACACGGTTTACTCACATAGTTTTCCAAACTGTGCACAAACCATGCGAATGCCACTGTCCAAAAACACACATCTTGTATGGTTTCCTGGGCTATCTGCACGGTTATCACTAACCATGCGTAGACTATGCAGCCTACCCAAAAAACCCCATTTTCTCCACTTTTCATGTCCTGAACCCTCAGAACACCCTCGACCCTCCTTTAAGACTTGGGTGGGAACTTAATTAACCTGAAAAAGGGATTCAAGCCAAAACTTAAACTAGAATGTACCTTTCCAAGATCTGATATCTTACAACCTCCCCACCTTATAACGGCTCATCCTTGAGCTGAGCTCCCAATATTCATTTCACTTCCAAGGAAAAGAGATCGGGCCACTAAGCCCACATATCTGATTCTCACTCCCAAGTTTCTTACTGAACATTCCCATGCTTCTATAGTACTCACACCAATGGAACAACCTTTCCCCACAAAACTTTCTCACTATGATCTACCACATGAACTGGATGCTCCTCAAAGAACACATCAGTCTCAAGCACAACATCCTCAACATCCACCACGTGAGTCGGGTCAGGTTGATACCGCCGAAGCTGTGACACATGAAAGAAATCATGCATCCTGCTATACCACTATGGAAGATCCAATCAGTACGCCACCGGCCCGATCCTCTCCACAATCTCAAACAACCCTACATACCTAGGTTCCAACTTTCCCTGCTTCTAAATCCATTGGTGAACCAACCTTGGTGACACTCGAAGGAACACACTATCACCCACCTCAAACTCAAGAGGTCTATGCCTCTGATCCGCATATTACTTCTTCCTACTCTGAGTCGTTGCCATCCGTTTCCAAATCAACTCAACCTTCTTCGATGTATCCTACACTAGACTTGGTCCAAACTGCTCATTTTCACCAGCCTCCAAAAAACAAAGCGGATATCTACACAGCCTCCCATAGAGAGCCTCAAATGGTGCCATATGAACCGTAGCTTGAAAACTATTATTATAGGAAAATTCAACAAGTGACAGATGTTTTTTCCAAGAACCATTGAAATCCAAGACACAATCCCTCAACATGTCTTCCAATACTTGGATTGTACTCTCTGATTTCCCATCCATCTACGGGTGGAAATCTGTTCTCAAGAGCACCTATGTACCCAGCGCCTTTTGAAACCCTTGCCTGAAACATGATGTGAAATGAGGATCACGACTCGAAACTATATTTTTTGGTACACCATGCAACCATACTATTTCCCGAACATACAACTCACCCAACTGATCAACTATATAAGTCTCCTGAATCGGTAAGAAATGAGCAACTTTAGTTTACCGATCCACAACCACCCAAATTGCATCATTATTCCAAGGTATCCTCGAAAGACCCACCACAAAATCCATCATCGCTTAGTTCCACTTCCATTCTGGAATGGGAAATGGATGTAACAGTCCACCTGGGAATTGATGCTCGGCCTTCACTTGCTAACATTAAAGACACCGTTCCACAAAGCCCACAACTTCCTTTTTCATTCCTGGCCACCAAAACTACCTACAGAGTTCACGATACATCTTGGTAAAACTAGGATGCACTTCCCATTTTGATTCATGGAACTCATGTATCAACTCTTCCCGCATGCACACCGGCACAACCATGCGATCATGAACACAAACAACCTTGTCCACACTTACGACCCAAACTGAAGGTGTCTCCCCACCATTAAGTCTTTCCTTTATGGAAAAACTTTCAGGATCATCAAGCTGACTTCCCTGAACATGGCTCAAAATCATTGATTCAACAACCAAAAAAGCAAGATTCACCTGACTTTTTTCCTCCCGCACCTCTAGGTGAATCTCCGTGAACAAGGACATCACCTTCCACTCAGTGATGGATTCCTAAACCACCTGGTTCTTAGCCTTCCTGCTCAAAGTATCAGCAAAATTGTTCTCTTTCCCCAATTTATATACCATCTCAAAGTAGAAATACTTGAGATACTCAACCCATATTCTATGTTGAATATTCAAATACCATTGTGAAAAGATATACTTTAAACTCTTGTGGTTGGTATACACTGTGAACCGTTCCCCCAACAAGTAGTGCCTCCTGTACTTTAAGGAATACACTACTATAGCTAGATCAAGATCATGAGTGGGATAATTCCTCTCATGGTGTCTCAATTACCTCAACCCATATGCCACAACCCACTCATCTTGCATCAACACATCCCCAAGCCCGATACCGGATGCATCACAAAATAAAACACGCTTCCTACCTGGCTCTGGTAAGATCAAGATCGGTGCGGTCGTCAATAACTTTTTCAACTCTTGAAAGGTACTCTCACAAGACTCTGACCACTCAAACATAATTCCCTTCTTGGTCAACACTGAAAGTGGTGCTAACAAATGAGATAAATCCTGAATGAAACTCTGGTAATATCTAGCCAAACCCAGAAAACTCCAAACATCTGAAACACTCTTGGGCTTCTCCCAAGACATAACAACCTACACCTTCTCTGGATCCACCAACACACCTACCTTAGAGATAATGTGTCCTAGAAAATGAACTTATCCAATCCAAAACTGACACTTTGATAACTTAGAATAAAGCTGATGCTCTCTTAGTATACTCAAGATGATGTTAAGATGTAGGGCTTGATCGTCATGATTTTTCGAGTACACCAAGATGTCTTCAAAAAAGACAACCACAAACTGATCTAGATAAGGATGAAAGACCCGGTTCATCGAAGCCATGAAAACTACCAGTGCATTGGTCAATCCGAAAGGAATAAACACAAACTCAAACAACCTATACCGTCTCCTGAAAGCTATTAGCGGTACGTCAGAAGGCCTCACCCTCAACTAGTGATAACCTGATCTCATGTCATTCTTAGAAAACACCGATGCACCCCTCAACTGGTCAAACAGGTCATCAATTCTAGGAAGAGGGTACCAATTTTTCACCATCATCTGATTTAACTTCTGATAATCAACACACATCCTTAATGAACCGTCAGCCTTATTTGAAAAAAGAACAGGAGATTCCCAAGGATACATACTGGGACGTATAAACCCCTTGTGTTCCAACTCCTCAAGCCGAACCATTAACTCCTGGAGTGCTACCGGTGCCATTCAGTATGGTAGAATAGAAATTGGATCTGCTCTGGACAGCAACTCGATCGTGAACTCAACATCCCTCTTAGGTGGTAACCCCAAGAAATCATCAGGAAACACATCCTGAAACTGATCCACTACTGACAGGAAGATAGATTGTTCCCCTCTTTCATCATTAAGCACAAGACAAGCTACTTGAGTTGTGATCCTGTCCAACTATCGATAGAACGGTCCCTCATGACCTGTTTGAACATCCCACTCTCCGCAATGGACATAAGTTTCACCCTCAAGTGACTTGAATGATACCCTGTGACGATAATAGTCTATGTGTGCCCAATAAAACACTAACCAATCCATACCCAAGATCAGGTGAACTACCACCATCTCAAGAATGAACAAGTCCCATAGGAAACGATACCCACCGACTTCTAGAGCACATCCCTTACACTGTATGATGTCCTCATTCGACACCCCCAATGGAGTGTCAATCGACATAACCTCACCCACATTCTCCACAGGAAAACCCAACAATACCACAATCTGAGCAGAAACAAAAGAGTGTGTGTAACCAGTGTCAAACAATGCACTAGAAAGTGTAGAAGCGATAAGAATTATACCTAAAATAGTTGATGGTCAAGCCTCTTCATCGCCAGGGGTAGAATGAATTACATGAAGCTGACCAGCCCCTCTACCCTAGGCTCCAACCTGTATGTCTGACATCACACTGCCCTGCTAACATGGGTGATCCTACCCCGGAGTTCCATATCCATCGCCCCTACCTGTACGGCCCATGGAGCTCCAACTTCCTACCTGATGTGGAGAAACTGATCCCTTTCCTCTGATGGTAATCTTCATGTCACCAACATTCATACTCTCCTACTGAATGTTCCTATAAAACCTCTACACGTGTCCCAATCTGCCGCACGATCGTCACTCGACTGGAGGTCGAGGACACTGACCACGCATGTGCCCTGTCCTACCACACTGATTGAAGAACACCCGATCACCACCCTAAGAGGAGCACCCTCTATTTTGATCTCCTTGCACACTTCTTCCCTCCTGAAAACTTCCAAAATGACGCTTTCGGCCCTCGGAAGGTGCACTACTTGTCTGCCCAGCTGGCATGACACTACTGGAAAACTAACCTTTACCAACGGTTTGGAACCGTTGGTATAGGCCTCCAAACCGTTGGTATAGCCTATACCAACGGTTTGGAGAACCGTAGCCAAGTAAGCCGTTGGGATAGGTCTATACCAACGGTTTTCCAAAAACCGTTGGTATAGACCTATACCAACGTTTTTGGAAACCGTTGGTATAGGTAATATGAAATCTATACCAACGGTAATGGAACCGTTGGTATATAAATTCCAAAAATAAAACATCTGCTGGGATTTGATCCCAGGACCCCTCGTTTATAATCGAACGACTTAACCACTAAGCTAACATCACTTTTGTAAACATAATTTCATAAATATATATATGTATTATCATAATTATTTAAATTTTTGATTTATATAATGTTCTCTGGTAGTAGATCTGGAAAAAAATCAATGAACATATCCCAACGGTTGTCAAAACCGTTGGGATAAACCTATCCCAACGGTTTTCAGAACCGTTGGGATAGGTTCTGGGTGGGTGTATTTTTAAGTGGGTGAATGCTGGTTTTTTTACTCTTTTTCCCAACGGTTCTTGAAAACCGTTGGGAAAGTGTAACCTTTCCCAACGGTTCAGCAAAACCGTTGGGAAAGGGCCTAAAATCACACCCTTTCCCAACGGTTTTGGTGAACCGTTGGGAAAGAGTAACCTTTCCCAACGGTTCAGCAAAACCGTTGGGAAAGGGCCTAAAATCACACCATTTCCCAACGGTTTTGGTGAACCTTTGGGAAAGGGTACTCTTTCCCAACGGTTCACTAAAACCGTTGGGAAAGGGTGTGTTTTTAGGCCCTTTACCAACGGTTTTGATGAACCGTTGGGAAAGAGTAGCTATACCAACGGTTTTTACAAACCGTTGGTATAGAAGTGTTGGGAAAGATCATGTTTCCAGTAGTGTGACAAGCCCACTACTTGAAACTCTCTTCAGGTTCCCTTCTGAGATCAATGTCTGATCCACTACCTCTGTAAACCTATTAAAGTGAAATATATTCACCTGAGACTTGATCTCGTGCCTCATCTCATCCTGTAAATGCCTCGCAACTACTGCCTCATCCCCCGCCAATGCTAGAAAAAAGTTTCGCGGGTCAGTGAAGCGGCCAGCATACTCCATCACCGACATCGATCCCTAAGTCAGACTCATGAACTCTACAGCCCACTCTTGCCTCAAGTCTCTAAGTAAAAATGATCCAAAAACATTTCTTGGAAATCTTTCCACAACATCCCCTCGGCCTGCTCAGTCTGAGCCAGGATGTCCCTCCAACGCTTTGCCTGGCCCCACAACATATAAGCTGCCAAATTGACCCACTTCACATTGGAAGTCTCCAAATGATCAAGTATCATCCAGATAGACTCTATCCATAACTACGCTTCCTCTGGACCACCCTCTCCGGTAAAGGTTGGAGGGTGTTGTGCTGAAACTCTCTCGTCAACTCAAACATACTCGGTGCAACCCGCCCTGGGTCCCGATCCATCATCTGCATAAAACGTGCCAAGTTCTCTCAGAACTACTCTTCCCTACCTTCTCAAATCACCACATTCTCTTGATCCTATACTGAAGGAGTGTTCTCAACAATGTCCTCTTATTTCCCAACCGGCGCTCGACATCATGGTGGCATTTATCTACCTTGCCAAACACAAAGTATAGAACACATACCATAAAACTTTCACAACTTCATAACAAGAAGTCTCTTCACCAGCCAAAACAACCCACCATACATGCACCATCCCAATAAACCTTAATATTATGAAAACATCACCCCGATCATCCCTACCGTGGGCCATGGTCCACAAGGGGTAAACAACCGTACACCACCAAAAATCTCACACAACATGTTACAATAACATTTTCAATTCATTACAACCCTTAACTACACATATTTTATTTGTCATCACTTATCATTTCTTTATCTTCACCCACTTGCATTGTTTTGTTTACCACATTTTCCCTTTTCAATTATCAAAATGCAAGGTGCATTCTACCTTTAATGTCTCAGACACCAAAATCGTGTGTGCCTACCATGATGCATGTCACCTACCTCTCTAGGTGCCTAGAATGATGCATGAATGCACAACGTCGTGCCATTGAGGCCACGAGCCAAATATCATAAAAAACACATCACACAACATGTGCATCACCCAATGGTGAAATATCATCAATTGTAATATCGCACAATCAAGAAAAACAATTCCTACCTAGGGTGACTTGGGTTTTACCTTGTACATGGGTTAGGTACTCCCAAGCACGAGCTCATTTCCAAGGCCTGACACATCCTAACTCCCATCTACCATTCTAAATAACAATATTTTTATGAAGGAGAAGAAAGACCTCCTTTAATACCACTTTGTAACGTCCCTGACCCAGAAACCACTAAACTGGTGCTCCGAGCCAGGTGGTTACATGATCTTAAGCGTGCCTCCTCATACGCCAAAGGTTTCTGACTAGCAGAGGGGGTCTAAATAGTCAAATGGGGAGACTATACCCCCTTTTTATCAGAGTAAGCCACAACAGAAAATAAACAAAATAGCGGAACAATAATCAATATCATAAGAGAATGTATAAATAACCATTCCCAAATGGGGTAAAACTTGGTCCAAGAGTAAATATGCCATGCCATGTTATAAGTGCAAAGGTAAAAAAACACAAAATAAAGAAAAACTATGAAATCCACAAAATGGTCCTGACACCAAGTTCGGGTCCTCCTCCACGTACACCCATGCCAACCCAACTGCCTAGCAAGGGCCTTTTACATTCTCCTGACCTGCGAACATAAAGTCTGTTTGGGTACCCCAACGGTGGCCTGGGCAGGGTGTGAGTACAACTCAGTAGACCACCACCAGCGGTGTCTACAAAATATTTGGTATAAACAATTATGCATGAAAAAGGGAAATGAATAATAAATGAAAAGGAAATATTAAGTTCCCTTAGCTAGTTTAGGTCCATTACCAAAAATTATTACCATTTCCTTATATTACCACTTCATCCCATTTCCCATTACTTACCATTTCCAACACATTTATCATGGGTTCATCAACACAACAAGTTACACGGGCTCAAAGTACACAATCACATACATGAGAAAAAACACACAATTGTTCTATCTCACTAGGACCAACTTCCTCATGTCAACCATGTCCTCACCTCGAAACATCAGTCAAGGTGGATGCAACCGATATGGAAACAGAGCATCAGCCTTATCCCTACCCCGTGCATTAGGGGTGGAGTTTAGAGCCTCAGTCCAACTCAACCCATGGGCATAGAACCTCATTCAATACCCATCACTACCAAGTTATGTGCACATGTTGTACATATATGTAACCATTAACCATTTACACAACATCACGTCCATTGCCCAAGGAAAACATAAACCATAACAATAACATGAGGGTTAATACCATGCCTAACCCATTAACACATTTACCACATTTCACATCATTTAACCATTTATCCCAATTCCATTTTATTTTTATTATCTCACTAAACATTCATTCATTGTGACTACCTCACTAGGCTAGGTCCATTATGCCTAATTCACTAGGCTTCATTACCATGCTCATAACCCATTCCATTATGGTCTTTAATCATTTCCACATATTAACCCAATATCCCTTAGGTTATTATCAAGCCTAGGTGAACCACCTAGCTTCTAACCTGGCACAAATAGTCACATCGACATGTTTATCAAGGGATCTACATGATTACACAACAATCTCACTTGTTCTTCACAAATCCCTAGGTCCGAAAGAGTCAGCTCACCCTATGAGTAGCCCTAGATTAGTGTCATTACCCTCGACACATCCCATGTGGATCGTGAGGGTCTCCATTTACCTTTTTAATAACCATTTTACCAAAACATACCATGGGTGATCAAAACATACCAAGAGACACCCAAGAACAAAACCACACATGCACAAATCCTCAAATAAACCATGGGATATAACTTGTAGACCACCTACCTCGATTCTGTGGGTAAACTCACTCTTAATCAAGCGCTTAAATTCCACTTCAACCAACCTTTGAAGCTTCAACCTAAAACTCACCCAAGGAGTAGGGTTTTAGAGCTTTGGAAAGAGAGGAGAAGAAGATACAAACCCTAAACTCGAAAGAGAAGCAAGGATGTGATTAGCCTTACCTGGAGCTTTGATCTGCAACCAACGGCACCAAAAACGCCTTAAAAATAAGGGAGATTGAACTCTTGGAGCTCTTCGGAGATTTGGTTCGTCCCTAGGGTGAAGAGAGGATAAATTGGAGGAATTCCTGAGTTGGGGTTAAAAATCCCGGAGTGGTAAAATTGTAATTTTTTTTAAGTTTCTGGGCCGCACGGTTTGCCAAACCGTGCACAAACTGTGGGGATACTTCTGTCCCAAAAGCCCCCCTCGCACGGTTTACCCGCACGGTTTGTCAAACTGTACGCAAACCGTGTCGAAGCCATTGTCCAAAAACACACATCATGCACAGTTTCCTGGGTTGTCCGCACGTTTAGTACTAACCGTGTGCAGACCATGCGGCCTACCCAAAAAACCCCTTCTTCTCCACTTTCCGTGTCTCAAACCCTTGGAACACCCCCGAGCCTCTTCTTGGACTTGGGTAAGCACTTAATTAACCAAAATAAGGGATTCAAGCCAAAACTTAAATGAGATACCTTTCCAAGATCCGGGATCTTATAGTCATCCCTCAGAAATCCAAATCATATGAGCCTTAACCTGGGTCTGTGTAGGCTTTGATGCAAACTAATGCAGTTACTCTCCCAAGTGGGCATGAGCAGGGCTTATTGCCCATCACTTTCTCTCAAGATGATAGTGAGGATTGGTTGGATGAGAAAAAACCCTAGTTGACAAGTCTTTGCATGTTTCTGGTCTACAGGTGGAGCACCCCCCTTCTTGTGGGATGAGGACGGTGGGAATTTGGGATGTGAATTGGACTTATCCATCTCATTTGTTTGATTTAATGAATATTGCATATGAAATTTTTGTAAAGGCCTTTGATGTGGAATGTGATAATGCAGGGGTTAAAATTGTTAATGTCAAAACTCCTTTGTAAAACCATGAAGGTGAAAGGCCTCCTTGGGGTTTTAGGAAGGACATTGAAGATTGCTTTGACTCAAAGGTGGAAGTTTTCTTTTCATTAATGGAGCCGAATGTCTTTGGCTACAAGGACTACCTAATCGACCAGAAATTGTTATCAATCATCATCGAAGACAGCTTCCGATCCAACTCAGAGATGGACTATCAAGATCAATCTTGGAAATACAGGATTTCCACTGTTCTAGAGGACTCCTATGACTCTTTATCAGATGAGAAGTGGGAGCCTCCTCAAAGTACCAAAGCATGGTAGAGAGGCAGACATCCAAAGGGTAGAGACCGGTATCCTAGAAACTTAGGATCTAGAGGGAATTGTAGGAATTGACTTCTTGTGTTCGTTTTGCATTTGATGAGGGTATTTTATGTTGTTTGATCACATCACTTCCTTGTTTGTGTACATTTTTTAATAAATTTTGGAGTCACAGGCTCGGGTCTCCAAGTTCGTGGTCGAGCCGTCTTTGATTATAACAATTATAAGACATAACATTAAAAAAACCGCACATTTATAAAAACAAACTAAACCAAAATTTAAAAAAAAAACTTTATTAAAATATACTTATAACAATTAAAATATATAACATTAAAAATGACACACAAAAATCAGTGCAATTGACACTCGCCCGTTCTAGAAACCCCAAATATACGAAAAACTATCAATTTTTTTATTTTTAAAAACCCCATTTCGAAAATTTTGCCCCCATATAAAATCAATCCAAATTATAAGTCAAAACTAAAAAATCAATAAATAAATAAAATTGTCCTACAGTCTATTAATCTTTTAATATTACAATTAATATGAATCCTTTGTAAGGACAGATCTGTTCATAGGTGGGATCGGAAGCCCACACAGAAGTGCGTCCACTGGGTCACCATTTTCCTCATGTACTGAACAGATTAGTTGGGACGTCCCTTTTATCGAGTACTGCTCCCTCGCCCATCTGCATGCACCCATAACCATCTTCTTTTTCCTTCCCCCTTCTTCACTTTTCACTTGGTTATATTTTACAGAAAGGTAAACTCTCTGATTGTCGTACCCTCTTTCTCTTTCGTCCTCACTACTCTACTCTCCTCCTTGTACCTTTAAATGGCGTTGGGTGTGGGGCACTGCAAATCATGCCACCCCTTGTTTTGGCAGCCCAGAATCTGACAACTCTCAAATGTCTTCTCTATATAAAAATCCCACCGCCACGCACTGTTTCTTAAAATATATCTTGAATTTCACTATTCATAAACCCAGGTGATGGTAAAAACACTTGTGTCGTTGCGGATATCATGAAAGTTGAACATAATTGTCTTAAAAGAATCCTAATGATCGACTAGCGACAACTCTCATATATTTAAGAGTTTTACCTTAACTGTGTTGAATTGTTGAGTTTTATTTGGTTTTCAATTTTTGTCTCTGGGTTGGATTAAAACTTTCTTGCTTGCTTGGAGTTTACAATGGCAGGAGATCCTTCAATCAACATGTCTCCGATAAGAAGAGGCGACCCAAGAAGGAAGTGACAAGAAATCAACCACCACCAAACTCTAAGTAAACCACCCAAAAACCTAACCACAACTAGCCAACATCTGGTATGGAGGGGAATGAGGAAGAAGAGAATGAGATAAGAACAGGCTACACTACCACAGATTAGGCTATAGTTAGCATTCAAAATGGGATTGTCGACGCTAAAAAACAATTACATGTTAAGCACTTTTAAAACCCTTCAATCATTGTCAACACTAACAAAAACGTTTATAAAGACTACATTTATCACCACTAAAAAAAGCGATGATAAAAACTACTTTTATCGGCACTTGTTTTTAGTGCTCACAGTCCCCCGTTATCAACGTTTTTTTAACGCTCATAATGTAGGTTTTTATCAGCGCTTTTGTTAGTGCTGATAAAACTAGAAAAATGTTTTTATTTTTTTCTTACCACTCACACCACAATCCCCCTTTGCCAACGCTTTACACCACCTTTTGTCAACCCACTCAAACACCTCCTCGCTCCCACTCAAGAACAATGATGACACCACCCTCTCTTTGTCAATGCTCGTCAACCCCTTTGCCTGTGTTTTTCCACCCACTACAACAAATTCGGTTTTAGTCAGTGTCACCCTTTATCAGCGCTAAAAAAATGACGATAAAGAGGGTACTTTTATCCGGACTAAAAAAAAGCGGTGATAAAATGTACTTTTATCAGTGCTAAAAATGTGTTGTTAAACTTATCCCTTTATCAGCGCTTCTTTTAGAGTTGATAAAAGGACCTCATTTATCAACGCTTTTTTAGCGCTGATAAATTGTACTTTTATTAACGCTTTTCTTAACGTGGATAAAAGTTATATTTCATAAAAAAGGTTATTTATCATTAAAAATCATATATTAATATATAAATATTTTTATATTGATATAAATATAATATATTTTATAAAAAATGATTTACATAATGCAAAAGACTCATTTACGCTTAATTTATAAGATATTTAGGGGGAAAGGATTATAAAATGATTAAAAATATAGTATTATTTAAAAAATTGCTTATTATTATCATTAATAGGCATTTAATAAAAATTCGAAGATAGAAAAAATCAAAAAATTAATAAACAATCTAAAATAAGTTGAAAACATGACTCAAACTTCAAATGACCATAACTTTTGATCCGAGTGTTCGTTTAGCCTTTACCGCATATGAAATCGAAGCCTTCAACGAGCTATATGCCCTAGTGAATGAGGATAAGCCCAATCACATTTTTGAGGCAAAAAAAGACCCAGAAGGCCTCCAAAACAAAGTTTTTAGTCAAGGTACCCTCATTTTTTAACATTTCATAGAATTTTAGGGTCGTTTAAGAGGGTCTTATTATCTTTTTCAATAGAAACTAAATTTATTCCCCGGGCTTATATTCATATTTTTATTATATATGGTTTTGAAGTTTAATCATTTTTATACTGTACTGGTATTTATAATCAATTATACTAATATATATACATCTTTTGTATATATTCACTCATAAAATTTTAATTTTATAAATAAATATGTAATCATATTTAAATATAAAATATCTTTCCCAATATATAAACCATATCTAAATAAAAATAATATCCATTTTATTATTTAAAATTAAAAAAGTTTTAATATTTATATATCCATATAATGTGTGTATATATATAAATATATTTTTGTGTGTCAGTATTGAAAAACTAATATATATTATCTATATATTCCAATATATGTATATAAATATTAATATATAATAGCTGTAAATAAATGTAAATATGGATAATTATATTTATAGTTACACACACATATATAAATATATATATTTATAAACACGCACACACACACACAAAACAAATTTTATAAATGTATTTAAAAATAATCATATAAATAAATATATAAATATATATATATAATATATATATATATATGATAAAATATAGAACAGAACAATATAGGGGAGTGGAAAAGGCGCAAACGTGTAAGGGGGGTCTTAGGTTCAAAACTCGTTGGAGGCAATTGCGCGTGCAGAACGACTTAGCGTTGTTAAAGGGGGTGGGTGTTTCGAGCGCTGTTAAAGGGACAGTGGTGGGGGTTCGAGCGCTGTTAAAGGGTGGGTGTCAAGCGCTGTTAAAACAGGGGGGTCGACCACCAGCAACGCTAATAAAATGGGCCTTTATCGGTGCTAGAAACACTGATAAAAGTCCCCTTTTATCAGCAATAAACAAAAGCGCTGATAAAAACCTTCTTTAATCAGTGCTGATAAAAGAGACCCCCTTTTAATAGTGTTGAGGACAACAGTACTTTTTAACGCTGATAAAGGCCTTATTGTGCACAGTTAAAGGACCGATCTGTAGTAGTAACTGCACACCTACCTGCTCACCCTGCAAGCACGCCTAAACTTGATCTCGTGACCTCCATGAGCAATTCAAACCCCTTTACCACTGCCTTAAGCTTGTTTTCTTCTATATTTTATGATATTTCTGTTTATTTATATATATTTAAATGCATCTTTTGTATCCTTCTATTTCTGTATATATATAATTTTTTAAAAGAAAATTTCAAAAATATATGTTTGTATATATGTGTCTGCGTGGGTATTTATATATATCTCCTTGTGTGTGTATGATACATATATACGTATATTAAATTAAATATATTATATTTTAATATTAATTTTCATATATTCAAATGTAAATATAAATATATTTCTATTTATTAATATACAATCTTATATAAATATTATATATATATATATATATATTGTAGTTGGGGTTTGGCTTAGTGGTAAGCACCCCGTAGTCCTACATGAAAAATGGGGGTTCAAAACCCATTGGGCGTAGGCACTGTAGCGGCGGCAGAGCACTGTAGCGGCGGCGGGTACTATTTGGCACTGTAGCATGCGGTACTGTAGCAGTACTATTCACAGAATGGGCTTTGGGCCAAAAAATTGGGTCTACGGGCCATGTAATGGGCTAAATGTTCACTGGGCCTTCGGGTTATGTAATGGGTCTCCCTCTACCTAGTTAAAGAGGTCTTTACTTTGATTTAATAATAAACGAGGCTTTGGCCCCAACCTTTAAAAAAATATTTATTTATTTATATGTATATACATATATTCATACATTTTTATAGTGTAAAAAATGGTTAGATCTTTTTTAAAATGAAATGGAAAATAATTATTTCCATATGATTTATATAATTATTTTTAAATACATTTTAAAAATATGTCAAAATATTATATTTTAAAATATAAATTTTATACATATTTACATATATATTTACATATATATATATACATATTTACAAATAATTGTATATTTAGACATAAATTTTTTATAATGTATTCATAAATATTTATTGCAAATACATTTATTTACTATATTTAATGATAATGATACGTTTATAAAAATACATTTATATATGATGTATTTACACAATATTGACAAACACACACACATGTTTACACACACACATGCACATTTAGATTTCACGCATGTACACACAAATATTTACATATATGTATTAATTTACATATATTAGAATATACACATAAATATATATTTATAACGACCCAAGCTTGTCGTATATGGACATTACATTTATTTTGCGAAATAATTAATATATTACACAAAATATATGCCCAAAGACCGTATTAGTTTAGTGTCTTTGGAAACTTGGAACATAATCTTCTAACTTGGTGAAAGATCTTCAACATCTCCCATAAAGATCTTCCTCTTTTCTTTTCCTACCTAAAACCTTTCTTTATATCCAAGGGAAACAAAAACATAAAAAGGGTGAGCTTAAATGCTCAGTAAGGGTAAACATGAAGAACATAAAACAAACAATATACATTTAAACATAAAAACGTGAACATAAAGTTTAAACCTCAAAATCTTGAGTCATGAAATAAATCTTGGCGGTTCATAAGGCATAGATCATAAAGGAACATTAATCATGATAAAATAACATTGGTATAAAAATGGAATTGTGGAAAATAAATAAGCGCACAATATGATTTCAATAGTAGCCAAGACATTGTTTCCAAGACCATCATAGTGGAAAAAGTCAATTACTGAACTGAGTTTACTTGTCGTTCCATCCATGTATTACTGAACTAGATTTACTTGTTGTTCCAGCCCTGTATTACTGAAACAGATTTAATTTTCATTCTAGTCATGTCTATCTCATGAGATATAAATATTTACCCAATGCATTGGAAGAAGATATAGGTACCACCCATCTCATAATGAAATCATTCTTACATGTATCACAAAAACATAAATCATTAATCATAGCATAACCCATGAAATAAAATGGGTTTCTTAAACATTATGCCATCATAATCCATATAAAATAAATGGATTTAATAACAATAATTCTATCATAAACACAATAAAATCAAAGTAATAACAGGGATAGAAACAAAACATTATGTCATCTTAGATGGAAAATATTTTTGATAAAACACTTGAACTTAATTCTTAAGGAAATATCATATCTTCTTCAAAAATGTTTTCTTTTCTCAAAATGTCACACAATTTTAAAAGAAAATAATTTTGTTGAAAATAAACTTAAAATATTTTAGAGGAAGCTTCATGGAAATAAGATGTCATGAAACCGTAAAAATCCATTCATGCCATATAAGTTAAAAAAACATTCTTCTCATAATTTTACTAAAAAAGTCAAAAAGTACCTCGTATGGTAAACGAAAGAAAGATTCCTTTCATATCATATAGTAAAATTCAAAAATGGGTAAAAATGACTTTAAACATACATATAATAATATTAAACATTTTATGAATACATTTTTATAAAATATGAACATGGATGATAAATATACCCTCAGTAAATACTTACGTATAAACAATCTCATATAAAAATGAGATTGTAAAATTATCCATTACCTTGTACATTTCGTTAGTCGAGGGTGTGGTCACCTCCTATATAATGGTTAAATCATGTTATTAAATTATACCAGGACCATATCCATATTTATGATATCATATATGATCCTATTATATCATTTTATTAATAGTATTTCAATATTTCCATTATTTCGGGTGTTAACTGCTTCGTTTTCTCATTCTTATTTTGCCTTGTAAGTCATGATTGTTATGAATAGGATGTATTTTATTCATTAAATTAAGTTCATAATTATTATTTTCACTCATCGTATAAAATTTAAAATCATTCTTTAATTGTTAACGTGGAGAATGAATCTCACCACATCATGGAGACAGTAGACCGTATGTATGCACGAGCGATGATATCATTCTCTTGATTGTTAAATGGTATATAATTGGATGGTATATTAATTATACAGAATCATTATCATGTTATATTCATTATTTAAATCCATTATAATCATCATTATACCCATCCTAATAAAGTATTTTTGAATAACAAATTACACCACAACATGGAGACCGTAAGTCGTACGTACACACGTATGGTGATATTGTTATTTTTTGGATGGATAAAAGGAGGTATAAGGTTATCCCATAATTATAATAACATATTATCATGTATAATATACTACATTTACTACTTTATCATGGAATCAACATAGAAAGAGGGAGTAGAAGAAGAAGAAAATTTGAATTGAATTGGTAAAGCAATTACCTCTTCTTTGTTGAACTTCCTTTGGATCTCTTCTTAGGGACACTAGAGATAGACTTTTTGGAAAACCAAGACCTCCAGAAGTTAACTAAGAATGTTTATAGGAGAATTGGTCAGGGGTTGGTTGAGCTAGAAGTCTCAAGAAGGTGTGAGGAAATGTGGGAGGAGATTCCTTTTTATAGGAGAGGAGAGGGGCACTTTAGGAAACTCCCAAATATTAAAATATAATATGACTATTCTAGATCTAAATAATTAAAAATGGACCATAACTAAAATTTATAATAAATTTTCAACCATATATTACCCCTTTGTGATTATTTTACATTTTTTTTATTTTTAAATAATTTAATAATAAATTAATTCAATAAGATATTATTATTGCCAAATTTGATACTATTCATTTAATTTGACTTAAAATACATTAATAAAAAGTGGGAATTCGAATATAATTCTCTCACACATCTATAATATATCTTATAGATCTTTTAAATTTCTTATACACATTAAATAATCCAAAATATAACAAAATTAATATTATTAAAATCATTTATTCTATTTTTATGTTAATTAAATAAATATTGTTCTAGAATTGAAGAGACTTTTAAAGTAATTATATAACTTATAAAAATTAAAAATAAATTTATATATTGAAAATGGTTTCATTTATATAAAAATAGACATTTATATTCATTCATAGCTTGATTTTTGGCCCTATGTGGACACATACAAAATATTAAAATACAAGATAACAATATTTTGTAACTATCGTTGATTTAAATAATATATAATTTATTTTCATGTACAAGTGTCCATTAAACAACTCAAAATTGATCATATTGTGATAAATATTTAATCTTATTAATCCAATATTTTTTGGGGATATGTTTTGGTTTTATTTTAAGCCTTATAATTTTTATTTACCCTTAATTAATTCCTTTAACTCTTACCATAACAATATGTCTTATTATTTACTAAGGGTTAATATAGCCACTCTAAAATGCGAAAGGAGACATAAATGGACCATTGGTGACATATTTAACTTCATCCTAATTAGTTGGCCAAAGTTTATATTTTTATGAATTTTATATAATTTAATATAATATTATTTATTAAAAATATAAATAGTGTCAATTTTGACATTATTCAATAGTTGAATTTTTAGAAATATCATAACAAAGAGATATGTTAAAAAAACACCTTTAAACCATAAATAACATGTCAAAGTAATACATAAAATTATTGGATGACATTAGTTTACTCATATTATATTTATTTTAATTTTTTTAATATTATTTATTTGATATTTCTATTAATAAAATAATTTCTCCACCACTATTGAGTCATCCTTAATGATAATTATTTAATATCCAAATTTTATAAATAAATTTCTATGATGTAGTTAATTATATTATATTTCTAGAGACTACCTATAGTCGATTTTATCTCCTAGTTATCCATATATTAAAATTAATATACTTACATAAAATGAGATTGCGATATTTTGTCACATCCATTAGTTTTTATTACATTCATGTCATATTCATAGGTAAGTGGTCATAAAGTGATTCTATTTCAAACAATAGATGATAATGGTATAATTTAGTCATCCAATAGTATTTTTACAGGTGTTAAGCAAATTTTATAATATTATTTTTACTCTTAATTACCTGATTTACCTTTAACCATGGTAATAAAAATAATTACCAAAGATGCAATTCATAATGCCCAAAAATAAAAGTAACCTGTTAACATAATTTGGACCCACTGATTCCAAATATGGAATCCATTTTTCAAAATTCAAAACATATAATTGGCAGAAATTAATTTAAAATTAATTCTCGTTAAAACCAAGAAGTGGGTTTTTAAGAAATAAAAATTTATCAAAAGATTGTCATGTGTTTATGTCCAATTTAAATGTGAAATTACTTAAAATAACCAAAATTGAATTAAATGATAAAAATATAATCAAATTACACATTAAAACAAATTAAAAATATAACCTAACTATATAAATAAATTAGATGAAAATGTAGTTTTGAATTAAAATGCAGTATTTTTCACTATTCATTAAAATATGAATTTTATCAGAAAAATACCAAAAATTCAACAAAAGTAAATTTTTATATTCCTCTTCCAAAGAATATTTTTATTTTTTAAAATAGAATATATAAAAGTGTTAAAAACTAAATTTAAAATGGGTGCACCATCAAAAGGCTGAAAAACTGCATTTTTTGAAAAATACTTCTTTTATCTGAAAAATTATCATGTCTAAAAAATACATACGATGAATGTTAATGTTATATAAAATTCAAAATTTGGTTAATACTATTCATAATGGGTAGTTTATATCTAATTAAAAATAGTATTTTAATAATATATCATTGTTTAGTGAAACTCAGTATTGTGTACAACACGAGCTATCTAGAAAGGTCGCTCTTGCGTGTAACACAAGCCAAGAATAGAGATGCATATACTACAAGCTAATATAGTGTTGCATATAGCGCAAGCTAATATTGGTGTAGCGTACAATATAAGACATCAAAGAAATTAAAAATAATCACTACTGGAAAATTTTCCTATACCCATGGTTTCAAACTGTGGGTATAGCCCATGAAACCGTGGGTATAGGCTATACCCACGGTTTCATGAACTGTGGGCTCCTGAGGCGTCTGGATAGCCCTATACCCATGATTATGTAGAAACTGTGGGTATGTCCCACTGAAATTTCATATTACCCACGGTTCTGGTAAACCGTAGGTATACATATATACCTACGGTTTACAGAACTGTCGGTATACATTTTTACAGCCCAAATTATATACCCACGGTTTACTTAACCATCGGTATAGATAGTTTTTTCACAGAAAACATACCCATGGTTTTTTGAACCGTGGGTATAGATAGTTTCTAAGCAGCATATATACCCACGGTTTGTTGAACCGTGGGAATAGATGGTTTTCCCAGAAAAAGAAGCTGCCCACATTAACCACTGTGAAACAATGAACTTGCAGCCCACCACTAGACCTGCAGCCCCTCCCTTCCCCCCTGGATAGACCCTCCCCCCCTCCGGAACCTGGAGCCCCTCCCTTCCCCCATGGACATACCCCTCCCCCCTACAGCCCCCCACTGGACACCCCCACTGGACCTACAGCCCCTCCCCCCTGGACAGACCCCCCCGCAGCCCCTACAGCCCCCACTAGACCTGCAGCCCCTCCCTTCCCCCCTAGACAGACCCCCCCTGCATCCCCCACTAGACCTACAGCCCCTCCCTTCCACCTGGAAAGACCCCCCCTGGACCTGCAGCCCCTCCTGGACAGACCCCCCTACAGCCCCCCACTGGACCTGCAGCCCCCCCGGACAGACCCCCCTCCCTGCATCCCCCCACTGGACATGCGGCCCCTCCCTTCGCCCCTGGACCTACAACCCCTCCCCCCTGAAACCCCACATTGTACCTACAACCCCTCCCCCCTGGACCTACAGCCCCCCCGGACCTGTAGCACTCCCTGGAAAGACCCCCCGCTGTAGCCCCCCACTGGACCTGCAGCCCCCTGGACAGACCCCCCCCCCCCCCCACACACACACACAGGACCTGCAGCCCTAGCCCCTCCCCCTGGATAGACCCCCCCCCCCCCCCCCCCGGACCTACATCTCCTCCCCTTGGACCCCCCTGGACCCTAGACACCCCCACTGGACCCCCCCCCCCCCAGACACCCCCCATTGGACCACCCTTGGACCCTGGACACCCCCATTGGACCCCCTCTTGGACAGCCCCCCTCCCCCTGAAACCCATGAGACTTCTTGTAAAACTCTGGGAAGATGGAATAGAGTGTTCTACCTCATCAATTGATCAAATATTAGTTTATGTTCTGGTCTGGTCTATTCAAGATTTTGGATAGGGAGTGGGTTTTGGTCCTGATATGGTTAGGGAAGCGGAACCAGTTCCTGTAAAGGACAATGCTTTGGAGTTTCTCCAGAAAATAACTCACACCTTCTGAGGTAATGTTGAACCCTATGAATAAGAGAATTGTCTTGAAAAGATAGTGATAATATTTGAATTTGATGACAATCCTAAGGCTGTCAGAGTAAAATGTGTTTCGTTCTTGTTAGAGGGTCCTAATTAAAGACGTTGGGACTCAGTGGTTCAAACTAGGATGACCGTGGAGATATGTTGAAATATTTCAAGATCATTTTAAAAGATCATAAGTGTCCTAATTCCCTAGCTTATTCTAGATCCTGGGAGTATATTTATCTTTCCAAAGGTGGATGATCAGTGATGGAGTATACCAATCATTTTGCTAAACTAGTGCAGTACACACCCTAGATCATTTCAAATTAGTAGATGAAATATCAGAAGTTTGAGATGGGACTATGGATAGAAATTTATTCTCATGTATTTTTTTCAAGGTGAAAGCTTACAGTGAGGTAGTTTATCATTCTTTCAAGGTTTAGATCAGCTTGAAAGGAATGTCTAGTTACATTGGACACCCCTTGGACACCCCCTGGATAGCCCCTGGACAGCCCCCTGGACACCCCTCCCCAATCCCCCTGTAGCCCCTCCATTCCCCACTGGACAAACCCCCTGGACACCCCATGGTCACCCCTCCCCACTCCCCCTACAGCCCCTCCCTTCCCCCTGGACAAACCCCCCCCCCTGTCAAGAACAATGGCATGAAGATCTATTGCATGAAGATGTGTTGAAGATGTGTTGAATATATATATATATAAAGAGTGCATTTGATGTTTTAACATAAAGAAGAAGTATTCGAAGAGGACCGAGGGTGAAGGTATGCACGGAAGAATTTCATAATGAAATGACATTCATGATTTGGAGATATTGATATGTGTTTGGAGCATGGATGAAAGTTGATACAGGTTGTCAATTGGATGTGGATCATGTTCACTGGTTGAATTAAAGAGGTGTCTGATATATTAAAGTTGGAATTTATCTTAATATTTGAAATCTGTAATTGATTTAAAATACATGAATAATAGAGTAATTTTTAACTGGTTTAGTAGGCTCAGGTTACAGAACATTTCAATGGCCTGCATAAATATTATTGCACAGGGAGTCAGAAGCTTCCATGAAGCTATTATAGAATGGGAACTAAGGCTGTAGGTGTGGAAAAGCAGGATAACAGGAAGTGTTCATGATGAAAAACATGTAGCATGTGAATGTAACTCTTGCATGGTTCAGATGGTTACATGAATCAAGTTTTCGGGTCTCATACCAGCGATGTTTTGAATGAATATTTTTGGTAATATAGATTCCATAGTATTTAGAGTCTTAAATGAAGAATACAGTGTTGTGATATTCTTTATGATCTACTGGGACATAGTTAGTGATGAGCTCCTTAACGCTATGAGGGAGTTCTTTAACCACACCTCAATGCCCTATGGAATCAACTCCAATTTTATTTTCATGATCCCAAAGAAGGAAAATTTTTTGGATGTAAAGGATTTCAGACCTATTGCTATTGGGAATACCTTTCCAAAAATCATTAGCAAAATTATTGCTATGAGGTTTGGTCCCATTTCTCGTGGGTTTATCACTTCAAATCAGTTGGGCTTTATCCCTGGTAAAAATATTTAGAACTGCCTCTAAATGTGTTAACATCATGAAACAAAAGGTTAAACATGGGAACTTTGCTTTAAAGCTTGATATCTCAAAAGAATTTGATACAATAAAGTGGAGTTTTATTTTTGAAATGATCAGAAGGAATGGACACCCCCCTACACCCCCATGCCCCCCCTGGACAGCCCCCTTGAACACCCCCATGCCCCCCCTTGGACAGCCCCCTTGCACCCCCTGGACAGCCCCCTTGCACCCCCACTGGACACCCCCTCCCCCTAGACACCCCCTGGACACCCCACCTGGACAGCCCCCCCTAGACACCCCCTCCTAGATGCCCCACCTGCACCCTCCCCCCTGCCCTACAGACCCCCCCAGATAGCCCTTGGACACCCCCCCTGGACAGCCTCCCTAGACACCCCACCTACACCCTGCCCCCTGCCCTACAGACCCCCCGAACCCCCCCCCCCCGGACATCCCTTGGACACCCCCTGGACAGCCCCTCCTAGACACCCCACTTGCACCCTCCCCCTGCTCCTAACAGTTTCATTCATAGTAATACAATGGTTATTGATCCACCAAACCAACAAGTTACATTTAATCAGGATTTCTTTACACCAGTACAGATTTTCACCACCAGTGATACTATTTAGAATCTGATGTATAGACCTGTAAATCTTGGCCAGGAAAACCCCCATTAGAGACTTTGTGAAGACTAAACATTCCATTTAAGAAGATATAATAATATTATCAAAACATTCACTTTGATGGTGGTTAAGAACAACCTGTGTAAAATAGGGGTAACAACATGCCTTGGAAAACAAAATTTTGGGAGTCGGACAGCCTGGAAAGCCAAGAGGGGAACCTTCCCAGTTGTCGAACCAAATATTTATGTTTCCTCATTCCAAAATCCACCGAGACTGCTTCTTGAGAACCATAATGTTCCCATGCAATTACTTCCACATCCATGAGACTTTCCCCCCTATATCTTCAAGGTCAGATCAATACTTTGACAGATATGAAATTTCCCCATAGAGAAAGACCTTCAAGAACCTCCCAAGAAAATTTATCTTGAAGAATGTGCATTGATCCCTCAACACTGCATAAGTTGATACCACCATCTACCACTAGTCTAGCCATCCTCATCCACACAGCCCCAGGAAAATCTTCCCTCCCCATGAGAATACAATATGAAAGAAGTCATTATCTTTTCAATATTCTACAAAACCACTTTCGAAGCCATTAGGACCGATAACACATGAATCATAATAGAGAAAAGGATTAAATTCACCAGCATAATTCTTCCACCGAAGGAAAAAAGCGGTTCTAGGGGCTGGTGCGGTGGCTGGTGCGGGATGGAGTGGCTGGTGCGGGTGGGAAGGTAGTCGGCAGGGGGAGGGAGGGGGATGGTGTGGGCTGGAACTGGTGGTTGGGGCTATTTTTCAAGTGGCAGATGGCTGGCATGAGCGTTTTTTAGGAGGCTGGGGTGGGGGGCTAGTGTGGTGGCTGGTGTGGTGGCTGGTGTGGGCTGGATTCCAGGTGGTCGCGACGTGACCGTGGCGTGACCGCGGCCTGACCACGACATGACCATGGTGTGACAGCGGCGTGACTGCAGCATGACTGTGACGTGTTGTCTTGGTCTAGTGACGTCTGTAGTGCAGCATCTTCCGGCCAGGAGTGAAGGGAGAAGGAGGAGACGAGGCAACATTCCGGTCGTCGCCCCGCTGGCAGAAATTGTGATTAGTCAGTCTCAACATTGATCACAAGACTCATGGAATACTATCATAGAGCTAATCATCCATCAGATTCCCCATTGTTATAGAAATCTCCAACTACACTATATGAGGTGTGGGTTGTTAACTGTTCGCACACAGAAAAAAAAAAAGATAATGTAGAAGCATTTTTTCTACAAGGGTCAAAACACTCATCTGATCATCGGGATCATAAAAATATCAAACTCTGAAGGACACTTTTCCAAATACAAATATCATTTTAAATGTATTCTCAAGTCTTCTTATTTTCCAACATTTACTATGATGTCCCTCATGCACTTAGATGGTCCTTGTAGAATACAAGTACCAAGCTTCACCCTCATCTCCAAGTTGTCTACAAGTGACTAAATATTTTCATGAGAGACTCAATCAATAGATTTACTACCTGAGGACCTCCCTCCCCATTAACTATGGGTGGGTAATGTATCTAAAACTCTATCTAGGTATCATACATCGAATTTTGATAGGACTGCGAACCACCACGGGGTGTTGTCCTGGAGCAGGGCCAAATAACGACATTACTGCGGCGTAACCGCGGTGTGACTGCGGTTAGTTGGCCCGGTCCAGCAACATCTGTGGGGAAGCATCTTCTGGCCAAGAGTGAAGGGAGCGGGAGGAGGCGGGGCAACATTCTGGTCGTCGCCTCGCTGGTAGAAATTATGATTAGTCAGTCTCAACATTGATCATAAGACTCATGGAATACTATCACAGAGCTGATCATCCATCAGATTCCCCATTGTTGTAGAAAGCTCCAAATACACTATATGAGGTGTGTGTTGTTTACTGTTCTCACATAGAAAAAAAAGATAATGTAGAATCATTTTCTCTACAAGGGTCAAAACACTCATCCGATCATCGGGATCATAAAAATATCAAACTCTGAAGGACACTTTTCCAAATAAAAATATCATCATAAAAGTATTCTCAAGTCTTCTTATTTTCCAACATTTACTATGATGTCCCTCGAGCACTTAGATGGTCCTTGTAGAATACAAGTAGCAAACTTCACCCTCATATCCAATGTTGTCTCCAGGTGACTAAATATTTTAATAAGAGACTCAATCAAGAGATTTTCTACCTAAGGGCCTCCCTCCCCATTAACTATGGGTGGGTAATGTATCTAAAACTCTATATAGGTATCATACATCGAATTCCAACAAGACTATGAACCGTCGTGGGTGTCATCCTAGAGCAGGGCCAAACCACGGCGTGACCGCGGTGTGACCGCGACGTGACCGCGGCGTGACCGTGGTGTGTTGGCCTGGTCCAATAACATCTGTGGGGTAGCATCTTCCGGCCAGGAGCAAAGGAAGTGGGAGGAGGCTGGGCAACATTCCGGCCATTACCCCACCTGCAGAAATTGTGATTAGTTAGTCTAAACATTGATCACAAGACTCATGGAATACGATCACAGAGCTGATCATCACTATTCTTTGGTTTAGAAGACAACGCACCTCTGTCGGAGGGGTTTTATTATAAAATCAGGTATTTTTGATTAAAGAGGCATGGGATTTGTCAAGAATAATGGCATAAAGATCTATTGCATGAAGATGTGTTGAAAATTTATATATAAAGAGTGAATTCGATGTGTTAACATAAATAATAAGTCTTAGAAGAGGACTGGGGTTGAAGGTATGCATGGAAGAATTTCATAATGAAATGACATTCATGATTTGGAGATATTGATATGTGTTTGGTGTCTCGAACAAGGGATTAATCGCCCCCACAAATAATTAATTAAAATAGCAGTATAAAATAAATAAAATTTTGGCATGACCCATCTGTATGTCAGACATCCATGCCAAAGAAAAAGAAAATAAACAGAAGCAACACATTAAAATTAGACAAAAATGAAACACACTATCAATCCCTCAACTACCCCGATCTCCCTCCCCTGCAAAGAAAACCGTGTAGCCGCCTCCAGTGCCCTTCTAGACCCCTTTGCAGAATATAAGTACCCTCCGTCTGTAGAAAGCAGTAAAAGGCATAAGTGGCCAATGCGATAAAGAAAATAAAATAAAAAATCAACTACAACATACATGTCTCCTCTTCCCCAGCACCGATGAGTGGGTTGCTTGTATCGTTGCAGACAGAGCTTCAGCAGGATTCTTCCCATGTTTCCCAGATTTTCACCCTTGTATTTCCCAAACATATGCATTATTAAAAGGTGTTTTTATAGGTAATTTTTCTATGAATAGTTCCAATGTAAGCATTGCTAGTCTAAGAACTAATAATGTAAGCACTGCTACTCTAATGATGTTAGTATAAGCATTTCTAGTGTGAATACTACTCCTGTAAGAAATTATAGTGTAATGTTGCTACTAATGAAGCCAAATGTGTAAATATGTAAAATTTTCTAGTGTAAACATTGTTGTTAGTATGGGCTGCTAGTGTAAGCACTCCTAATATAAAGGTTTTAGTAGAAGTCGTGCTAATGTAAGCAATGATACTTAACCACTGCTAGTCTTATTCTTGTGACGATAATGCAAATATGTATTCAAACCTGTTTTTGATGGTATAAAATATTGGAATATTGGGATTGATCATCAATTTCCTTGCGTTTAATGCTGCTACTAAAAATAATAGAACATGTATAATAGTATTGGAAAAATTATTAGATGTTTTATGTAAAGACCCGAAGCTTAACGTACATAGACATTACATTACTTTTGCAGAATACTTAGTACATAACAAAAACACACACACAAGGACCGTAATAGTTTAGTGTCTTTGGAAACTCGGAATGTAATCTTCTAATCGTGGTGAAAGATCTTCAACATCTCCCATAAAGATCTTCTTTTTTTTAAAACCTAAATCCTTTCTTTATGTCCTGGGGAAAAGAAAACATAAAAGGGTGAGCTCAAATTCTCAGTAAGGGTAAACAAAAGAAATATCAATCACGTCATATTCATAAGAACATATATTTTGGAAATCTTAACCTGCAAAAGAGATCATAATTTCATAACATGGGATAAATCATAGTAGTGAAATGTAATCCCAAAAATCATAACTTAAAACATGAAACTCTGTGGCATACACACATAATCATAGAGAATCATTTCTTATTAGTCAAGACTCATTGCCAAGACTATCTTAGTGGACAAAGTCCCTTTCTGAACTGAGTTCACTCCTCGTTTCAGTCCTGTTTCACTGAACTGGTATAACCTACCATTCAAGCCATGTCTATCTCATGAGATATAAAATCTTTACCCAATGAATTGGAGGGAGATATAGGTCCCACCCATCTCGTAATGATACCATTCTTATGTGTGCCACAAAATCATAAACCATACATCATAGCATAACCCATGTAATAAAAATGGGAATCTTAAACATCGTGACATCATAAAACAATTCATATAATATAAAGGAATTCATAAAAAAAATTCCATCACAACATAATCAAATCAATGTAATAATAGGGATAAAAAAACAGAAACCTTTATTATCTTAGATGGAAAATAATTTTGAAAAAACACTTGAACTCCATTCTTGAGGAAAATATCCTTTCTACTTCAAAAACATTTTTCCTTTCTTAACATGTCATACAATTTTAAACTAAAAGAAGTTGATTAAAAATAAACTTGAAAACTTGTAAAGGAAGATTCTTGGAAATAATGTTTTAAAAATCCATTCATGCTGTATAATTTAAAAAAAACATTCTTCTCGTACTTTTGTCGGAAAAGTCAAAAAGTACCTTGTATGAAAAACGAAAAAAGATTCCTTTCATATCTTTTACTAAAAACTCACTGAAGGGTAAAATTGGATTTAAACAATTGTAGGTGGATGGAAATAATATTACATATTGAGGAAACATGGATGTGGATGATAAAATACACCCCAGTAAATACCAAAGTATAAACAATCTCGGATAAAAATGAGATTGTGATATTTCCCTTACCTTAGGTCCGATTCGCTTCGTAAGTGTCCGAACCTCCTGTATAATGATTTAAATAATGTCATTGACTTATTACAAAATCATATTCATTGTTATTATATCATATATGGTTCACTTATGACTTTATATTACCCGTTCTTTTGTAAATTCATGTTAAAGTAGCGTTTTGGGTAAAATCGTCCCATTTGTCGTTCGTGTTTTAACTTGTAATTATTCATATTATTACTTAGATCATGATTACTTAAATCCAGAATGTAAAACATGATTTATATATAATATATATTCAGAATATACATATATATAATGGATCAATAAATGGAAATAAATACACCGTTCATGGAGACGGTAGGTCGTACGTACGCATAAACGCTGTTTTCGTTTCTTTATTGAGTTGAATGGAATTAAGTAGATGACATACACATATATACACATAAATCCAGTATCATTATTATGTCATATATTTCATTATTACTTATTATATACACTTTATAATCATTCATGAATGGTTAAAGTGGAGAATGAATCTCATCACGTCGTGGAGACGGTAGTCCGTACGTACGCACGAGCGATGATATCGTTCTCATGATCGTGGGACTGTATTGGAGTGTATGTATACTATTTCAGAATCAATATCACTTTAAAATAATCATATATAGTTATTATTTACACCATTATACCCATCCAAGTAAGGTGGTGGTGGAAAATAGATTACACCACGGCGTGGAGACGGTATTCCGTACGTACGCACGCGCGGTGATTTCGTTTTCTGTAGGATGGATAGATGGTGAAATAGGGTTGTTTCATAATTATAATAACATATCAGTATATGAGTGATACTGATGTTATTACTTCATAATGAAACAACCTAATAAGAAGAAGTGGAAGAAGAAATAAAGATGAAAGAATCGGTAACAGACATTACCTCTTCTTTGAAGCACCTCTTTGAGACCTCCTCTTAGGGCACTAAAATTGGTCTTTGAGGAAGACCAGAACCTCTAGGATGTTTCTAGGGAAGTGGAGAAGAGAATTTGTCAGGGGTTGGCCGAGCTTGAAGGCTCAAAGTGGTGTGAGGAAGAGAGGGAGGAGGTGCCCTTTTATAAGGGAGGAGAGGGGCACCTTTGGAATAACTAAAAATAATATTTTATTATAAAGCCAAATTCGGTTTTAAATAGCACCAAATTGAGTTATTTCAAAGATAAGGTGGGGATGGGTCGAAATACTCTCATACAATAGAATTTGGACATGTTTAGTTTACTGTTTTAACCTTATCATTTAGTTTTAACTTTAAGTTAGGTAATTTTACTTTTACCGTGTCTTCTTGTTTTCTTACACTATAAGGTTAATAAACTTACTATATCAAGCCAAACGAACCCCAAGTTGTTTATTATTAATATATATAACCTTATCTAAGTCATTTGGTTGAACCATAGATTTTTAGGAATAAAATAACAATTAATAATATAATATTTGTTTTAAAAACTATTTTATGTCAATTTTGACACAATTTAGTAATTGATTTTTGTGAAAATCATAACAGAATGATTAGTTCAAAAAAAGTTAATTAAATTAATACTAACATGTCATATTAACCTAGAAAATTAGTGTAATTCATAAAAAGTCTCAAATTACATTTATTTTGGTATTTATAACATCAATTATGTCAATATTTCATTAATAAGATAATTACTGCATCATCTTTGTGTCATAAATAAATTAAATTATTTAATGTCTAAAAATTACACATAAAATACCATTATGTAGGAAATATTTTAATCTTTCTAATGAATATTTATAGTCCAATTTATCTTATGTATAACCCTATATTAAAAATGATATACTTATTAAACTTTGATTTTAACTATTTTAACCCTTCTTTAAATAAATTAATAATATATGTCCTAATCTAATCCAAGTGGGCCTAAATGGTCATATTTTATTCCTAAGGTTGTTTTTGGTCGAATTACACTTATCCAATAGAATTAGGACATGTGTTAGGGTAATAATAATATCATTTTTACCCTTAATTACCCTATTTACTTTTAACCGTGGTAAAAAAGTAAAAAGTTACTATTCACCGAAAATTATTTTCATCTCATTGAACCACATTTTACTTACTGACATCAACCGTGTCTCTCGGATTTTTGAAATCCCATTCACAGAAGCGGTAAAATTAAGTTTTATGAAAAATTCATTTTTTTTAACTACCACTTAGTGGTTTCACTATTCATCAAAAAATGAAAGTTTCCAGAAAAATACCAAAAATTAGGCCTAAGATATATTTGATATTATGAACTCAAAAATGATGTCTATTTTACCAAATTCAAAACATATCAGTTGCATTAATTAATTTAAAAATTAATTCCCGTCGTCAAAACAAATAGCGTGTTCTTAAGAGATAATAACTATCAAAAGATTGACACTTGTTTATGTCTGGTTTAAATGTGAAATTACATCCAATGACCAAAATTGTATTAAATTGTAAAAATATATTCTAAATATACTTTAAAACCACTCAAATTAGTAATTTATCACTATTAATTATTTCGATTAAAAAGGTTGTTTTTAATTAAAATTTAGAAATTTTCACTATTCATCAGAAAATGAAAGTTATCCGAAAAGTACCAAAATTTCACCCTAAGATAATTTCGATATTCCGAATCCAAAAATGAAGTCCATTTTGAAAAATAAAATTTAAAAAATTTCAAAAAGTGGTTATTACTATTCATAACGGCTAGTTTTAATAATATTTTAATAGCATATCATTGTTTAGCGAAACTCGGTATTGCGTACAACACACGCTATCGCGGAAAGTCGCACTTGCGTGTAATGCAAGGCAAGTCAAGGATGCGTGTTGTGAAAGCTTCTTTTGGTGTAGCGTACAAAACAAGACATTAATGAAATTAAAAAGAATATTTTTCATAAAATCTCGGGGTGTTACATTCCACCCCCCTTAAAATGAATTTTGCCCTCGAAATTCGTCAGGGTTATAAATGGTTTACTACTCAAAATTTTCTTTAATAGAAACCCACATCGTAAAAAGGAATACCAAAACCAATCTTTAAAAACAAAATTATGAAACGTAACGGTTACCCAAATAAACTGATCACTGGGTTTCCACATAGGTGAAAATATGGATATGGAAGAGAAATCTAACCAACATGTTCTGATGGAGAGTGGTAGAGAATATGGCTATGGAAAAGCCAGAAATCACAAAGCCATAAATTTGTGACGATCTAAGGTACCATCTGATTCATCATATATAAGAGCACTAGGACAACATTTTTTTGGTTTTCAAGATCATTTCCCTAAAGTTGAAGAATTTGAATTAGAATAAATACTTACTTTATTTTGGTACAATCTCACTATTGTTCGTGCCTTGAACAATTTCCACTTCATCTCTTAAAGAAATGAAGTTGAATTTGTTATTCATGAAGTGTTAGCAGATCATGTGATAGAATGACGGGTCATTCCATCTGTCTCAAACAAAAGGTTAGAAAAGTTATCAAAAAATACATAAGTCCATCTATAGTGAGATTAATGATATATGGTTCCTAAAATGGACTTATACTGCATATATCATTCTGCTTAATATAATAAAACTAGTTTCTACTAAACAGGGACTTCCTGTAGGCCAGTGGTAGGTGATAAAGGCCAGTCGCACTTCGGTTGTGGGTTCGATTCCCACAGCCTTGTCCGACGTGATGGGTTGTCGCCCGTCCTGCAGGTTGTCCTTTTTCTAAAACTATATTACTATAACATCCCATCAATAATATCGAAAAAACTTCTATCCTTAAACAATACTAACTTATGTCCAACATAATCCATTCCAATCTTTAGGCTTATCCATAATACTGCAGTCCACTCTCATAATATAGTGAAAACGATTACCATAGATTTAATACCATCATTGATCCCCATATATCATAATATATGTCTTTTTGGTCACATTCCAAACATTCAAAGGCCTTAATCATGTATTCTCTTGAATACCCATTGAACCTAAGTGAAAACATGAATGCAGTTAAAAGTTAACACTTTCCACATACCAAAATCCAAAAATTCTATATACTCAATCCATTACATAACCTTATCCTTATATCAATCATGAGCTCATGAATACTATCAAACATTTAATTTTCTCCTTATCCCTTCTATATTCCAAAAATATCTGAATATCATTTAATGTATACTGGTACCATTAATCATACACTTTCAAAACTCAAGGAAAGACAACAGTGTAACAATCCTTAGATGTCTCTTTATTCCATAATACCATGAGATTACTTATACAACATTACACTTGATAAACATGTAACAATTCTTTCAACTCACATATCATTTGTAGTCTCTTCATCATCATCAACATAAATACTACTCATACGGCCGTACTGATTCTCTTCATGAGACATTCCCTTAGGGCATTGGTTTGCATAATGCCCGTACATTCCACATTTAAAACATTTAACCATTGTTGATGTCGTAGCAATACCATTATCCTCATCCATAGTGTTAACTGGACCTTTTCCTTTGCACTTACTGGCTTTGTGTCCTTCTTTTCCACACCTAAATCATCTTCCAGTTCCCTTGAAACATTCTCCTCGATGCCTCTTCCCACATGATTTACATAGGGGAAATTGAACTTTCTTTCCTCTATGATCATCATGAAACTCCATCTTTCTCTTATTATCCGAGTCAGGAAACTTACCAAATTTGAGTTTATTGATCATATTATGAGATTTCTGATTCAGCATAATAATTATGGTTAAACTTCCAAATCCCATTTCATTTGGTTTCTCATGAAGAATATCATTCCATTGTCCATCATATCCTCCATTATCGTGAATCATCTTGTTTCCAACCATTTTCTAAAACCCAAAAAGAATAGTGTGAGAGGAAAAAATCATAATAAAGGGGGAGTAACTTCAATATATAACATCTTAGGTTAAATTCTAAGATCGTTACCATAGTTCTAGGACTATATCCTATACGTATACTTATCCTTAGGGGCATCCCTAGACATACCTTAGAAATATCTCTAGGGATCTCACTAATGTTTTCGCATCCTAGTTTCCAAAGGTTGACTAAACGTTTCCTCTGATCCAACTGTAGAGACCCGAAGCTTAACGTACATAGACATTACATTACATTTTCGGAATACTTAGTACATAACAAAAACACACACACAAGGACCATAATAGTTTAGTGTCTTTGGAAACTCAGAATATAATCTTCTAATCGTGGTGAAAGATCTTCAACATCTCCCATAAAGATATTCTTTTTTTAAAACCTAAATCCTTTCTTTATGTCCTGGGGAAAAGAAAACATAAAAGGGTGAGCTCAAATTCTCAGTAAGGGTAAACAAAAGAAATATCAATCACGTCATATTCATAAGAACATATCTTTTGGAAATCTTAACCTGCAAAAGAGATCATAATTTCATAACATGGGATAAATCATAGTAGTGAAATGTAATCCCAATAATCATAACTTAAAACATGAAACTTTGTGGCATACACACATAATCATAGAGAATCATTTCTTATTAGTCAAGACTCATTTCCAAGACTATCTTAGTGGACAAAGTCCCTTTCTGAACCGAGTTCACTCTTCGTTTCAGTCCTGTTTCACTGAACCGGTATAACCTACCGTTCCAGCCATGTCTATCTCATGAGATATAAAATCTTTACCCAATGCATTGGGGTGAGATATAGGTCCCACCCATCTCATAATGATACCATTCTTATGTGTGACACAAAATCATAAACCATACATCATAGCATAACCCATATAATAAAAATGGGAATCTTAAACATCGTGACATCATAAAACAATTCATATAATATAAAGGAATTCATAAAAAAAATTCCATCACAACATAATCAAATCAATGTAATAATAGGGATAAAAAAACAAAACCCTTTATTATCTTAGATGGAAAATAATTTTGATAAAACACTTGAACTCCATTCTTGAGGAAAATATCCTTTCAACTTCAAAAACATTTTTCCTTTCTTAACATGTCATACAATTTTAAACTAAAATAAGTTGATTAAAAACAAACTTGAAAACTTGTAAAGGAATATTCTTGGAAATAATGTTTTAAAAATCCATTCATGCCGTATAAGTTAAAAAAACATTCTTCTTGTACTTTTGTCGGAAAAGTCAAAAAGTACCTCGTACGAAAAACGAAAAAAGATTCCTTTCATATCTTTTACTAAAAACTCACCAAAGGGTAAAATTGGATTTAAAAAATTATAGGTGGATGGAAATAATATTACATATTGAGGAAACATGGATGTGGATGATAAAATACACCCCAATAAATACCAAAGTATAAACAATCTCGGATAAAAATGAGATTGTGATATTTCCCTTACCTTAGGTCCGATTCACTTCGTAAGTGTCCGAACCTCCTGTATAATGATTTAAATAATATCATTGACTTATTACAGAATAATATTCATTGTTATTATATCATATATGGTTCACTTATGACTTTATATTACCCGTTCTTTTGTAAATTCATGTTAAAGTAGCATTTTGGGTAAAATCGTCTCATTTGTCGTTCGTGTTTTAACTTGTAATTATTCATATGATTACTTAGATCATGATTACTTAAATCCAGAATGTAAAACATTATTTATATATAATATATATCCATAATATACATATATATATAATGGATCAATAAATGGAAAGAAATACACCGTTCATGGAGACGGTAGGCCGTACGTACGCATGAACGCTGTTTTCGTTTCTTTATTGAGTTGAATGGAATTAAGTAGATGACATACACATATATACACATAAATCCAGTATCATTATTATGTCATATATTTCATGATTAATTATTATATACACTTTATAATCATTCATTAATGGTTAAAGTGGAGAATGAATCTCATCGCGTCGTGGAGACGGTAGTCCGTACGTACGCACGAGCGATGATATCGTTCTCATGATCGTGGGACTGTATTGGATTGTATGTATACTATTTAAGAATCAATATCAATTTAAAATAATCATATATAGTTATTATGTACACCATTATACCCATCCAAGTAAGGTGGTGGCGGAAAATAGATTACACCACGGCGTGGAGACAGTATTCCGTACGTACGCACGCGCGGTGATTTCGTTTTCCGTAGGATGGATAGATGGTGAAATAGGGTTGTTTCATACTTATAATAACATATCAGTATATGAGTGATACTGATGTTATTACTTCATAATGAAACAAACTAAGAAGAAGAAGTGGAAGAATAAATAAAGATGAAAGAATCGGTAATGGACATTACCTCTTCTTTGAAGCGCCTCTTTGAGACCTCCTCTTAGGGCACTAAAATTGGTCTTTGAGGAAGACCAGAACCTCTAGGATGTTTCTAGGGAAGTGGATAAGATAATTTTTCAGGGTTTGGCCGAGATTTAAGGCTCAAAGTGGTGTGAGGAAGAGAGGGAGGAGGTGCCCTTTTATAAGGGAGGAGAGGGGCACCTTTGGAATAACTAAAAATAATATTTTATTATAAAGCCAAATTCGGTTTTAAATAGCTTAAAATTGAGTTATTTAGAAGCTAAGGTGGGGATGAGTCGAAATCCTCTCATCCAATAGAATTTGGACATGTTTAGTTTACTTTTTTAACCTTATCATTTCGTTTTAACTTTAAGTTAGATAATTTTACTTTTACCGTGTCTTCTTGTTTTCTTACACTATAAGGTTAATAAACTTACTATATCAAGCCAAACGAACCCCAAGTTGTTTATTATTAATATATATAACCTTATCTAAGTCATTTGGCTGAACCTTAGATTTTTAGGAATAAAATAACAATTAATAATATAATATTTGTTTTAAAAACTATTTTATGTCAATTTTGACACTATTTAGTAATTGATTTTTGTGAAAATCATAACAGAATGATTAGTTCGAAAAAAGTTAATTAAATTAATACTAACATGTCATATTAACCTAGAAAATTAGTTTAATTCATAAAAAGTCTCAAATTACATTTATTTTGGTATTTATAACATCAATTATGTCAATATTTCATTAATAAGATAATTACTGCATCATCTTTGTGTCATAAATAAATTAAATTATTTAATGTATAAAAATTACAAATAAAATACCATTATGTAGGAAATATTTTTATCTTTCTAATGAATATTTATAGTCGAATTTATCTTATGTATAACCCTATATTAAAAATGATATACTTATTAAACTTTGATTTTAACTATTTTAACCCTTCTTTAAATAAATTAATAATATATGTCCTAATCTAATCCAAGTGGGCCTAAATGGTCATATTTTATTCCTAAGGTTGTTTTTGTTCGAATTACACTTATCCAATAGAATTAGGACATGTGTTAGGGTAATAATAATATCATTTTTACCCTTAATTACCCTATTTACTTTTAACCGTGGTAAAAAAAAGTAAAAAGTTACTATTCACCGAAAATTATTTTCATCTCATTGAACCACATTTTACTTACTGACATCAACCGTGTCTCTCGGATTTTTGAAATTCCATTCACAGAAGCGGTAAAATTAAGTTTTATGAAAAATTCATTTTTTTTAACTACCACTTAGTGGTTTCACTATTCATCAAAAAATGAAAGTTTCCAAAAAAATACCAAAAATTAGGCCTAAGCTATATTTGATATTATGAACTCAAAAATGATATCTATTTTACCAAATTCAAAACATATCAGTTGCATTAATTAATTTAAAAATTAATTCCCGTCGTCAAAACAAATAGCGTGTTCTTAAGAGATAATAACTATCAAAAGATTGACACTTGTTTATGTCTGGTTTAAATGTGAAATTACATCCAATGACCAACATTGTATTAAATTGTAAAAATATATTCTAAATATAATTTAAAACCACTCAAATTAATAATTTATCACTATTAATTATTTTGATTAAAAAGGTTGTTTTTAATTAAAATTTAGTAATTTTCACTATTTATCAGAAAATGAAAGTTATCCGAAAAGTACCAAAATTTCACCCTAAGCTAATTTCGATATTCCGAATCCAAAAATGAAGTCCATTTTGAAAAATAAAATTTAAAAAACTTCAAAAAGTGGTTATTACTATTCATAACGGCTAGTTTTAATAATATTTTAATAGCATATCATTGTTTAGCGAAACTCGGTATTGCGTACAACACACACTATCGCGGAAAGTCGCGCTTGTGTGTAATGAAAGGTAAGTCAAGGATGCGTGTTGTGCAAGATTCTTTTGGTGTAGCGTACAACACAAGACATTAATGAAATTAGAAAGAATATTTTTCATAAAATCTCGAGGTGTTACATTTTATGTTATAGAAATTCAAATATTAAATAATATAGGGGTAATAACTGCCTAATGTTTATGCTCTCATAAAAAATGCACCTTAAACATCCATGTCATACAAGCACAATAATTATGAGAATGATTTCTTTAAATGAAATATTAGCAGAGATAATGAAAAAATCATCCGTACTCACTGGCTTATAAGCATAATCATCAATGATATATGTATTTGCTTCATCACTGGACTCCTCTTTTGTTTCAAGAAGACTTGATGGTTTACTTTTTATCATAGTTCCAAGTGATTTCTTAGGTAATTTTTCCTACACAAAAACTTCAAATGCACAATTAGTGACCAGAATTGCAAAGATTATATAAAATATATCAAACTAAAAACCACTAGAACTATTTATATAATGCATGAGAATTAATAATAACCCTCACATCTTCATCATAATCACTTTAGATGAACCGAAGGAATCACTCTCAGAAACCTTGGTGGCAGAAAAAATGACTTTTTTAGAGAGTAGAATGCCCATTCAAAGTAGGAGAAGCTTTAGCAGGAGGCTCCTAAAATAGAACATAGTTTAATAATCATTAAAAAAGAATGAAACAAAAAAATGAATATTTTTATTGGTTTTTTTGAAGCATGCCAAGCAATGAGAACCATAGACCACTCCTATTCATAGTTGATAAATGCTCACTCCTTCGTAATCACTTTAAAAAGAGCTTGACGGATCAGAGCTGCTGTTGGGCTTCACTTTCTTATCAAAATAAACAGTGATGTTTTTAGCACTAGTGTGGGATGGCTTAGTTGAAATTGAAGGCTTGACAATAGTATCCTATAGAAATGCATTCAAGGCCAATTAATACATGAGATCCTCATCCAGCCTTCCTTTATTGTAGTAAGTAGAAATCAATAGAGTAAACGAAAGAAAATTTAGTTTTTGGACCCATGGATAGAAGAAAAAGAAGGAACTCTGACACCACTACAATTTGATTCAGTTTTTTAAGACATTTTATAATATTATTACAAGTAATACTACCTGGGGTAAAGCCACTTTCAGTCATTATTCTATGGAAATTAAATCCATGGTCTTCTTTTCCTTTTCTAAAAAAATCTTGCATGACATAGTCATATATGTTGATATCAGCACACCCTTGTCTTCTTGTTTCCCTGCACATGTATAGAATATAATTAATATGATTTGAATACAAATTTAAAGGTGTTTAAACTGTATGCATAATTCATTTCCATAGTTTAAACTGGTTGTAGAGTTCATTATGCATACACGTTCATTTGAATACAAATTGAAAGGTGTTTCTTTTATTGTGCTATGAGAAGTTTGAATGTAATAATCATTGTATTTTAAACAATATACACACATAGCTTACTAAATACAATCATAGACAGAAAACAACCATGATAATTCTTTTAAAACACATGTAAAAAACACACCTTAGTGAAACATACCTTCAGGCAAGACAAGATCCATGGAATCCCATACATGCAAACCAGCTGCAAATAACGTCATGAAACCAAACACATTTAAAGATCCAGTCATACATGAGCTTATAACATTTCCATGAACACTGAGTTGTGTATCCAAAAAACACCAAGCCCCCCCCCCACACCCAACCCCCTCCCCCCTCCCCCTGCACCCAGCCCCCCTCCCTTCAACCATCCACCCTCCCTGCACCCATCCCCACCCCCCAACACCCAGCCCCCCTCCCCCTTCACCCAGCCCCCTCCCCCTACACCCAGCCCCACCCTCCCTGCAACCAGCCCCACCCCGCCTGCACCCAACCCCACCTCCAAGCACCCAGCCCCCCCTGCACCCAGCCCCACCCCCTGCACCCAGCCCCCCTACACCCACCCCCACCCCCATTTGATTACTAAAACTATGAATGAAGATTAACCATATTGTATAGGTGGGACATCAGAATTTCATTATCGGTATAGTTCACAAGTAGAATGAAAAAATCCTATATTTTATTGGGATTACTTATCATAAATACATTTCCTGATTTGTACTAGGTCAGTCCTAGGACAATGAGTTTAAGGAGATACCATCTCTTAAGATTATTTTTATAATAATAAGGAATCCTTTCATATGGGAAAATAACAACAATGCACATGGGAGACAATCTCCTTGAAATAGAGGTGAACATTACCAAAAAAAATCCTAATGTTCTCTTGTATTGATTTCCTATTCCATATTTATATACTAACCAAAGGAGAGATAGAGAGAGAGTATGTGATCTTATCACTGAGTAAGTAAATATGTGAAAAGGTATAAAATTCATATTTGAGTAATAATATACCAACAACGATTCACCCCCTCTAAGTGTTAAACACATCCAAATGTGATCCTAAAAATTATTATTATAGAAAGAGTACACCTCTAATTCTATTCTCAATAATCTCATGTTGAATATTTGAATTTATTTTTAAAAATCCTAAAATAATTTAAGAGTGGAATAATCCTATATATCCCCCTTTGAAAGAAACAATGAAATATATTTATTCTAAGGTGACTAAGAATAAGACGAAAAGAGATGAAAAGATGTTGAGAAAACCTTATTAATAAAAGGGGACTTGCCACTATTTGAAGGTAATTATAGTGGAAGTATTTATATTAAATTTTTTATTTAGTATCCTCTTGATGATTTTTAAATGATATCCCAATTAATAAAATAGGAAAAAAATTAGTTCTCCTATAGAAGAATCTGTATGAACAATGATTGGGCATGAAAAAAGAAGATCTCATAGTGGAATTGAATTCAATAGAAATTGACAACAAGTCTACTTCATGTAGTACACAATCTCTACGTAAAGAAGATGTAATAACAGATCACTCAATTTTTTTATATAAAATATCAAAGTTCAAGTAGAAAATATCATATCTTTAAAGAATTATGTGATGAGTTATATGATGAATCGAATGTTTATTAGGAAAAGGCCCAAAAAATCCTAGAGATATATTAACTGTCATTTGCTACTATATGAAAATCATGCAAGTAAAGATCACCCAAATTGAAGATAAATCAGAAATTATAGAGAAATATTTTTAGAAAATGGTGTTTATGTTCAAAAATATCTCCAAATAGGTTATATATATAAATAAACTGAATGAGGATCTTGTATAAAGATGATAAAATTTTGAGAATGAATGGATCACTATAATCCATGAGAGAGAATAAGACAATATGGGGCATTAATAAAAGAACCATTCACTAGAAGAAGTAACTATTATCAAGAATTATCTACAAGTAGTTAAGGAAAATATGATTAAAGAGATTGAACATCTTCTAGAATAAATGAAAAAAATGGGTGAAGATCAAACCAATGTGATGCTAATTGAATGTGATGATACAATGAAGAGAATAAAAAAATGAGAAATAAATTATCAATATGAGATTATTATAACATTAAGTTGAATTTAAAAATATATAAATATGCTAATTCATGTATTTAAGATAAGTTTAAAAAATATTCAACCATAAATACTACTATGGAGGATTATGATGCTAAAAGGAAAGGTACTATCTAACTCCAAGGTTAATGTTTGAGCTAAATATATTTTTAAAAAGTGTGAAATTTTTAATTTTAAAAAATTTACAAATATTGAGGGAAAAAGTGATTATAAATATACCATATTCTCAAGTGTTGATAGATGAGTTTATATTAGAGATGGTTCCCCAAATAAAACCCAACCAATTGATGTAAATGCTAAAAAAATCATGCTGTTAGTTTTTGAAAAATTAGACAAAATGTATATTAAATAAGGAAACAAAGGATTGATGGTTATTTTTTTACTATAAAATATTTGGGAATAAGGTTGTAGACTACTATAATAATGCATTATAATATGGAAGAAATAGAGAGTATACATCAATGGGGATGAAGCCTAAAAAGAAGTAACAACCATAGGTGAAATATAATAATATGTATACTTAAAACAAATTTGAAAACCTAGATATTTGTATAATATTTTTATTAGATGTGGTCACAAGAATGATACATTAACATTTAACACAACTAATCATGTTTACAAATTTAATAGAGGAATGGGAACACAAAATTTGATGTAGGAATCAAATTAATTATTGGGTAGTAGGAAAAAGAAGTCCCCTAAAATCAATACCATGATGTCAAAGATGTGTATAAAATTAAGGGTAGTAAGTTCCATATTTTATAGAAAAATAGAACATTCCATGGAAAAATGAAAATAAGATATGTTTCGTAATTTTAAAGGAACCAAGAATAATAAAATGAAAAATCAATCCAAACTAAAAATAAATGGACTATCCTAGTGAATAACTCTCCTGAGAATCCATGTGGAGGAACCAAATATGCTGAGCATATTTCTAAAGAATTCTTGGAAACCATTCCATTGATTTATAGATAGAAAGATAAATACATGAATAATAAATGAAAAGATCCCAAGGGAAATAAAATACTTCCCATGAAGAATAATACTAATTTCAATCAAGGTTGACAAAAAAAAGATGACTAAATGGATTCTGAAGTTCTATGTGGTATGTGTAAGAAGGTTAGAAAAAATTTAAATCATTATCCTACAAGTATACCAATCAAAGAAGAAATCATAAAAAATATGAAATATATAAAAGGTTATGCATGTTACATAATGAATCACGTTGAAAATAAGATCCCCACAAGTAGATAAGAAAATAACCCATGACTCTAAAAGAAAATTCATATTCAAAAAATAGTTGTGTAAGAATAAAGAGTCTAAATAGACTTGGGTATAAATTGGAAATGATGAAATTATTAATAATAAATTCTCAATATGATTGCGGAAATTTATAAGCTAAGAGTGATAACTTATTATCAATAATATGTATTTCATTTGTGTTCTAACCATATGGGTAATTAATGGTGATGTTGGTTCTCAATAAGAGAAAAAATAAAGGGAAATAAATTGTAAATACTATTCTAGTTTTGAATTATTCATCATCCTATAACTTAAATTGACCCTTACTAGTGCACTATCAACAACAGAAATCTTGAAATCCATTTATAAATTAGATCCACCTTGATGAATACCTTGTGAAGTGTCTCCATGAGGTGGAGACAAGTGAAGAAATATTTATAATATTCTAGAATGATTAATTGCATATTAATTTAGAATGTGCTTGAAAATTTATTTGGAAATGTATGTTCGTATATTATCTCATCCCTTTTTATGAATGAATTAGGTCTATTATTATGGTGGATAATTTAAGTTAAAAAATAACAAGAAGATTGAATAAGATTAAGGAGTTTCAGGGCCAGTCACTGAGTCCAAAACCAACAATATATACTTAATATTTTTCAACTTGTGTGTTGAGAAATGTGGAAAAATAGGTTATTATTCTAGATATATATAAATTTATTAATTTTTTTCCCTTGGTTTAATATTGAGAATATTTTAGCATCCCATTAATAAGTTAAGGTAATTTTTATGATTCGGTATCATATTCTGTTGAACAATGTAAAACCTTAATGTCTAAACCAAGCCCTCTAATTTTCTACACTGAGTGTGACTCAAGTAGACTGATAATGAGGGAAATTGAAGTGAAATGACTAAGGAAATATCCCTTGAGATTTAGGTAATGTCTTATGTATCAAATGTCATCGATTACTATTTTGTATTCTTATGGCGTACCCTCATTTAATTTTGAATGATGAGTTAACTGGATTAGACTAGATCTATTTGGTTGGAATACCTCTATCATAAGCTATGGGTTATAATACTACCATTATTCTAAATGTCAAGGATGGTTCCTTGAGTTTATACTAGAAGAATGGATTAGGAAGAATGGAAAGGTTCACCTATGAGTTTTATTGAGAGAAAATGCTATATTTAGCCTTCACATAACTTTTTTCAAGTAAATTTATTTTATAAACTTCACTCATGAAAATGTTTCCCTTTAAATAATTTATTTTTTTTGAGCCAAGTAATTTGGTCATAGGATGCTCATTTATGTTTGAGTTTCACAAAAGAGGGGAAGAAACCAATATTAAATGAATGAATCATTGTCCCCATGATAAAACCTCAACCTATTTATAAGTAATGTATGGACTACATTTTCATGGGTCTAAGGAACCAAAGTATTCATTTTCATTATTTTATCCTTAGAATTCCATCATTGTTTTCCACATTAGATCCAATTCCGAGGGTTATTATATAACCAAAAATTCTAATCAGGGAAAGGAAACACATTTATTCCAAAGTGGTTGCTGGATATCTAAGATAAATTTAATATATAAATATGTTCTGAACACTAATAGTCCTTTAAATAATTCAATTATTACAATACATTTCCAAACTAGGAACTTATTTGAAATGTAAGTTGACAATATGTGCCTCAAGTATTGATTACATATCCAATATCACTTATTGATAACAACTCCAAGCAGACTGTTATTCATTAAACTATATATTTTGAAGAAAACATACCCATAGTCTCAAATTCTGGTCAATCTTAATGATCAAACATGTATGATTCATAATCAAAATCATAGTAATCATGAAAATTAGAAATTTAATGTTTACAAAAGGAAACAATAACAGGTTTCAATGATATCTCTCACAATTATAACTCATAGAAAAAATAAAATGAAAGAAAAAATATATTTAGATTCACTCTAGGGAACATGATGATGAAAATGGTAACAATATTCCAAACAATGGTTTAGTACTTTTAGGTTTTTTATATGTTTTCAGTTCATTAAAGCCTCAACTAAATTTATATATAATAGAATGAAAAACAAGGAGAAGAAATTTCATACCTAGATGGCAGAGCTCGGGGAGGGAGGCGGAGGCCAGGATGGGACAGGACGTTTTCAAAGTTGGAGGAAGTTGAGGCGGAGGCTAAGGCCGGGAGGAGAGGGAGAAGAGGGGGGCATCGCTAGAGCTAGGGGAAGGGAGGCGGAGGGCGGGATGATGAGGTTGAGGCGAAGGCCGGGAGGGAGGTTGGGAGTGGAGGTGGAGGCCGGGGAGGGGAGGAGATGGGCGGGACGTGGTGGTCGGATGGCTAGGAGGTAGTGGTCGGAGAGGGGAGGAGAGGGCTGGGGGTTAGGGAAGCGAGGATGAGCGTGATAGAAGAGGGTGGTGGAAACAAGGGTAAGGGGGAGCTCGATTGAAGAGTAGAGGAGCGCAATGGAAGAGGGAGGAGGAGCGTGATGGTATGGGGAGAATTGTGTAATGGTTTTCCACAGTTTTAATAAAACCGTGGAAATAGATAGTAAAAAAGAGATATCCCCACGGTTTTTCTAAACCGTGGGGATAGATGCATGGGGAAAGATCCCCTTTCCAGTAGTGAATATATCTCATAAAATCTCAGGGTGTTACATTCTACCCCCCCCCCCCTTAAAATGAATTTCACCCTCAAAATTCATCTAGGTTATAAATGGTTTACTGCTTGAAAGTTTCTTTCATGGAAACCTACATCGTAAAAAGGAATACTAAAACTTCATTTTAAAAAGGAAAGTTAGAGACATAACGATTACCCAAAGTAACTCATCCATGGGTTTCCACATAAAAGAACATAGGTGGAAAGCAAAAACATGGATATGGAAGAGAAATCTAACCATCAAGTTTTGATGGATAGTGATAGATAATAAGGTTTGGATAAAGTTAACCATCAGAAATCCATAAATCTGCGATGATTTAAGGGACCATCTGATTCATCGGATAAGAAGGTACTAGGATAACATTTTTTGGTTTCAAGATCCTTTTCCAAAAGTTGATGAATTTTCGCATGAGAAGTAATACTTACTTGATTTCAGTAAAATATCATTGTTGATTGTTCCTTGATCAATTTCCACTCCATATCTTATTTAAAGAAATGAAGTTGAATTTTTCATTCTTGAAGTGTTAGCAGATCATGCGATAGAATTATAGGTCATTCCATTTGTCTCAACAAAAAGGTTAGAATAGGTTATCAAATATGCATAAGTCCGCATATAGTAAGATAATACATTAATCTAACATACTTCAATAAGAATATAACTTATACTATCCATAAATGGATAACATTACAATCCTTCCAAAAGACTAAAAATATAAATCTTTAGAAAGAGGTGAACAAAATCGACTTAACATTTGTCTCCCATATCTCATTTGATAGTTCTTGGTTGTCACATTCAAACATGTGAATACCTTAATCATGTATTCTCTTGAAACATGAATTACCATAGAAACTTAGTGAAAGCATGAATTATATCAAAATTAACTCTTTCTACACACCAAAAATACCAAAAAATCTATATACTCAAACCACTTTATCACTTTGTTCTTATATCAGTCATGAGCTCATTAATACCATAAAACATCTTATTATCTCCTTATACCTTCATTATGTGCATATCATGTTCTTTTCAAAAATATTTCAATCACTTTTCATGGTTACCGGTACTATATAATTATTGAAAACCACAATAAACCAATACATATAAATTCTAATATTCCATAATACTGTAAATGAGATTCCACAATACTATTTTGGAATCCCATTACATAAACACTTAATCATTCTACCACTTTGTTATCTTACTCAACATCACCAATAGTGATCGCATGTGACTTACCTTTGTCTTTTTCCTTAAGAGTTTGCTGACTTCGATCATCATTAACCCCTAAATTAGGTCATTAGTTAGCATAATTCCCCATTTCCTTGCACTTGTATCATTTAATTGTTGGTTGTGTGTTCTTTGTAGTTTTTTCTCTATTCACATCATTAGCAACATTTTTCCCATTACTTCGGCACTCAACTACTCGATGACCTTCTTTTCCACACTTAAATCATTTTCCAGTCCCTTTAAGAAAATATCCACCATGTTTTTTTCCACACTTTGAGCATAAGGAAACATTCATCTTATTTTCACCATTGTTTTGATATTTTCCATTAAACTTCATCTTTCGTTTCTTGTCAAAACCATGAGATGGATATGTAACATCAGCTTCTAGTTCTACCTTGACAGCGCAACGCACAATCCATTCATAGCTACTAAAGTATCTTATAGCTAATTCTATCTAAAGACTTGGTTTTAAGCCACTGAAGAATCGATCAACTTTACTTTTAGGTTGGATGATAATGCCAGAAGCATACATTGCAAATCTTGTAAAATTCGCCTCATATGTACCAACATATTCATCATCCTTTTACTTAAGATCAAGTAACTCATTTTCCATATTTGTTCTAAGAATATGAGGGAAGTACGTAATGAAAAATAAGTTCTTGAACTCATCCCATTCCATGGATTCAATTTCATATTGCTTCCTTGTATTCTTAATTAGAGCCCACCACTATTCTGCTTCACATTCTAATTGATAGACAACCAAAATGAATTTTTCATGTTCCGAACAGAGAAGGATATAAAATATCTTTTCAATGGTACTAATCCATTGTTCATAAAAAAGTGGATCAGAAGACCCACTGAAAGAAGGTGGATGTTGCCTCATGAAGGACTCAATAGAATGTTGTTCCCTTCTCTGCTCATTTGGAAGTCCAGAATGATTCATAGCTTGTGTAAGTATAAAAATAAGATTTTTCATTCCATCTCCCATAAAATTTGTTTGTTCAAGAGGAAATAATTCCATTTCCCAGTGCATTTATCATTAACACGGTTCCTTAGGGTTCCAGCCATCGTCTAAAACCCCAAAATAATAGTGTGAGAGGAAAAAATCATAATAGGAAAGCAATATAATCAAGGGGGGTACTTTCAATCTCTAACATCTGAGGTTTAATCATAGGTTATTCATGATCTTTACCATAATTCTAGGACTATAAACTATAGTTAAACTTAACCTTAGGTACATCCCTAGACATACTATAGAGATATCTCTGGGAATCTCACTAAAGTTTTCACATCCCATTTTCCAAAGGTTAACTAAACCTTGGCTCTGAAACCAACTATAACGACCCATGATTGACGTACATGGAAATTACATTACTTTTGAAGAATACTTAATACATTACACAAAATATATTCCCAAAGACTATATTAGTTTAGTGTCTTTGTAAACTCAAAATATAATCTTCTAACTTGGTGAAATATCTTCAACATCTCCCATAAAGATCTTCCCCTTTTGTTATCCTACATAAAACCTTTATTTATATCATGGGGAAAATAAAACATAAAAAGGGTGTGCTCAAATGCTCAGTAAGGATAAAAATGGAGAAAATAAAACAAATCATATACATTTGATTGTAAAAACAATAACATAAAGTTTAAACATCAAAATCTCGAGTCATGAAATAAATCTTGGCAGTTCGTAAGACATAGATCATAAAGGAACATTTACCATGATAAAATAGAATTGGTATAAAACATGGAATTGTAGAAAACAAATAAGCACATAATATGATTTTCATAGTAGCCAAGGCATTGTTTCCAAGACCATAATTGTGGACAAAGTCCATTACTAAACCGGGTTTACTTGTTGTTCCAGCCATGTATTATTGAACTGGATTTACTTGTCGTTCCAGCCCTATATTACTGATCCATATTTACTTACCATTCTAGTAATGTCTATCTCATGAGATATAAATATTTACCCAATGCATTGGAGATAGATATAGGACCCACCCATATTAAATCATTCTTACATTTTCCACAAAAGCATAAATCATTAATCATATCATAACCCATGAAATAAAATGGGTTTCTTAAACATCATTCCATAATAATATATAAAAAATAAATGGATTTCATAACAATAATTCCATAATAAGCAAAATAAAATAAAAGTAATAATAGGGATAGAAACATAACCCTATGTAATCTTAGATGGAAAATAATTTTGATAAAACACATGAACTTAATTCTTGAAGAAAATATCCTGTCTTCTTCAAAAATGTTTTCTTTTCTAAAAATGCCACGTGATTTTAAAAGAAAAAAATTTAGTTGAAAAGAAACTTGAAATAGTGTAGAGGAAGCTTCATGGAAATAAGGCATCATGAAACTATAAAAATCCATTCATTCCCTATAATTTAAAAAAAAATTCTTCTCATACTTTTACAGAAAAAGTCAAAAGGTACCTCCTATGGTAAATGAAAGAAAAATTTCTTTCATATCATGTAGTAAAAGTCAAAAATGGGTAAAAATGACTTTAAACATACATAAAAGAATATTAACATTTTATGAAAACATTTTTAGAAAAAATGTACATGGATGATAAATATACCCCTAGTAAATACTTACGTATAAACAATCTCGGATAAAAATAAGATTGTAAAATTATCCCTTAACTTGTACTTTTTGTTAGTCGAGGGTGTGGTCACCTCCTGTATAATGATTAAATTATTTTATAAAATTTACCAGGACCATATCCATATTTATGATATCATGTATGATCCTATTATATCATTTTATTAATAGTATTTCAATATTACCATTATTTCGGGTGTTAACTGCTTCGTTTTCCCATTTCTATTTTTCCTTGTAAGGCATGTTTGTTATGCATAGGATGTGTTTTATTCATGAAATTAAGTTAATAATTATTATTTTCACTCATAATATAAATTTTATAATCATTCTTTAATTGTTAACGTGAATAATGGATCTCATCGCGTTGTGGAGATGGTAGGTCGTACGTACGCACGAGTGACAATATCATTCTCTTGATGGTTAAATGATATGTAATTGGAGGGTATATTAATTATAAATAATCATTATAATTTTATATTAATTATTTAAATCCATTATAATCATCATTATACCCATCCTAATAAAGTATTTTTGAATGAAAAATTACACCACGATATGGAGACGGTAAGTCGTACGTACGCACGCATGGTGATATTGTTATTTATAGGATAGATAAAAGAAGGTATAAGGTTGTCCTGTAATTATAATAACATCTCAATATGTATAATATATTGGAGTTATTACTTTAGTATAGAATAAAAATAGAAATAGGAAGTAGAAGAAGAAAAGAAATTGAATTGAATTGGTAAAGCAATTAACTCTTCTACATTGGACTTCGTTTGGATCTCTTCTTAAGGACACTAGGGATGTAGTTTTTGGAAAACCAAGACCTCAAAAAGTTAACTAAGAATGTTTATAAGATAATTTGGTAGAGTTTGGTCGAGCTAGAAGGCTCAAAGAGGTGTGAGGAAATGTGGGAGGATATGCCTTTTTATAAGAGAGGAGAGGGGCACTTTAAGAAGCTCTCGAAATATTAAAATATAATAAGACTATTGTAGATGTAAATAATTAAAAATGGACCATAAATGAAATTTATAATAAATGTTCGACCATATCTTATCCCCTTGCGATTATTTAACATTTTATGTGATTTTTAAATAATTTTATAATAAATTAATTCAATAAGATATTATTATTTCCAAATTTAATACAATTCATTTAATTTGACTTAAAATACAATAAGACAAAGTGGGAATTAGAATATAATGCTTTCACACATCATAATATATCTTATAGATCTTGGAATTTTTTATACACATTAACTAATCCAAAATATAACAAAAAATCATTTATTCTATTTTTATGTTAATTGAATAAATATTGTTTTAGAATTGAAGAGACTTTTAAAGTAATTATATAACTTCTAAAAATTAAAAATAAATTTATTTAATGAAAATGGTTTCATTTATATCAAAATATACATGTATATTCATTCATATCTTGATTTTTGCCCTATGTAGACACATAAAAAATATTAAAATACAATATAGTGATATTTTGTAACTATCTTTGACTTAAATAACATATAATTTATTTTCATGTACAAGTGTCCATTAAACAACTCAAAATAGATCATATTGTTATAAGTATTGAATCTTATTCATCCAATATTTTTTTGACATGTTTTGGTTATATTTTAAACCTTATAATTTTGATTTACCCTTAATTAATTCCTTTAACTCTTACCATGACAACATGTCTTTTTTATTTACTAACCGTTAATATAGTCACTCTAAAATGCCAAAGGATCCATAAATAGACCATTGGGGGCATATTTAACTTCATCCCAATTATTTGGACTAATTTTATATTTCTATGAATTTTATATAATTTAATAAAATATTATTTATTTAAAATATCAATAGTGTCAATTTTGACCATATTCATTAGTTCACTTTTTAGAAATATCACAACATAGAGATATGTTAGAAAAAACTCCTTTAAGCCATAAATAACATGTAAAAGTCATCCATAAAATTAGTGGATGACATTAGTTTACTCAAATTATATTTATTTTAATATTTTAATATCATTTATTTGATATTTCTATTAATAAAATAATTCTTGCATCACTGTTGTGTCATCATTAATGATAATTATTTAATCTCTAAAAATTATAAAAAAAATTATATGATGTAGGTAATTTTATTATATTTCCAGAGACTACCTATAATCGATTTTATCTCTTAGTTATCCATATATTAAAATTAATATACTTATATAAAATGAGATTGGGACATTTTGTCACATCTATTAGTTTTTATTACATTCATGTCATATTCATAGGTAAGTGGACATAAAGTGATTCCATTTATAATAATTGATTATAAGGGTTTAATTTAGTCATCCAATAGGTTATTTATAACTGTTAATGTAATTTTATAATATTATTTTTACCCTTAATTGCCCGATTTATGTTTAACCATGGTAATAAAAATAATTACCAAAGTTACTATTCATAATGCCCAAAAATAAAAGTAACCTATTAACATAATTTGGACCCAATGATTCCAAATATGGAATTAATTTTTCATAATTCAAAACATAGAATTAGCGGAAATTAATTTAAAATTAATTCCCATTGTTGAAACCAAAAAGCGGGTTTTTAAGAAGTAAAAATTTATCAAAAGATTGTCATGTGTTTATATTCAATTTAAATGTGAAATTACTTCCAATGACCACAATTGGATTAAATGATAAAAACATAATCCAATTACATGTTAAAACAAATTAAAAAGATAATCTAACTATATAAATAAATTAAATGAAAAGACAGTTTTGAATTAAAATGCAGTATTTTTCACTATTCATTAAAATATGAATTTCATCAGAAAAATACAAAAAATTCAAAAAAAATTAATTTTTGTGTTACTCTTCCAAATAAGATGTTTATTTTGTCAAATATAATATATAAAAGTGTTAAAATCTAAATTTAAAATAGGTGCGCCATCAAAAGGCGGCAAAACTGCATTTTTTAAAAAATACTTCTTTTATCCAAAAAATTGAATTTGTTCTTATATTATGTCTAGAAAATAAATAAGATGAATGTTAATGTTATATAAAATTCAAAATGTGATTAATACTATAATAACATCTAGTTTATATCCCATTAAAAAATAGTATTTTAATAATATATCGTTGTTTAGTGAAACTCAGTATTGTGTACAACACAAGCTATCAAAGAAGGTCTCTCTTGCGTGTAACGTAAGCCAAGAATAGTGTTGTGTATGCAATGTAATACAATGTTGCGTATTGCGCAAGCTAATATTGGTGTAGCGTACAACACAAGACATCAAATAAATTAAAAGTAATATATCTCATAAAATATCGTGGTGTTACAATATTTTTTTATTCAAACACACATATTTATATATAAACTTTACTTGTATACACTACTTGAAAGTGGGATATTTATGATGGATTAATTGTGACATGCAGTTAACTCGGTGTAAATATTCTTCGAAAAGGACTTATTTGGGACGAATGATTTATTGTGTCAAAAATAGTCATCATTTGTGACGGAATAAATCATTCATCACAAATAGTTTTGGTGGGAATTCCCACTACTTAGCGTGAAAAGCTGTAGTGGTGGTCAATAGAGAAAGAACACTATGTATGTTGTTAATAGTCATTGTGTAGGGAGTATTTAGGACAAACATTAATGCCCAATGCAAATACTTTTGATAGAAAAAATTATTTGCGACAGAATGAATTTCGTTGCAAATAGTCTGTCGTAATTAATAATAGGTTATAACCCCATGACCCCCCCCCCCTTCCTCTCCCTCCTCTTCCTCTCCTTCTCCCAAATGACCGTGATGCACAGATGACCTGAATCTCCCGCCAATGACGTACTTTGTTGCTATCAGTTTTTACAGATCCACATTTGAATCACCTTGGTATGGACTCCCCTTGTCTCCTCTTTCATTCTTTTTTGCATTTTATTCATTTTATCTTACATGATTTAGTTTGAGAAAACCCTAGGTTAATAAATTTATCAGATTTTCATGGTTTATATGGTATTTAGGATTGCTATAAATTTATTATTCCCTATTTGCATGTCAATTGGGTCCACATGTTATTTAAATTGATTTGTAGGTATTTTTCTCATTGTTTTATTTGTATATATGTATGTGTATATATATTAACATGTGAATATATACATATAGACATGTTTTAAAAAATGTGTAAGGTTTTTGATATTTATATATATATGTGTGTCTATTTTTATGTTTGTATCTATGTATATACAAATTTGATATGTATATATTTGTTTAAAAAAAGTCAGAATATATTTGATGTGTTTATATTAATTAATAAATCTTGTAATATATATATATATAATAACTTTTTTTTGAAAAGACAATCCTCAAAACTTAGATATCAGCCAAAGACAAAGTACAAAATTCCGAAGGAAAAGACGAAAGCTAGCAATTAAACCCCCACTGATTCCCAAAGTTAGCCATAAAATGAGTTGCCCGATTTCCCTATATTCTAAAAAAATAAAAATAACAAGAAGAGAAAAAAAGGAACCAATGATCTGATGCGGTCGATAATGGACCCACGGGCTTTGGTGACCACCTTCATCATCCTTTAGTGCGTTGATAATAACCTGACAATTAAATTTGATCACAACATCCTTCCAGCTAAGAGATGAGATGAACTACATACCCTTCCAAATATCCACAACATATGCCATAGGAGGAGACCAACCAACAATGTCCAGGGAATAAAAAGCCGTAATAATAGAGCCAACATGATCCCGGAGAACTACCCTAAGCTAACAGAACAATCCCCAAGAGTTTTCGCGTCGGTATTAAGTTTGAGAATGCCCAAAGTGTGTGGGGGGGAGCCATATGACAGAAGGGAAATGAATAGGTGAAGGTGGACGAGCCCCCTTAGTATCAAGCCACTGAAATCCCCAATTATGAATCTTGGAAAGCCATACCCTGTCATATTTAACAATGTTCACAATAATAAAGGTGTTATGGAAAAACCATATAATCAAGGCTCAGATACGTAGTCTTGTGATAGTCTAAGCAGGCAAAGACCTGAACCATTCCCCCACAATGAGACTCAAGTGCCAAAAATTCCTCCAACGAATGAGATCCTGTGTCGAACACGTGTACCAAATCCCAATGAATGTAGGGAAGGAAAAAATGGCATGGAAATTCACCTCTGTCGTACCCCCACAGAGCGAGCACAAGCTGTTATCAGAGAGGTGCCCATCGGCCAGGTGAGAGTATGTGGGGAGGATACCCATACACATTTGCCAACATAAAAGCTTGGCCTTTGACGAAGCATTAATATTTGAAAGATGTTTCCAAAGGTGGGGCAAGTACCTTCGACGACCGTAACACATGCCCTATAACCCAAACAAACAATATAACATCCAGATGAATCAAGAGACCAGTGCAGCTTGTCCAAGCCAGCATCGTGGGCCACTAGAACCGTCAGGATAACCTTAAGACCAGACTCAATGAACTAATGATCGAGCCTCTGAGGATCCCAACTAGAAATTTCATAACCAAGATCTCTCTGACAACATCATGCTCATGGATGGGCGCAGGCGAAGAAGCGGGAATCAAGCCCTCCAAACTAGGCAGCCATGGATCGTGCCAGATATTAATTGAATCATCAATGGAAATTCTCCAAAAAATGCCATGGTTCAAGATGACCTTGGATACCCAAACACTCCTCTAGAAATATCTCACCCAAGGACCCAAATTGGAAGACATAAAATCAACATGGGAAAAGTACTTAGCTTTGACAACTCTAGCGCTCAAGCTATCAGGGTTCTGTTAGAGGCGTCGGCCTTGCTTGGCCAGGAGGGCATTGTTAAAAAAATTTAAATCACGAAATATCATGCCATCACAAGCCTTAAAAGCACACAACTTCTCCCAAGAGAGTCAATGTAAATGATTTTTCCAATTTTCACAGCCCCACCAGAAATTAGCGAAGGCTAAATGAAGTTGACGGGTAAAGAAGTTTGGGATCTTGAAAAGGAACATCACTTAAGATGAAATAGCCAGGGCCACAACTTTAATAAGAACCTCTTTACCTACCCTGGAAAGGTTTTTCCTAGACCATACCTGGATTTTCCTATGAAATTTATCATGGATGAAAGAAAAGACCTCTCTTTTGGAGCATCTGAAGACCGTCAGGTTCCCTAGATATTTATTATGTTGCTCAATGACCTTAATTTCACACAAACCAGCAATAGTTTCTCTCATCCCATCTTGCACACCTTGACTAAAATACATCTCAGACTTGGCGAAATTGACCCGTTCTCCCAAAGCATTGGTGAAAGCGTCAATGATATTGAGGATCTCTTGGCACTCTAGAGAAGTTTCTCTTAAGAAAAGGAGACAATCATCGATGAAGGAAAAGGTGAGTAATGGGCATACTTTTCCAAAAAAAACCTTGGCCCTGTGGATAAGACCATCCAGAGATGCTTTAGATAAAATATGAGAGAAAACATCAGCAACAAGGAGAAATAAGTAAGGGTAAAGAGGGCCACCCTGCTGAAGACCTCTGGACGGCTTGAAATTCTTTGTGAGGAAGTCATTAACTTCGATTCCATAAGAAACAGTTTTAACACAACTCATGATCGCCCTCACCCATTTTGGGCCAAAGCCCAATTTTCTCATAACCTATTCTGGAAAGGCCTATTCCACCATATCATACACCTTTGACATATCCAATTTCAAAGAAAAAATCCCCCTCTTTAAAGGTTGAACGAGTTTTCATTGAATTTCAAATTTCATGAGCCAGGATAACATTATCTGTAATGAGCCTCTTAAAAATGAAATCAATATGGTTCTCAGAGATAATAGAGGGGTGGACTCTACCCATACAATGGGACAAGACTTTTAGACAAAATCTTGTAAACCACATTGCATAAGCTAATAGGTCTAAAATCAAAAAAATTAATCGGTCCACAGATTTTTGGGATCAACACAATAAGAGTTTCGTTAATCTTGTCCATAATTATAGAATCGGGCCATAACCCCTATATCAAAGAAATAATATCAAGTCCCACAATATACCAGAACCTTTTGTAAAAAAAGGGCATGAAACCCATCAGGACTAGGCGCCTTAGAAGAATGAATTCTCTTCAGGGCCGCTACAACTTCTTCTCCTGAGATATCAATCTCAAGATTTGTGGCCATGACCTCAATCACCTTAGGCTCAACACAACTTAGAATATCCTCTTAGGTGATACCCCCCAGGTGGTACCCCCCTTAGAACAAAATAGATTTTTAAAGAAAGCATCAATAAGCTCCTGAATCGCCACCTCATCGGAAGTAATGTTTCCATTTTCTCCCTCTAACTTGGAAATAAGGTTCTTCCTTCTTATAAAAGTGGCCTTTTGATGAAATAATTTAGTATTTTGATCACCTTGTTTGATGAAGGCCTCCCTTAACCTAGAAACCAATAATGTTTTTTGTATCTCAAGGCCTCATCCAGATTATTTTCCAGACACACAACCTCCTGTAGATAGAAACCAAAAGAAGAATTTTCGTAATATGTGGCGAGAGCATTCTCAAGAAAAAGGATTCTCTGATCAAAGTCCCTGAAGTGTGATCGACTCCATCGTTGTAATTGAGCAACTGCCTCCTTAGTTTTATCCCAATCATGATCATGAGAGGAGGACCAAGTAGCTTTGACAACATCACTACAACTATCATTGTGGAGCCACATGCATTCGAAATGAAAGATTTGACTTGGATGAACGCCCTTGGGAATAACCTATAACTGAAGGAAAATGGAACAGTGGTCAGAAGAGATTGGAGGTAAGTGTGAAACCTCGTACCTTGGGAATGACTACATCCAGTCACAAGAGGCCACAAACCTATCCAACATTTCCAAAATTCTGGAAGCATGATTACGATTGTGAAACCAAGTAAATGGACTCCCCGAGAAACCAAGATCCAAGAGACAAACCTGAAGCAAACAGTCCCAAAAAAGGTGCATGGATGAAACACTCTAGCTAGCGCGGCCAAGCTTATCATAGTGGTAAAAGATCTCATTTAAGTCCCCACCAAAAAAATTGGGACCCTGAAGCATATTTCTAACATTATTGACCAACTCCCAAGATCTCCATTTTATCACTCACTCCCGTCCAACCATAAAAACCCACAAAGTTCCATACAGGTTCTCGGGGCTGGCAGATTAAGACTAAAATTTGATGATTGGAGAAGTTAACCACCGAAGCATTGAAATCCTCTTTCCACATGAAACAAAGTCCTCCAGCATGACCCGACTGTCCGAATGAGAAACAATTCTGAAAACCAGCCTTCAATCAATTCCTCTCATGTCTTTACTTTCTAGAATGGTATCGGACAAAAATACCATGTTGGGGATGAACTTGGAGCGCCATTGGCAGAGCATATGAACTGACCAAGGGCTTCAAAGCCCATGACTGTTCCAACATATGATTTTCATTGCGAGAGGCGGGGATGGAACATGCCAACCTACGCCCCAGAAAATTCAAGACGAGAACCATCATTTTTCACTCTCCATCTTTTTGGGAGATGATCCTCAAGCAGCGAGGCCTCAAAACCCCGCTTGGAGCCCTAAGAATCTGGATCATGGAAAACAGATCTCATATCCCCTCTGTAAAGCCTCTTCCATTTTCGAGGAATTTTTTTGTCACGACCCGTCCCCTAGGGCCCGCATCGTGACTACCCCAAGTCCGCCTTCCATAGGTCAGGGGCTGGAGACTAGCACCAAAGACGTAATTCCCTAGAACTGGGAAGACATTGCCTTTATAAAATGTAAACACACACAACCAGAGAACAAGCGGAAGCAAACATTAAGTAAAGCAGTATAACAAGTGTACTGAAAATATAAAGGGGCTGGAAATACAAGCCCACCAGAAAGATACAGCTACAACTGAAAGAAAGTACAACTGAAGAGACAAACAACTGGAAGATGGAAGCAGCTCCTGGATCGTCCTTCGGGTTCCTACCTAAAGGGTAGGTACAGATGTCCTTCTCAGCACTCCACGTTCGTCTGTCTCCTCCGGGTACCGACTCGTCATGAGGTCCACCTCCGGGTACCGCCACGCCGAGTGTCCACCTCCGGGTACCGTCCAGTCCTCGTACACTCTGCCTTGGTCAGCGTTGTCCGTCGTCTGCATCCAACACAACGAGGTGTGGGCATAGCTCGTGCAGGGGTGACTATAACGATACTCAGTAGGGACCCCGAGACCCTCAAAGTCTCACTAAATCCAACAAAGATAAACCACAAAGAAAGATCTCAACAGATAACCTTTACTTAGGTATATTCCCATACATATACCTAAGTTATCAAGTAACTCATCTCAATCATGAGGAAAACACAAAGGTCATTGACTCAGCTCAAACCAGGATTTTCATTATCGAAACCACAACTGCTGGAGAACTCCTCCTCTGTCGAGTACAGTGGCTCTGTCGCGACTCCGAGGCGCTACTCACTAACCTTAGACTACTGAGGTACTCCTCCTGTCGAGTACCACGGGTCTGCTGCCAAACCGGGCGCTCCTCTGTTGTGGGTCTGCCGCCAAACCGGGCGCTCCCCCTAATAGCCGTCAGAGGTACTCCTCCTGTCGAGAACCGCGGGTCTGCTGCCAAACCAGGCGCTCCGTCCGCCATGGGTCTGCCGCCAAGCCGGGCGCTCCGTCCGCTGGGCTAATCGAATCACTCCGAGTCGAATCGATCAAGCAGTCGTCAGGTCTACAGGTACAAGGTCTCCGCACTCCGTATGCTCGTCTCCGGGAGGATCCGCTCCACGAGCTACTGGTCGATACTCCAAGTATCACGTAGAAGTATCACGTAGAAGTATCACGTAGAAGTATCACAAAGGACCGCCTCATCATAGGGGTCTCAACGTAACAGACGACGCGTCAATCGGACGTCCGGTCTGTGAGTTATTGGTTTCTCCGTTCCAGGGGCCCGGTTGGTTTTTAAGCTAAAACCAACCCGACCATACTCCAATTTCATCCGAATCCCACGTGGAGTATGCCAAAAGAACTGTCTCAACAAAAGGAAACCATCGTAGTTGATGACACGTCAATCGGACGTCCGGTCCTTAAGTTATAAGTGTTTCCGCTCCGAGGGCCCGGTTGGTTTCGGGTTCGAACCAACCTGGTCATACCCAAACTTCGCCGAAACCTTGAGTGTGATATACCGAAACGACCGTCTCGATCCAAGGAATCTTACGCAACTGGCGGTGCGTCAATCGGAGGTCCGTAGCTCAAGTTATGGGCGAATGACCGAAAACGGTCCGAAATGGGGGGTCTGGGCCCGGTCCGACCCGGCCCAACCCACCCTGGGTCGGCCCGAACCGTGGCCGGACGCGGCTCAGTCGCGGCGGTCCGCTTCGGCGGCACGCCGCCGCCGCCTTCCGCGGACCACCGGACGCGCTCCGGTGGTCCGTTTCGCCCACCGTCTGCGCCTAAGGTCATCTCGGGACCCGAACTCCACTGCGAAAGCTCCAAATCGCTGTTGTAGTCTCGTTTCATCATCGCCCGTCAATCCGCGCACAGACAAACAACCTGCGGAGGGTCGTCGAGTCGTGTTTGTTCGGCCCGCGCCCTCCGCGTTAGGCGTTATCAACTGGCCATAAACAAACACTTGCTTTCTTCAACGACAAGGGTATAATTTATTCAAAATAAATTATACAAACACCCTACCTCAAGGTTCACCGTTCGTTGACGATATCGCGAGAAGGCGGACGTCGGTTCGTTGACGTCGTCGCAAGGGAGGAGATGAAGGTGTCAACGATCGTTGGCGTTCATCGCTCCTGCAAAGTGGCTTCGATCCCGACTCGAGCGTCGTTTGTCGGAGATCCGTCGGAAGGAGGACCGTTCTTCGTGGAAGGATGGTATTCTTCGTTGAGAGAAGAACACCCTTCTCCATTTCTCCAAAGCTCTCTCATAAATCCTCTCAACACAACGATTGCCCCAAAGTAAAATAATAGCTCATGTTATTATTTTTATTCACACGTGTAATTCAAAATTCAAACAAATTAATTAATTAATTGAAGAGGTTGAATTCATTAATTAAAACGTGTTGACAAATAATAAAGAGAGATGGAGGGAGGTGAAGAGATCTCTTAATTAAGGGGGGTTGAATGAGGGTTAAAGGGAGGTTATGGGGAGATGAAAGGTTGGAGCTCGTGTGGGCCTCAGCTCACAAATATCCACACATGAGAAGTTATGTGGGTGTGGGCCCTACCAACAACCTCCCCCTTGTAGGATATAACTACCAGATATAAAATAAAATTGTGTTTCACAATTTTATTTATTTTATTTTAAATCCCCAAAATTAACTTCCAACCCGCATAAAACGCAACTGCGGTAAAAGTCCCCTTAAGCGAATATCGGCGCTGCGAGTTCATCGGTGTCATCGGATTTCAATTCTGAGTATCGGTTCAAAAGATATAAAAATTCGCACGTATGTTTACTGAACGTACCCGAACAAAACTTCAGAAATTGATTCCGAGCACACCGGACCTCGGAATCAAGTGCTGTCAAAAATCGCATACTCATAAAATTCCAAAGAATTTAAAAAAAAAATCTTGAAATTTCCGGGTCTTTACATTTTTCACCCGACTCCAATCCGCCAGAAGGAATGATGCCATCCCCGGACAAGGGTAAAGAAAGATCAGTATACGGGGAGAGGCTAGGGTTTAGAGGGTTAAAGAAAACCTTGTTCAGCTCATAAGGGGGCTTAGATGTATCCTCGAACCCTGATCTTGTCCATGAGAGTGGAACATCCAACTCTGAGTAGGAAAAATATTATCCAATAAGACAAAAATAAAAGGCACTGGGAGCATGATGGGGGGATGTCATTAAAGACTTAGTTGACAGACCATGGTGAGGAGATGAAGACATGCGAGGAGGATGACCTTCCAGGGATGGAGCAACATGTAGCGGTGGGAAGGGGACTATCAGCCTCACCTCTCTCGACAGAGATGAACATAATTCCACCACACCCATAGATAACAACATGTTGTCAGTAGAGAGAACCTCCGTAACCTCTTGAACATCCAATGAAGGGCACGTGAGCTGATGAATAGGATAAGATTCTAAAATCTGGCGCACATAAGCAACTAATGCATTCTGCCTAATGGAAGGTTGGCTAGGCGTCATCAAAATTAAATTCCCGACATAAGATACCTCAACATCCTAAGAGTCCTTATTAACTATCCCCTGCACAGAAAGGCCAAGAGCAGAGGGACATGGAGCCACCGAACGAGGAGAGGGTGGGCTATCTAGGGTAGTGGGGAAGCAAGGAAGACCCAACGGGATGACCGCCACCTTAGCAACCGAAGGGCCTTGGACCACCAGCCTATTGAGCATAAATCTTTCCTTCTTTCTTTCAACCTCCGAAGTGGATCTTTGCTCTGAGGGCTTAGCCCGCACATGAGCTGTATTACAACATCAAACAACCCTCCGAATCAGGTTTCTTCGTTCCACAATCTTTAACTCTGTAGACAATGGTGCAAAAAAAAACATAATGAAGAGAGTTTTTCGAATTCAAGAGACGCAGATCTTTTCATCCAAGATTTTAAAAAATAGACCTCGTATAAGAGGTTGAGAGATATCCACCATAACACAAATCTTCACATAGGTACCCCAATGGATCATATATGAATCATACCACCCCATGAATTCCCTGATATAATTGTCAATCCCGAGCATGACTTGCTCATTTGTACTAGTAAGGGGAATTCCATTAACCCTCATCTAGAAGGGGAATGGGAGAAAACCATCTCACTAATATTAAAGTCATTTGCAAAGTCATTGAGCATAATCAGATGATTATCAAGACCACGAACATCCATTCACAACTTTGATCTTATCAGACACAATGATGTACGACCCCAATGATTTGCATCATGTTTATCAGAAGACATGATGGACGATTCCGAAGATTGAAGTCCTCTGCAGAACATACTTCCAAAGTCATTTTTCCTGATCGGTAATTGAAAACTTCTCCTAAAAGTTAAGCAGATTGACTTCCATTGATGTAGAGGGAAAAGGGGAAGAGGTGAGGATGAGGATACAACCGCAAACCACGCCACAACCTCCGAGCATTCAGTGCTTTGATCACCTATGGAAAAGCCGGAAAAAAACAGAGCCAAAGATCGCAGATCGAAGATCGAAACCGTTGGAAATCGTAGAATTCTGTCGAAAGCCGTCGCAAATCCCCGATGAAAAACATCAAGAAACACCGATCAAAAACAGAGAATGAAAATCAGAAGCGACTCAGATCGCCGGTCCGAAGTCGTCGAAACCGCAAGTCGTAGATCGCAGATCGTCGGTCCGAAAGGTAAAGTAGATCACCGGTCCGAAAGGTTAAGCAGAATGCCGGTCATAGGTTAAGCAGATCGCCGGTCAGAAAATCACAAATCGTAGAATGAAATCGTCCCAAAATGTAGAAACGTAGATCGACACCTTCTTGAGACCGACGCAGATCTGTCACAGATCTTTCAAAATCAAAGAACTCGAAAGTCCCCGAAGAATCCAAATAGCTCTGATCTGTCATAAAATGCCGGTGATAACACAAGATCGCTGAAGATCAAAGGAGCTGGGACTCACCGAAGATCGCAGATCCATCGCCGATCCGTGTAGGAAAACACATATTAAGGAAGGAGGCACGACCAACCTTACCTTGAGGACTGATGGGCACCGCCTTGGTTTGGAGTTCCACACCTTGAGAACCGTTGTTCACCGCGAAAAGCCCGAGCAGGAAAGACCACCCACAACCTCGCCTTGAGAACGAAAGGGTACCCCCTCACCTTGGAGTCGGGAGTCACCGCAAACAACCAAACCAGAAAAACACAACCTCGCCTCGACAACCGAGGGATGACAAAGAAACCCTCGATAAACCTAGGCCTCTCATAGCAGAGAGACTCATATTATAATACCTTTTGAATGTATATATATAAACATTTTAAAAAAAACATATAAGGCTTTTAATATATATATGTGTGTAAGGTTTTTAATATATATATTTATATATACATATATGTATATATATTAACATGTGAATCAATATATAAAAAAGTTTTAAAAAAACATGTAAGGTTTTTGACACACACATATAAACATTTAAAAAACATATAAGGTTTCAGATATATATGTATGTATGTATGTTTGTATGTATTGATCTGATATTTATATTTATTTTAAAAAAACGTGTAAAAATATATTTGATTAATATATATATATATATCTATATATTAACATCTGAATATGTATATATAAACTTTGTACAAAAACCTATTAAATTTATTATAGTTATATGTGTGTGTGTGTGTGTGTGTTTATATAGATTTGATATGTATATTTTTTTTAAAAAGAGTCGGAATATATTTTATGTATTTATATTAATTAATAAATCATGATATATATATATATATATATATTGTAATTATTAAAAATGTAATAATAATTTAAATAAGTAATAATATTTAAAAAATTACAATAATTAATAATTAAATAGTCAATATTATTAATAAATAGTAAATATTAGTGTTAATTAGAAACTATTTTTAATAATTTTAAAATATGAGAAAATTACCATAATTTGTAATAATATGTAAAAGATAAAATATGAAATACTAGTAATTGTTAAAAATTTGTAATATTCATTATAAATTCAGTTATTAATAATAATTAATTAGTATTACTTAACAGATAATTTTATTAACCAGTAAAAATCAAAAAAAAATATTTGTAATAAATACTAATATTTTTCCAAACCTTAAAAAAATAAAAAAACTATTAAAAATTCAAAATAATTTGTTTTAATTTTGTATTAATTGAAATAATTTCTATTAATAATTTGTATAAATGTTGCGAAATAAATAAATAAATAAATAATATTAATAAATGATAAAAAATGTCATCCTCACTTGCGATGTTACCAAACACCCGATGAACACCAATGCATGGCTGAGAACAAAGTGTTTATGCTTGGTAATGAGAGAAAAACTAGTTATTTTGACTACCATTAAAGATTTCATCCCACTGATCACTCTTTTCGAAGGAACAAAAATAATTTTACAAAAGGTAGAATTGAAAGAGATGAACCTCCAATAGTGCTCTCAGGTATTCAGGTAAAATCTATTGTCTTCAAAATACCTCATGTTACTTTTGGACCAACCATAAATGAATAAAAATAAATGGTTTTGGGAGAGATCATAATTGGATAAAGTTGAGTATTTTTTGAAACCTTCCATATTGGTCTGATTTGTTGGTTTGTCACATTTAAATGTAATGCATTTTGAGAGGATTTTTTTTGATACCATATTTTACACTATGTTGGAGACACCCGGTGAGACCAAAGATAATGTAAAGGAACAATTAGATATTGACCAGATTTACAGATGTCCTGAACTTGAATTATTTGAAGATGAAAGATCACATAATTTAATGAAGCCAAAAGCAGCTTATGCACTTTTTAAAGAAATTTGTTTATTATTTTGTCAATGGATTCGAGATTTGGGGTTACCAGATGATTATGCTTCTAATTTGCCTCGCTGCATTAGAAATAGACATATTACTGGTTAAAAAAGTCATGATTGACATGTCATGATGGAAATATTATTGCTTGATGGTCTTATAGGGTTGTTGAATTCTTCAATATAGGATGTGTTAACCAAAATATCATATTTCTTCTGATATATTTTTGTGGAAACATCGTATTATGATTCATTGAGTATGCTGCAAAAGGATATCGTTTTAATTTTATGTAAATTGGAGAAAATATTCCCACCGAGTTTCTTTGACTCAATGGAACATTTAATATTTCATTTTCTGTATGAAGATAAATGTGGAGGACCGGTACAATTATGATGGATATACTCATTTGAGATATGTATACAAAGTAAAGGAAGAAAGTACGTAACAAAGTATCAATTGAAGGGTAACTTGTAGAATCATACTTACAGGAGGAAATTACAAAATTCTGTTCTTATTATTTTCAATTGGAAATCCTTCAAAACATAACTAGGTGGGCCGCAATGAGAAAAATGCCGATGATGTCACAGTCCATCAATTTTCAGTTTTTAATCATCCAGAGTTTGGTTTTGGTGCTTATCATGAATGATGGATTTCAAATGAAGAACTCCATAGAGATCATACATATGTTCGGCTGAATTGTGAATAAATGACATGATTTTTGCAATAAGTATTTTTTTAAAATTTTATCGAAGATACCTTTATTTACATTAATTGTTTTGCAGACTATACGATGACCATATAAAAAATTATAAAAATTACATATGCTGCTCTTGAAGAACGCCTTAAACAAAATTTTTCATATTAGTTTCAAAGACTTGTAAGTTAAACTGATTTTAATGGAAAAATAAACCAATTTTTTAATGATATCAATTATTAATAATTTTTAATGTCTGTGGGAAATACAACATGAAAATAAAATTGATAGTCGATTATGTCTTCTTAAAAACCCTCCATCGAAATCGGTAAAATCTCATAATGGGTATGTAGTTAATGGATTTCAATTCTATACGAACATATATGGTGACTCAAAGAAATCAATGAATTGTGGTGTTTGTTTGAAAGGATAACATCATAAAGAAAGTGAAGTTGAATTTTATGGTATGTTGGATGAAATAATTGAGTTATGTTATTTGGGACCAAATTATGTAATAATGATTAAATGTCATTGGTTTGGTACTGATTGAGGGTTGTGAGTTCATCCATGAAATGGAGTCATTAACATTAAATATAGCAGTCTTCTTGAATCAAATGAACCATTTATATTGGTACGTCAAGCACATCAAGTTTATTATTCAAATTACCATGATATTTAGAGAGATTTGAATAACTGTTGGAGTGTAATAAAAATGAAATCATGTGATAATTAGTTTATTGAAAATGAAAATGGTTATGTGGAAGTGAAACATATTGAATTTTTTCAAGAAACATCCCAAAATACATCTCTTACCTGATGAGATACAAATATTGATGATGAAACCCCCCAATTAAGGGTCGATGATATAGATAATGTTGATAAAGTAATAAAGGACGATGAAACTGAAAGTCGTATGAAAGTTAACGATACTGAAGATGAGGATGGAGTTATTTTCCTCAATGAAAATGATAAAGAAGATGAAAATTGATGTATTATATTCATGAATTTATTAGTTTTTATGTTTTATATTTTTATTAACAATTATTTACAAGTAATATTGTTTGTTTCATATGGTTGGACCCGATGAACTATTTTGTTCCTTCATTATGCCATTATTTATTAGTTTTTTTATATTTGATATTTGTTTTAACATTTATTGATAAGTAAGAATATTAAATTCTGCATGATATTTTTTAGTTTTTTATATTTGATATCCATATTAATGATTTCTTGCAGGTAATATTATTATATTATGGTATTTATTAGTTTTTTTTATATTTTATGTCTATATTAAAAATTTGTTACAGGTAAGATTACTTATTTAAGATAACTAGAGATAATCCCAATGATCTATTTTGTTCTCTCGCTAATTCCATATTTCCTACTAATGAGCCCGATTCATTTGATCCACAGGATAATGTGCTTATTATGAGGGGGCGTACTCTTGCTCGATTGATGATTCTAGTCCCTATTCTAGAGAGACACCCATCTGTTGATTTTGATCACTTTTTATGGATGTATGATTATTTGTTTAACATATTTATTTTATATTAACATTTTTTTTATTAATTTTGAGTAATAATATTCTGATTATTTGTGTGTTCAATATTTTTTTTTCTCATTTAACTGTTGGGAATGCTGATGTGATTCTAAGAAAGTGTTTTTCTGAGCCATGGGTGTCATGGGAATAGGTTCCCATCACCGTACGCCAGCAGATATCCGACCACTGGATTTTACGATATTAAATAATATATAATTTTTTAAATTTAACTAATTACTCACATATTGTTTTTAATTGTCCTACAAAATTTATTTTCTCAGATTGCAGATATCCTAAGATATCCTATTCGGGAGGCATGTAGGATTTTTATACGTGAGTATTTTCATTAGTTTTAACAAAAACTCAAAATGCGAGCTATGGATAAAGATTAGGATACTATTTTTGACTAGTCTTGTGTCTCCCATTTACCTGACTATATCTCAATCCAAACATGGGATAGATTGTGCTCCTACTGGCTAGGAGAGAATTTTAAATGGAGATCATCATCTGGAAATCATAGTCGGGGGAGGTACGAGGTCACACATAGGGCCTGAAGTCATACATTTGGCATACATCGACAACATATGGTAAGTGATATTATTTATTAATGTGTATATAATTTAACTATACAATATTTGTTATATTATACAAGCTGTTACAGGACCATATATTACAGAGTTTGAATTTTATAAGAAGATGCATATTGATCCCTGTACAGAAGAAACTATAGGTGTTTGACAATGCCATATTGTAGTTAGTATTTTTTTTAAAAATTCATGAATATTAATTTTATTTTTATTCTAATTTATAATTATATTTGAAGGAAATGTATGGGACTGCGAATTCTCATTCTTGAGAGATTCAAACAAAGAGTGAAGAAAATGCCACTAGTGATTCAAGTTTCGATGAAGGGGCCAGGATATAGGAGAATTTTTATGGTATCGAGAAAGGTCGAGTGATCGGTATTGGTTCCCAACTGACACTTATGAGTTATTATGGTACTTCTACGATGTCATCAGTGAGCTCTAAGGGAGATTGTGGAGAGTATTCGTTGATGTCGTCGTTCGATGCACAGTATGAGGAGAGGTTGGAAGATCAGGATGAGATGATACATTGGATGCAAATAGAGGGAGGAGGAGCATGAGCAGTAAGGTTAGAGAGATGATCAAATATTAGATTATATGCGATGGATTGCACTTGGCATTGGTATGAAGTTTTCTTCCCCTAATCCTTCGAGTGATCCTCCTCCACCTAACACCAGTTGATAATTTGTGAAGTTTTATGAATGTTTTTTAATTTGGGGTGAAAACCATATTTTGTTTGAAATGATGTATTACTTTTATTTTGGTTTTAATTCTTTTAAATTATTTCTATTTTTTTCAATTATTTTTATTTTTTATTTTTTTATTTTTTGTTAATTTTTTTAATTATTTGTAATTTTTTAATTTTTTAATTTTGTTAAAAATTAGAAATTATTTTTTTTATTTTAATTAATTTTTTTAATTTTTTTAATTATTTTTATTTATTAACTATTTATTAATTCTTTTAATTTATTTTGATTATTTTTGATTATTTAAAAATATTTTTAATTATTTAAAATTTTGGTATTTTTTAAGATATCAGTATTTCCATAGATGAATAGTCCATCACAAATATTATCAATTACGACGGACTGTTGCAATTGAGCATTTTAAAAAATGCGAGCTTCGATTGCGATGGTTTTTTCATCCGTCACAGTTAATAACTATTTGTGACAATCCATCGCAAATAACTACATTTGCGATGCCATTTTTTGTAATGGTGCATTAGTGACGAACTCCCGTCGTAAATGATTTTTTGTGACGAACGTCCGTCGTAAAAGTGTCATCACAAAAACCGAAAACTCTAGTCGTGATAGGTATATATATATATATTAATGCATTTTATAAGGTAAATAAAATGAATAATATTTTATTTTAAATAAAATTAATTAATAAATATTTATTTTCACATAGTTTATATATTTAAAAATAAATTATTATGCAAATATGTTTAAATATATATTTATACAATCGATTTATTATATGTAAATATATGAAAATATGCATATTTTTTTATAAATAACTCTAAAATATGAAAAATGATAAAATTTGAATACCATAATATCCACATGAAGGTAAGCTTATGTAATGACTCGAATTTTCCTAGTTTTATTTTTAGAAAATTTCTTGGAAAATTCCAATACCAGATGCTATGACGGCGTGCGATTTCTAGGTCTGGTGTGCCCAGAATGGTTCGAGAAAAATGTTAAGTTTTTAATAGCACACATGAGTGGTTTTCCTAAAGAAGTGGAATAACTATTAAATAGGCGCTCAGATCAAAAATCTGAGGGTACCGTTGCGTTCAACATGGCAGGTTTACCCCAGACGCGACTTAACTTTTTTCGGCGCGTGTTTCTAGTGAGAAAACCTGAAAAGGATCTAATCATAAATAAAATAATTAAACAAAACTATTTTATTTTCAAATATTAATAATTCATGAACAATGACTTGTATGGGAAATCTGAGACCACTTTTGAGTTCATAATGTGGCGTTTTCCTTATGCGGGGCCTAACATCGACCGACACGGGTCAACTGTGAAAATTAATTTTTGGATGATTTAAAGAAGAATAAAATAAACGTAAAGAAGTTTATTTCATTTATTTTTAATCATTTTTCAGTGACGAGTCACCCCATTTCATTTTGTAAATGAAACAGCAAGGCGACGCCGCAACACTGCAACGGGTCGATGCGTTTTCTTTTCTCCCAAATTAAACAAGAATTCAGGGTTAATGCATAATTGTGGAATTCCATGGAAACTCTAGAAAAAGGCGTTGGTGGTTCCATCCCATTGGAAAACAAAAAATGACGATGAACATTGTCTAATCACAGATTAGGGACCACAGATTATGAATCGAGGATCAAGGATCGATGAGATGACGAATCATGATGACTCTCAATGGATCCCCAACGATGATTGAACCCCGACGTCGACCGATCCAAACTCCAGGTAGGGTGTTTGTTTTAATCTTTTTTCCTTCCCCATTATTTATCACTATGAAAAACGTGGATTAATCTACCAATGGATTAATCCATGGGTCATGCGTATTGTTGGTTGGATTTTACCTTGCGTGGTTAATTAGGGATTGTTTATCTGATATTGATTATCCTTTGTTGTGGATTTTTGTTAACTGTTATAACGACAACAAACCACGATCGACACAAACATCGATCAAGGTTTTTTCCTCTTTGTTGGTTCATGCCTTTCTCCCTATGTTCTCTATTCTTCGTGGGCGTTCTTCTTTTGGCCTGTGACTTAACAATTCGCAATCGATCGATTGTTGCACAACTGATTCTTGGCACAATGATCCGATATCACAGACCTGGGATGGATGCGGTATGAGGGAGGTGCGATGACGATGGTGGAAGATGGATTGAAGCGGCGTAGGAGATATCATCACTCAAACGTATTTTCACCGGGATGGATCATGGTAAGGATCCGGCCCCACGACAGTGAAAGTGGTGACCCAAGGATCACGGAACATCTTTCAGATCAATAATCGGATCACCGTAGTGAATTTTGTGGCCCGCTGAAGGGGTCACCAACATGACAGAGCCGACGATCGACAAGAAGGTGGTTGTGGGAGCCCTCGGAGTATTATGCGGGGATGGTGGGATACAGTGACGTCCGTGTTGACCGACCACACATGGTCGAGCCATGTGTGGGATTGACGGTCCGCGTGAGTGGTCCAGGATGGACGGGGGCGACGCACCCCTATACTTAGGGTGACGTGGCATGAAGTCGGGACGTGTGCTTGAGGAGGTCAACCCACACAATGCGGGCTGGATCAACAGAATCGGGTTGCAGAGGGGCCCATCGGGCCGGGCCAGATCGAGCCATGATCATCCCTTTTTCAGAAAAATGGGCATATCTTTCAAATGGAGCATCTTTTTGATGATTTATCTAAGACATCAGAACCCTTGTAATGAGGAGGTGATTTTGAGATGGCTTGGTGGGTTTTTCTATGGACCAGCATGGTCTGGTATCATTCTCTTTATCTTTCCTATGAGGGATTGATGTAGGATCTCGATCCCATCATAGAGGGTGACAATAGATATTGAGATCATACCCCTAGTATTTACTATGAATGTTCGATGCAGGATCCCATTCTTGTCATAGAGGAAGACCCATGTTCAGAAGTGAGTTGTTTCAGCCCGACTTCGACAGTGACTTAGTGGGATGTGGCGTGTATCGCATCGAGAGGCCCGGTCGATCCTCAATTCTCTTCGTGGTACCTTAGATAGGGGTTTTTTAGAAGGTGTGGCCAATATTTACACTAGAACCTATCTCTAATATAGGATGATGTTTCCAGTAGGGCTAGGATTCCCCTAGTGAGCCATGGTCCTAGGACCCCTATTTGTGTATCGAGATTAGATTATTTCCTTCGTGACTTGACCTGACTAGTGTGCTTGGGGTAGTTCTCAATGTGTTCTCTTTGGTCGAGGCCCAAATTAGAGGGAACTATTTGTGAGGGTCTTCAATGAATTCATAGCTCGAGGAGTGAGTTCTCTCGGAATGAGCATGCCTTGAGCAGAATCTTGTACCAAGGATTGGTTGTGATATCAAGACTCCTTGTCTGAGCGAGACCAGACATCTCAGGGAAAATTTGTGATGTATCGAGACCAGATGTTCTCTTAGATACTTTTGGTAGACTAGTTCTATGTGCTTACTATCAAATAACCCAAAGAGTGATATCTATTGAATCGAGCATGCCATGTGAGGGACCACATGGATGACAATGGATAAGACCCTGAATCTTGGAATCCTTTACGAGTATACCTGGATGTTCTTATTATATGTGTTTTTGACACATTATTGTGTTGAGCTAACTATATCTTCTTAGTGGTGTTTCTTTTGTGGTCTTTTACTTTGTGTTTTATGGTGGCCTACTAAGTATTGATTCACTCACCCTTATATGGGATTTTCCAGCAAGTGTCGTGTCTTGTGCAGACGATCAACACTTTGATGAAGTACTTGGTGGACCCGGTCTAGGTGGTGCTTAGAGTGACCTGACAGACGAGGTGTTCTTTTGCGGATTCAAACAGCTGTTTCTATACCTAGCCTTTAGGTAGGGTTTTCTACAGAGGAGTTCCAGAGACTTAAACTTTACTTTTCCTTTTTTTGGGCTTGTATTCTAGCCCTGTTTACCTTCAGTTTTCTACTATCACACCTTATATTTGTTTATACAGTGTTTTCACTTTCCAGCATCTGTGTCTTGGTGTTGTGTGCTTGTGTACTAGTGCTTAGAAAAATACCTCCCATTTGTTTGGGATATACCTACTCAGAGGTAGTCACCAGCCCTGTCCTATAAAAGGTAGGATTGGGGTAGTCATGACATGATCCCCGAGGGATGGTTCATGACAGAGTGGTATTGGATGGGGCCAGTTCTACCTCAAGAACCCATAGTCTATGAGGTTGGTTTGGGGAAACAATGTTAACTGTTTCGAGTTTCTTTTTCAGGTCAGGGAATTCAGTGTTGGTGCGGTGGATAACATATCCATAAAATAGGACCCTGAATTTTTCTTTTCGACTCGATACATGAAAACACTAGTTGTAGAAAAAAAATGATGGTACATAAATCCTATAGGAATGGGTTGTGTTTTCTATGTCCTTTTTGAGTCAGTTTACCAGGTATATTCTATTAATTATGGTACATCTTGTTTTATTTCAGGATGCTTCCACACAGGCAGCCAGTCAGGATTCCACAAAATGATCACGGAGATGATCCGTGAGGTGATGAGATATCGGTACATAGATTTATACTAGAGACAACATATAGAATCCTGCCTTTTTATTACATAACGTTTCATTACATTTTACAAATAGAGGATCTTTAAAGTCTAGTGTCTTAGAAATCAGGAACATAAAACATGAGAACAACATAAAAAATTCTTCTAAACCAATTGTAAGGATTCTTCATTGTTCATCCTAAGTTCATTACATCATCTCATAATCTGGGAGCATACATCAAAGTAAAGGGTGAGCAGAAGGCCCAGTAAGGGAAACAAGCGAAACATTTTACATGTGAACTTGAGATACATCAATAAAGTCATGATAAATAACTTTAAGGCATGAGAAAGAGATCATGAGGCATATCATAATAAAAATAACGTGTTTCATAACTTGAATATGTGGCTACAACATTTAACATAGAAAATCATTTCCCTATCACCAAGGTCCATCCCCAAGGTGTCATTAAAAATTTACCAAGGTTATTCACCAAGGTATCGTTAAAATGGTCATTTCTAGAGATTAAGTCTTTACCTAATGCATTGGAGCGCTATCAGGGCGCACCCTTAATTTTTATTTATTATCATGTGAGCCACATATATCATCATCAAAAATTTCATAAATAACCCATATAGAATAAAAGAAATGGGTTTCATTTCATAATCATAACGTTTTAAAAACTGCTTTAAAGACATGATCTTTATGTCACTTTAAACCCACGGAAAAAGGAAAGTGGGTTTCATGTATGTAAATCCCAGAATTAAAATAGAAAATTTTTATATATATGTGAATAACCCTATAGAAGAAATATCTTTGATCATTAACTTAATAAAATAAAAGAATTTGAGAAAAAGAGAGAGACATTTTGAGACGAAAATTCTGTAGCATAACGACTATGTTACAGGGCTTTAGAAAATATTGAAAAGAGAGGGGACATGGGTCACCCACTCATAAATGATCCATAAAATAGTATATGGACAAAATATAAATGATATAAGAACATATTAATGAAATTTTAAATACATACCATATGAAATAAAAAACATGGAAGGAAGACAAAATTAAGATTTCTCTTATGAAAATTCAGCAGCCTAACGACGTCACTTAAAACTTCAAAAAATGAATCGATGAGATCAAATAGGGTCTCTCATCATATGAACATAAAATAAAATTATTATGGATATAGATATCATACCCCAACATAATAAAAAGGAACATGAAATACTTGACATGAAAATAGAACTTGAAAATGAGAAGGGTGAAAGAATCCCTTACAAAAATTCGGTAGCCTAACGGCGCCACTTAAACATTCTTAAAATGAATTGATGAGAGAAAGAGGGGGTCTATCATCACATGAACATGAAAATAAAATTAGGATGAATATAAAATAATATCCCCAACATAAGAATATGGAGATTAAAATAAATGACATAAAGGAGAATACATGAAAAGAAAGAGAGAGGTAGGACCCCTTACCTTGAAGAGTAACTTCAAAAGTGTGAAGGTCAGGACCTTGGGAGGATTGAGGGAACCTTGGGAGGACTCCTTGGGAGGTAAAGAGACCATAAATTCGTTGGGGAGGATTTTGAAATGAAATTAATGATGGAAAGTCTTGGTATTTATAGGAGAAGTGAGGGGACAAAGCATTAATTGCCAAGGGACACCTCATCGGTGGTATTAGCGAAACCATGGGCTTGACCATGGTATTTTCCCATGGTATTGGCCACTTGGGACGCCTCATACATTATCTTACTATTCATAATTTGTCCATAATTGTTGAATAATTAATACATCCTTAATGATGTCATTAAACACCCGAAACTCAAAAACTATATTTTCACTATTCACCGAAAATTCAACTTTCTCAGAAAAAACCCAAAATTTCACCTTAACCAAATATCGATGCTCTGATTTCAAAATTGAATTCCATTTTATTAGAATAATTTTTTAAATATTTTTAATTTAATTTTTAAATAAAAACACCATTCACTAAAAATTCAACTGTTTTAGAAAAATCCCAAAAATTCACCTTAACCAAATATCGATGCTCTGATTTCAAAAATGAACTCCATTTTATGAAAATAATTTTCTAAATATTTTTAATTTAATTTATAAATAAAAATCACTATTCACCTGAAAAAACTAATACTTAACCAATAATTTCCGAAACTGTTATTTACCTATTTTATTGAATCACATTACTTAATCAAGGTACCTAAATTATATTAATACTTTCTTTAAGTGAGATTACTAATCCATTTGGTCACATTACTAATCCTAAGTGTAAAATCACTATTCATAATTTACTATTCATCAAAAATCAAGTTGATCTTATTAGACTCTAAATTTCACACTGAACACAACTGTAGAAGACCATTTTTTGAAAATCATTACACATTTTTAATTATTTAAGGTTTACATAAATATTTTTAAAATATCCTTTTTCTAAAATTCATCAATAATATGCATACTATATTTATCCGGACATTTGAAAATTCAAAAACTTCATCATAAGAAGAAATCAAAATTTTTATTTAAATCAAAGGATTACACAAGGAAGTTACAGTCTCATTACATAACCCCTTATAACACTAACATAGGACCTAAGAGTAAGGTGTTCTAGGGTGATAGAATCTTGGGGCGGATTGGCCAAAATTGCATGAGTAATGATTTTTATTAGCTTGAACTTCTCACAAAGGCGATTCCGTTCCAGTTTCACACGATGAAGTTCGGCTTGGGTTTGGTCCAAAGCAAAGCCCAAAGGTGCTAACTCCTTCTCGAGTTCTGTCAGATGGGCTTAGATCGGCCCGAGACTACTGGATGGGGCCATCAATTCTTCTTTCTATATTAATTAATCAAGATCACTTGTATTTATAGAAAATAATCTTAACATTTAGTTTCCAATGGTCTTATTTTAATTATACTCATTTTATTAAATGAAATAGTTTTGTTGAGTATAAAATAAAATAGCACACAAAGTTAGGAAAAAAAATTTATTCAAAATTTCGAGTTGTTACACAACACCTCCAGGTGGTGTGTCAGTTATTCCACCACTTGTATAGTAGCACATGGTACTCATAGTACCAAAAGATGAGATGCGTAGGATGAGTTCACTTCACGAGTTTCAGTGATTGAGACCCCTCAGGTTCTAAGGTGAGCCTGACTCTTAGATGGCTGGGGACTAGCTTGTGGTGGTGACTGAGTTTTCCACCCATTCAAGACACTATTATATTAAGTGGTGGTCCTGACAGTTATCCTTATACATGGCTCAGCGGGGTGATGGTGGGGTTTAGATTACCCGATCATATGATGAGTTGAATCTTTCATGGATAGAGTTTTAGAGCCTTTCTCAGAGAAGAATATATCACCATAAAAGCTAAGGTTTATGCATGCCCAAGATATTCTACAGTTACGGTAGGATGACATGTCAGTATCTGAGTATTCATTGAGGTATACCAACCTTCCGAGGTACTCAATGTATATGATACATGACTAGTGATTCAGGGCTCAGACCTTTGAGCAAGGTGTTCTTGGGGGCATCCAAGCCAGCGTTATTCCTCTGTTCATTACTACTTATGCTAGGGTCCTAGACCGAACCTTTTTGGTTGAAAGTCCTTTGGATGAGTAGATATATCCAGTGGATGTCAGCAGTGGGAAAGTAGAAGCATAGACCTTAAGGGTAGGAAGCTGACGTCAGTCTTAGAGACTTGGATGTGTGAGATGTTCTGAGAGGGGGTCCCATGATAGGATATATAGAGATCTGGGCTCATAAGGTTTTTCTAGTCATCCTAGAGAGAGGAAATTATTTTCATGAGATGACAAGGGACATATCACTAGATATTATCTATCCCATTGTGCTACTAAAAGGGAAATGGTTGATGGGTCACTGAGGTAGAGATAGTGATATGAATAGATGGATATGCAGGGAAAAAGGCATGGAAGAGGAGTTGGGAGAGCAGTCGGAGGTGGTATACATTTCGACATGTTACCACCACCATCCACATGTGGTCCACACCAGGCTTAGGGAGCTGGAGTATAGGGGAAGGGGTAGCTACATGTGGTTAATTTATATGACCCAAGGGCTCCAAGAATGATTTGAGGTATGATTTTTGTCTACTTTTAGTTGTCATATTAATAGACACAGGTGATAATTATTCTTTCTTATCACTGATCTTGTTCGATACCTAGAGTTTCTGGTTAAACCATTGACTTAAACCTTACCAGTAGAGATACCTATGGGAGGAGACTCGATAATCACACTTATACTGATAGAGTGATCTGACCCTTGATGTGAGTGTTTCAGTTGGAACCTATTGGTGGAAGCGTCGAGGCCTTATGAAATCATTCTTGGTATGGATTGGTTATTGACAGTCCATGCCTAGATTGAATGTTTTAGGAAAAAGGGTGTGGTATGTCTACAGCGATGGAATGAGGTTTTCCTTGATTGGCCAAAAAGGATACCTAGGCAGTAGGAGATAGACTCATGTGTAGGAGAGTTAAACCTATCACTCTTGAGTCGGCTAGCCTTACCCTTGAGGCAGTGAATGTTATGAGTTTTCAGTTCCCAGCAGTAGTGTTTGAGTACGAGGACGTCTTTATACAAGATGTTTCCAAGTTTACCTCCTTGCATGAAGATAGACTTCTACATTTTTTTCTACACTTTGAGATGGAACCAATATCAACATCAGTATATCGGATGGATTTCGTAGAGCTTCACGAGTTGAGGGTGCAGGTGGAGGACCTGCAGAGGAAGGGCTTAGTAAGGCCCAATGTTTGAGGTTATGTGTGGATTACCGGAACTTTAACCAAGTGACCAAGGAGAATGTGTATCCACTACCAAAGGGTCGATGAAAACTTTGATCAGTTGAAAGAGGAACCCATTCGCGTGGATAGAAAGGTACCCACAGGCTTTTCAGTAGTTAAGACAAAGTTTGATGAACACCCCAATCTTGAGTTTTACAGAGGAGGGAGTCGAGCACATAGTTTTCTGAGATGAATCTAGGAACATAATTGGTTGTTTCCTGATATAGAGGAAAGAATTGATTGCCTATGGTTCATGTCAGTTGAGACCACATGAGAAGAACTACGTGACCCACAATATTTATTTGGAAATGGTAGTCTTCACATTGAAGATGTGGAGATACTTCCTGATGGGTGGGCAGTTTATTGTCTACTCAGACTATAAGAGTATCAAGTATATCTTATCTCAGTTTGTTGTAAACATGAGTCAGAGACATTGGCTAGAGTTCCTCCTGGACTATGAATAGAAGAGATTCTATACTCCTGGAAAGGGAAACATGGTAGCTAATTCTCTTAGTAGAAGATCTAGTTCATAGTTATTGAACAAGGTAACAGAGCAGTTGGCCTCATTACGGTTATTCTTAGTGGATAGAGATGATACAGCTTACCTCCTGTTGGTGGTTGTTAACCGTCTAATCTTATAGTGAGTCAGCGAGGCATGGCTTAATGATACCGATGATGAGACTTTACATGATCATTTTTCTATGGGGAATACCCCTTATGGATATTCTAAAGGTGGGGAGCATGTCATCCCTTACATAGGATGCACAGTAGTAGCATTGGATGCTTATAGTGGAGAGATACATCAGGATATGCATGTGGGTGTCAAGGAGAACACCAGGGATGACATAATAGGTTGAAGTTGGGGTTACCTATTGATATAAAATCTAAGGTCTTGTTTAAATTAGTTTTTTGGTTTGTCAACCCACTATGTCGATCCCATGTGCTTGGAAGGGGTTACTCTTTTCTTCCTCAGGGTACCAAGAAGGGAGTGAGAAAGTATATCGATAGACATCATGATGGGTTTACCATGAAAATTTAAGGGACACAATACCATCTAGGTGATCATTGACTAACTCACCAATTTAGATACTTCTTATCTTTTTGGGAGCAAAGTTCAGTGGAGAGCTTGTGATGCCCCTAAGTGAAGGAGATAACTAGAATCCATGGAATCACATATATGATAGTTTCTAATCGGGATGCTTTCTTTGCATCCTGGTCATGGAGATTGAGGATTGGAATGAGAGGACCCTCTGTGGGTAGTCTATTTTTTTAGTGTGTCCCCGGTGACAACACGAGAATCTCTAGAAGAGAACATAGGAGCGGAGGGAAAAATTTTGTGATTGTACCCTCATCTGTTTGGGTATCCCTTAGTTTGGATTTTGGGGATGAAAATCCTTATGGTGGGGAGAATGTAATGACTTGAATTTTCTCAGTTTTATTTTTGGAAATTTTTTGGAAAAATTCCGAGACTAGGCGTTGAGATGACGTGCGATTTTGAGGCTCAGTGTGCACGGAATGGTTCAAAGAAAAATGTTAAGCTTTTAATAGTGCATGTGAGTTGTTTTCCTGAAGAAGTGGAATAACTTTTAAACAGGTGACTAGATCAAAAATATGGGGGCACCTTTGCATTTAGGATGGAAGGTTTACTCTAGGTGTAGCTTAGCTTTAGTCAATGTGGGTCTCCAGTAAGAAAACCTGAAAAGGATGTAACCATAAATAAAATAATTAAATTAAATTATTTTATTTTAAAATCTTAATAACACATGAACGATGACTCAGATTGGAAATCCAAGACCACCATTGAGTTTTCAATGTGGCTTTTTTCATAGGCGGGACCTAACATCGACCGACATGGGTCGACTACAAATGTTAATTTTTGGACATTTTAAAGAAGAATAAAATAAACTTAAAGAATTTTATTTCATTTCTTTTTAAACATTTCATAGTGATGTTGTGATGCAGTGATTCTACGACACAATGACGAGTCATCTCATTTTGTTTCTTAAATGAAACAACGTGGTGACGCTGCAACGCTGCAACGAGACAATGCATTTTATTTTCTCCCTAATTAAATAGGAATTCATGGTCAACGCATAACCCTATAATTCCCTAGAAACTCTGGAGAAAGGCATTGGAAGTTCCCTCACATTGGTGAATGAAAAACAATAACGAATGCTGGTGGATTGCAGATCACAGAAAAAGATCACAGATCACATATTGAGGATCAAGGATCAACGAGAAAACATATTGGGAGGACTCTCAATAGATCTCCAATGATAATTGAACCCCAACTTCGACCGATCCAAACTCTTGGTAGGGTGTGAGTTTTAATTTGTTTTCCTTCCCCGTTATTTGTCACTATGATGAACATGGATTAATCGACCAACGGATGAATCCATGGGTAGTGCGTATTGCGGGTTTGGTTTTACCTTGCGGGGTTTATTGAGGATTGTTTATCTGATATTGATTATCCTTTTTTGGGGATTTTCGTTAACCATTCTAATGGTAACAAACCACAATCAACCCGAACTTCAATCAAGGTTCATTCCTCTTTGTTGGTTCATGACTTTGTCCCTCCATTATTCATTCATCATAGGAATTATTCGTTTGGCCTATAACTCGACAATTAGAAATCAATCGATCATTGCACAAATAATTCATGGCAGAACTATCTAATATTGTGGACCTAGGATGGATGCAGTATGACAGAGGTGCAATGATGATAGTGGGAGATGGATCAAAACCGTATGAGAGATATTGTTTCTCGAATTTCTTTGAATTAGGATGGATTATGGCATGTATATAATCCCACGACAGTGAAGGTGAGGACCCAAGGATCATAGAACATCTTTCAAATCAGTAATTGGAGCACCGAAGCAAATCTTATGGCCCACGGAAGGGGTCACCGGTGCGGTGGCGGCCGATGGTGGCACGTGGTGTCGGCTGCATTGACTAATAGCATGCGGTCGAGCAACATGTAGGATTTCTGGTCTACGTGAGAGGACCTGGATGGATGGGAGATATGCACCCCTGTGCTCGGGGGTGATGTGACACGTGGCTGGGCCATGTGCTGAAGGAAGTCGACCCATGCGACGTAGGTCGGATAGGAAAAACTGGGCCACCGAGCAGCCCGGTGAGCTGGGTCTAACGACCCAGTCAACCGGGCCTAATGGGCTAGGCTGGACTTGGTCTAGTGGGTCAAACTGAGTTGGGTCATCTGACCTAGGTTGGGTTGGGTTAGATCGGACCCGACTCGGACCCAGATCATCCCTTTTTCAAAAAAATGGGAGTATATTTCAAAAGGAGAATCTGTTTGATGAGTCGTCTGCAACATCATGTCCCTTATGATGAGGTGGTTCTTTTGAGATGGCTTGGTGGGTTTTTAGTTGGACCAGTAGAGGCTGGTAGCGTTCCATTTTTCTTTCCTATAAGGGACCGATGCAGGATCCTGATCCTGTCATAGAGGGTGACAGTAGAGATTGAGATCATACACGTGGTCTTTCCTATTAAGGTTCAATGAAGGATCCCTTTCCTATTATAGAGGATGAACTGTGTCCTAAAGTGAGTTGTCACAGCCTGACATTAATAGTGACTCAGCGGGCTGGAGCGTGTATCGCACCGAGAGGCCTAGTCAATCCTCACTTCTCTTTGTGGTACCTTAGATAGGGGTTGTGAAGAAGGTTTGACAAATATTTATGCAGGCACATATCCCCAATCTAGGATGATGTTTCCAGTAGGGCCAAGAATCCCTCAGTGAGCCCTGGGTGCATGAACCCCTATATGTGTATCGAGAGTAGATTCTTTTCTTCATCACTTAACCTAAACAACGTGCTTCAGGTAGTTCTCACTGTTTTCTCTTTGGGTAGGGCCCAAATTAGTGGGACCTCTTTGAGAGGGTCTCTAATGAATTCATAGCTTGAGGAGTGAGTTCTCTATGAACGAGCATGCCTTGAGTAGAATCCTTTACCAATGATTGGTTGTGATATCAAGAATCCTTGTTTTAGAAAGATCAGATGTCTCAAGAAAAATTCATGTTGTATCGAGACCAAATGTTCTCTCAAATACTTTGGGTAGACTAGTTCTATGTGTTTACTATCAGATAGCTCGAGGAGTGAGATATCTCAGATCAGGCATGCTACGAGTGAGACCATATGGCTAGTAGTGGATGAGACCTTGAGTCTTGGAATCCTTTATGAGTATACCTGTATGTTATTGTCATATGTGTTTTTGAAACATACCTGTGTTGAACTGACTGTATCTTCTTAGTGGTGTTTCAATTGTGGTCTTTTAATTTTTGTTTTGGGGTGCACTACTGAGTATTGTTTTACTCACCCTTGCACGTGATTTGCCCACACGTGTCGTGTTGTGTCTTGTGCAGATGATCAGTGCTTTGATAGAGTCCTTGGTGAACTAGGTCTAGGTGGTTCTTAGAATGACCCAACATATGAGGTGTGCTTCGGCGGCTTCAGACAACTATTTATGTACCTACCCTTTCGGTAGGGTTTTTTGTGGAGGATTCCTAGAGACTTTTACTTTACTTTTACTTTTGTTGGGCTTATATTCTAGCCTTGTTTACCTTCAGTTTTCTACCATTGTACTTTTGTTTGTTTACATAGTGTTTTCACTTTCCAGCATCTGTGTCTTGGAGTTGTGTGCGTGTGTACAAGTACTTAGGGAAATGCCTCCCATTTGTTTAGGATATGCTTACTCAAGGCCAGTCGCCAACACATAGCCTATAGGAGGCAGGCTTGGGGTAGTCATGACCTAGGCCCCGAGGGACTAGTTGTCACATCCTCTATTATGAATTCAGTCTCCACTAAAAAAAATACAAGAAGACCCACTTAAACAAGGTAAAAATTCCATCGAATGTTAAAAATTTATGGCACCCTGACAAAAAATTCAGTTTTGGAGGACTTACAGACCTTTTTTGACCATGAAGAAACACTAATTAGGGATCCCCAATTTTATTATCATAGATCTTTTTAGACATTTCAATTCTATATGTGGTATAGCCCAAATAGATAGCTAAATCAAAATTTATGGCCGATTGAAGTTCAAGTCATGTTTTCAACTTATTTTAGATCGTTCATTAATTTATTGAAAATTTTATCATCAATTTTTTATTAAGTGGTTATAAATAAATTATAATTAGAAAATTTTTAATTAATATTATCTTATTATTATTTTATAAACCATTTTTTACTAAATATATTTTATACTAAGTATAATTAAATAAAAAATATTATATAAATTATATTTAACAAAATATATTATATTTATATAAATATAAATATATATATATATGATATTTAATAACATATTTTTTTTATGAAATATAACTTTTAGAAATGCTAAAAAATGATGATGAAAGCGACATTTATAAGTGCTAAAACAAAACTGGAAAAAGGGATGCTTTTATAATTACCTTTTTATCACTAATAAAGGTACCCTTTATCAATGATTTTGAATATCTTTGATAAAGTACTACTACAAAACCTACTGTTAACGGCGTTGAAATTTATTAGCACTAGTGAAATGCAATGATAAATTCCATCTTTATCAGTGCTAAAATAAGCACAGATAAAAGGGAACCTTTATCAGTGCTTTAGTTTAGCATTGATAAAGGTTTCCCTTTATCAACACTTTATTTTTAGTGCTGATAAAGGGTACCCTTTACCAGCACTTTTGTTTAGTGCTAATAAAGAGTCCTTTATCAGCTCTTTTTTAGTGCTGATAAAGGTCCTTAATAAAATGAAATAATTAAAGAAATAAAAATAAAAAATTTAACAAATTAATTAATTAAATAATTATTGTTAAAAATGAATAAAATGAATAAAATGAATAAAATGAATAAAATGAATAAAATGAATAAAATGAATAAAATGAATAAAATGAATAAAATGAATAAAATGAATATACATATATATAAATTTTAAAAAATTAATAAATAGTACATATTAAATATATAGATTTGTAAAATGAATAAAATGAAATAATTAAACAAAAAAAATTTAAAATGAGTAAATTTTGAAAAATATTAAACATTTTATTAATTAAATAATTATTGATAAAAATTAATAAATTTAATATACATATATATAGATTATAAATATTAATAAATTGTATAAATTATATATAGTATATAAAATGAATAAATTTTAATAACTAAACAAAAAATTAAAAATGAATAAATTACAAAATTATTTAAAAATATATCAATGAAAGAATTATTAATAAAAATGGTTAAGTATAATATATATATATATATATTAATTATAAATATTAATAAATAATATATATTAAATATAAATATATATAAAATGAATAAAATGTTAATTAAAAACATATTAATGTCTTAGTCATTTTTTATGTTGTTTGATTTTTCAATTTAACACATATCAAACGTCATGTGTTATATTGATTTCACATACATACATACATACATACATATATATATATATATATATGTAATTAATACATTTTTATATAAAAATGCACACACAAATATATAGAAACACACACACCTAATATTTATGTCATTTATTCATATTTTAGTATATTTTATAATTTTATTATAACATGATACATTAAATATATTATGTTTTTAATTAGTCAATTGTATTTATATATTTTTAATACTATTACAGTTAGGGTACTCATTTTGAATTGTTTAATTTCACTCATTTTTTAAATGCATGTATTTAAGATTATATATCCACTAATAATGTTAAATATATATTTGTAAATAAATATTTATAAATAAATATATTTATAAATGTATATTTACTATATTTATAAATTTATAAATTTATAACTATTATAAATAAATAATAATAATTTTTTAAATAAGTATTTATATAATTATAAATAAATAATTATATATATTTAAATAAATATAAAATTATAATAAATTTATTTAAATAATTATAATTATAAATCCTCTATTAGCGCTAAAGTTTTAGCAGTGCTAAATGGAATATTTATCAACACATTTTAGCGCTAATAAAAGGGATATTTATCAGCACTTTTATGAAAGCATTGTTAAAAGTGTCCCTGATCTATTTATAATAACCCTAATCATGATTTAGTCACTTGTAATTCTCAAGCTCTCGTAGAACTCCTCTCTTATTGGAATGACTCCTCTACATTCTCTCAGACAAATCAAGGTTGTAATCCAATGTATGCTATTTTTTACTTTTCCTCTATCGTTGTTTGGTTTTTTGCGTTCTACATTTTGTGATTTTGCGGTGTTCTTAACCATGATTAACCCTATATCTCATCTTCTCACCTTTGAAATACAACGAGTGGTTATATTTCATCTTTTTCCTCCATAGACAATGGTTTCGAAGAAAGAGAAGGATTTTTTCATATGGTAAGGTTAGTCAACATATGTGTATGGGCCTGTATAAATAAATAAAATAGATTTTACACCACATGCTACTGAAAAGGTAATGCTAGGTTTATAGCATGATAAAATTGAGTTTAGTTAAACATTGAAGAGTTTATCCCATTTCTCAAACATGTTATCTATATCCCTTAACATTGACATAATACTTTAGTGACTGGGAAGTGTGTCTGAGGTGATGTGCTGACCTGAATTGGGAACTATTTGGGTATACTAGGTCAAAAATGTTACAAAATGGAATTAGAGTGAAACTAGGGATATTTGTATTGATTATATCCAAAAGAAAAACCTTTTAAAACTAATAAGTAATCCATAAATATTCCTGAATATCATAATTATGTTGGATACTTGAGTTACCATATGAAGTCTAGGTTGTTTTTTGTTTATTTTTGCCTTGACCTATCTTATCGACTTTCATGCCTCTTATTTAAGAGTTGATAGGTAGAAATCAGTAAGAATATATGAAATGACATGTTCTTATGTGTCTTTGTTTATTTTTGTTCTAGAATCAATTATAAATTTATATGAATAGAAACACAAATAATAAATAATTAGTGTATTCTTATTTACTTATTAGTGATGGTTAGGTTTATATAACTTATTAATTGATTGAGTTTATTTAGTAACCCCCTTTATCGATACTATTAGTTATCTATTTCATGCTTATATTAAAAATAATTCTTCTAACATCTTCTAAATTATATTTGAAGTATGAAAAGAATTATTAAAAATGAAATGATTAAGAGAGAGGGGTAGGAGGTTCACATTTAATATAGATTATTTTGTGCCTATTTCTAAAAGATTATTTTTTTGGAAGGAGAAAATTATGTGAATATATACATTAATATAGAATATGTCACCATTATAACCCCTAGATCTCTATAAGGAGACAATGAAAATCCTCTGTATGCTAGATCTTATATTGATTGTCATATACTAGAGGTAATTATAGATCTACTTCAAGCTATATGGTATAATTTTTAATGAACGGAACATATAGTATCTATGATTCCTCTAAGATTTTATGGTAATATATCATGATAATAAATTTAGGATTGAATTGAATAGATTCATTTTATTTATAATATTAAAAACATTATACATCAATACTGAGCATAAGTTAAAAAATTCACCCTTTAAAAGGATGTATGTTATTGGAGGGATCTTATGGTGGATCAAAAAAATATCCAAAATTGGAAGGTGATGAAACCTTGAGTAGATAGAAGTGATTTCAAATGTAGGTGGGGTGAGTGTAACGACCTGAAATTTTGAATAAATCTTATTTCCTAATTTTGTGTGTTATTTTATTTTTTATACTCAACAAAACTGTTTCATTTGATAACATGAGTATAATTAAAATGAGACCGTTGGGTTTCGACTGTTATATGACCATTAGTCAATATGACCATTGGAAACTAAATGTTGTGATTATTATCTCTAAATAAAAGTGATCTTGGTTAATTAATATAGAAAGTAGATTTGATGGCCTCATCTAGTAGTCTCGGGCCAATAGAAGCCCATCTAACAGAACTTGGGAAGGAGGTAGCACCATTGGGCTTTGCTCTGGACCAAACTGAATCCAAACTTCATCGTGTGAAGCTAGAACGGAATCGCTTTCATGAGAAGTTCAAGCTAATAGAAATCACTACTCAGGCAATGTTGGCCGAGCCGCCCCAAGATTCTATCACCCTAGCACACCTTACTCTTAGGTCCTATGCTGGTGTTATAAGGGGCTATGTAACTAGACTGTAATTGCCTTGTGTAATCCTTTATTTTAAATAAAAATTGCGATTTCTCTTTATGATGAAGTTTGTGAATTTTCAAATGTCCGGATAAATATAGTATGCATATTTTTGATGAATTCTAGAAAAAGGATATTTGTAAATATTTATGTAAACCTTAGATAATTAATTATGTGTAATGATTTTCAAAAAATAGTCTTCTATAATTATGTTCAGTAAGAAATTTGGAGTTTAATAAGATCAACTTATTTTTTGATGAATAGTAAAAAATGAATAGTGATTTTACGCTTAGGATTAGTAATGTGACCAAATGGATTAGTAATCTCACTTAAAGAAAGTATTAATATAATCTAGGCACCTTGATTAAGTAATGCGATTCAATAAAATAAGTAAATAACTATTTCAGAAATTATTAGTCAAGTTTTAGTTTTTTCAGGTGAATAGTGTTTTTTAATTAAAAATTAAATTAAAAATATTTAGAAAATTATTTTCATAAAATGGACTTTATTTTTGAATTCAGAACATCGATATTATGTTAAGGTAATTTTTGGGAATTTTTCTGAAAAAAACGAATTTTTGGTGAATAGTGTTTTTATTTAAAAATTAAATTAAAAATATTTATAAAAATATTTTTATAAAATGGAGTTAATTTTTGAAATCAGAGTATCAATATTTGGTTAAGGTGAAATTTTGGGATTTTTCTGAGAAAGTTGAATTTTTGGTGAATAGTGAAAATACAGTTTTTAAGTTACGGGTGTTTAATGACATCATTAAATGATGTATTAAGTATGTAATCAATATGGTCGACTTATGAATAGTAAGATAAGTATGAGGTGTCCCAAGTGTCCAATACCATGGGAAAATACCATGGGCAAACCCATGGTTTTGCCAATACCACCAATGAGGTGTCCCTTGGCCATTAATGCCTTGTCCCCTCACTTCCCCTATAAATACGAAGCCATTCTCTCATCCTTTCCATTCCAAAATCCTCCCCAACGAAGTTCTGGTCTCCTTAACTCCCAAGGTTCCCTCAAGCCTCCCAAGGTCCCAAACTTCAAGATTTTGAAGTTACTCTTCAAGGTAAGGGATCCTACCTCTTTCTTTCTTTCCAAGTACTCTCTTTTATGTCATATCTTTTATGATCCATGTTATTATGTTTGAGGATGTTATTTTATATTAATCCTACTATTCTTTTCATGTTCATATGATGAGAGTCCACCTATTTCTCTCATTAATTAATTTTAAGAATGTTTAAGTGACGTCGTTAGGCTGCTGAATTTTCAAGGGATTCTTTCACCCTTCTCATTTTCAAGATCTATTTTCATGTCAAGTCATTCAAGTTACTTTCTATTATGTTGGAGGTATGATATCTATATCTATCATACTGATATTTTATTTTCATATGATGAGATATCCTATTTTATCTCGTCAATTCATTTTTTTGAAGTTTTAAGTGACGCCGTTAGGCTGCCGAATTTTCATAAGAGAAATATTATTTTTGTCTTTCTACAATGTTTTTCATTTCATATGGTATGTCTTTAAAATTTCATTACCATGTTCTTATATCTATAATATTATGTCCCTCTAATGTTTCATGGATCATTTATGAGTGGGTGACTCATGTCCCCTCTCTTTTCAATGTTTTCTAAAACCCTGTAACATAGCCATTATGCTGCAGAATGTTCGTCTCAAAATGTCTTTCTCTTTTTCTCAAATTATTTTATTTTATTAATTGAATACTCAAAGCTATTTCTTTTACTAGGGTATTCACATATATATCAAAATGTTATATTGTAAATTCTGGTATTTACATACATGAAACCCTCTTTCCTTTTCCGTGGGTTTAAAGTGACATAAAGATCATGTCTTTAAAGCATTTTTTAAAACGTTATGATTATGAAAGGAAACCCATTTCTTTTATGCTATATGGGTTATTTATGAAATGTTTGATGATTATATATGTGGATCAAATGATAATAAAGAAAAATTTAAGGGTGCTCCCTGATAATTCTCCAATGCATTGGGTAAAGACTTAATCTCTAGAGATTACCATTTTTTAACGATGCCTTAATGAATAACCTTGGTAATTTTTAATGACACCTTGGGGATGGACCTTGGTGAAACAGAAATGATTGTTTATGTTAAATGTTGTAGCCACATCTTCATGTTCTGAAACACATTATTTTTATTATGATATACCTCATGATATATTTCTCATGCCTTAAAGTTATTTTTCATGACTTTTTGATGTATCTCAAGTACGCATGTAAAATGTTTCCCTTGTTTCCCTTACTAGGAATTCTACTCACCCTTTCCTTTATTGTATGCTCCCAGGTTATGAGATGCTATAATGAACTTAGGATGAACAATAAAGAAGCCTTTCAAGTGTTTAAGAATAATGTTTTATGTTGTCTTGTATTAAGTTCTTGGTTTCCAAGACACTAAACCTTAAAGATCCTCAGTTTTGTAAAATGTAATGAAAAGTTATGTTATAAAAAGGCGGGATTCTATAGTTGGTATCAAAGGATGGTTTAGATATTTGTGGAAATTAGGATATTAAAACTCTAGGAAGAAGCCTATAGAAAATTTTAAATATAGGAAATCTTCCTGGTATTTTGGTGAGTATTGAGTAAGTGGTTTATCAAGAAAATACATCCCTGTCTGGATACAAGCAGGTAGAGGTGGCTCTGGCACAGATGTACATAGGGGTAAAACCCGAAAACACCGCTTTGAGCTAGAATCGAATGGGAACTGGTACACGAAAACGGGCCTTGCTGCACTTTTGGTTACGACACTCCCATGGGATATGCTTTGGTAAATTCATAATCTTAGTATGAACCATTATTAAAGGAACAAAGATAAAATAAAATAAAGACTCACATAAGAATATATGATCATGGCTAACCTAGATTGAAACCTAGGGGATCACAAGTTAGGGTATACTTTTCTTCTACAAGTTTATCGTTTTATGATTTAAGTTTCCTTTTCATGATTATTGTCTAAGTATTTAAGCCCCCTAATTATAATTTCTTTTCTTAGTTAATGGAGGGAAATGGAAGAACATGTCCCAACAACCAATGAGATAGAAAATGTGAAGATTTCCATATTATTGTGATAGAGATGACGAGAGATCAAGATGAACATATTGTGATTATGCCAAACCAGCTATCAAAAATCATAATTAATAATTGGTACCTAGTTGAATGCCCAAATTCATCAAGGAAGAAGAAGACGAAATCTCAAGGATGTTCATCTGATAAAGTTGATAAGGGAAAGAAGACCCAATTTTCTTTGTGCAAAAAGTGTGGAAAGGGGAACCAAGGAGAATGTCACAAAGGAACTGAGAGATGTTTTAAGTGTGGGGTGATAGGGCATAAAGTATCCAATTGCTTCAAAAAAATGGATAATGTGATGAATAGAGATAAGGTTCGATCTAATGTACCTTATACTCTTCATTGTAGTAAATGTGGAGAAGTTGGACATTATTTAAGGAAATTCTCTCTTAGAAGGGATGAGAATCATAATGAGTATCAACAATCTTCAAGGACAAGGGAACAATTCAAGTCCTGTGCTGAGATGGACCATGATGACTAAAGTACATGCAACTTTTCACAATAATTGTCTGTTATGTTGTATTCTAGTTCGTGCTCTATGAGCATATCTTTAATGTTTTCTAAGAACATCGAGTCACTACCTAATATGGTTTTATATCATTAAGGAAAACATCTATTGTTATGTACCACATATTGATTTAGTGAAGCTATTCTTCAAGGGTGACTAGGGGATTAAAAGATGATTATTATTTTGGAAGACGTTCACTATTTTGGGAACCCTATATGATCGAGGTAAATAGATTACTACGGTATTTTCTTTGAGGATTAAAGGTTAACTTATATTTTGAAGAATCAATGAATTTAAGGTGAACTTATTGTAATTTAGGTTACTTATGGAAATGATTAACCTATCTTGGGGAAAATGTGTTTAGGTTAGTTACTTTTGTTACAAGATGTTAGGAGTGGTTGATGTTGTTTGGAGATGAACGATAAAGTTTATCTTGGAAGACTATGTTATCAAATCCTTCTTTTAATTGGGTTTCAATCTTAGTTTGGTTTATTTTGAGGAATTTTAAGGACGGTTGTTTATGGAATGTTCTATGATGAAATTTGGGTAGTACCGTGGAATTTTGAAGATTTAAAAGTAGTTTCCCTTCCTATGGGGTTCTTTCTTTTTGAAGAGTTGTTTTATCTTACCCTTTCTGTTTTTGGGATAATGTTTAAAGATAGAAGAAATAGTTATTTAATCTTTTGTGGATTATGTGATTCTATAGAAGATGATTATTGTGCTTTGATGAGACCAAGTAGTTTTGAATGCTAATCGTTTGGAGAAAAGATTAGTCTTGGTAGAAACTTATTAAAGGATGAAACTCTACTTTAAGGTAAGTATATTTCCTTGTGTTCTTATTCTATGTAGTAAATGAATTCCTAAAAGGACCGTAAAACAAAAATGTTGTAGGTTTAAGTTTCCTACTGGGTAATCAAAGACCATTTACACACATCATAAGTTTGTGATTTTCTTGTGGTTAACATTATCCTAATCATGTTTTATATCACTCTCCCTCAGAACTTGATCCTTTGTTTTCTCCTCCATATCCATGTTTTCCTACATGGAATCCTAGTATGGGTTAACACGGGTGACCTTTGTACTTACCTTTCCTTCTTTTAAAGTAATAGTTTTACTGACTCTTTTCTGATGTGGGAATTTCAATGAAATTTCCAAGCCCAATTTTTTTTAAAAATTGTGAGGACGCAATTTCTTAAGGGGGGAAGATTGTAATGACCCGAAATTTTGAATAAATCTTATTTCCTAATTTTGTGTGTTATTTTATTTTTTATACTCAACAAAACTGTTTCATTTGATAACATGAGTATAATTAAAATGAGACCGTTGGGTTTCAACTGTTATATGACCATTAGTCAATATGACCATTAGAAACTAAATGTTGCGATTATTGTCTCTAAATACAAGTGATCTTGGTTAATTAATATAGAAAGAAGATTTGATGGCCTCATCCAGTAGTCTCGGGCCAATCGAAGCCCATCTAACAGAACTTGGGAAGGAGGTAGCACCATTGAGCTTTGATCTGGACCAAACCGAAGCTGAACTTCATCGTGTGAAGCTAGAATGAAATTTCCTTCATGATAAGTTCAAACTAATAGAAATCACTACTCGGGAAATTTTGGCCGAGCCGCCCCAAGATTCTATCACCCTAGCACACCTTACTCTTAGGTCCTATGCTGGTGTTATAAGGGGCTATGTAACTAGACCGTAACTGCCTTGTGTAATCCTTTATTTTAAATAAAAATTGCGATTTATCCTTATGATGAAGTTTGTGAATTTTCAAATGTCTGGATAAATATAGTATGCATATTTTTGATGAATTCTAGAAAAAGGATATTTGAAAATATTTATGTAAACCTTAGATAATTAATTATGTGTAATGATTTTTAAAAAATGGTCTTCTACAATTATGTTCAGTACGAAATTTGGAGTCTAATAAGATCAACTTAATTTTTGATGAATAGTAAAATATGAATAGTGATTTTATGCTTAGGATTAGTAATGTGACCAAATGGATTAGTAATCTCACTTAAAGAAAGTATTAATATAATCTAGGCACCTTGATTAAGTAATGTGATTCAATAAAATAAGTAAATAACTGTTTCAGAAATTATTAGTCAAGTTTTAGTTTTTTCAGGTGAATAGTGTTTTTTAATTAAAAATTAAATTAAAAATATTTAGAAAATTATTTTTATAAAATGGAATTTATTTTTGAATTCATAACATCGATATTATGTTAAGGTAATTTTTAGAAATTCTTCTGAAAAAAATGAATTTTCGGTGAATAGTGTTTTTATTTAAAAATTAAATTAAAAATATTTAGAAAATTATTTTTATAAAATGGAGTTCATTTTTGAAATCAGAGTATCGATGTTTAGTTAAAGTTAAGTTTTGGGATTTTTCTGAGAAAGTTGAATTTTCGGTGAATAGTGAAAATACAGTTTTTAAGTTACAGGTGTTTAATGACATCATTAAATGATGTATTAAGTATTTAATCAATATGGTCGACTTATGAATAGTAAGATAAGGTATAATGTGTCCCAAGTGGCCAATACCATGGGCAAATACCATGGGAAATCCCATGGTTTTTCCAATACCACCAATGAGGTGTCCCTTGGCCATTAATGCCTTGTCCCCTCACTTCCCCTATAAATACCAAGCCATTCTCTCATCCTTTCCATTCCAAAATCCTCCTCAACAAAGTTATGGTCTCCTTACCTCACAAGGAGTCCTCCCAAGGTTCCCTCAAGCCTCCCAAGGTCCCAAACTTCAAGATTTTGAAGTTACTCTTCAAGGTAAGGGATCCTACCTTTCTCTTTCTTTCCAAGTACTCTCTTTTATGTCATATATTTTATGCTCCATGTTCTTATGTTGGAGGATGTTATTTTATATTCATCCTACTGTTATTTTCATGTTCATATGATGAGATTCCCCCTATTTCTCTCATCAATTCATTTTAAGAATATTTAAGTGACGCCGTTAGGCTGCCGAATTTTTAAGGGATTCTTTCACCCTTCTTGTTTTCAAGATCTATTTTCATGTAAAGTCTTTCAAGTTACTTTTTATTATGTTGGGGGTATGATCTCTATATCTATCATACTGATCTTTTATGTTCATATTATGAGATAACCCATTTGATCTCGTCAATTCATTTTTTTTGAAGTTTTAAGTGATGTCGTTAGGCTGCCGAATTTTCATAAGAGAAATCTTATTTTTTTCTTCCTACAATGTTTTTCATTTCATATGGTATGTATTTAAAATTTCATTACCATGTTCTTATATCTATTATATTCTGTCCCTCTACTATTTAATGGATCATTTATGAGTGGGTGACTCATGTCCCCTCTCTTTTCAATGTTTTCTAAAACCCTGTAACATAGCCATTATGCTGCAGAATTTTCGTCTCAAAATGTCTTTCTCTTTTTCTCAAATTATTTTATTTTATTAATTGAATACTCAAAGCTCTTTCTTCTACTGGGGTATTCAAATATATATCAAAATGTTCTATTTTAAATTCTGGTATTTACATACATGAAACCCTCTTTCCTTTTCTGTGGGTTTAAAGTGACATAAAGATCATGTCTTTAAAGCAGTTTTTAAAACATTATGATTATGAAAGGAAACCCATTTCTTTTATGATATATGGGTTATTTATGAAATGTTTAATGATGATATACGTGGATAACATGATAATAAAGGAAAATTTAAGGGTGCGCTCTGATAGCGCTCCAATGCATTGGGTAAAGACTTAATCTCTAGAGATGACCATTTTTTAATGACGCCTTGGTGAATAACCTTAGTAATTTTTAATGAAACCGTGGGGATGGACCTTGGTGAAACAGAAATGATTGTCTATGTTAAATGTTGTAGCCACATCTTCAAGTTATGAAACACATTATTTTTATTATGATATACCTAATGATCTCTTTCTCATGCCTTAAAGTTATTTTTCATGACTTTTTAATGTATCTCAAGTACAATGTAAAATGTTTCCCTTATTTCCATTACTGGGCATTCGGCTCATCCTTTCCTTTGTTGTATTCTCCCAGGTTATGAGATTCTATAATGAACTTAGGATGAAAAATGAATAATCCTTTCAAGTGTTTAAGAATAATGTTTTATGTTTTCTTGTATTAAGTTCCTGGTTTCCAAGACACTAAACCTTAAAGATCCTCAGTTTTGTAAAATGTAATGAAAAGTTATGTTATAAAAAGGAAGGATTCTATAGTGAGATTCATTTCTTCAAGACCATTAAAGTGGATTTATTATAATTCCTTTTCAATTGAGGATAGTTTTTTAGTGATTCCATCAGTGTAGGTTCCTAGGACACTTTATTCCTTATTTCCTCTTTGATGTGAAACATTTATTTCAATGTGGTTAGTTGGAGAACCAAAATCTCTGAACATCATGGGAACCAAAATATCCCTCTCTCTCACTTACCTATACCTACAAGATACCGCCCCTACTATGTAAACTCATTCTAGATTCATACGAGACCACTACGAACTGCATCTCCATCCGCTATTGTGAAAGAATCATACAAAGCATAATAGTTGAAAGCAACATAAATAACTTTTCAAAAAAAGTCCACGATCTTCACAAATAATTTTGTGTAAATAAGGATTGATTTTTTTAAGATAGATATAAAATCAATACACTCTATGCATAAAAGTCCACAATTTCATGAATCTTAAAAAATTGTTACTATCTTGAAAAGATATATAATAATTCAATACTCTAGTACAACTAACCTTCACTACCTTTATTTAGTCCATCCTTAGACACTTGATTTCCTTCCATCTATTGATGATGGATTGGACCCCCTCTTTCAAACTATCCTTAATACCATCATTGTGGTTCCAAAGTTTCTTGATGACATACCTCCCACTCATATTTTATTCATTAATCTCCATCAAATCCGCTATCATAGATTTGAATACCAACTCTCCTAACTCATTCTTCAACTCTTTCATCCTTTCATCCTTCTAATTTACTACTTCCTAAGAACAAAAAAAAATGAAACCAAAAAATTAATCAAAAAATAATGAATGATTTTTTTGGTTTCTTGATATACATATTATTATATGACTCACTCAATTAATTTTGACAACACTTCATCAAAATTACTTTTATTTTGAGTGCGGTCACATTGGATCTTATTAGATTCCATAATTAAGAATAATTGTATGATAATACTACTACAAATAGAGACCTCATGAAAATACTCACGTTGCACATTTTTTTAGGAAAAAAACATGCCAAAAACACCTTTTAATTATCTTCCCTTTCAACCTTGATAAATTTAAATGGGTTCTAATATGAATCTCAAAGGTATTCCTCCCACAATGAGCATAGCTCTCCAAACATGTTTTCAGCTTCATCTTTAGGATAATTTCTCTTGTAATCTTGGAGAAATGGTAAATTTTCAAGCTCTCCCACCTGCCTCACACCAATAAAACCACAAGTTTTTATCTCCTCTTAACCCTACCAAAAAAAGAAACATTTCAGAGGACGTGGCAAACAATAATTTTTTGTGAGTGGAAGTAAATGACTGCGAGTATAAGTCATGTGGATTTGAATGTTCATTCCTTCAGTTTTTATGTAATATGTTATAATACATAATTTAAATTGATTTTAATTTATTTTTTAACCTCATCGGAAACTTTACTTTCATCTCTCAAACAAGTATTATTGCATTATTTTTGCTTGAGACTCATCCCCCATCTCTTCTATGTTATTTAAACTACTATGAGTAGCAGTAATCCAAAATGATCACTAGTACACTATATGGGATGAATTTTGGTTAGAGTAGTTCAAGTAACATAGGTGGATGTCCAAAAAATATGAGAGATACATATCAAACAACAAAATTCAACAATAACTATTCGGGAGGTATGCCATCAAGGAACTTTGGAACCACAATGATGGGAGGAAGGATATTTTAAAAAAGGGAGTCCAATCCATCATCAAGAGTTGGAAGGTAATAAATGTCTGAAGATGGATTAAATAAAGTTAGTTAAGGTTAGTTGTACTAGATAATTGATGTATTATATGTTTTTTTTCAAGATAATAACAATTTTTATGTAAGATGCATGCAATTGTAAAATTTTATGCATGGAGTGTATTTTATTGTTGTTATTCAAGATAAATTAAATATTTGAATACTCATACAGAAAATTTATTCTCAACATGATGATGTTACCAATCCCAAGGATGAACTTACTATTGAGTATGAAACTGTGGAATTATTAGGGGATCAACAACATGTTCATGAAAAAAACAACAATGATGAAACATTACTATGGAGAATAAAATTATCAAGGAAATAAGTCAGGGTATAAAATTTGAGGTTGGTTGGAATAATTGTAGAAAACCTATTGACCCCAACAAGTTAGTTTTCATTAGTTATCTTGGGGTTACAACAAGGATGAATGTTCCTATTGATATTGATTCATGGCACCACATACAATCTGTAATGAATGAAATCCTTTGAAAATATATAATGGTTATGTTACAATATAATTTCTCTATTTTACTAAAAAATAATATAATTAAATGTTGATTTAATTTTCAATATTACTTGTAGAATTTTTTTATTTTAATATATTATCACAAGAAATCTATCTTAATGGCTGTTGGAAAAGCCCATAGAGGCTTAAGAGCTCTTCTTATGAAGTTTCATCTTAGGGATTCTGAGGGGAAAATAAATCCCCACCCACCACTTAGTTATGCACACATTATAAAGCAGGAAACATCTACTTATTTTATCAATTGTTGTAATGAGAAATAATTTCAGGTGCTTTTCGGCCGCTAATATATTATTTGACATTATTTTTTTTAATCAACTTGATTCAAAAATTGTTAATTTATGAAAATCATGTGCTGAAAATAAAGAACGTGACTCAAAACTAATGTACCCCTATCACAAAGAAAATATTGGGTATGTTTCATTAGAGAAAAAATTGGAATGTATTTTAAATCAATAATAAAAGTTTAATTATGTGATATGAAACAACATATGTTTCTTTTTTTTATATACAAATTGATGAATCAAAATGTGAAGCTATTTTCATCCCACATCACGTGCTATGGAAGGAGGCTCGTGTAAATAAGGAGGGTAAATTAGTTCATGAAAACAAAAAATAGTATGGGAAGCATGTGTAAGTATGACATAAATGTAATTTGTTATGATTTATAACAATATTACATAAAAATATATATTTATGTTTATATTTTTTTATATGGTTTAGACACAAGAATCAACAATGACCATACCATAAGAAAAGTGACTTTCAATAGCTTTGAAGCGACCTGAACAATATGACCGGGTTAAAGGATTGGGTTTTGGAGTCTCTTCTCAAAAATATTTCGAGAAGATAAAAGCACATAAAGATACATATAATATGGTGAGATGATTGTAGACACAAATAGACTCACCGTAAGATATTATTTTACAAACTACTTTGGTAGACCAATGTATAAGAAAGGATCAAAGAGAACTTGTGGTGGAGAAAAGATCCACACAAAAACCAAATGATCCCACTATCGTTGAGGATAGTCATTCCCACCAACCACATACCTTACCTAAGGTTATCAAAATTTTCATTAATATTTCTCCTAAATGCGAATCTAATAACTTACGATAACATTATATTACTAAAATTCTACATGTTAGATTTGTATGTGATTTGTATCTATCAACACCCGTGTACTTCCATGTTGCGATGGGTACAATATATCATATCCTGAGAGACCAGATACACAATCAATCCCCCCAAAAATATCACATGAGTGTGGGGATTGAGGTAGCTTATGATCCGACTACTGAGTTTCATGTTCCACTTGATTGTCCAGATATTACAACGGTTGATTCTCCCATTGGAGCTTTCATAGCATGGTCATCTAATCTTATAAAATTGTACTAGGTATGTATTTAAAAAATTTTTTCATATGAAAAACATGTAACATTTTATGATAAAAGTTTTGAATTGAGGTAGGATATTACAGATGGATAAAAAAGCATATAAATAGAAGTCCAAATCAAGAAAATATACTGAATCAATAAAGAAAACAAAATGACCTTCCGAGAGTACCTTCACCCCGTTAGTTCTTGAGAAATATTTTTTATCATTAAAACTTCATGCATAGACTAAATTTAAAGATAAATTTATGTCTTACATTGAATATGAAGAACAAATATATGGAGTTTCCATGAAATACATAATTGGTATCGAGACTCTAAATGAGATTCTCAAGCATGAATGGATGGGAATCTCAATTGTGAATACATACATAAGGTACATTTTCATAATATGTCTGTCCAAATAGTGAGATAATATATTTACTAAAGTTAATAAATATTTATATTTTGTACAAGAATTTATATCACAACTATATAAAGGGAAGATTGTATGAAGCCTAATTTTCATTCATTGATCCCTATATCATTTATACGCCAGAAATTACTTTTGGAAAACAATGAAATTGAGAAGAAAAAAAATCATTCACTCAAAGAATTTAATAAAAAAGAATCACATGATAAACTATTTTTGAAGCATACAATGAAAAGTTAAAACTCTAAAATATAATCACATAAAATATATTTTTTATTTTTTTATTACTTAATTGTTTTTCATTTTTAGGTCACACTGGATACTGATAACATTCGATTTGGACACACAGATATATATATTTTGGATCTAATGCATGGATATATAACCAACTGACCACACATGATGTGTATTGTGAAAATTTAATACACTGAAATCAATATTTTATAGATAAACTTAGAATTATATATCCAATATGTGTTTTAACAAGATTTTTTTTATCAAAGGATGGTCGCTCAATACAAGCTAGATCATGGCATAAAGTCATTTTATAAAGGGATAAAGACTAAGAATTAATAAAAATGGAAAAAATTAAGGTATATATAGAAATATTTAACTATAAAAAACTTCAAAAACAATTTAATTATTTTGGTCAATGTTTCTGTAGTGTCCGAAATAAGATAATGACATCGATTATTGATATTTGCAAATCACTACTAGGAATTTGGGTTTTCCCAACGCTTTTATACCAACGGTTCAACAGAACCGTTGGTATAGGGGTCATTTACCAATGGTTTGAATAAACCATTGGTAAAGGTTTAGTTAGTGAAGAATTTTCCAATGGTTTGAAGAAACCATTGGGAAATCTACAAAATTTGCTCCCTTTACCAACAGTTTGTACAAACCGTTGGTAAAGTCTATGCTTTTTCCAACAGTTTTCAAAAACCATTGGGAAATGTCCTCCCAAATATAGAAAAACCACCCCCCATTTCCCCCAATTTTCAGAAGCCCCTGATTTCCTCCGATTTCTAGAAGCCCTCGCGCAGGTGAACCCTAACCCGAGGTCTTCCATCTGATCAGCTAGAACTCCCCCATCTAGGTTAAAATCCTTCAACCTCTTCCCAAATATAGAAATATAAGACCTCATTGAGGTAATTGACATGGTTGGTGTGTGGTCTACCAAACTCTGTGAGCTAACATAGTGAATTGAGGTATCTTATCCGTTTCTAGTGTTTTTCATTCCAACTATGAGCTAGTTATAAAGATATCCTTCTATTCTCAACCTTTATCCATTTATTTCACTATCTAGAAATATCACATCATTATTCCCTATTTCTAGGAATTTTTGACAATTTTATGATTCACACTATTTGATATTTAATCAATGACTAATACTTGATTGGTAGATGTCTGTGAGTATATAGAAGATGGTTTATAAACTATCCCTTAAAAGTATCACTGTTTTGTGTTCTTTATGATGTGTAGTATCATTGACATACTTTATTATTAATCTCAAATTTAAAAATAAATGTTTTTTTTATATACTTTATGAAATTAAACCTCTTTACAATCCATGAACAACCTATTAGTGTAGAATCCTAAACTTTATCCACCCATTGGGTGCACTTGACTTGGGGAACTAATTGGGTAATGAAATGTATGACCATAGGGGTGCCAAGAATGAGTTATTTAACATGTGTGAATGATTTGGGATGCCTATAACACATAATGGGACCTGAGGCATGTGCCTCTTATATGAGACCTATTGAAAATGAATATAAATAAATTTAAATTTAATTTTTGAGTACATGTTATTTGATTAATGATTTGGAATTCCTTAAAGAAACCAACCAAGGATTTATGTTAAAAATATATCTTTTAATTCTATTTTGAAACCCCCTTGGATTTATGATGATTTGGTTTAGAATACCTTGGGGAAATCTACCTTGGATTTATAGTGATTATGATTTAGGAAGCCTTGGAAAAGCCCCCCTTGGATTCTAAACTAGAGGCCTCTCTCTTTACATAGGTTGGGAACTCCTTCCTCTCTATAAATCCATCTGAAGTCAATCAATTTTTTAGTTATACACTCCAAATCTATAAGGCTTAACTTAGTTTTAATGTTTTTCATATATTATTTATTGTTTTTATTTTGATTTGACCTAAACCAGGTGGGGATGTGTGTGGCATGACATACCCAATAAGTGTAGTTTGATTTGTTTTCTATTTTCATTTTATAATTCAAGTGTCATGATTATATGAATCAAATTGATTTGAAGTCTTCATAGCCACTCCTTTTATGTAGTTAGTGAATCATATCGACTAATGGAGGAGCTGGTGAGATGTATCTCCACTCAAATATGGTAAATGGTTTGTTTAATCATATTTTCTTAAGGTGGGTAATGGATATAATAATGATCCATGTGAAGGGATTGGGGACGGTTGGGGTAGTGGGGTAGGTGGTTTTCCTTTTTTTTAGTGGGGTGATATGGTACTTTATGTGGACTTTAGTTTGGGTGTTATGAAATGTACTAACTTTTCACAATATTTTCATTTTTTAACATCAATAACTTATTTAAAAAACTCTCTACACATTCTGCATCTTTCATGAAAATCCTTCACTTTGTAATATCTTGAACAATGTTCTATCAGGTCTATGGTGTCTTCTTGTATGTGATAAATGAAAAAATTACAAAACACATCTCACCTCAAATTTAGGCACATATAAATGAATTAGTATATCTTTACATTGTTTTAATAGTTCACTACATCAACTAGAAACTACTTCATTTATTGTTTACTTAAATATATTTTCGATTAAACTTCAATCTTATTGAATTGATTACGATGAAATGAATTATAAAAATTCTTTTTACAGAATGGATAGAATTTGGATGTATAAAACTGACTAGATCTCAAGCGATTTTCAAAACAATTTGGAGAGATTTTTAGATTTTTCATTTCACAATGCTTCAGATAGTGGTCGCATACACTGGCCATGTTCTAATTGTGTTGGTAGACCTTGATTGAGCCATGAAAAAGTCAGCTACCACATAACCAAATATGGTTTTAAAGCAAAATACTATGTGTGGTATCACAATAGGGAGAAAATGAAATCTCAAATTGCTGATGATTGAAATGAAAGGTCTGGACTGGAGAATTTGTTAGATGACTGGTTTCTGTTTATTCATCATCATGAAAAAGAAAGGATTTTGACTCAAGAAGACTTAGATATGAGGACAGATGATGCATCTAATAAAATTGATGATATTTTTAGGGTGAAAAAATTGAATGATGCTGCCACGACTCCAGTATATCGATAATGCGATAAAATGAAAAAGCTGGAATTTTTAATCCGATTGTTTCATGGGGAAACTATGTATGGGATTTCTAATACAATAATCGATTACATTCTTACCTTCTTGAAGGATTTACTTCCAGATGATGTAGATATTCCCCCAAACCACTAAATGGCATGGAAGTTAGTTGAGGAACTTGGATTTTCAAGAAACAAAATTTACGCTTGCCTGAAAGATTGTAGTTTATTCTGGGAGGAAACCACTGAACGAAATGATTGTAGAAAATGTGGCACATCCTGTTGGAAGTAAAAATCTGATGGAACACAATCCTGCGTGCCACAGAAAGTAATGTGTTACTTTACATTGATCCCTAGACTTCATAATTTTTTTTATTTCTGATGAAATATTAATAAAAATGAGATGAAATGATACCGAGAGAAACAAGACTAATGATGAGTTGGTTCACCCTGCAGATAGATTTGCATGGCAGAGATTTGATGCTCGATATCCTGATTTTGCAGCTGACGTGCGTAATGTGAGGCTGGGTCTTTCATGTGACGGTTTTAATCCGTTTGGGAAGATTCTTACTTCGCACAACACATGGGCAGTTTTATACACATTTATAATCTTCCCCCATGGTTGTGTATGAAAAAACCTTCCACTTTCATGAGTATACTCATATCTGGCCCTTCTGATCTCAACATTGATATTTACGTATACATGAAACATTTAATAAAAGAGTTGAAACTTCTTTGGGATGTGGGTGTGTGCACATACGGTGCATATTCTAAAGACATATTTCAGATGTGTGATGCGCTTATGTGGACAATCAATGATTTTATGGCTTATGAAATGATGTCTAGATGGAGCATGAAGGGAAAACTGTTATGTCCTATTTGTATAAAGAATACAAAATCCAAAAGACTGAAACATCACTGTAGTTTTAGTTTTATAGGACATCGATGATTCTTGATAATTGACCATCAATATAGAAATAATCGTCAAATATTTGATAATACCATAGAGACCGATGATCCACCTCAGTGTATGTCTGGAACTGATGTGCTTAATGAATTGAAAGATTTTAGTTTTTCATTCAGGAAGGGTCAAATGAAATCTGGAAAGAGAAAGAATGTTTCCACTAAAACCTATTACAATTGGTGGAATATGAGTATCTTTTTTGATTTTCCTTATTGGTCAACCAATATGTTACGTCATTGATTAGTCATAATGAACATTGAAAAGAATATATGTGAAATGTTGCTTTAGATACTTCTAGATGTTAAGGGAAAGACAAAAGATGATTTACGATCTCAGTGTGACTTGGTGGATTGGGGCATCAGACCAGAATTGCATCCTGTGAATATCAGTGAAAATAAATGGCAAGTTCCATGTGCATCTTATGTGATTACACCTATGAAAGAAAACAATTTTTGGAAGTATTAGAGACTATTAGAGTTCCTGATGGCTATTCAAGCAACATATCTAAACAGGTCAACAGAAGAGAGTTGAAGCTAAAATATTTGAAGACTCATGATTATCACATTCTTCTGCATGAGTTGATTCTAATAGAAATCTGTCATATTTTTTCCAATAATGTAAGGGTGATTGTTATTTGGTTGTTCCATTTGTTTAGAGATCTTTGTGCTAAGAAGTTGTCCAAGTCTTTCTTGCAAAAAATGTTGACAGATGACCCATTAATTTTGTGTGAGTAGGAGAAAATATTTCCTCTATCATTTTTCACATGCATGCTACATCTGACTATCCATATTCCCACTAAAATACTTCTCAAAGGACCTGTTTCTTTTCATTGGATGTATCCAACTGAAAGAAATATGTAAACATTAAAGTCTTATGTCTGGAACATGAATCATCTCGAAGGTTCTATCTTGAATGGTTACTTGGCTCAAGAATGTATGGATTTATGCTCAATGTATTTGTCTGATCTTACTACAAGAATTAACAGACCAATGAGAAATAAAGAAGAATTGTATGAGAAAATTGAACCTAGTTTTCCATCACTTCCTCAAACATGAGGAATTCCTAGATCATATATATTGAAGACATTAAGCCTTGAAGAGCGGGAGATGGTACATCGTACAGTTTTGTTCAACTGTGATTTGTTCGATGACTAAATCAAGTAACTAAATTGAGTATGTATATCTTACATATATATCTATTAAACTATTCATATTTTTTTTCTATAGGGAACATAAAACAATGATAAATAGAAAGCATTATTCTTTATTTTTGAGAAATAGGGAGACTTTGCATAGCAAAGAGTTTTCTGCTTGGTTAAAATCGAAGGTAAAAATATTACTATTTAAAATAATTAAATCAATATTTAATTAAGTTTAATATTCATTTATATTTCAGGTATTGAGTTTTCCTGCTGACTGTGTCTCTGAGGAAATAAGAGCTTTGGATTTTGGTCATAATACTGTGGTTCATGACTGTAAATCAATTGTTATCAATGGGTAAAAATTTATTGTCACTGAACAAGAAAAAAACATGAGAACACAACATGGTGGTGTTATGGTTACTACCACAACATATTGTTATGCCAGTGCATCAGATAGTAGACCGTGATTTGAAAATGTGGGTTATTATGGAGTCGTTGAAAAAATAATAATATTCGATTATTACTCTCATGGATGAGTCACGATGATGAAATGCCATTAGTTTGATTCAATGACAAGACCCGACACATTTATTGATGATTGTAGATTTTGAGTAATTAATATGACTCACACCCTTGCTATCGAAGAACCATATGTATTAGCATCAAACAAGTTTTTTATGTCAAAGACCGACTTCGACCTGAATTTGGTGTCATAGTTGAAGTAATTCCAAGACATATTTTTGATGATCGTGATGATGGAATTGACACTTTACCTACTGCCATTGGAACCAATCCATTTATTTATTTTGATGACTCTAATAGCTCAATTATTAGAGTTGATTGTGAACCCGAAGCTATGGTGGAAAATATATAGAATCATCCATACATTTTCTCAATTCTTTTGGTTTACCTCGAGTTGGGTTGTTAATGTTGGTACTATTCAAATTGATTTAATATTGATTACAAATATGTTGTATCCAACTTGACCGTTATGTGAATTTTCAATGTTTATTGGTTGGAATTTTTATTTTAATTTCATTTTCTAATTTGGAATTGAACTGTATTTAAACCTATGAAACCAACATTTCTAACTTGGTGAACATTTCAATGCTTCAATTGTGATTTGTATAAAATTTTTATGACTCTAAGACCTCTCTTTAACATTTTACTAGGTAATGAACATGATGGTTTGTATTCTTCTACAAATTATGTATTGAAACTTTCATCATCTACCTGAGCTAAAGAAATTAAAATTTTCCTTAATTTTGACAACTTCTTTACCACTTATGAATCTGGTAGAATCAATGTTCCATGACTTTAATAGACTAATGACACTTAGTAAATAATCATCCTACTAAAAATTAAATTGCTTTATTACATCTTGTACGATTTATTGACTTCATTATATATTTGTTCAAGCTAACATAAAACAATGGTTAGTTAAATTATCCATGAATCCCCCTATTCTATCTCATTTATTTTGGGTTTTGGTCTACACATTAGTTTTCATTTTCTATTTACCTCCATATTTGTTTCCAAATGAAAGAAATGAAACCAATTGAAGAGAGGTGATGAAAACAGATTATGGAAAACAATCATCGCATGACTGAGCTGGGCATTCCACCACTAGTGCCTACAGTGAGTATTTTATTTCAAATATATTTATTTAAATAATATATAATGTCATGTGATTAATTTTTTTAATTTTTTTTAGGATCCATCTATTAGGCGATAGTTATTTGATGAGCAGCCTAGTAGTGGTCCCAGTACTCGGGGTGTTCGTATGAGGGGGGTGGTATGAGAGCTAGAAGATCTGGTCGGCGTACCAGATTAGACCCTACCCCTCCCACTGACATACCATCCATCCCACATTCTGATCCTGGTGTGCTGTTAGGGACACAAGAGATATTTAGTCCTCCCATGCTTTCACCACCCTTTACATCTGAGTCTCCTCACCCATCTGTACCATATCCGATGATGATTCCCACTCCCCATCTAGCATTTGGCCAACCATCCCTTTCATCTTCTTTTACTTCTACTTCCTTCTCTCTGGGCTTTTATATTCCATCTTCTTCAACTTATACTCCGCTAGAGTCTATCCCTGTGGAACATACATTGGGACCCACTCCATCTGTATAGGGTGTTTTTTCAGTTTCTATGGATCCAAAAACGCCCATTGATCAGACTACAGTAGGTATCCTTATACAACCCTAACAAATTGTTACACCATTATTTATTTTCATTATAAAATGTATTGATAAAATATTTGTTTTCCTTTCATAACAGATACATATATTGATAGAAGGTGGGGGAGGGGGCGTACACACATGCGTATAGTGTGGAACTACCACACACAGTTGATGGTGGACTATAATAAAGATAGTCAGATGATTGAAAAATTAGGGCAGCAATGTCGGAGTTTTTTGGCAAAGATTGCCAAATACTCCAACATCATTCCTGTTAGCTCGCTCTCATGGAGACAACTGCCAAATGAAGTCAAGGATAAAGCCTTGGAAGAGATATGGGTAAAAAAATCTATTGTATTTAATGAAATATATTAATTTTTTTATTTATATGAATTAATATTTTGGTGTCAGCTATGGTTTAATTTCTCCAATGGTGAGGGTGCACAACCAACACGTCTAAAGGATTTAGGCGAGCTTTAGAGAGATTATAAGCATGAGTTGTACATTGGCTGGCGTGCTAGAGTGGGCAAAAAGTTAGAGGCGATCTCTATCGTGGATGATTTTCCATTAGAACAGTACCGACAGATGATTACTCATTGAACAACTAGCCAATTTACAGTATTAATCAAATTATAGGTATTTAAATGAAAATTTTCATGTTTTTCATTAATACTAATTATAGAATTTTATTTAGGATACATATTGAAGAAATAAAAAAAATTGATGCTAAGAAATACATCCACATATTGGGACATACTACGATGATAGATCATGAGAGACAACATGTATGACAATTTATTATTTTTCTTTATGACTTGCACTTTCTACTGCTTCCTCCATAATTTATTCGATTGCTAAAGTTGTTATATAATTTTAGTTAAGAAATTACTATTTTTTTGGTATCCTATTTTTAATTATGGTTTCCTATATTCAATGTCATTATAGAGGCATAAATTGAATATAGAAGGACATGTGACTCGAGCAAAACTGTTTTTCTCGAGTAGACAAAAGAAAGTTGGAAGTGTGGTTAATGAACCGACTCAGCAGTAGATTGTAAGTTTTACTTTGTAGATTTAAAATTTTAATCTCCATTTTGTAACTTAATAATCTATTTATATTTGTAACAGGCTGCTTTAGAGTCCCTTGATTCCCAGGAACCAGATAATTTTGGTCCAAACAATCACTTACATAAGGTTTTGGGAGATGATCACCCTGGTAGAGTACGCTGCCGACCTGAGAAGAGTATAGTTCCGACAAGGTATTGGCCCTCCTTAGGTACGAGTTGTAGTGCCACCGAGTTGCAGAAGGTTAAGGTACAGGAAGAACATGCTGAAAAAAGGTCCACAGAGATGGAAGAATAGTCTACTAAGGAAAACACTGCATTTAAGAAACTGATGGAAGTTTTACGTCCAACACTTCCACCAGAGGCCAGCACTGCTTGTGATGAATATATGTCATCGATGCTTTCTATATATGGTGCACTAGGTGGAATTTCTAGTGGTGTTTGAGACTATGGCGAGGAGGAGGCCAAGGCGAAGGAGGAGGAGAGAGAGGAGGAGGCCAATGTAGAGGAAGAGGGTGAGGAGGAGGATGAGGCGGGGGAGGAGGGTGATGAGGAGGCCGAGGTTGAGTGCGAGGGCAAGGAGGAGGGCGGGTATGATGATGGGGATAACGATGAGGATGAGGGTGAGGGTGATGATAGTGATGTTGATGAGGGAAAAATTGATCTGTTATATTTTTGACTATGTTACCGACCTTTGATGTTTATTGATTTTTTGTTCCTGAATATAGGTGTGATTAGGTAAGTCACATTATTTTTATTTTTTTATCTATAAATAATAAAACTTGACTTAATGATTTTATGTAACTGACTCACCCCTCCCCTAGACATCCCCCAAACCCCTGAACACCCCCACCCCCTGGACAACCCGTACCCCCTGGATAGCCCCGCCACCCCCATGGACAGCCCGCCCACCCCCCTGGACAGCCCCCCACCCTCTGTTCATGGGTTGTCTAGTTGTGGGTGTTGATTTGAATATTGATAAAACATTGGTGGTTCCATAATATTTTTTCTCCATAAACAAAACTGTAAATTTAATTATTGATAGAAAATGATATTATAAATGATTTAAATGATTATTTATATATTATGAATGTTTTATTTTTAAAAAGCATGGATGTTGTGAAATCCCCTTATTTTAATGAAATTGTAAAATTTTAGTGGAATTTAGAAAATTGGTGGTCTGATTAGAATTTGATATAATGAAATTATTTTTTAACCTTGAAAGAATTTGCTTAGAAAATATGTAAATACCATCCCATGAACCTAGGACAACCCCCCGGACATCCCCCCGGATATCCCCATGGATAGCCCCCCTCCTCCCTGGACCCTAGATAGCCCCCTGGATAGCCCCCTAGACAGCCTCCCCACCCTCCTTCCTAGACCCCGGACAGCCCCCCGGACAGCCCCCCACCCTCCTCCCTGGACCCCAGACAGCCCCCTGGACAGCCCCCTGGATAGCCCCCCGAACAACCCCCCACCCTCCTCCCTAGACCTCAGACAGCCCCCCCTGGACAGCCCCCCGGACAGCCCCCTGGACATCCCCCCGGACATCCCCCACCCTCCTCCCTGGACCCCAGACAACCCACCTCCTTTCTGGATCCCAGACAGCCCCCACCCTCCTCCCTGGACCCTGAATAGCCCCCCACCCTCCTCCCTGGACCCCAGACCGCCCCTCCCCTCTCTCTAGACATATGTGTTCTTTTGTGCTATTAAATGTGTTTTTTGTGGTGTTTTAAGTATGTTTTTATACGTTTTTTGTGATGTTTTTTATTCTGGTGTATGTAGTGAGGTGTATGTAGTGTGTTATGCAGTGTGTCTGTTTTTTGTGAAATTTTTATGTGTGTTTTTTATACAGGTGTATGTAGTGTATTATGCAGGCTAGGCTGTTTTTATGTGTCTATTTTTTTTATGCAAGGCTATTTTTAAGTGTCTGTTTTTTATGTAGGTGTATCTTAAAGATTTTTGAAGAGTTTTGTGTGTTTGGGAACTCCCTGGATATCCCCCCTCCTTCCTAGACCCTGGACAGCCCCCCTCTCCTCCTTGGACCCTGGACAACCCCCCACCCTCCTTCCTGGACCCCGGATAGCCCCCCAGACAGCCCCCCCACCCTCCTCCCTAGACCCCAGACAGACCCCCGACCCAACACTCCAACATTGGGTGAGTGAAGATTCAGAATATATAAAACATAATGACAATTCACGAAAGTCTAAGGACCACCTACCTTGATTCCAGAGACAATCACACTCTTAATTCGGTGTCTCAGATCCCAATCTAAGATCTCTTAAAGATTCACCCTAAATCCCAATGTAAAAGAGGGTTTTAGAGCTTCATAAGAATATGAGAGAAGAGTGAAAACCCTAATCTAAAAGAGGAAGCAATAAGGGGATTAAACTCACCCGGATCTTCAATTCGCACTTGACGGCACTCAAAATGCCGAAGGATCGAAGGAGATCCACCCTTAAGAGATCTTGGGAGATTTGGATTGTGTTTATACTTTAGAATAAGGATCTATGTGTCATTTGTGACATGTACAAGTCAACCCTGTCTCAATCCGAGGCACGGTGTGGTCGATACCACTCAAAGTGTCTCACTTTTATTTGAAATGGACAACATTTTAAGTGAAAACAACAAATGGAATACGGAAAACTGACCAAACGCATTCGTATTCTATTTATACTGTAGGAAAATGATCCATGGGTCATTTATGACATGTATGAGTCAACTACACTTCAATCCAAGGCACGGTGTGGCCAGTACCACTCAAACTGTCTAACTTTTATTTGAAATGGATAGGATTTTAAGTGAAAACAACAACTTGCATACGAAAAACTACCCAAATTCTTTTTGATTGTATTAATACTTTAGGAAAATGATACATGGGTCATTTTTGACATATATGAGTCAACCCCGCCTCAATCCGAGGCACGTTGGGCTGGTATCACTCAAAGTGTCTCTCTTTTGTTTAAAATGGACACTGTTTTAAGTAAAAACAACAGACATACGGAAAATCGACCAAACTTATTCTGATTGTGTTGATACTTTAGAACAACGATCCATGGGTCATTTGTGACGTGATTGAGTCAACCCTACCTCAATTCGAGCAATGGTGTGTCCGGTACCACTCAAAGTGTCTCACCTTTATTTAAAATGGATAACATTTTAAGTGAAAAAAACAACAAGTAGCATATGGAAAACCAACAAAACACATTCAGATTCTATTGATACTTTAGGAAAATTATCCATGGGTCATTTTTGATGTGTACGAGTCAAACACTCCTTAATTCGAGGCACTGTGTGGTTGGTATCACTCGATGTGTCTTTCTTTTGTTTAAAATGGACACCCTTTTAAGTAAAAACAACTGGCATACAGAAAACTGACCAAATGTATTCAGATTATTATTATAATTTAGCACAATTATCCATGGTTTATTTTTGACATGTATGAGTCAATCCCACCTCAATCTGAGGTATAGTGTGGCTGATACCACTCAAAGTGTCTTACTTTTATTTTAAATGGACAACATTTTAAGTGAAAACAACAAATGACATGCGGAAAACCAACCAAATGCATTCTGATTATTTTGATACTTTAGGATAATGATCCATGGGTCATTTGTGACATGTATGAGTCAACCTCACCTCAATAAGAGGCACAGTGTGGCTAGTATCACTCTAAATGTCTTTATTTTTTTTAAAATGGACACTCTTTTAAGTAAAAACAACTGGCATATGGAAAACTGACCAAACATATTCGGATTGTGTTGATACTTTAGAACAGGGATCCATGGGTCATTTTTTACATGTACAAGTCAACCCTGCCTCAATCCAAGGCACGGTGTGGCTGGTATCACTCAAAATGTCTGTCTTTTGTTTAAAATGGACATCATTTTAAGTAAAAACAACTAGCATACAGAAAACCGACCAAATGTATTAGGATTGTGTTGATACTTTAGAAAAAGGATCCATGGGTCATTTTTGATGTGTATAAGTCAACCCCACCTCAATTAGAGGCACGGTGTGGCTGGTACCACTCAAAGTGTCTCACTTTTATTTGAAATGGACAGCATTTTTAGTGAAAACAACAAATGGCATACAGAAAATAGATCAAATGCATTCAGATTGTGTTGATAATTTTAGAAAATGATACATGGGTCATATGTGACGTGTACGAGTCAACCATGTTTCAATCCGAGGCATGGTGTGGCCAATATCACTCGAAGTTTCTTTCTTTTTTTAAAAAATGGGCACCCTTTTAAGTAAAAAGAACTGGCATACAAAAAACTGACCAAACATATTCGGATTGTGTTGATACTTTAGCAAAAGGATCTATGGGTCATTTGTGATGTGTACGAGTCAACCCCACCTTAATCTGAGGCATAGTGTCGCCGGTACCACTCAAAGTGTCTCACTTTTATTTGAAATGGACAACATTTTATGTGAAAACAACAACTAGCATATAGAAAACTGACCAAAAGCATTCAGATTCTTTTGATACTTTAGAAAAACGATCCATGGGTTATTTGTGATGTGTACAAGTTAACCCCACCTCAATCCGAGGCATGGTGTGTCCGGTACCACTCAAACTATCTCACTTTTATTTGAAATGGACAAGATTTTAAGTGAAAACAACAACTTACATACGGAAAACTGACCAAACACTTTAAGATTGTATTGATACTTTAGGACAATGATCCATGAGTCATTTATGACGTGTAAGAGTCAAACTCAACTCAATATGAGGCACAGTGTGGTTGGTATCACTCTAAGTTTCTCTTTTTTTTAAAATGGACATCATTTTAAATAAAAACAACTGGTATACAGAAAATTGACCAAACATATTCAGATTGTGTTGATACTTTATCACAATGATCGATGGGTCATTTATGAAGTTTAAGAGTAAACCCCGCCTCAATCTGAGACACGGTGTGGTCAGTACCTCTCAAAGTGTCTCAATTTTATTTGAAATGGACAACATTTTAAGTGAAAACAACAACTAGCATATGGAAAACTAACCAAACACATTCATATTGTGTTTATACTTTAGGAAAATGATCCATGGGTCATATGTGACGTGTACGAGTCAACCCCGCCTCAATCCAAGGCACGGTGTGGCCGGTATCACTCAAAGTGTCTATCATTTGTTTAAAATGAACATCATTTTAAGTAAAAAAAAATGGCATACAGAAAACCGACCAAAAGTATTCGGATTGTGTTGATACTTTTGCACAAGGATCCATGGTCCAACCTCACACAATCCACTTCTCATGTGAGTAACTCCTACCCCTATTCTAAAACAAATTACATTTAATACGCCAAGGATAACTATATTCCCTAATTCACACAAGCTCATTGATACACACCCATTATCATCATCACTAAGTTTAAATACACCCACCCCAAACCATGGGAGATTATATTTGTGTTTGGTTGAAGTCATTTATCTAATTCTTTATTTTGGGGTTATTAGCTTCTAATTTCTGAATTCAATCGTGTATGTGTTATACAAAATGAAATTTTGTATGTATTCTTAATTATGTATAACACATATAATTATGTATTCAGTTTTTATGTATTGTATTCATAATTGATAATTAAATTATGTATGTATTAAATTCATTATTCAATTATGAATTGAATTCTGGATTGCACATGTAATTGTCATCTAAATTCTGAATTGAATTCTAAATCAATTATGTATGTTTATAATTACTTTATGAATTATGTTTTAATTCTGTATGTGTATAGTTTAAAGGTTCATTATGTGTTAAATAAATATGAATTAATTGTGTATATGTATGTGTTATAGTTGGTTATTACAGGTAATTGGAGTTGGGGAAGCTGGAAATGCCGAAAGAGAAGCCTGCTAATAGAAATCACAGAGTAGCACAGAGCAGCAGGCTGCTTTCTGAATTGCAAAGAAAAGCCTATGCCAATGGTTTACAACTGTTGGAATAGGGCTTTGAATTTGTTTTATACCAACGGTTCTAAGAGAACCCTTGGTAAAAACACTTTCCCAATGGCTTACAAACCGTTGGGATATAAGTGAAATGTTTAGATATACCAACGGTTTGTGTAAACCATTAGTAAAAAGATTTACAAAACTATATTCCAATGGTTTGAAACCTTTGTAATAGTATGTTTACCAATAGTTTCAAATCTTTGGTGAAGAGTTATACCAATGGTTTGACATAACTTTTGGTATAATGTATATTTCCTAATATATACCAACGGTTTTCTAGAAACCGTTGGCATATGTTTTTCCCTATGGCTTACTTCCCTACAGTTTGGATAACCATTGGTATATATTATACCAACAGTTATCCATCCTTTACCAATGGTTTGGAACCATTGGTAAAGGGTTCATTTATAGTAGTGAATTTATGAGAGAAATCATAAATCATGAAAAGACCAGCATCCCCCAATAAGTAATTTCTGAAGATAATTAAAATTTAATTAAATATATTTCATAATAATTTGTTTGTTTAAATTTTCTCAGTACTACCAATATTGATAACAACCTATTTTCTCAAAAGAAGAAATCAATTTGTTTAAAGATGGGTGAGCAGCATACATTTTGTCAGAATGTATGCCGAAAACAAATTTAGGTGATTACCTACTATGTTTTTGATCTAGTATGAGTTATTAAATTTGAAATATATTTAGGGTGTGATTTTTTAGTTTCATAATGCTTATATATTATTTCTCATCTATTTATCAAGGAGAAGTATAATGGAGGAAATCAATTTGTTTAGAAGTGATGACCTAAAAACACTAGAATTATTAGAAAATTGAGAAGGTGGAGGCAAAGGTGGAGGTAGAGGAGGAGGCAGAGGCATAAGAGGAGGTGGAGATGGAGCCACATGTGGAGGAATATTTGGAAGTAGAGTCAGATTCAAATATTGATGTTGATGAGGAGGTAGAGGTGAATATTGAGTTTGAGAATGAAGTAGAGGATGATAATAAGCCTTGGATTGCAAACAATAAAAATGATGGTAAATGAATTAGAATTAAAATAATACCAACATTGTGTTTGAGAAAAATAATTTAAAAGTGCACAAAACAACTGTCACTTAAGATAAGATCCATTATGAAAGTGTTTCAGGTGAGTTATTGAAATAATGTTTTTTATCACTTGTTTAAGTGATTTTATATAGGGTAGTAATCCACCTGTAATATCTTTCTATATTGAAATATTCAATTTCCACTATTTTTATTGAAACAGAATCAGTAAAACTCCCATTTATCAAATAGGTGGCATGCTCAAAAGTGTGTGTTTCCTGTTTAAAATTACATTTTAGTTAAAAACAAAAGTGGTGTACTCAAAACTGAGGAAAAAAATTCTGATTGTTTTGATACATTAGTTCAATGACCCATAAGTCATTTTGAATGTGTAGGAACCAACCACACCTCAATCTGATGCATGGTGTGACCGGTATGAGTCCAAGTTGATATTTTTATTCAAAATTTACATTAATTTTAGTGAAAAAGAACAAATGGCATACTCAAAAACCAAGGAAACACATTCAAATTGATTTTTTTACTTTATTAAAATGATCCATAATTCATTTTTGACATTTTGGATTCATCTTTACCTCAATTTGATGCACTATTTGACTGATATGACTCCAAGTGCGTCTTTTAATTCAAAATTGATATTAATTTTAGTGAAAAAACAACCGAAGTACTCAAAACTAAGTAAAAACATTTGGATTGTTTTGGTGCTTTAGGAAAATGATCTATAATTTTTTTTGTGATGTTTAGTAATAATCCACACCTCAATCCGATTCACTATGTGACCAGCATGCCTCAAAGTGTCCATTATTAGTTTAAAATTGGCATTTTAAAACAAAAAAGTGTCACTCGCTAAAAACCAAGAAAACACGCTCTAATTCTATATATAATTTGGGATATCCATTAATAATTCATTTGTGTTGTTTATGAATTATTATCATATCAAATCCACACAGGATTCCAACAACATGGCTCAAAGTGCATGTTTCCAGTTTAAAATGACATTTTATTTAAAAACACAAGTGGTGTACTCAAAACCACGAAAATAAATTCATATTATTTTAATGATTTATTAAAATGATCTATAATTCATTTTTGACATGTAGGAATCAGTTTCACCTGAATCAGATGCATGGTGTGACCTATATGACCCCAATTGCATCTTTTTATTCAAAATCGACATCAATTTTAGTGAAAAAACACACATGGTGTACTAAAACCAAGGAAACACACTATGATTATTTTTATACTTTATTAAAATGACTCATAATTCATTTTTGATGTGTAGGAATCAACCTCACCTCAATCCGATGTATGGTGTGACTAGAAAAACTCCAAGTGCACCTTTTTATTCAAAATTTACATTAATATTAGTGAAAGAGAACAAATAAGAAACTCAAAACTGAGGAAAAACATTAGGATTATTTTGGTACTTTAGGAAACTGATCCATATGTTATTTTTTGATGTGTAGTAATCAACTAATCCTCAACTAGATGCACGGTGTGACTGTTATAACTCTAAGTGCATATTTTTATACAGAATTTATAATAATTTTAGTGAAAAAAACAACTAACATACTCAAAATCGAGAAAAAAATTCATATTGTTTTGGTACTTTAGGAAAATGATCCATAATTCATTTGTGATGTGTAGTAATTAACCTCACCTCAATCCAACACACACTCAGATTGTATTGATAATTTGATACAACCATTAATAATTCATTTGTGATGTGTATGAATCAGTCTCATCTAAAACCCACACATGATGCCACAAGTATGGATCATAGTGAGTGTTTCCAGTTTAAAATTACATTTTAGTAAAAAACACATGTGGCGTACACAAAACCAAATAAACACATTCAGATTTTTTTTATTCTTTATTATAATGATCCATAAGTCATTTCTGACATGTAGTAATTATCCTCACCTCAATTTTACACACATTGTGACTGGTATGACTCAAAGTGTATCTTTTTATTCAAAATTTGCATTAATTTTCTTCGAAAAAAACAATTGACATACTCAAAACTGAGTAAACACATTAGGATTGTTTTATTGCTTTAGATAAATGATCCATAATTCATTTTTGATTTTTAAGAGTCAGACTCACCTCAATCTGATGCACGTTTTGACCGATATTACTCCAAGTGTCCATTATCAGTTTAAAATTGATATTTTAATACAAAAAGTGTCACTCATTAAAAAACAAGAAAAATAACTCATATTATCTTTATAATTTGGGATAACCATTCATAATTAATTTATGATGTGTATGAATCAGTCTCATGTAAAACCCACACACGATTCCACCAGTATGGCTCAAAGTACGTGTTTCCAGTTTAAAATGGAATTTTAGTAAAAAACACAAGTAGCGTATTCAAAACTGAGGAAACACATTCTGATTATTTTGATAATTTTGGAAAATGATCCATAAGTAATTTTTGACATGTAGTAATTAGATTCACCTCAATCCGACACACGGTGTGACTAGTATGACTCTAAGTGCGTCTTTTTATTCAATACTGACATTAATTTTAATAAAAAAAATAAATGATATACAAAAAACATAACAAACGTATTTAGATTGTTTTGGTACTTTAGGAAAATGATTCATAAGTAATTTGTGATGTGTAGGAGTTAGTTAAACCTCAACTCGACTCATGGTGTAACTATTATGACTCAAAGTGCTGTTTTTTATTCAAAATTTACATTAACTTTAGTAAAAAAACAACTAACATACTCCATAATAGTGTTTTTTTCTTTTATTTGTGTTATAATTTTTTTTTCATTTAAATTCAGTATTTATATATTATTTTGGTAATTTTTTTGCTGTTTTTGGTGATGAAGTGTGTTTTTACAACATACTTCCTTCCTTATTTCTGGTGCTTTAATATGCTATATCATAACACTACAATTTTACCCTATATCAGCACTACTAAATGCGCTGATAAAGGGGTTATTTATCTACGATTCTAAATGCATGGATACAGATCCATTTATCGACACATCTAAAATCACTGATAAATATATCCTTTATCATCACTTTTGAAATCACTGATAAAATGTCTCTTTATTAGTGCTAAATAAAAGCACTGATAAAGAGACCCTTTATCAGTGAAAATAAAAGTGCTGATAAATACACCCATTACCAGTAGTTTTCTAGCACTAATAAAAGACTTGTCCTTTTAACCACACTAAGGTAGTCATCACTGATAAAGGCTAACTCTATATTTGTTAAAATCTGGTTTTATGGTAGTGAAGGCACCCCATTTATCAGTTCTTTTTTTATATAGATAAATGGTAGAAATGAATACTGCACATTTTGTATTAGTAGTACTTTTGAATCCTGAGGGTTTGAGAATGATGATCGAAGTGATTTAAACCTTCAAAATAAATGACTGAGGATCCCTAAGAGGGTCCGGGGTTGGTTAGGGTTTGAATGAAGTATATGAAAGCCGAGCTAAGGGATCCCCGACCCCCAATATATAAAGAAATCCCAACATGACTTCTCTATATTTAACTCCTCTAATATTTTGAATTCCTTTACATTTCTAAATAATATTTTGTTATGATTCATTATTATAAATCCCTTACTATAACCATAATTAGAGATTACTATTCCCCCTTATTATATTATCTTCATAAGTTGTTATAATTTTGAAATAGTTTCATAGGCATAAACTCCAGTATACGAATCCTTACACATGTATTGTATTTTTGGTATCCTGAATGTACTATTTATTAGCGGGTCACTCTATCTAATGATGATAGAGATATATGAGGTTTATATTGGGATTCGTGAAACACTTGATCATCATATGTTAAACCAACGAATCTTATATATACAAAAACAAGGCTCTAGAAACTTACCATATCGAAAGAACCCTGTCGATGTCAATGCATCAGAATTCTAGAAGTCAAGATGCACCATAAATCACTATACCGAGTTAACACTATTTACACACTAAAATGAAACATATAACTACTAAAAAAATATTCAAGAGAAATAAAAACAAAAATTTAAATAAAAACATGTATTTACATAGATCAGGTGTTAGTACTAAATCTATCAGAGAACACTACTGCACTTTTCATTTCATGGAAGATACAAAACTAAAATATCAATTAAGAAGTAATCAAATTTTTAAATCACTAATCCATTATTGAAAAACACATATACAAGTGGTCCAAACCCATATTTTTAATGGGGATTGACTATTCAACCGGTTACACCACCTTCTAAGAGATGTGGGGGACCCATCAATGTCACAATGACATCTAATTTCTTGGACCTACCACTAGCTTAGCTGCCAACATTTATTGAATAAAGCAAGTTAATATTATGTAAAATTATAATAACCTTTCATAATTAATTTTATACTAAACCAAATGGATAAAACATATGTAACTACTATTAGAAAAAACATTACATATATCTTAACTTCCTATCTTCCATTATTTGAAACATAAAAATCAATACACCTGGTTCTGAAACATAAACATCTAGACCCTTGCCTCTACTGGACTTCTGCAGCAGCTAGTCTAAACATCAAACCAAAATTTAATTTTTAGAGCTTCCTCTTATATATGTTTGAATCAAAAGTTGAATGAGAAATCAAGTTTCCTAACAACATAGCACTTATTTCCAGTTATAAGGAAACCACCACATGTACTAACACTTAATAAAACCCTAGATCAATCCATCTTCTACAAAAATAACAATGTCATCGACCACCTTCCGATTATCCTAGTCCCACTAAAGCACAATGTTTCCTAAGACATTTTTGAACTAAAAAATTGGTGAAAATGTCATCCAAATTCTGACATCCACTTATATTTCATAGATTTGACACTCCATCTTCTAGAATATTTTGTATAAAATTATATTTCAGGTTAATGTTATTTATCTAAGAGTAAAACACCTAATTCTTGGATAAATAATTTTCACTCTGACTAAAATACTAGTAAAATCCCATTTCCTGAATCCTTCCAAGATCCTCTAAAAAATACTTTAACCATCACAGTTCTTTAACTACTTTTATTATATCCACATATCCAAATTTTATTATGGATAGTGCTACCACTTGTTGTAACCTAGACATCTAACTTATGGATGTTCCTCTAATATTGAATACACATCTCGTGTAATTATTCCATGTGTTCATGTTAGAAATACCAAATTCTTGATATTGGATTTTTTGATAATAAGTTTGTTCAAGTATGTTGAGAATAAGGATGATCAATGTTCATTGACAAAAAGGATTGTCAGGGTTGATGACCAACATGTGTGTCAGCATCTCAATAAAGAAAGTTGTATTTGTTAACAATAATATTTTTAGAAGACATGTTAAAGATAACCAAAAGTGGTTAAGTGATCCATGGGAGATAGATATATAACGGAGATTTTGGAAAAGGTACGTTGTTGACATGAAGATTTATGTAAGTGTCAAAAAAGATATGATTGGACAAGTGAAGAAGTTCAAAGGCATGTCATAAGTGAATTTCACGAAGCATGTTTCATAGGAGTGAAATATAGCCAAAACAGGATATACCACAGGATAGAGATAATGCTTCTTGATATATAGGATATGTTGGAGAGAAGAATACATTTTAGTGCATCCAAATATTCAATAGAGGAGATTTTGGAGGATAACTCCAAAGTATTTCCACTCCGTAATCACCATGACTACGCTGTAGTGTTGATGGTTTCACCACAATGAAGGATGAAGGATGAAAAAAGAAGGATTACCTTAGATATCAAGGCACGTTGAGATCTACCTTGTTTGTGTGAGAGAATGATCAACCATGAAGGGTAGCCGACAAGGCCAACCAACCTTAGAATAACTAAGATTCCCATGAGAACACACATGGGTAGTCATGCATGCATGGAAGTCATAGTCTACATAACAGGGTGGAATTGTGTAAGTAGTGGTCCATACTTTAGGGTGAAATCATGGAGGAGGATGATATTGGACCACATTAATTGCATATAGTGATTAGTTGAAGTTAATAAAATTATATTCCATGGGAAATCTGAAGGAGTTTTTGATGTGGGATCACTACTGCAAATATGGCCTTTATCAGTGCTAGAAAAGCACATTCATATTTCTAAAAAAGCACTAATAATAAAGGTAAAGATGGGGGGGGGGTACCCTTTAACAACACTAAAAAAGAACTGATAAAGACCCCTTTTATCAATGCTAAAAAAAGTGCTGATAAAATTTTTAAAAAGCTAAAATAAAAAAAATTTCTGCATATCGGGGAGGGGATTCAATAGTGCTTGAAGCCCCTTTTAACAATGCCCCCACCCCCAGCCTGCATGCCCCAGCCCCCCCCCCAGCCCACACGCCCCAGCCAACACCCCATCCCCTTTAATAGCACTAGCAACAATTCCACCCACGCGTGCTATCTGCTTCTTCCTGGATTCAAACCCAGGAACTCTTGCCTGGGCGCCTAAGCCTTTACCACTCCACCATATTGCTTTACTCTCCATTTAATAATATAACTATATATATATATATAGTTATATTTACTTGTATATTAATATATATTAATATATATATATTTATATTAATATATATATATCCGTATATTAATATATATATATACATATATAGTTATATTTATATATTTATATATTTATATATTTATTCGTATATTAATATATATTTATTTTTATTTATTTATATATATTTATATTTTTTATCCGTATATTTATTTACATATTAATATATATTTATAATATCAGTTTTAAATACATTTATAAAATATGCTTTTTGGTGTGTGTTTATAAATAAATAAATACATATATACAACATACACACACACACATATATATTATATGTTTATCTATTAGTATAATTAAACATATTTATATATATTTAGAAATATTATATATTAATATGTATATAAATATGTTTAGAATATATAGATAATATATATATGAGTTTTTCAATAGAGATGCACACAAATACACACACACACACACATCATATAGGTATATAAATATTAATATATTTGTATTTAAAAAAATGGATATTAGTTTTTTATTTAAATAATCCTTATATATTGAGAAATATACTTTATATGTAAATATGTTTATTTATTTATTTATAAAATTAAATTTTTATGGGTGAATATATATAAAAATATGTATATATTGTTATATAATTGATTATAAATAACATTACATTGTGAAAACGATGAAATTTCAAAGCCATAATATCAATATAAATGTAACCCCTCAGAATAAATTCATTCCCCAGTGAAAAAGATCAAAAGACTCCCTGAAACGAGGCTGAAATTCCATTGAATGTTAAAACAATTGCGTATCCGGATTAAAAAATCAGTTTTTGAGGTCTTATGTGCCTTTTTGGCCTCTAAAAATGTGGCAAAATATTCCCTTGGGTCACTATCACATAGATCTTGTCGCAGTCTTCGATTTGATATGCTGTAGAGCTCAAACAGACACCCGGATCAAAATTTATGGTCGTTTGAAGTTTGAGTTACGTTTTCAACTTATTTTAGATCTTTTATTAAATTTTTTATTTTTTTGTATCTTCAAATTGTTATTAAATGATTATTAGTCGATGATAATCAAAAAAAATTTAATTAATATTTTTTAAGATATTTTATAAGCCATTTTCACTATATATCTTATATATTAAGTGGAAATGTTTATTTATATTTATCTAAAACATATTTAAAAAATATATATTATATTTATGTCAATATAAATATAATTATATATTTATATATCAATAAATTATTTTTTATGAAATATTTATTTTGAAATATACCCTTTATTAGCATTAGGGAAAAAAGTACTGATAAAGCCCCCCCTTATCAGCGCTACTAAAAAAGAACTAATAAAGGGGGTGCCTTTATCAGTGCTAAAAGAAGCGCTGATAAATGACCAATTTAACATCGATTTTTTAGTGCTGTTAAAAGTACCCTTTATCATCTATTTTTTTAATACTGATAAAGGTACCCCCTTTATCAGTGTTTTTTAGTGTTGTTAAAGGGTGACGTTGTGGAAACCCAGTTTTTTGGTAGTGGATGTGAAAGTTATGGGCTACAACGCATCCAAAAAACCCACATTGTAGGAATTTATGTGTAAGGGAATATCACCTACTATGTAAGGTTCAAATCAACCTCACATAAGGTTATAAACCACTAGAGATTTTGAGGTGTCCACACCGTAGCAGAGAAGGCTATTCCAAAATCCCCTTGGAGAAGAAGAAGTCAACTCTGCAACTATTCCTTTCACCATAGAAGGTCTGAATTTAATGGAAGTAAATAATTCAAAATCACAGGAGGTTATGATACATGGGTGTGCTAATTCCATAGATAGTTAGGTTTGAGAAGCAGTTATAGGTTATCATTTTAGAGATCATGAAAAAGTTATGTGGAAGTTTATGGATGAGTTTTGTGGATTTTATCAACAATAGAGGACTACACTATAGTACTCTAGACCACACCATATAAGTTCCAAAATGGGAGGTTTTATATATTAGTACATCATCCATGCCACAACCAGGCATTTTTCATCTAATTAGCAATCTCACCAAAAATTTAATGAAAGGAGTTATTGATTTGAATCTATAGTGTCCAAATCAGATTAAAAGGAAAATTTTAATATCTTTAATTACATGGGACACATGGAATGATCCTAGGAAAGAGGAGATTAAATCCAGACCATTATATTTAATGAAGAAAATGTAATTCTCTATAAAACTATGTATAGTATTTATAGAGAAATAGGGAGAGATCTACATAGAGAATAGATTTTTATATCTGATTCTCAGACAGAAATGAATTTTTTTTCAGGACCAGGGGATAAAATATTTATGTATTAAAAAACAATGAAGATCCTACCAAAGTTTAATAAGGTGTTTGTTTTTTATGCCTATAACAATGTAATGATTGTTCCATAGGTATTCTGGAAAGAATAAGGTGCTTCATCAAGGTGTTTTCAAAATAGGTGAAGAAATAACCCAAAAATACGTCAATTGAGAATCTATTCATACATGAGGATGAAATACACACATTTGTTTCTTGTGAAGGGACCTACATGTACATAAATGGTGTGTATGTGATCCTCTCCACCGACAATGAGTTAATAAGGGAATGTTTGAGGGAGTTCCCCTTAGGAAATAGTTAACTATCCCTAAAATTTGTAAGGTAGTGAGTCTGGAAATATTAGTAACCTAACATGAAACTTTATAAGTAGTGACGTTCATAGTGATTTTAGTGCATGGAAAAAAACTGATGCATGCTAATTGGACATAGCCTACTGAGGGTGAACCAAGTAAATACTCATGTCCATATTTAATTTATTCCTACACACCAAAACATATCAAGAAATATAATGTATATCTAGTTAAATATTATCCAAGTGATCCTCAAGGTTGATTGGTCAATATCCTATAGGTTAAGTGAGATAGTTAAAGGATAAACAATTTTAATTGTCATTGATAGTTCATACCAAATTCACCACCCCTCTCTGTGGGTTCCCTTATGATAAGTACCATGTTTGTTTCCAATAAGTGGTACCATATAGAGGATCATTTTTGGATTTTTTTATTACTATGAATTAATTTTTTTTTGAAGATGGAATCCACAGTGACAGATCCTATCTTTGATGATTAGAATTTAAAAAAAATAGAAAAATTAGTTCGTTTGGATCATAGAAGATTCTATTAGAGTTTCTTGAGAAGTGGTAGAAGATGAAATTGTTCAATTAAACCAATATGAAGTAATATTTGAAATAGATCAATTAAAAATTGAAATTGATGCTTTAGTCAATGAGGTATTAAAGGGGGATCTCAAGGAACAATTTCACAAATAGGTGAATTGTCTCATGTTTTCCAAAGACATTTTAATGGAATTATATGATTTGTTGGGAAAATAATAAAGGCCAAGTGAGAAGTTCATTATGAAAAATCGAATGAAAATAATAATACGAAGTTATACCAAAAGTTGTGTCTCCATCCGAAGTAAATTATAAATATTATGTTATCTCTAATTCTTACCCTTATATGGAGAAAAGATGGAAAATTTTAGACCCTCTCTTGAATATGAAAATAATATGCGATTCTGGTGATGAAATAGAAAAAACATGAATTTTATATTCTATGGAATGCTTATGGAAAGATAATGAGGATTGATGAAGTATCATACACGAAGACTACTATTTGACGATATAATATTTTTCCTTAGAAAAAAAGGAAGTTAAGGGACGAATAAGTGTCCTAGAGTTTTCATATGTTGAAAAAGTTAACCAAGATAAAGGATAAAAGTGATATAATTTAAGATCTTTCCCAAGAAATTTTAATAAAAATTCCCATCAAGAAGGAGTTGAAGGATAACATCATACCTATCAAAACCCAATTTTAAAGAAGGATACTATCAAGTATGGATCCTACTTCAGATATGAAAGTAATGGATGTTTAGTTAAAATTTAAATATATAAAAACAAGAGACCTTAAGAAGTGTATAAACACATAATTTGAAAAGATTAAGATCCCTCCTAAATCTACCTTAACTTTTGAAACAAAAAAAAAGGAATCTATATTTGAAATATAGAAGTAAACTATTGTTCCATGAAAAATCTAGGATTATGGATCCACAAAAGATGAAATATGAATTGATTTTTTAAATCCAACAAGTCCAAAGATTTTAGAATAACTCCATTAGTGACAATATCTCTATCAAAGGGATGCCAGATAAGGTGGTTTCATTATAGTAAATGTTTCATTTATTTTAACCTCATCCATATGGTAAGATAATTCAATTGGGGAAATGCATGGAAGGGTAAAGAATACATATAGATACACTCCACTAAAATTAATTAAAAATAATTATCTTATCCTATAAAAGGCCTATTAAGATACAAAATAGGTTTATTTTTTTAATAGAATTAAAATAAGCCTAAAAAAGGTTGTATCTTGCACCAAAATCTAAGAAATCACAACAAATATCTCAAGGGAAAAGAAGACAAGTTTGGATGCAAAAAAATAAGAGGCTTCTATATCTATGACGAAGGAAGAAGAGAATGTGAAGTTAAATCCACTAATTAAGATGTATTCTAAGATGGAACCTTTTTACATTAAGTAAGATGTTTTATAAAGTGTTTATATAAAATACACTAAGCGGAAAAAGATAAAGACCCAATGGAAAATAAATTTGGACATGAGATCCACTAGTGATGCAGCCCAAAAGGCAACTTGTTCAAGTACAAACAATTAAATATGGTCAAATATGTGAAGAAAAGTTTATAAGTGATATAAAATAAAGGGAATATTTTGGAAATAGGTTTAGTTGTTCAACTATAATTCACAATAAAGAAATTAAAGATATGATTTCATTCTTTTCCAAAAATTTGAAAAAGGGGAAAAGGAAGGATGGAATGTGATGATTTGGTTCATCTTTACTTTCCGTATTTTTTATCTTGAGGAAAAATGAGGTACCCATCTCCCCATATGATTTATTATGTTTAACTATTTCTAATGAGGTACAAAATCAAGGATAAGATATGATTCGTGGGGTGATTTTTCTTGAAATAAATATGAATGCTTTTACTAGAAAAGAATAAGTGAATAGTGATTAATGAAAATATGGAACAGTAGAATTTCTGTACCCATTTTTTACACAAATTGGTATAAAAAATTGTGTTAAGAGATAAATTATTAAATGGATTTGGACTTAACATCAAATTCTATTAATTCTTATCATATGTTCTTATGGCCGTTAAATATTAGAAAGGTATGGAGTTCAAATAATATAATTCGTTAAAATTAAAACTACTATTGTAACAAGTGGTTTAAAACGTGTATCAAGTGGTATTAATTACATAATAATATGGTATTTTTCCCAAAAACAAGTATTTTAATGTTATATAATAATGGTTTGGTGTGAAGTAATGAATATCACATGTTGTATTTTGAAAATAAAAAATGCAAAGTTATTGTGCATGTTTCTTAGTTTTCATGAGTGACATAGACAACCTTATTATTGTCTATAAAAACTCTAATTTCCTATATTTAGATCTTTCTTACTAAGGTTAAATGAATTATTAACATCCCAAGTGAAAAGTGTTAAATTCATTCAGTGAATCTATTAATAAAATACAGTAGGAAAGGAGATTGTCTTCTGTAACACGAGGTTTCAAAATATTTGTCTAATCAATATGTGTTTAATGAAAAATAATAAATTTTTTTTGAAAACTTATAGAAGATATCCCTAAGTGGTAGTATTTATTTCTCATAATCCTTCCCTAAATTAAGGGGGGGGGGTGTGAAGATGATGTTCCACCCAATAAATAAGACAAGGAAGAAAAGTGAATCCTTATATTTGTGAAGTAATCTTGGAAAGACCCATTGAATTAAAAAGTCCCTTTGTATTTTATTGAAAATAATCTGGATAAGAAGAAATTTTTAGAGGAAGAAGATATCACTAAGTGGTATTATATACTTCCAAGGGTTCATTGAATAAGGGTGAGAAAAAGTATGTTGTGTATTGTTATTAAAATCTAAAGGGATAGATGTTTGGAAATCTAAAAGAATTGATGTCTGATATGTTAATAATAAGGTCGGTCAAGGTAGTTGAAAATATGACTGTTCAAGTTTTATTAACAATAAATATGGTCAAGGTTTAGGACCAAGATGTTTTTGGAATCTCCATGAATAAAGTTGGATTAGTTAACAATATAATTTTTGACAACACTTGTTGAAGATATAAAAAAGTGGTGAAGTGATCCTTGGGATATTGGTAGATCCCAAATATGTTGGCTAAGGCTTGTTTTTGAAATCAATATTTATGTAATTTTTAACAAATTTATGGTTGGCTAAGTGAAGATTCCCTAAGGCTTTCTAGAAGTGATGTTCTTGGAGTGTGTTTCACAAGAGTACAAGCTGGCCAAAATAGGAAAGACCACACCACATAGATCATTATCCATGTTATAAAGAAGATATTAATGAGTAGAATATAATGTAGTGTAACAACATAGATAATTATATAATAAATTATTTTCATGTTTATTCATACTAATTAGATATATTCATTATAAAAATATTATGTATTTTTTATATAAAAAAGGAAATAGTTTTAACTAAATGATTTTCTTATTTGGGTTTTATTTAAAAAATAAATTTCTAAATTTTATATTTTTAATTATAAAAAATTAATTTCATTTTATAAATCTATTTATCAAAATTAACTTAGAAATTATTGATTTTTAGTGAATAGTGAGAAGTACTGATTTTTATAAAAATATCATTTCTTTAAAATAAATTAAGTAATTTAAAAGACCCAATTTGTTTTGAATATAATTTAAAGTGACATAAGTATTATTTAGTTATATTTAAATCACTCAATTAGTTTTTAATCAACTTTATTGTGGATTTTAGCATATATTTTTTGGGTTTAAAAAGGGATTTTTCTGAGAACTAATTTAAGTGCATAATGTTTTTCCATTTTAGTTAATCAAAATAATCGAAAATAAGGATTTTTTCAATGAAATTTATGTATTATATAAAAATTATTATTAATTTATATTCATAAAATTATAATTATTATTCATAGTGTTAATATAAAATCATCCTTTTATTGAAAAATAAATTTGTTGAAAACCCATTTTTTCATCACGTCTGTGGGTTATGTTTTAAATTAAAAATTTCCAATTCTATAAATTTATTTTGGTAAACTTAATTAAATATTTTAAATCATAAAAATTTATATTATGTAATAATTTAAATATAATTTTTTACCATAATGATTAATGAGAACAGTACAAATTAATTACCGTGGTTATGGTAAAAATAGATTTATTGGGAGATTAAACTAAAAAGTTAAGGGTTAAAATGACCTAAAATTTGTATAAAATATATTTTATAGACATATTTATACCTTATAATGTATAATTATTGAGAGTCTTCCATTTTGGATCCTTTCTTCCTGTGAAAAACATGGGCACACCCTTTTATTTTCAAAAATTACAAGTGTGCTACTAACCTCAGCTATAAAAGGCCACCCACTCTCATATCATCTATATACCATTAAATCCCTTTAGTTCATCCAATAACTACTGAAATACCTTAAAAACATCACTAACCATGACCTAGACTCATTAGTTTGATATAAATTCATCATAAGAAGGATTCTGGTTCTTACCTAAGGAGGTTACCCAAAGAAGAGGAAGATAAAGAACAAACGTGATGAATCGAACTCAAGGTAAGGGGATTTGTATAAATTTCATTTTGTTGAGGCATATTTTGATGTTATGAACCTATTTTTTTAAAATGTGTATCTAAAAACCCTTTGACATGTTACATTGAATTCATCTATTCTCATGGTATTTAATGTTTTTTTAATATTTCTCTTTCATTGGGATTGTGATTCAAATGTTTCCAAAGTGATGGGGGAATTTTCTTTAAAAAAACCAATTTTTAAATTTTTCCTTCTAAATATATTTTTATTCAATGTACATGTTTTTAAAATGATTTTATTATGGAGATTAGAGTTTTATAAATGTCATTTTTTTCAAAATTTCAAGGTTCTGGAAAAGAAGGATTCTTTTTACAGAATGTTTGACTTTATTTAAAAACAAAAAAATAATGATCTATTTTAATGTATTCTATGAAAATGAATTTTCTCGATATTATAAAAATTATATTAATCTTTGATTACTTTAAAAGATTTCTTATTTTATTCAAAGAAAACACCGCTTCACTTTTCTGTATTTTTTGGTATTAAAAATGGGTTTTTAAAAGAAAAGTGTATTTTGGTATTGAAAATGGGGTTTTTAAATGAAATGGATATTTTAATATTTAAAAGTGATTTTTATAGGAGTTTAAAAGGGGTTTTCAACTTTCTTGTGATGAACAAGTGAAAGAATAAAATGTTTAATTCATGTTGTGATTCTTGGACATTATATACGATGGGTGCGCCCAGATATCATCAGGTGAGCTCGATATAGCTTATAAAATGGGTTGTCCCAGATACATTCCAATGCCTTAGGTAATGATTGTGTTCTACAAATAATTATATTGTAAATTGGGCATATGGTTGTTATAATTTGTAAGGGTTCTATAAGGGTTCTATGAGATGATTTCTTAAGGCACCTATATGAATTTTCTATGGTTTCTAATGAGTTTTTAAGGATTTTTTTGATTTCATTAGTCATGATAATGATATTTTTAAGAAAAAAAATGATTCCCTTTATGAATAAAGTTATGTTTTTAAGAAATGGGTTTTCCTGGATTTTAATTTTTTTATTGGAATAATGAATATTTTCTTTTTTATGTCGATTACTGAGCTTTTTGTTCTCATCCCACATTTTAAAAATGTTTTTCACAGGGTTTAATATTGGGGAAAAAAAGAAAAATTCAAGTTGAAAGCCATGAAGATTTTTCCTAAAAATAAATCATTATTTATTTTAAAAGTTGTATATTATGTAAAAATTAGATACAAATCATAATTATCCATTTTTTAATTTATGTTTTTTGTTATGTATGAGTTATGGAATAATTATATAAAAATATAAACATGAAAACATCTTCAAATGTAAGAGAATGAATTGTTGACTTAAATGTAAATATTATGAAATGTTTAACGATGGTTCATTATAGTTGGTATAATAGGATGGGTTAGATAAATTTATAGGTTAGGATAATGTTAATATACTTACCTTAAAATATTTTACTTTATGGTTAAGTTGAAATGATATATAATTTTAAGATTACCATGATTCTTTGACTAAAATATGTTTATCAGAATGGTTCTTCATAGAGGAAATAGGGAATCCATAGTGGGAAGACATAAAGAGGACAATATTATTATAAATCAGTATCCTGAGATGGTTGGAATTGGAATAAAATAATTTTTTGTAATGATGGATCATTTGACACAAGATATAAATTGTGGTGGTATCTATGCTAGTGAGTAACCCGATCTACCACAAAGAAACATGTTAGTAGTAGATAATTTGATGAGATAACATCCCCCATAATTTAGTGGATTATCTAACTCCATAGTAGCTGAAGGATGGAAAATTTCCATGGAAAATATATTTGAAGCCATGGGATGTTCAGAACATCAAAAGGTTACTATTTATATTTATCGATTTGAAGGTGAAGCATAACGATGGTGGTCTTTGGTTAAGAATACCAAAGAGAAAAATGTTATTGATTCAACAGAATGGGAAATATTTAAGGATATTTTCCTTAAAAATATTTCCCTAATGTTTTTTGACTTTGGATAGAAAACAATTCCTAAAATTTAGGTAAAAAGATATTCTGTGGCCATGTATAAAGCCAATTTTACAATACTATCTAGGAATACACCCAATTTTTTTGGGAAATTGATATTAAAATTAATATATTTTACTCAAGATTGAAACTAAGTATAAAAAGATATTTGGAAACATAATTATTTAAAAATATATGAAAAATTTGTTTGTTGTAATGGAAATTTTGAGATAGAGTTTTCTAGAACTTATATGCTTCCTGATGATAATAGTAAGAAGTAGTTAGGATGGTACCCAATGGGTAAAATTTCATCAATTAAATATGGGGGTAATAAAATGAAGTTCTCAACTTGTGGTAAGTGTGGTAAAAAAAACCTTGGTGAATGTCTTATGAAATAAGGAAAGTGTTACCAATGTGGAACGTTTGGTAATATGGCAGTGATTACAAGGAAAAGAATACCGAAGAATCCAAGAATGGAGTAATAGATATCCATCCAACAATTAGATGTTTAATTTAAATTATTTGGTTCATTATGATAATATGTACCTGAAGTTAGTAAATAAATATAACGTCCCACCTTTTTAACACATAAACTTTCATTACATTTTACAAAACCGAGGATCTTTAAGGTTTAGTGTCTTGGAAACCAGGAACTTAAAACATGAAAACATAAAACATTCTTCTTAAACACTTGAAAGGATTCTCCTTATGTTTTTCTTAGGTTCATTACTGCATCTCATAACCTGGGGACATAAATCAAAAGAAAGGGTGAGCATAAGTCCCAGTAAGGGAAACAAGGGGAAACATTTACATGTGAACTTGAGATACATCAACAATGTCATGAAAAAGAACTTTAAGGCATGAGAAAGAAATCATGAGATATATCATAATAAAAATAACATTTTTCATAACTTTAGGATGTGGCTACATCATTTAACATAGACAATCATGAACATATCACCAAGGTCTATCCCCAAGGTGTCATTTGAAAATTACCAAGGTTATTCACCAAGATATCGTGAAAATTGTAATCTCTAGTGGTTACATCAATACCCAATGAATTGGAGAACTATCAGGGCACACCCTTAAATTTTCCTTTATTATCATGTGATCCACATATATCATCATCAAAAATTTCATAAATAATCCATATAGCATAAAATAAATGGGTTTCATTTCATAATCATAACGTTTTAAAAAACTACTTTAAAGACATGATCTTTACGTCACTTTAAACCCTAGGAAGGGGAGAGCGGGTCTCATGTATGTGAATCCCAGAATTTAAAATATAAAATTTTGATATATATGTGAATAACCCTATATAAATAAGAGCTTTGAGTATTAACTTAATAACATAAAATAATTTTGAGAAAAGAGAGAGGCATTTTGAGATGAAAATTCTGCAGCATAACGGCTATGTTTCGGGGTTTTAGAAAACATTAAAAGGAGAGGGGAAATGGGTAAAACATTCATAAATGACCCATAAAACAGTATAGGGAAAGAATAAGAAGGATATATGAACATGTTAATGAAATTTTAAGGACATACCATTTGAAATGAAAAACATGGAAGGAAGAGAAAAATTAGATTTCTCTTATGAAAATTCGGCAGCCTAACGCGTCACTTAAACTTCAACAAAATGATTTGAAAAGATAAAATAGGGTCTCTAATCATGTGAGCATAAAAGTTCAGTATGATAGATATATATATAATACCCCAACATAATAAAAAAATAACTTGAAAGACTTGAATGAAAATAGAATTTTGAAAAGAATGAGAAGGGTGAAAGAATCCCCTTAAAAATTCGGCAGCCTAACGACGTCACTTAAACATTCTTAAAACGAATTGATGAGAGTAAGATGGGGTCTCTCATCATATGAAAATGAAAAGGGAAGTAATATGAATATTTAAGAACATCATCAAACATAAGAACATGGATTATAAAAGAAATGACATAAAAGAGATTACTTGAAAAGAAAGAGAGAGGTCAGATCCCTTACCTTAAAACGTAACTCTTAAAACTCAAAGGTTTGGACCTTGAGGGCTTGGAGGCACCTTGGGAGGACTCCTTGGGAGGTAAGGAGACCAGATCTTCGTTGGGGGAGAGTTAGGAGTGAAAACTAAATGAGGAAAGGGTGGGTATTTATAGGGAAAGTGAGGGGACAAGGCATTAATGGCCAAGGGACACCTCACAAGTGCTTTTCTCAAAACCATGTGCTCTCCCATGGCATTTACCATAGAGTTAGGCCACATGGGTCTCCCAATACAATAATTCATCACCTTTGGTCGGCCAACCCTTAAAATATATCATGACATCATCATGACATAGTTATGATGTCATTAAACATACCGAAACCCTAAAACTGTATTTTTACTATTCACTGAAAATTCAACTTTCTCAGAAAAACCCCAAAATTTCACCTTAACCAAATATCGATGCTCTAATTACAAATATGAACTCTATTTTATAAAAATAATTTTCTAAATATTTTTAATTTAATTTTTAAATAAATACACTATTCACTAAAAATTCATTTTTTTTCAGAAAAATCCCCAAAAATTACCTTAAAATAATATCGATGCTCTGAGTTCAAAAATGAAATCCATTTTATAAAAATAATTTTCTAAATATTTTTAATTAAAATTTTAATTAAAAAACACTATTCACCCGAAAAAACTAATACTTGACTAATAATTTATGAAACCGTTATTTAACCATTTTATTGAATCACATTACTTAATCAAGGTGCCTAGATTATGTTAATGCTTTATTTAAGTGAGATTACTAATACATTTAGTCACATTACTAATCCTAAGAATAAAATCACTATTCATTATTTACTATTCATCAAAAATCAATTTGATCTTATTAGACTATAAATTTCGTACTGAACATATTTGCAGAAGACCATTTTTTGAAAATCACTACACATTTTTAATTATTTAAGGTTTACATAATTTTTTTTAAAATACCTTTCTCTAGAATTCACCAAAAATATGCATACTATATTTATTCGGACATTTGAAAATTCATAAACTTCATCATAAGAAGAAATCAAATTTTTTTTATTTAAAAAAAAGGATTACACAAGGCAGTTACGGTCTCCTTACATAGCCCCTTATCACACCAGCATATGACCTAAGTGTAAGGTGTGCTAAGGTGAGAGAATCCGAGGGAGGCTCGGCCAACATCGCACGAGTAGTAATTTCTATCAGTTTGAACTTCTCGCGAAGGCGATTCCGTTATAGCTTCACACGATGAAGTTCGGCTTGGGTTTGGTCCAGAGCAAAGCCCAGTGGTGCTACCTCCTTCCCAAGTTCTGTTAGATGGGCTTCGATCGGTCCAAGACTACTGGGTGAGGCCATCAAATCTTCTTTCTATATTAATTAACCAAGATCACTTGTATTTAGAGACAAATATCGAAATGTTTAGTTTCTAGCGGTCATATTGACCAATGGTCATATGACAGTCAAAAACCCAATAGTCTCATTTTAATTATACTCATGTTATCCAATGAAACATTTTTTTGAGTATAGAAATAAAATAAAATAACACACAAAATTAGGAAACAAGATTTATTCAAAATTTTGGGTCGTTACAATCTTCCCCCTTAAGAAATTGTGTCCTCGTAATTTTTAAAATTGGGTTTTGAAATTTTATTGAAAGTCCCACATCGGAAAAGGAGTCAGTAAAACTATTACTTTAAAAGAAAGAAAGGGAATTAAAAAGGTCACCCGAGTTAACCCATACTAGGATCCCATGTAGGAAAACATGGACATGGAGGAAAAAACCAAGGGTCACGTTCTAAGGGAGAGTGATAGAAAACATGATTAGGAGAAATTTAACCATGAGAAAATCCCAAACTTATGATGTGTGTAAACGGTCTTTGATTACCTAGTAGGAAACGTAAACCAACAACGTTTTTTTTACGTTCCTTTTCATAATTTTGAGGAATTCATTTACAACATAGAACAAAACATAAGGAAATATACCAACCTTCAAGTAGAGTTTCATCCTTTAATAAGTTTCTACCAAAACTAATCTTTTCTTCAAACGATGAGCATTCAAAAACACTTGGTCTCATCAAAACACAAGAATCATCTTCTTGAGAGGCACATAATCCACAAAAGATTAACTATCAATTTCTTTTATCTTTAAACATTATCCCATAAACAAAAAGGGTAAGATAAAACAACTCTTCAAAAAAAAAAAGAATCCCATTGGAATGGAAACTAATTTTAAATCTTCAAAGTTCCACGGTACTACCCAGAGTTCATCATAGACCATTCTGTAAATAACTGTCCTTAAAATTCCTCAAAATAACCCAAACTAAGATTGAAACCCAAATACAAGAAGGACTTGATAACATAGTCTTCCAAGATAAACTTTATTGTTCATCTCCAAACAACATCAACCACTCCTAACATCTTATAACAAAAGTAAATAACCTAAACATATTTTCCCCAAGATAGGTCAATCATTTCCATAAGTAACCTATAATACCATAAGTTCACCTTAAATTCATTGATTCTTCAAAATATAAGTCAACCATTACTCCTCAAAGAAAACACCATATTAATCTATTTACCTCGATCAAATAGGGTTCCCAAAATAGTGAACGTCTTCCAAAATAATAATCATATTTTAATCCCCTAATCACCCTTTTTTTAAGAAGAACAGCTTTACTATATAAACATGTGGTACATAAAAATATATTTCTCCCTTAATGATATAAAATAATCTTAGGTAGTGACTTAATGATCTTAGAAAACATAAAAGATATGATCATAGAGCATGAACTAAAATACAACATGACATAGACAATTATTGCAAAGAAGTTACATGTACTTCAGTCATCATGATCCATCTCAGCATAGGACTTGCATTGTTCCCTTGTCCTCTAAGATTGTTGATGCTCATCATGCTTCTCACCCATTCCAAGAGAGCATTGCCTTGGATAATGTCTAACTTCTCCACATTTATGACATCGAAATGTATATGGTACATTAGATCGAACCTTATCTACATTCATCACATTATCCATTTTTTTAAAGCAATTGGATACTTTATGCCCTATCTTCCCACACTCAAAACATCTCCCAGTTCCTTTGTGACATTCTCCTTGGTGCCTCTTCCCACACTTTTTGCAAAAAAGAAATTGGGTTTTCTTTCCCTTATCAACTTTATCAGATGAACATCCTCGAGACTTTGTCTTCTTCTTCTTCCTTGATGAATTTGGGCATTCAACTAGGTACCAATTATTAATTATGATTTTTGATAGCTGGTTTGGCATAATCACAATATGTTCAACTTGATCTCTCATCATCTCTGTCACATTAATAGGACAATCGTCACATTTCCTATCACATTGGTTGTTGGGACATGCTCTTCCATTTTCCGCCATTAACTAAGAAAAGAACGTATAATTAGGGGGCTTAAATACTTAGCCAATAATCATGAAAAGGAAACTTAAGCATAAAAGGATAAACTTGTAGAAGAAAAGTATACCCTAACTTGTGATCCCATAGGTTCTAATCTAGGATATCCATGATCATTTATTCTTATGTGAATCTTTATTTTATTTTATCTTTGTTCCTTTAATAATGGTTCATACTAAGATTATGAATTTACCAGAGCATATCCCCCGGGAGTGTCATAACCAAGAGTGCAGCAAGGCCCATTGTCGTGTACCGGTTCCCATTCGAGTCTAGCTCAAAGCAGTGTTTTCGGGTTTTACCCCTATGTACATCTGTTCCAGAGCCGCCTCTACCTGCTCGTATCCATACAAGGATGTATTTTCTTGGCAACCCCTTACTCAATACTCACCAAAATACAAGGAAGATTTCCTATATTTAAACTTTTCTATAGGGTTCTTCCTAAAGTTTTCATATCCTCATTTCCACAAATAACTAAACCATCCTCTGATACCAACTATAATGTCCCGCCTTTTTAACACATAAACTTTCATTACATTTTACAAAACCGAGGATCTTTAAGGTTTAGTGTCTTGGAAACCAGGAACTTAAAACATGAAAACATAAAACATTATTCTTAAACACTTGAAAGGATTCTCCTTATGTTCGTCCTAGGTTCATTACTGCATCTCATAACCTAGGGACATACATCAAAAGAAAGGGTGAGCAGAAGGCCCAGTATGGGAAACAATGGGAAACATTTACATGTGAACTTGAGATACATTAACAATGTCATGAAAAAGAACTTTAAGACATGAGAAAGAAATCATGAGATATATCATAATAAAAATAACATTTTTCATAACTTTAGGATGTGGCTACATCATTTAACATAGAAAATCATGAACATATCACCAAGGTCCATCCCCAAGGTGTCATTTGAAAATTACCAAGGTTATTCACCAAGATATCATGAAAATTATAATCTCTAGTGGTTACATCATTACCCAATGCATTGGAGCGCTATCAGGGTGCAACCTTAAATTTTCCTTTATTATCATGTGACCCACATATATCATCATCAAAAATTTCATAAATAACCCATATAGCATAAAATTAATGGGTTTCATTTCATAATCATAACGTTTTAAACAACTGCTTTAAAGACATGATCTTTACGTCACTTTAAACCCACAGAAGGGGAGAGCGGGTCTCATGTATGTAAATCCAAGAATTTAAAATAGAAAATTTTGATATATATGTGAATAACCCTATAGAAATAAGAGCTTTGAGTATTCACTTAATAACATAAAATAATTTTGAGAAAAGAGGGAGGCATTTTGAGACGAAAATTCTGCAGCATAACGGCTATGTTTTGGGGTTTTAGAAAACATTAAAAGGAGAGGGGACATGGGTCAAACATTCATAAATGACCCATAAAACAGTAAAGGGACAGAATAAGAAGGATATATGAACATGGTAATAAAATTTGAAGGACATACCATTTGAAATGAAAAACATGGAAGGAAGACAAAAATTAGATTTCTCTTATGAAAATTCAGCAGCCTAACAACGTCACTTAAACTTCAACAAAATGATTTTAAAAGATAAAATAGGGTCTCTCATAATGTGAACATAAGAGTTCAGTATGATAGATATAGAGATCACACCCCAACATAATAAAAAAAAGAACTTGAAAGACTTGACATGAAAGTAGAATTTTGAAAAGAATGAGAAGGGTGAAAGAATCCCCTTAAACATTCGGCACCCTAATGGCGTCACTTAAACATTCTTAAAATGAATTGATGAGAGAAAGATGTGGTCTCTCATAATATGAACATGAAAAGTGCAGTAATAATAATATATAAGAACATCCTTTAACATAATAACATGGAGTATAAAAGAAATGACATAAAAGAGATTACTTGAAAAGAAAGAGAGAGGTCGGATCCCTTACCTTAAAACGTAACTCTTAAAACTCAAAGGTTTGGACCTTGAGGGCTTGGGGGCACCTTGGGAGGACTCATTGGGAGGTAAGCAGACCAGAGCTTCTTTTGGGGAGAGTTGGGAATGAAAACTAAAGGAGTAAAGGGTGGGTATTTATAGGGAAAGTGAGGGGACAAGACATTAATGGCCAAGGGACACCTCACAAGTGCTTTTCTCAAAACCATGTGCTCTCCCATGATATTTACCATGGAGTTAGGCCACATGGGGCCCCTAATACAATAATTCATCACCTTTGGTCGGAAAACCCTTAAAATATCTCATGAAATCATCATGACATAGTTATGATGTCATTAAACATACCGAAACCCTAAAACTGTATTTTTACTATTCACTGAAAATTCAAATTGCTCAGAAAAATCCCAAAATTTCACCTTAAACAAATATTGATGCTCTAATTACAAATATGAACTCCATTTTATAAAAATAATTTTCTAAATATTTTTAATTTAATTTTTAAATAAATACACTATTCACCGAAAATTCATTTTTTTCAGAAAAATCCCCAAAAATTACCTTAAAATAATATCGATGCTCTGAGTTCAAAAATGACATCCATTTTATAAAAATAATTTTCTAAATATTTTTAATTAAATTTTTAATTAAAAAACACTATTCACCTGAAAAAACTAATACTTGACTAATAATTTATGAAACCGTTATTTAACCATTTTATTGAATCACATTACTTAATCAAGGTGCCTAGATTATATTAATGCTTTATTTAAGTGAGATTACTAATCCATTTAGTCACATTACTAATACTAAGCATAAAATCACTATTCATAATTTACTATTCATCAAAAATCAAGTTGATCTTATTAGACTCTAAATTTTGTACTGAACATATTTGTAGAAGACTATTTTTCGAAAATCACTACACATTTTTAATTATTTAAGGTTTATATAAACATTTTTTTAAAATATCCTTTCTCTAAAATTCACCAAAAATATGCATACTATATTTATCCAGACATTTGAAAATTCATAAACTTCATCATAAGAAGTAATCAAAATTTTTTTATTTAAAACAAAGGATTACACAAGGCAGTTATGGTCTCCTTACATAGCCCCTTATCACACCAGCATAGGACCTAAGTGTAAGGTGTGCTAAGGTGAGAGAATCCGAGGGAGGCTCAACCAACATCGCACGAGTAGTAATTTCTATCAGCTTGAACTTCTCACGAAGGCAATTCCGTTCTAGCTTCACACGATGAAGTTCGGCTTGGGTTTGGTCCAGAGCAAATCCCAGTGGTGCTACCTCCTTCCCAAGTTCTGTTAGATGGGCTTCGATCGGTCCAAGACTACTGGGTGAGGCCATCAAATCTTCTTCCTATATTAATTAACCAAGATCACTTGTATTTATAGACAAATATCAAAATGTTTAGTTTCTAGCGGTCATATTGACCAATGGTCATATGACAGTCAAAAACCCAATAGTCTTATTTTAATTATACTCATGTTATCCAATGAAACATTTTTGTTGAGTATAAAAATAAAATAAAATAACACACAAAATTAGGAAACAAGATTTGTTCAAAATTTCGGGTCATTACAATAAATCTATAAATCATCAATATTGTTAGCAAAACGATGTGGGAAAAAATCATTTTATACTACTATGATTGATGTTGGTCCATCAAATGAAGTGGTGATAGGTATGTTACTTTTGTATTTAAAATACCCCATTTAATTCTAGATACCACGTTCTTTCATTTATGATAAATTTTCAAGTAAATTGGGAATATCATCTCGTGAAAAGAAGATATAAATTTTGGTGAAAACTATAGGTGGAAATATTAATGCAACAAAGATTTATAGGAATCAACCTATTTTCATTAGTGGGATTTTCATTCCTACAAATCTTGTTGAACTGAGTATAGTGGAGTTTGATATCACTTTGGGTATGGATTAGTCTTTATTTTATCATTATAATATATATTCTTGATCAAATAAATTTTTATTCAATGATTAAATAACTTTGATATCATATCAAGAATCTGAAAAATTGATTAAAGATAACTATGAAAGATATATAGCTCATGTTATTGAAAAGAAAGAAACCATTTAAATTAGCGATGTTATAGTGGTGAATGAATACATAGATGTATTTATTGATGATTTTCCTGGTGTTATTCCTAGTTATGAGGTTGAGTTTATTATTGATTTAGTGCTTGATACTAAGAGTATTTCAAAACCACATTATTGAATATATTAAGTAGAACTTTAGAATTGAAAAATCAGTTGTAAAAGTTTCTGAATAATTTTTTCATTCATCCTTGGAATTCACTATGGGGTGCTCAATTTATTTTTTTAAAAATAAATATGATTGAATGATACTTTTAATTGATTATTGATTCCTGAATAAGATCACTATTAAGAACAAGTATTATTTACCTCATATCGATGTTTTGTTTGATCAGATCCAGGGGTCTCCATATTTTTCAATGGTTGGTATTAGGTTTGGTCACCATTAGCTGATGGTTAAATAGGATGACATTATAAGATAAATGTTTTAAACTAGACATGGGAATTATGATTTATTAGTCATTTCCTTTGGGTTTTACAACACACCTTCTATATTTATGTACCTAATTAATAGAGTTTTCCAAGAATTCTTGGATAAGTTTATGGTTGTGTTTATTGAAGAATTTTTTTATATTATAAAATTCAAGAGAAACATGAAAGACACATAAGGATTTTTTTAAACCTTAAAAGAAAAGAATCTAATGATAAATTTAGTATGTTTTAATTATGGTTGCAAAAAATTTATTTCCTTGGAGAATTTTTTTATAAATATGGAATAACCATTGACCCTGCTAAATTTTTTTTTTGTTGAAGAATGGACAAGAACCAAAAATATCTTATAAATTCATAGTTTTCTTGTATTAGAGAGTTAATACTATTAGTTTTTTGAAAATATTTCTTGGTTGTTTGTCCCACGAACTAATTTTACTCAAAAATGAGTTAAATTCATCTAGAAAAAAGAATGTGATGATTGTTTTCAAGAACTAAAAATAATATTGGTGAATACTCCAATTTTGGACCTATCTTCTAGAAATGGATAATTCATTATTTATAATGATGCTTCATTGAAAGGAATTGGTTGTGTATTAATGTATAATGATTGGGTAATTACTTATGAATCAGATCACTTGAAACCACATGGGTTAAATTACTATACACATGATTTGGAATTAGCTATTATGGTTTTTGATTTAAAAATTAGGAGGCATCATATTTATAGAGTAAAGTGTGAAATATATACTGATATATTTTTGAATTATATATTAACAAAGGAATAATTTAAAATGAGATAGAGAATATGGATATAACTGATCAAGTATTATGATTACATGATTCATTACCATCCTGGAAAAGTTACAAAATTGGCCAATAATTTGAGTCTAAAAAATAATGCTACATTAACCTTGTTATGTTTAGAACACGACCCTTCGGTTAATGATTTGTTGAAATTTGGCCTATAAGTTGTGGATGTAGGGATATTATTAGTTTTATTTTAGGTTTCAGTTCAATCAATTTTTTTAGAAATAATTAAGAAATATTATAAGGAGGATCATACTTTGCAGGAAAATGTAGAGTATATTAAGAAGGTTAAGTTTCCAGATTTTAATACTAATGAAAAATGTATTTTATAATAGGGAAAAAGATTATGTGTGCCTTGTGATTCTAAGTTTAAGGAAGAGTTTTTGAGTGAATCTCATAGTTCTGAAATTTTATATTCCTTCAGGGAGAAATAATATGTACAAAGACCTTCATAAGTATTACTGGTGGGATGGAAGGAAAAGAGATTTCTCTAACTTTACCATGATGTGTTTGAAATGTTAGAATTTTAATGTATAAAGACAAATATAAAAGGGAATGCTTCAACCTTTGCGAGCACCTGAGTGGAAATGAGAAAATATATCAATGGATTTTATGGTGGGATTACCAAATACTTCTTGAGGTAACAATGTGAATTGGGTTATTGTTGATCGAGAAACTAAATATACTCATTTACCAGAAATGCACAGTCAGAGGCAAGCCTCTGACCATTTATTAATAAAATAAAAATCATTAAGCAGGTACAACAATCCAGAAAAACAACTACATATCATAGAAACCAAACCCGTCACCATCCCAATTATAAACTATTTCTTCTTCATTATCTATTTCCCATTATGAGATTTCATAGTGCTTAATAACCTTGGCATATTTCCTTCTCAGATTCAGATTCTCCAAGGCTATAAACTCCTTCGAAGATTGCATAACCCAACTTTCCTTCCCAATAGAAGCTCTGGTAGACACCGACCTTGGAAGATAAGAATAATATTTCTTTAGTATTTGACGTGGTGGACCAGTCTTAGTGTCCTCAACCCCATGCACCTTCGTCCTTTCACCTTGAACAACAACACTAAAGGAAGGCCGGACCACACCACCATCTTTTTCCTTCTCACTATCAGAGATGTCACCCCACTTTCCCAAGATTTTCACCTCTAGATAACCCTCCTCCAAACCACAGTCTTGTTGAAACTGACTGTTAGAGTCAATTATGTTGAGTCATTGAGGCTGATCCACCAGGTTCTACATGTCTTCTCCAGTTGTAGCATCCACCGGAGAATCAACAACCTGCAAGAGACCACCTTCCTGTCTTGCATCATTCTCTTCTTCATGAAAAACCTACTCATTTTCTAGTTCCAGGAACCTATTTCCTGTAGAAACTGAGATCACCATGCATCCAACATCATCATACTATTCTTGGACACAACCATCCACATGCTCTGACCGTAAGGAGCTGCAGGCCAATGAATTCCCCACTATATCTTCATTTTCAAGTCCAAGATCACACTTTAAGCGATCAAATACTTGCTTAACTGTCAGATCCTGTGGCTCATTTCCCACCTCCTACAAAGGAATCCTATGCACTGTAAACCCAGGAGCAGATTGCCCCGACTCCTTAGCCATAACATGGGTGCCCAACATCTCCTTTATACCAGTAGAGCAACCAGGGACCTCATCAGCACAACCCCGGAATATCCCCTATAGAAAGAATGATGACATTGATCCCCCCACTACTGTATTTCCATCTAAATCCCATCCCACCCCCTGCACAAGCACTAAAACCACTGAATCTTCCACAACTGTACCTACACTACGGGGAGCCCCCACCCGAGTAACCTCCTCAGTAACATCTCCACCTCCAGCACACCCAACACCCTCCATACATACCAAATTGTCTCCCGCCTCATCCCTTCTCAGTGCCAAACCATCTTTAGTGTGACCCAATCTCAAGATCTTATCCAGATTAGCAGCAGCACACCCTCCAATGTGGCTCGTATCTATCGCTTGTGAGCATCCATTCATCCTCCCTCTACGATAGTTCAACGCCAAGTGACCACACCGGCTACAAGACACAAAATAGTGCATCCACGACTCAAAAACCACCCCCTAATTCCAGTGAAACTCCTTATCATCTATGACCTAGATGCATCAGACTGACATTTTTGCAGCATTGACTTCCACACAAATTCTCGGGCAGATGGGATTACGAACCACCTCTGTATACCAATCAAAGCACAAGAATCTTTCGATCAAGTTACCAATTGAAAAAAAAATAGAGGGATTATGGAATGATATTGGAAGACTTGAAAGACTTACCCAGGTCGCAAATGTTGAAGGATCACACCGCATATGGAAATCAAAGCTCTAGAGAAATAGATAGAACGCCGCTCCGTTGCATCTTCGAGGGGCCTTGTACTAGGCGTAGGTCAGATCTTCCTCCAAACCAAAACAAATCATGAAGTGTCGTCGGTCAAGCAAACCGAGGACTGCCCACTCCTGTAGCTTCCAAGACTCAGAGATGAAGTGATCAAAGGATTCAACCGAGGGATACTGGAGACAAAAGTGGGCCACCATTATGATTTTGCAAAGATCAGAGGCACTGTTAATCTTTTCTGGGAGCAATGAAAGCTGAGGAGCCTCTCGGAAAATATTGAGGACCTTCGGTGAGATATGGATTATCAGGAAGGCCGAAAAAGAACCATATGAGATACTCTTCCTCTGTGGATGACAATGAAAAACTCCCCCCTCCGATCGGGAGTTCCTCTCTTTATTATATCAGACTATGATCCCAGGTTTACATCTAATTTTGGGAAAGGACTTCAAAAATATTTGGGTACTGATTTAAATTACAGTATAACATTTCATCCTTAAACTGATAGCAAATATGAGTAGAAAAATTAGACCATGTATGAAACAATTCATTACTATTCAATGAATTACAAGGTAATTTTGGATCAACATATTTATTTGATTTAGTTTTATTATAATAATATTTTTCATTCCAGTATACAGATGGAACCATTTGAGGAATTATATGGAAAGAATTTTTATGAATTTTTTTTAGGATGAAGTCAGATAAATAAACATGATGGGACTAGAGTTGGTATAGGAAATGGTTGATAATGCATAATTGATTGAACAACATACGAGGATGGCTTAGAGTAGGCATAAAATTTATGCAGATAACTAGAGGAAAGATATTTCTTTCAAGGTAGGTGATCATGTCTTTCTCAATGTATCTCCATGGAAAAGTGTTATAAATTTGGGTAAAAAATGGAAATAAAATTCCATGGTTCATTGGACCATTTTAAATCATAGATAAATTTGTATTTTTTACCTACCAAATAGCTTTTCCAATGATGTTATCCTAGGTACCCAATGTTTTTCATGTCTCGATGCTTAGAAAATATATCAAATATTCATTTCATTTTTGATCCATGAAGTATTTTGGTTGTAAGAGAATATTTATTATGAGAAATAGACTCTTTATATTCTTAAACATTATGAGAAAGTATTGTATAATAAGGTGATTAAGTAGGTTATGGTTTTATGAAAAATCATATGGTTGAAGAGGTGACATGAGAATATGAAAATTCTATAAAGGAAGGATATCCCCACATGTTTAAAAACTAAATAAAATTACAAGGATAAAATTTTAAAAAAGGGGGAGGAATTTAAAAATATATTTAATGGCATAATAAATGATACATATGTTTATTAGTATTAATTGGATAGTTATATTCATTATAAAAAATTTATGTAATTTTTGTATAAAAAATAAATAGTTTTACCTAAACTATTTTCTTATAAGGTTTTAATTTAAAAACATAATTTCTCAATTTTTTATTTATAATTATACAAAATTAATTTAATTTTTGAAATAATCATGTCAAAATTAATTTAGAAAATATTTATTTTTCATTTAATATTGAAAAATATTGATTTTCAAAAAAATATCATTTCTTTTCAAAAAAATTTGTTATTTAAAATTACCATTATATTTTGAATATGATTTCAAGTATAATAAGTATTTATTAGCTATATTTAATCCATTTAATTAATTTTGAATAAAATTTATTTTTTATTTTAGTATAAGTTTGTTTTTTGTATTTAAAAAGAGGATTTTTTTGAAAACTGTTTTAAAGTTCAAAACTTTTCTACATTTTAATTAATTAAAGTAATATCTAATAAGGAATGTTTTAAATGAAATTTATATATTATATATCAATAAATATTAATTTATATTTATATAATTATTATTATTTTTCATAGAGTTAATATAAAATAATATTTTTCTTGAAAAATATACTTCTGGAAAACCATCTTTTTCATCGTATCTTCAGTTTTTGTTTTAAATTAAAATATTCCACTTATAAAAACCGAGTTTAATAAAATGGATTCCGTATTTTAAATCCATATAATTTATATTATATAACAAGTTAAAATTATTTTTTTACCATAATTATTACTGAAAATAGTAAATATTAATTACCACAATTAAGGTAAAAACTGATTTACCAGGGGTTAAACTAAAACGAGAAGGGTTAAAATGACCAAAAAAGTTGAATAAAATATATTTTCTATCCATATTTAGAATTTATCATGTATAAGTATCAATGAAGGTCCATTTTTGAGCCTTGTGGAATGTGAAAAACGTGGGTATACCTTTTTCTTTTCAAAAATTACAAGTATTCCACTCAACTCACTTATAAAAGGCCACCCACTCTTCTCCTCTTCACACCTTAAAATCTCTTTAGATCATCCAATACCTACCTAAATACCTTCATAACTTACCTACTCACAAGTTAGAGCCATTATTTTTATCATAAATCCATCCTAATAATAATTTTTCTTCTTACCTAAGGATCATTACTATAGAAGAGGAAGATAAAGAACGAACATGACAAATAAAAGTCAAGGTAAGGGGCTTCATATAAATTTCCTTTAATTGAGGAATATTTTGATTTTATGAACTTTTATTATGTCATGGTGTGTATATACCTCCCATTTTACATTTCATATCATAAATTCTTCTATTATCATGGTATTTAATGTTTTGTTTAATGTTATTATTTCACAGGGATTATGATTCACATGTTTCCAAAGTGATATGGGACTTTTCTTTAAAAAAATTATCTTTTAATGTTTTCATTATAAAACTCTTTTTATTCTATTTACAAGTTTTTATAATTATTTTATTATGGACATGTTTGTATTATAAAGGAAATTATGGTCCTTATTTCAATGTTTTTTTGAAAAAGGAATCTTTGTATGAAATGTTTTACTTTCTTACAAATAAGAAATAGAATTATCTATTTTAATATATACAGTGAAAATTAATTTTGTCTGATATCATAAAAATTATTTTAATCTTGGATTACTTTACTAGATTTCATGTTTTCTTCAAAGAAAATCCATCCTTCCCCTTTTCTAGGTATTTTGGTATTAAAAATGGGGTTTTAAGAGAAATGGGTATTTTGGTATTAAAAATGTATTTTTAAAAGAAATGCGTTTTTTGTTATCTGAAAGTGATTTTCATATGATTTTAAAAGAGTTTTTAAAAAATTTATGATGAAAAATTGAAATCATAAAATTTTTTATTCATGATGTGGTTCTAGGACATTATATATGAGGGATGCACCCAAATAACACCAGGTGATCTCGATATAGCTTATACAGTGAGTGCACCCAAATAATGCTCTAATGTATTGGGTAATGATTATGTTCTATATATAATTATATTTTAATTCGGACATATGGTTATTCCAATTTGTAAGTGTTCTATGAGATGATGTCTTAGGTAAAATACATGAATTTTCTATATTTTCTAATGAGTTTCATGGAAATTGTTTGATTTTGGAAGGAAAGATAATGATATTTTTTAAGGAAAAATGATGCCATTTCTTAGAAAAAGGTATGTTTCTAAGAAAATATTTCTCATGGGTTTTCATGTTTTTAATTATACTAACATACTTATTATTTTTTATGTCCCTTACTATTATTTTTGTGACAATACAATATTTTTAAAATGTTTTTCACAGAGTCTATAGATGGGTAATGGAAATAAAGAAGTAATTTTGAAAGTCACAAAGTTTTTTCATGAAATTAAATCATGATTTATTTTAAAAGTTTTATATTATTGAAAAAATGTTTACTAATTGGAAGTGTGTACTTTTTAATTTATGATTTTTTATTTATTAATTATGGACTAATTTTCCAAAACTATAGATATAAAAAGATCCTCAAATTTAAGAGAATGAATTATTGTCTTAAAACTAAATATTTTGTAATGTTTAAGGCTAGGACCTTATACATAGTGCATATATCTATGCTATAGAGGATATGTCATAAGATAATAACAATGTATGTCCATACTTTTGTCCCAATGACTACACCACAATGTTGATGGTTTCACCACAATAAAGGATTGAGGATTCAAAAATTAGGCCAAAATTATATTCCTAGGGAAAATAACCTTGACCCTAAATGTGTGGGATAACATTCAGTCACATAGGGGAACTAGTAAGGAAAACCAGCCTCAGCAAAACTAAGAGGTAGGATTGAATGCCCATGGGTAAGCGTACATGAATGAAAGTAGTATTCCTTGCTGTAGGGAGATATTATAGAGTCAATGGGCCACAATATAGGGTAGTATCAAGAAGAAGAATGGGAGTAGATCCCCTTAGTCACATATAGAGAGTGGTGGAAGTGAAGAGGCTTATATGACACAGGAAAAACAAAGGAGTTTTCAATGTAGGATATGATATTTACTTGCTATGTCAATGTAAAAAATCCCATAGAAATAGACCTTGTGCATAATGGTAGATGGTACATAAGGATCAAAACAAGCTCATGTAAGGGTATCGTCCACTAGAGATTTTGAGGTGTCTATGCCATAGTAGATAAGGATATGTCAGAGTCACATTAAAGAAGTATAAGTCAATTTTTAAAATATTTCTTTCATCGTGGATGGTCCAAATTCAACAGAAGAAAAGAAGCTAGAATTGTAGGAGGCTACACCATAGTGATGTGTCCACGCCATAGTCCCTTCTGTGTGAGAAGTTGTTAGAGGAGATAATTTTAAGGATCATGAAAATGTTATAGAGGAGTTAATGTTCAAATTTTTTGGATCTGATAACCAATAAATGACCAAACTAAAGTACTCTATATGAAACCATAGTAGTTAAAAAATTGGAGGTGCTACGTCATAGTACTTCAAACCATGCCACAACTAGTCAATTTCTATTCAACTGGTAGTTTATTTGGAATTTAAAATAATGGAGTTATTCCTTTGATTTTGGGGTTTCTAAATTGAATTAAAATTCACATTATGATCCCATTAATTACATGGGACACTTGTAATGATCCTAGAAAAAAATAGATTCAATCCCAACCATTTTATTGAATTAAGAAAAAATATTTTTATACAAAACTTATTGTAACAATTTTAGAAAAAATATAGAGAGATTTGGATAGAGAGTAAATTGCTACATCTGATTCTTAAATAGAAATGAGAGTTTGTTCTAAATGAGGGTTTAGAATCTTGAATAATTTATAACCATTGAAGATCCTACCAATGTTGAGGAAGGTTTTTTGTTTTTTGTGGATATAAAAAATGAATATTAATCCAGAGGTATTTTGAAACTAAGAAGGTGTTGTATCATGGTTTTTTTCACAATAGGTAAAGGATAAACCCAATAAGACTTCAATAGAGCATCTATACATACCCTATGATGAAAACCAATAATGTTTTGCTGGTGAAGGGACCTATATGTCTATAAATTATGTGAAGGTGATACATTCCAATAATAGTAATCCAATGAAACAACCTTCAAGGGAGTGAAACTTGGTAAGTAGTGAGCTATCCCTAAATTTTTTAAGGTATGGAGCTTGGAAATAGGAGTGACCTATCCCAAACCTTTGTATGTAGTGAGATTTATAATGATTTTGGTGCATGTCACAATGTCGATGCGTGATCCTTGGACATGGCTCAATAAGGGTGAGCCAATTAAATTCTCATTTCTATTTTTTACTTTAATAATTCACACCAAAATAGATCAAACAACCTAAATTAAATCCTATTATAGATAAATCCATGTAACCCTTATGATTTAGAGGTCAAGATCATATAGTGTAAGTGAGATAGTTAAAATAGAAAGGGATTTAAATTTCATTATTGGTGCATACCTTGATTCAACCCCCCTCAGGGAAATATCATGATATGACCCTTATTTATTTCCTATAGTCTGTATCCCCACAAAGTCTGCATCCACATAACCCTATAACGGATTATTATTCCAAAACAAAAGGCTATATAATTCAAATATTTTAGATATAAGATAATCAAATTCATAGCTTCCCAATATTTTTTTTTCAATATTTTCCATAAATTGAATGACAAATCCCATTAAAAAATAAATGTCTGAACTTGTATTTATTATAATGTACATCATGACTCCTATCAATGATGAAAATATAAATTTAACCATGTACTTATCCCCATATTCCATTTTTAGGGATTTCTCCTTGGATAGTTTGATGTGTCTAGCTAATGGGATTGAATCTAGTTTACATACAGTCATTCTGAATATCCTGATGAACTGGAAAAATATAATATTTCTAAGGAAAAACGAAACATATAGATTTATTATATTTCTCAATTCACATTTCCAATATTTTCAAGGCCTTACTGAGATTCTTCATCACAAAGTATCAAAAACCCCCCCTCACCTCTTTAATTTGGTTAATATCCTGACTTCCCAGGAGTAAGTCATCCACATATAGGATAATGATGATAAATATCCCATAAAAAAAATTCGAGTAGAAATAGTTATATGAGTTGATCTTGGTAAACCCCTTCCCAAAAACAAAGGAATATAATTTCTAGTTTGTTTGGATTGAATCCTACATGAAAACATATCTCTTTATCTTACACACCAAGTATTTATTCTGTTTTTCTACAAAACCATCAAGTTTATTCATGAAAATTTACTCCTTAAAATCACTATGATAGAATTTCATTTTTTATATCAATTTATTCTTAATGAATACTTTCATAAGAAAATAGACTTATATAGTTTAGCAGTACATCTCTATTTTTATATCAACTTGGATTGGGTTAGTGGATTCTTTATTCTCTACAATATTTTTCAACAAGTTATAGTCTTTCCACGAGGCATTCTCAATAAATAGAAAATTTTATCTTCTGATTATCTTTTGATTATCATCATCACAAATAAAAAAACTAAAGTTTTAAATTATATATCCTACAAATAAACATGCATGTGACTTATCTTTGAGTTTATCCCAATCCATGGAATCTACATGGGGATATTCTTAACTTCTAAAAATTTGAGGTTGGAAAATTTCTCTAATTTAATGGTCCACAACTATTATAAAATATTCTATTCCATCAGTGAATATGGACTCCTATTAATGAGGAACACTTCAAAAATTAGTATTTACTCCCAAATTTTCTTCGATATTCCAGAATATAGATTAATTCTCCATGCATTTTAACTTAACATATTATTCATTTTCCCTAATAAACCATTATGATCTAGTGTTATGATTATAATTTTCTCAAACATAATTATTTTTTCTCTATTAGAAGATCTTGAAACCCTTATAATCATATTTTCCACTATTATTAGACCTTAAGAATATCTCCTTATTTCTGGTCTCTTTTTCCACCAAGAAACTCTATCAAAAAAAATATTTGAACTCCTTAGATATGTTATTAAGGAATTAAACCCATAATTGTATTATTGAATCTTTGATGAGTGTTAAAAAATACATTGAACCACCAAGATAATTGACTGGTATAGGCCCCAAACATCCATGCACACAATCACTAACTTCTGATACTTTGATATCCTTTTATTCAAATTGAATGACACATTTTTATAATTTTTGAGTATAAAAAACATAAAACTATTAAACTCAATGTGATTGAGATTTAGTATTCCCTAAACCTATAGTAATTTAATGTTCTTATAACTAAGGTTCCCAAGATGATAATTCTATCACTCCAAAATTTTGGAGGATTTCATTCTTGTAATTGTTTCTCCATCCGAAGTTACCATTAAATACACCATCCCATATTTTACACCTATGGACACAACCATGGAACCTTGATTAATTTTACATATTCTATTTATGAATTTTGTTACAAATACTTATTTATCCAACCATCCAAATGAAATTATGTTCTTCTAGAAACTTTTTATGTGTCAAACTCTATATAAGTTCAAGTAACTTTTTTTTAAATCTATCATACCCCTATAATTAGAAGATTCATGATTTTCAAAGTGAAATACACCAAAACTTCTAGTTATGGGATCATAAGAATAAAAAATATACTAAAATATAGGGGTGAAAGGGTGAATTGTAGTTTATAAAACTACTTATAATTTTCAACCTTCTTAAAAAAGTTTATCATATAAAGATTTTTACCGAAACAAATTGTAAAAATAGATAGAATTTTTTTATAAATATTGTTATAAACTATTTATAATGTGAATAACAGAGTTGTAAGACTTTAAAAATAGGTATAATAAATAAATAAATGTTTTATTAAATTATATAAGAAAAAATATTATAGAAACATTCCTAGAATGTTTTACACTTTAACCATAAGTGTTAAGAAATTATTTAAACCTAAATTTAGGTATCCATGAATTAAATCATCATAAGGTATATCTTCTACACCAATTAATCCATCAATAAAAATGATTGGATAAATATATAATTCACTAGCTTCAACACCCCTCAATAAAAATGATCAAATTAACCTTATGTGTATCTAACCTTGAGATCCTTTGATTAATAAGTTAGATAAACAGTAATTACAAAGAAAAATCTTAAGGAAATTACAATGAAAACCTCACAAACAAATAAATTAATATAAAATCTTTGAATTTTAAAAATAATAATTATCAAGTAATAATATGTTACAAAAACTTTGTAGAAAATTTAGATAGTTGAAATTGTAAAAGATTATTCTTCTAGAGGCTGAGGCTCTATTTATAGATGTACTTTAGTGGTTATATTCATAATTTCTTAGAAGTAGTTGTAAAAAAATTGGGTTAATTCCTTATTCACTTGGTTGATTTAAAGTAACAACATTATATCCAATGTTCATCATGATATATCACCATTACAATGATCAAATTTTCCATCCGGTAGAATGAAAAAACTTCATCTAGTTAAATTATTTGTCATTATTCGGTGGGTTTAATAAATGTTATCTTAGTATAAATGTCTATCTCTATCTAATATATTACATCTAGTAGACTTGGTATAACTTCATACAATATAATTTATTGAACTCTATATGTTAGAATTTGTAAACCTTCTAGATGATGAACTTTTATATGCATGTATGATATACAAATAACATTTCCTTCTGATATAATAGGTAAAAAATATCCATATTATGAAACTATAATTCACTATATGGTAAAACTATAAATAATAAAAAAACATAATAAATTGGTAAATATAAACTTAATAAATATTTGAGTATTAAAATATTGAATTTTTATTTTCAAAAGTAAGTAAAGAAAGTGGTATTTTGACACAAAAATCTCCCCATTTTGGAAATAAAAATACACAGTAATTTAGATAAAAATTTAGTGTAAAAAATTTGAGAAAATTTCTCTCCATTACATACATATATTTTGAGAGTTTTTTAAATTTTCCTTTTATTTATTCAAAAAATTCCAAGTGATATAAAGTTCTCCCTTTATCTTTGGATTTTTTAAAATAAACTTAATGGAAAGCTATATGTAAAAATGATTCTCTAAAATTAAAAAAAATCTAGGAATTTTTTTTATACAAGTAAGTGATTATAACATCCATCCTAAAAATATAAAAAATAAATATCATTAAAAAAAATATATCCAGAGAGTTTAAGTTTGGTTATTACAAAATCATCCAAAAGTTCATGAAAAATAATTATTTATTTGAAATTATCTTTATGGACGCCTTCATTTTAATAACATCATCCATAGTATTCTCAAATTCATGAACTTTTATATGAAATTTTGAAACATTTTATTAAATAGATCCAATATTATTACCTTTATTTGAATGTTCCTTATACTTTCATATAACAAGAGGTTTCATATCATCTATTACCCTTGTACCTTTAAAAAATTTGATGCCAATTATATAAAAAAAATCAAAACTTTTTTTGTTTCCCTTTTAATTCCATAAATTTTATCACCAAATGACTTTAATTATACCTCAACATGATTTATACACATTATAACACTCTTTATATTTCTAAATTACACCATTTATTTTCCCTTAAAAACTTTGAAAATAACTTCATATTGGATAAATTTCTCTATAAGTAGTTTGAGGGGGATTTAATTTCCATGATATCAACTTTTCTTAGGATGTATTTGCAATGAGTTTGACTATCAGGAAAATTTTTCATTATCCATTTAATCCTTTTAATAGCCACATTTAAATAGTTAATTCTCATTTCTAAACTATTGATACTAGTTATTCGGGTAGAGTTTGTGTAATTAGTAAAAAATTTATAAATAAATGAGGCTCCCAGTCTTGATGGACCAGGTTCTTCTTTTTCAATGAAATTTGAATTTTAAACCACTATCACATCTATATCTTCATTTGTTATAGGTCGATTTGATGGTTATTTTAGATTCCTTCACATCATTTATTTAATATTCATATTCTAATAATTCACTAAGATAATATTCTTTCATTTATTTGGATGAATAATAAATAGTGGTTGAAATCAATGTTTCATAAATATCCAAAAGTATTTTTAACTATTTAACTACATCTATGTTATTTCTTATCCTTATCTTCCCAGGTTCTCAAGTGCTTTCTGTAGAAATAGACAAATTTTCTACAAGATCATATTTTTATTTTCCAACAACTTTTTCTAATTGAACTACCTCTCCTTAAACAACTTTCTTACTAAATTAAACAATATCAACATGAATTTATTGTACAAAAATTTATTTACCCTATATTTTAAAACTGATGAATATTCATATGGTTGATTGGTTAGATGTGTGGTGGATATTTATTCCACGAAGATTGTAATTATTTTATATTTATAAAAAATATCATTAATTGGAACTCTTTACTCTTTTACTTTAACTATTTAATGATCTTTCTTAATTTCATTTAAGAAATATTTTGCAGTTTTTGTTTTATTCTCTTAATCTTCTTGCCTCTTATCATTTTGTTCTTTTAATATGTTATCATAAAATTTATCCTTCAAGGCCTTAGCCTCTGCCATATATAAACTAGAATATGGATTAAACAAATTATTTTCTAATTTATTTTTCATAAAATTTGAAATTTATTCTTCAAAAATGGTTTTGGTTTTATTTATTGGAAGATTAATAGATTATCGAGATGATTCACTATTTTTTATTTTTATAATAACTTTCTTCTTATGATATTATACGTCATTAATAGACAAACATTTCATAGTCATGTATTAAAACTAGTTCAAAGTAGGAATAAAAATAATATTCATTTTGTAAATAGTCTCTTCACTAAAATACAAGGTTTTATCTCATACCAGTACAACCACATTATTAATGTTTTGATCCTTTAAGATATTGAATAAGAATTTTTTAATAAATATTTGATATAATATAATGTTTAACCTTATTGAATCTGTATTTTTTGCCTCAATATTACTGAGCATGAAATTCAATATGTTAAACATTCTCATATTACAAATAAATTGTAGAATATAGATGTTTTGAACTTTCAGGGTATCCCTGTCACCCTTTATAGGGATAAGAAATATTTTTAACCAATGATAAATGATACTTTGATCCAGTGTAAGGTGAGAAAATTATCTAACTTTCTTATATGAATAGAATAAAGAAATATCTACTTTATATTTCTCAAATGATCCAATTCTTGTAGGAACTTTTTGATTAAAAATATTAGCTTATATTTTTAGTGGTATTCCAATAAACTCAATAACTTTCTTGATATTAAGATTATAAGATTTTCCTAATAGAGTAAATTAGACATTTTTTTAGAACATCAACAACATTTAACATAGAATACATGTAAAATTCTATAATAATTACTAGAAAATGAAAAATCAAAGTCTTCCTTAGAAACATAGAAGGATTCACATACTTGAAATAAAATATTCAGTCTTAACAAAGAGTAATACCATTAAAACCAGATCCTTTCAATTATCCTTTCCATTATAACATCTTTGATAGAAAAATCATAAGAGGATTCCATTGTAATAGATATGTATAAAAAGATATCATAAAAATAACTAAAACCAACTAATGAAAAAAATAAAATTTATAAAATTTCCACTCTAAATAAGATGGTGAGGAGAAAATTGGTGACCTACTACCACTTTATAAAGGCATGGGGAGAGAGATTACAGAACAACCATAAATCCAATAGGTTAGATTCAAAACCGTAATTTTTATCAAAAAATGATAATGAATATAAAAAAAAGATGAAATAATGTATTTAAGAATGATAATTATTATCAAACTCTTGAAGTTTTTTAATTTTTTTATAAAGAGTATATTTTTTATTAGACAAACATCAATATAATGAAAACATGAATAAATTCAAACAATTTTTTTAGATAACATTATAAACAAAAATTTAAATATACCTTATAGAAAAAGTTTATTATGATAAATCATGGAACTTTTAAGGAAATTATGATTAATGATATAAATAAATTTGATATAAAATAAGTTATAGGAATGGGTGTTTTTGATAATACTTCATAAAAAAATCAAGCCAATGTACCTTGAGAGGTTTCTTAGAAAATATCAAATTAGAGTAATAGGTTAAAGAAAAGCATAAGAAAAACATCCTCCCCATTTTTTGATGACGTTTCACTATAAGGAGATGGGTAAAACATGAAGTATTTATATGATCACTTTATATTAATCATTCCTAGAATTAGTTTAATATATTGAATTCTTTCATAATTGAGAGGTTTTTTATAATTAACATCAAGTTGATCTTGAGTTCTAATAAACAGTAGAATAATATATGTTTTGTGTGTGTGATCTATAATGAATTGATTTTTTATATCTATGTTATTTTCTTATGAGTGATGATCTAGGATTTTACTTAAATATATGAAACATGTTTTATCACAAAATTATGGAGTTTGGCTAAAATTCTTGCCAATATTAATGAGTGTGTTTTGAATCAACAAAACATGAGAAAAAAAAACATCCCACCACTATATATTAAGGTTCAGTATAAAAAAGTGCTACAGAGTGTTAATTATTATAAGGATAAGAAAATAAAGCTTCTACCAAGAAATTAAAAGTTCTATATGTTCTCGTTATATCCAGTTTTCATCCAAAAAAAATCATTATCTGAAAAAAAATTTAATTGAAAATAATTTCCAAAAGAATAGAATAGTCCATGACCCAACATTCCCTTAAGATAATTATTTTCTTTTTAAAAATATAATATGAGATTATTTAGGATTATATTGAAATATAAAACATAATCATACAATATAAATTAAATATTTTCAACCATTTTTAAGATATAGTAAACTAATAATCATTCCTTTAAATTTTATTTAATCTACTGGTTTCCTAGATTCTTTATGATCTTTTTTTGAGGTTGTAATTAGAGTAATTATAGTTTTTTCATTTTAAAAACCAAATATTTTACATAAATCAATTATATATATTTTTTGTGATAAGAAACCTCCTTGAGGTTTTTGTGAAATTTTAAAACTAAGGAAAAATGTTAGTTCTCCCATCATAATCTTTTCAAACTCAAATTTCATAAGTTCCACAAAGAAATCAGTAAGGGATTTCTATGTTAAACCAAATATAATGTCATGAAAATGAATATGAATAATAAAATATTAATTAAAATATTTCTTAATAAAAATCATTAAATCAAATTCTACCTTAACAAAATAATTTTTATATAAAAATCCAATAAGTATATAATACTAGGCTCTTTGATTTTTTTAAGTTCATATATATTTATAACTATTTTTTAGAGATTTTTTGTTTTAAAAACTAGGTTTTTTTCTATATAAACTTATTCATGTATATATCTATAATAAAATAAAATTTGATATCAATTTGGTAAAGTGTAAGATTTAAAAATGGCGCAAAGTATAGTAGTATAAGAATAGATTCAAGTATAGCTACTCGATAAAAGGTTTCTTCATAGTCTATACCTTCTTGTTGATTATATCCATTATTGAAAAGTATTCCCTTATTTATATATATTATTCCTTTTTAATTATGTTTATTATATAATACCCATTTTTATCTAAACATGTAACACCCCAAGATTCCATGGTACATTTTTCTTTGAACAATACCATAGCTTGTGCTTTACGCAGTTTTGAGTTCTACCACACCATGACCAATCACACTAGACATTTAAAAAACAGTTATGAATAGTAATACCCACTTTTTGATTTTTTATAAATTTTATTTTTCAAAATTGAATTCATTTTTGGGTTTGGAATATGAAAATTATCTTAGGATGAATTTTTGGTTTTTTTTTTCTGAATTTTTTTAATTTTTGATGAATAGTGAAAACCACTGCGTTATTGTTTAAAACAGAAATTTTATTTATATATAAATTTATTTTAATGTGAAAATAGATAAAAATATCTATATTATTCCAATTTAATTCATTAGAGTCATTTTTTAATAATATTATATATATAAAATTTTATTGAACTTTTTAACGTCTTTTACCCACCTTCTAGGCACATTTGCAAATTTGCATAAAACATAATTTTAACAATTCTATGAATTGAATTTTAAAAATACGAGGAAAAAATTGTTATCAGTAATTAAAATTTTATTCAATAATATGAAAATAATTTCTTTATGAATAATAACTTTTGAGTTTTATTTACCACGATTAAACGTAAATAGGGTAATGAAAGGTAAAAATAATATTATAATTACCCAAACACATGTCCTAATTCTATTGGATAAGTTTTTTTAGACCAAAATAATATTTTGGACAAAAATATGATCCTTTTTGATACACTTGGATTATATTAGGACATTTATTATATTATATTTAAAGAAGAGTTAAGAGTATTAAATTCAAAGTTTAATAACTAAAACATTTTTTAATATAGGGTTACACATAAGATAAATTAGAATATAAATATACATTAGAAAGATAAAAAAAATTTCTAAATCATGCTATTTTACTTATAAATTTTAAACATTAAATAATTAAATTTATTTATGACACAATGATGATGCAGTAATTACCTTATTAATGAAAGATTAAAATAATTGATGTTGTAAATATTAAAATAAATTTAAATTGAAACTTTTGATGACATACCCGAATTTTCTAGTTTAATATGAAATGTTAGGGTTTATTAAATGTATTTTTTATAATTAATAAAGTTTTTATGACATTAAAAAAAACAAATATTAAATAGTGTCAAAATTGACATAAATGAGTTTTTAAGAAAAATACTATTTTATTAAATGATATAATATTATTAAAAATATAAGATTGGAAAAAATTACTTATATAATGTTATATATTTTATTAATGAACCAATTTATGTTCTCTTGGAATTTTATAGTAACTATATTAACAATGAAATATACAAATACAAGAAGGCATGGTAAAAGCTAAACTATTTAACTAAGAGTTAAATCTAAAATATAAGGTTAATATGGTGACCTAAACTTGTCTAAAACCTATAGGTGGAGAGGATTTAGACACATAACACCTTATCATCTAAATTAATCTATTTGAAGCTATTATAAACCGAAAATAATTTTATAATAAATTAATATTTCAATATCTTCCTAAAGTTCCCCTCACCTCTCTTATAAAAGGGTACTTTCCCTTCTCTCAAATTAACACCTACAAATCCTTTTGGCTCGGCCAAAACCTTCTAAAATATCCTTAAAATTACACTTACTTAAACCTAGAGGACTTAATTTGATCAGAAATCCAACTTAAGGCGCCCTTTTGTTCAAATCAAAAGGAATCACCCGAAGAAGAGGTAATTATTTCATCACCTCTTTCAAAGTTCTTTTCTTCTTACACTTCCTATTTCTTTGTTTTTTACGTAATAAATAATAAATAAAGTAACTTATACATAATGATATGTTATTATAAATATGGTACAACCATATTCATTATTTTATCCATACTAAGAATGACAAAGTCACCATACGTGCATTCGTATGGCTTACCATCCCCACGTCATGGTGTAGTTTATTATTCAACAATTCATTATTTGGATGGGTATAATAAGGAGTTTAATTGATTTAAATAATAAATATAACATCTTAATGATTATATATATATAATATACCACATAATTACATATTATTTCACCATTAATAGAATGATATTGTCGCTCGTGCGTACGTACGGCTTACCGTTTCCACAACGCGATGAGATTTCATTCCGCATTGTAACTATTAAAGAATAATTTTTATTTGATGATTAAAAATAATATTTAAGAACTTAATATCATTTTTTATATGAATCAAATACATCCTATCCATAATGAACATGACTTACGTAAACAAAACATATGAATGAAAATGAATTTGTTAACACCGAAACAATGATACTACTGAAATATTATTAATAAAGCAATATTAAAGGATCATATATGACATCATATTTATGTATGTGGTTCTTTTATAATTTAATAACAATAATTTAACCATTATATAGAAGTTTAACATACCCTCGACTAAGGAAAAGAACAAGGTAAGGGTTAATTTTACAATCTCTTTATTATCCGAGGTTGTTTATATGTAAGTATCTACTGGGACTTCTTTATCATCCATATCCATGTTTCTTAAAAATTTATTTCAAAACATTTTTACTACTTCCTAGACTATGGGTTAAAGTAATTTATACCTTTGTTTTACTTTTTATAAATTTTTTTGAAAGGAATCTTTCCATCATTTTCCAAACAAGGTACTTTATGAAATTTTTGAAAAATTAAGGAAAGAATGTTTTTTTAACTTATACAGTGGGTGCATATATTTTCCGCCGTTAATACACCTTAGAAGCTTCCCTTACAAGCTTGTAATGATATTTTAAAAATAAACATTTTCTTTTATAATTATGTGACTTTTAAATGATTTCAATGTAGAAAGATATATTTCTCTCAAATAGTTATTTATTGATTCCATCTATGTCAACATCTATTTTTGGATTTTATGTTTAATTGAAGTTGATTTATTATGATACAATATTTAATATTGTGTTGATAGTTTTATGACATGTTTGACTGTGGATTTTCTATTTTTATGTCATTCATAGTTTATGGTTAAAGTATTAACATTTAGTATATTAGTTTAATATGAATTTTTATGTTATGTTTCACCCTTTTTCATTTGAGGAATGAATTGTACATAGTAAGTGATGAGTGGGGCCCACTATATCCCCTAGATTCATCGGTAGGTCTCATGAGACAAACAAGTTTCTTGGAACAAGGCCTTGATAATATTTTTTTATTTTGGGAACGAGGCCTTGACTATGTGGTTATGATGTTTGAAATTATGAATTTCATCATTATGAGAATGACTATTGATAGTACATGTGATTATTATACTAGTAGAATATCTATGTGAATAAGTAAATGTAATTTTTTTGATTTATCTTTTTTATATTATGCTGAAGTTTAAGTTTAAAAGGCTTGTGTTTTATTCTTATACATTTCCTTAAATTTTTATGCTTATTTATGAGAGTTTCTGCTATATTGTTACCCTTACTGAGAATCTGAGCTCACCCCTTTCTTATGTTTTAATTTTTCCCAGGATGTGAAGAAGTATATTATGACTGACCTGTAGGGATAAGCTAAGGAATATGAGTATGTTAAAGGAGACACAATGTTGTTTATTTTCATTTCACAATGTAATGTAAAACTTATGAATGTATCTAGTACTTCCAAGGTTACTAAATTAATTGGTATTTCGGGACTTGATCTCTTATGATCATGAAAATGTTATGTAATAATTCACCAAAATCTGGGTAACTTGGGTTGGGGTGTTATAGTTGGTATCAGAGGAAGTTCAGTACAAACCTTGGAAACTATATTTAGATAAGCTCTGATTAGATAACTTTACCCTAAGATAGACTTTGAGGATTAGTATAGAAGAACATACAAAAAATTTGGTAATGTAAATATTATGTGGGTTTTCCAAGAAATACATCCCTATTTGAATACTACAAGTGGACGTGGTTCTGGCACAGATGTACCTAGGAGTGAAAACTCCGACAAGGAGTTTCGGGCTTGACCTCAGGTATCTTGGTACACGACAATGGGCCTTACTGCGCACCTGGTTTGAAACTCCTAGGGAATATGCTTAGGATAATTCACATTTTTATTACAAACCATTATGATGGATTTATAAGTAAATAATTCCTCAAATAAAACATTTTTATGATTATGGATTATATGCATAAAATATTCAATTTATGTTAAGTATTTTACATGTTTTGAATTATGCATTACGATTCATAAACTAATATAGTGTATGCCATTGTTTAGAAATGATGCCTAGTGGAAGGAATGAAAACTGTATCAACACACGAAATACATTTAGGGATTTCCATTCTGTTTAAGATAATTATAGTGGATTTGGTGATGCAACTAGTATTGAACAACTTATAACCATACTAGGAAAACTCACTCAGGTTATGAATAATAACCTTAACCCTATGGAGCACCCTAATCCACAATTTAGAGGATTAATGTTAGACCGATTCATGAAACAAAAAACACCAACATTCAATGGGACTACAAATCCATTTTCAGCTAAGCAATGGATAAGTTCCTTATAGAAAATACTTCATGATTTGGGGAGTATCGAAAGGGAAAAAGTTTTCATGGTAGTTTATCACATCTCAAGAGATTCAGATCAATGGTGGTCATTAATTCAAAACACAAAGGAGGATGAAAAAGTATCAAATATAGAATGGAGGGAGTTTAAAGATATTTTCTTAGAAAAATACTTTCCTCATGAACATCAAGAGAACGTGGAAAGGCAATTTTTGAGTCTGAGGAAAAAGGAGGATGAGAATGTTACAAAGTATGAGGCTAACTTTACAAAGTTAGAAAGGCATGCTGTAGATTATATACGTAACCCAAGAAGTAAGATTGATCGATTATTTTATGGGTTTAAACCATTTCTCCATCGATCATTAGTCTCAAAATCCTTCTCGTCATATGAAGATATAGTCTCATGTGCTATCATTACAGAAAAGAAATTATCTAAGTCTTATGACTTTAAAGTGAAGCAAGAGAAGAAGAGATCTACTAAACACTCTAGAAAAGTAAATAAGGGGAAGAAGGTATAAGTTAAATTTCCATCCTATAGTAATTGTGGGAAGAAACATCCTGGTATATGCCTAAAGGGTATTGGAGTTTGTTACAAGTGTGGAGAAAAAGGCTATCAAGCTTGTGATTACAAGGGGAAGAAAGTGGCTATTAATTTTGAATTCTACAATTGTAAAGAAATTTGGCATTATTCAAATGAATGTCCTAAGATTAAAGAAAGATTACCTTAGAAAAGGAAAAGGGAGAAAGGCCAAGATTATGCAATCACAACTGCTGAGGTTGAAGTTTCTAATGACATGGTGGCAGGTACTTTAATCGTTTTCTCAAAATTAGCCAATGATTTATTTGATTCTGGATCATCACTTTCTTTCATATCTTCCCTGTTTTCCAAGAAAATTAGACATTTCCAATTTGACTTATTAAGGGAGTTTCCAGTAAAAACTCTTTATAGAAGTATTATTGCAACAAATTTTTCCAATTAGTTACCATTATGGAATATAAATGTGCTTTATCTTCTGATCTTATTATCATACCCATGAATAAATTTGATACAATCCTCGGTATGGATTAGATTTCGGACCATGATGAAAAAATTTATTCTATGAAGAAGGAGTTTACAATTTTTGATGATGATAAGGAATCCCTTATCTTTAGAGTAGAAACATCACCATCTGATTCTCATCTAGATCCAACCCCAGTAGGTCTACTAAATTCAATTATTGGGGAAGAAGGGAGTGAAATAACTATGGGTGAAGAAAGGAATGTACAAATAGAGGATTTACCTATTATTCAAGAATATATTGATGTGTTTCTAGAGGATTTACCTGGACATCCTCCAAAATGAGAAATTTAGTTTTCCATTGACTTAATTCCTGGTTTAAGGCCCATATCGAAGACCCCTTATACAATGAACACTATGGAATTAGTAAAACTAAAGAAACAACTAGAGGAATTGAGTAATAAAGGATTTATTCTCCCTAGTATTTATCCATGGGGATTCCTTGTTCTTTTTGTTAAGAAGAAATATGGATCTATGAGGCTATGCATTGACTACATAAAGATCAATGCTATAACAATAAAGAACAAGTATCCCCTACCTCACATTGATGATTTATTTGATCAAATTCATGGAGCTCAATATTTTTCAAAGATTTAACTTCAATATGGATATCATCAGTTGTGTGTGAATAAGGAATACATTCTAAATACAACATTTAGAACCAGGTATGGGAATTGCGAGTTTATAGTAATGCCTTTTGGACTGATTAATGCACCCTCTATTTTCATGGATATAAATAATAGAGTTTTCAAGGAATATCTTGATGATTTTGAAGTGGTATTTATTGATGATATCTTGGGATACTTCAAAGTCTACGAAGATCATAAAAATCAATTGCTCACTATTCTGAAGACTCTTAGAAGAAATTAATTGTATGGGAAGTTTAGCAAGTGTGAATTATGGATTCAGGAAATTTATTTTCTTGTCCATATTGTCTCTGAGGATGGAATCTCTATTGATCCTTCTAAGAAAAGGAAAATAAAACAATAGACAAAATCGATGAGTGTAACTAAGGTACACAATTTTATTGGATTAGCAGGTTACTATTAGTGTTTCTTCTAGAATTTTACCCGATTGGCTAACCCATTAACCAAGATCACACGTAAAGGGGTTAAATTTGTTTGGACAAAAGAGTGTGAAGAATGTTTTGATGAATTGAAGAGAATATTAGTCAACACTTCTATATTGACTATACCATCAGGGAATGATGATTTTGTTATTTATAGTGATGTTTCAAATAAAGGATTGAGCAGTGTCCTTATGCAGAATGATAGAGTTATTGCCTATGCATCATGACAACTAAAAATTCATGAAAAAAACTATCCTACTCATGATCTTGAGTTAGCAGTTGTAATATTTTCTATGAATATATGGATACACTATCCCTATGGTTAAAAATAAGATATATATACTGATCACAAGAGTTTGAAGTATATTTTCGCATAGAGAGAACTCAACATGAGGTAAATGCGATGGTTTAAACTACTCAAGGATTATGATTTCACTATACACTACCACCTGTGGAAGGAGAATAAGGTGAAAGATGCTTTGAGTAGAAAGGATCATGGAGTTCTGATCAAGATGAGAGTTGAAAGGGATCCTATGTTCATGGATCTAGTAAAGATGGATATGGGAATAACCATGGAAGGCGAAACATCAATACTTTTTCAAATGGTTTCCAAACCATATTTACTAGAAAGGATAAAAAATTCTCAGACCGATGATGATGAGTTTAAAAAGAAAAATAAATCGATGAATGATGATAGATTGGTTGAATTCCTATACGAAGATGGAACTTTGAAATTTGGGAATAGGCTCTGTGTTCCCGATATACTTGATCTAAAAAGGGACTTGTTGGATGATGCTCATAGCTCCAATTTCTCTATACAACCTAGTAGCACTAAGATGTATAGATATTTGAAGGAAAATTTTTGGTGGGACAACATGAAGAGGGATATTTATGATTATGTGTTAAGATGTATGGTTTTTCCAGAGGTGAAGGCTGGAAGATAACATACTAGAGGAGTCATGAAATCTCTTACCATACCTAAGTGTAAATGGGATGATATTATGATGGACTTTTTCATGGGGATACCAAAGACTACTAGAAGGAATGACACAATATGGGTCATTATTGATTGTCTTACCAAGTCATCACATTTTCATGATATAAGAGAAGATTTACCACTTGAACTTTTAGTAAGACTATATATTAATGAATTTGTAATACTTAATGGTGTACCCGTATCGATTGTTTCTGATCATGATCCTCATTTTACATCAAGATTATAGAAAAGTCCTCAAAAATCCCTGGATACCGAACTTCATTTGAGCACTTCCTACCACCCTCAAAATGATGGACAATCAGAATGGACTATTCAAACCTTAGAAGACATGTTGAGATCTTTCTCACTTGACTTTCAAGGTAAGTGGGATCAATATTTACCTATGGTGGAATTTTCCTATAACAATAGATTCCATTCTAGTTTTCAGATGGAACCATATGAAGCGTTATATGAAAAGTGATATCTCACACCAAATTTTTGGGTTGATGTTGCTGAAAGAAAACTCATAGGCTCAGAACTTATTGAGTAAATGATGGAAAAGGTGAAGATTATCCAAACCCTCATTAAAGCATCTCAAAGTAGGCAAAAGAACAATGCCAATAACTAAAGGAAGGATTTGTAATTTCATGTAGGAGATCATGTTTTCTTGAAGGTATATCCATGGAAGGGTGTTATACAATTTAGTAAGAAGGGTAAATTAAGTCCCAGGTACATCAGAACTTTCAAAATTCTAGAATGAATTGGAGTTGTAGCTTACCATTTGTCAATGCTGCCAAGTCTCTCCAAAGTTCATGATGTGTTCCACGCATCAATGTTGAGAAAATACATGCCTGAACCAATGCATGTACTCACCTATGAAGAAATATTACTGGAACCCGGTCTGTTTTATTGTGAATAGCATATCAAAATTCTTGATACCAGAGAACAAGTGTTGAGAAACTGGACAACTCTTATGGTAAAAGTTCTATAGAAAAACTATAAAATGGAAGAGGAAACATGAGAACCTGAGGAACTTATGATGTAGAACCACCCAAATCTTTTTATGCAGTAATATTTTATAAATTTTGTGGATGAAATTATTTGAAGGAGGAAAAATTTAACACTCCAAGCTTCCAATGTACGTTTCTCTTTGAATAATACAATAGTTTATATTGTACGCAGCTTCGAGTTCTAGCACACCACGACCAATCAAACCAGCCGTTAAAAAAGCAATTATGAATAGTAATACCCAATTTTTGAATTTTTATAAATTTTATTTTTCAAAATTGACTTCATTTTTTGGTTTATAATATCAAAATTAGCTTAGGGTGAATTTTTGGTTTTTTTTGAAACCTTTCAATTTTTGATGAATAGTGAAAAACACTCTGTTATTGTTTAAAACTAGCTTTTTATTAAAATTTAAATTTATTTTAAAGTAAAAATAGATACATAATACCTATATTAGTCTAATTTAATTCATCGGAGTCATTTTATAATATTATTAGATATATAAAATTTTATTGAACTTTTTAACTTTTTTACCCACCTTCTAGACACATTTTCAAATTTGCATAAAACGTAATTTTACCACTTCTATGAATTGAATTTGAAAAATTTGACAGAAATAGTTTTCATCATTAATTAAAATGTGATTCAATAAGATGAAAATAATTTTTGGTGAATAGTAACTCTGGAATTTTATTTACCAGGGTTAAAAGTAAATAGGGAAATTAAAGATAAAAATAATATTATAATTACCCCCACACATGTACTAATTCTATTGGATAAGTGTATTTAGACCAAAATAAACCTTAGGACAAAAATATGATCCTTTTTTATCCACATGGATTAGATTAGGATATTTATTATATTATATTTAAAGAAGAGTTAAAAGTGTTAAATTCAAAGTTTAATAACTGAAACATTTTTTAATATAGGGTTAAAAATAAGATAAATTAGACTATAAATATTCATTAGAAATATAAAACTATTTCCTACATCATGGTATTTTATTTAAAAATTTTAGTCATTAAATAATTAAATTTATTTATGACACAATGATGATGTAGTAACTACCTTATTAATGAAAGATTAAAATAATTGATGTTATAAATATTAAAATAAATTTAAATTGAAACTTTTGATGCCATAGCAAAATTTTATAGTTTAATATGACATGTTAGGGTTGATTAAATGTATTTTTTTTGAAGTGATAAAGTTATTATGACTTAAAAAAACAAATTTTAAATAGTGTCAAAATTGACATAAATGAGTTTTCAAAACAAATAATATTTTTTAAATGATATAATATTCCTAAAAATATATGATTTGTAAAAAGAACTTATATAATGTTATATATGTTAGTAATTAACCACTTGAGGTTCTCTTGGAATTTTATAGTAACTATATTAACCATGTAATATAAAAATACAAGAATATATGGTAAAATTTATACTATTTAACTAAGAGTTAAATCTAAAAGATAAGGTTAATATGGTGACCTAAAATTTTCTAAAACATATTTTTGGAGAGTATTTCGACCCATACTCACCTTATCCTTTAAATTAATCCATTTATAGATATTAGAAACCGAAAATTATTTTATAATAAATTAATATTTCAAGCTCTTCCTAAAGTTCCCCTCACCTCTCTTATAAAAGGGTACTTGCCCTTCTCTCAAATTCACACCTCCAATGCCTTTTGAATCATCCAAACCTTGATCAAATCTCCTCCAAACTACCCTAAATTCAAACTAGAGGACTTATTTTAATCATAAATCAAACCTAAGTATCCCTTTTGTTCAAATCAAAAGGAAGCACCCGAAGAAGATGTAATTATTTCATCACCTCTTTCAAATTTCTTTTCTTCTTCCACTTACTATTTCTTTGTTGTTTATATACTAAAATAATAAATAAAGTAACTTATACATACTAATATGTTATTATAAATATGGTACAACCATATTCATTATTCTATCCATCATAAGAATGACAAAGTCACCATACGTGCGTTCGTACGACTTACCATCTCCACGTCGTGGTGTAGTTTGTTTTTCAACACTTCATTATTTTGATGGGTATAATTGATTTAAATAATTAATATAACATGTTAATGATTCTGTATATATAATATACCATCCAATTACATATGATTTCACCATAAATAGAATTATATTTTCGCTTGTGTGTACATACATCTTACCATCTCCATGACGCGGTGAGATTTTATTCCCCATCATAACCATTCAAGAATAATTTTTATTTGATGATTAAAAATAATATTTAATAACTTAATATCATTCTGGATATGAAAAAAATATATTCTTTTCATAAATAAAATTACTTACTTAACAAAACATATGAATGAAAATGAATCAGTTAACACCCGAAACAATAATACTACTGAAATATTATTAACAAAGAAATATTAGAGGATCATATATGATATATTATTTATGTATGTGGTTATTATATAATTTGATAAAAATGATTTAACCATTATACATGAGGTTAACGTACCCTCAACTAAGTAAAAGTACAAGGTGAGGGTTAATTTTACAATCTCTCTATTATCCGAGGTTGTTTATACGTAAGTATCTACTGGGAATTCTTTATCATCCATATCCATGTTTTTTTAAAAATGTATTTCAAAACATTTTTAATATTTCATAGACTATGGTTAAAAGTCATTTATACCCTTGTTTGACTTTTTATAATTTTTTTTGAAAGGAATATTTCTGTCATTTTCCAAATACGGTACTTTATGACCTTTTCGAAAAATTAGGGAATGAATGTTTTTTAACTTATACAGCGGGTGCAGCTATTTTCTGCCGTTAAAACACCTTTGAAGCTTCCCTTACAAGATTATAATAATATTTTCGAAATAAATTTCTTTATTTTATAATTATGTGACTTTTAAATGATTTCAAAGTAGAAAGATTTATTTCTCTCAAATAGTTTTTGAATTGATTATATCTATGTCAACATCTATTGTTGGAGTTATGTTTAATTGAAGTTGATTTATTATGATACAATATTTCATATTGTATTGATAGTTTTATGATATGTTTGACTATAGATGTTCTATTTTTATGTCATTCATGGTTTATGGTTAAAGTATTAACATTTTGTATGTTAGTTTAATATTAATGTTTATGTTATTTTTTGCCCTTTTTATATGAGGAATGAATTGGAAATAGTAAGTGACGGGCGGGGCCTTCTATAGCCCCTCGATACATCGGTAGGTCTCATGAGACAAACTAGTGTCTTAGCACAAGGCCTTGACAATAATTTTATTTGTATTATTGGAATGAGGCCTTGAATATGTAGTTATGATGTCCAGCATTATGTATTCCATCATTATGAGAATAACTATTGATATTACATGTGATTATTATACTAGTAGAATATCCATTTGAATAAGTAAATGGAAATTTTTTATTTATATTTTCCATATTATAACTAAGTTTAAGTTTTAAAGGCTTGTGTTTTAGTCTTATACATTGCCTTAAATGTTTATGCTTATTTGTGATAGTTTCTGCTATATTGTTACCCTTACTGAGCATCTGAGATCACCCCTTTCTTATGATTTAATTTTTCTCAGGATGCGAAGAAGTATATTATGACTGACCTGTAGAGATATGATAAGGAATATGAGTGTGTTCAAGGAGACAAATTTTTTTTATTTTTTATTTCATAATGTAATGTAAAACTTATGAATGTATCTAGTACTTCCAAGGATACTAAACTGATCAGTCTTTCAGGACATGATCTCTTTTGATCATGCCAATGTTATGTAATAATGCATAGACTTTGAGTAACTAGGGTTGTGGCATTACTAAACACATGAATATTTTTAATAATTTATACCAAATTCCAAACTTTGTTCCTTTCAAATTCATTAAGTTCATAATACATTTCCCTTATCCAATCTTCATCACCTGAAGCCTCATCATGAGTTTTTGGTTCTAACTACAATAAGAATTCATAGTGTTCATATTTATTTTTAAGGAAATTATAGTTTTGAATGGTTTATCAACACCACTAAGGATATTATCAGTGGGGTGATTATTTATGAGAATTTTATTTATTGGGTTTATAAAATGATGTCCTTCAACAACATGCTAAAATTATTCTAGATGTACATCTTCAGAAAGATTTACTTCCATTTTTATTCAATGTGAATAATTTTCTAACATGGGTTGATAATAAATTTTAAAAATATATTTTGAAGATGTAGTTTTAGATTTTTTTAAAACAAATTCGTCAGTTTCCTCAAATTTAACATGAACTATTTACTCAACAATACTTGTACATTTATTTGAAACATGTTACGGCTTATTTTTTATAGAGTATCCATGATAAATTTATTTTTCCTCTTTTGGAGAAAATTTATGTAAATTATATTTAGTATTCAAGACAAATTCTTTATATAAAAAACTATGAAGTAAGAATGTGTTGTCTTTATTCCTTTTTGATTATCATAATTTCATCTCACACACTTTTTATTGGAGGATTCATGTCAAGTATATCACAGGATGGATAAGTGAGATTTAGGTCCATCTTCAAACTAGAACTTGGATGCCAAAATTTCAACATGTAAAGATGGAACCAAGAACATATCACTGTCATGTCTCCACATAGAGGAAGAATAAATTACCACATACGCAATTATTGGAAGAATTATGGAAAATTAATTAGTGTATGGATATAATAAAATACTAATGAATTTATTTGATTTACCATGAAATACAAACATAAATAACATTCAAGACTCTATACACCATGCCAATATGAAAGAATTACATACCGAAGACATGAAATATTCATGTGTGCATGAAAATATCAATGTCACACATGATATCATCATTCAAAGAGGATAAATATTCCTTGTATGTGTTTCATGTGATTGGGATATGCGAAATTTATACGACAACATGAAACACTATCCATGTACCCTTTGTTATACAACCTTGATATCTAAATACCCACGTTCGTTCTATGACATCATATAAATATGAATACATGACACATCAATGGTGAGAAAATAGACTATGCCTAAAAATGTCTGCACACAGTCAAGAGATCCATCACTGAATACATGAAACATCAAAGGAAAGAAAAGTGACTTTCCCTAAAAATTTATTCATGCCATCATGAGATCCATCATTGAATTCGTGAGACATCAAAGGTGACAAAAGAAACATTCCTTGACAATGTTTTCATGTTGTCATGAGATCTATCAATGAACATGCAACACATCAACACAGAACATCAAAGAAGAGAAAAAAGAATTTTCCTGAAAATTTACATATTCCATCATGAGATACATCATTGAATATGCAACACATCAAATGAAAGAAAAGAGACTGTCCTTGACAATGTTTGCATGACTTTGTGAGATTGATTAATGAACACACGACACATCAAAAGTGAGAAAAGTGACCATCCCTGACAATGTCTGCAAGACACCGTGGGATCCATCATTGAATATGTGATACATCAAAGGTGAGAAAATATACTATCCCTTAAAATGTTTTCATTTCTTCATGAGATCTATTAATGAACACACGATACAAAAAAGGTGAAGAAAAGTGACTGCCCTTGACAATGTTTGCATATTTTCATGAGATCTATCAATGAATCAAATGAAATCATAGAAAATATCCCTAACAATGTGAACATGATGTAGTGATATCCAAAAATGATCATGGTACGCACTATAGGTAATAAGGGAAATTGATAAGGACACGATGCGTGCGACAAAGAGAAGATTTTTTCCATGAAGTGCTTGCGCATCACCAAAAGACCATTTGTTGGTCATGTGATGCATCACTAATGGAGAGATTAATTGTCTTATAAAAAACTCAATAAATATTGTGAGATATCCAAACTTTTTAAAATAAGTAAAAGAAATAAATATGGAGAAATGTAAGAGCCTCTTACAATTGTAAAACTCATGAGATCCACCCATGTAGCCCAGGAGACACCAAAAAAGCCCAGTGACATTCCATCCTGGTCTTGCAAGAGCTCCCTATAATGTTATCCCCATCACGTGAAAGGATTTGGACATGTCCAGGTAGTCTTGTTCTACCCATTTGGATCCATAAGAAAAAATGGGTTTTCTATGAAGTACTCATGCATCACCACAACAGCCTTTGTTGGTCATGCGACACATCACTGATGGAGGGAATTATTTTCCTCAACAATATTCATATAATCTCACAAGATCTACAGCCTTTTTAAAATGAGAAAATGAAATAAAAATAAGGAAAGGTGGGAGCCTATTTCATCCAAAAAACTCACACGAGACACCCATGAATCCCATGAGACACCATGAAAGCCCCGATGACATGTCCTCCTGGTCACACAAGAGCACTTTTGAATGTCACGCTTGTCATATTAATGGATTAAGACATATCTAGGAAGTCTCTCACCCCCCTTTGGCTCTATAGGATAGATAGATGGGATTTTCCATGAAATGATTATGCATCTTCCTAAGACCTTTTATTGGTCACATGACGTATCATCGATGGGGAGAGCGATTGTCTTTGACAACACGGGTGCATACTTGAAAGAAAATCCTGGATTCACATGATATGAACCATGAAAAGAGGAAAAAAATTAGGATGATGAGGCCTATAAATCCCCCAACCCTGTATAAAAATAGCCCATATGGATGAAAAATTATTGGAACCAAACATCAGCATTAGATTGGATTTCTCAAAGTGGCTAATCTTGGGACCAAGATGTTTTCCATCCAGTAAGATCTGGAAAACAATCAGTGAGGTCATGAAGCATGCATAGGTACTTCACATGATCACTCATAGGTCATGAAAAAAACATCTGGAGAGTCACACAAAGAACATACCTCATTTCTACTAGATCACATAGGACTTAAAACAGGTTAACATTGAACAAATATAAGGCATTCAAAATATAAATGCTAGAAAAAAGACTAAAATATGGGAGACTTATTCAAAGAAAATATACGCTGATCCTCATGATCTTTTCATGAACCTATAAGTGAGGAGACAACCCCAGGACATGTCACCCAAATCATGCAAAACTCCCTTTTCATACTATTTGGATCATGTGAAGTCCCATAGACATGTCAAAGAAATTCACATGGTCCCCCCCCCCCCCCCCCCCCAAGAATACCACCCAAGTATTACGAAACACTTTGATCTAGCTATCCAAGCCTTGAAATTTCCTCTAAACATGTCACCCAGATCATATTATGGAACCACTTCATGTTTGGTGGGTCTCGTAGTAGCACTAGAGTATATCAACTAGCTCTTGTGATATCCCTTAGACATGTCATCCGAATTTCACGATGACATTCAGAAATGTCAGTCTGGGTCATGAATCACCCTCTAGATATGTTTCATTGACTCTCAAAATTCCCTCTAAAGAGTTTCATCCAGCTTTTTCAATGACATCCATACATGTCATCCGGGTTCATGAATTACCCTCTAGATATTTCAAATTGACTCTAGTGATTCCCCCCAAAGAGTGTCATCCATATTTTGTGAATAAATACATACATTTTAGCATTTTTGGGTCACACATCGCCCTCCAAGACATGTCGTATTGACTCTTGTGACTCCCCCAAGTGTGTTAGCTAGATTTTTTCATGAAACCAAGGAAAGTTAGATAAATCATGTGATTACCTATAAGAAATTCTAGTCAAGATCATGCAATGCATTACCGAAAAAAATTGTTGAGTCTTACGATTCCCTATGAACAAACAAGCCAAGATCATGCAATGGATTCCAGGAAAAGTCAGACGGGTCTTGCAATGTACACCCAACAATTAAGCCTTGATCATGAAAAAATATTCATAAATTCCATCTAGGTTATGATATTTCCCTCAAAAAATTCAACTGTATTGTGAAACTATATTTGGGAATGTTAGATGGACATTCTTCAACATGTCAAATAAACAACCAAGGCATGTTGAGTGGAAAATCAATGCCTGATAGGCAGACAATAAGTACATGTTAATAAGGGAAACCTTAGTGTGTAAGCCCTGACCAATGATATAATATGATATGTCCCATATATAAGGGAAACCTTAGTGTGTTATCCCTTACCAATAGCATAATATGATATGTACCACATATAAGGGAATCCTTATTGTGTACACCCTGATCAAATAGAATCTATCATGGTGTATGTCCTTAACATTATTGAAAGGTTGCAGATAAAAATAATGTGTCCAAGAGTGATCATACACCTTATCCCATCATTGGTTTAAGGTATTAATGAAACATGATAAATACGATTCCCACCATAGTTAGGATACATAGGATTCCTTCCTAATGATCGATCGGAATTGGGCCTGCACTTTAGTGTAAGACCCCTCATGTCTCTGACATTCCATCCATTGAGATTTTATTATTCCAATGGGATGATCACTCTTCCTTATCTATCATATAATGATAAGTGGGATCATACATGGGCATCATTTTAATTAATAGTCTCAATCATTCTCTCAAGTACCTCAAATCCATCAACAGGTTAGAGACGAACTGAACTACGATGACTCTAATTTCTATTACAAAACAAGATATATAAGATGCCTTACTATAGCACGATCTTCATATCATATCCTTCAGGAGATGGGTAATCATAAAACTTGAAGGGAAAGATTAATGTGAAATCCCTTTATAGATATCTTCTCATGAAACGTGTCTGATCTTCTGTTATCTCTTATTTCTCACACCAAGCCTAACTCACATGGGCATAGAGACTAGCGATGATTGTACCAATAGCATGATGAGTATTCCCTACTGTGGAATCACTATTGGGATACAATTATGATTAAATATCATCTCTTATAAAAGGTTCATACTCCCAAAGAATCAATTCATGGAATTATTATATGCATAATTCCCACCTAGGTCCTCTATTATCGTATCTCTCATCACACAGACACCCATCATAAGAACCACATAAAATATGATTCCTGTTTCAAATAGGATACACATAATTACTCACCTACTTCCAAAAAATAATATTTGTTTCCTTTCCATAGTACATTAAACTGCATGGACCGGTCTAGGCACATTATCTTAAACTATTACAAATGAACTACATTGGTTTTGATTCCTATTTTATTAGGATATATAGGACATCTCGTAGAGGTTCAATCCCATATCCAAGACACCAACCTACTTTTTGGATGAAAATAAACTTTAGGGTTCCTAAATATATCAATAACCCAAAGCATCCTTAATAAATAATAGGATGATAGAGAAACTATGAAATGAGAAAATTCATTCCTATTAATACATGTTTGTAATAAAGTCATTTTAATAGGGGTAACTAGTCCCGTATATGGGATTGGGATAGATTTCATGAACATATATTAAATTTATAACAAATTCCTAGAGTAGGAAACAATTCCCCCTAAAAGGGTTTGATGAGACCGAACTCCCATCCTATTTAAAAATGTGAGTTTCTAAGAATCGTTGGGTGTGAAACCCTAAAGGACTTCCTTCCTTTGGAAATCAGGTCCATACTAAGTTATGGATGTGGGAACCATTGGGAGTTTTTGGGTAAGAATAAATAAATGGTAAACCTTATGCATCTGATTGAGAAAGGCCTTGAATCCCCCATAACCAATCAAACCATAGGGCCAATCCCATCCATGTCATTTCCCGAAAAAACAAAATGGTGAACCCGATGTGAAGTTATTTAACTATGTCATCCATTTCATGGGTGAAAAAGGATAGACTATCCAATTCCTATTAATACCAGTTTATTCCGCACTTGTCTCAAAACAACATGGAATACCCAAAATTTTTATTTTAACTGTGGTGAATCACACATAAAAAGAAATGACTTCATATTTATAATTTAAAATGTGAAAGTTATTGATTGAACATGTACTCTTATATATGATGCTGCATTGATGAGGTGTCTTGTTTCTTCTAAAGGACATATCTAATTATTTTCAATTAAAATGACATAATCAAATGTACCAAAGAATTATTTGATCATTTAACAACATACTTTGGCCTTGAGGCCTCGATGCACACTTTCATGAACACACCACCTCCATTACTAGTTGGTGAATGTCTTAGCCTGAGAATACCACATCAACAAATCCATACTGAATCTAGAATTGGATCATGAAATCCTTCAGAGGATGAATTACCATTGGATATCATTCCCATGATATTCCATAGGAGAGAAAGTGTCCCTTTTTTCCACATTCAACCACTTTGGGATCCAATCGCTAGAGCGCAACAATGAATACCTTTCCTACTATAGGGATGTGGATGAGGAAAATCATCAGGTCAACCCAATCAATTAGAAGATGACTAAGAGGGATCCATTCCATTCTTTTCATTATCACCAACATGTGACCATGATTATTTAAGGAGATTAAGAGGATGTTTGTCCTACACCAACTATCCATGTTGGAGAACCCAACAGGTGATCCTGCTAGAGGTATCAAAACAATGCAGCTCCAGAGTAAGTTCATATCCCTACTACCCCCAATCTATCTGATCCGCACCAGAGTATCAGGATAGTGGCCCAGAATCAATCCAAAATCATAACTATCTAGGAGACTATGACTTTGTCATAGTTATTATTGGTAATTTTGGGATCTTAGGGAGCACCCCAGCATGTAGGGTTGGGGTCATTTTTATCACATTCTACCCTGGTATCGTCTCAAACATGGGTACCAACCCCTCAAATAGTACCATGGGAACTGAAAAATCAAATGGTACTATAGAAACCGACCACTCAAATAAAACCACAAGCATCAAACCCTCAAATGGTACCCCAGGAACCAACCCCTCAAATGGTATATTGGGAATGGACCCGCCAAATGAGATACCCCATCGAGGAGGGGCATTGGCCCACTTGTGTCTCAATAATTATAATATCCATTATATCTAATGTTTCCTCATTAGATCCACATGAGCACAATCCTAAAGAGTACAATCATACCATCTTGTAGTCATCTGAGTCACAAAATTTTGTCCTGCGTTCTACCATTGGCACATGAAAATAAAGGCTCAATGGTATCTTTCAGGCACCTACCAGAGGTGCTATCGACTGTGTTGTTATTTTATAGGGAAATGATAATAGATAATTTGTCTAGTGGAAGTAGTGGATTCAGTATCTGGGGTCCACATTAGAACTTACATCATCATCCACTCTCCCTACCATCAATAGAGGATAAGGTGTTTTCATGGTTCTTGCTAGTGAGTGCCTTGAAGATGACAATGAAATATCTATAAAAGAACGTATCACCCAACTATAATGAGAGGATATGGATATATTGGAAATAATTGTGGGTATACTTCTAATATCTATACCTCAGGATGATGTAACCTAACTTTCCTATTTAATCCCACCTTACAGTGAAGTGTCCCAACCCATAGGGCTCTGTGAATTTTCATATTTTTCATCCCCTCATCGGGAAATATCCAGACATTTTTCTACCTCTACCAAGCCCATAGGGATGGATGAATTTCCATATTTTCACCTCCTCATCAAGATATTTTGTAAATCTTCTAACATTATATGTTTCCAAAAAACCTCCATAATAGTTGGGATATTTTAATCAGTGGGAGGTGTATGAGTAATCTAAGATCTCACATGCCTTAGCACCTACCCTAGGCCTAATAAATATTTGGAATCTATACCTAGGGCTCCAAAATCAGTCTTGAACCTATGAAAATGAAGGTATAGATAATATGTAGGAGAAACAACATGATGAACCATCTCTTGAGGACAAAAAACAAAAATCATCTTCCTTTAAATCAAAACATATTCTCAAGTATTCAACCGTGCCATGAAAAATGGATTTATAGAGCTCTAGATGATGAGAAAGTTGTGTGAGGAAAGGATGGTAGGCCATGGAAATAATTTACCCAACCATCGATGTCTTGGTCATACAATAGATGGTTTTTGTTCCTTTAAAGACTGAATTTAGGTGCATATGGACATGGGGATATTAGAACCATAAACACATGAATCCCTACTCCAGTCATCTGATCACTCTGAATAGGATGCACTGGTTGTGAAGTGGAGCATGAGACACCTACCTTCTAGGGTTAAATGACCATATTTCAATGAAATATTGAACAAAACCTATTATTTCCAAACAAAGCATATCTCCAAGTATTTTTACCATTCCTTGGAAATTGGTTTGACAGAACTCCCCCAATAAGGACTCAAAATGAGGTAGGATTTATAGTTCATGAAAACCATTTCCCCAACCATTGGTGTCATGGGAACAAAATATAGAGATTACTTTTATTCAAGGATTGGTTGGATATAAAATTAAGTGAAGTCTTGATAGAGTGGAAGGATCTAAAAATGCATGAAATATTCATAATAGTTATCCAAGATACATAAAAAGAGACACTATACTGATAGGTTATTACCATCATCCTCATCACAAGATATTAAAAAGCATGTCCATTATCCTTACTGCAAGATGTTAAACTGCTTGTCCATCATCCTTACCATAAGAAGTTAAACTACATGGACATCATCCTTACTAAAAGATGTTAAACTTCATGTAAATTTTCCTCACCATAAGAAGTTAAAATACATTAACTTTTTTCCTTACCAAAATACATTAAAATTCATAGATTGCGTTCTTACCACAATATATAAAACTGATCATATGATGTCATTTCCATATGACATTAAATTACATGAGTTTTTTTAGAACTATGTATAGATTTATTCTCATTTCAATGAGATATGTATGGATTCATAGATGTTATATATTATACCAACCCCTTATATTAATGTCGTTATCAACAGATGTTGAACAAACAAACTAATGTTCTTTCTGCATAACATTAAACTGTGCAGTTTTTCTAGAATTACAAACGGCTTGATTCTCATCCCAATGAGATAAAAAGGAACACTGGGATCCTATATATTTTCCCAAACACCTATATTCACATCCTTAACATATGATGGTAAAATTAAAGGAACACATCCTAGCCACATGATGAAAAAAGTTTCATCATTTTAATCTTTGGGAGAAATTTTCATCATCAAGTGGAAATTGTAGTTGCTAGAAGCACCACAGATACAGTACAATATCGATCCCAACATTGCATGCTGATGAAATTATTCAATAAGTCACATCCCCAAAAACATAGATGTAGATGTCAAGGACACCTTTTCAAGTGCATAAAGCTATGGACCAGAGAGAGTGTGCTCATATCCCTACTAGTTTAAATTTTTTTCTATCATATCTAAGAAGAAAACTTGGGGTTATTTGAATCCATGACCCTATTCACAAACCCCATAAACATATTCCTATGACACAATGAGGATAAGAGTGGGTGTATATCCAAACTTAAATTAAAGAAATAAACCAACATATCCTGGAAGCTGAGAGAAGACAACCATATATTTCTGTACATACCCTGTTGATGTACCAGTGCTTTATGACAACAACAGAGGGACTCTGCCAGTTTATTCTGGTTAATATATAAGTACATGCACATATTAATATCACTATATCTAGTGTAACTCAAAACTATTGTAATTATAAACCAGTGTTTTCTCTGGAGTAAGTTTATATTCTTGATTCCATCCAAGATTATTATCAGAATATTCTGATAAAGGATAAGGTGTCAGACCGGGATCAGCAGTTCCAACCGGGGATCACTAGGTGAGAGTGGTACATGCCTCGAGATATGATAATATTCCTATTGAAAAAGTTTTTTAACATATTAAAAAGTCTCAATATCATGTTCCTATCTCTATTATGGAATGGGCTCACCAATTGATAGGGTAATGTTCCTCGAGATAGGCTCTTACCACTGTTGAAAAAAGACTAGCGACGTACTCCAAAGGCCCAGGATCAGGATCATATCCCCGTTCTGGATGGGGCACACCAAGTGAGAGTGGAACATTACTTAGGATATTATCTTATTAAATTCAACAAATCTACTCAGAATATCTCAGAAGCTTATTGTAGGATTCTCATATCCCTACTACCATTCCGGAGGTTCATCGATATATTCCAATAGGGAATGCATATTTGGACCGGGATCATATTATCATTCCAAATGGGGCTCAAAAATTGAGAGTGAAAAATGCCTCATGAATGGATTATAAACATGTCAAATAATACCAACGACGTATTCCAAAGGCCCATAATTAGTCTCATATGCCCATTCTGGATGAGGACCACCAAGTAAGAGTAAAACATGCCTTGAGATAGGACCATATACATATCATAGAAGCTAATTTTAATACTCCAATAGCTTCTTAGAAACTATATCATATTTAGATATCACCATACAGTTATTAATAAATTTATGTTTCTATCATAGAGTAGGATTATATCCTTGCTCAGCCCAAAAGGATGGATGAAATATTTTGGCCATGTTGTGGAGTGAGGCTCATACCCATGACCTGATCAATGCCAGGTGTCCTTAAGGTTGTTCGAGAAATATTATCAACATCCCAAGGGTCTGTCATCGCTTAAAATTAACTAGAAGGCAATCATTAATATGATAGTACTCTTCATGGTAGTGTGAAGATTAATAGCAGGGACTCTACTCCTGAAATTAGTTGTGGTCAACCTCCCCATGGTGATATATCCCATGGACAAGGAAATCCTCCCATTTTCTAGACACATTTGTATAGAGAGGTGTTCAAAAATATCATAAACCTTCTTATAGATATGTGAACAAAAATATTAGGCACCTTAATATATAATTATGTTCACAATACTAAGGTCAAACTTATATTGTGCCCCAATAAACCATTAGAAGCACTTCCCCATGGTCAATAGGTGAACTAGAGAGGAAAAATTTGTGGTCTAACCAGGTAAAGACATATAACACTAATGAAGAATTATCTGACATGGAGATAGAGAGAGTTTTATATATAAGAAACCTTCCAAACATTCCTAGACCTATTTCCATTTCTATTTATGAGATCCCAAATGAGTAGAAAAAGGATTTATAGAGTCTTTCTTAACCACATGATGTTAAAATGTACTGAGTTCATCTTAACAACATGATGTTAAACTATATAGAGTTCATCTTAACCACATGATGTTAAACTGTATGAAGTTATTCTTAACAACATGATGTTAAAATTTATGGATTTCATCCTAACCACATGACGTTAGACTGTACAGAGTTTTTCCTAACCACATGATGTTAAAATGTAAGAAACATGTGTTAACCACATGATGATAAACTGTGAATAGTCGTCTTAGTTGTATGATGTTAAAATACAAAAGTTATTCCTGATCAAATTATGCTAAACTGTACGGATTCATCCTAGTAGCATGATGTTAAATTTTAAAACATCTCAAGTACTGGTATTAAGACTTTGAACTGCACAACAACCCTTTTCCTTACTGCATGACATTAAACTGCATGGAAAAATTCCTCAACATATGACATAAAACTACATAGATTCATGAAATCCATATTCATTCATGTCAGGTGATCCATATCCTCAACACATGACATTAAACTACATGGTCTATGTCCTTACCACATGACATTAAACAACACGGATTTCTAGAACTATATATGGACTAATTCTCATTTCAATGAGATATATTGGGATGCCTCAATTCTATATCTTGGTCTAGCCATATCAAGATGAAAAATTTCCCTATAATATCCTTAATTGACTCTTCTTAGTAAGATGAACCATCACCATTCATTTTTTATCACACTATGAATAGATCACATGATCTTATGATTTTTTGGTGATGGATTACCCACATGAACAAATCATTAAAGTTCATGAAAGGTTCATCATGGTACTGAATAAAAGACCTTAAAAGGTACATCATGATTCCTTACCACATGATATTAAACTACATGGTTGATGACCCTTTTCACGAATAAAGTTTGACATTACTGTGGACCTTTACTGATAGGATCACTATGGATGATTGGTCTCCTACCACACCTCAATTTTCAAGAACTACGTGTGACTTGATTCCTGACACCACAAGACAAGTAGTGATGCTCATATATTCAATACTAGTTCTATTCACAACAAATCATAAGAATTCCCCCTCCCTATATATAGGATGAACTTTCACAGGAAGTTCCTTTCTCAAGAACTAAGTGTGTAAAGATTCATATTATCATTGGATACATAGTGATGCCCACATATCTATCTTTGGGTTCATATGAAATACACCTTTTCACATTGGGAAGACCACATCCTTTCCACATGACATTAAACTACATAGTTCCTAGAGAAATATGTGTGGCTTGGTTACTAATATCAAAGGATATGTAGTGATACCCGGATCTACAATCCTTGGCCCAGCTTTAACAATCAATGAAAACAATTCCCACCTCCACATATGGGTCATAACTATGTAGATATTTTTAAATCTCAAAACTACACATGGATTGATTCATGACATCATAGGATACATAGTGACACCTGTATTTTCATTCATGGTATCATCTACAAGAACCGATAAAAAAATTCCCCCCAATCGCATAGGGGATGATCCATACAAGCCCATTTTTTTCTATGTATGAGTCAGATCTACCTGTGTCCTTTTTGTTCATGTAATATATCCTACAAAAATTTTCATGTCAATTCCCACGTTCTTATTGCATGATGTTAAAATGAAAGATAAATGTACTGGTCCATGACATTAAAAATATGCAACAAATACGTTCTTATCACATGAGTTTAAAATGAAAGGAAAATGTCCTGGTTGCATGAAATTAAAACTGCACAACAAATATGTCCTTACCACATGAAGTTAAACTGAACCAAAGAAAACAATTCCGCACTACATGAAATTAAACTATACAGACCACCAACCATAATCATCCCTTATTAAAGGACCACAAGAACATTACCTCATCCAACCAGATCACGGGGTGATTCCACTATCTTTTAAATAACCTCAATCCATATAACACATTTCATGTCTTGAGTACCTCAGGTTACCGTAATATTTTCATGGACCTTGTAAAGTAAAATATATCTATCAGTTTGGCCATGATATTGATGTATAATGTCTTAAAACCACCAACTAGAGACATCTTGGCTCTGTAAGGATGGATATATAATCCTTGTGAGCCTAACATCACTAGGGAATAACTTAAAACCTAGGGGTGTTTTGGGTCATCCATGGTATTATTGTTCCATATCATTACTCAGGACCTAAGAACCTAGAGTCACGATTTACAACATCTTTATCTCCTACTCATAAGTTTGTTGGAGTACTCTTGAACCTGGGTATCCTAATTGGTCTCTTGTGTAATATCCACAATATTAGGTCCATGAGTGTTATGAACTTAAACAACCTACACTTTGGTCAAAGATATATGACCTTAAAATCTATCTTATGATGGTCCAAATCATAAGACCTTAAACTGCTGGCGAAAGAGACACAAAACTTTTTAGATTAAAAACCCACAAAGGGAGGCCTAAGAAAAATTCAAGTCTTCACTTTCTAAACTCATCATATCTAGAGTTTAGGAAAAAATTTGGGTGAAAATAAAAAAAAAATAAAGATCATATGGTCCACTTTATGGCCCTAGTAAAATCTAAGCTATTCTCACTGGAACCGTGGTCTAGGAAAAAAGTTAGAGTAATGGATTATCACATCTCCTTGTCACAATAATGTGTTCACTAGGTGGTGACACAAATTTTTGGGTACTCGAACCCTTCTTGAATGTTACATATTCTATAAATTTACACTTCTTGATTTAAAGTACCTCGGGTCTTCAAAAACCTTTCACAGACTTTGGAAAAGAAAATAGATCTATTGGTTTGGCCATGATATTGATGCATAAGGGCTTAAACCCACCAACTAGAGACATCGTGGCCCATTATAAAGGTATTTTTAATTAATGTGTGTCTGACATCACCATGGGAGAACCCAGTACCTAAGGGTGTTTTAGGCCATTCTAGAAATAATTTTTCCATACCTTCCTCAGGACCTGTGCACTTTGGATCATGATTAAAAATTTCCTTAACTAGACTATTTAAGAGGATTCAACATCCTTTAAGTTACATCACCATGTTTTTTACCCTTTATCAAAACATGAATGCAACACTCCATTCATGAACCTTTTATGGCCCACACCTCATTATTTGAAACCAAATGATGTAGGTCTCGAGCTTCACATTAGGAGATAAATTTCCCTAGGGTGACATGGCCCTTTATGGATAACTTTTCATCAATAACTAACTTCATCATTCAGACACTTGAGTCTTCATAAATCTTCCATGGCACTGAGAAAAGAGTGGGGGTCAACTCTAATTGGCCCTATGTGTAATCCATATGGACTCATGCATAAGGGATTTTACCTATCAAATATAGGAATATACTTCTTATAAGAAGGGAACTCTAATCCTAATGTTCCCAAGTGACACTGTTCTAGATCCTAGCACCTTAGGGTATTACAGGTCATCCCCGACATGCCTTCCCCATTCCATATTCACTAACTCAAACTTCTGGGTTATGGTTTATTTCACCAATATTCCAACTATCCAGGTGGACCTAGCTTCCCTAGTATTTCTCTCTTAACAATATTACTCCCATAAATCTCCTACAAACCTTGAAAAACAGTGGAAACCATTTATTTTTCCATGATAGTGATGCATAAGGGATTTGACCTACCAACCATAGGTATCTCCTCCTTGAAATAAGGGAACTCCAATCTTCATGAGCCTTGAAAACAATATGAAAATACCTATAACCTTAGGGTGATTTGGGTTATCCCAAGCATGTCTTCCCCATTCCATATTCATCAATCAAGTCACATCAGTAAGACTTTAAACTTCATATCATCTCAAGGTACAAGATATAAGACCTTAAACAACATGACATCTAATTTACAAGCTACAAGACCTTAAAATGGAACACATCCAAGGTCCAAGATAGAAGACCTTATACTACAAAACATCTAAGGTCCAAGATAGAAGAACTTAAAATAAAACACGTTAAAGGTCCAAGCTAGAAGTCACTAAAATATATCATTGTAGAGGTCCAAGATAGAATACCTTAAACTAAAGCACATTAAAGGTCTGAGCCAGAAGAACCTAAATTGAAGTATAGTTAAGGTCCTAGATAAAAGAATCTAAAATATAGAACAAAAAAAAATATACCTTTAAAGACCTTAAAACAACTAACTAAGAGAAACATAGTTCTCTATAGTTTGAAAACCTAATAAAGGAATCTTGGAAAAAATTTAGGTCCTTTCTTGCTGGACAGGCACTTTATGTGGTCCAAGAAATATTGATATCCTATAAAATGGAATAGGAATAAAACTTTTTAGGTTGAAAACCCATAAAAAGGCATCCTGACCAAAATCCAAGTCCATACCTGATAAGTCTTCCTCCATATGAAGATTAAGAAAAAGTTACAGAAAAATAAATAAAGAGATACAAGGATTGTGGGACCCACCATATAGATTTATGAAAAATCAAGCTATACTCGATAAGTCTCTTGACTTAGGTAGAATTTCGAGAATTATACCTCTAGGATAGATACCATACCTAAATTATCTTTATAAATCATATGATCTCAAGACAACTGAAGTAGGTGCATCAATGAAGAATTTCATATAGGTGGGAATTCTTGAACATTTCTCAAGAGTAACATATTTAAATTTGAGTAATCAAATCCATGTGATTGGATCTATCTTTTTTACACACAATGTATGTGTATTATGAATGATCCAAGTGACATCTATACTAGATCATAGATCTATACCTGATATTTTATCACAAAATATTGACATTCCCCTTCCTAATTATGATCTTGATCTATGTAAGTACATTCATCAATGAGTTATTTATCTAAAAACCTATGTTCCCTATGTATGAGTTTGATTTTGATATATGTATACTTTAGATCTATGAATAGCTAGATTATAATTCTCATGGGATACATAGAGACATCCAAGTACCTTACCTAAGATCTAGTCAAAAGTTCCTTTTCACCAAATCCTTGTTCTATTATGGAATTCATACAAATTCCAAATTTAGGGTACAAATTCCCTAAGAAAAAGCTACTTCCCATCTCAGATTTATCCAAGAAATCATGGTCATAATTATCCTATTGATAACACCTCAAATCCCTTAGTTTACACATTCTTGAATAATACTCTTATGGGGATCAATATCAAATCCCCGCAGATGTTCGAATATGCAAAAATAGTGATATAAAATTACCATAGAATCAAATTATTGTTGTCCTGAACAAATATAATTCTAGGGGGGGGGGATTTTGAGGCTCATAATTTTCCATCACACACTTTTTCATGGGAGGTTTCATGTTGGGCATATAATGTGATGAATAACTAATATTTGGGTCATCTTCAACATATTGCTTGGATTCTATCTTTCTATTATTCAAACAAGAAAACCAAGAACATATCACGGTCCTTCCTCTTCCCAGAAGAGGATTAAATTATCAAATACCTAGTTATGTGAAGGATTGTAGACAACGACTTAGCTTCTAGCTATTATCAAGTCCTAAAGAATTTATTTGATTCATAGTGAAAGCCAAGAAAAACTAACATTCAAGACTCGATGCACTATGATAATCCGATGGAAGTCCATACTGCACACATTCAATATTAATGTTTTCATGAGAATATCCCTATCACACTTGATATATTCATGTGAGGAGGAGAGATATCCTTGTATGTGTGTTATGGGATTAGGATATTAAACATTTATGTGACATCTTTCAACACTATCCATGTACTGTTTGGCATATGACCTTGACATGAAAACACCCATGATCATTCTATGGAATCATGTAACCTTGAATATGTGGCACATCGAAGGTGATCCAAATGGATGTACCTAAAAATTTCTCCATTACATCATAATATCTATCATTGAACCTGAGACACATAAATGGTGAGAAAAGAGACTGTCCCAGACAGTGTCCACATTCTATAGTGAGATCCATCATTGAATACGTGACACATCAAAGGTGAGAAAATTGACTATCCTTGACAATGTTTTAATGTCATTGTGAGATCTATCAATGAACATGAAAAACATCAAAGGCGAGAAAAGATACCATTCTGATAATGTTTGTATGCCGTCTCTAGATCCATCATTAAATACATGGCATATCAAAAGAGAGAAAAGCAACTATCATTGGAAATGTTTTCAGAACATCGCAAGATCTATCAATGAACATGAAAAACATCACAGGAAAAAAAAGAAACTATCTATAATAATGTCCTCATGACATCATGATATCCATCATTGAATACACTACACATCAAAGGCAAGTAAAGTTACTTCCCTTAACAATGTTTATATGTCGTCATGAGATTTATCAATGAACATGTGACACATCAAAGGCAAATAAAATTAGTTTTCCTTGAAAATGATTTCATGTTGTAATGAGATCTATTAATGAACATGAAATACATCAAATAAAAGCATATAAAATTTCTTTGATAATGTATACATGTCGTAGTGAGATCCATCACTGACCATACAAAATGCCATAGTCAAGTAGGGAGACTGATCAAGAAAAGGTGCCTCTGACAAACAAAAGGGTTTGTCTTTGAAGTGCTCGAGCATCACCATAACACCATTTTTTGATCACATGAAACAACACTGATGGGGAGAGTAATTTTATTAGACAACACACAAGTAATCTCATGAGATACCCAACATTTGTTTTATAGTAAAAGGAAATAAAAAGGGAGAATGGAAGGATTGTCTTGTAGTTTTAAAACTCATGCAATACACCCATGTAGCCCGTGAGATATCATAGAAGTCCTGGTAACATATCTTCTTGATCATGAAAGATCCCTATAACATGTTACTCCCTTTATGTGAAAGACTTTGTAAATTTCCAGGTAGTCTCGCACCCCCTTTGACTCCATAAGAGAAACAAAAGTTTTTTTACCATGACATACTCATGCTTCACCACATGAACCTTTTTTGTTCACATGAAACATCACTGATGGGGAGAATTATTATCCTCGAAAACATTCATACAATCTTTTTAGATCCCCAACCATTTTAAAATAATAAGTATAAATAAAAAGGGAGAAATTTGGGATCCTCTTGTGGTCTTAAAACTAACACAATACACCCATGAAACCCATTATACATCATAGAACCCCCAGTGACATGTCCTCCTGGTCATTCAAGAGCTTGGTGTCACTTCAACATCATCACATGAAAGGATTTAGGCATGTCTAGGTAGTATTGTTATATACATTTATATCCATATAAAAAATGGATGTGATGTCCAGGAAATACTCTTGCATCTCTTGAGGACCTTTTATTGGTCACGTGATACATCACCGATGGGGAGAGTGATTGTCTTCTACAACACTTGTTTGCACTTGAAAGACCATCTTGGATTCACACGATATGCATCACACAAAGAGGTGAAAAACTAGGGTGGAAAGTCTTATGAATCAACCACCCAAAAATGAAAAAATACCTAAAGGATTCAAAATCCTTGGAATATCGCATTGTAATCAGAGTGGATTTCTCTGAGTGGATAATATTGTGACCAATAATTTTTCCATTAGGTAATATTTGGATAACAACTGGAGTGGTCATGAAACATTTATATGAACTTCACATGATCAATCATAGGTCACACAAAGGACTTCTAGTGAGAAACATGGAGAACATCCCATATTTCTTCCAGATCCTAAGGGACTTAACAAAATTTTACACTAAAACAATCTAATTCATTCTCAATATGATGGATATAAAAAAAATATGGGATAATTATGCAAAGAACGTATATGTTTATCCTCATTCACTTTACATAAACTAACCGAGTCATGCGATATCACAAGGACATGCCACCCAGATCACAAGACACTTATTTGGAATACTATTTGGATCATGAAATGTCCCATGGACATGTCATAGAAATTCACATGGTGCCCCTTGATCATGTTTCCAAAGTTATGTGAAACCCTTCAGGCTATCCATCAAAGCCTCAAAATTTCCTCTAGACATTTCACCCAGATCATATAATGGAACCAGTTCATGTCAACCAAGTCTTACGATAGAATCATGGTATTTCAACTAGCTCTTGCGATGTCCCTCAGATATGTAAGATAGATTTCGAAATGAAATTTAGACATGTCATCCTAGGTCATGTATCACCCTCCATACATGTCACATTGACTCTTACGATTCCCTCTAAAGAGTATCAACCTTCTTTTGTGATGACATAAAGATATGTCAGCCTAGGTCTTGAATCTCCATCTAAACACGTCACATTGGCTCTCACGATGCCCTCCTAAGAGCATCATCTAGATTTTGTGATGACGTTTAGACATGTAATATTTTTTCGGGTCATAAATCACCCTCCGATACATGTTTCATTTACTCTCACAATTCCCCCAAGCATGTAATCCAACATTCAATATGACACCAGAGAAAGTCAAATGGATCATGAGACACCCTCTAATAAAGTCCAGTAGAGATCATACGATGGATTCCCTAAAAAATTGGCTATGTCTTGTAATGTCCTCCAAAAAATACACTAGAGATCATGCAATGGATTCTAGGACAATTTAGTTGGGTCTTGTGATGTCCTCCTGGTAGGCTAGCCTTGATCATGTGATAGCATTTAGACATGCCATCAAGGTTATGCGATGTCCCTTTGATAATTAAACTGGATCATGAAATTTTCTTTGGACTTGTTAGGAAGAAATTTCTGATATGTTAAGAATACAAATAAGGAATGTTGAGAGGAAAATAAATGCATTACATATAAACAAGAAGACCCAATCAATAAAGGCAGCCTTAGTGTGTAAGCCCTGACTAGAGGTATAATATGATATATCCTACATATAAGGGAAAACTCAGTGTGACATAATATTATATGTCACATATATAGGGGAAACCTTAGTTTTTAAGCCCTAATAAATGGGTATCCATCCAAGTATTATCCCCTAACATTCATGAAACCTTGGAGAAAACAATAATTTCTCTGAGCATGATCATACAACTTATCCCATTAGCAGGTTAAAGTATGAATGAACTTTGAGAAATATGATTCCCTCCATATCTGGGATATGTTGGATGCCTTCCTAAGTCCTAGGCTGAAATGGGCCTCTACTTCAGTGTAAGTCCCATAATGTCTCTGACATTTCAACCATTTAAATACAATAATTACAATGGAATGATCACTCTTCCTTATCCATCAGTGGATAAGAAGTTGGATCATACCCCGACATCATTTTATGTATCAGTCTCGATCACTCCCTAGAGTAACTCAAACCCATCAGTGGGTTAGGGATGAATTGAACTACAATGACTCTAATTCCTGTTATAAAATAGGATATGAAGGAAACCTTCCTAATTCATGAGCTCTATATCATATCATCTATGAAATGGGTAATCATAATTCTCTAATGGAAACTTTAATGTGAAAGCCCTGTATAGATGTCCTCCCATGCAACATGTATGATCTTCTACTATATATTATTTCTCACACGGAGCATGAAGCATGTGGGATTAGAGAATGATGATCATTATATCAATAGTGTGATGAGTATGGACTAATATGGGGTCACCATTGGGATGTAATTATGATTACATCTCATCTCCGATGAAAGGAAAATACTCCCGATGAAGAAATTCAGGGAAGTATTATATGCATAATTCCTTCCTAGGGCCTACATTGTTGTATATATCATGAAAAAGATGCCCATAATAAGAAATATGTAGATTATGATTCTTATCTCAAATATGATACATAAGATGACTCACTAAGGTCCAAACCCTATATTTTAATCCTTACCTCATGAAATTAAAATGTATGCGATAGTCCAGACACATGACATTCAATTATTCCAAATTAACTATGTGGGTTTTGATTCCTATTTTCACAAGATACTTAGGACACCTCGTAGAGACTCAATCCCATATCCAAGACACCAACCACCTTTCTAGATATTAATAAACTCTAGAGTGCCTAAATATAGACATAAACTAAATAATCATTAATAAATAAGTGAATGATAGAGAACCTGTGAAATGCATGAAGTCATTCCTATCAATACAAGTTTGTAATCATGTTATTGGAACAAGGGTAAAAAGTCCTGTATCAGGGCATGGGAAGGATTTTATGAGAATATCATAAATCTATAAGAGAGTCCCAGAGTTGGAAAAAATTCCACCCAAAAAGGTGCGATAATACCAACCTCCCATCCTCTATGCCATTGTGAGTTCCTTAACATCATTGGGTGTGAAACCCCAAAGGACCATATACCTTTTAAAAGCAGATCCGTACTTATTTATGGATGTGGGAACAATTGGGAGTGTCTAGGGAATAATTAACAAATGGTAAACATGATGTGACTAATTGATTGAGGCCTTGAAACCCTCAATCAATAAAACTTTTGGTCCAATCACATCCACATCATTTCATGATGAAAAACTATTTTCAACAACTCAAAAGTAGTTTTATTAAGAAAATTTCTAAGAAGGACTTGATTTATAGCATAACAGAAAGTAATAACATCTTCAAATAATTTTTTTAGTAATTTATTATTCTCTCAACATGGTTATATTAATATCATGAAGAAATATATCCCTTTTTCCAAATACACCATTTTTTTACTAGGTTAAAGCAGATGAAAAGTTATGTATAAGACCTTTCTTACTACTAAAATTTTCAAAATAAGAACTTTAAAATTCTCTAACATGATCATTATGAATAGTTACAAAATATAATTTTTTCTCATTTTAACAAATGAAACAATGTTTTAAAAAAAAGCAGAGCTTCAAATTTTTTGGATAGAAAATAGACCCATGCATATCTAGTATAGTAATTATATAATACATATACATTTTGTTTTCCTCCATTAATTTCAGTTTATATTAGAACAAATAAATCCATGTAAACTAACTACAAATCATTGTAAGTTAACACTTCACTAATAGATTCAAAGATTGTATTATGTTGCTTACTATATTGACAAGGATAAAAAACATTAGAATAATTAAACATAATATCCAGTAGATCTCTAATAAGACCTCTCATAGAAATTTTGTCCAAAATTATTACATTACAATGTCCTAACCTTCTATAACATAACCAAGATTGAAATTCCATTTTACTTAGTAAAGGTAGATTATGACAACCCATATCTTAATATGCTTTAATTAATTATTTATTATATAAAGGTACAAATAGTACAACACCAAAAATTGTGAGGACTATTATATTTTGAAAATTAGGTATATAACATAATAAAATGAACATGGATACAATGAAATTATTTAAAACTCCTTAACATGATCTTAAAAATTTATTCACTCTTCTAAAACTACACTGGATAACCTGGGAGGGTACATAAGAAAGGTGTGAGATATCAATCTCAGTAAGGGAATAATCAAATTATAATATAATGAAAGTAATACATGTTATTCAAGAGTACTATCATGGTGACATAAAAGGGTTGAGAATCATAACCATGAACATCAAAACATGAAATAAGATGATATCCTCAATGCAACATAAAAATGTGGAAACAACATAAAACATTACATCACAAGCATAAGTCAAGGAAAACAAAAGAGAAATCAATTTATGAAGTGCTTAGGATAACCACATGTGCACTATACATGGAATCTCATGAAATAAACACATTACCCAGTGCATTAGAGGGCTATATAATTCCAGGCCCACCCGTTACATTCATTTCATGTACATGAATTTGTGTGCCACATAGATCATAAAAAATTATAAAACATTTCATCACTTTTTACCCCATGATTAAGGATTTTGGGTTACATACATGTAATTCCCAAATAAATTGAGTATAGGCACATCTAGTTGAATACCCTTGTGTATAAATGGGTATGGGTATTCACTATACAATTAGTTGTCATGGAAAAATCACAGGATAATTTCGGTGGCCTAACATGTGTAAATAAGGATTCATGGAAAGGTTTAATGAGAGTGAAAGGGGTATATAATTACATGGAAATAATAAGAGAAAAAAGAGATATGTGTACAAAAATATCCAGCCACGAAAAATTGGAAATCAAATGACATAATATAAAGAATGTGCTTGAATAAAAAGGAGAAGAGGATCCCTTACCCTGAGAGGGTGCATCTAAAAGATTAAAAGGAGATTCTTACAAGATTTATAACACCTTGGGAGGGATCCATAGAGGGAAATAAAAATTAAATTCCTAATTAAATGGGTATTAGTGAATATTAATGGAATATTTGGTGGATTTTTATAGGAAAAGATAGATTAATTCTTTATTAATTTCGAAACTTAGGTTCGACTCTATATAATAAAACAATAAAAACCAAAAAAATTACATTAGTTTTTCCCACGGTTTCTTAAAAATATGGTTTTTTAATTATTTTATAAGGATATCAACTGAACTCATTAAAATAATTCCCTTGGTGATGTGAAGGTAAGTCACGTTCTTAAATAATTAATTTTAATAATTTAAAAAATAATTTAGGTTGTGTAAGATACATTAAAGGTTTGTTAAATTAATCAAATAACTCCAGAAACACATTATTTTAAATAGGATAAATTATTTTGGTCTAAGATATTCTATATAGTATTTATTAAAATGGTTTGTTTCTTTTATGATGTCATAATATATACTGTACATTTATACTGTATTTATTTTTTACCAAAAAATTAAAATATCTTAGAAAATTATGAAAAATTCACCATCAAATAATTTTTATGTTCTGATTTCAAAATTTCAATTTTTCTTATGAATATAATTATCTAAATATGATGATTTACAATTTTAAATCAAACTCCCTATTTATTCAAAAAATTGGGCTTTTACAATGATTACAACTTTTTGACCCTTAAAAATTATATTTCACTTCATAAAATTATAGTATCTTTTATATTTAAGTAATAATAATTTTATAATAATACCATACTAAAATAATATTTATTTCAAAAATTGTTGAATTCAATAAAAGGGTTTCCTTATTAAAACTATATATTAAAAAAACAATGTTAGTTTCATCACATCAAAATATTTTTTTTTATCAAACACATTATTTTATTTTTTATATATTAATAATAAAAATAGATTAATATATTCATTATTTTATTAAAAAATTCATACTATTAGAGTATAGATAAATGACCTATTATTACACCAGTGTATTCCCAATGTGTAAGGTATACGATGGTGAAAATTTCTTGTGGTGGTTTAGTGAACATGGTTTGGAATGTGATTTTGATAAGCTTGAAATTATCACATAAATGGTTTTGATCATGATTTTTTTGTTGAAACATTGATTGGGATTGGAAAAGGTAAAATCCTATTGATTCCTTCTCCCATAGAAGCTATCATTAATGAGATTTATAGGGTACGATCCAACTGGTCAAGGCTATCTCTTCTTTTGTCTATGTCAATTGGATTTATCATAACCTATAATATATAATAATAATAATAGTCACTATAAAATGGATATATTATAAATAGTTATGATGATTAATGGTATTTTAAATCTGATAGTAATGGTAAAAAATAACCAAAGTAGTGCATGTGTTTTCTATAACTTCATTACTTAATAAGTAATGTTTTTAATTGAAAAAGGAAATAATTTATGAATGTTTTGGTCATTAAATTATTCCCACATTTAGAAATTTCATCATAAAAATTTTATTTTTCACCCTAGAATAGATGAGGGTACTTTTATTTCATTACCTCTCCTAAATCCCATGTTTCTCCCTCAAACTTGCGGTTCCCCCACAATACATTGACCAGGTGAGTTTTCTTATTTCGTAGAATTTTTTCCCCACGATATAATATCGTCATTGACTTCTCCTCATATGAATGATCATTTTCCTTGGGTACTACCTTTGGATTCATTACTTGAGAGGGGTATAGTATGTACTTACTCAATAAGGATATATGGAACACATTATGTACTTGAAATAGTTTGGATGGGAGTGCTAGTCGACATGAAATAACTCCGATGTGATCAAGTATCTCAATAGGGATGATGTATTATGGACTATGATTTCAATTACTCCCAAACCACATAAATTTATTCCATGGGGATATATAAGGTAACACTTTAAATATGAACTCAAACTCTAGTACACATCAGCTATAGTTTGTATGTATTATTTTTTTGACTTTGTGCATATTTCATATGAAATTCAATGGTATGAAGATTATCTACATCTCATGGAAAAGATTAGGTCCCATATACTTCTACTCTCAAACTTCATCCTAGCATGTCTATGTCTGACACATCTTCTCATATAGATCCCCATAAAGTTCCATTTTGATGGTATAATGTAACATATTGTTATATGAGAAATCCTCTAAGGGAAGGTGCTGATCCCAACATCCTTGGAAATCCATTGAACATGATCTTGATATATTCTACAGAGTTTGAATAATCCTCTCATATTGACCATCCATATAAGGGAAATAAGTAGTACATAAAATTTTCTCTATATATAATAATTATTGAAGGTTTCTCTAGAATTTCAAGTTAAACCTCAGATCTTGATTAGATATAATGGAAAGTGTCACTCAATAATATCTTACAACTTATCCTATGTATATCTTGGAGAGGTGGTCAAGATAGAAATATTCATTGATATTATAATTAAATATGTTGACTTTATAATAATGTTAAATACCAACAATATGGAATTTATACCTTTATATTACCTGGGGAGTCCTATAATTAAATCCAAGGGTCTCTTTTCTCATTTTCATACTCTTATTGGCAATGATTGCATCATACCCTTAGAATTTTGTCTTTAATTCTTGACTTGTTTTCATACCAATAATCGAGAAATAAATTCTAAAATCTACCTCATCATGTTATCCCACCAGATTTTTTATTCATATATATATATATATATATATATATCTTATTGCTTCCTAGATAAATAGAGAAATATGAGCTACGCACATCATCCAGAAGTTCCATCTTCATATCTGGGTTTAATGGGACACATATCTAGGCCCCAAACCTTATAAATCTATCTTTAACAAATTTGAACCCCATAATATTTTCTACCTTTTTCAATAAGCGCCACATCATATTTTTGGGCTCTTTTGATCCACCCAACAATGGATGGTTGAGAAGATATTTCATTAATGTAGAATAGAGATCCTTTTATTATTCCCATATATATCCTCTACATGTCCAAGAAGATTGGATCACTTGTAATCCTCATAATTGATAGGTTTACAGGATCCTTTTTACCATAAGAAAATTTCACTTTGTTAACCTTCCCCAAATGGTAATAAATTGAACAATCACAATCCTTGATCAACTTTAACAACATTTTTTGGGAATATTGGAGTCCTTTTGTTTGAATATATACCTTAGGATTTTGTGATCCATATATATGTCACACTTCTCCCCATTGATATAATGTCACCAAATATTCAATGTGAAGATCACTGCAAACAATTCCATATCATGAGTTGGATAATTATTCTCATGGATCTTTAATTTTTAGAAGGAATAGACTATTAATTTTTCATCTTTCATGAGTACACAACCTAATCCCTTTTTGGTCTCATTGATATAGATCAAAAATCCTTCCCCACCAGTAGGTAATGTGAGAACATGTGTAATGATTAAACTTTTATTTAACTATTTAAAGGTTTCCTAACATTCATATTTCTAAAAAAAACTCGACTCCTTTCCAAGTTGGATTGGTTAGTGGTCTTGAAAATGATGATAATTTTCTAAAAAATAGACAATAATATCCTAATAATACAAGGAAACAACATATTTATAACCTAGATATTGATACGATCCATCCTTGATTTGCCTATATTTTTAAAGGATCCACATACACCACTTTTAGAGTAATTACATGCCCCGTGAATGTTCAATTATACATCTAAAACTAACATTTTCTATACTTCACATATAAATTTTTAGTTTTAAAGGTCCTTAGCACAACATTAAAATTATCATTGTGTTCCTACTTTGTTTTAGAGTAGATAAGAGTATCATATAAAAATAATACAATATATTTATCAAGGTAATCCATAAATACATTATTCATCCAGTCCATGTAGGTAGCTAGTGCATTAGTATGTATGAATAGAATCACTATGAACTCATAGTACCCATACCTTGAATAAAATGGGTATTGGGGATATCCTCTTTTTTCACCTTTACATGATAATATCCCGATTGAAGATGAACCCTAGATAAGTCTTGGGATTCAGATAGTTGATCGAACAAGTCATCATCCCAAGGTAGAGGATGATTTTTCTTTATCATGATCTTATTTTGCTCATGATAATCAATTTATAGGCACATTGACCTTTAATTCTTCTTAACAAAATGGACCAGTGCACCCCATAGTAACACATTTGGTCTTACAAAACCTTTATCCAAATTCTCCTACAGTTGTTTCTTTAGACCCTAAATCTCAATAGTGGCCATTCTATATATATTATAAGATATTTATAAATCTTCAAGTATAATTTTGATTTATAAATCAACCTCTAATAAAGTATAAAGACAATATAGTTCTTTAGGAAAAATATAAATGAATTCAACTATATTAGATTTATTATTGAGGATGATATTTTACTTAGTCTTAATCATTTAATTTAGATACACTTACTCATAAGGAAATAATATCCATTTTTTAGTTGATGATACCAAAGGAGATTCATCCTCCTCCACGAACTTGTAAAGAATATGAAGGTTATTTTCAATATAGAGGGTGATTTTAATATATTAGAATTTTTTTTGGATATATGCAAGGAAATCCAATACATACCTATAATTTCATAAAATTCCCCAAAATAGGGTATCGATATGTTTTCTATGAAATTAATCCCACAAATTTTGATAGGGTAATAATTATATTCTTGGGATGCTATAATTGAAATTTTTTCCATATTCATAGATAACTCAACTTCTTTGATTTTAGGGGGTGTTTTAATAGTTCTATAAAAATTTAATGATATAAAATATTGCATAGAAAAAAAATGAAATAACATGTTCACTATAATTGTACGAATAACTAGTATACTAATCACCAATTCATTTCTAGGATCTACCTTAGCAATTGTGATTTCATAAGATTAACCTTTCTCTCGAAGCCTTTTTGTTTGTTGTAATTGATTATTGTCGATAACCCTTGGATTAGTGTTTAGATTCACATAGTTTCCCTATTCCTCGTAGTTGAAACATTGAACACCAAGATGATATATGACTAGATAATTACTTCCTTCTATCACATTGGTGGGTTTATATCCTTACCATTCTCTAGCTAGGATCCCTTCCTTCCTACACCTAAAATATTTAATTTCTCCCTTTAATAAATTCTTAGGATGATTCTTCCCACACATTTAATAAGCAATATATGGTACTTCCTTTCCCTCTGATATTTCTCCATTCTACCACTAGAGTTAAAATACACCCTACACTTCCTATCTCAAGACCCATAAGACCCTTGAGATTCTTCAAACTCCATTTTGAATTTGAGGGTATGTCAAAAAATTTCCTCATAGCTATAAAAGTATTATATTGCCAAATATTTTCATATACTTTACCTTAGCTTAGCTAAGAAGTGGTCAACATTAATTTCAAGGGAGTTGAAAAATTAGGAGGCGTATCATGAAAGTCTTAATGTGTTTTATTCATACACCCTGATGGATTCAACTTAATTTTTCTTGAGGATAAAGAAATATCTCTTTATTTATAGTTGGAGAGTGTGAGGAAAATATTTATCAAAAAACATTTTCTAGAATTATTTCCATTCCATTTCATTAATCTCTTCCATAGGTTTTGTATTTTTGATCAACATCCACCATTGATCATATTTTCCTTCAATATGATAGAAAAATAGTATTAAATTATCTTTATTAGAGAATTGAGGGGTGGAGAAGATATTTTCAAAGGAGTTGAACCATTTTCCATGATTAAAGGATCAGAAGATCCATTAAAATTTGGAGGCCTTTGTCGTATAATGGTCTCAATTATATCTTAATATTTATTTGGAGGATGTGGATTTCCCCCTTAATTCATGTTTTTGTTTAAAACTTGTGTTAATTGAGAAAGTATAATCATGAAGTTATTGATTTTTTCTCCCATCGAGTTTGAAATATTATTTGGTAAGTCATCACATTTCCCCTCACATTGGTTATTGACCCAGGTTTTACTATCCATTGTCTAAAATAAAGGGAGAATTGTGGATGAAAATTTTAGAACTACTAAAAATATAAAATAGAAACTATGAGCATGTAAGTGGTAAATCATAAATGATATTTATTCCTTAAACTATGAATTTATAGGTTTCAATTTAATTTATCCATCATCCATTCTGAAAATAAAATCTTATTGGCATTTTTGGTAGCTCTATAATGGTTTATAAGGATCTTGTGAATTTAAAAAAGCATATTCCACAAGAGTTTCAAAATATGTGTGATTTAATTTAACTTTTTTGGTTAATTGGTTATAATCAATTAACGATCAATTCACTTATTTCAATGTTATTACCCCTAGGTAAAACTATTCTAGATCCACATCCACTTGTAGTATCTTGACCAGGATGTATTTTATTGGAAACCACTTAATCTATAATTTAAAAAAATTTAGGGATGTTTTCCTATGTTTATAATTATCCCTAAGGATTTCACTATGGTTTTATAATCCTAATCCCAAAAAATAACTATATTTTCCTTTGATACCAATTATGAAAACCCATATATTAATACACCTTAATTCAAATTTACTATATAAAGGTGCATGTAATACAATGCTAGAAGATCATGAGGCCTAAAGTCTTTGGAAAATTAGGTACATAAAATAATAGAATGAACATGGATATAATTACATTAATTAAAACTCCTTGATATGATATTAAAAATTCAACCACTCTTCTAAAACTGAACAAGATAAAATGGTGATGCACATAAGAAAGGGGTGAGATATAAATCCCAGTACGGGAAAAATAATATACTATCATGATGAAAGTAATACATGTTTGTAAATAGGAATATAAAGTTGACATAAAATGGGTGATAATCATAATCATGAACCTCAATGTATGATATTAGATGATAACATCAAGGAAATATAGAAATGTGGGAACAACATAACATATTACTTCATAAGAATAAGTTAAGGACAACTACCCAAAAATAATAACATAATGTATTTATTATAACCTCCCATGCACCATACATGTAATATAATGAGTTAAAAACATTACTCAATGTGTTGGAGGGGTATATAATTATTATTCTATCCATCATATTCATATCATGTGCATGTATTTCTATTCCATATAAACCATACACCATAAGAAACGTTTTCATAAATTTTTACCACAAAATTAATTAGTGTGGGTTACAAATATGTTATCCCACAACCAAATAAGTATATGCTTATATAGGTGAATAACCTTGAGTGTAAATGGGGATGAGTATTAATTAAAAAATGTTTATAATGGAAAAATCAAAGGATAATTTTGGCGGCATAATGGATATACATAGCAATTCATAGAAAGGATTAATGAGAGTGAAATGGGTCTCTCATCAGATAGAAATAATAATGAAATGAATAGATATTTTTAAAAGCATACCCCTATATAAAAAACTATAAGTTAAAAGGCATAATATAAATAAGTCACTTTAATACATAGGATAAGGAGATGATCTTGTACCTTGATAGGGTGCTTATAAAATATTGGGAGGAGCTTTTTAATAGATTGGGGACACCTTGTGAGAGATATAGAGAGGTAAACATAGAGTAACATCATGATTTAAGGGTTTTCATTGAAGAGGAATAAGAGTTTGGTTGGGTTTTTATATAGAAATATAGTGGAATTCGTTATAAATTTCTAAACTTAGGTTTTGGAATCTATATGGTAAAATAATCAAAACCACAAACCATCCCATGGTTTTTGCACATGGTTTTTTCCAAAGAGGATATATTTTCAAAATTTTATAAGGATAAGTACCTAACTCATTAAAATAATACCCTTGGTTATATAAAGATGATTCATGTTCTTAAATAATTAATCTTAAAACCTTAAAATATAATATAGGTTTTGGAGGACTCATTAAGGGTTTATTAAGTTATTAAAAAAATTAAAAAAATTAATTTAAAGGGGAATGTTTTTTTGGTCTCAGATACTATTTATAGTATATCTTATATCACTTTTGGGATTTTGTTATGTCATAATATATACCATATTTATTTTTTACAAAAAAATAAACTATTTCATAAAATTATGAAAAATTCACTATTGGATAATTTTGATGTTCTCATTTTAAAAATATATATTTTTTTCAAAATAATTCTCTAAATATTAGTATTTACACTTTTAAATCAAAATCCCCATTTATTAAAAAATATGTATTTTTATAATGATAATATTTTTCTGACCCGTACAAAATAGATTTTAATTCATAAAATTATATAATATTTTTGTATTTAAATAAATATGTTTTTATAAGAATATTTTATTAAAATAAAATTTATTTCCAAAATTATTGAATTCATAAAAGGGTTACTTTATTGAAACTATATATTTCCCAAAGAATAAAATTTGAGTGTCTTCATATCAGAATTTAGTTTTTGTCAAACTCATTATTTAGTCATTTATAAAATAATTATAAAAAAAGATAAATATATTCATTATTTTATAAAAAATAAAAACACACAAATTCATAATGTTAGGTTCTAGATACATAACCCCTTATTACACCAATGTATTCCCTATGGGTAATGTATTCCACAATGAAACTTTGTTGGGTTGGTCTAGTGAACATGGTTAGGACCATGATCTTTGTTCAATTTTATTTTATCATTATTGGGAAGATAGAAACAACACAAGGAACCTCCCTTCATGGAGGCCAAAAATAGTGAAGTCCAAGAGAATCCCCTTGCACCACAGTGAAGCACTAAAGGGGGAGGGAGTTCAAACTATCAAAGATCATAAGTGGATCCTCCTGTCTGCCCAATCGAGCGAGAGCATCTGCCGCAAAATTAGACTCCCTCCAACTGTGATGAATAGAACTTCCATAGTTAGTATCCGCCCTGGACCTTTGAATGAGATAAATCAACTCCCACGGCATGCCATGGCCTCCCTGTAACATCTTCACTAGAGTCTCAGAATCTGAATCCACCTCCGTCACCTGCATCCCTCTCCTCCTACACACCATCAAGCCGGAAAGAAGAGCCCGGACCTCCGCACCCAAAGAATTCCCTAAGCCATAAAAGGCACTAAAATCCAGTAGAACATAACCCCAACAGTCCCTAAGCAGACCACCTCCCCTCATGACCCCCCCATACAGGAGCCATCAATGTTTAGCTTCAGACCATGGTTCGGAGGTTTCCACCTCACCCATCTTTCTATGCCTCTAGGCTGAATGTAGGGGCGACTGAGCAGATTGCATACTACCACCGATGAGATCCCTCCTTTGACAAGAGAATCCAGCTCGACAATGAGCGATTTAAGCTGGAATTGTATAGACACCAGAGACCTTTTACTTCCAAGTCGAACTTGGTTCCTCGCTTCCCAAATAACCCAGCAGATAGCAACCAAAATGAGGATTCTGACAGCCCGCTCCATTGCCCTACTTTCGGTACCTGGGAGCCAGACAGCCATGTAATCCTAGATACAGCAAGACTCACCATCAGGGAAAGGGGGTGGGTGAAGAGAGACCAGAGATAGGAGGCCCATTGTCCATGAAAGAAAAGGCGAGCCATCGTTTCTGACTTTGGCTGCTCACAATAGTAGCAACGTGAAACCATGCATACCCCTCTTCTCTGAATATTATCCTCCGTTGGTATCGCTCTGTTTAAAACCCTCCACGCCAGGAAATTCATTCTCACAGGTATCTCCTTACACCAAACAGCCGGCCGCCATTCCCCCATAGTACGTTCACCCTGAAGGATTTTCTAGTAGCCCCCGACAGTGTACCTCCCAGTGCTTGCCTCCATGAAACAACACAAGTTCGGCTCATCACTCATCACAATGATTCCAAAAAGTTCGAGTTGGATGAGAGTAAGAGTTTCTTGTATTAAATCATACCTGCCACTTGCTTCCCTGAAAGAGATCCTCGGTGAAGGGCAACCCAGGTATGCCAGCCTTTCACCGGCCTAGTTGTCCTCCCAAAAACTGATTTCCCCCCGGCCAAAAATCCACCTGACATAGCAAGATAATATTTCAATATGATCAAACATGATCTTAGCTAAACCAGTCGCGCCCTGCATGTGAAAATCCCCCTGCGAGCCGTACCGCACTCTGAAAAACCGTGCCCAGAGTGTCTCCCCCGCAATGAATTCCCAGGCTAACCGTGCTTGCATTCCCATAATGGTATCCTCAACGTCACGAAGGCCAACTCCACCTTCATCCACTGGATGAGCCAGCCACTTTCAAGATGCCCGATGGAATCTTCCTTCCATTTTAGCCTTCCAAAGAAAAGTGGAAAAGACACTCTTCATTTTCTCCACCGTGCCTTTTGGTGGTTTGATAATAGAAAATACGTGCATGGGAATGGAAAAGAGAACACTATTAATGAGCATAACCCGACCTCCAAATGACAGCATCTTGTTCTTACAATTGAAAATCCTACCCCAAAGCCGATCAAGGATCCCATTAAAGTGGTACTTCTTGATTCGTCCACAAGAGAGCGGAACCCCAAGGTACAGCATAGGAAGTTGTTTCTGTTTGAACCCCAAAATCTCCTGGATCACCTTACCTATCCTCACGGAATACTTATCCAAGATAAAAATATGACTTTTCGAAGAGTTAATAGACTATCCACTAAACCTTATATACCTAGCCAAAATTTCTTGAAGGTTCTTCAAGGATCTACTACAACCATTCATAAAGATCAAAATATCATCCGCAAACATCAAATGTGAAATGAAGCTAGCATTACTTCTCCCATAGAACGGTTTCAGCTTTCCCTCCATTAGGCCTCTAACCATATTCCTGGACAACGCATCCTGATCTAGAAAAAAAATAGTTGGAGACAAAGGATCGCCCTGTCGGACACCTCAGACAGTTTTAAAAAAACCGAAACATTTCCCCATCATGGAGACCGATAGCCAGGGAGATGAGTAGCACCTGAAACAAAGGTCACAAAACCATTCCTGAAATCCAACCTCCCCCATGACCCGAATGATAAAACTCCATTCTACTCTATCATATGCTTTGTTCATGTCAACTTGGAGAATGACATTCAATCCCAAAGTACGTCTGTTAATATCATGAACCAGTTCACTCGCTATGCCGACCGCCCCCTGGATGCTTCTGCCCTGTATAAAGCCATGTTGCTCTGCTGATATCAACCTAGGCAACATTCTGGAAAGCCTCCTATTGATGACCGTTGCTAGAATTTCATAAGAAACATTGCAGAGACATATGGGCCGGAAATTGTTCAGGAGGCTAGGGTCCTTGATCTTTGGAACCAGCACCACCCGAGACGAGGAAACACCCTTTATCAGCGACCCTCCACCAAAAAAATCCAAGATCGCATGCACAACCTGAGGCCCCACGACATTCCATGCCGCACTGAAAAAGGAGGTCGGGAAGCCATCTGGTCCAGGGGCACTCTCCTGCGACATACTCCTCAAAGCTTCCCTGATCTCTTCTCCATTAGGAATAGCAGATAGGGAAGCATTATCCACTTCATTGACCAACCGGGGCAGACCATGCAAGAAGTCAGGATAATCCACCGCCTCCCTCTCAAAACTCATAGTATCCCTCCCAGCCAGCAGCCCCTCAAAGTGATCCAACACCAACTTCCCAACAGTGTTCACATCAGACGTGTAGGTCCCGTCCTCAAGCTTTAGATTTATCTTCATGCTTCTCTTCTCCTTAATTCAAGCCTGAAAGAAGGCAGAGTTCCAATAACCCTCCCTTAACCAATGGACCCGAGACCTCTGTCTGTAAACTCTCTCCACATCTAAGAGTTTTTCAGCAAGAATAACCTTTTTCACATAAAATAACAAAAACTTTCTCATCCTAGGAGTCCTGTAGTTATTCCTCCAGTCTCCCCACCTCAGCCTGTAAACTCGCCACCCCATTGGAAAGGTCTGGTTGCATGGTTAACCAACTTCTAATGTCCTGTTTAAGGCATTTGAGATGATTCACGAGCCCACCCCATGACCTCTCATCCTCCTCCTTCATCCAGGAGGCTTTCAGCATTTTCATGAATCCTGGGCCGCGATGCCATTCGCTGGAGTAATGAAAGGACCTACCCACCACCGCTTCACGATGGACTTCGATTAGGATAGGTGCATGATCTGAGAGTATACATGGGAGATGCGTGAATGAAGTACTTGAAAAAAGATCCAGACCATGAACATTTGCGAGACACCTATCCAGCCTGCTCCAAATGCAGTTAGACCCTTGGCGGTTGTTGCACCATGTATATTTAGAACCCCTGAAACCCAAATCTGACAACCCTGTGCGTTTCAAGAACTCCTGAAACTCCATAATTCTCTCCCAGTTCCACCCCGATCCACCTCTTTTCTCATAAAAATCCACAATGGCATTGAAATCCCCTCCCAAAAACCATGGCATAGACCCGACTTGTAGTGTCTCCAAATGTATCCATAACTCCCTTCTTCCATTAACCATCGTACTCATATATAAAAACGTGAAAAGGAGGGTAGAGTTACCCACATCAATCCTTGAATCAATACACTGAGGCATAATGTTCCTAAATTCCACCGAAATATTGCTTCTCCAACCGATCCAGATCTGTGAGTTGACAGATCCACCATGAAAGGAGTTCGGAAAACCCATACTCTTGGAAAACTCGTCCAACTTGCATGGATTCTGATTCAGTTCTAAAACCACAATCATGGACACCCTAGATTTCCTGCATTCAGAATCCAAGTAAGCACGCTTGGCTTGAGCTCCAAAACCACGTGCATTCCAAATGATGAGAGAAAACATCACCACGAGCCCTTTCAGGCCTTCTACAACGGAGAGGGAGGTAAGAGGGGCAACTTGACCAAGCCTTTCCCTTTGGCCTTGGAACGCATCGTTGGACCAGAGCATCCATCCTCACCGAAGTTCTGCTTGGGTGATAAAATAACCTTGTTAAAAGGACTAACCTCATCCTTCAACTGCAGGTTCCTTCCCAGAGGAAGAACATTCGAGCCGCCTGCCTCCAAGTCCCCAAGAGCTAAGGAATATAATAGACGCCGCTGAGGCAACAGGCGGGCGACCAAAAATTCCTTCTCAACACCCCTCGGCAGGCCAGGGACCTCCCTAGTTCCATGCGGTGATAAGGTCTGGTTACTTACCAGGGACATTTTGATCATCTCCGGCGACAACTGGGAGGTGATACAGAACGAAGAGTGCGGGAGAGACAGTGATCTAAACGGGCTTCCTAACGAAAAAGCCAAGTGAACCTATGAATCCTGCTGAGAGAGAATCCCCATGCTGCGAGAAGGAGACAACTTCTTGACCGGCCCAGGAGACCAAGAAATGAGATCCACAATCTCCAAGGGGGTGGCCGACCACAAATTGAGCATGTCAGTTTCTTTTTCCCCATCCGCTGTTTCCGTCGCCCGAGGGCCTTCAGACAAATTTGAATTTTTAAAAGGCTGAGGAGTAACGTTAGCCGCACCCGACTCCTTGGAAACCGGGTCAAGAGGTCCCTGACCCGACTCAACAACCCTGCCCCATCGGGAAGCCTCCGCCGTATCCCGCCGTCTCCGGCAAGACATCAACCAGTGGCCATGCAACCCACAACCAACACAAAAACAGGAATCATGGTGGTAAAAGATCCTCTGCCTCCAAGAAAAACCATCATCCGATTCAATCAAAACCCAAGAAGGCTGCTCCACCGATAAGTCAATCTCCACAAAAATACAGGGATTTGAAGCCACCTGAAGCCACCTCGTATTGTTATCTTCACGCAGAAAATACCCAATAGAATTCCCCACAACCTTCAACATCACCGGGTTATGTAAGGGGAGAGGTAAGCCTGGAAGGGATAACCACAAAGCATCCGAAGAGGACTCCCGCCCGTAATGGCAGTCCCAGGACCACCTCTTCAAAGAGAAGCGCCAAGAACCACAAAACCTGGACTTCCTCATCCATGCCTTAACAAAGTCTTCCCTGGAAGCAAGGTGAATGCAGAACGCAACCCTCAATAACTCCAAAACTTCCGCTGGGCAGGACAACCCCCACGAACCCACAAAACTTCGAAAAAAACTCAACGAGGGTTTTTTGCGTCTGAAATGCGCCACCAAAGAAATGTCATGAAAAGAACCCGCCTCTCGGAGCTCTTGAGCCGAAAAACTCACCACGGGGACCCCATCGACCTACCAAGAAGGCCTACTCAACACCTCAACTGGTGGTATCTCAGGAACAAGGGCCGCAGAAGAGAGACCACCAACAAATCCCTTGGGGTCCGTACCACACAGAAAATCTTTAAAAGAGGCCTTCAACGTAGCCCCAGCCCCAACCCTAGCCTCACCACCTCCAGGAAGCAGACCTGAAGCTGACGCAGAAGCCCCGCCCACAGGAACACTAGTCGCCACTGAAGAACACCCCGCATGAGCTCTCGCCGTCACCGAAGTACCACCCTCAGAAGCGCTCTCCATCCACAATACCTAGGACCATGATCTTGATATAGTTTAACTTCTCCCATAAATGGTTTCACTCATTCTTTGGTTATTTAATCTCAAATTGAGCTTAGTCAAGGGAAAACACTTGTGATTCCATATCCCTTAGAAGCTTCTATAAATGGTATTCATACAGTATGATCCTACAGGTTGAGGCCACCACTTCTTTCATCTGTGTCAATTTTATTTATCATTAATCCTAATATATTCTAATCAAAACTATAATTGTACAATGGACATATTATAAAAAGTTATGATTATTAATGGTATTATAAATATGATAGTATATAACTTATAATGGTCCAAAATAAGAAAAGTATTATATTTTTTTCTATAACTTCATTACATAATAAGGAATTTATTCATTTGAAAATGGAAATTCATTTATATGTGTTTAGGTTGTAACATTATTTACCAATTCATAAATTTCACCATTGAAATTTCATTTTTTTCCTTAGAACAAATGGGTTACTTCTATTTCATCCCCTCTTCTAGTTCTCATGTTTCTTCCTCAAACTTGTGGTTCCCCCAAAACTCTATGACTAGGTGAGTGGTATTGTTTCATATAAATTTGTCTCTATGATTTAAGATATTCACTAAATTCTTCTCATATGAAAGATAATTTTCTAAGGGTACCACCTTTGGATTAAATACATGTGAGGGGGTTGTTATGTACTTCCTTAATAGGGATACATGGAACATATCATGTACTTGAGATAGGTTATGTGGGAGTACTAATAAGTATCCCATAGCTCTGATGTGATCCTAGATCTCAATGGGGCTGACGTATCTTGGAATAATATTTCCTTTCTTCCCAAACCTCATAACTTTCTTCAATTGAGATATATGAAGGAACACTTTATCTTAGACCTAAAACTCTAGGCCCCCATGAATTTTGTCTATATATGTTTTATATCAACTATGTGTGGATTTCATATAATTTTGAATTTTTTGAAGCTTTTCTACATATCTTAAAAAATATTAGCTCCCATTGGCTTCCACTCTACAACTTCATCATAACACGTCAATGTTTGACACATCTTCCCATATAGTGACTCATAATATTCCATATTAATTCTATAATAAAAAATCTTTTTATATGAGAACTCCACTAGTTAAATGTGATAATCACAACATCCTTGGAAATCCATTGAACATGATATCGATATATTCTATATAGTATAAATGGTTCTCTCGGACTGACTAGCTGTCTAAGGGAGACAAAGCAATACTGAAACATATCTCTATATCCAACTCTTTCTATAGTATTTTCTATAACTTTAAATAAAATCTTATATCTTGATTAGATAAAATTTAATATTTAATTGTAGGTAATATTACAACTTTTTTATGTATATCATGGTGAGTTAGACATGTGAGAAATCTTCATTGATAACATCAAAATGTGAAGACTTTATAAGGTGGTCAACTACCAACCAGATGGTGTTATTACCTTTAGATTTATTAGGAATTCCTATAGTGGAATCCATTATTATGTTTTCTTATTTCCATAATGGTATTGGAAATATTTTCATCATACCATTACACTTATGTCGTTTAACCTTGACTTGTTGGCATACCAAGCATCGAGATACAAATTCTACAATCTTCCTATGCATATTAACCCACCCATTTTTTTCCTCAAATCTATATATATCTTAGGGATTGATATATAAATAGAGAAGTATGATATATTCATATAATCCAGAAGTTACATCTTCACTTATAGTTTTAATGGGATAGATATTCGAGTTCCAAAAATTATAACTCCATCTTTAGAAAAGTTGACCTATAAAATATATTCTACCTTTTTCTATAGCAGTTCATCATATTTTTGGGATTCATTGATCCTATCAAGAATGGATGGTTGAGAAGTTATTTGAATATGGTAGAACATATATTCTTTTATTATTCCTATTAATATACTCTACATATTCACAAATATTGGATCCCTTGCAATCTTCCTAATGGATAAGGTTGCAGGATTCTTTCTAATCAGAGAATCTTCCACTTTGTTAACCATCCAAATATGGTAATAGATTTAACAATCACAATCCTTTATCAGATCTAACTAACTTCATTGGAACATATTGTCATCCTTTTGTGTGAATATATAATTTTAGATTTTGTGATCCATATATATGTTAAAATTACCCTCATAGATATAATGTCACCAAATATTCAACAAAAAGATAAATGAAGACAATTTTAGACCATGATTTTGGTATTTCTTCACATAGACCATTAATTTGTAGGAGTAATAGGATATTAATTTTTCATATTTCATGAGTACAAAACCCAAACCATTTCTAGATTCATCTCTATAGATTAACAATCCTTCCTCACTTGTGGGTAATGTGAGAATTGGTTCAGTGATTGATTTTTCTATAACTCTTTAAAGACTTACTCACATTCATCACTACATAAATACTTGACTCATTTTTATGTTATCTTGTTTATTGGGATTGAAAATCATGAAGAGTTTCTCAAAAATAAATGATATCACCCAACTAATCTAAGGAAACTACAGATTTATATCACATATATTGGTATGGGATATCCATCAATTGCCTATGTTTTTAAAGGATCTACAAATATAACTTTTTTAGTGATAACCTTCCCCAAAAATGTTACCTTGTCCTTCCAAAAATCACATTTATTTTACTCCACATGTAAATTATCATTTCACAATGTCCTTAGTATATAATTCAAATACTCGTCATGTTACTCCTTACTTTTATAATATATAAGACCATCATCTATAAAGACTACCACAAATTTGTCAAGGTAATACCCATTGACATTATTAATCAAGTTGATGAAGATATCATGACTATTAGTAAATCCAAATGGAATCATTATGAACTCACAGTGCTCGTACCTTGTAAAAAAATTAGTATTGAGGATATCTTCCTTATCCACCTTTATGTGATAATATCGCGGATGAAGATCCAACTTAGGGAAGTATTGGGATCCACATAGATGATCAAACAACGCATCAATCCATGATAGAGGATACTTGTTCTTTATCATTATCTTTTTGAGCTTGCGATAATCAATACAGAGGTTCATTGACCCATCAAACTTCTCAAAAAAAATGACTAGTGCACCCCACCGTGAAGCATTTGGGATTATAAACCCTTTATAATAATTTTCCTATAGATAATTATTTATATCCAAAAGTTTAACAGTGGTATTATATATGGATTATTTGATATTGGTAAGAATTTAGGCATAAGTTTGATTGACAAATCAACCTATCGACAAGTAGGAAGACTAGAAAATTGTTTAGGAAACACATTAGTTAATTACCTTATAATGGGAATGTCATCAAGGATTATTTTTCCCTTTGTCTCAAATATTTAAGCTAGATACTCTAACTCATAAGAAAATAATATCCATGCTTGATTTTATGATACCAATTTAGATTCGTCCTCCTCCTTTCACTTATATAGAATTAAAGGATGATTTAAAAAATGGAGGGTGATTTCCTTCACTTGACAATTTGTGTTGGCTCTATACAAGGAAGTCCAATCCATTCCTAGAATAGAATAAAATTATGCTAAAGGGAGTATTATTAGGTTTTTTGGGAAATTAATCCCAAAATATTTGATAGGGGATGAGTTATATTATTTGGATTATATAATTGACCCAATTTCCATATTCATTGATAACTCAACTTCCTTGATTTTAGGGGGTGTTTGTATGGTTCTAGTGAACTTGTGTTATATGAAAAAATTCATAGATCCAAAATCAAATAGTACATTACTTAACCTTGAATGAATAACTAGTTTACTAGTCACCACTATTTTTTTGGATCAACTTCAATTATTGTGATGTAATAAAGTCACCATTTATTTCTAGGCCTTAGAGTTTGTTGTCATCAATTATTGTCAATAACCCTTGTCTTAGTGAAAGTATTGTCATAGTGTTCCTATTCCTTGTAGTTGAAACATTAGATAATAGCTTGAGGGTTTATCTGGGAATTCCTTTCTTCAATCGCATTGGTATATTTATCTTATTATCATTCTCTATATTGGTTCCCTTTCTTCCAATAATTAATGAATTTCTTAGTCCCCTTAAAGAAATTTTAAGGATTATTCTTAGAATAATTTTGAATAGCGTGATGTTATAATTTCTTACCCCCATGATATTTCTCCACCATACCATTAGAATTAAAATCCATCATCTGCTTCCTTTATCTAGACCCATGATAACCTTGAGATTTGTTAATATCTATTTTGACTTTAAGATCTAATAAAAAAATTCTTCATAGCTCTCAAATTTTTTTATTTCCAAATATTTTCATATAATTTATTTTATCACACCAAAGAAGCGGTTAACTTTAATTTTGAGGGAGATGAAAAAGTTAGAGGAATATTGTTCAAGTACTATGAATTTTTCCTCATAATACCCAATGGATTCATTATCCTTTTACTTATGGATATGGAAACCTATGACCATTTTCATTTAGATAGTGTGAGGAAAATATTTAAGAATTTTTTCCATAATTATTTCTACTCCATCACTTCAATATATTTCTTTGGATTTGTATTTTTGATCAATATAAAACATTGATTATCTTATCCTTCCATATGATAGATATACATTATGACCTTTTATTTATTATATAATTGAATTATAGAGGTGATCTTTTCAATGTATTTGATCCATTTATCAGTGATTAAAGGATCATAATATCAACTTAAAGTCAAAGGATTTTATCACATAAAGGTCTCAATTTCAACTTACTCTTTCTTAGGTAGATGCGGGTTTTCCCCTTAATTAATGTTTATATTCAAAAATTGTGATATTTGAGAAAGTATTTTCATAAAGTTCTGAATTCCTTCTCCCCTTGAGTTTGACATTTCATTTGGGAAGTCATCACATTTTCCCTCACATTGGTTGTTGAATCTGTTTCTCCAATTTTAACCATTGTATAAAATAAAGGGAAACTTAGGGATGAGAATTTTAAAAATACTAAAAACATAAAATAGAAACTATGAATATTTAATTAGTAACTCATAAATCACATATATTTTTTAACCTATAAATTTATATGTTTCAATCTAAGTTATCCATGATCTATTTCCAAAAATAAAATCTTATGGGAGTTTTTTGGTAACTTCATAATGGTTCATAGGGATATTATGAATTTACTAATGAAAATACACCAAGAGTGTAAAAAAAAGTGTATAGTAAGGCCTATTTTTTTGTGAACTATGTGGTTATTGATTCATGCTCAATGTTCTCATCTCTGGGTTATTACCCTTAGGTAAAACTGTGCACGAGGAAAATCCACTTTTAGTATCTATACATGGATGTATTTTCTTGGAAACCAATTACTACATACTTTACCAAAATGTAGTGATGTTTTAATATGTTTAGTAATATCCTAAAATATTTCACTAGGGTTTTATAATACAAATCCACAAAATAACGAGACTTTCCTCTGATACCAACTATGATAACCCATATCTTAATACACCATAATTCCCGATTTATTACATAAAGGTGAAAATAATAAAATCCAAGAAGATCGTGAGCCCTAGTGTCATTGGGAAATTATGTACATAACATTATAACATGAACATGGATACAATGAAATTATTTAAACCTATTTAATATGATTTTAAAGATTTCAACACTCGTCTAAAACTGAACGAAATAACCTATAGATGTACAAAAGAAATGTGTAAGATATATAGCCTAGTAATGGAAAAATAAAATAATAACATGATGAAATTAATATATATTAGTATGGATTCATATCAATATGAAATAAAAGTAGTGATATTTATAAACATGAACACAAAATCATGATATAACACGATGACATTAAGGCAATAAAGGAATGCGACAACAACATAAAACATGAAATCATAAGCAGAAGTCAAGGATAAATTCCATAAAATCATAACATAGTGTTATTAGGATAAAATACCATTAAACATACATGGAATATCATGAGATAAAAACATTACCCAATGTATTGGAGGGATATATAATTATGAGTCCACCTATCACATTCATATCATGTGCATGCATTAGTGTGCTACATATATCATACAATATAAGAACATTTTTCATCACTTTTAGCCCAAAAATTAAGGAGTGTGGGTTTAATACATATAATTACACTATAAATAAAGTATAGGAACATCTATTTGAATAAACATGAGTGGAAATTGGTATGGGTAGTCACTAAACAAATTTTCTCACATGATAATTTCAGCAGTATAACAGATGTACATAAAAATTCATATAAGGGTTTAATGAGAGTAAAAAGGGTCTATCATCACTTTTAAATCATAAGGATATTAATAGTGATGTTTAAAAACATACCCTAACATGAATAATTGCAAATAAAAATACTTAATATAAAGAAGATTCTTGAATAAATTGGAGAAAGAGAGGATCCATTACCTTGAGAGGGAACTTATAAAAGCTTGAGAGGATCTTATTAAGAGACTGGAAACACCTTGGGGAGTTTCTATATAGGGAAATAAAAATTTAATTTATTATTCAATTATTTTTAATAAATCTAAATTTGTGATTGGGTGGGTTTTTTATAGAAAAATCGAGCGGAATTCATTATTAATTTCTAAAATTAGGTTTTTGAATCTATATGATAAAATAATAAAATCTACAAACATTAATATAGTTTTTTACCATGGTTTCTGCCAAAGAGTATTTTTTTAAATATTTTATAAGTATAATTATATATAAATAATTAAAATAATTCCATTGGTGATGTGTAGGTGTGTCATGTTCTCAAAGAATTAATTTTGAAACATTAAAATATAATATATGTTTTGGAGGATTCATTAAGGGTTTATAAAATTAATAAAATAACTTAAAAAACACATTATTTCAAAGTGTAAATATTTTTTTGGAGTTTTATACTCTTTTTAGTATTTATTACATCACTTTAGGGATTCTATGAGGTCATAATTCATACCATATATTTATATTGTATTTAATTTTTACCAAAAAATTCAACAGTCTAATAAAATTATGAAAAATTCACAATTTGATAATTTTGAAATGATTATTTAAAAAATAACATATATTTTTAAAAATAATTTTCTAAATATGAAATTTTACACTTTTAAATAAAAATCCCCATTTATTAAAAAATACGGGCTTTAATGACGATAACAATTTTCTGACCCTTAAAAATTAGAATGGACTTCCTAAAATTTTATTAAATTTTGTATTTAAATAAATATTATTTAATAAGAGTATTTTATTTAAATAAAATTTATTTCAAAAATTATTGAATTTTTAAAAAAGGGTTTCTTGATTGAAACTATGTATTTCCCAAAAATTACAATTTGAGTTTCATCGTATTGAAATCTATTTTTCGTCAAACTCATTATTTAATAATTTATATTGTAATAAAAAAACATTCATTACTGGGTCGTGTGACCTCTTTATTTTTTATGGGATTTGGTGTTTCACGTGGTATTAGTTTTACCAATTCATGTTTTGGTGGCGTTGTGTGACACATTTTTTTTTTTCTGATTATGGGTCTATTGACCATGATGTGTGTGTATAGTCATGTTTACTTTTTTCATAAATTTTTCGAGGTCATGGATTTGGGTTACCAAATCCATGATTAGATCTTCCTTGGTAAATAACCCATTATTACACCAATGTATGCCCTATGGGGAAGGTTTGCGATGGCTACACTTTCTTGGGGTGATCCAATGAACATGGTTAGGGCCATGATCATAATATTCTTGAAGTTCTCCCATAAATGGTTTTTCTCCTTCATTGGTTATTGAATATAAACTTGGGGTTAGTAAATGGAAAATCTCATTTATTCTGTTTCACTAATAAGCTCATATAAATGGGTTTATATGGTATGATCCCACTAGTTGAGGCAATCACTTCTTTCATCCTTTTCAATTAGATTTTTCATAACCCTTAATATATTATAATCATAACAGTGATTGTACAATGGATATATTATCAATGGTTAGGATTCTTAATATTATTTTAAATATAATAGGATATAACTTACAACAGTCCAAAATAACCAAAGTAGTATATATGTTTTCTATAAATTCATTACGTATTAAGGAATTTATTTATTTGAAAAGGAAAATTCATTTATAAATGTTTGGGTCACTAAATTATTTCCCCCTTCAAAAATTTCACCCTCAAAATTTCATTTTATACACTAGAAAATATGAAGGTACTTTTGTTTTATCACCTCTTCCAGTTCTCATGTTGATTCCTGGACCTTGTAGACCCACCACATCACTTTTACTATGTGAGTTGTTTTGTTTCGTAGAACTTTATCTATATGATTTAATATCTTCACAAAATTCTCCATGATGGAAAGATAATTTTCTAAGGGTAACACCTTTGGGTTCAGAACATGTGAGGGGTCTGAAATATACTTTTTCAGGAGGTATAAATGGAACAAATCATGTACTTGAGATATATTAGGTGGGAGTGATAGTAAATAGGCCACAACTTTAGTGTGACCAAGGATCTCAATGGGGCAGATGTATCTTGGAATAAAATTTACCACCATCCAAAAACTCATAAATTTATTCCATGATAATATAAAAAAGAACACTTTATATCTAAACCTAAACTCTAGGCCACATCAAATGTTGACCGCTTAACATTTCTATCAACTCGGTGCAAATTTTATATTATGTTGAATGGTTATAACCTTCTCTAAATATCTTATAAAATATTATTTCCCATAATCCTCTACTCTCCAACTTCATCCTAGAATGTTTGAGTCTGACACCACTTCCCATACAAAGCCTCATAAGGTACAATTTAATGCCAGAATAGAAACTATTGTTGCATGTGAACTCCACTAGGGTAATATTCTGATTCAAAAATCCTTATAAAAACATTTAAAAAGTTCTCAATATATCCTCTAGATCCTGAATGTTATTCACAGATTTACCATTCATCAAAGGGTGACAATTAGTACTGAAATATAGATATGTATCAATTTTTTCAAAAGGATTCTCTAAAACCTTGAGGTAAATCTAAGATCTTGATTAGATACAATGTAAAGTGGCACTAAATATAGTCTTACCACTTCTATTATTTATATCTTGGTGAGTTAGTCAATATTCCTTGTTAGTAAAAAATATACTAACTTTATAAGGAGTTATTCTACCACCTAGATGGTGTTATTGTCTTCAGAAGTCATGGGGTGTACTATAATGAAATCCATGGTTATCTTTTCCCATTTCTATATTAGTGTTGAAAACAGTTGAAACATTCCTTAAGGCCTCTGTCATTTAGTCTTGAATTGTTGGCATACCAATCATCGAAATACAAATTATACAATATCCCTCTTCATGTTATTACACCAAATGATTTTCTTCAAATATCTATACATCTTAGTGATTTAAAGATAAATATAGAATTATGATCTATGCACATCATCTAGAATTTTAAACTTCAGTTCTAGTTTTAATGGGACACATATTCAAGTGGAAAACATTATAAATCCATATTTATCAAAGATAAACTCCAGAATATTTTCTACCCTTTTCTATAGAACTTGATCATATTTTTTGGAATTTTTTATCCTCTCAATAAGGGAAAATTTAGTATTTATTTGAGTAAGGTTGGATGAATATCCTTTTAATATTCCCAGGTACATCCTTTGCATGTACAATAATATTGGATCCCTTTTAATCACCACAATGTATAGAGTTTCAATATCTTTTCTACTTAAAAAATCTTCCACTTTGTTCGCATTCCCATTATGGTAATGGATTGAACAATAATAATCCTTGATCAGATATAACCACATCCATTGGTGCATATTGATATCCTTTTTTGTGAATATATACCTGATGATTTTTTGATCTGTATATATGCCACACTTTTCCCTATAGAGAGAATGTATTTAAATATTCAATGTGAATATAACTACATCTAATTCCAGATCATGCATTGGGTATTTATCCTCATGGATATTTAATTATAAGTCTGAATAGGCTAGTAATTTTTCATCTTGTATGAGTACAGAACCCCCAACATTTTTGGACTCATCATTGTTGATCACAAATTCTTTCCCACTGGTGGGTAATGTGATAACATGTGAAGTGATTAAATTCTTCTCTAACTCTTTAAATATTTTCTTAAATTCATAAGTCTTTAAAAAATATACTCCTTCCCATGTTATCTTAGTTATTGGGATTTAAAATCATGAGAGGTTTCTCACAAATAGAAAATAGTACCCAGATAATCTGAGAAAACTATAGATTTCCATCATAGATGGTGGCATGGGCCATCCTTCAATTGCATCTATTTTTGAAGGATTCACAAATATCAGTTTTATTGTGATAAAATTACCCTATAATGTTACCTACTACATCCAAAACTCACATTTTCTGTATGTCACATGCAACTTTTCATTTCCTAATGTCCTCAATACCATAGTAAAATTCTCCTCATATTCATCATTTCTTTTATAGTTGATAAGAATATCATCTATAAATACTATCATAAATTTATCATTGTAATACCTAAATACATTATTTATCAAGGCCATGAAGATAGTTTTATCATTAGTGAGTTCAAATTTAATCAATATTAACTCATAGTTCCTGTACCTTGTACGAAAAGAAGTAATGGGGGAATCCTTTTTATCCATCTTTACTCGATAATATCCTAAAAAAAATCCACCTTGGAGAAGTATTGGGATCCACATAGCTGATCAAACAAGTTATCAACCCTTGGTAGAGGATAATTTTTATTTATCATGATCTTGTTGAGCTCATGATAATAAATATAAAGGTTCAATGACCCACCATTATTCTTAATGAAAATGACCGATGCACCCTATGGTAAAGCATCTGGGTGTATAAACCCTTTATCTAGATTCTCCTATAGATTATTATTTATATATTAAAGTTAAATGGTGTCCATTATATATAGATACTTATATATTTTTAATTCTTCCGGTATAATTTTTATTTATAAATCAAACTCTTATCAAGGAGGAAGACCAGGAAATTATTTTTAAACACATTAGTGACTTGATCACAATGGGAATGTCATCAAGGATAATCTTTTTCTTATTCTTAATAATTTAATCTATATATGATTACTAATAGGGAAAAAATATCAATTCTTGATTTGATGGTACCAAATAAAATTCATCCTCATCCTTTCACTTGTATAGATTCATAGGGAGATTTTAAATACAGAGGGTGATTTCCTTCTCTAGACTATTTGTGTTGGATTTATACAAGGAAATCCAATCCATACCTATAATAGTGTTAAATTATTATAAAGGTATTATCACATGTTCTTTTTGAGAAATTAAACCCACAAATTTTGATATGGGTTTGGTTATATTCTTTGGATGCTATAATTTTCAATTTTCTATCTTCATCAAAAAATCAAATTCCTCGATTTTAGGGGGGTGTTTAAATAGTTTTAATAAAATTGAATGATATGAAATAATTAATAGAACAGAAATCAAAGAGTATGTTTTATATCCACGAATGATTAAATAGTGTATCAGTCACCACTTCATTTTCAAGATACACCTTAAAAATTGTAATGGAATAAGATATCCCTTACTCTCTAGGCCTTATAGTTTATTATCATTGATTATTGTTTATATCCCTTATATTGGTGCATTAATTTTCATAGTTTCATATTCCATGGAGTTGAAACATTGGGTATTAGTTTAAGGGTTTAAGATATTATTCATTTATTCCATCACATTAGTGGGTTTATCTCATCATAATTTTCTAGCTAGGAACCCTCCATTACCACAGCTAAAGTATTTCCTTATTACATTCAAAAAATTTATAGGATTCTTCTTCCCACACTTTTGTTAAGTGGGATATTTTTAATTTTTTACCCATGATATTTCTCCATAATAACACTATAATTAAAATTCATCCCACCTTCATATATATAGACCCATAAGACCATTTATATTCATTGATATCCTTTTAAAATTTGATGGCACATCAAAAAAATTTCTCATAGAACTCAAAGCATTGTATTTCTAAATATTTTCATATATTGAAGTTTATACCACTAAATAAGTAGTCAGCTTTACTTTTAGGGGAAGTGAAAATGTTAAAGGTGTATCATGAAAGTTTTATGATGCTTCCCTCCTACGTCTTGATGGATTCATCATCATTTTTCTTGAGGATATGGAAATTTCTCTCCATTTTTAGTTAGAGTGTGAGGAAAATATTTATCAAAAAAAAATTTATAGAATTATTTCCACTCAATTGGTTGTCAACTCTATTCCTCATATTTTTGGACATTGACTAAAATAATGGGAAAATTTGGGATGATAATTTTAAAACTACTAAACACATAAAAGGGAAAATATGAACATTGAAGTGTTAAATCATAAATGAAATACATTAATTAACCTATGAATTTATTGATATCAATCTATGTTATCCATTATATATTTCAAAAATTAAAATCTTACAAGCATTTTTAGTACCATCATAATGGTTCATAAGAAAATTGTGAATTTACCAAACCATATCCCCTAGGAGTGATAAAATAGGTGTGCAATAAGGCCTCTTTATAATGCTCTAGGTGATGATTGATTCAATATCAATGCACCCTTTTGGGGTTATTAACCCTATGTACAATTGTGTCAGAGCCACATCCACTTTTAGTATCCATACATCAATATATTTTATTGAAAACCACTTATACTACACTTTATCAAAATTTAGGGATGTTTTCATCTGTTTAGTCTTATACCTAAGTATTTCAATATGGTTATCTAATCATAACCCCTAAAAACAACTATACCTTCCTCTAATACAAACCATAACCACCCATATCTTAATACACCTTAACTGATGATATATTATATAAATTTGATCATAATACAATCCCAAAAGATCACAATGCCTAGTGTATTTGGGAAATTAGATATAAAACATAATAAAATGAACATGGATTCAATGACATTATTTAAAACTATTTAACATGATCTAAAAAAATCCATCACTTTTTTAAAAATGCATGGTATAACCTGGGGACGTACAAAATAAATGGGTGAGATATAAATCCCAATAAGGAAAAATCAAAGAATAACACGATGAAAGTTATAAATATTAGTTAAGAGTAAAATCAAGGTGACATAAAAGTGGATATAATCATAAATATTTTTAAAAAAACATTATATAATATGATAACATCAAGGAAGCATTGGAATGTGGAAACAACATAAAACATGGGATCATTAGCATAAATCAAGGATAACCACCCAAAAATCATATCATAGTGTGATTATGATTACCTATAATACAAAATACATGGAATATCATGATATAAATTCATTACCCAATATATTGAAGGTCTATATAATTCTAGGTCCACTCGTCACATTCATATCACGTTCATGCATTTATGTTCCATATAGAACATAAAACATGAGAACATTTTTCAATACTTTAAACAAAAAATTAAGGTGTGAAGGTTACATAAATATAATTCCACCATAAATTACATATAGGAAAATTTAGTTGAATAACCTTGATTTTAAATTTGGATGAGTATTCACTACATAAATTTTTATCATGGATAAATCACATAACAATTTCAGCGGTATAACGGGTGTACATAACAATTCGTAGAATTATTTAATGAGGGTTAAATGGGTATCTAATCAATTTCAAATCATAAGGATAATAATATGGATGTTTAAAAACATACCCCAATAGGAAAATTAGAAATCAAAAGGAATAATATAAAAATGGTGCTTAAATAAAGTGGAGGAGGGGATCCCTTACCCTGAGAGGGTACTTATAAAAAATTGGGAGGACCTTATTAAGATCTTGATAACACCATGACAGGGATATATATAGTGAAAGGTAGAGTAAGTTAATTATTTAATGGTTTTGAGTGAAGAGTAATGGGATATTGGGTTGGTTTTTATGAAAAAAGAGAGGATAATTCATTGTTAGTTTCTAAACTTAGGTTTTGGACTCTATATAATAAAATAATCAAAACCAAAAACCTTTCCAAAGTTTTCCCATGGTTTATACCAAAGAGTATTTGTTTTTAATATTTTATAAGGATATATAATTAAATTATTAAAATAATACCCTTGGTTATTTGGATGTTAGTCATGTTTTTAAAAAAATTAATTTTAAAACATTAAAATATAATATAGGTTTTGAATGATTCACTAAGGGTTTATAAAATTAATAAAATAACATAAAAAACAAATTATTTTTAAGAGGAAACATTTATTTGGTATTGGAAACTATTTATAGTATTTATTACATCACTTTTGGGATTTTATGAAGTCTTAATACATACCATATATTTATACCTTATTTAATTTTAATAAAAAAAATCAACTGTCTTAGAAAATTATGAAAAAATAACTATTGTATAATTTTTACATGATTATTTAAAAAATAATTTTTTTTTCAAAATAATTTTATAAATATTAGAATTTAAACCTTTAAATAAAAATCTCCATTTATTGGAAAAGAAGCAGTTTTTATGATGATAATAGTTCTCTGACCCTCAAAAATTATATGTGACTTCATAATTTTTTTATATTTTGTATTTACATAAATATTATTTAGTAAGAATATTTTACTAAAATAACATATATCTGAAAAAATATTTAATTTAATAAAAATTGTGTCTTGATTGAAAATATATATTTCCAACAAAATATTATTTGAGTATCATCGCATCGAAATATAAATTTTATCTAAATAGTTTTTTAATAATTTATAAATAATAATAATAAAAGATAAGTATATTAATTATTTTATTAAAAATAAAAAAATAAAAAATCACACAGTTAGGTTTGGGATACCTAACTCCATTTTACACTAGTGTATTCCCTATTGGTAAGGTGTGCGATGGTGACACTTTATTGAGGTGGTCTAGTGAACTTGATTAAGGCCATGATCTCGATAAGTTTGAACTTCTCACATAAATGGGATTACTCATTCTTTAGTTATTGAATCTCAACTTTTTATTATTCAAGGAAAATTCCTAGTGATTATTTCTCCATTGGAATATAAAATAAATGGGTTTCATAGTGTTTGATCCTAATGGATGAGGCTATCAACTATTTCATTTGTTTCCATTGAATTTATCACATCTGTTAATATATTTTAATCATAATAGTCATTGTCCAATCGATATATTATCAATTGTTATGATGGTTAATAGTGTTTTAAATATTACAGGATATAACTTATAATAGTCTAAAATAACCAAATTTGTTGATGTATTTTCTATAAATTCATTACTTGATAAGGAATTTATTTATTTGAAAGTGGAAATTCATTCATAAATGTTCAGTTTATTACACTCTTCCTCCCTTAAGAAATTTCATCCTCGAAATTTTATTTTTTACCCCAGAATAGATGAGGGTACTTATATTTCATCAACTCTTCTATTTTCAATTTTTCTTCCTCAAACTTGTGGTTTTTCCACAACACTATGAACATGTGAGTTATCTTGTTTAACAAATTTTTGTCTCTATGATTTAATGTATTCATCTACTAATATTCATATGAAAGATCATTTCTCAAGGGTACCAACTTTGGATTCAATACATGTGAGGGTTTTAATATGCGATTCCTCAAGAGTGATACATGGAACAAGTCAATTAATTGATATAGGTTAGGTGGGAGTGCTAGTCTAAATGCCATAACACTGATGTGATAAAATTCTAATCCACATCAACTATTGACTATATATATTTTTTGTTAACTTTATAAATATTTCACATGATGTTGAATAGTTTGAGGATTCTGTACTCCTCTTATACAATATCAAGTCCCATCATCTTCTATTATCTAACATTATCCTAGCGTGTTGGAGTCTGACACCTCTTCCCATATAGAGCCTCATAATGTGCTATTTTAATGATAGATTGGAAAATCATGTTATATGATAACTCCACTAGGGTAATGGGTTTATCCCAACATCCTTGGAAATAAATTTAACATAATATCAACATATATTATAGAGTTTAAATGGTTATATCATACTAACCATCCATATAAGTGTGATAATTAGTATTGAAACTTAGCTATATATCCAATGGTTGATGAAGGTTTCTACAGAACCTCATGGTAAACCTCAAATCTTGATCAAATAAAATGGAAAGGTTAAATCCATGTAGTATTACTACTTTTCTTATACATATATTGGATATTTGTTAATAGATAAATCTCCCTTGATAGAAACAAAATGTAATGAATTTATAATGCAGTCAACTAATACCTAGATAGAGTCATTGCATTTAGATGTCCTGGGAGTCCTATAATGAAATCCATGGTTTTTCCCATTTCCATACTATTATTAGAAATGGTTTCATCATACCCATAAACTTATTCTATTCACCCTTGACATGTTGGCATACCAAGCATCAATATATAAATTCTACAATATCCCTCTTGATGTTATCCCACCATATGTTTTTCTTCAAATATCTACACATATTAGTGCTTCCTAGATAAATAGGGAAGGATTATATATCCAAATCAAATAAATGTTCCCTCTTCAGTTATGGTTTTATGGGATACATATCTAGGTTCCAAAATTTATAACTCCATCTTTATAAATGTCTAAATTCATAATATTTATTACTTTTTCTGAATAAATTAATAATCTTTTTGGGCCTATTTGATCTTATCAAGTGTGGATGGTTGAGAATTAATTTGATTAAGTCAGGATGAAGATCATTTTATTATTTCCATTTCCTTCCTCTACATATCAAAGAGTACTGTATCCCTTTCAATCCTCATAATGGACAAGGTCACAGGTTTCTTTCCACTTAGAGAATCTTCCACTTTATCCACCTTCTCAAAATGGTATTATAACGAAGAATCATAGTCCTTTATCAGCTCAAACCACCTTTTATGGTGCATATTAAAGACATTTTACATGAATATATACTTGATGATTTTTTATCTATATATTTTTCACACTTCTCCCTGTAAAGATAATGTCACTAAATATTCAATGTGGAGATCACTATATCCAATTCTCAATATCAAGTTGGGTAGTTTTACTCATGGATATTTAATTAGAAGGAGGCATAGGCTATTAATTTTTCATCTTGCATGAGTACATAACCCAACCCCTTTTTGGAAACATCGCTATATATTATAAATCCATCCCCATAGGTGGGTAATGTGAGAACAAGTGCAACTATTAAAAATTTATATAACTCTTAAAGCTTTCCTCACATTCATTAGTCTAGAAAAGATGAATCTTTTACATGATATCTTGGTTAGTGGGATTGATAATCTTGATAAGTTTCAAAAAAATAAATGATAGTACCAAGATAATACAAGGAAACTATGGATTTCCATCACAGATGTTTTCTTGGTCCATTCTTCAATTGACTCTATTTTTGAAGCATATAAAAATATCACTTTTCTAGTGATAACATGCTCCATGAATGAAACATTTTCTATCTAAAAATCACATATACTATACTTCACATATAAATTTTCATGTCACAAGGTTCTCAATACTATATTCACATGATCCTCATATTCAAAAATGATTTTAGAGTGGATAATAGTATTACCTATAAATACTACCAAAAATTTATCATAGTAATCCCTAAATAAATTATCCATTAAGGCCATGAAGACATCTAGAGAATTATCGAGTTTGAATTGAATAATTATGAACTCATAGCACCCATAACTTTTATGAAATACTATATTGGGGATATCCTCCTTCACCTTTACTTGATAATATCCCAACTGAAGATCAATGTTGGAGAAGTATTGGGCTCCACATATCTGATTGAATAAGTCATAAAGCCATGGTCAATGATACTTTTTAATTATCATGATCTATTTGATCTTTCTATAATAAATGAAAAGGATCATTGTCCCATCATTATTCTTAATGAAAAGAACCATTTTCCCATGGTAAAGCATTTGGGAATATAAAACCATTATCAATATTATCCCATAGTTACTTATTCTGCTCCTAAATTTCGATGGTAGCCATTTTATATGGAGTCATGGATATTGGTAAATCATTAGGTATAAGATTTATTAAGAAATAAACCTCTTATTAAGGAGGAAGACCAGTGAATTTTTTAGAAAACACATAAGTGAATTCCCTTACAATGGTAATGTCATCAAGGATGATCATTTCATTAGTATAAATCATTTAGTATAGACAATATTACTCAAAAGTAAATAATATCCATGCTCGATTTTATGATTCCAAAGGAGATTCATCCTCATACTTGTACTTTTATAGAATCAGAGGGAAACTTTTAATACGGAGGATTATTTACTTATCTCGATAACTTGTATTCAATATATAAAATTAAATCCAATCCATACCTAGAATAACATAAAAGACTACTAAATGGAGTATCACATGGTTTTCTAGGAAAATCATCGCACAAATTTTGACAAGGGATTAGTTATATGGTTGGGATTATAAAATTGACTCATTTTATATCTTGTCTAATAATTCAACTTCCTTGATTTTTGGGAGTGTTTCAATAGTTATACTAAACTCACATGATATGAAAGAGTGTGTATACCCAAAATAAAATAGTATGTTTTTTATCCTTGAAGGAATAAATAGTATACCTGTCAGCACTTGTTTTCAGGATCCATCTCAACAATTGTTATGGAATAAGATCACCCTTACTCTCTAGGACTTTGAGTTTGTTGTGATTGATTATTGTTGATAACCCTTGGCTTAGTGCATTAATTCTCATAGTTTCACTATTAATTGAAGTTGGAATATTGGATAATAGGTTGAGGGTTGACAAAAACATTCCTTTATTCCATCACATTGGTGGTTTTGACTCATCATCATTATCTCTCTAGGTTATATTCCTTCCCACAAATAATTTATTTTCTTTTCCCCTTCAAGAAATTTTTAGGATGCTTCTTCCCACACTTTTGACAAGTGGGATATTGGAATTTCTTTTCCCTTGTTATTTCTCCATCATACCATCATAATTAAAATACGTCCCCCACTTCCTAACTCTAGACCCATGAGATCCTTGAGATTCATTGATCATTATTTCAACATTGATGTAACATCAAAAAATTTTCTCATACCTAAATACATCTCATATTTCTAAATATTCTCTTATATTTAACGTTATACCACCAAATATTAGACCAAATTTACTTTAGGGGGAGATGAAAAAGTGGGAGATGTATCATACATGTCCTATGAATTATGAATCATACAACCTGATGGATTCATCATCCTTTTACTTTAGGATAAATAAATATCTCTCTTTTTTAATTTATAAATTTCAATGAAAATATTTATCAAAAACATATTCTGAAATTATTTCCACTCTATCTCTATGATATATTTATTGAAGTTCATATTTTTGATCAACATCCACCATTGATATGCTTATCCTTCCATATGACAAACATAAAATATGAACTTGTATTTCATAGAGAATTTAAGTATATTTAATATCTTTTCAATGGAGTTGATCCATTTTTGTTTGACTAAAGAATCAAAATATCAACTTAATTTTAGAGGCATTTTTCATATAAAGGATTCAATTACAACTTACTATCTCTTAGGGGGATATGGGTTTTCACCTTAATTCACATTTCTTTTAAAAACTTATTTTAATTGAGAAAGCATCATCATGAAGTTCTCGATTATTACTCCCATTGAGTTTTAAACCTCATTTGGGTAGTCATCACATTGCACCTCACCTTGGATGTTGACTCAGTTTCTTCTATTTATATCCATTGACTAAAATAAAGGGAAAATTAGGGATGAGAATTTTAAAATTACTAAAAAAATAAAATAGAAACTATGAATGTTTTAATGTAAACTCATAAATGGAATATATACCTTAAACTATGAATTTATAGGTTTGAATCTAAGTTATCCATGATCTATTTCCAAAAAATAACATCTTATGGGAATTTTTGGTACCTTTATAATTGTTTATAAGGGGATTGTGAATTTACCAAAGAATATAACCCAGGAGTGTCAAAATAGGTATACGATAAAGCCTCATTATCATGTTTTAGGTGATGATTTAGTTAATATCAATGTGCCATATTCTGGGTTATTACCCTTATAGGTACAACTATGCCAAAGCCACATCAACTTGTAGTATCCATAGATGAAGGAATTTTCTTGGAAACCACTTATTCTATACTTGATAAAACTTTATGTATTTTCTCCTATGTTTATTAATATCCATAAGGATTTCACTAGGTATTTTAATATTTATACCATAAAATAACTAGACTTTCTTATGGTACCATCTATGATAACCCATATCTTAATACAAATTAATTCATGATTTATTATATAAAGGTTCACATAATACAATCCTAGAAGATCATGAGGCCTAGTGTATTTAGAAAATAAGGTACATAACATAATTACATGAACATGGATAAAATGAAATTATTTAAAACTCCTTAACATGCTCTTAAAAATTCCACCACTCTTTTAAAAAACACGTGATAACTTAGGTACATACATAAGAAAGGGGTAAGATATAAAACCTAGTAAGGAAAAACTAAAAAATAATATGATAAAGTAATTCATGTTAGTTAAGAGGTATATTAAGGTGACATAAAATGGATAAGAATGATAAAAATGAACATGGAATCATGATTAAAGATGATAACATCAATTCAACATAGGAATGTGGAAGCAACATAAAAAATGACATCATATGCATAAGTCAAGGAAAATCGCTCAAAAGTCATAACATAATGTGATAAGGATAAACTACCATTTATAATACATGAAATATCATAAGATAAAAACATTACCCAATTTATTGTAGGGATATATAATTCTAAGTCCACTCGTCACATTCATATCATGTGCATAATTTTTTATGCCATATAGATCACACAACATAAAACATTCTTAATAACTTTTTTAAAAAAAATTATGTAGTGTGGGTTACATAAATTTAAGTACACAATCAATTAAGCATGGACACATCTAGTTTAATAACATTTAGTGGTAATAGGGAGGGGTGTTTACTACACAAATGTTTAGCATGGAAAAATTGAAAGATAATTTCAGTGGCATAATAGGTGTACATAAAATTTTATAGAATGGTTTAATAAGAGTGTGAGGGGTCTCTTATAACATATAAATGATAATTAATGAAATTGGGATGTGTAAAAACATACCACAACATGAACAATTTTAAATTAAAAGGCATAATATAAAGAAGGTTCCAAAATAAAGAGGAGAATGAGATGATCCATTACCTTGAGAGGGAACTTTTAAAATCTTGGGAGGTGCTTATTAAGAGATTGGTAACATGTTTTGAGGGATCAAGAGAGGTAAATTAAGAGTAAATTCACGATCCAAGTGTTTTTAGTGAATATTAATGGGATATTGGGTTATTTTTTATAACAAAAGAGAAGGGAATTCATTATTAATTTATTCAATTAGGTTTTAGACATTATATGATAAAATAATAAAAACCACAAACATTATAAAGGGTTTTAATCATGGTTTCTGAAGAAGAGTATTTTTTTAAATATTTTATATGGATAAGTACCAGAATCATTAAAAAAATACCCTTGGTGACATGGGTGTGTGTTGTTCGGAATGAATTAATTTTAAAACCATAAAATATATTATAGATTTTTGTGTATTAAATATGGATTTATAAAATTAATAAAACAACATAAAAAAATTATCCAGAAGGTGAAACATTTTTTTGGTCTATTATACTCTTTACAGTATTTACTACATCACTTTTGGGATTTTATGATGTCATAATACATACCATATATTTATATCATATTTATTTTTTAACAAAAAATTCAGATGTCTCATAAAATTATGAATAATTCACCATTGGATAATTTTGACATGATGATTTCAAAAATAATATTTATTTTTTTTCAAAAAAATTCTTTAAATATGAGAATTTACACTTTTAAATAAAAATCCCCATTTATTAAAAATTATATATTTATATAATGATAACAATTTTATGACCCTTAAAAATTATCTTTCACTTCATAAAGTTAAATTATATTTTTCATTTAAGTAAATATTATTTAATATGAATATTTTATTAAAAAATATTAATTTAAAAAAATATTGAATTCATGAAAATTGGTTTATTAATTGAAACTGTATATTTCCCAAAAATTATAATTTGAGTTTCATCATATATAAATCTAATCTTTATCAAAATAATTATTTAATCATTTATAAAATAATAATAAAAAAAGATAAATATATTCATTATTTTATTAAAAATAAAAATATCAAAATTCATACTATTACATTATGGATACATAACTCCTTATTGCACCTGTGTATTTCCTATGGGTAATGTGTGTGATAATGACACTTTCTTGGGGTGGTCCAGTGCACATGGTTTGGGCTATGATATTAATAAGTTTGAGTTATCCCGTAAATGGTATTTCTCATGCTTTAGTTATGGAATTTTGACCTGGGATTGGTCAAGATAAAATCCTAGTAAATGTGTTTTCTATGACATCGTTACTTAATAATGAATTTATTCATTTGAAAAGCGAAATTCATTTATAAATGTTTGGGTAATTACATAGATCTTGGATTCAAAGGTTTCTTAAGTTAATATTGAATACATTCTCATAGATATCATAAAAAATGACGAATTTTGCTTATAATATTTGAACAATATATTATCATTCATGATGTTCACAAGATAACAATCATCACATAATTCACTTATGCTGATGAGATGCTTCTTAAGACTGAAAACATGTAAAACATTTAAAATTTAATCTTTAACAAGATGTTTGATATCACCAATATCATTATTTTTTCTTTGATCATTGTCTTATAAATTTACTTTTATACCTTTAAACATGACGGTATTCTAGTAAAATATATTGTTTCTAGTCATATAACTAGAATAATCACTATCCTTATACCAAATATTTTTGATGTTGGCACACATCCCATTTCCCTAAAATGGAAACTTTATTATTTTGGTACCTAGACTTTCTTGGGTCCATAATTATTAGTAAAAAGAACATTAGAAATAAAAACATTCAAAAAAAAATTTTATATCGAATAACTAATACTTCTTTAGAGATATTTTATTTATGAAATCCAAAAGATTTTAAAATGTTCAAATAATATTTATTCTTAAAATTTCCACCTCTCTGACATTTTTTACAGAAGGGTGAAATTTTTAGGATAATGTAACTATTTTGAAAATTTGGTTTTCATGTAGTAAAACCAATCCCCAATATATTTTTGTGTAGTATATGGATTCTGTATACATTGTGAAAATTTTTCTTATTAGAAGTAAATTTTTATAATTGTTTATTTATACTATGTATTTAAGAATTTATTTTTATAACTTGATTCATATCTTATTTAGTTGAATAGAAATCATATTTTTTTAATCTAATTTTGATGTAAGATTTAAAATTTTCAAGGATTGTTTTGAAATTATATAATTTTCATTGGAATGTCATTTCATAGCATGTTCATAGTCTTTCATAACATTACTGATTTGTTTTTCTAGAAAAGAACCATATCTACTTATTCAAAACTTAGTAAATTTTACTCATAATCAAATCTAATAACTCTTTCTTATTCCAAATAAATAGTACTATATTTATCAGTTGAATCAGGATAGTTATAATTTAGAGTTAAATTAGGAAGGGATTTAGTATACACCTTTTCCATGAAGAAATTATTACTCTTCATAATTACCGTATAAAAAACCAAAACATTCTAATAAGAACTAATATTATTTGAATAATCTTTAAAGGAACTATCCCCACCACTTTCACTTTAAGAGTATGATGTCTTAAATTTTTTCATACCCTTGTTATTATAAAACATACTTGAATTTTTATCCTTCTTTTTCAATATTAGATAATTTGGCATTATATGAATAGGTTTATTTAATTCATAACAAACCATTTATAAAGGTTCTTTCGTATCATTTTTCCTTTTGATTATTCTTATACATATAAAAAATCTTTCTTACCAATAATCATAATCATTCTCATATAAAGTTAAGCAATATCATTCTCAATTTCCTTTAATAAAGTAAATTCTATTTCAAATTTTTATTTCTTCTTCTTAGAATATTGTTTCTTCTGAAAATGGGGATGACCTTGTTTGTTTATGGTTCAAACTTTCCAATCGGTTTCTAAGGGGTTTATTCGTAGAACCCGAAACATCTAATGACTCTATATCCATCTGGACCTACTTTCCAAAGGTAGGTGCTCATTAGTCGTAGACCGATGAGGCTTAACAATTTTCATTGGTCGAGAGGATGAGAGGTCAGGCTCATCATGACTTTTTGGGGGAAATTATTACCTACTCCGGGACTCTCTTATAGATTTAAGTTATGTTCATTAATCTGTATTAATTCACCAAGTATAAAAATGAGTTTTCCTTTAGATTTAGTAATCAATGGTTGATATGTATGAGATTTAGAGAATATTTTATATGTATTTTAGGTTCTTCATTGATGGAGAATCATCTGTATGTATTAGAGATTATTAGTCAATGGTATCCATCAATACATTATATAGAAATCTCTTGGACATTATGATGACCATACTAGTTTTAAAGCCACTCAATGAGGCACTTGAAGTTTATTGTCCTTCAGAAAGACATGGATTATTTCAGAGTTATGATCGTACTCACAGATGGGCTACCTATTTATCCTTGTTAAAAAGGAATCAGAACCAACATAGTTTGATAAAGGAATATGGGGTTTATGCATGGTTAATGGACCAGAAAGAGACGTCATGATTACTTTCACACTCTAAGATCACATGAGTCATGCTTGGTGTGAGAAACAAGAGGTATCAATAAATCTGACGATGGTGCCATGAAAGATAAATTTATAAGAAATGATGTGGGGATTACGCATATTTGACTGACCAGGTAAATAAAGACCAGGACTTAGGAAAGAATCCCAAGAAGTAGGTTCCATACTGGTATTTGTATTTTATGGAGATTTGGAATTTTAACTCGGGACTTACTCCTGAAAAGGAAGCCTAAATTAAGAGGGTCTTATGATTGAGTTTTATTCCTGAGAAGGAAACCCAAATAAAAATAATTAAGATTGGGGATTACTCCTGAGAAGGAGGCCCAAGTTAAATATATTTGACTAGGGCTTACTCCTAAGAAGGTGGCCCAGGTTAAAAGATCTTCTCATCTTGAAGGATGAGGTTATATAGGAAACCCCTAAACATGGTGACATAAAGTTTCTAAGTCACAAGGTTTTGGGAGTGGTTCTCTGAGAATTCTTTTCAGATAAGGAAGCCAACAAAAGAACCATGCCATAAATGGATTTGAAGAGGGTTTTAAAGGCTATATCTTGAAGAGGAGAGGTGCACTACGGGAAAAATCAATTATTGCGACGGGTTATTTGGGACGGGATTTATTCCCGTCATAATAAATCCGACGAAAAGTGTATTTGAGACGAAATTTATTCCCATCGAAAAAGGTCAGTTAGTTGCGACGGGAATACAGGACCCGTCGCAATAGGTATGGTGCGTTTTGCGCGCCAAAACGCGGGACACCTATTTGCGATGGTGGCATTTGTCTCGTCGCAAGTACCCAGAGGTGGTAAATACTATTTGCGACAAGCGGACAATTACCCGTCATAAAAAAATATTCCGCAGGTGTTATTTGCGATGGTCCCATCGCCAATACTGGCGGTGGTAAATAGGATTTTGCGACGGGTAATTGTCCGCCCGTCACAAATACCCTTTTAACCACCGCCGATATTTAATGCGGGCGAATTTATTTGAGACGGGACCCGTCGCAAATACCGGCGGCGATAAATAGCAATTTACGACGGGGATATCCGCTCGTCACTAATGGTATGTCAGCAGGCAGCTATTTGCGACGAGCCCGTCATAAAAACCCTTTTAACCGCCGCCCGTAATTAATGCAGGCGAAGGTATTTGCGACGGGAACCCTTCGCAAATAAGACCGTTGCAAATAAGACCGTTGCAAATATTCTAACCTATATATACCCCCATCTGTTTTTTTCCAAATCATTCAGATCTGTCTTCTTATTCTTCCTTTTCTCTATTTAAATTTCTGTTCTAAGTAGATTTTTTTTATTTAAATTTTTTCTTACGGGAAGAGAAGAGAAGGAGTTAGGAGGTGTGAAAACTGAGAAGGAGTTAGAAGGTGCAAACTAAGGAGTTAGAAGGTGCAAAATGAGAAGGTATTTATAGTTTAAATTATTTTTAATTGTTAATTTTATTTTTAATTGTTAATTTTAATTTTTCTAATAGAATGTTTATATAACTATATAGTATAATTAGATTACTTCGTTGTACCAAATAGTCCTTGTCTGGATACGAACAAGTAGAGGAGGCTCTGGCACAGATGTACCTAGGAGTGAAAACTCTGACAGGGTGTTTTGAGCTTGACTCGGGGTAACCTGGTACACGACAACGGGACTTGCTGCACTCTTGGTTCGACACTCCTGAAGGATGTTTTGGTAATAATTAGAAATAAATATATTAAATTAGAAACAGTTAGAAAAAGTTATATTTAATTAGGAATAATTATATGATTATTAAATAATTAAGAAATAAAATAATTAGAAAACAATTAGAAATAAAATAATCAGGAAACAATTAGAAATAAAATAATTAGGAAACAATTAGAAATAAAATAATTAGGAAACAATTAGAAATAAAATAATTAGGAAAAAATTAGAAATAAAATAATTAGGAAACAATTAGAAATAAAATAATTAGGAAACAATTAGAAATAAAATAATTAGGAAAAAATTAGAAATTAAATAATTAAGAAACAATTAGAAATTAAATAATTATGAAACAATTATAAATTAAATAATTACGAAACAATTAGAAATTAAATAATTAGGAAAAAATTAGAAATTAAATAATTAGGAAACAATTAGAAATTAAATAATTAGGAAACAATAAGAAATTAAATAATTAGGAAACAATTAGAAATTAAATAATTAGGAAACAATAAATAATTAGGAAACAAATTAAATAATTAGGAAAAAAATTAAATAATTAGGAAACAAATTAAATAATTAGGAAACAAATTAAATAATTAGGAAACAAATTAAATAAATAGGTAACAAATTAAATAATTAGGAAACAAATTAAATAATTAGGAAACAATTAGAAATTAAATAATTAGGAAACAAATTAAATAATTAGGAAACAAATTAAATAATTAGGAAACAAATTAAATAATTAGGAAACAAATTAATTAATTAGGAAACAAATTAAATAATTAGGAAACAAATTAAATAATTAGGAAACAAATTAAACAATTAGGAAACAAAATAAATAATTTGGAAACAAATTAAATAATTAGGAAACAAATTAAATAATTAGGAAACAAATTAAATAATTAGGAAACAAATTAAATAATTAGGAAACAAATTAAATAATTAGGAACCAAATTAAATACTTAAGAAATAATTAGAAATTAAATAGTTAGAGGAAACAATTAGAAATTAAATAGTTAGAGGCAACAATTAGAAATTAGGGAAACAAATAAAATAATTAGGAAACAATTAGCAAGTGTGATTGACCGCTCATCTACCTCAATTTTCTTTTCATTTGTGTGTTGAGGCTTGACAGTAAACTTCTGCCTCCACATGTAATATTTGCTTTTATTGTCAAAATTATCAACCTCCTCACTAGCATAGAGGTGAGGAGGTTTATAATTTTGACAGTAAAAGTAAATACTATATGTGGAGGTAGAAGTTTCCTGTCAACTGCAATGCACAAATGAAAAGAAAATTGACGTAGATGAGCATTCAATCACGTTTGATACAATTATCAATATTTTCAACAAGTTTTTCTTTATTATTAACATGTTCAAATCTTAAAAGGTCGTCAATTTTCTGGTCATTTCCCAATAAAAAGTTTGTGTCAATTGTGTCCAATTTAAACTCTATAATTGTTCTTGCTTGGTTGATCACCTCACAAGTAGCGTTTCAATAGGAAAATCCAATTCATGTCTTTCTCATCTATAAGAATCATATCACATGACTTTTTACATAGACCATTCTTTCTTGAAAAATTAAGGGGAAAATACTGAAGTTCTCTTAATTTTTTAAGGAAGAATGATCTATGTAAAGGGTCATGTGAAATGATTCTTAACGACGAGAACGACATTACTTGTGTCATCCTATTGCAACACTACTTGCGAGGTGATCAACCATGTAAGGACAATTATAGAGTTTAAATTAGACATAGTTGACGTAAAATTTTTATTGGTCATGACCTGAAAATTGAAGACTCTTTAAGATATGAACATGTTAAGAATAAAGAAAAATATATTGGAAATATTGAGATTTTTAATAATTAGTTATAATTAGTAATAATTAATAATAATTAGAAATAATTAATAAAAAATCAAATAAATTCAAGTACATGGTTATAAATTGGCACAATTTCCAGCAGATTGGCGGCTACCTTTTGTTCAACGTCTCATATCTTTGCTACTTTCTTCCACTGAAATCAGTATGAAAAATGTGATCTCACGTATGTCAGAGAAAGTTTTTTATACTGATTTTAGTCCGGAGAAAGTTAAAAAGAGATGAGCCATCAGACAAAAGAGGCTCTTTTCCCTGACGACTCATCTCCTTACAAGGAGATGAGTCGTCAGGAAAAATAGCTGCCACAAATCTGCTTGAAACAAATAAGAATAATTAGTAATATAATCTCCAAAACGATGATTACAAAATTTTATTTCATTATTCAAGCATATTTCATTTTGTCAAGTATTTCTAAGTATTGCTAAATTAATAATAATTAGTGGGGATGATTACAAACTAAATGTGTCGCCTATAATTATTGGTAATTACTAAGAAATAACTGTAATTATGTATCTTCTATTTTTAGGATATTGTTTTTCTTATATCAAATTATTTAACAACAGTAATGGTTTTAAATTTTGTAGAAACATATATATGAATATGGAACAAGGAAATAGACATCAATCATTATTAGATGATCGTGCTTGGATAAATCAACGCAGAAATCCAAACAGGTCTAGTTTAAATCCTGTATATGTTGATGGTGTTGAAGATTTCTTATCATTTGCATCATCAAACCCGGAATTTGTTTCATAAGGGACAATTGAGTTTCCTTGTAAAAAATGTTCTCTGAGAACGTTTAAGACATTTGAAATCATTGGACAATATCTCTTGCGTTATGGTTTTCAATAAGATTATATTTTTTGGTATCAACATGGTGAACGCAGTTCCAGAGAAGATACTAATAATTTGATTCCGGATCCATCACGGTTTCAGAATTTAGTACATGATGTTGCAAGGGCATCCGTTCAACAAAATGAAATTGAGGATGATGTTGATTTACCTCCTAAGTTGGCACTATCTGAATTTGCTGAGTTGTTCAGGTCTGCTGAGGATGCATTATATCCTGGTAGCAAGATAAGTAAATTAGAAGCAGTTGCAAAATTTATGGCTATTAAATAAGATAATGGAATGTCAAATAACTATTTTCATCAGATATTTTCTTTGGTTAAATCACTATTACCTGAAGGAAATGTGCTGCCTACTAATTATTATGAGAGCAAGAGACTGGTTCATAATCTGGGCCTTAGTTATCAGAAGATCCATGCATGTTCAAACAATTGTATCTTATATTCTGGTGAAAATGAGTCGTTGGATAGTTGTCCCACATGTGGAAAATCGAGGTATAAAGAAGATCAATCAGGGAAGTCTGGATTGATTCCTGTAAAACAGTTGAGATATTTCTCAATTACACCCAGGTTGCAGCGTTTATTTATATCCCAGAACACATCGACAATGATGTCATGGCACAAAACCAATATTTCAAATGGTAAAAGCTTGATTCATCCATATGATGGTTATTCATGGAAACATTTTGATCAAGTGCATCCGTCTTTTGCTTTAGAATCCCGGAACGTGTGATTGGGTCTTTCTACTGACGGTTTTTGTCCATTTAGATATTTTGGTAGTCAGTATTACTGTTGGCCTGTCTTTATAACTCCGTACAATTTGCCTCCATGGATGTTGATGAAAGAGCCTTATATCTTTTTGACATTATTAATCCCAGGACATCCGAAAAAGAATATTGATGTTTATTTGAAACCATTGATTGATGAGTTAAATTTATTGTGGAGTCATGGTGTTGGTACATATGATGCTGCTGCGAAATAGAATTTTGTAATGAAAGCTACTTTGATGTGGACAATTAGTGACTTCCCGGCATATGGCATGTTATCTAGCTAGAGTACACATTGTCCAAAATCATGTCCTTACTGTATGGGAGACAACAAAGCATTTATGCTCGTGAATGGAAAAACCTTGCTATTTTGATTGTCATCGCAGATTTCTTCCAATGGATCATCCTTTTCGGAGGAATACATCTAATTTTAGAAAAAGAAGAATTGAAAGAGATGAACCTCTAAAAATGATCTCAGATACAGAGTTACTATCAGTTGTATTTTCATTACCTTCCGTCACTTTTGGACCGACAATAAACCAACAGAAAATTCATGGCTTTGGGAAAGAACACAATTGGACAAAACAGAGCATTTTTTGGAATCTGCCATATTGGTCTGATTTGTTGGTCTGACACATGTTGGATGTCATTCATATTGAGAAGAACTGTTTTGATAATTTATTTCATACAGTTTTGGATACACCAGGTAAAACCAAAGATAATGTAAAGGCACGATTAGATCTTGCCCAAATTTGCAGGCGACCAGAACTTGAATTCTTTGAAAATGTCAGATCACTGAGATTAATGAATCCAAAAGAAGCTTATATACTGACCAAAGAGAGTCACTTATTATTTTGTCATTGGATTGCAGATTTGAACCTTCCAGATGACTATGTTTCCAACTTGGGCAGATGTGTTAAAAATGGTCATATTACCGGATTAAAAAGTCATGACTGTCATGTTATAATGGAAAGACTTATACCTATTGGATTAAGTGGTTTGTTGAATTATAAGATTTGGGATTCGATAACAGATATATCATATTTTTTCCGAGATATGTGTGCGGAAACAACAGACTACGATACACTAAGAAAACTGGAAGAAGCTGTTGTTGTAATTATATGAAAACTGGAAAAAATATTTTCGCCAGCTTTCTTTGACTCAATGGAACATTTGATTTTACATTTTACACATGAAGAAAAATGTGGATGTCCGGTTCAGTTTCGATGGATGTACCCATTTGAGAGATGCATGCAGAAATTGAAGAAAAAAGTCCATAACAAAGCATCAGTTGAAGGCTCAATTGCTGAAGCTTATTTTCAAGAGGAAATTGCTTTATTCTGCTCTCATTATTTTGAATCTGAATATCCCTCAAAATTTAACCACATGGTCTGGAACAAGGGAAATGTTGATGATGATATGAACAATCAATTATCAGTTGTCAATCATCCCGAACTTGGCTTTGGTGGAGTTCATGATAGTTGGCTTTTAGATGATGAACATCACAGAGCTCATACATATGTTCTAATCAACTATGAAGAAATGTCACCAATTTTACAGTGAGTGCTCCTATCCCTTATTCTATAGATTCTGTTAGAGTAAATTAATTATATTGTATTTGTAGGTTATATGATGATCATATCAAGAAACAATTTCCACAAATTACAATAGCTGGCTTAGAAGAACATCGGCAAAAAAAGTTTGCCTACTAGTTTCAAAAACTGGTAACATACATTCTTTTTTGGTTTTACATATAAAATCAATTTATTACTTGTAATAGTGATAAATGTTTTACAAATTTTCAGGTATCTGTACATGCTGATAAGATTGATAGTCGATTGCGTATATTGAGTAGCCCACCATCCAAAATGGTTAAATCTTATAATGCATATGTGGTGAATGGTTATCGCTTTCATACACGTGCATATGAGGAATCAAAGAAAACAATGAATAGTGGTGTTTGTTTGAAGGGATCACATCATAGATATATTGAAGTTGACTTTTACGGCATGCTTGAAGAAATTATTGAACTGTGTTATTTGGGACACAATTATGTAACAATGATTAAATGTCGATGGCTGGATACTGAGAGAGGCTTGCGTATTCATCCGACTCATGGAATTGTTGATATTAAACATAAAAGTCTTCTTGTAGTAAATGAACCATTTTTATTGGCTCATCAGGCACATAAAATTTATTATGAAAAATACTGTGCTACTGCAAAAGAGTTGGATGATTGGTGGAGTATAATAAAAGTTAAATCTTGAGAAAATCATTTCACTCAAACTGAATTTGGTTCCACTGAAGTGCAAGGAAATGAAATTTTTAAGGAAACTCCTCAAAACACATATTTTTCACAAAGAGACATGAATATCGAGGATGACACCCCACAATTAAGGGTCGATAGGGATGATGCTGTCAATGATGTTACAACTGAATTTGAAATGACAAGAGATGATGAAAGTGAAACTAATATTGAAATTGATGATGTTGATGAGGAAGATGAAGACATTGACATTGACAAATATGAAGATGATGATGAAGATGAACATTGACACAGTAAAATGATGGTTTGAATCATAACAAATATATATCTATACATAATAGTTATTTTCAATTGTTTGCTAATAACAATCATTTCATGTTTCAGATGGACTCGAAAACGTTTCGTCAGTTGCTGGAGGCTGATCTACCTATGGATGATGAGGTTCTTGAATCATCTGACCCTTAGGCTATTGGCACTACAGGGAGCACTCGGAGGGGGTGTGGTCCTGCCAGACTGATGATTCCAGATCCTATCCCGGAGTGAAGTCCACCTCTTGGATTCGATGTGCACACACGGTGGTATGGTAACCTGTGTATTTTATTTATTTTTCATTATAATTTATTAATATTCTAATTGTTTGATTATTTGTTCTTTTTCCACAGTTTTATGCATATATCTATTGGTCATGGGAGCGCTATCTTGCACAATTATTTTTCTCAGCCCTGGCTCACATGGGATCAGATTCCCACTGATGTGAAGGCCGCCATGTTCGATCATTGGCTGGTACGTAATTAAATATTTTTTATTTTGAAATTTAATTCATTAATAACTTTATATCAGGGTTTATGATATCCCATCGACGAGAGAATGCGTGTCACTATACATGTGGCATGGGTGGTGTCTATGCGTTACCGTTTCCATTAGTTTTTGCATAATTTGAGAAAGACGACTGTGAAGAAAGCCGGAGTGACAGAATTTGATGAGTCTTGTAGAGCCCACTGACCAGAGTACATTTCATCTCATGTTTGGGATGGATTATGTACACACTGGTCGGGTAGTGGGTTTCAGAGGAGATCTGCATTGGGTCGACAGAATCAGGGGAGACAAGAGGTAACGCATTGAGCCGGTAGTCATACATTCAGTGCGCATAGAGAGCGTCTGGTAAGTACTTTTTTTTAATATTTTATACAACTTTAAATATAAACAGTTTATTTTATATTCATATAGGAAGCCGAGCATCTCGGTATTACGACGTACGATGTTTATCGGAGGATGTACACAGACCTGGATACTGGAGAGATTAGAGGTGACCGCCAGCATCAGATTGTGGTTAGTATTGTTTTCTTTTCAGTTTTCAAATTAAATACATATAATCTTTTCATTATTTTAATTTTTAATTGAAACTTAAGGAGTCATATGAGGCCGCGACCTCTCAGACATAGGTTGAGAGTCAAGACGAGATGGGCAATCAGACTAGTGCCCACCATTTTGATGAGACGATATAGATGCAGGTGACCCAGTATGGATTCGAAAAGGGCCGAGTAGTTGGTATCGGCTCTCATTTGACTCTTGTAGCTTATTATGGTACTACTACGATGTCGGCGTCCAGCTCGAGAGGAGCTCATGGAGAGACATCATCTTCTGCCTCATAATATCAGGAGCAGCTGCGTGCTCAGAGTCAGCTTATAGAGGATTTGCATCAGGGGCAGGAGCAGATGCGTCAACAACATGATGAGGAGATGCGTCAATGGCAGGAGCAGATGCGTCAGCAGCAGGATGAGGAGAGACGTCGATATGAGGAGCAACATCAGGAGTATATGGAGTATATGCGTCGTTTGACTCATAGTTTAGGGATGGAGTTTCCTCCACCACCTCCTCCAGGTCATCCAGATTATCCACCCCCCAGTGATTTTTTTAGATGTAATAAACATTTGAGTTCGTTATATTAACTATTTACAATTCCTCTTTCATATTGGTAAGAATATTGCATGATTTAATTTGTTTTTATTTTTTTTGATATTTTATTACTTATTAGTATTATTTTTAATGTCTGCTTACTTTAGTAATATTACTTTTAATATTTTATATTTATTGTTAATATTGAGAAGTTTATAATTTTATAATTTTATTAATATTAATAATATTAATATTATTTTTTCATAAATATGTATGTTTATTTTAATAATAATAATATTATATTAATTTTTTATATTATTAATATTAGTATTATTATTATTATTTTTTGATATTAATATTTCATAATATATAATATTATATTATTTATATTCATATTATTATTATTTTTTGATATTAATATTTCATAATTATATTATATATATTTTTTATTATTAATATTATAATAATATAATTTATTTATATTATTAATATTAATATTATTATTATATACAGAATTTAATAATAATAATATTATATTAATTTTTTATATTATTAATATTAGTATTATTATATTATATTATATTATTTATATTCATATTATTATTATTTTATATTAATATTTCATAATTATATTTTATATATTATTTTATTTATATTATAATAATATAATTTTTTTATATTATTATTATTATTTTTATTTTTATATAATATTATATGATTTGTATTAATTATTTTATTTTATTTTTTATTTTTTTAGTATTTCCGACGGGAAATCCCGTCGCAAATATTTTTTTACTGTGTCATTTGCGACGAGAAGAATACCCGTCGGGAAAACATTGCTGTGACGGTCCATCGCAAATACATTTTTTAAATTTCGCATTTGCGATGGGTCAGAAACCCGTCGCAACTAATCTATCTGCGACGACTCATCGCAAATACATTTTTTTATATAAACGAAAAACCATTTGCGATGGGAAAAAATACCGTCGCAAAAACTATTTTTTGCGACGGGACCGCTACAAAAACACCTATTTGCGACGCCTTTTTCGGGAACGGGCGATTTGCGACGGAGCCCCATCGCAAAATACCTTTTGCGACGGGAGCCCGTCGCAAATCGCCCGTCGCAAATATTCAGTTTTCCTGTAGTGGTGGATTTGAAGAAAGGAAGTGACTAGGAAGGAAGCACACAAGTATTATTCTGGCACGCAAGTCCTGGTCGTGTAAGTATACTTGCACAACATGAGTCACCTTGGGAGACAAATAATCTATAGGGTAATTGAAAGAGCGCTGTCGTGGGCACCCTCAAATGATTAGTGTGATTTTGGGGTACTTAGGTGCAGCAGAGTGGCTGACCAATGTTGTCTCTCAAAAGAGGAAGTACATTTAAAACAAATTTTTAAAGTTATTCTGAAAATAAAATAAAATAGAATAAAAACAATATTTTAAAGGATGGGGGTTGGTTATAGTTTATGAATCTAGAAGAAGTTTGCTGGAAGAAGATTGTATATATATTTTTTAGTTTTGAAATGAAGTTCAATTAAAATGACACAACAAAAAGATGTTTTTTTAGAAAATATTTTAAAAGGCGTAATCGATCTAACTCTATCTCTTCATTCAATTATTAATAATTATCATTTAAATCAATATCCACTTAATTATGATCCCCTAATTTGTTATCCCTCGAACCCTACGAGAGTTAACTTAACCACAAAGATGAAATTACTTAAACCCTAGGCTAGCTTCGGAACACGCAATCGCAGCACCCTACTTTGATTGTTGTTCTAAGGTTATCTTATGGTCAGTGGTTAATTAGAGCAAATATATATTCTGGAAATGAGGATGAATTGTGTTTAGGGATTATATTTGAACTCTACAAATTTATCCCGTATGGTCTTGTATTACCGATTAAGATTGCGCTCTCACAATTTACACAATTCCCGACCTCGCGTGTTTTGTGTTAATTGTTAAATTGCTTGCTTAGTTCCTTACAATTTAAAAACACAATTCATGGATCATATTAAGGGAATTACAGTATCTCAATGACTCAAAATAATTAAATGAATAAGGACAGAGGTCGATCGATTACTAAAAAGAACTACTCTTCCATGGGTGGTGTAGTCATCGTGGAGACGTTTTGCATAAGCAAAGGATTGAAAGGGTAGAACCCAATCATGTCTCCACTCTTGATTCCAACCCAATTAATAATATTAAGATAAAAATAATAGGGAATAACACAGAAGATTATTTGATGAAAAATTCAAGAAACAAACATGAAATAAAATAAATACAAAGAAGAGGTGGGAGAGGAGAGCCTTTTTGGAAGTAAGGTTTTCACAAAGGCTTACTTCTTCCAAGAGTTGTGAGGGGCTCCCAAGAGACACCCTTTCTGAAACACCTTCCCAATGCCTCGACCAGCCCTCCCAAAGAGTTATAACCTCTTTTAAATAGAGTTTGTGAGGGCTAGGGTTACATAACTTTTTAAGTGTGAAATGAAAAACTCGGCCAAATATTTTATTCCAATTTGAACCGACAATTTTACCACCAAAACACGTGAATTGGCCGGCCTTCTAGAAGGATAATATGTTCGGATATCGTTCCTCTATCTCCTCTAAAAATTTGGGCTTTATCCAGGCTTATATGAAGGAGTTATGGCCGAAATACATAAGCTTCTCCATTCTGGAGAGTCCAGCCCAACTTTGACTTCATGGCCCATTTTAAACAACCAAATGCACTTATTATATTTCGTGTCCTGAATAAAAGTTGTAGATAATTAAATTAGGAACACTTTTACAAAATTTCAAATTCACATAATAAATATAAAAATATTTATCATTGAAATACTACAGTGAATTATAAAGGGTAAAACTGGAATTTTCATCAAATATTCAAATGAATGATCTAATCCCAAATACTTTATAATTAAACATATTTAACACAATGTGAGGAAATTATATCATTTATTATCAATAAAATATTCAATAAAATAGTTTCTTATCAGTAATACATGGGTGACTTTGAACTCAAGCCTTAGTATCATCCCTAGAGGTTTCTAGAAGTGTGGCGTGCAAGTTCCCTTGAGAGGGAAAGATGGTGCGCATGTGTGTTCATTTCCCTTAAAGGGTGGACACTTAAGAGCACAAGTGATGATTAATTCTAAAACATAGGCCTTATTCTTCCTCTTTAGAGCTTCTATTCTAGGTAAATAATTATCTTAGAAGTGTTCGAAAGACGTCAGAAAAAGACTTGGGTGACCAGAGCTTGAATCCGAGTTTTGGAAAATTCGTCCTTTAAATGGGGGGCGCATAGGGGATATTTATAGGCCACTGGGAACCTTGGGAGAAAAAAGGAATAGGTCACGCAAGTGACTTGCACGACCCATAGGTGGTGCACAAGTGACTTGCGTGGCGTGCAGGATACTTGCGCGACGACCTCCAAATGAGTTCCTGGTTCATCCCTTTGTCAATTTTTGAAGTTCTTCAAAGGGTGACCCTCATTGGGCTTAAGGTATTTCCCTTTTCCATTCGTTGGAATCTCTGACAGAAAGAAGCATCATTAAAAGTCCCCCCTCAGAGTTGGATCTGAAAAAGGAAAGAGGATTTGACTTTAAGGAAAATGAGAAACAAGGGTTCGACGGTGTGCAAGTGTTGGCGCGCAGGTTCCGGTGCATAGGTTCCAGCGCGCAGGGTTGCAGGATCACTTATATATATGGGTGTCACTTCGCGCAAACCACCATTCCTTCAATGATTTTGATCTCTCATCATGCAAGTTTCGGCATTTCCTCGGTCGTTCACTCTTCTTTGTGTAGCGCTTCTCCAGTAAGGATTTTGACTTGCACGACAATACTTGCGCGACAATACTTGCGCGACAATACTTGCGCGACCAAACTTGCACGCCTTAATGACTTAGCCATTTTTTGTTTTATTCATAGGTATTTCATAAAAACAAAAAAACAGACTTTCTTAAAAGTTAACTGTTTGATCTTTGTGCAGATTCAATGGCTACCAAAAGAATTGGATCGACTGATGAGTTGGCCAGCAAAATAATAAATGATATAATGAACATTATTGGCCATGACTATTATGATATCTATGATAGAACTCTCCCAGATTTGGATAAGTACTTGAATAAATATCATGTCAGCTTCCCACAGAGCATTTACTTGCCTTTATATGGCCATGGTCATCTTCAAGGAGTTAACATTCCAGAGGCAATGAATTATATTCCTCATTCCTGGTTTTAGACGTACACCAATTTGTTTCAGCAAATTTCTCAGTTGTAGGATCATTTGTCAATGCTAAGACAGTTGATAAGGCATTAATAATGAATAATAGACCATGTGCTCCAGATTTGAAGCCTCAGAAGCCTGAGCTGCAGCCACATTACTATCCCTCTATTTTCCGAAATTCTCAGATGGATAGATCCAAGGGATGGAAGAAGAGTTGGGATTTTCGTCCTGGAGGAGGTGTGAAGCCAACTTGGTTGTGAGAATATTGGGTGCAACAAACCTGCGTAGAGTTTTCAAGGATCTGAAGGGAGATGCAATATATGAAGCTATTTGGGTTGTACAGACATATGTCTACATGAATGATAATTTTGTGCTGGAGCTAATCAGTCACTGGATCCCAGAAACCAATTATTTCCATCTGACTCATGGATAAGTAGGCATCAGCTTGTGAGATTTCTACAAGATATCGGGGGCTCCAATTCTGGGAGGTATGTATGATGAATTCATCCCCCCCAAGGTGACCTGGAATGATTTGGAGAAGACTCTGGCTTTGGCTCGAGAGTTATTGAAAATTTTCCACAAGATAAAGAATTTAAAGTCCACAAAAACTCATTCTAGAAAGGATATTCATCTAGAGGAGTGGATGGATATGTTTCTCATTAAGAAGAAGAAAAAGGGGCCCACCTGTACTCGTCCTACCAGATGCCCCAGAATAGAGAAGAGGGGTGCTCTTGGCACATTCTGGCCAACTCTGAAGGCGAGAGAGTTTGAAAAGTGGGGGTATGAAGTGGATCAAAGAATCCCAGAGAAGACCCATTTGGTGGGATTTTTAGCTTTGTGTCTTAGTGTTTATCTTCTACCAGTTAGGGATTTGAAGGTAGGAATCAGGCCAGGGACTTTCGTTGTTGTAGCCAAGTTGGCTGAGAGAAAAATGGTTGGGTTTTCTACCCCGATTTTGGCAAAGAATCACAGGAGATTACTCCATGTATATATAGGTAAGTATCCTTTGAGAATAGTGGGACCATTCCAAGTTTTGTGGGGATGGATCACCACTCACTTTGGGACATATGCTATACAGAGTGGAGTACAGGTTCCTGGAAGTTCTTTTAGACGATCGGTGCATGCATTTTCTGGAATTTCTCTGTTGTCCCTCAGTTCCTATGATTTGAAAGTGAGGATGAGCATGTTCAAGTAATTTCATTTCTTTCCTTATGGAAATCTGCCAACTGGTCGGTTTGTTGATGATGGAACAACTATCCTAGAATTGAGGTCATATATGCTGGCTTGCAGAGATGGTGTATTGGACACAAGAATTGAAGGAGAGATTATATGCGAGGCCTATGCTCCATATAGATTTTCAAGCCAATTTAAGTGTCTACAGAAGATTATTGTATCCCCTCCCATGCACGTCAGGTCAGAGCAGCATCCAATAGTTTCCCGACAACTATGGTTACTACCAGCTATGGAGAAAACCGGGGCAATGTTTGATCTACTAGTTACTGGAGCGGCGAGTCAATTGACTACATGGTATGCCGAGAACTGGGTAGAATCATACCCTAAAGGGATACTAAATCATTCGGTTCCTCGGGTGGGGACAAAAAAGAGAACTTTCAGGAAAGAAACCCTTCATCTGGAATGTGATTCTTCCTCAGTCAGAGCTGATTCATTGGGTTCCTCATGTGAGGCTGATTCACCGGATTACCAAGATGGGGATGATGAGGCATGACATGCGTTAAAGCGGCCTCGTGCCAGATATAATCCTCCTGCCAGAGTCAAGAGAACTACTCCATCAACTCCTGGTGAGTTATATCATTAAGGAAATTTAGTCAACATTATTTTATAGAGCAACAAGTTTCATTTTCTTATCCTTTATCTGTGATTGCAGGAGCTGGGAAGAAGTTGAAGTCCCAGATTGTGGGAACCTCCTTGTGGCCTTCTGATGCACATGCAGAATATTTATGACCAGAGGCTATCCAAACATGGCAGAGTTTATATTGTGATACTGAAACTGCCTAGATGGACTTATATGAAGGGCTACATATCCCTGGAGTGGGGAACCTCTGGGATTTTGCTGATATCAACTTTGAGGATAATCGCGATGAAGTGTGGGCTTGCATTAGAGAGCTGGAAATGCTCATATATTCCACTGATGATTGCATTACTTTTACCAAGAGGGTGATGTAAATGATTAATCCTCACACCACTGAGGGGATTGGTGCTTCAATAGATGAGGAGTGTCATGATTATGTGGCTCCTGAAGATGTAAATTTCATTCCTTATTTTCTTTGCAACTTAATTTCAGTCAAATCTTTGTTAATCACGGAAATTACTTTCTTCATCTTGCAGCTTGTTAATAAAGGAACTACTGAGGTCCCTTCATTGCACTACAACCCTGGTGGCACCGCTCTTGGAGATCCTGAATCTCCTTGTGAGTTGAGAAAGGTATCTCCAGGCCGTCAAGCCATGGACGAGGAGTTAGAAAGGGCTTTTCACTCTCTAATACCTGTATTTGGAGGTGATGAAGTCAACACACCCAAAACTTCAAAGAATCAAAGGCATCAAAGGAAGAATTCCAAAACTAGATTCTTCATCAGTAGTTGTAAGTCCTTCGGATAGTCATGAATCCTAACTCATTAAAAGATTAATCATACTTCTTGGGATTTTAAGGGATTCTTCGATTTCCACTTTGAGGGAGAGGAATGACCCTCCGTTGAGGACAACAGAGGGTGCTGGTGAATAGTCACAAGTTCATGCTGACCTGGATGCTCCTGAAGAAACGAGGGGAGAAGAAGAGCCAACTTCTGTTCTCAGAACCGCTCCTATTGCTATTGCAAGGAGAGAAGAGAATACTTCTTGTAAATTAACATTACTTTATAGAATGTTGAATGAATACATCAACTGACTTCCATTTTGTGATGTTTTAGGTTCAACACCAACACCAGAACATTTGGCGACCACTGCAACTAACTGCACAATTTTCTCTAAGAAAGCTGCTTGGGGTCGGAGGTCGCAGGAGGAGGGTCACCAAGAGGACATGTCAAATGCTCCCACTGGTGAGACTAACTAGGAATCTGAGATATCACTGGATGAAATGATGAAACTTGGCGCCTATTTTGAAGAAATTATAGACCATGCTAAATTACCATGCGATTTAGAAGATTTGGGACATGAGTGTTATACTTCATCCTATTAAAATATTTTATTACATCTCTGACCATGATTGGTTGAAATGTGCAGTTCCATCTGAGCAAGATGCTGATCTGCCGATGCCTGAAGGGGATAGAGACAAACCTATCATTGCAGATACGCTAGCTCAAGTGGAGCTTAACCCAACAGAGCTTCCTTAAACCTGTCTTGAAAATTCTATTGATTCTAGGAAAGATGGTGAGGAGCCTTCTCATGCTGCTGATCTACTGTTGGGTAAAAGATGAAAATATTTGTGGCTATACTTAATTTCCAATACATCTAATCAACTTTTTTTATCCCTGGGAACTAACCAAAGATTTCAATTGACTAGGAAGGATCATCAATTTCAGTGGCTAGATCCGGAGGTGAAGCCTCAACCTCATCCCCAACGGGAGTAGAAAGTAAAGTACCAAGGGTCAGGGGGAAGGAGCAGAACAGTGCACTTCCTTAAGAGCATTAATCCCAGACTATATTCCCCCCTGTGATAGTGATGCTGAATTAGAACCATAGGTGCAAAAGGCACTAAAATTCTCACGTCGCAAGGCATGGAAAAATATATGGAATATCATATCCAAAGTTCCTCTTGAAGAGATGTCTTCAAAGATCCCACGACTGTCATCATTGTTCGTCATGCTGGGACTTGGAGGTTTAAATTTGGATAACAAGAGATCCATACTGTGGTGAAAAAAGTCATCTTAAGGAGGGAACAAGAGCAAAAGTGCCGTCAAGATCTGATCAGAGTGAGGCTACTGACCAATATTGGCGAATTTGAGGCTACGGTGTCCCAATATGAGGCTTATTATGCTGCAAAGCTGAAGGAGATGAAGCATAAGATCAAGGAGAAAGTTTTCCAGCAGATGTATCTTCAGCAATAGTTAGACGCCGTTACTGGGGAACTTGACCAACTTAACAATTCATTGGAAGGAGTCCAAATAGATGGTATGAAAGCCATCATAGATGCCAAGAAAGCACCTCATCAAGCTGAAAAGAGTGAAGCTGGTCGAGTGAATAAACTTCAAGTGGCTGATGATGATGCTCGGAATGCCGTAAATAAAATGAAAAGTTATATTGAAAGCCTATTGTAATTCTTGAAAAATATAAGATAGTCCAATTTTTGGATGTTGTTCTAATCTTGTGCATCAATGAAAAATACATTTCATATTCAATCATTTGTACCTGCATTCTCTTGATAATTACTTATATATATTTTTTACCTAATCCAATGGGCCTAGTAAGCATAGTTTGATTTTTTCTAGGATTATATAAACAACCCCACAAACTTTTAATCTTTTGTTGAAAATTATTTCCTAAATCATACAATATGTATGTTTAGCGAGCTGGGACTCAACTTTTGTTTATAGTTCCTTTTACAAGTTCCCAATTTAATGAGTACCCTATCGTTTTTTGGCAGTTTAAAGTCATTCATGTTAGAGATAAAAGGGATAATGTTTAAGGTTGAATAGCTTTGACTGAATGGATTAAAATTCACTCAATTCTTTGATAATTTTCTTGAAAACATATTACCACATTCAAGTATGGGTGAAAACATATGAACTATGACTTAAGAAATTTTGAATCAGAGGGATGATATGAAAATAGGGCTAAAAGGCATTAGAGGAAGTATTTCCCAAGAGTGAAGTTACCACTATTTGAAAAACCCGTTAGGGGGTTTGAATTATGCAGGGCCACTTAAGGGAATTGGCTGCATAGTCAAATAATAGAATCTTTTGGCTGACAGGTCCGTTATGTAGAATACTTATGCAAGTCCATCTAGGGGAATGTGCTTGATAGTCAGGCAAAAAAAATCTAAGAAATTTTACTTTTCTATTGCTAAAATCCAGTGAATGTTTATGGAGATTCGAATTTCCCAAAGCATAGTGTCTACTGTATGGAGAGAGGTAATTAAATATGGAGAGGATATTCCCAATCAAGATTGTCAAAGAATTGGATGAACGTCACTCCTGCAAAGGTCTGACCCAAACACAGGGAGGGGAAATATAAACCATAGACTCGAATAATTTCATATCATGAAAAATATTATGGGAAAAATATGTTAAGGATGGCTGTTTTTTGTGGATCCCTACATATCATCGTTAAGACCAATAAAAAAAGGTTTTCCTTCCAAGAATGAACTTACCACTATTTGAAAAACCCATTAGGGGTTTGAATTATATAAGGCCACTTAAGGGCATTGTCTTCATAGTCAAATAATAGCATCTTTTGGCTAACAGGTCCGTTATGAAGACTATTTATACAAGGACGCCTAAGGGCACATGCTGCATGGTCAGGCAAAAGAATTCCCAGGTATCAGACATTTTGTGACCAGAAGTCAAGAAAATGGGCATGGAGATCTGGAAGTATTTAAGGTTAGGAGTATGACACATGAAAATGGGTATTGTTCAATGCATGGAAGAGATACATAAACCAATGCTGACCATAATCATGTTGTGGCTGGGTCCTGAATTGAAATGTTGGACTTCACTACATATCTTATTAGGATGAGAATCAAGCCATATGTAGTTCTTGAAATACAGTTTAACGTCATGTGAGACGAGAGCATAGGATATCTTAGTTTAGGGTTGTATATATTGGACCATAATGAGGGAGACACATTGTGTGTTTGTTATAAACCTGATGTGAATAAAGACCAGGGTTTTCATACCACATTCATGTGTTCACAGGGGGATTTTTCAGCCAAGGGACTGAAAGTGGAGTTTGGGGTTAGGCTCAAAGACCTGGGGCTGGATTCAAGGGATGCTTGAATGTTCCTACGTATCCTATAAGGATGGGAATCAAGCCATACATAGTTCTTGAAATACCCTCTATACATATTTGGTTCGTACATGTGAAGGGTGAAAGGGGACTTTAGTGCAATGATGGTTGGATCCAAGATTAAAGGTTCGGGCATTTCCATGTATGCATGTAGTCCTTGGAATATAACATGATTAAAGATCAATGTAAATAATGATTCCCTCTCAAGTGAGGGTGTCAGAGACTATTGTAGTTTATTATCGTATAAGAAAAGTTCGAATAGTTTAAGGTCATATGCATGGACTGGTGCTGCATAGTTTAGCGTCATGTAGCTAGGACGTATTGCTATGCAGTTTAATGTCTTGCAACAATGAAAATGGGGGACTGTATTGTTTAATGTCATGTATCAAGGACTATGATGAAACAATGTGAATATATTGGTTTCAGAGGGGGGGATTCACGGATCAACATCGTATGATATGGAGGTGAACCGATGTGAAGATATTGGTTTTGGGCTTGAACCTCGAGAGGTTGCCTATGTACCCAGCCTAGAAGGCAAGGATCAAAGTCCACGTAGTTATATTGAGAATGAATTGGTGATTGAGTTTTACTTGAGGACAACCCGAAGATGGTGTTGGGACTTATGCGTGGTTAGTGGCCCATAGAGGGTGTTATGGTTGAAGCTTACTCTAATCTCACGTGAGTCATGCTCGGTGTGAGAAACAAGAGGTAACAACAGCCCTAACGATGCATATTTTAACATCATGTAGGATGTATAAGGGAATATTTTACAGTTTAAATGTCATGTGTCATAGACATGGGGTGCTTGGCAATTTAATATCTTGCAGCTCGGACGAACAGTTTAACGTCATGTTGGACGACAAAGGGGACACAGTTTAACATCATGTTGGACGATATAGGGGCTATGCAGTTTAATGTCCTACTGCAAGGACAATAGGACTGTGCAGTTTAAAGTCTTGTAGTGAGGACTATAGGGTGTATTTGTGTTACACAAAATACTTCTTCAAGAATCTTGCCTTGGTTGTAGTTGTAATTAGTTTTCCATTCATTGAGATTAAAGAATAAGCTCCATCGGAGTAGACCTTATGTATTGAGTAAGGTCCTTCCCACTTTGGCTCAAGCTTTGGAGTCTTCTTTCCTCGTATCATTGGAGTTTTGAGTACCAATACCAATTCTCCTTGAATGAATGAACGAAGACGAACTTTTTTATTGAAAGATCGTGCCATTAGATTCTGATAGACTTCCAAGTGGTGCAGGGTGCACAATCTTTTTTCATCTAATTGTTCCAATTCATCAAATAAATTCCGAGATTGTTCATCTGTGGATTACTGATCAAAAAAGGCTACTCTGAGTGAAGGTAATTGAACCTCAATGGTAAAGACTGCTTCCGTTCCATATACCAATGAATATGGAGTTGATCATGTAGCGGTGCGAGTGGTGGTCTGATAATCCCATAAAGCATGAAAAAGTTTATCAGGCCATGATTTCTTATCATTATCCACCATCTTTTGCAGTATGTTTGAAAGAGTCTTATTGAAGGCTTCTATTTGGCCATTGGCCGCTGCATGATACCGAGATGAATGGTTGGATTTGATGTTGTATTCTTGATACAACTTTCTCACCTCGGATGAACAGAAGTTGGTTCCATTGTCTGTCAATATGGTATGAGGGACACCATATCTAGTAATGATGTCAGACTTGATGAAGATAACAATGCCTTTGAAACTAAATTATTTTAGAGGTATTGCCTCTTCCCATTTAGAAAAGAAGTCAATAACAATAAGAATATACTTAAACTGCTTGTATGTAGCTGGAGGATAAGGTCCTACTATATCCATTCCCCATGTGGCAAATGGCCATGAGTATTTATCTATACAAAGCAACTCTGGGGGTTGGTGAATGAAGTTGGAACTTACTTGGAAAGAATGACATTTCTTAGTGAAATCAACATAATCTTGCATCATTGAAGTCCAGAAGTATCCAAGCCTTCAGATTTGACCAGAAAGTCTATGTCCAGACTGGTGGGCACCACAAACTCCTGCATGTACTTCATTCATGACAGCCATTGTCTCTTCACCATCAATACATCTGAAGAGAATTCCATCAAACCCTTGCTTGTCTAGAAGTTTTTGGTGATCTGGGATATCATAAAGAGTAAAATTGACCACACGTCGCTGAACTTGTTCTTTCCCAACTCTATTAGGTGGGAGTGTTCCATTTTGAAGGTATTCCCTGATAGGTGTCATCCATCCTGTAGTATGACCATATGGTTCAGAAATGGGACTGATCTCATTGATTTCATCTATTCTAATTTTAATAAAAGGTGAAACTATATGGCGGTGGGCAATACTGATGATTGTTTCGTCCCAATTTGGATCTTCCAGGACTGTGGCAACATTAGCCAGTGCATTAGCTTGGGCATTTTGTGATCGTGGGACATAAGAAAGTTTCGGTTCCGAGGGAAATTCCTCCATTAACTCTCTAATGTAATCACACAAAGGGATTAAGTCTTCTTTTATAATGGCATAATCCCCATTGATTTGTTTGATTACCAAATCTGAATCACCTTTTACCCTCAAGTGATTTACCTGTGCCTAAAGCCCTAATTCCAAGCCTACGATGAGAGCTTGATATTCTGCTTCATTATTTGTACCACCTTCCAACAATAAGAAGGAATAGGGTAGCACTGCCTTTTCTGTGGAAATGAGCACGATTCCTAACCCAACTTTTTTGAATTTAGGATCTTCCATTTTCTTCCCTGTTGGACTTCTGGAGGCACCATCAAAGTACATTTTCCATGTTTGAGGAATATCTTGAATATAGAAGACTTCCTCATCAGGAAGTTCAATATTTAAAGATGTATCTTCTACATATGGGTGTTCAGCAAGGAAATCGGCCAGATCTTGGCCCTTTGTTTCCTTTTGAGACACATACTGGATATCAAACTACTGCAAAATAACTTTCCACCTTTTCAGAAATCCTGTAATCATTGGACGACTTTGGATAAATTTGAGTGGGTTATTGCGAGATGCCAATTGGAAATCATGATGTTGTAGGTAGTGTCTCAATTTATAAACTGCAAATATTAATGCTAGGCATCACTTTCAATACTTTAATATCATGTTTCTGCCTCAAGCATAGTTCGACTGAGATAATAAAGTCTGTTTTCATTCCCAGCATCATTCTTTTAGGCAAGGAAGGCACCCAATGATCACTCTAAAGCTGTCAGATAGAGAATAAGTGGTCTACCTTCAATGTGTGGCATTAATACCAGTGGACTCAAGAGATATTTCTTGAGGGTATCGAATTATTCTTGACATTCTTCAGTCCACTGGTAGGTGACTCCCTTCTTCATTAATTTGGTGAAGGGTAAACACTTGCCTGCCAAATTGACAATGAAACACCAAATATAGGCCAAGTGTTCTTGGATTCCTCTTAATTATTTCAAATTTTTGAGGATGTGACATACCAAGGATTGATATCTTTCTTCTTAGGATCAACTTTGATACCATGATGGCGTACAAAAAAGCTAATAATTTTTTTTGAGGTTACCCTGAAAGCACATTTCAAGGGGTTCATCTTCAAATTGTGTTGTCAAAGTTTGTTGAATATGATTTCCAGATCATCCAAGTGATCAGAAAGTTATTTGGATTTAAACACAAAATCATCCACATAACATTCAACAAATTTCCATAAAAAGGGTTTGAGGATATGGTGCATGGCATGTTGATACGTTTCACCTGCATTTTTTAGCACAAAGGGAATTACCTGATAGAAAAACACACCTTGAGGAGATCTTAAATTTGTAGACTCATCATCCTCTAGATCCATTCGTATTTGATTGTACCTAGAATAACCATCCATGAAGGAAAGATCTTCATAGCCAGCTGTTTCATCAATTAAGAGTTCTGTGATCAGAACTGGAAAATCATCCTTAGGACAATGCCGATTCAGATCTCTGAAGTCAATGAAAACTCCAATTTTTCCATTCTTCTTTTTCATAGGGACAATATTAGCCAGCCATTTGTGATACTAAACTTCTCTGACGAAGTTAACTTTGATAATCTTATCAACTTCAGCTTCAATTTTGGAGGCATAAGTTGGGTGTATTCTTCTTGCATCTTGCTTGAATCCTCGATGTTCTTATGACAAACACAAATGAGGAATGGAAACATCGGTATCAAGACCTAGAATTTTTGTATAATTCCAAGAAAAGAAATCTTGATTTTTATTTAAAAATGAAGTATACATTTATTACTCTTTAAGAGTCATGGTCGCACTAGTTAAAGTGGGGTGTGGATCTTCTTTTGTACCCAGATTTATTTCTCTGAGTTCATCCACAGTGGTAGAGATGCCCTCTTCAAATGCTAGTGGAGAATCCCTGAGATCTTCTTCTTCTTCTTTAATATGTGTTACTTCTTCTGTTTCTACTTGTATAGTAGATAATGAAACAAAACTTCTATGGTCAGGGGATAAGTTAAAATTTTAACATCTTGGGGAAGAGGCTTCCATTTCTGACCCTCTTGATGATGAAGGGTCTTCCTGGGGTAATAGAGAGGATATTATGGATTGAGAATTGACATCATTGTTTTCCTATGGTATTGCTATAACTTCTTCTGACCTTGTTGGTGAAGTATTGAATTTCTGGATCTCAGTGGATGAAATTAAGACATCTCCATTTAAGATTTCATCATTTCTTGGAAAATCAACAGTTTCTCCCATACTGTCTGGCTCAATTACCGTAACTGACATTTTGGAAGTTTCCATATGAGTGTTTGGATTTAGGTCTATCCTATCAATTTGACCGATAGGAAACACATAACCTGTACTCACATGTATGAATGGGTTTACTGGAATCTTTTCCAAACCTTATAGAGAATTAATTTGGGTAAACTTTTTTTCTGTGGATTTTTCATTTCCCTATATGTGATAAAATTATACCTCAATGTATTGAGATTCACATGTTTTGAATGGGGATTTGTCACCATAAAATGTCCCAATTTGACCATTGAAAAAATATTTGAGACACTGATGGTATGATGAAGGTACGAATGCATGTTGATGTAGCCAAGGTCTTCCAAGAAAAATGTTGAAAGTTGTGTCCTGATGAACAACCATGAAATCTGAATTAGACACAAGGTCTCCAAATTGAATTCGGAGTGTAATATTTCCCATAGGTTCTTGTTCATTCTTATTATATCCTTGCAACATCAAAGTAGAAGGGGTTAAATCAGATTTGGTGAGGCCTAATCAACGAAGTGTATGGTTAGGAATGAGATTGTCTCCTGAGCCATTATCAATGAAAGCTCGTCGAAAGTCTATATCATTGACTTTTCCAGATAAATAAAAAGGTCTAATGTGCCCATGTACAACATCATCTTCATCTTCATCTGTAAAAGATATCACTGCATGACATTATGTAGAATCATTCTCTATATGGTAGACCTCAGCTGTAGAAATTTCAGTTTTTAATTCTTGAGGACTTGACAAAGCCTCAATAAGCACCTCCCAAAGATCTTTTGATAGATTAAAGGCATCTAGAATTGATAACTTGGCCGACAATTGGAAAAAATGTTTCAGGGAATCATACTTTTGGTCCAAAGGTCTGCATTTCCCATCATGAAAATGTGGTTTTGTAGGTGCCTTGGAAGTTGATGCTTTGGAAGTAGATGCATCTCGTATCAGGGTAGGAGTTGGAAATACTCCTGACTTTGATAGATTAGACCAACTAGGTCTATCTATTTTCTGAGAGGAAGAAGGTGTGACCTATAAACAGTCTTCCAAAATAACTGCATCAGGACCGAATCTGCCATGTGTGGAAGAACTTTTTTGTTCCTATTGAGCCCGCTGAAGGGATTTTCCATGAATTTCTGCCGCATATATAGTTCTAGCATGGGTTGGATTGAAATAGTGGCTTCTGGAATATCCACATATTCCCCTGTATCCTAGATCTCTATCTCTTCCTCTAATTATTCTGTTAGATGTAGGTAATTCAGGCTCATCATTATCGAAAATATCATTGGCATGCGAATCTGTTAAATGAATCATGTTAACAGAACCAAAGATCAATTCTTCATCTGATAAAGATTCTGCATGATTATCCAGTTCAAGCTGTGCCTTTTGGTGGGGAGGTGCCCGTGCTTTTGAAGAAGATGGAATAAAATCTGCCAGAGTCAAAGACAACTTAGGCTTTGACACAATATCGTCTTCTTCTGACTGCTCTTCTTTCTTCAAATTACGCCACTTATTTGAGGACTTTCCTTCTGATGAAGGGGGTTTTGCTGTGGCATTCATAGGAGAAGACACAATTGGTTGATTCAATTGTGTTTGTAAAATGTCATGAGTTTGGTTAATCATTTTTCTGACCATCCAATCATCATACTTCTGTGCATTTTTAGTTTTGACTTCATTCCATTCACCTTCTTCCTCTAGATCAGTAGTAGTAACCCATGCTACCTGGGCTGAAGAACCTTTCAGTTTTACCTGTACAGAGTCCACCATCTTTTGCTGGAGGTATTTGAAGACAAAATACTCCTGAATGGGATGCCCCAACATCTGATGAAATGGATAATAGTTGGGGAGGTATTTATCTCCTTCCTTGTTTGTCCTTTTGGGCCTTGGAAACTGAACCAGATTGTTTTCCAAAGCTGAGATGAAGTAGTCAGGAACTTGTTCATTCCAGAAATAATAAGCATTGTTCTTCAAATCTTCAAACTATTTCTGCCTTTTATATCTTTGATCATCTTGGCGAGGTGTCCATTTCTGTTGATCCTCAGGTGGTGGAGCCCTTCGTTATGATGAAGGTTTTTAAGTGGAAGTAGGTACAGGTGCTTGTTTATGTATAACTGTAGAAGTCTCTGCTTTCCCTATTCTCCTTCTTGGAACTGATGGAATTACACAAGTTTTAGCCTTAGTATTTGTAAGAGAATCTTCAATCTGCTGAGTGATTGAAGTAAGGTCTCAAAACCCTCCTGTTTATTTCACAGGGATCAACGGTGTGCGTAATTTATCATATAGATTTTCCACATAGATTGGAAGCAAATCTTCTTGAGGGAGTGATAAACTTAAGGAATATGTTAATCCCTTCCAGTGAGCAATGAAATATGAAACCCTTTCATTCTCCCTTTTCTTATAATTGGTAAGATAAAAAACAGTCATATTTTGCAATGTTGAGCTAAATTGAAGAAGAAATTTTTGACGGAGATACTCCCACCCAGTAATTGACCGAGATTACAAGCTTGTGTACCAGATGAAACAAGGTCCTTGTAATGACTGCACAAAACACTTGATATTAATTTATTCTTGTTGTTGAGGTGTTCCCATCATAGGATCACAATGAGAAACAAAATGTGTTAATTGTTGTTCTGGATCTCCCGAACCATTAAAAATTGGGAATGTGGTACTCGCAAAATTTGACAGGGGAGGAATTTCATCCACCAATTCAGGGTAAGCTCTGTTCTCTGGTTGAACTAGTGCATGATTTCCTTCCATAGATTCCAATAAATATATTAATGACTCAATGGTAGTCATTAATTTTTGAGAAACATCTAGTTGAGCTTGGACCTGTGCAGGTGTAAGAACTAGAGTTTGGATGGGTGTGGTGACCGGTACTATCACTGATGGTAGTATTACCAGTTTCTGTCATGTACGACCCATATGATTAGGCCTGTGAGGGTGTAATTGTAAAGGGGGATATTCTTGATCCATCCTAGTAGCTGCAACAAATTCCCTTGAGTGATTCACTCCAGCATGCTTAGGAGGAAGACTACCTTGAAGTAGTTCTACATTTAACCTCCTTAACTCCTTCATTTCTTCCTCTTATTGTGTGAACCTTTCCTATAATGAGAGTGATTGAACTTCTCCAGAGGTAGGTTGGAATGTAACCTGACTTTTTTACTTTCCCCTTTTTGGACTCCTTTCAAAGAGGGGGGAGTTGGTTATTTGAAGGAATACCTAAATTCGGGGTAAGCCTTTGATTTTGGGTACACACAACTTCTTCATTTGCCTCTGTGTATACAGCCTCTTGCACATGAAATTCTTCATCTGATTCATCTGAGTGAGCCTCATGTTCTGGGGGATCAGTGACAATGGAATTAATGGCATTTATCGATGCATAACACATTGCATCCCTTCTGTCAGTGCTTCTGTGATACTGTCTTCTTCCATGTCTTTTATGAGACATTGCCTTTTTTCGGTTGATCCCTCAGGAACTTCTTGATGAACCGTAATTCAGAGGGAATCTCCTAATAATTTAGCTCTAAGTTCCTCTTGTTTCTTCTTCCCTAATCTAGATAAGATTGAATTTTGCTGAGGAAATGATTGAGAATTTGAAAAAGTCCCCAGTCCGGTGGACTGGGGAGGTTCCTGTTTTTTTATGATCAATTCCTCGAATCCTATCTACTGATCCTGAGGGTTAGATTAAAAGGGTCCCTAGTCTGGAAAGCTGAGGTGGATCTTGAGATTCTATATATGAAAATTTCTTAAAATATCTCCTGATTTTGCGGATTTTAGTCCAGAAATTGGCTGGATGCATCATCGGACATCCACTCAAATCACCTGGCTCAGATGACCGTTGAATTATTTCTGACACATCTGTCATCTAATGATGCGTATGATCTAAATGAGAAGCCTGTTCGATAGTCTCATTTTCTTGATGCAAGAGTAATTCGACAACTTGTTATTTATATGCTTGACTTTGGGAAGAACTTGTTGAGGCCTGTTCTTGAGCAAGCATTTGATTACACACAAAACTAGTTGGATGTGGCAAGCCATGGGCAATAACATTGCATGAGACCACTTTTTGCGGGCTTTGTTGTCTGAAGAACATAGTAAAATGCAATTCTCCATGAACACCCCATCCCCTGATATGAATATCAGATGGAGAATTGGTAATTAACTGACATAATCTTTTTAACGCACCAAGGCATGAACGCTGAAGGGCTCTCTGCTGCTTTTCAACCTTTGGATGTCAGGAAACTGAGAGAGATGATAATTCAATTTGGCATTTCGACCCTTATATTATCTTGACATGATTTTGATATTCATCATAAGATAATATTTTCTCTTTTAAGTGACAAAGAGTTTTCCATATGTTGAGACGAGTATCGTGAATACAATCTTCTGTCAATGTTTCTGGAATATCATACTAAGAGTCAGCCAAAGGCCAAAACATGACTGGTATTTCACCTTTTTCCAGTTATTTTCTCATATTCAGTACTTCCTCTTTGTCATTCGATGAATATTCTTCTACCTGATTAGACTAAAGCTGGTGTTTCTTTGTTTCTTCATCAGATTCAAAAAAATTGGTAGAGAATTCATTTGTCAAATTAAAAGATGAATGACCCAAGGGTAGTTCGGATAATGACCTACCCCAGGCTATCTTCTAGTTGAGAAATTATTTCACCTGCTAATGGTAAGGTATCAAATATGATTGGCCTCACATTTGCAAGTGCCTCAAGATAAGAGGGATTTCTTGTTACTATATTGTTTATTGAAGAATTTTCCAGGAAATGTGAATTACTACTATAGAGAGGACTTTCACAGAAAAATTCATCATCAAGGGGAGGATCGTCATGGTGGGTTACAACAAAATATGAAACTTCTTGCTCCTTAGTCTTCTGGCCATGCAAAGGGTTGTCGTGGCTCTCATCTGAAGATAATACTTTGAGATTGACCAAATTTTCAAGAATAAAGCCTTAATGAGTAAGTGTCTAATGAAGAACATCAGAATTATTGTTGTTACTTCTAGAATTTGGAAATGAGGGAGTAGAATCTTGAGCTGTAACAGATAATTGTCTGAGGGCTTCAAGAACTTCAGCATTGATCAAGGCCTTATTGCAGATTGGATCTTGATTTTCAACTGTTCTGGATGGGTCTTTTTCTTGGACGCCTTCTTACTCACTTTGGAAACCACTTTTTGATGAAACTGGTTATTATGGGTAGGTGTATATTCCTGATCAGGAGAAATGGTCAAGTTAGGCTGATTATCTCAATTTAAATTGGGTTTATGTTCCCAACTTGATTGTCCGTATGATATGGGGTAGTATGCCCCATGACCCTCCTAGACTGAAACCGAGGTGTGTATCTGATCCGGAGTGATATATTGATGAGTCACTCCATTGATAGGGATAGATTTATGTTTCTTTTTCTGTGATGTTGCTGAATTTGTTATAATATTCTGACAGGTAACCAAAATATGGGCAGGGATTTTCTTATGCTCTTTCACCATTGTCAGAATGTGCTTGGTGACTTCAGCTACTGGAACGGTAATATACGTCCATTCCATGTCTGGAGTAGGTGTATGTGCCTGATCTTTTCCTCCTTTTCCTATTAATGGATATTGACTATACTTATGCATAGGGGCATAGAATTGATTATGCTCCAAATTTGTCATCGGAGCTTTCTGACTGACTTCTCCGGGTACTACCGAATGAGACTATTGGCAGACTTGATGAACATTGGCAGGTGTATGTGCCTACTGGATATTCCCTGTCAAGTATGGTTGACGGATTTCCTTCAATACTGGAAGATGAGACTACTGATAGAATTAGTGATTATAAGTAGTTGTATGTGCCTGTTTACAGGTGGTCACCATAGTTGGTTGGTGAGCTCCTTTGAATGAAGTCAGACGAGCCTATTGACTGGCTGATGAATTATAAAGAGGTGTATGTTCTTGTCTATAGTACTCCATCGGAATTGCCTAGAGGGATTGGTAGGTTGCTTCCAGACGAGTCTGCGGGACAGTGGGATTATAATGGACAGGTGTGTGTGCCCGCTCGTTGCTTTCCATCAAGTTAGGTTGATGGACTTATTAAGAGGGGGAAGAGGTAAGAAACTACTCCCTGTTTACTAAATTTCACCTATAACGATTCTTCTTGTGTGCTCGAGTTTGAGGAACCTGAGACGAATGCCTAGAGGTGATACCCTCGTCATGTTGAGGGTGAACTACCACACGAGTCTGGCAGTGATTGTTGGTGGGAGTCCTCAGGAAGGACTCCTGTCTTCTTGAACTGAGGCATTGAGTGACCTCTTCATTCACCTCCCTGTAATATGGGAGGAATTGGTTGTTGTGTTTCAGGGATAACGAACCAAAATAGTTGGAGACAGTGGTTAGAACCGCCTGCTTCTTGACCACTAGTCGTCCCTATCCCAACAACCAGGGTGAATTGTTAACTTAGAGGGCTTGTCGAGGGGCCTCCAGAGTCGAGATGGTACCGTGTTGATGGTATTCCCTCACCAACGCATTTGAGACCCAGCATTGAAGATTCTGATTAGGTGATTTCGTCCTCAGAGTGGACGAGGATCCAGCAGAAGTAGTGGCCAAAGCATTCACAGGTGTGAACTTTAAAGAAGCCATTCTATGTTGCAGAGAGATCTTGGAAAAGAGTGCCTATTTGATATAGTAGACATAATCAAGATAAGTCTATCTAGTCTACATCTTTTTTATGAGCACTTATGTTATTGAATACTTTGTTTCCCCTCATATTGAGTTTAATATGGGCCTACCAAATAAGTAAAACATCATTTTAACTCAGTTAAGGATTCATGTTGGGTTCACCATTTTTTGTTTCTTCTGGAAATGGGGATGACCTTGTTTGTTTAAGGTTCAAACTTTCCAATCGGTTTCTAACGTGTTTATTCGTAGAACTAGAAACATCCAATGACTCTATATCCATCTGGACCTAATTTCTGAAGGTATGTTCTCATTATTCATGGACCGATGAGTCTTAATAATTTGCATTGGTCGAGAGGATGAGAGGTCAGGCTCATCATGCCTTTTTTTGGGGGAATTATTACCTACTCCGGGACTCTCTTATAGATTTAAGTTATGTTCATGAATCCTTATTAATTAACCAAGTATAAAAATGAGTTTTCCTTTAGATTTATAAATCAATGGTTTATATGTATGAGATTTAGAGAATCTTTTATATGTATTTGAGGTTCATTACGATGGAGAATCATCCGTATGTATTAGAGATTGTTAGTTAATGGTATCCTTCAATACATTATATAGAAATCTCTTGGTCATTATGATGACCATAATTGTTTTAAAGCCACTCTTTAGGGCACTTGATGTTTAATGTCCTTCAAAATGATCGGGATTATTTCAGAGTTGGGATCGTACCTGCAGATGGGCTACCTACGTATCCTTGTTAAAAAGGAATCAGAATCCACATAGTTCGATAAAATAATATGGGGTTTATGCATGGTTAATGGCCCAGAAAGATATGTCTTGATTAATTTCACAATCTAAGCTCACTCGAATCATTCTCAGTGTGAGAAAGAAGAGGTATCAGTAAATTTGATGATGGTTCCATGAAATTTTCAGTTATGAGAAATGATGTGGGGCTTACATATGTATGACTGCCCAAGTAAATGAAGACCAGGACTTAGGAAAGAAGCCCAAGAAGCAGGGTCCATAAAGGTATTTGTATTTTATGGAGATTTGGAATTTTAACTCAGGAATTACTCCTAAAAAGTAATCCTAAATTAAGAGGGACTTATGATTGAGTTTTATTCCTGAGAAAGTAAATCCAATTCAAAATAATTAAGATTGGGGATTACTCCCGAGAAGGAGGCCCATGTTAAAGAGATTTGACTAGGGCTTACTCCTGAGAAGGAGGCCCAGTTTAAAAGTTCTTCTCATCTTAAAGGATGAGGTTATATAGGAAAACCCTAACCATGGTGACATAAAGTTTTTAAGTCACGAGGTTTTGGGAGAGGTTCTCCTAGAATTCCTTTCAGATAAGGAATCCAACAAAGGAACCATGCCATAAATGGATTTAAAGAGGGGTTTAAAGGCCATATCCTGAAGAGGAGAGGTGGATTTGAAGAAAGGAAGTGACTAGGAAGGAGGAGCGTAAGTATTATTCTGGCACACAAGTCCTGGTCGCGCAAGTATACTTGCGCGACATGAGTAACCTTGGACGATGAATAATCTATAGGGTAATACTTGGGCGACTTTGAACTCAAGCCCTTAGTATCATTCCTAGAGGTTTCCATAAGTGTGGCGCACAAGTTCCCTTGAGAGGGAAAGGTGGCGCGCAAGTGTCTTTATTTCCCTTAAGGGGTGGACACTTATGCACACAAGTGATGATGAATTCTAACACTTAGGCCTTATTCTTCATCTTTAGAGCTTCCATTATAGGTAAAGAATTACATTAGACGTGTTAGAAAGAGGTCAGAAAAATACTTCGGCGACCAGAGCTTGAATCTGAGTTTTGGAAAATTTGTCCTTTAAATGTGGGGCCCATAAGGGGTATTTATAGTCCACTGGGCACCTTGGGTGAAAAAATGAATAGGGCGCTCAAGTGACTTGCGTGACCCATAGGTGGCGCGCAAGTGACTTGCACGACGTGCATGATACTTATGCAACGACCTCCAAATGAGTTCCTGGTTCATCCCTTTTTCAATTTTTGATGTTCTTCAAAGGGTGACCCTCATTGGGCTTAAGGTATTCCCCTTTGAAATTCATTGGAATCTGTGATGTAAAGGAGTGTCAAAAAATATTTAGAAACCTTTTCACATGATCTTGATTTAATTGCTCAAGTAAATGAAAAGTATACCTAATTACTCTTATTCTCTTTATTGGCATCTTTTTTCAATCCACACACATATTAAATGTGAGTTCCAGTCAAATAATCTCAACTCTACTTGGTAATATGTTTATTATCATCAATAGAGGTACACTATAGTTACCATTACTTAAGAATTATATCAATAATATTTTATAATAAATACTCATCCTTAAAATCTTTTCACTCAAATAATATAAACTATTTACTATAGTTATAAAATGTTGATGAATTTGAGTTTCTAGCTCACCAGGTATAAATTTCAACACCTGATAATATACGCATCACAATTCTCTATGAGTTTCCAAAAATTTAGGACATACAAATGTGTAACTTCAAAGTCATTTTAAAAAATTTAATCCATTTAAAAATATGAAAATTGGTAAAAATCACTTCTAGTTATGGAGAACAACAAAATATTTCAAACATGATAATTTATCTGATAATATACTATTTCTTCTCAACTAAAAGTTAAGACTTCTTCATCTAGAATCTGATTACTTCATATTATAATAAAAAAATTATCTACACTAGTATTGACTGAAAAAATATTTATATAATATCTATAATATTCATAGAAAACACAATCAATGATTTTTTCTCTACTAGGATTAAGATTCTCTAATGTCCCAATTGACAGACATTCCATCTTGAAACAAAAATACTCCATTATATGAACATTGATAGTATTAAACAAAATATGTTGAAACCTCATATGATACCAAATGTAGAATCAAAATAGTATAGGATATACTAAAATATAGGGGGGGGGGGGGTAAAGTGTAGTTTATAATAAAACTTGAAAATTTTAAAATTATTAAGAAAGTATATAAGACAAATATTTGTATTGATAAACTTTGTAAAAAGAGTTAGAAATAGTTTATATATAATGATTTAAAATTTTTATAATTTTCACAAAATAAATGTAAAACTTAAAAAAAATTATATAATGAAATAAAAGTATCATTAATGTACATAATAAAAAAACTTACAGAAACATTCCTAAAACTTATATACACTTTAACCTAAAGTCTTAAATAATTTTCTAAACTTGAATTTAGGTATCCATGAGTTAACCTATTTTAAGGTTGGTATTCCACACCTAGGAATCCCTCTATCAAAATGACCACAAAAAAAATATTTCCCTAGCCTTGGGAGTCCTTGATATAAATTATTTGAGTAAACTTTTACCTATCAAACCTTGAAATTATTCAATCAATTAGATCCTAAAAATTACAATTACATAGAAAAATATTAAAGCACCCACAATAAAAAATAAAAAATTAATTCCTTAAGAGAAATACTCTAAAGATTAAAAATAAGAATTTTCAAGTAACACGATGTTAAAAACACTTTAAAGAGTATTTTGATAGTCAAAATATAAAAAAGATTCTTCACTTTTAGGATACAAGTCTATTTATAGACGAACTCAAATATTCATATTTCATATTTATTTAGGAGTAGTTGTAATGTCCTTAGAAAAAATACTTCTTCAATTGATTGGGTTAACATAAAAATTTTATATCTGATGGTCATCAGGATATAGTATCATTACAACTCTCAAATGTTTCTTCTGATAAAATGAAAAAACTTTATCTTGTAACATTATTTTTCTTCAATTGATAGGTTTAATAAATGATCATCTGGTAGAAATATATATCTTAATATGATAAAATCTATATAGTTTACGATCTATAATTCATCCAATAGACTTTTTATACTCTATATACTAGAATTTGTAAACCTTTCATTCAATTAACTTATAAATTTATTCCCAATATACAATGTACATGTCTTCCCGATATACTTGGTATAGATCTTCTTCCAATGAAATAATAATTCTCTATCTAAATAACTATAAAATTTCCTCAAAATAAAAATAAAAAAATAAAATAGGAAATATAAACATTAGAAATATGTGTATTTTAAAATATTGAATTGTGATTTTCAAAATTGACTAATGAAAGTGGTGTTTTAACTCAACAAAAGATACATAATTTTCTGTGTATCCCTTCTTGGTCGTAGAGTGGAACCAAGACCCTAAATAATTGATGCATGATTCCAGAGGAAATTTTTCAATAAAAAATAAAATTATAATACCTTTATCTGTATAATTCATGGTACTTGATCTTTTGGAATCTCACCTTACAAAATTTTTCTAGTGATCCCTGCAATGTTTTATGTGATGGACCTCATTCCCTAAATGCCAACACATAGGTCCAAGCCCAATTAAATTACCTAATTTTTTTCCTAGGATCTATCTTTTGATATTATTTTAAATTTATATTGAATAGAAAATCCTCTACCATATGTATTTAGTTTGATTTCAGTAGGTTCCTAGACTTATCTTCTTATAATATCTTTATTAAAAATGAGATTTATGACATCTAAAAACACTAGGTCAGTCTTCCCATATGATTTACTTAAGGAAGTTAATATTGAATTAGAAGAATTAAGAAGTAATAAAAAAATATCCCTCAAAAAATACATGAAGTTTACTTTAACTAGTTCAACATTACTTTTAATCATATTAAAATCATTTACATTATCAATATCTGATTTCCATTTGATATTTTCATTAAAAGAACCTATGCATCATAGACACCTTGTTCATAGATTTTGGATTATCAAACATTTCATCCAGATCATTCATCATCTCAAATATGGGATTCATATATTTTATGTTGAAGGAAAATTTACATGGTAATGGCTTCTAAATAAATCTAAGCACCTTTTGATATAGACTTTCCCATTCCCCTTTCTCAATTTCCTTAGGTTTAAACACATTAAATGAAAAATCAAGGTTAACGAGTATCAGATAGTATTAAATATAGATCCTATAGAAGTAAAAGTCCATCCCATAAAAATTTTAAATCCAATCCATTATTTCTTTTAATGCTACAACTTCCAAAATAGTGAAACCCCTTGAATTAAAAAACCTAAAGAAAGTAATGTTACCTGAGAATATTTTGCTGAGTTTTTGAAGAATTGATGAAACCACAATCTTTGATACCAATTATTAGGTTTTAAAAAATATATCTTCACTTAAAGTTAAACCATAAAAACTTAAATAGGTTGAAATAAAGATCTATAAATTGCCCCCACTGGATAAACCACATCGATGATGATATTCCAAAACATAATAAGTTAATCCACGCCCTAAATAACTGCACTAAATTGACACAATTTCTATATCCAATTGAAACAAAAAACTCTCAGAAAAAAATATGAAATTGAAGAACAATAAAGTTATATGTGGTTAAAATGTTTTTCCTACATCCATGGGAGAACACCAGTTCACTTTTCATTAGATTTAATATACAGAATTACAATTTCAATTAACTAGTTATACAATTTTTAGATCACTAATAAATTATTACAAGAAACCTATATAATTAGTCCCATCCCACCTTTATATTGGGGCCAAACCCATCAACCAATTTCACCATCTTCCAAAACATGTGAGGGAACCAAAATTATTCATGGTAACCTATAATTTTCTAGAGATTCCACCACCTTGCCCACAAAAATTCAGTTAATTTAGAATGTTACTCTTATGAAACATTCTGAAACCTTACATAATTCGTTTACCATCAAACTAAAAATAAAAACCTTAAACTAACATCATAAAAAAATATTTATTCTATAAAATACACTCTTCTATCACCTAGAACATGACCTTAAAGACACCTTATTCTAGAATATGAACATATTTACTACTAAATCTTCAAGAATTTAACTTACTAAAGTCTTAATATTAGGACAAAACATAATTTAAAAAGTTTAACCTTCTATAAATTTGAATAAAAATGTGAAAGAGAATTCATATTTTTAATAGTTCTACCTCTATCATATCACTAGTGGAACAAACCATGTTTGAAAAAAATGATCATTTATTATCAATTCATGATGACCTAGAAGTTTATCTTTAATTTTTTTATCCATAATAGACATAAAATATATATTTCACCTAATATTAATTTTTAAGGGGATATTTTTAACAATGATTTGGTATCCGACCATTGTAGATTATTGTAATATTTTATCAATAATTATTTTTATTCTTATACAATGAATGAACCCTACCCTATTACTCACTTATCTTTTATTTGATAAAGGTAATTTCAATTTAATTATGTATATTCTATTATTTTTAAATATGATTGGTTGATATTAACCTAAATAGAAAAATTATTCCATTAAACAGGGAATCCATGAAAATCTATATATCCATTATTTCTATATGGATAATTTTTTATTATTTAAAAGTGTTCATGTATGAGGTTCCTTAAGAAACATTATATATTATATTATTTTTTCATTTTTTCAAATTTTGGATGCCTTGGAATTATTATACGATGGATTGGGTTTGGATTTATATATCTCCTTTATGAATTAGTATTTCTCATGAGACAAAATAAAATAGGGTAATAGAAACATCCTTATATAATAGTTATGATATTTTGGCACAATGAATTATGATGTATGACATTATATATTCCATCAGAATGATATCCTTTTTTATTATTTATATTGTTATTTATTCTCATTTTTATACTATATATAGATATTTCATACTCATTTTATCATTTATAAGGAACCGTTTGACTATTTATTATTGAGATATTTTCTATTTCATATTTATACCATAGTATATTAGGTTTCATGTTATCCCTTACTAAGCATATGAGCTCACTATTTACATTTTTCCCAATTTCTCTCAAAAACCAAGAATAATTATAAGAATTTAGACTTCTATGTATTGTTACTTTGTATAATTTTGGAATTAGAGGTATTGAGAGTATGTTAAAGGAAGATAATTATAACTAGAGCTAAGAATTAAGCAGGAAGGGGTGTATCAATGTGTGACCTTATGAGTCATACCATTAAAGGAAGGTAAGGAAGGTGGTAAAAATGTGGTTCTTATGTCATAGATTGGGAGAATAGACAATGGAAATTTAATTCCCAGCTATTTTAAATAAGAGGGTTGGTCATTCCATAAAGGACTAAATCACCATGTGGGTTTTATGTCCAGACATGAAGGGTCTCGAAGAGGTTTTTTTAAAAGTGAAAAAGGTTATGTTTCTAAGAAAACCTTACATATAGGTTAAATATCATACATATTTACTTAGACATGATTCTAGTTATGTCATGAGGTTTTTTGGTCAAAAAATTAAGGTACATATGGATTTTGTTTATTTTTTCTTGGAGTATCCATCATGGTGTGGCTACAAATATCCTGACGTGATATCCTAAATGACAAATTTTATGATTTTGACATTTTGGGAATCATTTTATCTTGATGATATTATTTCACCATGGATTAATTTTTAAAAGATCATGTATATAGAATTATAAAACTGTTCATGGTGTGACCCTTCATATATATTATAAAATTAATATTATTAACCAAGCTTTAAATGGGGGACAATAGAGTACATCATAGTGTGGATTTGGAGATTCATTTGATATGTAATGTCCTGGAAATTTAGAATATGTTTTTTAATTATATGGAATTATTTAAAGACTACGAAATTTGACGGCACGCAATTCGGAGGCCCGGAGTGCCTGGAATGATCCGTTGAAGTTTTGTTAAACTTTAAATAGCATGTGTAAGTAGATTTCCTAAAAAAGTGGAATAAATCTTAAACAGTTGCTCAAATAAGAAATATGAGGGCACTGTTGCGCTCAGGATGACGGGTTTACCCTAGGCGCAACTTAAGCTTAGTCGGCACATGCCTCTTGAGATAAAACACAAAAAATGGAATAACCGTAAATAAAATAATTAAATAAAATATTTTATTTTTCAAATTCTTATAAATAAAAAATGGTAAATTGGATTAAAAATGTGATACCAACACTGAACTCATGAGGGTAATCTTTTTTTAGGAAGATACTAACATAGGCCGACACAAGCCACCAGTGAAAGTTATTTTTTGACCGTAAATAAAATAATTAAGTGATAATTATTTTATTGTAAAATACATAACTTTTAAACGGTAACTCGGATTGGAAATCCTAGAGCACGGTTGGGTTCTTTGGGGTGTGTTTCACTTAGGCAAAGCCTAGCCTCGACCGGCGCGGGTCAAGGGTGACTGTTATTAATTTTATGAACTTTTTTTGGGTATGTTCAATAAACACACGAGCAACATCTTGTAACTTTTGAACTAGTGATCAGAATTAAAATCTGAGGGCACCGTTGAATCTATAGTGCCATGATTCGATTAAGGGAGACTTCAATTTGACCGCAGTAGGTCTAGAAAAGAAGTTATTTTTTGTGAATTTTAATAAGAAATGAAATAAAATAATCTCTCTATTTTATTTCTTTTCCACCAATGGACAAGAGGTAGTGTGAGACCCGCGGTGATTAAAGCCATTAAATGGCTTGACCCTTCCAATACTAAGTAACAATTTTATTGGAATTTTGGAAGGTTCCTATCAAATGAACCTTCATAAATTCCACGATCATTACTTACCCTCCCCCTCTCTTATTTATATAGATATTGGGGGGAGGAATTGGAACGACTTCACCAAGCGACAAAGCTCTGGTAATGTGTTGCGATGCCCAACACTTGGAGGACTGAGCCGGTTTCATCGGGCAGTGACGCGTGAAACCGAACCACGAACCAAAGAACGACGATCGAGCAATGTCGTTGGAGGCTTGTTGTGGGGATGACGAATGCCAACACTTCCTCAAACATGGATGCTCTCCAACGAACTTGAGGTAGGGGTTTATTTTTTTATGCTTTTAATTAATTTTCCTCTTCCCCGTTCTCAAATAACACAAAGAACGCGGATCAACTGACTAACGGGTTGACCTGTGAACCATTCATCTTTGCGGGAGGTCGTTGTGGGGAATCTTGTGGGGTCTATCTGGTTGTTTAATTCAATTGTTATTAAAACCTTAACCCCCCTTGTGTTACATGCTAATATGGAGGGCGCGAGACTAATGAACCCAGCCCGAACACTCCTCTATATTTTTTACATCCTTGTGCCTCTATGTAATACCGACAGCACGACAACACCGATTGGCTATGTCGTGGTTAGTGCCTCAACGCACACTGCAAGAGGAGGCCGCGACACAAAGCTGTAGTGGTCGTTAGAGAGGCCGACACTGGCCGGCTGTGGAGGAGGCGCGACGCACCATCACATGCCACTGATGAACTATAAGGGTCGTGGCTCGTCAGTCACGACGACCAGAGGAGAGGTCGGTTGGAACGTTGACCGGCCATGATGGAGCTGGAAGAGGAGAGGTGGGGCACACCCTCAGTGGCGTGCCCACATGGCAGCAAGGCCGCATCCCTTGTTGTCCGTGGAGGAAGCAATGGGTTGCCGGATCGACCAACGGCTGGTGGACGATGTGCGCACCAGCGGCGTACCCGACGACAAAGCTGTGACCTGTCGGCCGCAGAACGAAAGACTCGTGGCACCCCGTGGCACTACGTTGGGGTCAACCCCTACGGGTTGACCCACTGATGTGGCTTCGCACCACGCTAGCTCTACCTGGACGTGCCTTGTCTGGGTATCCCTGGCAGCCTGTGCCGCTAGGCGGGGGGCACTGCCGGGTTGGTCCAGCAGAAGGACCCGCCGCTCAGCGGACCGACCCGCAACCTTACAGCCTGACCCGTGGCCCAGCTGGGTCGGTCCGGGCATAGTGTGATGGGTTGACCCGAGTCAGGTTGGACCCAAGTTGGTTCGGTCCGACCGAGGCGGACTGGACCCAGACCCAGTACTACTCAGGAACGCAAAAGGGCCTTATCTTGATAACCGAATGTCCATTTGATGAACTATCTGTGGCATTGTGATCCGTGGACTGAGAAGGTCCTTTTGACCTACTCCATGAGAGTTTTGGAGAAACATGGAGTATAACCAGGTTGGATGGCACCCAAATCCAACAGGGCCCTCGACACTGAAATAATGACAATAACGCACAGACCGAGTGTCCGATTTATGTGCCATCTATTGCGTTGGAACCCTTATGAAATGGAGGATCATTGGATTACTTCCTTGTGAGACTTTGTAACAGTTTTAATACGACTGATGGATTGAGGAGTTGTTCTCCAAAGCGCGCTACGTACGGAACTCCGCAGCTGGATGAGACCTGAAGACTGCTTGATGATGTCCAAGGTGGGAAGCGTCTCTCTATGACCCAGCATGCCCAAAATGGTAAGAGGCTCTATGTGACCCCGCATGACCAAGGTAACCATCAGGTATGAGTACCACAGTAGTTCATGGTTAGTCGGAAGCGGCTCTATGTGACCTGGTAGGCCCACTGTACTCGATAGAGGAGGAGTTCTCCAACAGATGAGGAGTTCAAGGTTTGTGACTGATGATGCAACGGTTACGACCCTAGTATATACAATGTGATGAATTCCATGGATATCAAGATGCAGAGAGTTTCTTGAGGAGTGGTTCTCTCAAGAAGAATATGTATGGAAACCTGCGGTTGGCTGAGACCTGAAGACTTCTTGATGATTGGCCCAGTGGGAAGCAGCCCTGTGTGACCTAGCAGGCCCACGGTGGGGAGCGGCTCTGTGTGACCCGGAAGACCCACGATTCTCGATAGGAGGAGTACCTTAGTTCGACCAAGGTGGGGAGTGGCTCTGTGTGACCCAACATGCCCACAGTGGGAAGCGGCTCTGTGTGACCCAGCATGCCCACGGTACCAATGAGGGATGGGTACCACAATAGTTCAAGGTTAGTGGGAAGAGGCTTTGTGTGACCTGGCTGGCCCACTTTACTCGATATAGGAGGAGTTCCCCAACAGCCGAGGAGTTCAACGATGTGATAACCCTTCTACCCCTAGAATAAATCCTGGTGTGAGCTGTCTTTACTTTGTGTTTGTTATTATGGTCATGCTATGTGGTACTTTACCTATGTGGTACTTTACCTTCGTGGTGTTACCCTGTGTTTTTTTTGGAATTCTATGAGGCCTTCGGGGTCTCGGGGTCCCTACTAAGTATTGTTATACTCACCCCTACACGGGATTCACCCGTACCTTGTTGTGTCTTGTACAGATGATGAGTAGCCGGGCTGAGGTTTGAAGGAGCTAGGACCTGATGATACACAGAGGAGACATATGGATGTGGAGTGCTGAGGAGGCGATCTACACCTACCATTCAGGTTGGATCTAAGGTGGACCGTTAGGTGTGATGCGAGGCAAGGACTACTAATAGTGATCTGTACCTACCATTTAGGTAAGATCCATGGTGGATGATCTAGGAGCTGTATTTCACCTTTCAGTTGTTTTTTAATTTTCAGTTGTACTTGTACTTTTCTAGTTGGGCTTGTATTCTGGACCCTTTGCTTTCATCACTCTTTTAATATAGTAGTTACTTCACAGTTTCTTCTTGTTATGTTCTCAGACCGTGTGTTTGTACAAGGTTAAAGGCCATGCCTACCCATTTTAGGGAATATGCCTTTTGGTGCTAGTCACCAGACCCTGGCCTATGGAAGGCGGGCTTCGGGTAGTCACGTCACTTGCCCTGGGGTATGGGTCATGATAAAGTGGTATCATAGGAGTTTAGTTCTACCGAAGAACTGGAACTCTGATATTTTTCTGTGTGGAAATAGTGTTAAGTGTTATGAGTGTGGTTTTCAGTTCAAGGAGTCCAGTTTTTGTGCGGCAGCCAACGTATCCATACACCAGGACCCTGAATTATAATTTCCAACTTTGTTCATGAAAACACTGATTGCGTGTGTTTTTGAAAAGTTTTTCTTATGATTTATTTGATTTATATCACCAGGTATAACTTAATGACCATGGTGCACCTGTTCCTTATTAGGATGTCACCACGTAGACATCAAGCTAGGATTCCCAAGAGAGTACACGATGACGGCCCACCGAGCGATGATTCTCCAGTGTAGGGCCCTCATACTATATTGGCACCTTCAGGTGGTGTACCCACAGCACCAGCACCCGTTGGGCAGTAGTTACCACCAGCTGCACTGGCAGACAATGCACACCGACTGAGTGCATTGAACGAGTTCCAGTGGCAGAGGCCTCCGTGGTTTTGAGACGAGACAGATTCCCAGGCCATTGAGGACTGGCTGGAGGCTATGGCTAGATCTTTCCACCTAGTTGGGACCCCAGTAGAGTAGATAGTGATGAGGCTTTGGTATGTGGACCATTTCCTGAGATGGCACCTTCAGGCAGTGTGTCATCTATATCACTACCTATTGGGAAGTAGTTACAACCGGTAGTATAGGTAGAGAATACATATAGGCCTAGTTCCTTACACGTGTTTCAGCATCGGATACCCCTCAGGTTCCAAGGTGATCCAGATTCATAGGTGGCTGAGGACTGGCTTAAAAAGGTGGCTGAGATTTATCTAGAGCTTCTACAGCTTCGGCAGAATGACATGTCGGTAGCTGAGTATTCATCGAGGCGTACTGACCATTCCTAGTACTCTATGAATACGATACAATCAGTTCTTTAGGGGTCGGACTTTTAAGCACGATATGTTTAAGGATGTCCGATCCAACACTATTCCTCTATGAATTCCTATCTATGTTAGGGTGCTAGAGAGAAGCTTTGCAGTTGAATGTTCTTTGGCTAAGCAGATATAGCCAGTGGATGTTAGTAGTGGGAAAGCAGGAAACTGGCGCCAGTCTTAGAGACTTGGGCATGTAAAATGTTTAGGGAAGAGGATGTTATAGGGAAAGATGAATCTACAGGGATGTAGATGTGGAAGAAGATCTAGGAGAGCAGGATGAGGTGGTGTACATTTCGACATGTTAAAACCACCCCCTTGTGGTCCTTACCAGGCTTAGGGAGCTGGAGGAAAGGGGAAGGGATTAGCTACATGCAGTCAAGGAGTGTGACCCAAGGGCTCTAGGAATGATTCTAGGTACTCTATGTGTTTACTAATAGCTATCATATCAATAGAAATAGGTACCAATCATTCCTTCCTTCCACGAATCTTTTCCAAAAACTATATTTTCCAGTTAAATCATTGACTTGACCCTCACATCTAGAGATACCTTTGGGAGGAGACTCGATAATCACACTTACACCGATAGTGTGATCTGACCCTTGAGGCAAGAGTTTTGGTTGGAACCTCTTGCTGGAAGCATTGAGGACTTACGATGTTATTTTGGGTATGGAATGGAAATCCATAGTTCGTACTCAGATTGACTGTATTAGGAAAAATGTTTGTGGTTTATATACAACATTGGAATGGGGTTTTCCTTGGTCGGAAAAAAAGGAAACCCTGGCAGCATAGGATAGACTCATGCATAGGCGGGTGCAATCGATCACTCTTTAGTTGGATAGCCTTACCCTTGTGGAAGTAGGAGTTTTGAGTTTTCAGTTCCAAATAGGAGTGGCAGAGCATGGGGAAATATTTTCAAAATATGTTTACAGGATTACCTCTTTGAAGGGAGAGGGACGTCTGCTTTAGCTAGGTACTACCAGATATTTGTACCCAACTTCTCTAGGGTAGCGTCACCCTTTTCAGCTTCAATAAAAAAGGAGATATTTTCCTGTGGATGAAGAAGTTTTAGCAGAGATTTCAGGAGATGAGACAGAGACTGAAAAGTAGAACTACGCTACCCATGACCTGGAGTTAGCAGTAGTGGCCTTTGTGCTGAAGGTGTGGTGGCACTACTTGATGGGTGAATGTTTTATAGTCTAATATGATCACAAGAGTCTCAGGTATATCTTCTATTAGAAGGAACTGAACCCGAGATAGTGACAATGGCTAGAGTTCCTCTAGGACTATGACTTTGAGATAGTCTATACTCCTGGGAAGGGGAATGTGGTAGAAGATGCACTCAGCATGAGGTCTTGTATGCAGTTACTGAGTGAAGAAACAGAGCAGCTATCCGTGTTGTAGATATCCTTTGTGGATAGATATGGAGAATCATACCTCAAGTCTATGATAGTCACACCCCCAGTCCTTTAGTGAGTCTGGGAGGTGTAGCTTGGGGACACTGACTGTGAGGCTTGACATGCTCAGATATCCTCAGGGTAGGCACCTGATGGACTTTCTGAAGTTGGGGAGCACGTCATCCTCTTCAGAGGGAATACCATGGTACCAACAACACTACAGAAGGAGGTGTTGAGGGAGTTCCATACATCCCCTCTAGCGGTACGTCCAGGAGAGGCGAATATGTACCAGGAACTTTGGTGTCAGCACTGGTGGCCAGGAATGAATAAAGCTGTAGTAGAGTTTGTCTTTCGGTACCTCACTTTTCAGAAAGTGAAGGAAGAGCACCAAGTTCCAGTAGGCTTAGTTCAGCTATTAGGGGTTCCAGATTGGAAGTGGGATGGAATCTCCATGGACTTTATAATGGGACTTCCATGCACATCCAAGAGTCATGATTCTATCTAGGTGATCGTTGACCGACTCACCAAGTTGGCCCACTTCCTACCTATCAGATAGTAGGGATCAATATAGATCTTGGGATGCCTCTACATACAAAAATTTGTATGGATTCATGGAGTTCCATCAATGATTATCTCTGATCGTGATGCATGTTTTACTTCTTGGCTATGGAAAGGGTTGTAGGAGGCGTTCAGGACACAACTTCGGTTGAGAACCACCTTCAATCCTTAGACAGATGGTCAGACGGAACGGACCATTCAGACCCTCGAGGACATGACACGTGCTTGCATCCTTGATTTTGGCCACAACTGGGAGGATCTCTTGCCTTTAGTAGAGTTCTCGTACATCAAAAACTATCACTCCACTATCGGTATGACACCATTCGAGGCATTGTATGTGCAACCTTACAGATCACCATTGTGCTGGAATGACCTAGGGGAGTCATCACTCGTGGGACCAAAGATGGTATGAGCTACCATGGAGAAAGTGAAGATCCTCTAGGAGCAGATGAAAACTGCACATATTAGGAAGAAATCCTATGCTGACAGGAGACAAATACCTCTTGAGTTCGAGGATGGTGACCATGTCTTTCTACGGGCCTCACCTCGATGAGGTTTATAGAGATTTTGGCCGACGTGGAAAGTTATATTTGAGGTTCAGTAGACCTTTCCAGATTCTCAGTAGAGTGGGAGAGGTGGCATACCATCTATCTTTTCCCTCACAGATGCACCAGGTGCATAACGTCTTCCACGTATCCCATTTGAGGAGATACATGCATGACCCTTATCTCATCATTGACCATGGTGAGCTGGAATTAGTTGATGGGGCGACGTTTACGGAGGTTCCAACAGAGATTGAGAATCGATAGGAGCGGGTCCTTCATGGGAGATCAATACCTCTAGTGCCCATTCACTGGCAGCATAGGAACCTCCAGGAGAGCACATGGGAGTGGGAGTCTCATATTCATGTTTAGTACCCCATTTGTTTCCTTAGTCTATGTTGTGGATTTCAGGGATGTAAATCCCAAAGGTGGGGAGAAAGTAATGTCTCGAAAATTCCATTTGATTTTTTTAATTATATAGAATTATTTTGAGACCGCGAAATTTGATGACGCGCGATTCTGAGGACTGGAGTGCCCTGAATGATCCGCCAAAGTTTTGTTAAACTTTAAATAGCGCGTGTAAGTAGTTTTCCTAAAAAAGTGCAATAAATCTTAAACGGTTGCCTGGATCATAAATCCTAGGGCACCATTGTGCTTATGATGGTGGGTTTACCCTAGGCGCAACTTAAGTTTAGTTAGTGCAAACCTCCAGTGAGAAATCCCAAAAATGGAATAACCATAAATAAAATAATTAAATAAATTATTTTATTATTCAAATGCTTATAACCGACAAAAGGTAAATCAGATTAAAAATATGAGACCACCGATGAAATTTTTAGGGTATTATTTATTTAGGAAGATACTAACATTGGCCGACGTGGGCCACCTGTGAATGTTAGTCTTTGGTCGTAAATAAAATAATTAAGTGACAATTATTTTATTGTAAAATCTATAACTTTTAAATGGTAACTCAGATTGGAAATCCAAGAGTACCATTGGGGTTTTTGGGGCATGTTTCTATTAGGAAAAGCCTAGCCTAGACCGGCGTGGGTCAATGGTGAATGTTATTAATTTTATGATTTTTTTTTGGGTATGTTCAGTAAACGCGCCAACGACATTTTGTAACTTTTAAACCGGTGATCAAAATTGAAATCTGAGGGCACCGTTGAATCCGTAGTGTCGAGATTCGCTTAAGGGAGACTTCACTTTGACCGTAGTAGGTATAGAGAAGAAGTTATTTTTTTGTGACTTTTAAAAGGAAATGAAATAAAATAATCCCACTATTTTATTTCTTTTCCACCAACGGACAAGCGGTAGTGTGAGACCCGCGGTGAGTCAAACCATTAAATGGCTTGACCCTTCAAATAATAAGAAAAAACGTCATTGGAATTTAGGAAGGTTCCTATTAAATGAACATTCATAAATTCTAAAATCGTTACTTACCCTCCCCCTCTCCTTTTTATATGGAGTTTGGGGGGAGCAATTGGCATGGCTTCACTAAGTGACGAAGCTCTGGTAAAGTGCCGTGATTCCCAACACTTGGAGGATGGAGCCAGTTCCAGCGGGTGGTGATGATCAACCCCGAACCCCGAACCGAAGAACAATTATCGAACGATGTCATTGGAGGCTTGTTGTGGGGACGACGAACACCAACAATTCCTCAAATGTGGACACTCTTCAATGAACTTGAGGTAGGGGGTTTATTCGTTTATGCTTTCAATTGATTTTCCTCTTCCCCGTTCTTGAATAACATGAAGAACGCGAATCAACCGACTAATGGGTTGACCCACGAATCATTCGTATTTGCGAGAGGTCATTGCGGGGAATCTTTTGGGGTTTATCTGGTTGTTTAATTCAATTATTATTAAACACTTAACCCCCATCATGTTACGAGCTAATGAGAAGGGCGCGAGCCTAATGACCCTGACCCGAAACCTCCACTATATTTGTTACATCCTTGTGCCTCCATGGAATACAGACAATGCGACGACATCGATCAGCTACATGGTGGTTAACACGTCAACACACGACTCAATAGGAGGCCATGACACAAAGCTGCAGTGGTTGTCAGAGTGGCCGTCACTGGCCGGCCGTAGAAGAGGTGTGGTGTGCTGTCGCGTGCTGCTGATGAACAAGGAGGGCCATGGCTCGTCAGCCACGGTGACCAGAGGAGAGGTCAACTGACACACTGACCGGCCATGATGGAGCCGACAGAGCGGGGGTGGGGCGCACCCCAAGTGGAATCCCCATGCGGCAGCAAGGCTACGGCCCGTGTTTGCAGCGTCGGGAGCAATGAGCCACCAGATCGACCGACAACTGGTGAACAGGGCGTGCGCCTGGCAGCAAAGCCGCGGCCCGTCGGCCACAGCACAGAGGACTCGCGGAACCTTGTGGTGCCACATTGGGGTCAAACCCCATGGGTTGACCCACTGATGTGGCTTCACGCTATGCTAGCCCTACTCAGATGTGCCGTGTCTAGTTATCCCTGGCGGCCTCCGCCGCCAGGCGGGTGGCATTGCCAGGTCGGTCCAACGGACCGACCCGCCGCTCAACGGGCTGACCCGTGGCCCATCTGGGTCAGGCTGGTCCTATATGGCTAGGTTAACCCGAGTCGGGCCGGTCTGACCAAGGCAGACTGGACCCGGACCCAGTACTGCCCAAGAACGCAAAAAGGGCCTTATCTTGAGAACCAAACGTCTGTTTGATGAATTGTCTGAGGCATTAGAATACTTGGAGTGAGACAATCATTTTGACCTACTCAATGAGAGTTTTGGAGAAACTTGGAGTAAGATCGGGTTGTATCACACCTGAATCCAACTGGGCCCTCGGCACTGAAATGCCAATAACGCACAGACCGAGAGTCTGATTAATACGCCGTCTGTTACGTTGGAACCCTTATGACATGGTGGATCATCAGGTTACTTCCTTTTGAGACTTTGTACCAGTTTTAATATGACTTATGGATTGAGGAACGGGTTTCCCAAGCACTCTACATACGGAACCCTACAGCTGGCTGAGACCTAAAGACTGCTTGACGATGGCCAAGGTGGGAAGTGGCTCTGTGTGACCCAGCAGGCCCACGGTGGGAAGCGGCTCTGTGTGACCTGAAAATACCACGGTACCTATCAGGGATGAGTCCCAAAATAGTTCAAGTTTAGTGGTAAGTGACTCTGTGTGAGCCGACAGACCCACTATACTCGATAGAGGAGGTGTTCTCCAGCAGCTGAGGAGTTCGAGGTTTGTGACTGACGATGCTATGGTTAAAACCCTAGAATATACATTTTTGTGACTTACATGGATATCAAGATGCAACGCGTGGCTTGAGGAGCAGTTCTCCTAATAAGACTACGTATGGAACCCTGCGGTTGGCTGAGACCTAAAGACTGCTTAACGATTGGCCTAGTGAGAAGCATCTCTGTAGCACCCTAAACACTTCATGGTATGTTTCTCTTAAATACATTCTATTTATAGCCTATATTTCATGAATCACTGAGCCTATATGGAAAAAAACATGGTTTCTTATAGGAGATATCCATAACCTATCCATTAAACTTAAATTTTCCAACTCTGCGATTTGAATTTTAAAAATCTGACATACATGGTTGCGATCCGTAAGTTATTTGGAGTCTGATAAGAAAAAATAAATTTTTGGTGAATAGTAACCTACCCTTATGAATAGTGACTTACCTTGATGAATAGTGACTTACCTTGATGAATAGTAATATGACTCTTATGAATGGTATCCATACCATTGAGTGTATAAATGAATTTAGGCACCTTAAAAATGAAGATGGAAATTTTAAGGGTTTATATTTTTCGATTAAATAATGATTTAATGAAATATTTAATTAATCATATTTAGAAAATTATTTTTGAAAAATGGACTTCATTTTTGGATTTTTGACATCGAAAAAAGGTTAGGATGAATTTTTGGGATTTTTCTGAAATACTTGAATTCTTGATGAATTGTAAAATCCGATAATTCACAATAAATGCTAAATAATGGATTAATTGAGTCATTGATGATGATCTGCTGATGTAAGCCCATTTGATTCGGATTCACATGATAAAATTACTATTATTGGTCATGGAAGACTCACTATTCCTTGTCTTATGGAGAAAAAATAAATTAATGAATTTTATATTAAGAAAACTCCTCTCTCATCCACTATAAAAACCTCCTTCAGTCCCTCTTCTCTTCACTCCTCTAAAGCCTTGTGACTTGCCAATATTCTGCCCAAATATTTTCCCAATATACTCACCCACATCCAAAAGCTCCTAGCCTCTTAAAAATACCAAAACCTCTCCCATTAAGATGTTCTCAAAGGAGGAAGTCTCAAGAGGTAAACTCCTCTTTCCAATTCCTTCATTTCTTTTAAGTTCTTTTCTTTATTGTTTCTTTCCTCACCTCTCTTCAACAAAATAGTATTATAACTCTAGTAACATAAATTTAATGGAATGTTTTTATGCTAATGGGATATTTAATTATCTTCTCTCCTTTCCCCACCCTTCATTTGGAAGAAATGAAAGCACCGTTTGAGATGTGCTAATTTAGCACATTCAAGGACAACGGTTTATCAATTTCTATTATAATATTTAATTATGTTTATGAAACCATTTTTGTTATGGTTGAACCAGATTTTTTTATATGTAATATATCCTATTTTTAGTTCTTTAATCCTTTTGTTCAAATGATATTAAGTTATAAAGAAAAACAAGTTCATTGTAATCAAACCCACCGTTTAACCAAAATGGTTGTCACTAAGGTTATATATATGTAATAATTCGACCTCACTCTAAGTAACCAAATTAAATTTAAAACCATTTAATATCCTGGAAGTTCACTAATGGAATATAACTTCATTTCTGGACAACCAATTCCATATTTCATATTTATCTGAACTTGAATATAAGTGAACCGATCTTTTAAAAACAAGTAATCAAACGAGCCCGAACAATGAAATTGAACATTATAACTAATCAAAAAGGAATTGAATGAACTAAAAAGGGTTATAATAAATAATTTACATATATTATAGGTTCTTTAATTATGAATTAATAAGATTAATTTTTTTTATTCAGGCCTTTAATAACAAGTCAAGAACACCTTCAAGCATAAGGTAATGGATCCTCTCTCTCATTTTTGTTCAAGAATATCCCCTATGTTATGCCATTTTATTTTTAATTAATAATGATAGGGTATATTTTTGAAACTCCCCCATAATTCTCTTGTGATATATAAATAATTTAACACCCCTTTACCTCTCATTAAGCCCTCGCAATAACACTTGTTACCATGCTGAAATGTTTGTAAGGGGTTTCTCATCTCACTTTCATCTTTGTGAGATTTTCATTGTTTGCCAATTATTTATTGTATGTGGTAAATGTGTAATGATATTTGATATATAATAACATGATTCTATTTATATTCATGTTATTCAATTATTCATTTGAGGGTTATTAAGTTTTGGTCATACGATTCGACCGATTCCATTGTGGCAAGAGACTTTGTCTCAACTACTATTTTGTTGTGACTAACTTTGTATGGTGCACATTATAATCCTTATGTGGTGTACCTACTACCCATTTGAGATCAATTTTCATTTGAAAATATATTTATATTAAATATCCATAATCTCATATCATGGATATGTTTTTTTTCTAAACTGTATACCGTTTTACATACGATGTTTATTTGGATAGTTATTTTAATTATGGAAATATTGATGAATCCGTATACTCTACTCTATAAGGATATTGAAAAGGCATATTTATATTGTATTGAATCAATGTATAAAGAATTATTTGGACATGTAGTGATGGGTGGGGCTCACTATAGCCCCTCGATACATCGGTAGGTCTCATTAGACAAATCAGTTGGCGACAAAACCTTCGAGTTTGTTTCCAAAAATCAGACAGGTTTCTACCCACAGAGCTAAACCATTTTAACAGTATTATGGTTTCATGTTCCAGATACATGATGTCCAATTAATAATCATTCTCTTTATTCATTATCAGTTATTATTTTTATCCATGAGGTTTTCACTATGACAAAATCTATGGATGCAGTTTCATTCTTAGTTTATTAATGGCATTAGTTTTTCATTTATTCACCATGCCATATTGATTATGATTTACTTATTATTGTATTCATGCTTTCGCTATTTTTAACCCTTACTGAGAATTTTAGCTCACCCCTTTAACTGTTTTCCATCAACAGGTGATGAAGAGGTGATCGTTTATTGAGTTCCTGTGGTTGCAGTTTTTAGTTTTTGTTATGTATTGTATTTTTTAACCTTTTTGAATGTAATTTGAGTTAAATCTATGTATCTAGTTTCTTCAATAAAAATAAACTAATCACTCCTTCAGGATTTTCATTCCTTATAACCATTCCATTATCACAAGTAATGCACTGAATCCAACCTAGAGGTGTTAGGGTGTTACAGGCTCTGTGTGACCCAACTGGCCCACGGTGGGGAGCGGCTCTGTAGAGACCTGAAGCTTGATGTACATGGACATTACATTACTTTTTCGGAATACTGAATACATAACAAAAACCAACACTCAAGGACCATAATAGTTTAGTGTCTTTGGAAACTCGGAACATAATCTTCTAATCATGGTGAAAGATCTTCAACATCTCCCATAAAGATCTTCCCCTTTTGTTTTCTTACCTAAAACCTTTCTTTATATCCTAGGGAAAAGGAAAAATATAAAGGGTGAGCTCAAATTCTCAGTAAGGGTAAGCATGGAGAAAATAAAACAAACCATATACACTTTAACTTAAAAACATGAACATAATGTTTAAACATCAAAAACTTGAGTGGTGAAATAAATCTTTGTAGTATATAAGGCATAGATCATAAAAGAACATTAATCATGATAAAATATCATGGGAATAAAACATGTAGTTGTGGAAAACCATTAATCACTTGATATGATTTCCATAGTATCCAAGACATTGCTTCCAAGACTATCTTAGTGGACAAAGTCCCTTACTGAATCGAGTTCACTCCTCATTCCAGTCCTGTATCACTGAACCAGATTAACTTTCTGTTCCATCCATGTCTATATCATGAGATATAAATATTTACCCAATGCATTGGAGGGATATATAGGTCCCACCCATCTCATACTGAAATCATTATTATGTGTGCCACAACAGAAACATAAATCATTCATCATAACCCAATAAAATGGGTTTCATAAACATCATCCCATCGTAACATAATCCATATAAAACAAATGAAAATAATTTCATCATAAGAAAAGTAAAACCATGTAAATCATAGAGAAATTATACTTGAAACATACACATATGAAATAATGTAATCTTGGATGGAAAATGGTTTTGATAAAACACTTGAAATGAATTCTTGAGGAAAATATCCTTTCTTCTTTAAAATCATTTTCTTTTCAAAAAATGCCATGAAATTTTAAAAGAAAAGGATTTTGTTGAAAATATTCATGAAATATTGTAGAGGAATCTTCATGAAAATTAGGCATTATGAAACTGTAAAAATCCATTCATGCCGTATAAGTTAAAAAAACATTCTTCTCGTACTTTTGCCGGAAAAGTCAAAAAGTACCTCGTATGGTAAAAAAAGAAATATTCCTTACATACCATGTAGTAAAAGTCAAAAATGGGTAAAAATTACTTTAAACATACATGAAAACATTTTTAGAAAATAGGGACATGGATGATAAATATAACCCCAGCAAATACTTAGGAATAAACAATCTCGAATAAAAACGAGATTAGAAAAGTTATCTCTCACCTTATGTCTGATATGCTTCGTATGTATCTAAAACTCCTATATAATGATTTAAATAATTTCATTGAATTATTATAGAATCATATTCATTGTTATGATATCATATATGGTTCACTTATGACTTTATATTAGCCGTTCTTATGTAAATTCCATGTTAAATCAGCGTTTTGGGTAAAATCGTTTCATTTATTGTACGTGTTTTGATTTTTTGTTCTTGATATTATTACTCATATAATGATTTAATTAATTCCAGAATGTAAAACATGATTTATATATAATATATATTCAGTATATAAATATATATGATAGATTTATAAATGGAATGAAATACACCGTTCATGGAGACGGTAGGCCATACATACGCATGAACACTGTTTTCGTTTCCTTATTGAATTGAATGGAATTAAGTAAATGAAACATATATGTACATAAATCTAGTATAATTATTATGTAATATCTTTAATTATTATTTATTATATATATACTTTATAATAATACTTGAATGGTTAATAATGGAAAATGAATCTCATCGCGTTCGTGGAGACGGTAGTCTGTACGTACGCACGAGCGATGATATCGTTCCCATAATTATTAAATAGAATTGGAGTGAATGATATAATATCTTAGAATTAGTATGATGTTATAATAACCATATATATTTATTCTTTACAGCATTATACCCATCCAAGTAAGGTGGTGGTGGAAAAACTAATTACACCACGGTGTGGAGACGGTATTCCGTACGTACGCACGCGCAGTGATTTCATTTTCCGTAGGATGGATAGAAGGTGAATTGGGGTTGTTTCATATTTATAATATCGTATCATTATATTATTTATACTTATAGTATTAATTTACAATGAAAAAACTAAATAAGAGGATGTTGAAGAAGAAATAAACCTGAAAGAATCGGTAGAAGAGATTACCTCTTCTTCGACGCACCTCCTTTAATCTTCCTCTTAAGGGACTAGAGTTGGTCTTTTGAGAAGACAAAAACCTCCAGAATGTTTCTAGAGAAGTGGAGAAGAGAAATGGGCAGGGGTTGGACGATATTGAAGGCTCAAAGTGTTGTGAAGAGGAGAGGGATGAGGTTCCCTTTTATAAGGGAGGAGAGGGGAACCTTTAGGAACCTCAAAAATATTAATTTATAATAAATAAAACCCCAGTTAAAAACCTCTAAAAATGAATCATATTCGAATATTAGATGATATAGGGTTGTAATATCATCAAACAATAAAATTTATACATGTTTGAAATTTATTTTAAACCTTATCAACTTGATTTATCCTTATTTAATTTATTTAATCTTATTTGTGGTAATAAGATTCTAAATTTTAAATTTTTATAAATGATTACTTATGTGTTGTGAACTTTTCATAATTAGATAAATTAATAAATTTTAGACCATATAATTTTAATTTATAATTTATAAATATTTTTTTGATTTTTAAACAATTTTATATTATGTTATTTTTATAAAATAACAATAGTGTAAATTTTGACACTATTCATTTATTTGAATTTAAATAAAATCCACATAGAAGATATGTTCAAAATAAAATATTTAATAGATTCATAACATGTAATATTTATCTAGAAAATTAGTGGATCATATTAAATAGTTCATAAAATATTTATTTTAATATTTTTAAAACTATTTATTTGATATTTCAATCAATAAAATAATTTCAACATCACTATTGTGTCACCTTTAATGATAATTATTTAATCTCGAAAAATTATAAATAAATTCAGATGATGTAGATAATTTTATTATATTTCTAGAGACTATTCATGTTTGAAGTTTCATAAAGTTTATCACTAAATTAAAATTATTATACTTATAAGATTTAAGAGAGTGACATGTTGTCACTTTCTTTGGTTTTAATAATAATTAAATTATTTTCATGGTAAAAAGTCCATAAAATGAATCTATTCTGACCCTTAGGTGATATGTATCATCTTTTAGTCATACAATATAATTTTGGAAGGTGTTAGGGTAATTTTATAATCTTATTTTTACCCTTAATTACTCGATTTACCTTTAAATGCAGTAAAAAAATTACCATAGTTACTATTCATAATATCAAAAAAAAGTAACATATTAACATAATTTGGACCCACTGAATTCAAATATGGAATCCATTTTTCAAAATTCAAAACATATAAGTGGCAATAAATAATTTAAAATTAATCCCATTATCGAAAAAATGGGTTTTTGTTTAAAACATTTCAAAAGATTGAATTGATTTAACCTACGAATTCAATGTAAAATCAACACTAATGACATACATTATATTAAATGGTAAAAATATATTCTATTTATACATTAAAACAATTTACTATTATAATTTAACCATATAAATTATCTCAATGAAAAAGTTGTTTTTAAGTAAAATTTAGCGTGTTTTTACTATTCATCAAAATAAGAACGTTGTCAGAAAAATATCAAAACATTATCCAATGTAAATTTTTATATCATGATTCAAAATAAGAAGTTTATTTTTTAAAATTGAACTTATAAAATTGTCAACAATTATATTTAAAATTGGTGCGCAATTAAAAGGCGGCAAAACTACATTTTTTGAAAAATACTTATTTTACCTGAAATATTTATTTTGTTCTCATACCATGTTCTAGAAAATGTGTAAGACAAATAATAATGTTATAAAATTAAAAATTTAGGTAATACTATTCATAACGGATAGTTTATAATAATATTATAACCATATATCGTTGTTTAGTGAAACTCGGTATTGCATACAACACACGCTATCGAGGAAGGCCGCGATTGCGTGTAATGCAAGCCAAGTTAGGGTTGCGTGTAGTTCAAGAATCCTTTGTTGTTGCTTATAAAAAAATCCAACCATATTTCATTTATACATTGAATATATATATATATATACACTCAATGTGGCGTAGAATAACTACTATCAAACAAACTTGAAATTGTGTGTAACACGATTCAAGATTAGTGTTGCGTATACTGTAAGCTAATAAGGTGTTGCGTATACAGAAATATAATCTTGGGGTAGCGTGAAATATAAGATATGAAAGAAATTAAAAAGAATATATCTTATAAAATCTTGAGGTGTTACATTCTACACCCCTTAAAATGAATTTCGCCCCCGAAATTCATCAGGGTTATAAATGGTTTATTACATGAGAGTTTATTTCATAGAAACCCACATCGTAAAAAGGAATACCAAAACTTATCTTTAAAAACTAAAGTATGAAACGCAATAGTTACCCAAATTAACTAATCACTGGGTTTCCACATAGGATAACATAGGTGAAAATATTGATATGAAAGAGAAATATAACCGTCAAGTTCTGATAGAGAGTGGTAGAGAACATGGCTATGAAAAAACCAACAGTCACAAAGACATAAATTTGTGATGATCTAAGGTACCATCTGATTCATCAGATATAAGGGTACTAGGAAAACATTTTTTTTTGTTTTCAAGATCATTTCCCTAAATTTTAAGAATTTGAATTAGAAGAAATACTTACTTTATTTTGGTACAATCTCACCGTTTTCTGTTCCTTGAACAATTTCCACTTCATCTCTTAAAGAAATAATGTTGAATTTGTCATTCTTGAAGTGTTAGCAGATCATGTGATAGAATGATGGGTCACTCCATCTGTCTCAAAAAAAAGGTTATAAAAATTTATCAAATATATATAAGTCCATCTATGGTGAGATTAATCATATATGATTCCAAAAATGGACTTATACTTCATCTATCATACCGCTTAATAAAATAAAACTAGTTTCTTCTAACCAGGGACTTCCTGTAGGCCAATAGTAGGTGATAAAGGCCCGTCACACCTTGGTTGTGGGTTTGATTCCCATATCCTTTTCTGAGGTGACGGGTTGTCGCCCGTCCTTCTGGTTGTCCTTTTTCTAAAACTACATTATTATAACATCCCATAAATAATATCGAAAAATGTTATATCCTTAAACAATACTAACTTATGTCCAACATAATCCATTCCAATATTGAGGCTTATCTAAAATACATCTGTCCAAGCTCATGGTATAAAGAAAACAATTACTAGAAATGTCATCTACTGAGCATGTGAATACCATCATTTATCCCCCATATATGATATATCGTGTCGGTCACATTCCAAACATGTGAACACCTTAATCATGTATTCTCTTCAAAAAATGAATACCCATTGAACTTTTGTGAAAACATGAATGCTGTAAAAAGTTAACTCTTTCCACATACCAAAATCCTAAAATTTCTATATACTCAAACCATAATATAACTTTGTCCTTATATCAGTCATGAGCTCATTTAATTTTATCTTTATCCCTTCATTATGTCCATATCATCATTTTTCCAAAAATATTTCAATCACTTTTCATGGTTACCGGTACCATATAATTATGGAAAACCACAATAAACTAATACATAGATATTCCAATATTCCACAATACTATAAATGAGATTCCACAACATTATTTCGGAATCCCATTACATAAACACATAATCATTCCACTACATTTTTGTCATAATAAACATTGACAATAGTAATAGCATGTGACTTTCCTTTTTTCCTTTGCCTTAAGAGGTTGTTGAGGTCGATCATCATTAAACCTTGGATTAGGGCATTGATTAGAATAATGCCCCATTTCCTTGAACTTGAAGCATTGAAGTGTTGATGGAGTGTTCTCTGTAGTCTTTTCTTTATTCACATCATTAGTTACCATTTTTCCATTACTTCGACACTCATTTTCTCGATGACCTTCTTTTCCACACTTAAAAAACATTTTGTAGTACCTTTTATGCAATCGCCACCATGCTTCTTTCCACACTTTGAGCATAAAGTAACATTCATCTTCTTTTCACCATTGTTCTGAGATTTTTTCTTGAAATCCATCTTTCGTTTCTTGAGAAAACCATGAGATGGATATGTAACACCAACTTACAGTTATACCTTGATAGCACAACGCACAATTTCTTCATAGCTACTGAATTATCTTATAGCTAATTCCCTTCAAAGATTTGGTTTTAAGCCACTGAAGAATTGATCAACTTTACTTTCAAATTGGATGATAAAGCCAGATGGATACCTTGCAAGCCTTGTAAAATTCTCTTCATATATACCAACCGATTCATCATCCTTTTGATTAAGATCAAGGAACTCTTTTTCAATCTTTGTTCAAAGAATACAATGGAAGTACTTATTGAGAAATAAGTTCTTGAACTCATCCCATTCCAGGGATTCAATTTCATCTTGGGGCCTCGTATTCTTAATTAGAGTCCACCATTGGTCTACTTCACCTTAAAAATAGTAAATAGCCAGAATGACTTTTTCATGTTCCGAACAACGAAGTATGGAAAATATCTTTTCAATGGTATTGATCCATTTTTCAGCAACAAGTGGATTAGAAGACCCACTGAAAGAAGGTGGACATTGCCTCATGGAGGAATCAATAGAATATTGTTCCTTTCTCTACTCATTTGGAAGTACATAATGATTCATAGCTTGTGTAAGTATAACATTAAGATTTTTCACTCCATATCCCATAACATTGGTTTGTTCAGGAGGACAATCATTGCATTATCCATTACATTAATCAACATGGTTCCTTCAGCTTCTAGCCATCATCTAAAACCCAAAAATAATAGTGTGAGAGGAAAAAATCATGCTATAAAAAACAACATAATAAAGGGGGAGTACCTGCAATATCTAACATCTTTGGTTTAATTATAATATCATTACCGTAATTCTAGGACAATAACCTATACTTATATGTAACCTTATGGACATCCCTAGACACAAATTTGAAATATCTCTAGGGATTTCACTATAGTTTTCGCATCCTAGTTTCCAAAGGTTAACTAAACCTTTCCTCTGATACCAACTATAGAGACCCGAAGTTTGACATACATGGACATTACATTACTTTTGCAGAATACTAAATACATAATAAAAACCAAAACTCAAGGACCGTAATAGTTTAGTGTCTTTGTAAACTCGGAACGTAATCTTCTAATCATGGTGAAAGATCTTCAACATCTCCCATAAAGATCTTCCCCATTTGTTTTCTTACCTAAAACCTTTCTTTATATCCTAGGGAAAAGAAAACATATAAAGGGTGAGCTCAAATTCTCAGTAAGGGTAAGCATGGAGAAAATAAAATAAACCATATACATTTGAACTTAAAAAACATGAACATAATGTTAAGACATCAGAAACTTGAGTGGTGAAATAAATCTTTCTAGTACGTAAGGCATAGATCATAAAAGAACATTAATCATGATAAAATATCATGGGAATAAAACATGTAATTGTGGAAAACCATTAAGCACTTGATATGATTTCCATAGTAGCCAAGGAATTTCTTCCAAGACTATCTTAGTGGATAAAGTTCCTTACTGAATCGAGTTCACTCCTCATTCTAGTCCTGTATCACTGAACCAGATTAACTTGGTATTCCAGCCATGTCTATCTCATGAGATATAAATCTTTACCCAATGAATTGGAGGGAGATATAGGTCCCACCCATCTCATATTGAAATCATTATTACGTTTGTGACAACATAAACATAAATCATTCATCATAACCCAATAAAATGAGGTTTCATAAACATCACCCATCGTAAAATAATCCGTATAAAAATGGATATAATTTTATCATAATAAAAGTGTAACCATGTAAATCATAGAGACATTATAATTGAAATATACCCAAATGAAACAATGTCATCTTGGATGGAAAATGGGTTTGATAAAACAGTTGAAATGAATTCTTGAGGAAAATATCCTTTCTTCTTCAAAATCATTTTCTTTTCAAAAAATGCCATGCAACTTTAAAAGAAAAGGATTTTTTCGAAAATAGTCATGAAATCTTGTAGAGGAATCTTCATGAAAATTAGGCGCTATGAAACCATAAAAATCCGTTCATGCCGTATAAGTTAAAAAACCATTCTTCTCGTACTTTTGTTGAAAAAGTCAAAAAGTACCTTGTATGGTAAAAAAAAGAAATATTCCTTACATACCATGTAGTAAAAGTCAAAAAGGGTAAAAAAGACTCTAAAGATACATGAAACCATTTTTAGAAAATAGGGACATGGATGATAAAGATAACCCTAGTAAATACTTACGAATAAACAATCTTGGATAAAAACAAGATTGGAAAAGTTATCCCTTACCTTATGTCCGATATACTTCGTATGTATCTGAACCTCCTGTATAATGATTTAAATAATGTCATTGAATTATTACAGAATCATATGCATTGTTATGATATCATATATGGTTCAATTATGACTTTATATTACCCATTCTTTTGTAAATTCCATGTTAAAGCAGCGTTTTGGGTAAAATCCTTTCATTTATCATACGTGTTTTGATTTTTTGTTCTTGATATTGTTAATAATATCCTGATTTACTTAATTACAGAATGTAAAACATTATTTATGTATAATATATATTCATTATATAAATATATATGATATATTGATAAATGGAATGAAATACACCGTTCATGGAGACGGTAGGCCATACGTACGCATGAACGCTGTTTTCGTTTCCTTATTGAATTGAATGGAATTAAGTAAATGAAACATATATGTACATAAATCCAGTATCATTATTATGTAATATATTTCATTATTATTTATTATATATATATTTTATAATCATACTTTAATGGTTAATCATGGAAAATGAATCTCATCGCGTTCGTGGAGACGGTAGTCCGTACGTACACACGAGCGATGATATCATTCCCATAATTATTTAATAGAATTTGAGTGAATGATATAATATCTTAGAATCAGTATGATGTTATAATAACAATATATAGTTATTCTTTACACCATTATACCCATCCAAGTAAGGTGGTGGTGGAAAAACTAATTACACCACGACGTGGAGATGATATTCCGTACGTACGCACGTGCGGTGATTTTGTTTTCCGTAGGATGGATAGAAGGTGAAATGGGGTTGTTTCATATTTATAACATCATATAAGTATATTAGTGATACTGATTGTGTTACTTTACAATGAAACAACTAAATAATAGGATGTTGAAGAAGAAAGAAACTTGAAAGAATCGGTAGAAGAGATTACCTCTTCTTCGGCGCTCCTCCTTTAATCTTCCTCTTAAGGGACTAGAGTTGGTCTTTTGAGAAGAACAAAACCTCCAGAATGTTTCTAGGGAAGTGTAGAAGATAAATGGGTAGGGGTTGGCCGATCTTTAAGTCTCAAAGTGTTGTGAAGAGGAGAGGGAGGAGGTGCCCTTTTATAAGGGAGGAGAGGGGCACCTTTGGAAACATCAAAAATATTAATTTATAATAAATCAAAACCCACTTAAAAACCTCCAAAAATGACTCATATTATAATATTAGATGATATATGGTTTTAATATCATCAAACAATAAAATTTATACATGTTGGAAATTTATTTTAAACCTTATCAACACTATTTATCCTTATTTAATTTATTTAATCTTATTTTTGGTAATAAGATTCTAAATTTTAAATTTTTATGAATACTTAATTATATGTTGTTAATTTTAAATAATTAGATAAATTATTAAATTTTATACCATATAATTTTAATTTATAATTTTTATATTTTTTTTATTTTTAAACAATTTTATATTATGTTATTTTTATAAAATAACAATTGTGTAAATTTTGACACTATTGATTTATTTGAATTTAAATAAAATACACATAGAAGATATGTTCGAACTAAAATATTTAATAGATTCATAACATGTCATATTTATATATAAAATTCTTGGATCATATTAAATAGTTCATACAATATTTATTTTAATATTTTTAAAACTATTTATTTGATATTTCAATCAATAGAATAATTTCAACATCACTATTGTGTCACCTTTAATGATAATTATTTAATCTCTAAAAATTATAAATTAATTCACATGATGTATATAATTTTATTAGATTTCTGGAGACTATTCATTTTTGAAGTTTCATGAAGTTTATCACTAAATTAAAATTATTATACTTATAAGATTTAAGAGAGTGACATGTTGTCACTTTCTTTGGTTTAAATACTAATTAAATTATTTTCATGGTCAAAAGTCCATAAAATGAATCTATCCATACCATAATTAACATGGATCTACTTTTAGTCATCTAATAGAAGTTTTTTAGGTGTTAGGGTAATTTTATAATCTTATGTTTACCCTTAATTACACTATTTACCTTTAACTGTAGTAAATACAAATTACCGTAGTTACTATTCATAATATCCAAAAAATAAAATAAAAGTAACCTATTAACATAATTTGGATCCACTTAATTCAAATATGGAATCCATTTTTCAAAATTCAAAACCCATAAGTTGCAGAAATTAATTTAAAATTAATCTCGTTGTCGAAAAAAACAGGTTTTTGTTTAAAACATTGCAAAAGATTGAATTGATTTAAGCTACGAATTCAATGTAAAATCAACACTAATTACATAAATTATATTAAATGGTAAAAATATATTCTATTTATACTTTAAAACAACTTACTATTATAATTTAGCCATATAAATTATCTCGTTGAAAAAGTTGTTTTTAAGTAAAATTTAGCGTGTTTTTACTTTTCATCAAAATAAGAACGTTGTCGGAAAAATATCAAAACTGTATCCAATGTAAATTTCTATATCCTGATTCAAAAGAAGAAGTTTATTTTGTAAAATTTAACTTATAAACTTGTCAAAAATTATATTTAAAATGGGTGCGCAATTAAAAGGCGGCAAAACTGCATTTTCTGAAAAATAGTTATTTTACCTGAAAAATTTATTTTGTTATCATACCATGTTCTAGAAAATTTGTTAGATGAATAATAATGTTATAAAATTAAAAATGTGGTTAATACTATTCATAACTGCTAGTTTATAATAATATTATAACCATATATCATTGTTTAGTGAAACTCAGTATTGCGTACAACACACGCTATCGAGGAAGGTCGCGATTGCATGTAATGGATGCCAAGTTTGGGTTGTGTATAATGAAAGACTCCTTTGTTGTTTCATATAACAAAATTCCACCATATTTCATTTATACATTGAATATATATATATATATATATATACAATCATTGTTGCATAGAATAACTACTATCAAACAAACTTAAAATTGTGTGTAACACGATCCAAGATTAGTGTTGCGTATACTGCAAGATAATACAATGATGCGTATAGCGCAAGATAATCTTGGTGTAGCGTAAAACAGAAGATATGAAAGAAATTAAAAATGATATATCTTATAAAATCTCGGGGTGTTATATGATCTGTGTGACCCAGTAGACCCAAGATGCTCGATAGGAGGAGTACCTTAATTTAGCTAAGGTGGGAAGCGACTCTGTGTGACCTGGCATGCCCATGGTGGGAAGAGACTCTGTTTGACCCAGCATGCCCACGGTACCCATTAGGGATGGGTACCATAACAGTTCATGGTTAGTGGTAAGCGACTCTATGTGACCTGGCAGACCCACTATACTCGATAGAGGAGTTCCCCAGTAGCTGAGGAGTTTGATGATGTGATAACCCTTCTACCCCTAGAATAAATCATGGTGTGAGTTGTCTTTAATTTTTTCTTGTGATTGAAGTTATGCTATGTGGTACTTTACCTATGTGGTACTTTACCCTCGTGGTGTTACCCTATGGTTTTTCTTTGTGGAATTCTAGGAGACCTTCAGGGTCTCGTGGTACCTACTAAGTATCGTTATACTCACCCCTGCACAGGCTTCGCCCGCACTTTGTTTTGTCTTGTGTAGACGACGAGCAGCTGGACTGAGATTTGAGGGAGTTAGGACATAGTGGTACGTGGAGGAGACAGACAGACATGGAGTGCTGAGGAGGAGATCTGTACCTACCCTTCAGGTAGGATCCGGGGTAGACCGTTTGGTGTGACGCGACGTAGGGACTACTAATCACGAGCTGTACCTACCCTTCAAGTAGGATCCGTGGTGGATGATCCAGGATCTTCTTTTGACCTTTAAGCTATTTTTTACTTTTTAGTTGTACTTGTACTTTTCTAGTTGGGATTGTATTCCAGACCCTTTGCTTTCAGCACTCTTTTAGTACAACAGTTACTTCACAGATTCTTCTTGTTGTGTTCTTGGACCATGTGTTTATACAGGGTTAAAGGAAATGCCTTCCCGTTTTATGGAATACACCTTTTGGTTCTAGTCACCAGCTCCTGGCCTATGTAAGGCAGGCTTGGAGTTGTCATGGAACAGGCCCTGGGGGACGGGTCGTGACATGATATATCTCTATCATGATGTGACCATGACTACTCATGCAAGAATGCTGTTTATTTCAAACACCAATATAAATTCAGAATCCCTATCCAAATTGTTCTTAATTCCACAATTTTCCTTGAAAACTCGGTGAACAAAGGCGAATCCATGGAGACCTATGATCTCCCTTTTATTAGCATTAGCCCTTGGATTCAAGGATTAACAATTTATTATCCATGGTGAGTTTCTCTTCCATTATTTTATATTATATCCATGCATATATTAAATAGAGAGGCTATAAAAGTGGATTAAATCTAGTTTTATGGGGATTTATTTTGGGTTTTGTGTAGTATTATGGGATCTATGTTGTTAATATTTTTCTCACATAATCATGGACTTTTGATCATCCCATTATCTTATTCTTGGAAAACAATTATTGAATATTTTTCAGTGGTATGGGATTTCTAAATTGTTCTTCTATCTTCTTGAAAAATATACTTGACTACATTTTTTTAATCCCTTCCAAGGATCATATCATATTTTTTATTGTGTTTATTATTATTAATTATTTCCTTGGTTTTATATAAGGGGATCCCTTATGGGAAACTCCCTCAAGGAAGAATGGAATTAAATAAATATAATAAAAGGGGTTTGATGAATAAGGAAAGGGTAAGGAGAATAAAATGTACTTTATGAGTTTTCATTCTATTTACTGTAAGTTTAGTTTTTATTGATAGATATTCACTACTATAAATCTCTTGTTGGTGAAACTTTTCATCATTATAATTGGATAACTACTTAAATATGGTAATGTAAAGGGGATTGTTGATGTAAGAAATTGGGGAATTATCATTTTTATTGGTTATTATGTTTGATACTATGCTTTTGTTTCCTTAAATTGTTGTCATTGGGGTGAAATTTGTTTCTTAGGTTTAATAAATAATCAAAGGGGTTTTGATGTGTTATTTTCTATTGTATCAACTCATAAATATTGATAAAATGGTTCATGGGTTAATAATTATTATGGGAATAAGGATGAAATTGTATTTTAAGGTTGGTACTAATATGAATGATAATATAATTATATATTATAATAATAATGAAGGATATTTTAGAAGAGTTGTTGTATTTATATTGTGGTTTCACTTATAGGATGATCTAGGTGGTGTGTTTTTGGGGAGTACATTTTTCTTCTCTATTATCCATACATTTCTATGGGATTTAATTCTGGGTTATTTCATTAATATACTTGAGGTGGTTGGTTTTTGGTGTGTTTAAGTTAGGGATTTGTGTGGATATTAGATTAAAGGATAAGGGGTGGTGTTTAGTGTGCTTAGACGTTTTTGGAATTAGATAATGTTAAACTTTAAAGTGATGAGATATGAAGAAAATTGGAATTAAATAAAATTTTTAGTCATTTAATTATTGATTTCTTAGTAAAACTAAACAAAAAAATTAAAATAAGAGAAGCTCGATGTGTAATGATTATTGTTGAAATAAATATCACTAATGATGAATGATTGGATTGGAGTGGTAAGTAACTTTGTGAAAGGTTTGAAATTAAACAGGGGTAAACATATAGAATAATTAACATAACAATGATTGTAAATGGAAAATTGTGGGAATGGGAATGATGTAGAAACTTGAAGTTATTGAATGTGTGACTTATTTACCCGATGTTTTTGGTTATGCTATTAGCGGTGAATTATTATGGAAAGTGGTGTTTTTTGTGTGTAGTTTCTATGTTGTTGTTTTGATACCAATGAATATTTTATGGGGATTTGATGTAGTAAAATCAGATGATATGTGGAATTTCATGGGATTTAATGGCTCAAGTTTCAATTCATGAGCTATAACAACTCATAGTTTTATGCATGAGAAATGATGGCTAGAGGATATAGTGCAACCGATATGATGCTATGATGATCCAATATTAATGGGATGATGATGTGATAACAAATGTAATACATGGGGGTGGGGGGGTTGTTCATGGTAGGAGGAGGTCATGTTGTTGATGTAATTTGTGTTCCTAATGACCTACTGTGATGGGGAGGATTCATATATGTGGAAATGGATGGGGAACATATATGGAAGTATGAAGGAATAGAGATGATGTCTTTTATGTCTATGTTACCCTATCAATGCGTGTTTAGGAATAGTGGATATGTGGTAGTTCATAGCGTATATATGGTGGTGTAAATGTAATTGTGGCTTGAAAGACTGGTACAAAGATTTCTGGTATGATGGTTAATCTACGGTGTGAAGAGATGATTGTTGATCTAGTATCTATTACATTTCATTCTCGCATTCCTAGCTAGTTTGTGAGGGGTTTCACTACCAGATAATAACCAATTTGAGTTGGATAAACCAATAAACTAAGAGGTTATAAATGTGATGATTTTAAGGACCTTTATTTGGCAGATTTTGATAATTTTTACAGAGTTTATGATATTTATAAAATATTTATTATTGTTTTGGAACCTGGTTTGATTGGGAGTTGTTTTGAAATTTTAATTGGGAAATGGCTAAGGGTGTTGTAGGGAATGAAAAAAGTTTTGGTAATTGAGGTGTAACATAGATTTTGGTTACTTATATTATTTTTCTTATCCTACTTTAATTTGTGATTATTTTTATCAAAGTTGTTATTACTATGGTATAATCATGCATATTTATTTTATATAGATGTTGATTTATTTATAATAGAGATCCTTTGGAGTAATTTTAGGAGACCACCCTATACAATCTACTAGGATTTTTATAGGATAGTCCAAGGGATATTAGAGCTGCTGTTCACGTAGAATGAATAGAGTTTGTCGATGATTTGGAGTTTTAGGATACTGTCATTGAATGTATATTATTCGATATTGTGTATTTGACATATAAGTATCATTTTTATTGTGGGTGTTTTTCATTAAATGAAAATTATATGGAGTTTATTAGTAGTTTTGTTTCATTTTTTCTTGGATAATGAGGGTAATAACTCTCATAGGGGAATTTTTTACCCTTGGTTCTACTCTCCAATCCTTAGTCTATTGGAAGAAGGCTTCAAGGGACACGATTTTATTTAATACTAATCTAGGATGGGTTTATAAATGGGGAATTTCATGAAAAATTGGTATAATATATTTTGGTAGAGAGTTAAGATATTCTTTAGTGTTAGTTATAGGTAAGGATTTCATGGTATTGGTAAGAAAATGATGAAATTTGAGACTAAAATATGATGTAGACCAAGGAGGAGAGTTAGGAAAAAACATTTAGGGCACCTTTGATTAGATATATTTAATTTTAAAACCTAATAATTTTTTTATGTGAAATGTGTAACCATTTATGGGAAGAAATAAAAGGTAGGTACATGCACCATTTTCATTAAATGTATTGGCATTTGTATTCAAGGTCTTATCTATGTTTCATTAATTATGTTTATATTCTATAGTTTTTGATAATTTATCATTATCTTATTGAAATGGTAATTTTTTTTAAGGTGAGGTAAAATGGTAATTATATTGATAGTTTTTTATAAATAAACCCTTTTGATTATTAAATATAGTGAATCTATTCTTTCTATAACATGTTATACATTAAATTAAATTTCCTCTAAAATTCATAACTACTATATTTTCATGATTTATAGAATTGGAAGGAATTAATATTTCAATATTCCTTACTATAATTATTCAAAAAAAATTTATATATTTTTTAAATCATGTTTTACCTTAATAAATTCTATGTTGTTTAGCTAAAATAATTTTTTTCAACCATGATTCAATATTTTTTTTGAGATTTTCATACAAAATTTAATGACATGTGTTATATTCATCTTATTATGGATTATATTATTTTGATAATAATTTATTTAAAGAATGGATTTTGGTCATTAATTTTTATAGTTTTTGTATGATGAAAATAATGCTTAGTGATAATAATTTAATATTTTAAAAAATTTACCTGAATAAACCTACTTCTTCATTTTTCAAGCATGATTTAATTTTTGGGATGCTATAATTTTTATGTATCACACATTTAAATGTAAATACTCTACAATGTGTAGTTTTTTGAAATATTTATGCATATTTGTAATATTAAACATAATCAATAAATGAGAAAGGGATATAAAAGGGTGAAATGTAGTATACTTATTGCAGGAAGAACATTTAAATATTTATAATGTTTGCATTAATTGTCATAAATTAAAAAGTACATAATTTATCAAGTATTTTTTTATTTTGAGAATATGAAAGTAAAATATATTACCCATTATGAAATATGGAATCACATTTCTTGGTGAAAAAAATGTTTAGATTGTGCATGCGAAGTATGATGCATGAGAATGAAACATGTTCAATTTTTCATTCACAATTGAAAAATTGGTCTATGTGATATTATTATAGTGAATTGTAGTATGATCTATTTGATATGAATTATATATGAATTATATATAAATTTTATGTTTCTTCATGGTATGCTATTATATGAGCATTTCCTTAAAATGATGATATTATTTTATGAAAATATATTTTCTAAACTATAAATCTAAAATCTAAAATCTGGTAATATAAAGTTTTATTATAATAAAAAATTATACCTGTAAGTTATATGTAGTTTTGTTGAAATCTATGTGACTTGATCATTATTTCTTAGATATAATTGATGATAATTCTTCAGGGTGTATTATTTTTGTGAAATTATATGATATTTTCCTCAGAATGATGATACTATTTGTTGAAAATATTTTTTCTAAACTATAAATATAAAATACAAATATGGTAAAATAATGTTTTCCATAATGAAAGTTTATACCTATAAGTTCTATGTAATTTTATTGAAATCATTATGATGTGATCATCATTTTTTAGATGGAATTAATGCCTTTTTACATTGGATTCTTGATATGTTTATAGTTTGAGAAATGTTGTAAATGGATAGGTATTGGTGTTGGGAACATGTTTCTTGCGGTAGTTGGATAGTGGATCGATAATGTGATGTATAATTATGTGGCTATGTGAAGTGTTGTTAGGATGAGAACATTGGTAAGGATAATATATTCTTAAATCTGTTTCCCATAAAATTTTGTTTTCTTATATGATGTGGATGTTCTTTTTGTAGGTTATTATAACTTTATTGTTATTTGATTTTAGGATATGTCATATAAATTATATTGAATTGTTATGAAAGGGAAGGAGAAAGAGGAATATTTTGATATAGAGTTGTTGATTTTATGTGGGAAGAAGTATCAAAGTTCCTCCATGGGAGAACTAGCCCTAATTTTGAGGAATATTTCGAAGAGATTTAAGTATTATTTGAGATAGTAAAGACTCTGGATAGATTTTGTGTCTCTTTGGTGGTTGGATTTTTTTTATGGTGGGTCGAAGGTGTTGGCGGTGAAGTATTGGAACCCATAAGGGATTCCATAGGAGGATTTTCTTTAATTTTTCAATAAGTATTTCATTTCTGTAGTATATATGGATGATCATATCAATGATATTTATGAGATTTTTCTTGGTACAAAGAGGATTCATATCTCTCTAAATTATTTTATAGACCTGATTAACTAATTTTAACATTTTATACCCCATAAGTATTAGTGGGAGAAATATTTTGAGTCTTACTTATTGCTAGAGATTAAATAATCTCTCATTTATTTTTATTTTATTTTTTGTATATAGGTTAGAGATCAAGAATAAATCATGGTTAAAGGTTTATCTATGATGGTGGATTTTAGTTATTACCCCTCTAGGTAAGGTAGTATTGTTTAGATGAATGATATGAGATATAGGTGTTGGGGTTCATATTTGGGTTGAGTGTAGAGATCTTATATAGCTATAACATGTAATTGAGACTTGGTTTGAGTTGCTCAAGGTTTTTAGATTATGGATATTTGAGCAGTTTAAATGTAATATTGTGGGGTATCATTAATATCTAGATTCTAAGGTTAATCATGATTCTAAATCTCCTATGGAATACTAGCTATAAGAATTATGATGGATGGTAAAACTACTACTTTCATTAAAACCACCATGGTGAATTATTAATGTATTTTAAAATTGTAGGATTATTTTGATTTAAAAAGTAAAATTTAATATGTTTTTTGTGAAAATATAATATGGATGTTTTTTCAAAATACTTATGTGGGTAAAATATTTTTTTAAAGGGTATATATTTTGAAAAGTGGTTTAGGTTAAAGGAGTAGTTAGTGAAGATTTAGATTTTATCTTGGGTGTTTGTTACTATTTGTAGTCTCTTTATATTGGAATGTTTTTATTTAATAGGTGTCAACAATATTATTGAGGTTTTCTTGGGTTTTTAGTGATGTGTTTTAGCCCTTTATCTAAGGGTGTTGGTAGATAATTTTTTTTATCTAAGAGGTATCTCCCCTTAGTGGATAAGATTTATATTATTTTCTATCTAGTGTTTGTTTTGATACTTTAGGATGATAATCATTTGATCTATATCTAATGTAATGGTCTTAACTTTCTTGGATTATTACATTGCATCTTCTGGGGGTTGTAGGTATTAAGAGAAGGTTGGAGGATAGAGGTGTTTTTGGAGTTGGTAATTCAACTGGAAGAAGTGCACCATGACATTGAAATATTTGTTTTGTCATGAGTGTAAGGTTAGGAAGATGATATCATTGTGGTTTTTATGCCATATATTGAGATCATAGGCTATAATGGTGTGAACCTCATTATTTTGATGAGGTTGTTTGGTTATATCATGAAGGATTGAGTCACAACATGAATTTTGTGTCATTGTGTGTGTAACATCACATTCCTAACCCATTGTCCTAGGAAACACTAACATATCACTAACCTTATGTAATATCCCCTAGACACGAAAGGCTAACAATAAATTCCATGGTCTTTATCAAATCATGGGGGATGATTTTATTTGACTTATATAACATGACATGAAATAGACAATCAAAATTGGGTAAATTAGACATGATTCATGATATAAAAAAAATATATCAATTTTATAAAAAGTCCAAAAGTCTTAAAAATAGAAAAATATACTAAGAAATTCTTCAAGATCTCAAGATATAAAAGAATATAGTGAACTAATATCGATCCAAGAAATCTACACTATAAGAATATCTCGAATATCTAAATCCCACAGGACAAGATTGTAATATCATGATTCTCTGTTGGATAAGTATGAAACCTTCCCCTTACCAATATCATGGTAAACAATGTCTGCATACATACCGAGGTGCATATATAGGGGGTGGGGAAACAACCTAGTAAGCGATCCCCAAGACTTCACATACATGTCACTAAGACGAGAACTAGTTAGCTCATATTAGTAATATATATGTATATAAATATATATATATAAAATCCTTGAGATGATAACAAGGATAGAAGATAAGATAAATTAAAACATAGGTGAAAATAACTCACACCATGAAGGTCTCTCGTGTCATGCACACACACACACACACCCATTAAAGTGTCCAACCAATAAATTCCCATTCAATATTGTCCTCTAAAATATATATACTCACAAGTTTTACCCATCCCTCTAAAGATAAGTTATCACCTTATAGAATAATATAGTGTACCCCAGCCCCAATACAAGTATCCATGTATAAACCAAAAATTCCCTAATATAAATTATGGACTCACACACCCATGTTCATGGAAAGTTCTCACAAACATTTTTTTTGAAACTAAAGACAACATTGAAGAATTTTATCAAACACATTATGAGACTGACTCACAATATTTATTTTCAAATCCACACTATAAGGTAGTTTCCCAAAATTTATTTATCTAAAAATCCCATTTACCAAACAACACAAAGATTTATAAATAAAAATCCTTATAGTTCTAAAAAGAGTATAGTGGGATAAAATCCACCTACCTTTAATGGGTTTGTTATGAAGAATTGTTCTCTATCCTCATAGATCCTAGTTCAAACCACCTTATTATGGTTAATCCATATGATATACCCATATAAACACATCATTAACCAAATATTTTGGAATGGAATCCCTCATATAGGGTTTCTTCTCAATGAACCCAACAAGAAAAATAAATAATAAGAGAAAAAAGATTGTACCTTTGATTCCAAAGACCAATGTTATTAGATTCCCATATATCACACTATAGTAGGGATGTAATCCCTAAAATCACATAGTAGATCCTTTTTTTTGAGATATCTATGCACTAGAGGATGAATGAAGGGTTTGGGGGATAAATTTGGTCTAAAAACCAATTTTTAGAATTAATTAATTACATCACATGGTTAAGCCACATAGTTTGGGAAACTGCGTTCAAACTGTGTGAACATAATGGGTGACTCCCGAGCCTATATGGTTTGGATTAAAGGTTTATAAATTCATTAACCAACAATGAAATTCATTAATTTCTAAGTATTTAATTGGTTTTGTGGTTACTAAATAGTTTACCCAAAATGTGTGACAACTGTACAACTTACTTTGGGCCCCTTTTTCAAGTTTCAGGGTTACCTTAGAAAACCAAATGATTTCCCATAATAGTGTTCCAACCATGTACCCCCTAATAATCCTATAAAAACATTAAAAACATCCTAAAACATCCCAAAACTCATCCCAAGTCCTTTCATTCCTTAAAAGTGTAGATATAAATTTTAAGGTACCTCAAATTGGGAGTGTTACATTCTCCCCACCATTAGGCTATCTATACACAGAAAATTGAATGATTTTTTTTTATTTTGGAAATGTTATCATCATTGGTTAAGTATATCCTTCTATCACTTCCAAGTATCTTTTTATATAGTCATGATTCCATAATACCCTCACCATTAATATATTTCTTCAATGTAAGTTCTTGTACTACCTATCTAAAATATGATTTGGGGTGTGCACAAATTTTGCATCAGGATCTAGTGTAACATGTTCCCAACTAATCACATAGGTAGGATCTAAATGATAATTCTTTAATTGAGATATATAGAAGAAATTATAAACTGATCTTGACCTTGGTGGTAATGTGAACCAATAGAAAATTTCAACTATTCGTTCATGAATCTTTAATGGTCTTATATTTTAAGGAGATAACATTCCCAACATTCTCAAACAGTAATGTCCTAATCTTGGTAACACTCTTAGGAAACATGATCAACCACATAAAAATACAGGGTTCAATGATTATGATATTAATAATAGTTATAATGGATTTTTTTGGTTTCCATTCTCTTTTGGATCATATAAATCTTCTCAATAATCTTGTATACAAGGCTTGATCCAATTAGTGATGTTTCTCTAATATCTTTCCAAAAATTAGAGAGAGACCCAAAAATCTATATAAAGTATTGTATAGGTTCATATTTATCAATTCATGATAACTATTATTGTATAAAAACTCTACTAAATACAAATGGTCTTCTCATGAACCACCAAAGTCCTTCACAAAATCTCCGACAATATCCTCGAAATCCTGAATCATATGCAACAACTGACTACCTATTTGAGGATGATATATTTTTATCATGGTCAACATGGTTATAAGAACCTTTTTAAGTAATTATAGCACCATGAGGTAAATCTAGAATCTTTATCAATTATAATATAAACTTTTACTCAATAAAACATCACCATATCATTGTGATAAGACTTTTCTAACTCATATTCCATATTCATCTTCTAAATTAGAATGAAGTGTGTTCATTTAAAATGTCAGTAAACAGTCAACTAAATGTAATCATGATTTTTAAGTTCTTGTGTTAGGTTTGTGAAAAAATCAATGGAATCCTTGTACTATTTCAATACTGGTATGGGAAATGACTGTAACTTTCTGGATGGCCAATAACTTTAATCCTTCACCTATTGAAACGTGAGTCATTTCATAACATACTCAACCACTTTCGAATACATATTCAACTAATAGAAATGGTCTTTCATTACCTTGTACATTTTTTGAGTACCTAGGTGGATAAATCACATTCAATAGTGATATGTAGAAATCAATTGGAGTCAAAAAGTATTGAGTAACTATGATCCAATTTTTAAATAACAATAACAAATTTTTATCTTCTGTACATCCATCCATGTTATCCTAACCATTATGGTTTGAACTCATTGTAAGAAAATCATTGTATGACTATTGATCCTCAACGAATTTTTCAACCATGTTAAGAATAAGAGTGACCATGAAGAAAACTACAACATCATACTTCTTGGAACATTCTTATTTCATGCCAACAATTACCCCACTTAGCTTCCATTGTTCTTAGGATTCTATAACAACTTAGTTGCATAACATACATCTTAATGCATCAACCAATGCATTTATTTTCCTAGGTGTATACAAAACCTCAAAGTAAAACATATAAAGTCATTCCCTAAAAAAATATTGTATCATGTCTAATTACCTCTATGATAAGATTTGTTTTAAATTTTTATTTTTTGTAATCACATTGAACTTTTTGTGAATGAGATAGTGATGCCAAGTTTTTATATAATATAACACTATAACTAGTTCCAGATCATGTTTTGGATAGTTATTTTCATGAATCCTAAATTATTATGAGTTGTAAGCTACAGAATTATCTCCTTTCATAAGAATAAAACAAAATATGGATCCATAATTGTTGGAGATCCAAATTAATGTAGTTCTTTCCCTAGGGGAGAGAGGTAACTTATTGCTAGATGTCAAAGAATTATGTATGGGAATCAAGGTATTAAAGTTTCATTCTTGTCCCATATCAGGGTGTGGAGTGGTGATGGTCATGAAATGTATACTCTATGAATTTACCTCCCCATCAAAAGACCATTTCAAAGAGGGGTGGTAAGTGATCCCCCTGGTAGGTAGGGAGCACTACTAAATAATAAAACAATGAGTTAGTGAGCCATGGTAGACAATATTATGATTCATGGTATTATAATCCTAATTTAGATCCTAAAATTTGTATAATAGGATGTAGTAATTGTATGATTTGTAGTTAAAGAAAAGAGGGGGGGGGGTGTTTTAGTCTAAAATGAATATAGTGAATGCCCTATGGGTGAGAGGTTTCGAGCTTCTGGGTATCATAACATGGTGTACTAAATATTAGTACAATCTTACTTGAAAATATCCTACAATTGATGTATTTTCATCAAATGTGATGTAGTATTTAGTTAATAGCTATATAAAACAAATTCACTCAATATATAATTTAAAATTACCCAAATATATCAGTATGATCGTCCAAATTTTCTCAAATAACATTTGATATGGATGAAATTTTAGAATTCCCCTCTCCAGAACTAACCTATATAAACTCTCAAAATAGTAATTAAGTCAGTCCTGGAACCACTTTATAGGAATTCATGTTCCACATTATCTGGTGATAAGAACCTAGGAATCAAACACAAAAAATGGAGAATGATTTCCCCCACAAGAATATTTAACAGTAACAAATATATGCATCAGAAACAATAAAAAATCAGAATTCTAAATAATAATAAAAAGAAATGTACCACAAGTTTAGAGATACAAATCCAAAAAACTATTGTTAAAAAAATTCACTATGTAAAACTTATAATACATCTTCACAAGATCTCTACGTAACAATTTGATCTGATACTCTACTAGTAACCACTAACTCCCAAGGTCCTACGAACTAAAAACATCCAAAACCTCCAAATAGTGCTTTCCATTTTCATGGACATAGCATCATAAAATCAGTAAAACACCTAATGGAAAATGTAGAGTATGAGAAAAAAATCACAATAGGAACTCACCAAGTATTACATAAGAAATAAATATCATATTAACCAAATATGATCAATTTAAATAAAACATGGCATAGTAATCATTTCATAGTTAATATAGAAACATGGTTTTCATAACATTTCAATGTATATAATAAGACATGTATAAAAATAAATTTCCTTTAAAACAAACATACATATAAATCTTGTCCAAAACATAAATTAATAATCATTTTCATCAAGAAATTCATGAATAAATGTTTCTATAAAACACTAGAATGTATAAATAAATTAAAATAATTTATACATGGTTAAGAGTAGAAGGGTTAGGTTAGTACATGGATTCTCATGCATCTTTGTTAAATATGTATCCAGGTGTGAAAACACGTCCGTAGATATAAAAGGACAGGGGAATATAAGAACACCCCAAAATAATGAATTATATATACTCAATATGTTTATCCACCATTGTCATCATCAATATATAACCGGGTATAGCTAATACATACCTATCATGTATTATTCACACCTAAATAACCTAGGCCCCTTGTGAACTAATGAAATAAATCATACAAGGGTGTATCATTTATTTTAATAAAAATCAAATAATTTATGTCCATCATTTTAATCAGTGACATGATTATGTTTCAAAACATTTCATTTAATTTTAAATACTAACATCAAATAGATTTCATTAAAAATCATTCCATTCAAATAAATTTTCTTTGTTTTAAATCATAAATAATATCATGCCATCTTGTATCAAATGTAATATAAAATATCATCCTTGAAATTTCTCATTTCAATTAAATATAATTTTACATAAATATACACTATTTTAAAATCCATTATAAAATATATTCCATCACCCACACCATTGAATTTGAAAATAATTTATAAAAAAATATCAGATGAAAAAATTGAAATAAATTGGAAATAAATTATAAATTAATAAAAATCATCAATGGTTTCAAATGATAGGAAATTCCATACTAAAACACCTAACTCAATAATAATCTCTTCAAAGACCAAATACATGATCCTCAAAGAGAGATTCATATGGATAGAACTAGTCAAGGATGAATCATAGAAGTATAATTCAACAATTCAAAATATGGATCCATTAACAACACAAGGATCCCCCACTATTTAATAATGGGGGATATTTGGAATGAAGAATACATAATGTTGTTAAGATTTCATTCACTAGAAGAGAATCAACACACCAACTGATAATCAAATCTATAAAAAATATAGGTTGTAAGGGACAAAGCACATCTAGAGAGTCTCTATGTTTATTTTAATTGAATTTGGTTTGATAGTGGTGAGTTTAGAAATAAAATTAGAGATTAAGGGAAAAGGTATATGATACTTACCTTACCATTCTCACCAATATCAGCATTACTGGCTAGCTACTAGCTCCCAATAGATAGGCAGTGGTGCATGGAAGAATTCCAAATAATCTATAAGTACCACTGGCTAGCTAGTAGGATCCTACCAGTGAGATGGTGGAATTCTAGTTGGTATATATTTATTCCACCCACCCACTGCTGGGTTAGTGGTCCTCACCAGTTGGCTAGTGGACTTCCAAGAGGGAACCCCTACTATCAACCATCCACTAGTTGGATGGTTTCCATCACTAGCCATTTTATTGATCTCATGTAGCCATTTTTGTATATTTTGTCTTTGTTACTAATCAAAATATCCCGAGTACCTCTCTATATATCTTCCAACCTTAAAAACATGAGTCAAAACATAACCCTCAACCCCTATAAAAGCCCAAACATGAAAGATACTACCAAGAATTAATGGGTACAACCCGAGATCAAAATGATAATCAATGATAAAAAAATTAAACTAAACGACATACCTAAGAGTTTGTGTCCTAATGTTATAATTATCCCCATTATAATTGATTTCCACCCATATAAATCCAGTGAAGAAGAATCTATATCAAAGAGTTGAGGGCACTAATATCTCACCAATTCCTCACACTCCCCCATCTCATATGAATCTATAACATATTTACCTAGAAACCAAACAAAAGGTATAGAATTTCCATGAATAACATTTATCTAAGAATCGATAATCCATATTGGCTACTTAGTCATGGTGATACCAAGTTCCACATTGAGTTATAAAATACAAAAAAATTAGAAGGGTCTGAAATATACTTCTTGAGCTATGATATTAGGAACACATCAGGGATCAATGTCATAATTGTTGAAAAATAAAAATTGTATGAAAACTTCCCAATATTCTCAGCAACCTCATATAGACCCTCATATCAAGGTCCCATATTCCCCATATTTCTAAGACATTAATGACCCAATCAATATGTGACTCGAAAAAACACCTTTCCCTTGACTGAGAACACCCTCGAACACTGAAAAATATCCATGTAAGACTTATACTAGCTATATTCCATCAAAATTACTTTAAGAATAATGTGGATTTTAGTTTTCATCTATTTGACTAAGATAGGATCCACAAGGGAAACTTCTCCCATATAAAACCTACATAGAAGATATTTATAAGTTTATCAATTCAAAAACTCAATGGGTTCAATTTTAATAGATGACTAGTAACTATTTTTATATAAAAACTAAAAAAATCCAAAAATAGAAATCCCACATTCTTCCAAATTAAAATACATAAGAAAAAACATTTCATCCAAAAAATTTATAACATGTTCTGTTTGACCATCTGTCTAGGGATGGTATGTCATTCTCTACTTTACATGGGATCTCATAAATTTATATATGCCTCTCAAAAACTGAGGTGTTAACTAGGTAAAAATATTTCAAAAAATGGTAGACGAATATACATGTAATCTTATGAACTCCCACAAAGAAATTTTTTCCATTTCCTCAATATTAGTGGTATAATAAATGGGGATAAGGTGATTCAATTTATTTAACTTGTCTCTCACCAAACAAAACATATTTTTTCCTCAAGAAGTATGTGGTAATGAAAAAATAATGTCCAAAAATATATCATACCACTTCCATGTCAATGTTGGAATTTGATAAAGGAGGCCAAGAGACATCTGATGCTTGACCTTATTCTTCTAGAAAATATACCAATGAGATAAAAAATAATAAAATCTTGTTTTATAAAAGGCCACAAGAAATGATTCATCAATAATAAAACAAATTAAATGTTATCGTGTATAAATCCCATTGATAATGATGATAATGTACCCTCATAAATATTCTAATAGGTTTTAAAATTATATATCAATTCTAGAAGAAAATAATACCCCCTTAAGACGTAGACTATTTTCCAATTATCTCCCTACTATATAAAGAAACTATAATTTCTTGAATCTCATTAGTAAGATATTATTCTTGGAGGGTCATATTGAGAATAAGGTATGTTAACTAAACACTTTCCCAAAAAAAACTTTGTACCATCCTTCTAAACTCCCAAATTCATATAGGTAAAGAGATACATGGGGTTCCAATCCTATAAATATTCTTCCTTGACCAGGGATAAAATTTTCCTTCTCAGAGCATCAGAAAAAACATTTCACTTTCCTGGGGAATATTCAATATTAAAATAATAAATACTTATGTTACTCCACCCATTACCTCTGATATATATTCAATTATTTTTTAGAAAAGATATAACCCAATCTTCTTAGATCAGTGTATACTATAGTCCTTTCTCTAAGAAGGTAGTTACACTAGATCTTACGAGTGTTAAAAAATACCATGAGATAAATATAATGAGTAGGATAGTTCATATAATGGATTCTATGATAACCTGGACCATAGGAAACCTTTTGATCACCCTATATAATAACATATATTTAACCTACACCTAATGAGTCACAAAATACTATGTATCCATGTACAAATTATAAATTATTAAACACTACTTTTTAGTAAAATAGAACATCAAATCATCAATGGATTACTAGAATTTTAATTCCAAAAAAATTTTAATCTTTTTTTAGTGATAAAGGTCAATGGGAAATCCAAATTTTAGAATCCATTAACAAACATGTAGTGATTCCTCGATAATCCCAAGAACCCTGTATCTTAAATTGCTTTACAATTACTCCCAAAACATAACCACTTTCACCATTTAAGTATAAACTGATTAACAATGTTTAGTGATCACATTATACTAGAACATTATTTACAAAATCTATAAATTTAATTTTAATAGCATGTCATAAATTTTGTGATTGCTCAAGATGTCCAAAATTTACCTCAAATGATGCGCATGATCCTGCTAAGTTATAGATTAGACCGAGATGTCATCTAAAAATAAAATAATGATATAATCATATTACTGGTGGAAAATTTTGTTCAATAACTCCATAAACATATAATTTTCAATGTTCAAGCCAAATATCATAAAAAGATACTCATAATGTCCATACATGCTCCAAATAGTGGTCATTGGGATATCAAACTCCCAGATCCTCACATAGTGATAACCGAACCAAATAATGATTTTAGAGAACCAATTAAAACCTTTAAACTGACCATAAAAATCAAAAAATTCATATAAATAGATAGTTATTCTTGAATTTTAACCAATTGATATTTCAGTAATCAATACATAAGTGAAGGTATCCATCAACTTTGTTGGAAAATGGCACAGGAGACTCCTAAGGAAAGAAACTATAATGAATGAATCCTTTAGAAATAAATTCATCCAAATGAGTTTTTAGATCCTTATATATATCTGGTTATATTAAATAAAAATGAATAGATATATTCTATATTATAATAACTAATTCACTAAAAAACTCCACCACAAATACTAGTGTAAAAAGATAAAAGTTTGATGAAAGAGAATTTGGAAATTCATCCACTTATAGTAGAAGATCACAAAATTAAGATTATTTATTAAGATTAAAATAAAACACCAATATAATATCATCCATCTCTATAAAATTATGTTCACATATTCTATGAGTTGGTTTCTATTCTCTCTAGAAAACATGAAACTCTCTGACAGGGGATGTAAATAAGATCCACCAATGATAACAATCAATATGATATTTATTAGCCAACAACTAAACCACATTAAGAATAAAATTTAGATGATTCACATCTAGAACAAAAAATTACCAGAAAAGGTAAAATTATCATAAATACAATGTATAAGAGGTGAATTAGAGACCCCCTATATCTCTTCACCTATATAGGATTTGCAATTTCCTACACATAAGGCATGAGATCTATAGGAAGGTTCAATAGTACCATTATTATGGTATATATGATAGAATGAGTGAATCTAGTATCGAATAAAGTAGTAACTATAGATAATGTATTTATAATGGTATATCTCACTTCCATAAGACCCAATTCTGTTCCCACTTGAGACTGACCCACTATATAAAGAAGATTCATTCCAGATGCCTATGGCTCGAACCCCTTTATTATTAAATCACCTAACAATTATATAGATCCTCCCAGTATCGATGATATAATAATACTATGTGAAGTGGTAAAAACATCGAAAAACTTTTACATGTTACCTTATCATATGAAAGATCTATAGATCCTAGGTGACTCCCAGTAAACACACTCTGATTGGCCAAATTTTTCACATTGGAATCATGTCATTGACCATTTAGAAGATATATCATATTATTTGGAGAAATAATATTATCCTGATCAACCATAAATTGTCCACCACAATACTCATTATTATTCTTATTTATATAAAATAATCCACAAAAATTAACACTGGTATTATGAAAAACTCCAATCAATACTAACATACCCAGTAATTCATTTTCCACCATTAGTGGTATATCTATGAACATCAACCTATTAGTTAAGCTTTATTATAAAGACATGATATTGGATATATTATCAAATTTATATCTCAAAACTCCAAGACTTAATTTTCGAATTTTTCACCACCTTAGTTTACAATAGATAAATTTATATAAAATTATTTTCATACTAAGTCACTATCCAATTCAATTCATGAAGTATTAGTAACATTATAAACATAACCAATAATATCAAATCTAGAAAGAATGTCTCTACCAAAAGGGTTATGAAGTATTTCTAGTCTAATGCCTCATTATAATATACTTTAACTATGATATCACACCATATACAAGTAGGAAGTTAATATTTAATATAGTACATTACCATTAATATAATTTAGAGTCTATATGAACAAAAAAATTCATAATAATTTTCATCTAATCTTATGCTTCTTGAGGATAATTTCACTATAGAAATGTTGGTGGATTATGAAAAAAAAATCATAAAATTGATCTCTCCTAGAATCCCATATATGTAAAAAAAACTACATAATTAATTGTAAAAGGTGTAGCTACATGTCATAGAGCATAGAGCACACACATAAAAAACTCTACAAGGTTTTGATGAGCTGAAGTGTTAATTTTTTTGGTTCATCAGCATATTCCTCCTAAAATATATAAAAATGTGTTCTTCTGTACATGGTGGTACAAAAAATCTGCATATTACAAGGAAACATCATTCTAGAGTCATAAGATCATAAAATCCATCCATTAGATCAAATATTTATAAAATTCTATAATTAGAACAATGAATTTACATAATGGATTCTTTTCCCATCCACCCATAGTAACTTAAGTCCTTCTATGATTAGGGATGGCTAGGAACACAATTTTAACCTACCCATTATATCCCAATAATAATATGTCCTATCAACCTAGACATCCAAAACTACATACCAACATCGTAAAAATTCCAACTCCTTGTTTGATACTATTTTTTAACAGACCGACTCAGATAACCCACTTACAGGAATCTAAATTAGTCTCGACATAGCCAAAAGGACGTTCTTGATCCCTAAATTCTAATAACTACCTCATATGAATAAAATATAATCTATAGGGAACTATTTCTCCATTTAAATTTCCAATAAAGGCAATGTAGTTATTAAGTAAAAAAATAAAATGTCGATATTCCAAACACTCATGAAAAGAAAGGCACCATAAGTAAACTTATTTAATTCTAAAAAATGGGATGTCAACCAAATTAATCACATAGAAACATCAATATATATTCACAATATCTATAATTAACATGTCGATCAAATTCTATAATATTCACCACCAACACCCAATGTACCAATAATCAAGAACACCCATCACATCCAAGAAGTGCATCTTCTTTTCCTAGACCTAGCATAAGAAAATTGATAAACACTCAAAGGAAAATGTAGGATGATATTAATAATGCATAGTCTGATCCCAACATGTTTTCTATATGAAAAAAATATCAAATAAAAAAATAATATTAGTTTAATTAAATCAAGTAATAGTAATATTTTAACAATTACTATAAAAAAATTCTTTTAAAAAATTTCAATGGAGGGAATAAAATAGTCACATAAGTAAATTTTACTTGAACAAGACAAATATAAGAATATTTTTTAAAAATTTTATGAACAATATTTTATATAAAAACAAGCATGAATAAAAATTTCTATCAGAAAATGTTGTATATAAATCATTTAAGATCATATAACTATGGTTACGAGTCCTGAGGATAGGTTAGTACAAGTATTATTACACTTCTCTTTTAAATGAATCTCTTCATGTGTAAACATATAAATATATAAAAATGCTTAGGTAGAATAGAATAAAACAACAAATAATGAATTCTCTATCCACATAAACGTTTATTCATCATTTTCATAAATAATATATTTTGATATAGATATAATACAAAGCTAGAATGTATTTTCCCACCTAATTAGAGATGATATCATATGATTAATGGAAATAAATCATAAAAGGGGTTATAATTCATTTCAATCAATATTGAATCTTTTTAGTCTATCATTTCAATCATCCCCAAGTTCATGTTTTAGAAAATTCTATTTATCCTGAATGGCCTGAAGGCCTTCATTTTTTATTTTATTATGGATAATCCCCCTTTTAAGGGTTGAAGGGGAACCCATACATGACCCGTAGGCCTAAAGCACAAGGACCAACTGACCCGCAATACATGAACCGAAGTCCTAGAGGCATACCATGCCCAATACATGACCCATAGGCCCAACCCACTTGAACTTCCCCTCCCCATCTTCTTCTTCATTGATCACCTAGCTCCCCACCCTGCATTACTGATTGAATAACATTTCCCCATACAAATTTTCACGGTGCCTGGTCCCAATGGTGGCTGCCATACCCTCTCATTCTTCCAATCCAGTTAGTTCTGCTTCTGGTGGCTGCTACTCTTGTTTCTATGATCCTCTTCTGGGGCCTGTTCTGTGTGAACTAGGTTACTCCATGGTCTACGTGGCCTGAAGGCCCTGTAGCCCGAAGGCATTTGATGACCCGAAGGCCCTTGAGACCCATAGGCCCAAATCGGTGGCCCAAAGGCCCAAATCGGGAGAATAGTTCCAGCTACTATAGTACCAAACAATAACTGCTATAGTAATTTCTATAGTATTTCTACATTACCTAGAAATTTTCCACCACCCATTTTTGATCCTGGATCTCTTGGATGCCAAGCAGGAGCCCTTACCACTCGAGTACGGGCTCGTTGGCTTAAAAAATTCCATTTCATTTGAAAAACCAACAAAAAATAGTTTTCATCAAAATTAATTCCTTTTAAATAAATTAATTTCATTTCAAATCATAAAAAATTTCATGCATTATATTCTTAAATTTCATCATCAAAATCATGCTTCTAACTGTTCATTTCTATTTAAGATAATTTTTTAGAAATAGACTCATTATTTCAAAATCCATTGATAAAAAGATTTCATCCCACGCATTGTGACATTTAAAAAAATTACCAGTAGAGTAAAATTATTATTTGTAAATCAAATTAAAATTAAGAAACAAAAATGGTTTCAATTGCTATGAATTACCTTATGAAACCACCAAACTAAATCAAATTCTCACCAAACACCCAATAAGGTATCATAAAATCGAGTGACCAAAGGGTAAATATAATCAACAAAGAATCCTTAAACCATAAATCATCATGTCAAGATATGAAACCATAAAATACAAAAAAATACACCACTCTTAATGACAGATATAGATTATGGAAGAAGAAATCATAACCAAATTGATATTATACTCACTGTAAAATAATAAAGACATTGAATGTTACTTCAATTAGTGAAAAATCAAGGTTGTAAGGACCAAGACACATTTGGTGAGTCTCCAAGGTCAAGGATTTTTAATTTTATTTGGGAGAGGTGAGTTTAGAAAGAAAACAAGAGATTAAGATAAATTAAATACTACACTAATGTTCATATTCTCGCCAACATCGGTAGAACCGGCTAGCCACTAGCTCCCATCGTCTAGCTGGTGGAACTAGTCATAAATCCCATCCTTATAGTTTTCTAGCTAATAGGCCTATGGGATCATACCATATGGTCGGTGGGATTCTTTTAGGAAGAAATTTCTACAAACCTCCCACCACCAGGCTGGTAGTATTCCTATTGGAAACCCCTACTATCATCCTTCCACCAATTATATGATGTCCCTCATTGGAGAGTCGATGGATCTAGTTTTTCCATTATGGTTGTAGGATCCTATCCACTCACAAGAGAAATTATCTTTTTTCCTCTTGATATATCTCTCAACCTTTTTGAAAATATCCAAAACACACTCTTGTAACCTCTAAAGTATTAATCAAGAAATAGACAATAATTATTTAATGAGTATAACCAAATTTCAACATGCAAAAAGGAGAGAAAAAATTAACCATGGGTATTACTATAATCATGGTCTCTGTATGTTACAACCCTCCTATTTATGGAGAAAAAACATTATTCACAAATTTTTGATTGATTTCAAAATTTCTTCACAAATAAAATCTTCCATAACACAACCTCCAAGATGCAGTAAAACCTTATAAACCATTAGAATAAGATAATATGAATCGCATCCCAAAGGTCCAAATAGTTTAGTATTTTTGGAACACCAGATACGTACTTGAATCTTAAATTACAATTGAAAAAAAACATATAAATTCCTTTTAGAACACAATTATTCACCAAAATTATCCCTGTATATCAATCATAATAAACCTCATTGAATCTTGGGAAAAAATAAAACTTATGAATAGGGTGAGAGAAAATGCTCAGTAAGTGTTAAGTAAAACATGATCTATCATGAATCAATAAGTATAAATAACATGGAAAGGAAAATAACTTAACACACATGACATTTAGTCAACAACATGAACATAATATGACTGAAAAAAATATGATCAAGTAATGAAATATAAATAATCACATGAGATATAAAAATTATCCATGGATATTATACCAATAGAAAAATCACATGAAAATCAATAACTAATCTCATAATGATGGCAGACATAATCCAGAACATCTAAAATATGTTTTTGAGGATTTGTGACAAGGATTTATTATTGTCAAAGATTTTTGCTAATAATCTAACATCGTTAAGGATTCATACCAGGAATATAACAAATGGGTAAGGAATTCCCCAAAACCCAGTCTAGTTTGTCTCATGCGACCTACCGATATATTGAGGGGCTATAGAAGGCCCCTCCCATCACTTACTAATTCCAATACATTCCTCAAACGAAAGTGGTGAAACATAATCAACATATATATTTATATTGAAACTAGAATAAAAAATATAAATAGCATTCCCTATTAAGTAAACATACTCACAAACCATCCTATGTAATATGGTGAATGGTACCATAATAAATCAACCTCAATGAATCATAAGATTCAAAAAAGGATTTTTACATAGGTGAAAATACTTTAAATGAGGTCTTTTAAAAATTATTTAGGAAAAAACTTTTTTTCACTTTGAAAATCACTTATGAGTAAAACACCACACACTTATAAGAGAAAAAATTTTCTTCAAAAAAAATCATGTAATTATAAATGGAAAATTTTGAAGACTTAAGGTGATATGATGGTGGGAAAACTCCCTCATTCTGTACAAGTAAAAAAACATTCCTTCCAAATTTTTTTCAGAAAAGTCTAAAATAAAAATGTTTAAAAAATGAAAAAATATACCTTTTAAAATGTTTTGTAAAGTGTAAAAAATGAATAAAATGGAATATAAAAAATAATAGGAGAATAGTAAAAATAAATTTAAAATATTTTTAGAAAACAATGACATGGAAGATAAATATTCCATTATGGATAATTAAATAAAAATATTCCCGAATAATGATTTGATTGTGAATTAAACCCTTACCACTTTGTAATCAGTTGAATCATATGAACCATGAAAGAAATAAATTCAAATAAGACAATATATACCATGAATAAGAAGATATTAATTTTATAATATATCATAAGGTGAAATATTTACTCTATAAAAAGAAATTAGTGGGGAATATGACATATGTATCACAAAGGTTAAGGTGAGATGAGAAACCCTTACCTTTCAAATTTATTTAATTGAACATGGTTTAGCCTATTGTATAATGATTTAAATCATGTTAGTAAATTATCACAGAATCATATTAATATTTATGATATCATATTTGACCCTCTTACACCATTTTATCACCCTTTTGTTAATAATATTTCGTCTTTACCCTTTTTTTGGTGTTATTTGCTTTATTTTCCAATACATGTTTTTTCATGAAAGTCCCGATCCTTGTGCATAGGATATAGTTCCATAATTACCAATATTATATTAAGTTCATAGATATAATATTTATTCATTATATATATTCTTATAATCATTCTTGAATGATAACCCTAAAAAATGAATGAAATCGCGTTGTGGCGATAATAGGTCATATGTACACACAAGTGACAATATGATTACATTAATGGTGAATGGGTAAGGAATTGTATGATATATTAATTTTTTAAATAATAAATATCATGTAATATTTATTATATATATCCTTTATTTTTATCATTACACCCATCCAAGTATGCGGAGATGAAAAAATATTAAAACACGACGTGGAGACGGTAAGTCGTACATATGCACACATGATGCTTTCATTTTTAATAGGACGTATAAAAGGAGGAATATGGATGTACCATAAAAACAATAACATACCATAATATTTATGATATTGTATTTATTACCTTATAATGGAAACAAAACATGAAGATGAATTAGAAGAAGAAATAAACATGAAAGAGTCAATAAAGACAAGTACCTCTTCTTTGGTGGTCTTCCCTTAATCTCTTACTAAGGGATCTAGGTTTTATCTTTTAGATGGACCAAAACCTCTAGAAATTAAAATAGGAGGTTTAAAAGAGAAATTTTATGATTTTGGTCAAGATATATAGCTCAATATGATGTGAAGAAGTGAGGGGGCATGTTCCCTTTAATAATTGAGGTGAGGGGCATTTTACGAAACTCACAAAATATTAAATTAATAATAATTAATTTTCAATTTAAAACTGATAAAAAATGATTCATTTCGAGGAAAATAATATTATAGGTATAAATCAACTCATAAAATAATATTTAGGCATGTTTAGGTCACATTATTACCCTTATCATTTAGTATTCATCCTTATTTAACCCCTTTAACTCTTTCCGTGACATCATGGATCTTACGCTTTAAGGGGCAATATAGTTACTATAAAATGAAAAAAATAAATAAATGGAACATGGACGAAATTATAATCCTTATACCAATAAAATGGAAGAATTTTTTATCTTTATAAATTTTATATCATTTAATAAAATATTATTTATTTCAAATATCATTAATGTCAATTTTTACACTATTCATTGTATTGACTTTTAAAAAAATATGAATACACTATATAACATAAAATAAAATATTTTAATTCATCCCTAATATTTAAAGGTCATCTATAAAATAATTTTATGACATTAATTATGTCAAATTATATTTATTTTAACATTTTAATATAAATTATTTGATATTTCCGTTAATTAAACAATTACTGCATCAGTAATTTGTAATCCTTTAAGGTAATTATGTATTTCCTAAAAATTATAAATAATTTTTCATTATAAATAAAAAATTATATTTAAAATGTATATTTATATTCTAATATAACTTCATTTTAACACTATATAAAAAATTATATAGTTATTAAAACCATGAATATGACAACTTCTACTTTTCATTCAATAAAATATTATAAGGGTCATAATCACTTTCTAATAGAAAAAATGGTCATATATCCAAAAAATAAATGCTTATAGATTAAGATAACCCATCCAATAATTTTTTTGAAAGTTTTAGGGACAATTTATAGTATTTATAATATTATTTTACCCATAATTACCCAATTTCACCTTAACTATGGTAATAAAATTTTCCAAGTTTAATATTTATATTCGAAAAAAATAAAAGTTAATTATGTATTTAATTTAAATAGTTTGATTACAAATATAGAATAATTTTTTCAAAATTAAATTTACATAAATTTAATAAATTAATTTAAAATTAATCTCCAAATGGAATGAAACAACGAGTTTTTAAAGTAAAAATTATCAAAATTTTGAAATGTTTATATATAAAATTTTAATAAAAAATAAATTCCAATGACCTAAATTGGATTAAATGATATAAAATTTATCTAAATATATCTTAAATCAAATCAAAAATAAAATTTATCACTATAAATTATTAAGACGAAAAAGTATTTTTCAATTAAAATCTAGTATTTTTCACTATTCATTAAAAAATGAAACTTATCAAAAAAATACAAAAAATTTCCAAAAAGGAAATTTTAATATTTATATTTCAAATAATAATTTTATTTTAGAAAATAGTATTATTAAAAGTGTCAAGATTCTATTTTAAAACTTTTTTCCAATAAAAGGCGGTAAAACTACTTTTAAAAAAATACATGTTTTTATACATAAAATTTGATTTGTTCTTATATTATCCCTATCAAAAATTTTTGGATTAATGTAAAAAAGCTTTTTTTGAAAACATAATATATAAATTTCATATTGTTTCTAATACTATTCATTCCTATAAATTTAATGTTTAAGTTATAATAATATTTCATTATTAATTTAAGTAGGGTGTTGCATGCAATGTAAACTCTCAAACAAATTAAATTAAAAAAAAGACATACCATAAAATATTGAGGTGTTACATTCTACCCTCCTTCAATAAATTATTTCCTCTAAATTTGAAATTTCCTTTCAAAAATAAAAGGTTGATACTTCATAATTCCTTTATGGAAAACCCACACCATAGATAGGGTGAATAAAATATTATCTTAATAAAATGGATAGGGAAATGTGAAGGTCACCATAAAATTAGGATTTCAAATACGAGAATATTAGTTGGAAGTGAAAACATATACATTGAAGAAAAATATAACCCTCAAGTTCTTATGGAGAGTGATAGATAACATGGTCATTAGAAAGTTATTCATTAGAATACTCTAAATCTTGTGATTGGTTAAAAGACCATTGATTTCTTAGTAATAAAAGTAAAAAGATAATGATTTTTTTCCAAAATACTTTTCCTAAAGTTGAGGGATTATTTTACTATACATATGGGAGCTTGAGAAAACAAAATTACTTGATTTATTTCCATGTCATAAGTATAATATCATCCTTTGGATGTGTTTCGATCTATTTCCACTTCATTTCATACACTAGGAGATTGATATTCAAGATGAAAATTTCATACCTGATGTAATTTTAATGAATAACATGGTCATTAAGTCATTACTTTGGCCTTTAAAAGTTTAATGAAGCTAAAAATTTTATCATAGGTTTTCCAATATGATAAATCATAATTTAAACTCAAAAAATAACAACCAAAGTTTAACTAAATACATTCTATAAGTAGTTACATTAAGAATCATTAAAAATACTTTCATCCAAATTCAATGATAAAAAATTTAGAAGGAAGGTCACTTAATTTTGAAGAAAAATGTAACAATAGATTCCCCAAATAAAATAATGTAGATCTTATTTTCACATACCAAATATATGAATACCTTGGTCACCTTAAAACCTTAATGAAAACATGAATTTTTTCCAATCCTTATAAAAGAAGTAATGTGGTAAAATCCTTATATATCTCATGATTCTTATAACCAGATCACAATTGGAGAAATAACTCTTGAATCCAAATATACAATAACATTAATCAATTCAATTAATTATTAAACCATCAACCACACTTCATTATCTTATTCCTTAATACCTCCTTCCTTTCATTTGTATTTTGTAGTCTCTTCATCGTCAACATTATAACCATTACTTGTATAACCTTAATGATTCTAACAATTGACCAAAACCAAAAGCACAATGTGAGAAACACTAATCATAGTGATATAGTCATGAAGATTCATTTATAGTATTTAAAAATCATGAAATATTCTTATCAATATATGATTCTATAGGTTTAACCTAGGTTATCTATGGTATTACCAAATATATAGGATGATACCCTATACTTAGACTTATCCATAAAGTTAGTCACAAGGTTATATTATGTAATCTATATTTTCCTAAATCTAGTTCCAAAGGTTTCTATTAAACTTTATATGATACCAAATGTAAAGATCCTAACCCAGTAGCCTAGATTCATTGCCTTACTTTATTATATTAGAATAAGATACAATGAATCGCACCCCAAAGGATTGAATAGATTTTTATTTTTGAAAAATAGCTATATAATTATATCTTACATTATAATTGAAAACATAAAATATAAAATAGCTATTATTTTGAGAACACCATTATTACCATATCTAATACATATACATAAATCATAATATACTTCTTAGAATCATGGAAAAAAATAAAAGATAATAAAGGTGTGAGATCAAATACTCAATTAGGGTTAAGTAAAATAGAAGATATCATGAATCAATAAGTATATATGACACGGAATGGTAAATAACGTAAAACACATGTCAGAACTTGATCCAACGGGGCTCGATCCAGGACTCCCCAAGCCTACCTCCATAGGCCAGGGGCTAGCATCTAGTGCCGAGTAGGAATATCACACACATGGTAGGACTTAACCTATAATACCTGCACACACACACCCACATAATCCTCCATGAAACAGTGCATAAATATATAAATTGAAAATAAATTCATGCATAAATCTACCCCAAACCAAAGAACAATTGATGTAAAAAAGGGGAAATACAGTCCCACCAAAGGAAAACTATAAAAGCATCCAAACTACTTGGATGGAGGGGTCACTAACAAATGAACCCACAAGAAAGCTCCTCATCCAAGATCCGGTAAACACCCTGATCATTCTAGCTTACTAAGATCAGTCTGATCTGCGTCCTCTTAGGAATCCTCTGAAAAGCTTATGGTCTTCACAATACACATCACCTAAGGAAAAATCCCTTGCAGGTGTGAGTATAAAAATATTCAGTCGGCACCCAAAAAACCCAAAAGAAAAAGGGAGTAGCTGAAAGGAAATAGTATACTCAACCCTTATAGAGGTAAATCAAACAAGAGAGAAATACCATATTGAAACCATCCTCATCTAAACATGATTTGTCAGTTAATACCACCTGAAGTGTCATCCAAGATGTGACAACACTATAAGGACCCCCAAAAATTCACCCCGATATACTTATCTCAGACTCCAACTCTCGTGAGGTTCCAACCTCATAGCTAGTGACCGATTTTGACTCAAGGACATAAAGGAAACACACTCCTGGATCTCTATCATCCAATATGAAAGTCATTCGATAGATAAAATCCACTTTGTACAACTCTTCCATCCCTAATGGCGTATCTGAGAGATACCGCTCTATCAGGTACTGAAATTCCATCCCTGATGGCACCTATGAGAGATACCACTAGATAGAGTATCACAAGCCGATGGAACAACACCTCCATCCTAAAGGTAACACATATGAGAGAACATGCTTGTCAGATCTCTCCATAAAAAAGCCACATTGGAATCCAGAAGATCTAAAAAATAAGATAGGGGGTCTCACCCATCCCTTATGGGTGATGATACTAACTCTAATATAACTTGGAAAAGTTCTCATTTATTATAAAGGGGATCAATCCCAAGATCCATTAGGGGACAATACGAACCCATTCTGAAAAATAAAATACCACATCTCATTAGATAGAGGATTACTCATAGGATCATATAGGGGACACTACGAACCTAATCTGGTAAGCTATATTACTCAGTCAGAAATGGGATCACTCCCAGGATCCGGTGGGGGACACCACAACCCAATTTAACATCCTAGAGATCACATAACATCAATAGAGGATCGTTTCCCATGTAGTGTTGTACATGGAGATTCCAAAAACCCCATCAGGTATAACTCATGTAGTAGGGGATTGTATCACTGAAGATTCCAAAGACCCTACTAAAACCATCTATTCAGTATGGGAGCATATATTTGAAGATTCCACAACCCTACTAATACTTCCTGAAATGTAGGGGATTATACTCTCAATGATACCACAAAACCTATAGGATATCCTGTGAGATAGGGGACTGTTTCCTATGTAGTGTTGGTCACAAAGATACCAAGAACCCAATCCAAGGAAAATGATATGGTAGAGGATCCCACCCCAGCCTCTCTTTAGAGTGATGCAACAACTCTAAAAAAATGATAGAGGGTCCCACACCGGTCTATAGGGATTGATACTACAACTCTATCCAAGCTCATTTTATTGAGGGTATCCAAATCCCGTACTGAGGATGTAATACCACACACACCCTCGTAGGGCTAGAACAAGGAAACTCACTGAATCATTGATGGTCCAAACATTGATAACCCAAGAGACCCATAACATCGCCTCACCCCACATGTCCTAGGCCCAAACCATGACCACCATCGTGTTCTATGTGAAAAAATTATTATTATAGGCTACACATAGGACTAAATCTGATACCCAAAGAAGGTGATATGTTAGGTTGGAATTCCTCTAAGAGCAGACTACACGACGTGTGACCTCACCTGAACATCCGATAATGTCCTCTGAAAGCATGGCTTGGTTGGGAATGTGGAATTACATGGCATATACCTATGGTACATGGAATTCCCCACCTAAATAACTCCCTAACTATGAAATATTCCTATGTTCATGTTCGACACCCCAAGCCCATGTACTCTGGCCGTATACTCTCACATGACCATGTTTGTTTAGATGGATTCCCTGGACATTCCCTCAGGCCACATGCCATGGGGTCACTACATGGTGTGTAAACCTAGTACATAGTGTTTAGTTCCAAAAAATCATCTTCCCAGAATGAGAATAATAGACAACATTTTCCACTGCACTACACGCCATGTAGAGAGGAAATCCATTAGGAATTTCCATACAAGAAGTCTGAATCACCCCTGTTTTACCCAAAACACACAGATCGAACCCCAATGGGTCACTATCAAGTGTATAAGGTCTCTATAACCTTAAAATGATGTATAAAAAATGTTATTGAGACTTAAAACTCAAAACCATCTACCTCGAGGAGAAATGTCGAAGCTTCAAGGTTGAATCTGTGCTTGGGAGCCACTGTAGAATGATCCAAGAAAGATTACCACCATGATCACAGATCGACAGTTACTAGTTTCCTTGATTTGGTCCTTGGGACATACATTGATCCAAGGGGGGGAGAGGGTCTTCAGCTCCTCCTACCATTCACACTAAGGGGGAGGTAGTTAAGGGATATTTTTTTTTAATTTTATTAAAATAATTCGCTCTATTTAACAACCTACTGCCAAATCGCCTCCGAATTGGTGCTTGATGATGACAAAGATTATGTCACTCTTATAGAAAACACAACATTCTGAAGTCATCTGTGGTCTAAGATTTATGATCCAAGACTCCTCTCAAAAGTTATTACATGTTTCAAAATAAACTATGAATGTGTGATAAAATATATTTAATATATTTAATATCATCATACCAAGGCTCTCTGAGCATCAGAATCCTATGCCAACTCAATTCCTAGCTTCAGAAATATTCTTCTAAATATTAAAAATTCTTACAGAAAAAAATTTGAGTAACTAAATCCTCCATACTTTAAGGATTTTCCCCAAAATGTGAAAGCCTAATAATAAGGGAATTAATCTCATCTGTCAAATTGGACTCCCATTCCAGTGAGCTCACCAAGACAAGCACAAAGGACACCTATGGTTCTCATGATTCCTATAAGGATGCACTGAGGGGAACCAAAAGTTTCAACCACACCCAATGTACATATCAAACAGATCAAAATCATGTAAAAATTGGGCACATGTCTCCTTATCTACGACTACTAGGAAACACTAAGAACCAGGTCCATCCACGGTCACATAGTCTAGTGGTATAACCCCTAGATAACCATAGAAAAATAAAAAGAAATCCCAACACTAAATAAAAAATTCAAACAAACTCATCAAACAAACCTTGATGCTATCTTCTTTGGGTGGAACTGAGTCTCCCAAATAGTTTTGTATAACGTCTCAAGAACACTTATTATTGGGGGAAAGAATTCATAATTCTTGTGAGTCCGAATCCTCATCAAGATGAGCCACACCCTCATCAAGTATCTCACATAAAAAACTAACACCAAACTGATGAGGGTAAAAAAGAAAAAATTGGGTTTCCAAAGTTTACACTATAGGTTTTACAAGTCCATCCATGAAAACCACAAACACACAACCCAACCCCAAACACACAAGTTAGAGGAACTCGTCCACCACACCTCAACACTATACACTTTGGGAATAACTGAATCACCTTTAGAATTTTACTTGAATAAAAAAACACATCTTGGTGGTGGAATGATCAGTATTTATCATGAATTTAAATCTATAATGGACAACATTAATATAGGGTTATATCAATGTATCATGTCACCCTATGCAATAATCATGCAAAAAGTGGAAAGAAAAGAGTAACTCATAAAAATTTCTATCAATACTACTGCAAAAAGTATAAAGGACATAGATAATACCTCTATCCTCCCTTGGATAATCTGGGTTAAAGGCCTCTGTAGCCTAAAGCTATCTTATCCCCCATCCTCCAGCTCCCTAATCCTAGCATGGACCATCTAGGGGTGGTGGTGGAAACTCATCTTATCTGCCACCTCCTGTTACTCCACCCGTTCCTCCACCATTTACACCATTATGTAGAACTCCATGTTATAAATGCTACATTTTCCAAGGAATCCTGTCGATCAGATCTCTCTCAGCAACATGAAGGGTAAGAAAATCTCAAGCTAGATGTCCCTAAACATTATAAGCATAATAGTGCATATCCTAAAGCTGACCAAAACCAACCTCGAATACATAAAACTCATACTCTCTGCCTTGGGATTTCTTCCTCAAGTGTCTCAGATGCATGGTTACCTGATCCTGTCATCTATTACCATCTGCTGAACCAGATGCTATGGTCTCTAATTTCATGTTCCTAGAACTAATGGTCAGATTATACTCATCCAGAAATATCACTACCACCAAGGCCTACTCAATCACTCTATCATAGGTGGGAATGAACAATGGAACCACTGATTCCATGATATACTAATGAAATCCTTGCTAAAATGACCATTCTATAAAAACAGATCTCAAAACATATTAAGGGAGTAACACTACATGTCTTAAAACCTCACCAATAACACATCTACGATCATGTTATCCTGCCAAAGATGAAGAATCTCTTGAATATGCACTGACATCAACGTGGCCAGATAGAAATTATCCCTTAAGATCCACTCAAACTCTGCCTAGGTTAGCATCGCCTCATCATGGGTCTATGTCATTAGGCTCCACCATCACGTAACCAAACCCATTAGATTTCTCGCATCAAGGACCACCATCTGGTTCAGAGGTGTCCCTACAAGGTAGAAAACACAGGTCACTTCCTTGAGCCAATCATCAGCTTCATGGTGGTATTAATGACCCTGATAACTCAAAGGTTGCTTCCTTTGGAACTCATTTAGTGCACTCATTCTTCACATATCCTCAGCTTGCATTGCTGGAACACACTATTACTCAATGGGTGGTGGCTCAACGGAAGGACCACTCAGAGGTCCACCCCATGATCCAGTGCCCTATACTAAAGCCTCACTATGGGGTGGATCATCAGTACAAACCTACTATGAAACCATGTATATTTTTTATTACAGAGGCATCCTAAAATACAATGAAGACACCCCATGGTCAACGAGTATATCTAGGGATCTAAATCAAAAGGATAAAAAAAATACAAAACCCATTCCTATTTAATGAATGTACCATTATTTCCTTGCGACTAGTTTCCTAATGTACCAAGTTGAAAATCATGTTATCATAATATAAGTGAATGGATACTTTGTCCATTGCACCAACACTAGAGTCCTTGGCCATAAATCCAAACATGAAACACTAAAATGCAATCAGTATTCAACCCAAACCAAGCTCACAGCTTGGCCAAAAATGCTTCTATCCCGAAGGTGGAACCTCCTCTAATGCCACTCTGTCATGACCTGACCCAACGAGGCTTGAGCCATGACTACCCATTCCCACTTCCATAGGCTAGTAGACATCATCTAACACTAAATAGGTATATCACACAAATGGGAGGACTTAGTCTATCATATCTACACACACACACACACAAACCTCCACACAACAGTTCAGGGATATATAAACTGAAAATAAATGCATTTAAACATCTATCAAAAAATAGTATACAAAAGAGGTTAAAAAGGGAAAATACAAGCCCACAAAAAGAAAAATTTTAAATCATCCAACCTGCTCATATGGAGGGGAGCGATGTCAAATACACCCATTAAAAGCTCCTAATCCAAGTTCTGGTAAACACCCTGGTCAGTCTAGCTCACTAAGCTCTGCCTGCTCTGGGTCCTCTTGGGAAAATGTTGAAAAGCATGTGGTCTACACAAGAAACATAATGTATAATACAAGAATTTTCATGAGTTAGTATAACAATAATTAGTATACATACAAAAACACAAAATAAAAATAGAGAATCTAAAATGAAATAGTATGCTCGACACAGGAAGAGGAAACCCAGACAAGAGAGAAAACATATCTTGAATCCATCCTCAACTAAACAAAATAATTAAAATCATACCACCTGGTGTGTCATCCATGTTGTGACAACACCACAAGGACTCCCAGAAATACATCATGATATACTTGTATCGGAATCCAAGTGTAACATCCCAGATAATTATAGAATAAGAAATTTTTATATCTATTAATATATATGTATACGATATCAATTTTATGTGAAAGGGGATGGTTTATCTGATAGTATACCTAAAAAACAACAGAAGATTTCTCTGAAATCTTACGTTGCACACAAGACTGAGTTCTACCGAACAATAATACATTATTTATATTATTATTTTAAATGGTAGTTAATGCCTAGCTATTTTATTGGAGGGAATGAAAATAACATACTATATTATGTTTAAACATGGTTGTTAAATGTTTTTACATTTATACAATAAATTTTAGAGGCTTAAAATGAGAATAAATCTAATTTAATCATAAAATACACTAATATTTTTAAAAGGTAGTTTTACTGCCTTTTGAGGGTGAACTATTCTTAAATCTAATTTTTGTCACTTTTATATGTTATATTTGAAAAAATAAACTTCTTATTTGGAATAGGGAAATCAAAATTTACTTTTGTTGAACTTTTGGTATTTTTCTAATAAAATTCATATTTTAATGAATAGTGAAAAATATGGCATTTTAATTCAGAACCGCCTTTTCATCTAATTTATTTTTATTGTTATATTATCATTTGAATTGGTTTTAAAGTATATTTAGATTATTATTTTATCATTTAATCCAATTTTAGTCATTAAAAGTAATGTCATAGTGGAATTTTATATAAACACATGTTAATCTTTTGATGGTTTTTACTTTTTAAAACCCCTTTTCTCATTCGGATGACGAGAATAATTTTAAATTTAATTTTTACACTTATATGAATTGAATTTTTAAAATCTAAGATACATGGTTGTAATTAATAAGAAAATTTTTGTTTAATAGGATCAAAATAATATTTGATGAATAGTAACTTTAGTATTTTATTTACCACAGTTAAAGGTTAAATCAATTAAATAAGTGTAAAAATAATATTATAATAATATAAAACAACCCTAAAACTTGTCATAATATTATTGGATGAGTTATGGACGACAATGAAAACCCTTGAGATGAAAATTTGGCCTTTGGGAGCCACTTGGGCGTGATAATTGCATTTATAATATTTAATTTAAAGTAAAGGAAAATATATCATAAACATGACTCTTATTACTATTTTTTTAATATGGGGTTATATAATTGAAATATTAGACTATAAATTTTAATTATAAAGGTAAAAATATTTCCTGCATCATTGTATTTTATTCATATTTTTTAGACATCAGATAATTAAATTTAATTATGAAATAATGATGATGTAGTGATTTATTTATTAAAGAAAGAATCAGATAAATGATATATATAAAATTAAAATAAATGTAATCTGAACTATTTTATGACATACATGAATTTTATGGATGAATATAACAAGTTATTATTGAGTTAATGTAGTTTTTTTAAGGAATTAAGATTTTATGCCTGAATGGCCCGAAGGCCTTCTTTTTAATTTTATTATGGATAATTCCCCTTTTAAGGGTTGAAGGGGAACCCGTACATGACCCGTAGGCCCAAGGACCAAGGTCAGACATGACCTGAAATACATGAAACAAAGGCCTATAGGCATACCATTCCCAATACATGACCTGTAGGCCTAACCCACTAAAACATCCCCTCCCCATCTTTTGCATCATTGATCGCCTAGCTACCCACCTTGCATTGCTGATCAGCTAGCATTGCCCCATAAAAAGCTGCACGATGCCTGGTCCCAATGGAGGTTTCAATACCCTCTCATTCTTCAAATATCTACCCAAAACCCTTCTTTACCCAAATTATTGATACCTTATTTTAGGCATAAGAACCTCCTTGTAGGTGTTAAGGTGTTCCTAAAATGTGATCAACTGAAGAAGAGGTATCATTTTATTTAAGTATTGCTATTTTATTTATTATTCCACTTCATTTAAATATACTCAAACCATGTTGAAATAATAAATAATGTATTCTAAATATATTGATATGTCATTATTTTAATATCATCACCAAAATCCATCTCCAATTCTATTAAATCATAAATAAATTAATCATTCGTGTGTACGTGTGAACTATCACCTCCACAAACCGATATAATTATTTTTCCATAGCCATCTATCATGACTAGTTATAATAATGTAATTAATGATAATATTTGATATTTATGACATATTAATTATTACAATATATAATACATCAATTAAATTCAAACTTCCATTCACAATAAATGAAAACATCGTTCGTGCGCACATGTAAACTATCACCTCCATGAAGCAATGTGGCTCGTTTTTAACTTTTCTATATCACTTGAAGGATATATATAAGTACATTTAAAAGATTAATATGATATTAATGATGTTATTATCATTATATAAAGATAAAATAATACTGACCTTCTTTCCATAATGATCAATGAAAAATGGAAAACGATACCCATGCGTACGTACAACTTACCATCTTGATGATTATAACGTTGCTCATTTTTCATAACCATACTTCATGGTTATATTTAAGGGTATAATTTATGTATAAAAATTATAATAATTTCATGAATATTATTTTGGAGATTTTGGATTTAATACCACTTGTACTAGTGACATCAAACCATGTTCATTTTCGACTCAAGTACCAAATATTGAAAAAATGTTTGATATGAACTTAAAGAGTTATGTAATTTTTATAACATGGTAATAAGTGATATAAAAGATATAATAAACTTTAAAAGGTTCTCAAGAAATTATAAATTAAACTAAGTTTATTATTTAGGAAGAAAAAGGAACATACATGAAGAATCAAACTTAAGGTATGAGACTTTGTCTCAATCTCCTTTCATTTATGCATATTTTAATGTTATACAAAACCTTATTTTATATGGTATATAATTATCCCCTTTGAATTTTAATTTAATTAAAAGGTTTTATAAATGAATATTTTTCTATGAATCATTTTATTAAATGACAAAAGGAATGTTTTTTAACGTATACGGCGACAACGACTTCTCCCATGTTATTTGATATTTATCTTCCTCTATAAGCTTTATTGTTTTTAAAAGAAAAAGAAATACCTTATTACTTTTTTTTGGTATTTTTGTATTAAAAATGGTTTTATTAATGTTTTTATTGTACCAATATATTGTAATTATTCCTTCTGATTGCAAATTTTATGATTGAAATGTTGATAATTTTAATCTTTTATGTGGTATGATTATATAATGGTACTTGGACATTTAATGGGAAGTTACGTGATAAACCAAACATGGGTGCTTATGTGATAAACCAAAGATGGGTGGTTCTATGATTAACCAAGGATGGGTGATTACATTACAGCCTCCAATACATTGGGTATGAAAGTCGGATGTATGGCTATTCCATTTAGTGATATGTGTGGAATTCGACCGTATGGTCATTACATTTATGTATGATTATGTCCCAAGTTACCATTATATGTTATATGTGATTTATATAGATTTTATGGTAATATTTTAGTTACAAATTGGGTAAGAAATGATATTCTATTTAGTAAAGAGTATTTACTACATCATAAATCGGAAAAGTATTACATTATGATAAAGTATTCATTGTTTACATGTTTTCTCACGGCTAATAGTTTTCCTTCTTTGTGTATACCTTACTATTATTTTTCTACTCATCCCATGTTTGAAAGGGTTTTCACAATATTTAATGGTGAATAGAGTCAAGGATGGGATCAAGGAAAAGTTATGATGTTTAAACATGAAATGAAACCATGTTTATTTATAAATGTTTTTGTTTTATGAAAAAAATGGATACTGAGTAGAAGTTTTTACTTTGTTATATTTAATTTTTTATGTAATAGTTATGGCCTAATTCTTTAAAACTATAAACTTGAAAAGATTCTCGATGTGAATAAAAGTAAAATTATTGACTTAACTAATGTTTTAATTAATGTTTAAGGTTAGGGCCATATACCACGTCTCATGAAGTTACAAACATATTGATAGTGACATGTTTCATCTTGAGGCCCTAAATTCAACACATTCCTAGGAGCAGACACTCTATGAGATCATTTATCCCATATGACACTCATATAAGAGATACACTCCACCTAGTACAACTCTACCATCCCTGATGGATCATCCGAGAGATACCACTCTATCCAGTACTAAATGGAAATCCTTGATGGAAACTCTGAGATATACCATTAAATTTTGAATCAAATTCTGATGGCACAACACCTCCATCATAAAGGGAATGCATCTGATAGAAACTAATCATCAGATCTCTCCATGATGAACTCACGCTGGAATCCCGTGTATCTCAAAACTCAGATATGGGGTCTTAACCATCCCTAATGGGGGAGAATACTAACCCTACTAGAACAAAAAAAGGTCTAATAACTTAGAAAGGGGATCACTCCCAATATCCATTGGAGACACTATGAACCCAGTCCAGAAAACAGAAGATGACATCTCCTTAGATAGGGTATCACTCCTAGGATCCTCTAGTAGAAACTAAAAACCCAATCTTGTAACTAAGATATCTCACTCTGAAAGGTGATCACACTATGGATCCTATTGGGGACCCCACAACCCAATATAACGTCCTAGAGATCACATAACTCTGATAAAGGATTGTCTCTTATGTAGTGCTGGACACAATGATTCTGAAAATCCCATCTGGTATAAATCGTGAAGTAGGGGATCATATCACCAATGATTCCACAAACCCTACATAAATAATCTACTGAGTAGGGGATCATATATTTGACGATTACACAACCCTACTGATACTTTCCATTACCTAGGGAATAATACTCCGAATGATACCACAAACCCCATAGAGCTATCCAGTACCGGAAAAGTACCCTATACCCAAAGTTTGTAACCATGTGTATAGACTATAAAATCAGGGGTATAGGCTATACCCAGAGTTTGGAGAATTGTGGGAGCTTAATAATTTGCTATATCTATGAGTTATAGACGTGGTCTGAAAATTATACACCCATAGTTATGAACCATGGGAAAATGTGTATGGAAACAATATCAATAACCCTATTCCCATGGTTCTAAAATCATGGGTATAAGATTCAAAAAAACATGTACCATCAAATTCAATCCCTGGACTGCCTTTATATAATCGATGCACCTAACCATTGCACAAATTATGCTTATTGGTATAAAAATATATATTTACTTATATATGTTTTTCTAAACCATAGCTATTTGTGGAAAACCATAGAAATATGTTTTCCCATATAAAATATTTTTTCCCCACAAATGTTTTTTATCATGATTGCATGGGAAAGATATACCCATGGTTTACCAAAATTGTTGGTAATGTTCATCCCTATACCCATGTTTTTTTGGAGAACCATGGGTATTGGTTTTGAACCAAACCCTATACCCATATCTTTGAAAAAATGTGGGTATGGGTCTCAAAACCATACCATGTACCCATAGTTTTAGCAAAACCCTGGGTATGGGTCTGAACTAAACCCTATAACAATGGTTTCTAGAAAACCGTGGGTATAACCCTATTTTCTAGTAGTGATCCTATGACATAGGGGATTTATACTCATGTAATTTTGGTCACAATGATTCTAAGAACCTGATATAAGGAAAATGGAATGAAATATGATCCTTCCCCAGCCTCTCTCTATAGGGATGCAAAAAATCTAATAAAATGATAGAGGATCTCATCCCAGCCTCTCTAGAGTGATACAAAAACTCTATAAAAGATCATCCCATTGAGGGGTTATAATAATATATTGCAGACATAATTCCACACATAACATCATAGGTATAGACCAAGGGAACTCACTCAACCACTACTGGTCCCAACATCATTAGCCCAAGTGTCCCACAACATTGCCTCACCCTGCATCTCCTAGGCCCGAACTGTGTCCACCATCGTGTTATATGTGAAAAAACAATCAGTATAGGCTACTCAAATGTTTGAATCTAATCCTTTAAGAAGGAGATATATTGGGAAGAAACTCCTCTAAAAGGATACTACATGCTGTGTAAGGGGTCTACACGACGTGTGACCCCACTTGAACACGTGGTCATGTCCTCTAAAAGTAAGACATGGATAGGCATGTGGGATTTCATACTGTGTATCTGTGTTACATGGAATGTCCTACCTAAATGGATCTATGGAAATTCCATCTACTCATTCCATTTTTCGACACCTCGTGCTCGTGTACTCTGGTTGTGTACTCTCACACGGCCGTGTATGTTCACACAACTTGCCTGACCATTCCATTAGGACACGTGACATGAGGCCACTACACATTATATAACCCTAGTACATGAACTTTAGTTCCTAAAACTAATCTTCCCCAAATGGGAAGAACACACGAGATGCTACACATCACTATACACCATGTAGATGGGAAATCCATTAGGAATTTTCATATGAGTAGCCCAAATCACCCCCATTTTCCAAAAATCACATAGATCGACCCTCAAGGGGTCCATATAATAAATCTAAGGGATCTAAAACCTTAAAATGATGCATAAAAATGGTTACCAAGACTTGAAAATCAATACAACCTAACTTAATGCGAAAGGACAAAGCTTAGAGGTGGAATTTGTGATCATGAGACACTGTAGCATGATCCAGGAGCAATTTCCATCAAGATCAGATATTGGTGGTTCCTATTTTCCTAGATTTGGTCCTCATGTCATAATATCTCCAAAGGGAGGATAAAGGATTTTGATCCTTCTTTATTTCACAAAAATGGGTAGGGATGTAAGGGATATTATTTTAATTTTATTAAAACAATATCATCTATTTAACACCCCACTACCAACTCGCCTCCGACCCAACACCTGACGATGCCAAAGTTTATATCATACATAGGTAAAAATATGACATTCTGAACTCAACAGTGGTCTTAGAATTCCAATATGAGACTCTTCTTAGAATTTATTCCACATTTGAAAGGAAACTATGCATGTGTGATAAAATATATTTAATTTTTTTAATATCACCGCACCAAGGATCTCTAGGCCTCGAAATCACATGCTAACTCAACACCTAGATTTTGAGATATATTTAAAAATATTCTAAATTACTATAGGTAAAAACCCAAGTCACTAGAAAACATTAAATTTAATCAATAACTTGATCATAATATAACTATAATAAATGTTGGTAAAATAATTACATATAATTAATCACATAAGCTATTAAACTTAACCATAGATATTCTAATAATAGAATAATCACATGGAAATCAATAATAATCTCATAATGGTGTAATTCATATGTGTGTATATATGAAATATACTATCGAGGCTTTGTCCCAATAATATTATATTATCAAATATTCGTTCCATGTATCTAACACCATCATGTATCCACATCCAGAATCTAACAAATGGATAAGTCCTTGGCCAAAACCCAATCTACGTTGTCTCATGAGACTTATCGATGTATTGAGGGGCTATAGAAAGCCATACCCATCACTTAATAATTAAAATAATTTCATCTATGACCACATCATATTTTTATTATAAAGAAAAGATAACAAAAAGAGACCACCAACCACAGAAACTTGCCTAAGGAGGCCAAAAAAAAATGAAGTCCAAGGGCATCCCCTCTAACCAAATCCACCCCTGTGGGTTTCAAGGTGGGCACATTATGGAGGTAAATAAGGTCAGAACCGAGGATATCAAGAGACGCAAGATAATTCACAACTTGGTTCCCCTCTTTCCCGAAGTGAAGCACTTTGGTGGTGTTGTTGATGGAACCTCTATACTTTCTAATAATATAGGTAATCGACCAAGGGAGGGGGGGAAGGCCATTCAAGAGATGAAAAATGTATATTTATATTGAAACTTTTATACAAAATGTAAATAACTTTCCCCATTAAGTAAAAATACTTGAAAAACATTTGAATAAATATGGTAAATGGTATCATAAGAAATCAACCTCAATGAACCATATGATCAATAAAGGATGTTTACATAGCTGAAAATACAATAAATGTGGTCTTTGAAAAATTATTTACAAAAATACCCCTTTTCACTTTGAAAATCACTTATGATTAATACACCACGTGTTTAAAAGAGAAAATATTTTAATTGAAAATAACTATACAAACTTTTAAAGGACTATTTTAAACCAATAAGTAGATATGATGGTAGGAAAATCCTCTAATGGCATATAAGTAAAATTACATTCCTTCCATATTTTTTTCAGAATAGTCTCAAATAATATTGTTTAGAAAATGAAAAAATAGACCTTTCAATTTTTCTTGTAAAGAGTAAAACCAAAATAAAAAAATTCATTTATGAAATCATAGGAGAAAATTAAAAAAAAATTATTTTTTTGAAAACATGGATATGGAAGAGAAATATTTCTTAGTGGAGACTTAAACATAAAAAATATTGAATAATGATTTGATTGTGAAATAAACCCATACCACTTTGTAATCAATTGAATAATATTCCCAATGAAATAAATAAATTAAAATAAAATAATATATACCATGAATAAGAAGATTTTTAGGATTTAATATATCAAAAGGGGTAGCATTTAAACCACACAAAAGAAATAAGTGTCGAATATGACATATGTCTCACAAAAGTAAAGGCAAGATAAAGAACCATTACCTTGTGCTTTTCTTTAGATGAAAATGATTTAACATCCAATATAATTGTTTAAATAATTTTATTAACTTATAAAAGAATCATATTATTATTTAAGATATCATACAGGATCCTATTATAACATCTTATCACTAATTTATTAACAATATTTCGTTATAACCCTTGTTTTGGGCATTTTCTAAATTATTTTTCTATTCATGTTTTATCCTATAAGTATGGGTTCTTGTGAATAGGATATATTTACATCATTATAAAATTATATTAAGGTCATATATATCATATTTATTCATTATATACATTCTTATAATCATTCTTTAATGGTGAACATGGAAAATAAATTACATCGCGTCGTGGAGATAGTTGGTTGTACGTACGCACAAGCGACAATATCATTACATTAACGGTGAAAGGGTAAGGAAGTGTATGGTAAATTAATTTTTCCAAAATCAATATAATGTAATATTTATTATATATTTCCATTATTTCCATCATTATACACATCCAATTAAATTGGTGATATAAAATAGATTACACCACAACGTGGAGATGGTAAGATGTACGTACATGTGCATGGTGACTTCATTTTTCATAAGATGAATAAAAGGTAGAATATAGTTGTAACATGATCTTAATAAAATCTTAAAACATATATGATACTATATTTATTACTTTATATAGTAAAAAACACATGAATATGATGTTAAATAATAAATTAACATGAAAGAGTCGATAAAGACGATTACCTCTTCTTTGACGAGATTATCTCAATCTATTCTTAAGGGATCTAGGTTTGATATTTTAAAAGGACTAGAACCTTTATATCATAACTAATTATGTTTATAAGATAAATGTGAAGAGTTTTTTCAATAAATATAGCTCAAAGTGGTGTAAATATGTAAGGGAGGAGGCACCATTTTAAAATTGAGGTGGGAGACACTTTAGGAAACTCTCAAAATATTAAATTAATATAAATTAATTTTCAATTTAAAATAGATCTTAAATGATTTATTTCAAATATAAAAAAAATTATGGGTAGAAATAATCACAACCAATAATTTTTAGACAAGTTTAGGTCAGATTATTACCCTTATCTTTTATTTTTAACCCTTATTTACCCCCTTTAACTCTCAATGATACAAATTATATTTTACACATTAAGGGTCAATATAGTTACTATAAACTAATAAAACAATCCAAAAAGTGACCGTGGATGACATTTTATGCCTTACACTAATTATTTGACCTAATTTTAGATTTTTAAAAAAATTTATATCATTTTATAAAATATTACTTATTTTAAAATATCATTATCGTCAAATTTTATACAATTGATTGTATTGAATTTAAAAAAAATATTAGTACACTTGATAAATTTAAAAAATTAGTTAATGCTTTTATAATATGTTAAGTTCATCGATAAAATGAATCTATGACATTAATTATGTAAAATTATATTTATTTTAATATTTTTACTATCATTTATTTGATATTTCCATTAATTAAACAATTGTTGCATCATCCTTATGTAAGTCTTTAAGGTAATTATTTATTTCCTAAAAATTAAAAATAAATTACCATGATAAAGGTAATGTTGTTTATTTAAAATGACGATTTACAGTGTAATATAACTTCAAGATAACACCATATAATTTTTTTTCTATTTATTAAAATCATATAGGTGAAAACTTTGAATTTTATTTAAATAAAATATTATAAGGTTCGTAGTCACATCCAAATGGAAAAAATGGTGATATATCCGAAACTTAAATTCTTATTGAAAAAACTAAATAATCCAATAAAATTGGGGAAACTTTTATGTTCAATTTATAGTATTTATAATGCAACAAACCGTTTTTTTAGTGGATAAAATGTGAAGGTTTTTTAACTTTTTCTTTTATCAGCAGACCGGTTTTAAAACCGAGCTTCGGAACGAGGTCCTGAGTTCTGGAGCCGTTTTAAGCGGTGATATCAGACTGCACGCGGTAGGTTTAACCATGCGAGTCAGCCATGCGGGGTACCCCGGGTATCCGGTAGTAGGCGCGCGGGCTGCACACGGTTTTTTAGGCGGTGCTTGTAAAACCGTGCGGGTTGGGTGTGTTTTAGTTTTTGTTTAAAATTAAAATAAAAGAAAATAAATAAATTAAAATTAAAACCTATCTAACTCTCCCTCACCCTCACTTGGCAGAACCCCAACGCGACGCACCCCCCTCCCTTCTCTCCCGCGAGCCGCGTGCGACCCCCCCTCCACGACGCCGCCTCCTTCCCTCATCTTCTCCCGGTTTTTGGCGATTTCATCCTCCAAATCTCCATAGTGAGTCCTTCTCTCCCTTCTCCTCTCTGTTTCCGGTTTCATTTCGACCTAATCGGCGCCCGGTGAGGTGCGGCCGAACCCTAGGGCTTATAGGTGATCCGGTTTTTCGGTTTCTTCTTATTTTAGGTCGGTGCGAAGGTTATCTTGGGGTCCCTTGAGGTGCGTTCTGGAAACCGCCGCCAAAGGCGAAGCGGTTCGGGTAGTTTCGTACCATCGGTATGGTTTCAGGGTAAGTATTTCACCTCTTGCCTTGTTTCGTACTTTTTAAATTTGGGGCTTTTGATGTTTATGAGTCGCTGGTTTGTTGTTGGCAGTGCGTTGAGCTTCGCGGTGTGGTTCGCCTTCATTTTGGTCTGTCGCAAGCACCCGAGGTAACGGTTTATTTTTTTCTGGTTGGTTTTGCCTTGCCTAAATTGGTTTATCTTTGTGTCTTAAGGTTCGTAGTGGTTGTCTTATAGTGCGTTGGAGGTTTCGGTATGGTTTCGGGTTGCCGGAGCTTAGGCGACTCACCTGCGCAGGCATAGGTACGTATTTATATGTACGTGGGTTCCCCCGGCGTGCGTATATTTTTCCATGGCAGAAAATATACACGTACGGGGCTAGTTGTCCCCATTACATATATAAAAAGTGCCTGTGCAGGTGAGCGGAGACAGGTGTATGTGTGTAAGCATATGTGTAAGGATCCTCTTGCACATGCTCATGGACATGAGGAGCGTGTGCATAGAGGCTAGGTGTCCTTATATGTATGTGAAATCACATATTCCTCGTGGGGGAGCATCTGCGACAACTTTAGTTAAAAAGCGCCAAGAGCTGGAGTGGACGGATGGATCCACCTGGAGGTAGGGTCCCTCTCCTTGCCCTTTAAATATAAGTAAAGTAATAGTGAGTTTAATATTGCACTTAGCATTTTAATTATGCAAGTTTAGTTCCAATTAAATGCTTCTGTGCAAATCGTGTGAATTGCAGGAATAAGATAAAAGAGGTTATTTGGTCACTAAACTAACGATTTAATAATAAAACCCCTCTTTCGAGGTGTGCTGCCTTCAATCTAAAAATGTAGCAATAGAATTTCATGATTGCCTTCCTTATTGTTTGGCTTCTTAACTTTGTTAAGTGTTGAATGAGTTTTAAAGTAAATGTTAAATATCACTAAATGAATTTTTTGATAAAGTAATGACATGTTTTCTAATAAAACTCCTCCAATAAAGGTGAGCTGCCTTCAAAATAAACGTGTAGTAGTAGATTTCCTTTTTTGTGATTGCTTGCTTAAAAGTCTTATGACTCTTTATGCTTGACATTATACTTGAAAAATGACATGCTTGTACTTGTACCTTACTGGTTACCTCAAATGACGTTGCTTCTTGAGAAATAATAAACGAGCCATGACACATCCTAAGTTCATGGCTTAACATGTAATTAGAACTTTTAGGGTAGGGTGTTTACCCTCTTCCCTTTACTTTGGCGCTTATGTCATGCCACGTCTTGTGTCGCTTGTCATAACCTTCTAGCGATGCCTCTTTATTTATTATTGAAATTCTTGGGTGGTTCACTCATGCCCATTGTGGCCTTCGTTTATGGTAAAGCCCACCCTAGGTACTCGCCTTGCCTCTTGGACACCCCTTTGGGTGTGCCCCACCTAAATGCCCCTTTTTCCTTGTTATTTAAGTTATAAATTTAATGTAATAGTTTGAATTGAATGTGTTGCTTGAGCAAGTTTGTTAGCTTGTACCATTTAATGTCATTAATCACCTAACATAGAGGCATGTTGATGCCATACGCTTTTGTTTACCTTCTATTGCTCGCGCAAGTTCCAGAATGTTGAACAAGGATAATTAATTTTGATAATTGATTATAAAAAGTTGAGATCTGATTTGGATAACTAAATGTGAAGAATTAATCATGAAATGAGAATTGTGTCGACTGATTAATTAATTGATAAATGGTAATAAATAAATGGGATTCTGGGTCCTAGACATGGCGTTCTAGACCAATTTAAATGTTGGGATTTGGACATGGCGTTCCTTCCCAATGGTTCCCCAAGCTTTTGATATAAGGTGTTAGACATGGCGATCTACACCAAATGTGATACGGGGTGTTAGACATGGCGATCTACACCGAATGATTATCGAGGTGTTAGACATGGCGATCTACACCAAATGTGATTCGAGGTGTTAGACATGGCGATCTACACCAAATGTGATACGGGGTGTTAGACATGGAGATCTACACCGAACGAATGATAATAATGATTTATGAAAAGAATGAGAGATGTGGGTAAAACCCGAGTGAATTGTGATCAAATAAAGAAAGGTAAGAATGAGTGGATTTCCAATCTGAGTGGAAATGATAAGTGAATAAATAGAGTAAGTAGGCAAAATGATAAAAAGTATTTTTATGCTTGAACCAAATTTACTTGTGTTGTTTTAAACAGGTTCTTATCCCGGCTATGGTCCGAAGCAGGTATTGCCGTCAGGTGTCCTTTTTGGAACGTGGATGGGCGTTTATTGTTTGTATTGTGTCATTATTGTTCGAAAATACCAGCACTTTGTTTAATTATATTTCATGGTCTAGAGTGGGCTAGACCCCGGTGGTTCTGGCCTACTGAGATATATATCTCACACCCTACTCAGGCCGCCATTGCACAGGGGTACCCGAGTAGATTCCATTTGGTTGCAGGACCCTGTTGTTGCTGTTTCTTGTACTTGGAGTTAGGAGCAAAGGACCGAGTTGGGGCTCAGGATGCTCATGGAGATCGCCCTCGGGGCTTGAGACTTTTGTTCATTTACTTCTGCATTGATGTGTAAGTATGTCGCGCGATTTAATGCTTCCATTGTATCATTAGCATGTCATGCATGCATCTCTTATATAAACTGTCGTTCGCCACTTTTATTCAAACCTTATAAATGAAAAATGTTTTCCACTGCTTTCTTATTAATATTTACACTACTTAAGTTGATGTATTTTTGGTCCCTTTTCTCCAGTTTGATAAGAGGGTATAGTCTCCCCCCTGACTTACCTTACACCCTCACCACTAGTCGGAAACCTCTGGCGTAAGGAGAGACGCGCTTGAGGCCATGTCGCGGGCCGGCTCAGGTGACCCAGATTTCCGGTTTAGGGTCGACCTGGGTTGGTTCATGACATACAATATTATGTTTACCCATAATTACCTAATTTACCCTTAACCATGATAATAATAATGCACATGAGCCTTATCCTGGTTGGTCAGGACTCCGTATGTGCATCCAAGCGACTAGGGATCAAATCCAGGCAGAGGAAAAATTTCTGGGGTACTGTAGGAGTACTGTAGAGGGCACTGTAGTGGGAACTGTGCAGTACTATAGTAGGTACTATAACGAGAACTGTAGCCGGCACTGTTTGGCACTGTTGTATCTAGGAATATGCCCTATTTTGGGCCTTCGGGCCACCGATTTGGTCCCTGAGTCCTGTAAGGCCTTCGGGCCACCCATGCCTTCTGGTCAGTAAGGCCTTTGGTCCACATCAAGGCCTTCGGGCCACCTTAAGTGCGGTTGCAAACCAGACAACCTACAAGGAACAAGCTCTACAAGGAGGATGACCAAGGAGCTTTCACCACAGCAGAAGCTAAATGGATTGCAAGAATGAGAGGGTATGACAACTGCCATCGGGACAAGCCTGTGCATGCATGAGAATGTCTAGCTGAATAGCCATGCGAAGGTGGAGAGCTCATTTCACAATGAAGATGCTGGGGAGGAGCAGTTCTGAGTAGTTAGTTTGGGTTGTATTTAATGTTTGAAGCATATGAGCAATGAATTTCTCTAAGGCCTACAGGCCATTTAATACTTATGCCTACGGGCCTTGTAAGGGTTCCACTTCACCCCTTGAAAGGTGGATTATCAAAAATCAATAAAAAATAAAGGCCTTCGGGCCATTGGAGGAGGATAATAATAATTACTAAGTTTACTATTCATATTGAAAAAAAATAAATGGGACTTTTTTATTATATTTTAAACATATTATTAAAAACATGTAATAAATTTGAAAAAAATAAACTTATAGAAGTTTCAGTAATTAATTTAAAATTATTACCACAAATGGGACGAAACAACAGGGTTTTAAAGTAAAAATGTTCAAAATTTTGAAATGTTTTTATATCCAATTTCAACATAAAATTTATTATAATGAGATAAAATGGATAAAATGATATAAAATTTATCTAATTATACTTTAAAATCAATCAAAAATATAATCTAATACTATAAAATATATAGAAAAAAAATTTCAATTAAAATCTAGTATTTTTCACTATTCATTAAAAATAAAACTTATCAGGAAAATACCAAGAATTAAAACAAAGTGAATTTTGATATTCCAATTTCAAATAAGAAGTTTTTCTTTGTAAAATAGGGTTAATAAAAGGGTAAAAAATTTGTTTTAAAACATGTCTTCCATTAAAATGCAGTAAAAATGCTTTTAGAAAAATACAACTTTTTAAGCATAAAATTGAATTTTTTATCATATTATTCCTACCAATATTATTGGATTAATGTAATTTTTTTTGAATATATACTATTTAAATTATATAATTTGGTTAATACTATTCATTCCCACTAATTTAATGTCTATTTTAAAATAGTATTTCATTGTTCGTTTAAGATGGGTGTTGCGTGCAATGTAAAATATTGAAGATATTAAATTTAAAAAGAGATATAACATAAAATATTGGGATGTTACATATTTTCTAGATGGTTTTTTCATGTCAATTTACCACATGGATAAGCGTTATCAAAATATCATGTAATCCTACGAAGGTAAAAATCAGTATAGGAAACAATGTATTATGTCAAAAACATCATTATTGTATATATGAATCACTTATTTAATTAAAAATATGTAAATTTTGTTTTTTATGTCATTAAAAATTTATAACTATGTTCCTAATAACAGATATAAAATACCATCAGAGAATGAAAAATAATGTACCAGGTGTGTGAATCATACTACCTGGTGAATCAATTAATACTACTTGTTATAATAAATAGAGGATAACAATTGATATATATGATCTTATTTTCATCTCATAGATTCTCCAATACCCGATGATGCTAATTATATTTTGAAAGATAATAACCATATCACATTTAATTCCCTCATATCTTGACACAAAATATTTTGGCAAACATCCACATGTGTATACCACATGTTCATTTAAACCATGGGTGTTTCTATTAAGAATCATTTTATATCCTGAAACTAACTATCAAATTATACAATTATTTTAGTTCATAAAAAATAGAAACTTTAATGGAGTAATCGTTTCTCTTCTTGATCTACCATCTCCTCCATGGTGGGTGACATCATATAAAATGTGCACTGCTATCACTTGTTAATCAAAAAAATTAGGTCGATACTGTAATTTAAAATAAATCATGGAACCGATTCAAATTCTAAGTAAAGATATATTTCATTTGACTATTTTTTATCATCACATAAAATTTTAGAATCATCCTCAGTATTCAAAATTTATCTATTTAACAATTTATTAATTTATCTTTTTTCCATCATACTATTTATACTCTCATTTAAGCCTAATTTAAAATATGGACTATAATTTCTCTAACTGTGAAAATTTCATACATATTTATCTTTCATATATACATAAATTTATCATATCCTACAATTAAATCAATGTAAAAATATAAAATATTTAAAATAATTTAAACAGTTAGGGAGTGGGGTATTTCCCTATCATTAATAATTAGAAGAATATGGTTGTTCTTGGTAATAAAACCCTTTTCATACTAATTTATTCAAATCATTAGTAGTGGTTATCCATGTAATTTCACTCCTCAATTAATTATTCTATATATTTTATTTAAAATTATACTTTATTGTCTTGGTATTTCGCTCCATTATGTGAATAATTCCACATGATTATGTTTTTTTTTGTTTAATTCATTGTTTTTAATCCATTCATCAGGAATATTTTTCTATATAAGGGTTCATTAATCAATTTTTACTTCATTCATTGTGGTATAGTTTGTCAAAATGAATAGGAAATATTTGTGTGTGTCCTATTCAATAACCATTATAATCACTTTGAAAATAGTTTTCTTTGAAAAGATTTCAAAATAATGTTTATCATTAATCGTTATAATAGTTGTAGTATAATATTTCATTATCCTCTACATTTTCCTTTATATAATCAAGAGTTCTATTGTGAGTAAGACATTTTTTTGAACAGTTTTTTTAGATTAGTTATTATTTTCCATCATAGTGGTCAATTTTTTATCTAATACAAAAGGTTTTAATTCAATAGAAAAATTTCTTCTATTTTTCAATGAAATAAACTATTTATTATTTTATATTTTATATCCTTTCGTGTTACATTTTCTTTCAATATGACTATGGTCATGAAAAATAATTCTTATACTAATAGACTAATAACTCATTTAGTCACTCCATGGTATAGATGATGATTCATACATCCACTATTGATACATTAGGATTCTAAAAAAATACGAATGGTTTCTAATACCCTAATATTTTATGATATATTTCTCTTTAAATAAATCTTATTTGATTGATGAATTTCTATATAAGATACAAAAAGTTTTAATAAAGTGTGTTTTAATTTTAAAATATTACTATTTAATGTGACTATTATCACATATTTATTAAAATTATAAATATGAATATGGATAAAAAAATTCTAAAAATTATGTATAAGGGTTTTATATTATCATTGTTCATTTATTAATTCATAATAAATAAGTAAACAATTTTAAGCAATGTTTTTTTATGCTTCTAAAATATATTTTCTTAAAGAATGTATTTATTAATTTTTTTGAAAGTAAAATATAATTAATTTCCTCCATTTTTTAAAAATTTATATGAAAAAATGGTTATAATTTTTTGATTCCTCATATAAAATTTATATTAGGGTCAAATAGTGATATTTTTCTTAAATAGTTGATTTTTGGATGAATAGTGTAAATATTGATATTTGAAATATTATCTAATTTATGAATTTATTATGATATATTAATCACATAATAAATTGATAAACCTTTTTATTGACCAAATATATATTATAGTATTTAAATATTGTATTTTATAACATTTTTTTTGAATTTGGTAATCCCTGAATTTGTTTTCTAAAGATGTAGTATGTTTTTATTAAAAAAAACTTTTTTTTGAGTATTTTCATTTAATGGTATGGATGGAAAGCTCCCCAAAATTAAAAATTTATCCATAAGTATAAAATTATTTATTTTTTTATTAAATAAGCTATTTTTTTGTAAACCAATTTTTTACAAGATTTTAATGTAATGTGATTTTTTTGAATTGTACATTTTTCTAAAAAGTATTTTCCATGATTTTTATGTTCATATGTTAAATTTAATTTCATACACCTATAAAAAATTAAAAAATATCAAATGGAATAAAAAATTTTAATCATCATATTCGATTTTTTAATTTATTTATTTTCTTTTTTCTATATACCATGGAAAAAATTTAAGTTAGCATAAATAATGATAAAATGGGGTTAAAGTTGTTCAACTTAGGGATAAAGAATAAAAAATACAAAAAACCTATCTAAATGAGATTGGTTGAATTTAATTATACCTTATCACATATTATATTTTATTTTGGGGTTAATTAGGGATACTTTACATTATTAGGATTTATATATTATTTAATGTTTTAATTAATTCCAATTGTGTCCATACCCTCGCTTATAAATGGAAACCTCCTCTACTACATTATTCACATAGTTTTAGCATTTTATCTCATAAAATAATTACCATAATAAAATCCTATATTCCATCCACACATCTTATATCTTATGGAAATTCCCAAATACTAGCCTTTCAAGGCTTAACATGTAAGCCGAAGGAGGATTCTAAATGAAGAGGTATAACTCTAAACTGAGTACTTTCAATTTTATTTATTCTTTTACCTCCACTAAAGATATGTTATCAATTATAAAATAATTAATTAATAATCATTAATATAATGAATGTTTTTATGATTTTTTAACAACCACTATAATCCTCATTTCGGTATTAGGGTAATAGAAAAAATAACTCATGAGGGCGTGCAGATTACCACCTCTATGAAGCGATGAATTTCATTTTTCATTACTACTACATGTTGTATGTTATAATTATGTATTTAATGAATATATATTTTTTTCTAATATTAATATAGTTATTTAATTTTTCATTATTATTAACTATTTTTTCATTCCAACCATCAAAAATTATAAACGTCACTCACGCGTACATACAAGCTACCATCTCATGAAGTTATGTAATTAAATTTTCATCCATGATTTAGTTTAATAATTATAAAAATGTATATAATGATTAAATATGAAAATTTTAACATTTATAAAAATCCTACTAAGATATAATTGTGATCTATGTACAAGGATCGAGAATATTGAATGGAAACATGCACGGAAAACGAAGTTGTTATCACAAGGAAAAGTGATTTTAATAATGAATTATTAATAAACAGGTGATAAAATGTTATAATTACATCAAATATGATATGATATATTTGAGAATAGTTTTGGAATAAATTATTAATAATCCTAAATTTATTATATATTAATATTGAATGTGTAAAATGTAATATGAGACTTAAGCTAAGGTAGTTATGTCACAATCTCATTTCCTTTAAGGATTATCTATAATAAATTTCATTTGAGGAAAATTAATTGATATTATCCTTTTAAACTCATATATTTTAATATCCTATTTTTATTCAGTGAATTTTCAATTAATAGTACAATTCTCCCCTCTTTAGTACTTAAAATGATTGAGAAAAAATTTTCAAGTAAAACTAAATTTATTTTATCATTTCTCAAGAATAAATTTCTACCATTTCCATATTTTCAATAAAAAAATTTCAAAGATATTTTTAATATTATAAAAATATTGAATAATTTCATTTTTACCCATTTTTTATATTATATTTTTAAATATATTCTTATCATTTTTTGAATGAGGTAGTTTTTACGAGAGGTGTGAATGGAATAATTTTTTTAATTTATATTTAATGAATCTATTTTCCTACCATAATGGATAAAAATGAGTTTTAAAAAATATTTATATAATTTAATGGTTCTTTTCAAATTATTATTTCCTAATATTAATTAAATTTCTAGATTTATAATATTCAATTTTAATATAAAAGGGGTATTTTCTAGAACAAGTTTCCTAGTAACCTTTTAATTATATTTTCATCAATGAAAAAATCATTTTATGATACTTATAATTCACTATGAGTATAAATCAATTTTATAATCCCCATTCATTCTTCAGATGGTTATTGATTATAATGATGAATTATTCATGAAACCTATATACCATTCCATGAGCTGGGCTTTGATGAATTGATAAATGTTTTGATGACATTATGGAACATAAATAAATGGATTAGGAATATGTGATAGATGGGTTTGTTATATTCCTCTATTGAATTGGGTAATGTGATATTAGGATATCAAGAGATGATAATTATTAGTATGGAAATGATTGTGAATAACATTACTCCCATTTTGATGAGCGGTATGATTACTTCTAGATATGATAAAAATATTATACATGGATGTAATTGTGAATGGATACTTTCATATTTTGTTGTATGAGTATGATTATATCTCTATATACTCAAAATTATATTCATATACATGTTTATGAATGGATATTTTCACATTTTTATAGGCTATTATGATATCTTTCTAAATTGGTCACAATATTATTTGTAGAATGATTACGATTATATATGTTAAAATATATTTTTTTATGCTTATAATTCAACATGAATATGTTATAACTCTTGAATGATGAATACTACTTTGACACCCTTATTGATCATGGTTCGAGATGTGACATGATTTTTGAGTTAATGATATAATATTTTTTGTTTATTAATCTTTTATGTTTAAAACATGATTGTTATTATGTTATTATACCCTTAAAATAATATTATTCTCTCTTATGATTGATATCTCCCATGTTTACATTTATTAAGTGTTTGTGCTAACCCTTTCTTATGTTTTTCTTCCTTAAGTTGTTATTGAAGGATTTAAGTGTCATATTTCTAGAAGGGTACTAATATGATTATATTTCAAAGTAATATTGAGGATCATTTAATAAATACATTGAATTTGTATCTAGTATCTTAATACAATAAACTATTATGGTATTTAGAATTGTATATTTATGATATATAATTAATATTCATATAAAATGATATAATAATTATGTTTTTAAAACAAGGGTGACATCAGTTATTACCAGAGAAAGGTTCAGTTATTTTTGGAAACTAGATTGATAAATATTTAGTGATAAACCTTAGGATAATTATATATTTACAGGAATATCCTATGTTTTAGTAAAGAAAGGTGTGTGGGTTGCCTAAAAAATAGATCCCTATTAAGATATTAATATGTTGAATTTTTTATGACATAAATGAAACTATGGGTAATTAATCTGAATATGGTGGTTTTGGTATTATTTATATCATCATTAGTGCAAGATTAGTGGGCATAGTACTGTACACCTATCTAGACACACCAGAGAATATGATTGGTTTAATTTATATATTATTTATAAATAATTTTGAGGGATCTAATTAGTTCATGTCCATGTATAACATAGTTTAAACCTAATGTTTCATATATTGAAAAGAATGTTTCATATTTTATGTCATCTTAGAAAAAATATTCATGAATAAAAGATTGATCCCCATGACTATTGTAGCTTGAATATCACTATGTTTTTGGTTTCTGTTTAGGAATTGAACTAAAAGGAATCATGTGAGATGTTAATGTGATGGAAAATATAGTGAGAGTCATCATGAATAACCAAATGTATTGGGATCTAGGATGAAATATCTTTTGACTATTATCACTAGAAATTTTCAATAAACAGACTATAACTCAGAATATTTTTTTCTTCTAAAAGCACTAAGGAGGGATCAAATTTCCATTGAATATTTTAGAGATCAACATTCAAAACTACTATGTTAGTATTATAATAAATTATTTTCTTAGAAATGGATCAAAAAATAGAAAATTTATTTTATATTATTTATTACACGTACCAAGATAACATTTTTCTAAGATTATATCTATTAGAAGGTGGTTCATAAAAATAGTGGACCCTTATCATAAACCCGATGCAAGTGAAATAAATAAGATCCATGGAATGGGGTGAGTATAAGAGGATATTTATTAATAAATATATTCCTTTGACTCTTCATACTAATATGGAAAGTGAAATTAAAGAGTTGAAATTGAAGGATGATGAATATATTGGTACCTATGATTTAAAAACTACAAGACTTTCAAGATATGTTTCTTTATTTATAACTGAACCTGTGAGAATAATTGATCAATTATTTAGTAACTTAAAACTGATTAATTGAAAAGTGTTACCCATATTAGACATCAAGATCTAAAAATAGATAAATCAATGTTCTATAAAGGTTTAATTAGAGAGTTAAAAATACAATTATTCTTCAGTTTTCAGCCATAATAAAAGAAAAATAGAGCTCCAGGGAAACTAAAAAGGTAAATCACATGGTCGAAAATAATTCAGACCAACTAAATGAAAAAAATATGGCAGAGAGAAATTATAAAAATTATTAAAAGAAACTTTGAAGTTACTGAATTATATAAAGGTTTTCCATATATATATATTAATTATAAACATGGGATTAAAATTTCCGCAAGTGAAAAAAGTAATGGAATAATTCAATGAATGATGTTCAATTTTTTTATGCAGGGTGTTTTGACATTATGGGGATCAATTCCTTATTCTAAAGCTATTTTTATTTTTAGGAATCATAACCACCCTAAGTAAATGGATGGTCTTTATAAGACAACTAATGTGAATTAGGAGAACAATGTCATGAAAGGTAAAATTAACATCCACCTGAAAACTGAAAATGTCTTATTTGATTCTCAATCTACTAATTAATTTATACCGAATGAATTATCTAATAGTATCACATCACCAAATCAATGAATATATATTAAATTGGTTTTAAAAAATACCTAATGTAATGATGATTTCATATCAAATCTATATCTTCCCTGTGATATATGTTTGTGGGAATGTATATCTTTGAAATTATGTGATTCACCCTCTAGTTCAATTTGATGTGAATTTTCACATGGATAAGATTTATATATATAATTCCCATATTAATTTACAAGGAAGGAAAGCCACATTTAATATTTATACTCAGCACCTATTTTTCACTCAGTGAAAGGAACAACATAAACATCCATTGGAAATTATATCTTTTAAATGGATATTATTATCAATTCTTGAGAGATATTTATCACAATTTTTTTTGGGTGAAACTCAACAATGAAAATTTTAATATTGTTCGAAAATATTATAATTTATTTCTTGAAGACTTTCCTAGTCTTTTCTTGAATATATAATATTTTTTTCAACAAACTCATATGAAGTCCAACAATTATTTCAAAAACTCCATATATATTGGCCCTTATTGAGTCACTGAACTTAAAGAAGAAATTGTAGCAGAATAATGATAAGGGATTCTATCATCTAAGTTATTAAATATGGGGTGAACCATTTAATTTTCATTAGATTAATGTTGGTTCAATGCATCATATAATTGATTATTGTAAACATAACAAGATCACTATTAATAAAAAGTATTGTCTACTTCGTATCGATGATCTATTTGATCAGTTATGAGGAGTTGAATATTTTTCTATGATTGATCTTTAATCTAGAAATCAAAATCTAAGGGTAAAAAATGAGGATATAAATAACATAACCTTCCATATGAGGTATGTCCATTATTAATTTATAGTAATAACATTTTGATATACCAATAATCATGTTATCTTTTTATACATAATAGATAGAGCCATTATATATTACATTCATTTGTTTTTGGTAGTATTTGTAAATGATATTATTATTAATTTAACATATAAATAAGAGAATAAATAATATTTTAGGATTGTGTTGAAGAGTTTGAGAGAGGATAATTTATATACCAAATATACTAAGGGATAATTTTAGCTAATGAATGTATCAGTGTTAGGTCATCAAAATTTCTTGTAAGGGTATATCAATTGATCCTTCAAGGATGTAAGTAATAAAAAATTGCTCATACTAACCATAGTGATGAAAAATTGATGTTTTTGATGTATTTTATGATATAATATATTCAATTTTAGAAATTAATCATAGTAATCAAATCCACTATCCATGTTGACCCTGAAGGGAGCCATGTTATTATGAATAAACTAATATGCAGAGAGTTTCAAGGAACTAAAGTGAAAATTGGTTAGTGCTCCTCTTTTTCACTAACCTAAAATATATAATTATTTAAAATCTATATGTATACATTGAATAATTAATGAGGATGCTTTATCATGTATTATGATATGTAGATAGCTTATGCCTATTACCAATTGAAAATATATGTGAAAAATTAACTAACTCAATATTTAGATCTAGCAGTGTTTATTATTTCATTAATGATATGGTAGAATCATCTATATGTTGAAATGTGTGATATATATACTGATAATAAAATATAAAAGAATACATGTATATACTATGAGTTGAAAATTCACCAGAGAAGATGGTTCAAGATTTTTAGCATCAAAATCTCATATGGCCCCTCAAATGACAAATTTTTTTAAACTAACAATGGAACCCACCCCAAAAGAGCATTATGGGGATGATGAAAAAGATTCATGAATGTTTTAGTTGGTATGTGAAAATGTTCACTTCCACATGGTACAAAATTATGCTCCGTATATGAAGGATAGTTCCCCGAATGCCCTAAAGGATGAAGGGATGCCTAAATCCCATACCCACAAGAAATCCTTTCTACATGCATGGAAGAAGCATTTCACACAACCCTAATGTGAAAATATTATTCATTGAATTCCAAAGGTGATGCCAATATAGATATATAGTGTGTACATGACCCTATAGAAAAGAAAAGATAAGTGCACAAATTGAATTCTATTACCAAGTATTTTTCCCCGGGAAATGAGGATTTTTGTTATAAATAGAAGCTCATACCTCCCTCCAAGAGGCTCTCCTAAATAAGAAGTGATGCTCTACCATACACATCTCCTGTTACTCCTTAACATCACACAAAACTAGTGATCATGGACTCTCAATGGTAGATAATTTTCATGATGGACCTTCTATGGAAAAATGACTTGGAATGCTATTGAGAGATCCTTGTGCAAGTCCTATTAAGTCCCCACGAGTGTGCCCAAAGAGAAGATTCCTGCGTGCAACCCTGACCTGCGTCCAACTCCTTACCTTGAGTGCAACTACGCCTCTTGACTCCATCAATTTCCCTTGGGCTATAGCCCCCTTCTCGTACAGGTTTTTCATGCAACCAAACCTAGTTGTGCACAACCACTTCTTGGTCCCCTACATGACATCCCCTATGAATCTAGTTCATCCATTACCCTACCTGTTTCTTCTAACTATAGGTATGATAATTTCATTTTCTTCAAAGCATAGGGACCCTAATGTCAACCTCATGATTTAAAACTCCTCCATGGAAGTTTCAACATCATGTACCACCCATAGGCGTATGAGTTGTGGTCATGTAATCCATATGGGTAAGGACTAATTCCCACCCCCACATATGAGATGCATGAAATACAACTTCCTATCTCCACATCCTATTCATATGACAATATATAACAAAATAACATCTTTAACATATAGTGTAAAAATATAGCCTAACCCTGTGTAATAAACATTGGATTCCCTATCTATGATCATCATGGGATTCCACCCTATCCTACTATGGAAAAAATCCTCCCATTTTGAGTATCTTATATGTGATAGCCACACACCATACCTTATACACAATCCTTTATCTACATGATAATTCTTACAACCTAATGTTAAACTGCATGGATCTGTCCTTCCACATGACCTTAAACTGTGGAATCGAACTATGTGGGTTTTGATCCATGTCTTCTAAAAATGGTACATAGGAAACCTCCCTGAGATTTAATTTAGACATCAGTAAAGAATCTAGGTGTGACATCATCTATCCTAGGGACACTCCTCCTGGATCCTCCTCTAAGGGGTGTACTGATCCATAACTCTGGATCTATCTCAAGGGGTGTTCAGATCCTTCCATCTAGGTGTGATATCTTCCCACATAGATACACACCTCTTGGATCCAACTACATGGGGAATTATGATCTATCAATAAAATATTCAGAAATGAAATATTCACTCCTAGGGACACACCTACTTGATCCACCTCTATGGGTTATTTTAATCAACTGAACCCATATCCACAAGATTTTAAACTCATGTTGTGATCCATATTAACTAGGAATTATGATATATCTCCAAAGGGAATATAATTTGTGACCTGAACCCAAATTGTACCCCATGTAGTAAACATGGAATTAATAAGGTAAAAATACTTGGAAGAATCATGAATAAAGCTTCATTACATCATGATCAACACAAGATTATTTATGTTCTGTGCTTAAGATTCCTCATATGTGATTCCATCCAAAGAGAAATATTTAGAGGTGAACAATGTTCCCAATGAACATAAATTCCCAGAGATTCCCAATGTGTCTACTCTCTTGACCGAAGGTTGCCTCCTTATAAATAAAAATTTATTGTATTTAATTAGCATACATATAGAGATGGAACCAAAAATGAGTTCCACGATCATGACTTAATCTATGAGGTATACCCAAACTAAGAAATAAGATATAAGGAGAAGTCCATTAAAGGAGGAAATGACATCACATCATCCTGTTTTGATCAAGTATCATACATCACCAATGAAATTGAAGAAATCCACCCACATTTGGAATATGGGAATGTGGGAAAATAGAATCCAACACACATTCAACGCGTAGGAGGGCCCCATAGAAAGCATCAAAAATAGAAATGGTAAACCTGAAGTGAAACTCTTCACCTCAACATACAGACTAGTAGTGTTGGGGAATTAGTAGGTTAGGAAGTCACTGGATTTAGATATCTGACACCAGGTCCCACTAAGTAAATAGTGGGATTTACTTGAAAATCACATGAGAATCAAGGCAGTCAACATTGGGAATCCTTGATATGTGACATTATTATCATGGATGCCTCTCCTTCTTTGGAATATTAGATGATTTTGGTGAATTGGGAATAACTTTCATTATACCTAAACTAACAAGTGAATCCACCTGTGTTATAAGATGCATGTTATGGGAAATCATCCAACCAGTTCCCATAGGCACCAAGGAAGAAGGAACATTAATGAAACTATCCTTAAAAACTCCACTTCCACTATGAATTCACCCATGTATTCAGCTACCAAGTGAACACACCCTATATCATCCTAAAAAATCATCTAGAGATGGGTGATCAACACCCTTTTATGCAGGTATGATTTGGAGGGGGTTAATCCCAAAAGTGATATGGCCTTCTAGGACATGGAGTCATCAACACCTCATCAACACTACTTCCCCCAAGGGTCATGATGGGGGAAACCGATCCCTTTTCTAATAATAAATTGTTTTCAGACTCTCTCCCTAGATTTCTATGATGACTCACTCCCCTATATCAAGAATTTAGGGGATGCTCAAGTCACACTAGTTTCGACTAATGCTTGAGAGTTTTCGAGGAGGGATCCCACCAAGACTTTTCAAAACTACCACCCACTTATCCTATAGGATAAAGAATAGGAGGAATTTACCCCCAATCCATTGGCCCTGTTCGAAGCACCCAATGATAATATCGAGGGTATCCTCAAGATGCTTCCTTTCAAGGGGAATATTCCGTGGCTCTAGTAGACCCTACAACAACCGGCATATCATGAAAGATCCCTGTAATAAGTGAATAAGGATCTTTCATTACCTAATTGAGATCAATACCCCAACCACTTTATAGGCAGTTAGGTTGAATCTTTCAATCATTGTCACTACTAAAAACCATTATGGTCCAACCTGTAAAGAGGAGACATAGTACAAAGGACCTCCCCACACCATCATCAACCTAAGAGGAGGTCCTCACCACTCTTCAAACAACTAGTACATTGGTTCTCTTCTTTCAATCACTAGAAAAAGAGGAGGTCCTCCCCTCTCTAGAACAAACTCAAGAAAATGTCCTCCCCACTTCATCGATAACTAGATTTTAGGGACTCCACACTCTTTCAGAGACCATTACGGAGGTCCTCCCCATACTCTTGATTCTCAACATGAAGTTACTACCCATGTCACTACCAACCAATATGGAGGTCCTACCCATGTTCCTACCAATTAGAGTGGAGGTCCTCCCCAATCCACCAATAAAAGTGGATGTCATCCCCATGTTTCCACCAATCAGGGTGAATTTCCTCCCCTCTCAACAAAAAGTTATCACAGAGAACCTACCCATGTCCCAACCAACCAAATCATATGTCCCAACCACATTAAAACTAACCTGCATGGATATCATCCCCATGAAGAAATGGAACCATTCCCTAAAGAACCATCCTAGGGAAGAAGGGAAAACACACTCCGCCGAAGGGGAAATCTCAAGAAATGCCAACTCATCATCGAACTCACTGATCTATCAGATTATGAAGCTATATATGACTCAATAATGGTGTCTCCACCCAACTACTATATTAAAGATCATGATCCTGACATCTAATGTTTACCATAATTGAATCTTAGATTCATAGGATCCTGAAATCCGTACATAGGTACTTGTACATAGGGGATATTTTGTACCCCTTTTAATAGCTCATAGTGAAACCGTCCCCATCACCACTAGTTTTCCTCCTCCCCAAATCTACATAAGATGTGGGAGAGGTGTTAGGGTCTAACATGAATCCTTAAAATGACGATAATTAAGCTAATCCACCGATGAATGATGCCTCCCTTGCATATCAGGAAGTGTTGAATACCTCGTTTAAGAGGAATGAAATGATATAGTGGGAGACACTAATGAGAGACGTCCCAGCATGAAACAAACTTTTGAATCCCACAAAAATCTTGTCCTAGTCAATCAATTATAGCACCAATATACATTTTTTCCACCACCCATCTCTTGGCCAACACCAACCGGGGCTTAGGCTGACCAAGAGAAGGACTCTTCCTCTGAGAGAGAGGGTATGTGGGAGTTTTTGGCTACTGATTAGTAGTCATTGGTGTTTTGGACAACTAAAACTCCAAATATTGACATCCACAAGTCCCTTATCGAGGTCCAGGATATGTGTTTCCACCAAATCATCTGGGTGATGTTTCACTACCTCCATGATTGTTAGTTTTCCTATACTAATACAAAATTGGGTTTATCTAGATCTAGGGGTTTAATATCACTATCTAAAAAGGTTATTAAAGACCTCCTTTGTTAGTGATAAAAAATAACTGTTAAAGGGGGTCTTTAATAATGCTTTTTTATCACTATTAAAACGGGTCTTTAATCGTGTTAAAAAAATTCTATTAAAGAGGCACCTTTATCAGCATTTTTTTACAAGTACTAATAAATGGGGTCTTTTATCAGTACTCGTAAAAACGAACAGATAATTGGTAGATTTTATCCGTAATTTGTTAGAAGCACTGATAAAAGTATACTTCGAAAAAATATATCTCATTAAAAATAATATATTAATATATAAATATATTTATATTGATATAAATATAATATATATTTCTTGAAATATGTTTTAGATAAGGTAAATATGCATTTAAAATTAATGTATAATATATTTAGTGACAATGGATTATAAAATAACTAAAAATATATTTTTAATTAATAATTTTCTTATTACTACTGAGTAATAGTCATTTATTATTAATTTGAAGAATAAAAAATCAAAAAAATAATAAAAGATCTAAAATATCTTGAAAACGTAACTCAAACTTTAAACAGACATAACTTCTGATGTGGGTGTCATTTTGGGCTCTACAACATATCAAATCGAATCCTATGATAAGATCTATACCGCCATGACCTGACATGGTCCTGATAACTATTGTTTAGAGTCCAGGTCCTATAAGGACTCTAAAACTGAGTTTTTAGTCAGGGTACCCCAATTGTTTAACTTTTTATGGATTTTAAGCTTCATTTATGGAGGATTTTTTTCCATTTTTTAGTGGGGAATGAATTTATTAGCATGGATTACATTCATATTGATAATATGTATTTTAAATTTTATCATTTTTCATAATGTAATTTTATTTTTAATAAAATATATAATAATATAAACATATTTTTTATATAATCACACATTAATATTTAATTTTATAAATAAATAATTAAAAATATTACATATAAAAAATATTTATTAATGTATAAATATATATATAAACATATATATAAATATATGGATGAAACATTGTGAAGAAATATATATAAATATATCAAAAAATGTAAAACAAAACAGTATAGTAGAGTGGTAAAGGTGCTAGTGTGTATGTTGGAGGTCTAGGGTTCGATACTCACTGGAGGTAGGGGCATGCATGGGACACTGGGATTATATAAAGCTATGATAAAGGGGTGGGGGTGGGAATCACTGATAAAGGGGGGTGGGTGTGGTGTGGGATTTTTTTTATTTTCCCTTTATCAGTGGAGCCTTTATCAGTTCTTTTTTATCATTGTATAGGCCCCCTTTAATAGCGCTAAAAATAGCGCTGATAAAAGGGGCCATTAACAATTATTTTTTAGCACTAATAAATGTTTTGGGCTTTTCACCATGTTTTGATCATCATCTCTTTTTTAGCACTGATAAAGGCCTTTTATAGCACTGTTAAAGGCCAATTTTATAGTAGTGATACCCAATAAGTAAGGAATAGCTTGATTCAGTCGACTAGAAGTGATAGACGGATAAGATTATGGAAATCTTAGTGGATTAGTGCCATGATTCATTGGGATACTATATGACTCTTTAACATAACTACATCAAGAGCCTCACCGTGAACCTCCGAGTTATGGAAGAAGTGTCTCCGCATGTACAGATTAGAGGCTGGGGACAGTATGATTCTATCCATTTTAGCCATATGTTATGACAACCTAGTCTTTATACTGTTTATTAGGGTTCCCGTATAGGTACCGATATGGTAATCATGATAATCCTAAACATGTAAGAGGATCAGGGGAATAACGACACTAATAAAGATCATGACAGTGGAAATACACCTCAAGATGGGTCGTAATACCAGATTAACTTCCCTAAAGGTGTCCTCACTCATCAACAGGGCCATGCACAAAGCCTTAGGGATCCCTCAAATGTGTAATTACTACCCACCAACTAAAAACTCAATAAGGGAAAGGTGCATGCTGAGCCCTTCGATCCACTTACGGTTGTTCCAAAAACAGATTCAGAGCCCATGGTAGTCACCTTGCTTCATCAAGATCAAAGAGCATAAAAGGATCACCCTAGATCTCATTGATGATTAGTTCATAGATTACAACACCACTCTATATCACCCTATTTCTATACAATAGGTCCTCGTCATCTCGATGACCCCAATTGAGCTCGATAACCCCTCACATTGAGGAGAAGGATAAGTATGAGTTTTCCACAAGCGAATGAGGTATGAGTCCCCAAATCCTCCCAAACAATGTAATTATCTTCCTAGATAACTAGGTTTTGATTCTCTTTGAGTAGATGAGACTGATTCCCAAGATGATTATCTTATCAATGCATTGGTGGTCATAGATCCTCACCAAAACATGGAAACTTTCCAAGATGGCCTGAAAGATGCTCTCAACTCTCACCTCAAGGCCCTAGAAACATGATAAGTGGTAATCGCACCTAATGAAAAGTCATACCCCACATGGATGGACAACATCCGAGAACCACCAGAGTTTGGTAATCCAAATTTTTCCCTTCTCAATGGGATTGGTGATCCACATTGGTGGTTCAAGTGAATGTAAGAAGGATTCTAGCCATGGGACATAAAATCATGATGACTTGTTTGATCATCGGGATGTTTCCTGCCCCATAGTGTCATCTATGACAACTTATGTGGGCTAAAACATTTGGCGGTCACTATGCCACCCTTAACCTCTATTTCTATATATTAGTCTAAAACCTCTTAGACCTAGAATAATAGGCACTAATAATTCAAGGGAAAACCAAGTCCCCCATTGGTGTTGAATCCATATCACACACTTAGTGATTTCATTCCTCCTTAGTTTGGAACCATGATCAGGTATGTACAACACCATATGACCCCACAAACGATGAGCAGAATTATGCTTCCATGATTTTCGTCAATTTCATAGACCACTTCATAAGGCCTTACAGTGAGGAATACTATGTAACCCCCTAGATGCCTCCAATTGATGCTGTCGAAGGAAAGTCCTAGGACATGCAGGATGCCAGAATGCTAATTCCAGTGCTTCAAACCAATTCATGAAGACTACCAAGACTATGTATTAGGTTTTATTCAAATCTTAACAAGAATAATACTCCCATACTACATTGTGAGGTATGAATCCATATCCAATAGTGTTATTTAACTTAGCGGCTCAACTGAAACTATGACACAATCAGCCTCATCCAACCGTAGCCCAAAATCAACCAAAATATTTTAATCCAAAAAAAATTCATCCAATAGTGGTTCACATCAGAACAAATATTTAGTAGTACAATGATTCAAGAACCATCTGGGCCTCAATGGTTTAACCAACAATATTTATTCTGATCCCTTCAAAGGAGTGACCACTTGTAGGGAAAAATATTATTTTACCATGAAAGTACTAAATGTTGAAGCACCTCACTGACATAACCATGAGGTTTTTGATCCTTGAGTCCCTTTTATTATTTAAAGAAATTCGTGACACCATTTTAGAATATTTGAAAAGTACTCTCTAGATTGAATATGAGGTAGTTTCCTTAGAAGAATATTATGCAGAGGAGGTCGAGAGAGGGGAATGATAAACCATCATGTTGTTCTACAGAGAATAAATGGGCACCATCATGTTGGGGAACATACGACTACTGTAAATTATAGTACAATTCAATATAGTTTAGAAACATCACCACTAAGTAGACATAGGTTTTGGGATCAACCTCATCTCAACCTTGATTCTTCATAAGCTAGTAATGGATAAAGTAGATATGAATCCCTCAGACCTAAAAATTTAGGGTTATGATAGGACCAAGAAGAAATTATGTGGTAGGATTCTATTAAAGACCAAGTTTGGTTTCTTGATATTTGTAACTAAATCCATGGTGTTGTACATGATACTACATACAACATGCTTCAATGTAGGCCCTAGATTCATTTTCATGCGGTGGTCCCCTACTCATATCACTAGTGCCTCAAGTACTCCCTAAACGGTTAAGTAGGGGTACTCTAGAGGGACACATATCCCCTTGACTGATGGGAATCCCCCTATCTAGATGCAGGTTACTACAAGAGAGAGGGGAAGCAGGTTCAAAACAATGGTTTTTAGTAAACCATGATATGACCACCACCATAGTCACTTAGTGGGAATACTTGGGAAATGATTTCATTCTCCCAATTTATCGGCAGGATCCTACAACACTAGAGCTTGTAGTTTTCCATGTTTTCTACATGAAATGGGTTTTAAAATCTTTAAAAATAATTAATGTCCACATATTACCTCATACACTTACATAGGATAGGAACAAGTGATACCAGAATCTACCTCTTCTGTGAAGTAACAATATGTTTTCCCTTTGTATACCATTTTGTGACACTCCCACATGTTCTATAGAGCAAGACTAAATCGACAGAAATTGACTCACCACCATTGATTTGAAATCATGAATGGACCTCATGGTCAGAGTACAGATGGAATTTTCTCAACAGCCTCAATCACCATAGTATTAGCAGAGCAAGAAACCCTCAGTGGAGATTTCATAACCATCTGATTAGGAACCAATTACCACTAATTCAGCTAGCCTGTATGAACTTCCTCCTCCTACCGATTCTCCTATATCATATGATGAAGAGGATTTGGACGATTCCCCTCTTTCATTTTAAGATTGTGTTTCCACCACTGTTAATGAGTTGTTTTAGGTAAACCTTGGTATTGAGGAAGATCCGAGGCTGATTCTAATCTGTAAATCAATGTCTCTAGAAGAGAATCAGTAGTATGAGGATTTTTAGAAGCATCACCATGATTTTTTTCTTTATGAAATGATGAGATTCAAGGACTGGACCCTCAGGTCACTATCCACCATATGGGTCTCCTAGTGAGTCACTACTAG